>OX336399.1:61633238-64033238 GCA_946902985.2 Meconema thalassinum
TACTATCAGTTGGATTTCAACCAAATTTCGTAAGTGCTATGTGTACCATAACAGATATGACTATAAGTATTGTTAAGAGCAATCAGGGCTGCCAACTGTTAATAAATGCTGTCTATATTTTTTTAACCCTAATATCAATATATCAGAAAGTATGCAAGCCAACAGCTCTATACTTTGCACACGTATAGTACCTGACATTCTAGATTAATTTGGAGTAATTAATACAAGGCAGTGCTGCCAACATGATTCTATGCCTGCTGATGTATCCAATTTTAAAATACATGAAACTTCTATACTAACAAATGGATTTCATCCAAAATTGGCACAACAAGATATCATAATATTTCAGATTATTTCTGACCAGCACACGCATGGTATTGTTGGCAACATGCTTTTACGCGTGCTGATAGATCCAATGTCTAACTGCACATAACGTCCATTGGACTTCAACCAAATTTTGTATTCTGTACCTTAAGAGGTGGAACAAAGAATATATTCAGTCACCAGGGCTGCCAACTGTAGTGCTCTATTAGGCTACATCATACCAGGTATATTTTGAACTAATTAGATATTTCGATATTACCAACTTAATTTCGTCATTATTCTAGATAGGTTCATATACTGTAGAATAATCATTGGCATGAAAAGTAGGCTGTATAGTTCTTCACGGAACTTCTTGTTCATTTTCATCCTGAATTATTTCCTGAGTGCTGAGTCCATACAATTTAAAAACGCATTGAAATCCTGTGATTAATTGGCTAAGGTTACAATGTAATCAGCAAATCGCAGAGTCGAATTAATTTCACTTTTACCCAGACTTGGGGCAGATAACCTTGCAGTTTATCCCCTTTAAGCAACCATAAGTAACCACTACTAATTTATCCCTATTTTTTATGTTCTCTCTCATTTCCTTCATTGCTTCTTCAATTCCTGGTTTAGTAATAGTCAATCTAGGTCTTATTTAGAATGTACAGCTGCAATGAAGATGTCGTGCGACCCTACAGCGCGCAGTACGATCAGTTCCATGAAGGACATCTACTACCCACTGCCAGCTGGATCGCTTCCCTCCTGGCTGCTTTAGACTGCCTGCCCAGTCAACGCTCAGAGGCGTACAAGATAGGTTGCAGCACCAACCCACTGTGATCACCGCGGCTTTTTCACTGCCAGCTTCATCGCGTCCCTCCTGGCTGCTTTAAACTGCCTGCCCATTCAACACTTGGACGCGTACAAGATATATATATTAATTGCAGATTTCATTTCTGATTTACAAAAGAGCACGCAGCAGTACGGCATTCGAAATTCCAAAACACAACTTCGCGGAAAACTAACAACAAACGGTTGAACATCGTAATTCAGCGAGGCTCCAAAGCCTTTCACACTCAAAGCAATGGCTTCTAGCCAAGGAAGTCAGACCGTACCTAACCTTACCGTTAGTTCTACCCACAATGTACCCAAGAAATCCCAGAAAAGTTATGCTTCTGCAATACGGTTAACACCGAATAAATAATAGGCTATTATTATTGACGCCATTAACATCGATACAAAACAAATGTCTCCAACAGTGACTTGAAAAAGTGGCGATCACAGAGTGTTGGTGCTGCTCTTAGCGTCAATATTTGGAAACGAGGTTGTACGCATAAACCAATGCTGTAATCGTTGAATGGGCAGGCAGTCTCAGGCAGTCAGGAGCGATGGGATCCAGCTGGCAGTGCTACTACCAATCACTGCCGTTTCCAAGGTTGCGAAGAAGATCAGAGGCTGGGCCATGTCCTGGGATGTTGTCAAAATGGCGAGCGGGTGAGGTACACTCGACATCACATGGTTCGATCTCAAATCACCAAAGATCTACAGAAAGCTAACTGGAAGCTCTATGAAGAAAACCTCAGCAATGTTTCTAGGTTTATCCATGTTTTGTGTGTGGTTTCGCCTAGAAACAGCAAGCTGGCTCATCAGCGGGCTCTTGGTGTCCGTGCTCGGACCCCCACAGGAGTAGCGAACTGTGATGAACATGAAGAAGTTCATTGTTTGGCTGAGGATGGCAGCACTAGATGAGCCGATATTCTAGCTCTTAATAGGCGTCTCTGGAACGTCCTGATTCTAGGCCCCACAATTCGATTCGAAAAGCACGTCCAGAAAGCTATCGAAGTTGACGACGAGAATAGAGCTATCTATTTCCCATGTATTCCTCACTTGAGTGATGGTTGGTTGGTTCCTCAGTTTAGGGGCTGTGAGAATGCCGTCATGTAGCCCCGTGTAATTCGGGTGTGTTTTAGAATCTGCCTGATAACCGCTATTAATTGTGATGAGTGTATTAGTGTGTGTTATCTGTAATTCAGGTAAAGACTGAAGACGATCAATTTCAAGTAGTTCCCACTTTTTCTCCCAAATACTACCGTCAACGATACCTAGCTGCGAACTTGTCTACTAGATGCCACCGCAACCTGCATCTAGCCGTGAATGCTGGAACTTAATACAGCGTTAATAAAATCTAACCTACAAATTTAGCTTCACACAATTATAGTTAGTGGGAGGTTCTTTTACATCCCATAAATCTATGACAAGGGCCCGCCGCACAGTGGTCCGGATTTGAAAACAAGTAGTTCCATGAAGAACTATACAGCCTATTTTCATATATCCTACTTATATTAATTGCCACTATCAACATACGCAATTTCAGTTTGATTGCTGTAATAGATTCGTAGATATTGAGAACCGACTAAATATTTCGGATGGTCGCCATGTTGGATTTTATATATGTAGGTCCTAGAGTTATGTACTGTTACATGCAGATTATTGTGAACGTGTAGTATTCAAACTTCAATCGCATAATTAGGACAAAAGAAAAAACAAGGAGATTTAAAAATTTTTCACAGCTGCCATCTTGAGGTTATGGAAACAATTGAAATAAATTAGATGCCAGTGGATTAACATTCGGATAAAGATTTACTGTACCAAGTTTCACTGCACGCGGATGGTTGAATTGCGAGAAACGTCCATGTGAATATTTATAATTCGCGTCACCGCCATTTTGGATTTGTGATCACCAGGTTATTTCAAGTGCTATAGGTGAACTTAAGTTCATAGCCCCTATGAATATTAAAAAAAAGTAGTTTGATTGCTAAAATAGATTCGTAGATATTCAGTATCGTCTAAATATTTCGGATGGTCGCCATGTTGGATTGTTAAATGTATAGGCCATAGAGTCATGTACCATTAAAGGAAAATTATTGCGTAGGTTCATTATTCAAACTTTCACTGCGATCGCATGACTACATCACAAGAAATAAAAACTTAATTTTAAAATTCGCACTGCCGCCATCTTGAGGTTATGTAAACAATTGAACTAAATTAGATACCAGTGGATTACAATGTGTATAAATATTTCCTGTACCAGGTTTCAGTGCGCTTGGAACATTAAATCGCGAGAAAGGACTATTTAAAATGTTCAAATTCGCTTGGCCGCCATGTTCGTTTTGTAGTTAACCGGTTTTTGAAAATCTTATAGATGGACTTCCAGTAGTGCCCTTTATCTCCGTACAAAATTTTAGGGAGATACCGCTAATAGTTTCAGAGATATAGAATGCCGGTGAAATATTTCGCACATCCGCCATCTTGTGATTATGTAAACAAGTGAACGAAGTTAGATGTCGGTGCATTACAATGTGTATAAACATATACTGTACCAAGTTTCATAGCGTTTGGTTGGTCAACTCGCGAGAAACGTCTATTTAAAAGTCGCTAATTCGCTTGGCCGCCATGTTGGTTTTGTAGTTACCAGGTTTTCAAAAGTGACATAAGTGAACTTATAGTAGTTCCCTCTATCACCATAGAAAATGTCCGGGTAATATCGGTAATAGTTTCGGAGATATTGAATGCTGGTGAAATATTTCGCACAGCCGCCATGTTGGATTGGTGAGTCGTAACAAAATTTGAAGGGCACGGTCGAGGTCGCCGGGAATAGTGCTATGAACTTTCCGAGTTTCATTGAAATCGCTCCTGCCGTTTAGATTTTATTAGGGGGGGGGACACACACACGAATCACACACACACACACACACACACACACACACACACACACACACACACACACACACGGACAAAAGGTGATCTCATAAGCCTATTTTTTCAAAATTGAAAATAGGCTAAAAAGCGGACAAAAATACTTTCCGCTAAATGAAATGAAATACTTTTGTATAAAACTTTAAATTAGATGTTACTATTAGGTAAATTTGTCTTAGTACATAAAATTACTTATTCATCCTCTGATCCGGATGAGTCGACTTCTTCCTCTTCTTCCTGCTCCGTCTCGTCCTCGGGTATTGACAATAAATTACCCACCTCCTGAGGCAACTGTCTTCATTTCTTCTTCGGTAGACTTCCCGTGCTTGAGATTACTGGATCAGAGCTTAGCAATAGTCTATGGAACAAGTCAAAATTATTGGAAATTCTTGAGGATTTTCTGGTATGGTCTTCTCTATATTTTTTTACGTCTTGGTTTCTAGACTCTAAGACCTCTTCTGAAAGTTCTCCAATCGGCAAAATAGCTGCTTCTATAATGAAAGATCCATGGATAAGTATTTTATGGGGTGTTAGAGGCATTTAACACCACGGATATAGCCGCACATATAAGCTTGCTGTTTCGCTGCAGTAGGAATTGAACTCTGAACTATTAATTTCATGACCAGAGGAAATTGCTTTTAAAATTATTCCAAAACGAGTTATTAACTCACAGTCTACCCCTGTTATTTCGGATGCTACTTGAGGTTGTTCAAAAAACCTTCGGGAAGTGTTGCCATCACTGGTTGTTCCATATCCAGGCTTCGGAATATCAACTAGAAGACCTAATCTCGTTCTGAATGAGTCTTGCGCAATTTTTTCTTTCTTTCGAATAAGTCTCGATTACCATCTTTCACGCTCACTTTCCACTTTTTAAAACCCAGGCGGTACGAAATATGCAGGAGACATTCAAAAAATCGAAAGTGGGCGTGTGGAACTGAAATTCCAAACTCAAGTTGTAAATTGTCGACGAGATTTTGTGCCACTTATGTAGATTTTTCATTTCTGAAAAATTCGCACCATTCGTTTGCCCCTTCTTGGTGTAGTCGTGGTAGCTTCTTTTTAGCTTGGCTGATGAATCGTCTCCCTCTGCCCTTAAATTCATAACGGTCGCATAGGCAAGCTCTGATGAACTGGCACTCTCTCTTAGGTCTTTAATTTTCCTTATTTTGCTTCTCTCCGTTAGCTCTTGAAATTCTTTTGGAGGACGACCTCGATCTACTGATTTTGCGGAGCCAGGAATGCTCGGAATTGATATCACAATTTCTGTTTTCAACCAGTCTGAATATTTCTTCAAAAAAACCATGTTCTAAGAAGTTACACTTTCTCCACCGGTCAACATACGGCAAAAAGAAAAGGTTCTTATATTATTATACACTGTTTTCTCTACACTGTCGTCAACATTTAATTGGAATTTGTTAAGGAGATATGTTACCACAAACTTTCCTTGACGCGCGCGAGACTGATTTTTGTTCTCTCGAATCTTGTTAATAAGTTCACTGCGACTAACAACGAAAATTCATTTTTCACTCTTCACAACACACACAACTACTACTAATCAATTACATCTCGTGATTGAAGATTATTTTGGTTTCATGGCCTCGAGATATCCCTTGCGTAGCATAAACAAATGTCTCAACAGGCCCTTATCTCGCGCGAGTGTTTATCCTCAGAGCGCGCAGTAATGTTCTCTCCCTTCTCAATCACGCATCTGGCGGGTTCTGGCGATGAAACCTTTAAGGATATATTCTCCAGTCTTCATTTTAAAACTTGCATAAGTTTCATGGTATACATATGTATACATTTTTTTGTAGGTCAAGCAACATTTATTTTTCTTGAAGAAAATAAAGCACTATAAAAATAAGTATAACAGTCCTTATAAGTGATCTGAAATCGAAAATCATGCTATAATCAAATATATCAGATCACAAACTACATACAGATACAGTATTATAGACCCCGAGTTTCGTTTTGAAGTTAGAATGATATTTCAAAGTTTACTTAATGGAGCGCGGAATTCAGAAACGAAGAATTGTATCACTTTTGTAGTATTATATCTGAGAAACACAGAAGCAATTTCCAAAGAAAAAGTGAAATTAATGTACACTGATTAACATACTTCACTTGGGAGTTGGTTTGGCCTTTCTAATGTAAAGTTGAAAAATCTATTTTTGTCCGCTTTTTTACGGATCCGGACCACTGTGCGCCGGCTTTAATTCTTCTCCGAAGGAAGGTATATTGAGGTAATTTTTACACTCTTAAAATATCCGACGACTTCGGCCGGGTTTGAACCCACGATCTTAGGCATAGAAGCTCAGCATGTTACAAACTACGCCACCGACGCCGCCTTACTTAAGTGAGCTGATTATACATGGGAGATAAGAGATCTCCTCTTCGGTGCACGTGGGACATCGTTCCTCTACACCTGGAGTTCTCAACCTTTTAGACACTGCGACCCCCTTTTTAGGCTGAGTATTTTGGCAACTCCCCCCCCCCCCGCAAGTTTTAACGATAGAGATTTCAAGTGATCAGTCAGGGAAACTAACTTTTAACAATGCTTGTGCCGACAAATTTTGGATAAGTATTAAAACGGAATACCTAGAACTGTCCACAACATCGTTAAATATTTTGATGCCATTATCTACATCTAACACCTGTGAACATGGATTCTCCTTAGTGGCGAATTTAAAAACCAAATCAAGAAATCGTTTGACACTGGAAAATGACAGTGTTTGTGTGTTACAAAAATCATTCCGGACATTCAAAAATTGGTTTATTCCAAACAAGCTCAAGTTTGGTTGGTTGGTTCTTAAGTTTAGGGGCTGCGACAACGCGGTCATGTAGCCCCGTGTACTTTGGGTGTGTGTAGAATCTGTCTGATAACCGGTGTTAATTGTGATGACTGTATTAGTGTGTGTTATCTGTTATTTTAATTTAAGTACTGCAACTTAGAATTTTTCAAATAGTTCCTACTTTTGCCGCCAAGCGCCACCGTCAACGACTACTAGGCTAAGTTCACAACTCAGCTGCTAGACGCCACCGCAGTCGGCTCTTGGCAACGAACTTAGAAACCTAAGAGCGTTGTTTACAATAACCTATCCAATTTAGCTTCACACAGGTGCAATTAGTGGAAGGTTCTTTAACATGCCATAAATCTATGACATGGGAAGCTCAAGTTTCTCATTAATATAATTAAAAAATACGTAAAAGTATAGTACAATGTGAGTGTATTCATTTTTAATAAAAATATAGAGCAACAACTAATTTATTTAAACTTTTTCTCCATATCTCGCGACCCCCTCCTCCCCCCAGACACATCCTGCGACCCCCACGGGGTCGCGACCCACCGGTTGAGAACCCTTGCTCTATACTAATGACTAGAGCTGGGATTTTTATGTGGTATCAAGTGGCATAATATGTATATACATATGTAACAAAAAGCACCAAAATATGTAGCAAAATTGTAATATATGTAATTAATATAAACTTACCATTTTGTCAGTAACAACACTGTAAACACGCTTTATATTACATTTTGTAGCACAGGGAACAATTAAGTATTTTTCAATGTTCTTTGGAGTTATATTATATGAATATATCACACACATATTCAAAAGAAACTAAAACCTAATTGAGACATTTCCAAGAAAGACAGCTCTTAAGAATAGATTTGGAAATTCCTAAGTACATAACAAAGAGGTCACAAAAATGTGCTTAGAGAAATATTCCTGGAAACTCCAACATGAAAGTGGCTAGTTGTAAAGCAATTAACTAAAGAGGATGAAAGATTTAAGACTGGCACATGTAAAGTAACAGTTTTCCTGCAGCTAATTGGAACCTTTAGAGAAACCTATTTTACAAGGGTCTCTATCTGCACCTATCATCCTCTCAAATACCTGTCACTCATATACCTTAATCCCTTTGTTGAGAGGACAGACAACAGCCCCACATTAAGTGTGAAACTTCAATTCAGCAATATTTATTCCATATGAAAACAGGAAAACGCTCATGTAATTTTACGCAATACTAGCAGAAGTACCCATTCTTCGAACGGTCTTCGGTATTAATAACCAGATGTTATCAATTGAGCTACTGTTGTAATGTTTAGGGGCTTGGAACCTGTTTGTTGGCAAAGAAAAATGATTAGTTAAAATGTGCTCTCAAACTGAATTTACCTAACGTGTTCTTCCTGGCGTGAAAATAAAATTGAAAAACTCGTAGACGAATCGCAATACACGTCACATACGAACTGACCCTAACCGTTGTGTCAAGTGCCCAACTACAGGAAGACCCCTTTTATAAATTATAAAGGCTTGTGGTGCATGCAAACTCAGTTTTTTTTAGTCTCCAATGGCCCAAATTCCTAAAATCAGCAACAAACAGTCTACTATTTCAAATCAGGAATTTTTGAAAATAATGTTGCTGTTTGGAGATAAAATAGACCTTCTGTACGTCGCACGTGTAAGTCGTGTGAAAAAAAAATCTAGGGTACTCCTTGAACCCCTTAAGCGCATTCATGAATTTTATAGTTTTAGTTGGTTCCGTGATAACCTTATAGCCATTTGCAACCTTTCACAGAAATGTAATAAATGGAGTGGCATTACTTATTTCAGAAATAGATGGAAAGTTGGATGCCAACTCTTGAGATACTGTTGTCATGGTTAGTGGCTTGCATTCCTTCTGTAGTTTATTAAATGAAATTAGTTTTCTGGGAATATCTAAGAAACCGTTGTGTTTAGAGCCTTAAAATATAGTTTTCGGGGACCCTTTATTGCCCTTGAGGGGCCCCGAGTTTTGTTTCTGACACCAAGGGTTTGAAAATAAGTTTTATCTCGTCGTTGTACGCCATAATAATGATAATAATTAAAAGAATAGTAATAATAATAATAATAATATAACAATATAGAGATTGGGATATAATAGACCTTCCGTACCATACCCGCACGTGTAAATCGCGTAAAAAAATCTAGAGTACCCCTTGACCCCTTAAGCGCGTTATATGTATTGATGAATATTTCAGCTTAATTTGGATCCGTAATAACCTTATTGCCGTTTGCAAACCTTCACAGTAATGTAATAAATGGAATTGCATTGCGTCTTACAGAAATAGATGGACCTCTGAGATTCTGTTGCCATTGTTACCGGCATGCATTCCTTCATTAATTTATTAAGTGAAATTAGTTTTTTGGGAATATCTGAAAAACAGTTGGTTTTAGGGCCTTAAAATGTGGTTTTCGGGGCCCTCTGAGGGCCCCCGAGTTTCGTTTCTCACATTGAGGGGCAGAAAATGAGCTTTGTTTCACCCTTCTATGCCTATTTCAGCATGAATTATGAGAGGTACGGAGAAGAGTAACATCAATGATTAGTGTCGTGCCTCTGAAGGATATCTGTATCAAATTTTACGTTGATCCACTCAGCCGTTCTCGAGTTATAAGGACACAAAAAATTGTCCACAGACAAATAGACACACACACACAAAAATATTTTTGCGCGCATCCATCATAAAACCGTCTGAAACGCGCAATTATCGCAAATTTCCGTGGAAATTCAGAAAAACAGACAAACTTTCATTTTTCAGCATACTTTCGATTTTTTTTTTTTTAAATGAAAGTAGACTTATGAGAACACTACAGGGCCAAAAAATGTGTGTCTGTCAGTGTGTGTGTGTGTACTCTGAATGTCTGTCACCCCCTATCAATTCGAACACGGTGAAACCGAATTGAACGAACTTTTGGTACAGAGGTAGAACAAGCAAAGGGCACCTCAGTGTCATGTTTTATATCGCCGCCATCTTTACCAAAACTGAATGGCGGCCACTAAAACGGTCAAAACGTAAAATCAAATAACGACTAAACAAATCATCCGATATCTACCAAATTTGGTAACAACATACCTTCATATAGGATGCGTCTTGTGACCAAACTACAAGGTCATCCGCCATACCATTTCAGGATGGCGGCTGTGCGAATTATGCAAACTTTATAATCCATATCTTGGGACCCACCAGTTCCGATTATCGAGCCGAGAATCGTTTTAACTGTTCTAAAGGAAGAGGCACGTTCGAAATTAAAAGTTTATTTTGTAATACTATAGTGCAGACGTGATTTTAAAACGCTGAGTCGTCTCGGTTATTTGACAAGATGGCAGCGGATATCTTGTGCCTGACTTATATTTCACTAATTTGAGTATTGCATGCAATATAGCGTAATGATACAAATTAAATAAACTTTGTATGAAATGCTTTATATATAAATAATATACTCCACTGATGAAATCGTTTAGTATAAATCATTATTTGCTAACAAGTTCTATGTAAGTCATTTTATATAGAACGAAGTTCCTCGGCACAATTGGCTCAGTGGTAAAGCGTTGGCCTATCGCTCATATGCCTATGTTTCAAACCCTATCAGTGTTGGTTTTTTTTTGCAAGAAATTTTATATATTTATTGTTTTGTAATGACTCAGACGTTTTAAAATTAAGCGTTATATTGTGCATATTATGGTGGAAAATATATATTTAATTAAAACATAATTCGCCAGCAGATTTGCTCAAGATATCTAGCAGCCAAAATGGTAACTGCACGCCGACCTACTTATTAACTTCCAGATTTTATTGAAAAGTTTCTTCTTATGGCTGCTAGAATGCACTCGCCCTGTTAGGATTATATTGTTTGATACTTCTCCACTAGATGTCACGACTGGTCTACGTGGGACTCCATTGATTACTATACCATTGGCATTCCATGCGCATCGAATTTGAAGAATGACAAGATGATACTACGATACATTTTTACTTTTTATTTTAAAGGGTTTGTAATAGCCTATTGTGCGTTATTTGAAAATGTTATTTGAAGTAAAGAACAAAACGATTTCACATAGTAACTGAATTCTAGCCGTTGGTGCTTGTTCAGGTTATTAATTAATACTTTTATTTCAGGCAAATAGCAATCGAAAATATCCACATAGTTTGTATACAGACGTCTCCGTAGGGTCATGGAAAGATTTGTTAATTAAATTAGGGTTGTGAAAGCCATGCACAACCAGACGTGTAAAGACATGCCTCAACTCAAAGTTGGATGTTGCCCACGGCAGGTCGATTATGTAATAATAATATTACTAATAATAATAATAATACTAATAATAATAATAATCATATGCTATATCTGTGCTGATGTATTCGTTTGGTGTTTTAAAATGGTCTCAAACAGACCTAGAGAACATTAACCGCACAATAAGAACTATGCTTACGAAACACAGAATGTTGCATCCCAATACTTGTATAGAGAGAGTAACAACACCCAGAAATGAAGGAGGCAGAGGTATTCTTGATGCTATAACTCTGCACAATCAACAAGTTATACATCTAAGGAATTACTTTCATTCTCGGAAAGATACCAGTGTTTTACATCGAGCGGTAGCACAAGCTGACTTCAACCACACTCCTTTGAATCTCCATGAAGGAAATTTCGTCATGAAAGACAAGAACACACTGAACAGAGAGAATGTGCAGAGATGGGCTGGAAAAGAACTTCATGGCAGATTCTACAACCAGTGCAATGACAAGCATATTGACAAACAGCTTTCGAACACATGGTTGTCAAGGGGAGAGCTGTTTCCAGAAACTGAGGGATTTAACCAGGCGATACAAGACAAACTTATCACCACAAAAAGTTATAGGAAACACATCCTGAAAGATCAGACTGTTATAGATGACGAATGCAGGAAGTGCAATACCGGTCCAGAAACCATAGAGCATATTACCAGCAGCTGCAGAATTCTAGCGCCAACATCTTACACTGAGAGGCATAACGATGTTGCCAAAGTCATTCATCAAGAACTCGCCCTAACCCGATCTCTCATACACGACAGGACGCCTTATTACAAATACTCTCCAGAAAGTGTGATGGAAAACGAAGATTACAAGCTGTATTGGGATCGCACTATTCAAACAGACAAAACAACTCCTCATAATAGACCAGACATAACTTTAACAGATAAGAAGAACCATCACACGTACTTGATTGACATATCTGTTCCGAATGACCATAATATCCACCATATATACAGAGAAAAGATTGAAAAATATACTCCTCTAGCTATGGAGGTTGCTAGAATCTGGAGACAAAAAAAAATGTGACGATTCTTCCTTTCCTCCTTTCTCCCACTGGCCTGACACCTAAATCCTTTTCAGTAAATCTAGCTACACTAAATCTTCCCATATTCACCCATACTATTGCACAAAAGGCTGCAATTCTGAAAACCTGCAGCATCGTTAGAGGGTTTTTGAATACACATTAGGATTTTTCTTTGGACCCTCTTGTGAAAACGAGACGTGGAAGATAAGAAGAGAAGACAAAATTAACTGTCAAACATCTAAGCTATTCGAAAATGTATGCAATAGGCTTAAGTGTTACTTGACTCATTTTCTTGTACGTAATGTACCGATATGAGTCATGGTACTGTACCCGATATCCTGATAGTAGGCTGTCAGATATCCGCCCCCTCAATCGGATTGCCAATAATCAAACGCACCGGCACAGCTACATCAATGAAAATGGCACTGACAGATACTATCGAGATTAGAGCACAATAGTTAACAAGAAAATTATTGTGGAACACACCAAAATATACGGGGTTTCATACTTACCTTTACTTACCTCTTAAATTTATCTCGGGGACTGGGTTGTCAACTGGATCACTTAAAGGTATGCCCACACAATAACCTCCACCATGATATTTAAAATGAACCAGAACGAAGACGAGAAACTTTAAACTGCACAATAATTTATTTCACAAAAAGAATGATTTTAACAAAAAAACAAGATGTTCAGTAAAGAACATATAGCCTACTTTCTCCTAAATGCATGGGTATTGTTATAACTCTTTGTCCTTTTCAAGGAGTATGATTGAATGTTGGTTGTAGGAGCTTGTTGAAATACAACGTGCTATAGGGATATTAAACATGAATATGAGGTGCCCTTTGCTAGTGCTACCTCTGTACCAAATTTCGTTCAATTCGGTTTCACCGTGTTTGAATTGATAGGGGGAATCGATTTGCACACATACTTGGCCACCATCTGCAAACTATTGGGCTGATGTTCTTGCAGTTTGGTCAGAATATGTTTCCCACATAAAGATATGGTGTTGCAAAATTAGGTAGAGACTAGATTATTAGGTTGGTCGTAATTACATTTTAGCTTTTAACATTTGGGTGGCCGCGATTACGTTTCCATCAAGATAGCGGTGATATAAAACATGACACTGAGGTGCCCTTTGCTAGTGCTACCTCTATACCAAATTTCGTTCCATTTGGTTTCAGCGTGTTTGAATTAATAGGGGGAATCGATTCTGACACAAAGATGGCCGCCATCCGCAAACTATTAGGCGAATGACCTATTAGATTGGTCAAAGGATGCTCCCTCCATAAAGGTATGTAGTTGCAAAATTTGGTAGAGATCGGATGATTAGGTTAATCGTAATTTGATTTAAGCTTTGAACATTCGTGTGGCCGCCATTACGTTTCAGTCAAGATGGCGGCGATATAAAACATGACACTGAGGTGCCCTTTGCTAGTACTACCTCTGTACCAAATTTCGTTCCATTCGGTTCCACCGTGTTCGAATTAATAGGGGGAATCAATTTTGACATAAAGATGGCCTCCAACCGCAAACTATCAGGTGAATGACCTATTAGATTGGTCAAAGGATGCTCCCTCCATAAAGGTATGTAGTTGCAAAATTTGGTAGAGATCGGATGATTAGGTTAGTCGTAATTTGATTTAAGCTTTGAACATTCGTGTGGCCGCCATTACGTTTCAGTCAAGATGGCGACGATATAAAACATGACACTGAGGTGCCCTTTGCTAGTGCTACCTCTGTACCAAATTTCGTTCCATTCGGTTCCACCGTGTTCGAATTAATAGGGGGAATCAATTTTGACATAAAGATGGCCCCCATCCGCAAACTATCAGGTGAATGACCTATTAGATTGGTCAAAGGATGCTCCCTCCTTAAAGGTATGTAGTTGCAAAATTTGGTAGAGATCGGATGATTAGGTTAATCGTAATTTGATTTAAGCTTTGAACATTTGTGTGGCCGCCATTACGTTTCCGTCAAGACGGCGGCGATATAAATCATGACACTGAGGTGCCTTTTGTTAGTACTACCTCTGTACCAAATTTCGTTCCATTCGGTTCCACCGTGTTCGAATTAATAGGGGGAATCGATTTCCACACAAAGATGGCCGCCATCCGCAAACTATTACGCTGATGACCTATTGGTTTGGTCAAAGGATGCTCCCCCCATAAAGGTATGATGTTGCAAAATTTGGTAGAGATCGGATGATTAGGTTAATCGTAATTTGATTTAAGCTTTGAACATTTGTGTGGCCGCCATTACGTTTCCGTCAAGATGGCGGTGATATAAATCATGACACTGAGGTGCCTTTTGTTAGTACTACCTCTGTACCAAATTTCGTTCCATTCGGTTGCACCGTGTTCGAATTAATAGGGGGAATCGATTTTCACACAAAGATGGTCGCCATCCGCAAACTATTACGCTGATGACCTATTGGTTTGGTCAAAGGATGCTCCCCCCATAAAGGTATGTCGTTGCAAAATTTGGTAGAGATCGGATGATTAGGTTAGTCGTAATTTGATTTAAGCTTTGAACATTTGTGTGGCCGCCATTACGTTTCCGTCAAGATGGCGGCGATATAAAACATGACACTGAGGTGTCCTTTGCTAGTGCTACCTTTGTACCAAATTTCGTTCAATTCGCATTCACCGTGTTCGAATTGATAGGGGGGGGGACAGACATTCAGAGTACACACACTCACACACACACAGACACACAGACACACACACACAGACTCACACACACACATACAGACACACTTTTTTCGCCCTGTGTTGATCTCATAAGTCTACTTTCATTTTTTGCAAAAATCGAAAGTAGGCTAAAAATCAACGTGGCAATCAGAAGCCATCGACCACATAACCATGTCCTCCTGTAGGACCTGTATTCTCTACATATAATGTTTCAGCTTTCTCAAGCTCATAGCAACGTAAAAATAATAATGCACATGGAATGGAAACGGGATTTGGGATGAGACATATATATCAATTGTTTTGCGTGTTTATATACTTCACATTTTATTTATAGCCACAAGGCTATTATGGAACGTCCTTGGCCTCTGTAACACAGTTGTCCGGGCCAGCTGCAATGCACCTGTATTGTCAAAGTGGACTCCCGTTCGTTCAACCCTAGCATAAGCGTGTTACCTCAGAGCTTGGCTCTCCTTTTTCAAACACGTAAATGTTCACATCTCAACTGAAATATTATCACGCAAATGTCTTACATGCTTCATTCAAACACCAGTGGATTACTCCAACAATCCCAAATCATGATTAATTGTTCAAACCACTTGTTTAACTAGCGTTGTTTAGAGTATAAAAACAAAACTCTAAATGTTAATAACAAAAGTTCATTAAATATTTATAATAATAATAAATTGTTTATAACAATGTCAAATGACAATTGAAAATTTTATACACGCCTGTATTAATCACTATCATTTCAAATTATTTAACAAAGATATTTACAAAATGTTTTACAATGTTATATTGTTTATATTATTTATACAAGAAATACATTAAACCACACGTTTATCCGGTTGATAATTACTCAAATCGTGGTGATATAATCGACCAATGAAGGTTAGTTATATTTAACTGTCAAATTCAGGTTTAATAAGGTTTAATAATAATTATTAATATTTGTGACTGTAACCTCCATTCAAAATCTTTATCTCAAATTATTTAACACTCTTGTTAATTTTAACAGTATCTTCATATGAATAATCTTTCAAAGAACAAGAACAATACAATCAGCGGGAAAATACTTCGCTTATAACGTACAAAATTGCACAAAAATTGGCCCAAAATTCATCATATATCTTCATATATATGGCATAAAATCTTCCAAACTACACACAAAAATCCTCCACTTATAAATTCATCAACTTCATTAATTATTGTGGGAACCTCCTTCATTATTCAAGGGCATTACTCAACAGCGACTTTTACACGTCCACTGAACTAACGATTATACATCCATTGTTCCCCTTTAAAAATTCTTATATTCATCAATTGTAATAATGACTGTTATTATTTAACCTTCGTGGGTTTCATTCATGAATCGATATGAAGTAAAAATTTGCCAATCACAAATAAATTTAATAGCAAATACGATTAGACACTCCTGCCTGGTCTATCAAAATTGAGATTAATATCTTCAAAGTAACGCAGTATAAAAATACTATCTTCAAACAAAGTTCATCTAAACTGCAAAATAGTCGAATAGAATACAATTAGACTGTGGAATGCAAACATTATTGTTCCAATCTAGAATTGAGAAAAACTCCTATCAAATGTTCATTACTATAGTGTATTCAATAAATTGTAATCAACGTTCATATTTCATAAAATTGTCTATAATGCAATGGTAAATGTCTATGTTGCAATCATGTTCATAAGACGACTAGTATTTCAAAGATCGTCGATATCGTAATAGATTTTAACGCTCTAAAATCATTTAATCATTCTTCTTTCTTGAGGATGACAGAAAATTGGTCAAAGTAATTTACTGAATAGAATTACTTTAATAAAATGACACGCTGTCTGAATTCAAATCTGCCATAGCAAATCGTTAACTTTACAGTCAAATCGTGACTACAAAAATATGCAAATTACTGAAAGAATCTAAATCATCAGTCTCAACTGATCCAAAATTATTAAGTATGCCAATGACATAACAATGTCTCAAAAATCGAAGAAAAAGGCATAAATCATCGAAGTGTACTGAGTACAGAAATATCAATCAAGAAAATGGGGCAAAAGATAGGACAGAAAATATGGGAAGAATGGTTGCTCAGATATCGCTACAAGACTCAAATAATACAAGAAACGTTCACGACTACCTTATCTGTTGATTGAAGATCTAGAGGAAAGTTTTCAAAGAAAACTGCTGTTGGTTCCATTTCACCAGCATAAAGATGTGCTCCGTCCTCGAACTTGGAATCAGCGTCCTCGGAGAATCGAACTGCTTCCTCCTCCGAAATTGCACTGCTCCGTGGATACGAAAAACATCCTTCTGGCAAAACTCTTCTTTGTGCGCCGGGACAACCCTGGCCTCTCTTGAAAGTTCCCTGAAGTTCTTGCAGAAATTCGCCATGAATTTTATTGTAGTTATTTCCGCAGAAATATTCATAGTTGTGGAGTATGAAAATATTTCCACTGTTATCTGGTATAATTCAGCGATGGATTCACGATGCATGAGTGTAGTTGGATGTTCACTACATGCTCGCTTTTGTAGAAAGACGATTAACGAAATTCCATGCTGTTATTTTACTCCAACGATATATGTCCCAATTGCATTAAAGCCTTAGCCTTCCATCTCAATTACTGTTATAATCATTGAAAGCACTGCAAGATTATAATGTTCCATAGTCGATTGTATCGTTGTAATACCAAACGTATTCTCCAATATCACTGTTGCACTCCACGTTTCAGCCGTAGTGTATAATGTGGAATTTTAAAAGTGTTTCTCATGTGGCGAGAAAATCACTTTTGTTGGCAGCCTTAAAGTTTCAATATCTTTCGAAGTATAACTGTGAAATTGTTCAAATCTTCTACACACCTCAATGTTATACTGCCCAATAGAACTATAATAAAGGCTGAAGTTAGCGCTTGATATCTTGACTGGTGGAAACGTTAATGTGAGCGTTTCAAATTCACCTAGTTTCGAGCAGCGTAAAATGGAACTGCTCCGAGTTCGTTCGATGCGCCGGGCTTTAACCACGCTAAAGACAACTTACTGCACTGAATCACTTGAAAATAACTATATATCACCAGAAATATATATGCGATCTGACATATGAGATCTGAGATTATGAGTTCTGAGAGCTCCTCTCTCCTGTGCACGACCTTTTATCAACTTCTTAAGGGGCGTATCCATCCCTTCCATAGCCTGTTGCTGCGTCATTGCTAGAAGTTTTAACTTTGGCTATACTTGACGGATTTTCAAATTTCAAAAACTCAAAATTAATTTCTTCAAAATTCCAAATCAATGCCATAACTGAAAATAGATTTCCACAAATCTGCATGCCAAAAGTAATCAAATATCGTAGTTTCAGCAATCTCCGTCTTCCTTCCAAACTATCGTTCATTGGTTCGAGTCTCTCCTCCAATAGCGTAGCTTCTTCCTTAGCACAATACCTTGTTTCCTGCGACTGCGTCGTAAATCTCGGATCTTTCTCGAACAAAATCATGACGTCACCAAGAATCTCAGCTCAATTAGCCTACTTGCATGAAATCTGCGTCATCCGTGCCTACGTCATGAATATCCACGTCATAACTATGACATTCATAACTTTACTCACATTTGCCAATACAGCCATCGTGGTCTCAATATAATTCAAATTACGGGGGCAGTACCGACTGTAAGTTGAGTAAATAAAGTTATTGGTTTTACGTCCCTTTTAACTATTGCTGCTTTTAGAGACGCCGGGATGCCGGAATTTTGGCCCGAAGGGGATCTTTAACGTGCCAGTAAATACACTGACACGGCTCCCTCGCATTTGTGCACCCTCAAATGCCAGCTGACTGCGCCAGGATACGAACCTGCAACCTAGGGCCCAGCAAGCGAGAACGTTACCGCTGAGCCACGCAGCCAGTCCGGTCGATTATGTCTCCAGATCCATAACATTCTTGAGATATGTCTTATCTTTCTTTCTTTCTTTCTTTCTTTCTTTCTTTCTTCAATGATGGTAGCAGTTTTTATCTAGGTTGTGGCGTTTGGTAGAGGTAAATAGTTTCTAAGATCTTCAACCAAGAAATGATTCTATTATACTCTTTGATAATAACAACGAGTTATAACTATACTCATACATTTAGGAGAAAGTAGGCTATATGTTATTTACTGAACATCTTGTTTTATATATAGAGAGATCACTAAGAATGTGTAGAATACCCACAAATATGAAAAAATATGTAAAATGAAATTCGGTTATAATAACCCTAACATAATGTTTTGTGAACATATGACTTTTCCCAGCACCTAAATAGCAAGGAACAAAATATGTAATTACATAGAAATCCCAGCTCTACTAATGACTCATTTAGCATCTGCAACGTCTTGGTTCACGTGCCCAGCAGTGCACGGAGATGCTGCGGGGATCCTTCACGATTCTGTTGATATTTTGATTAGCAACCTATATAGGCTATATAATGTGTGAATTTTTTCATCTGTGTTAAATATCTATGTTATGTGTCGCTGAAATGTGTATTCTTGTCGTAAAATCCTGGATCCCCATGGACACCTTTTGGTTGCATGCTGACCTTCTATACCCAAGGTCGCGGGTTCAAACCCGGCCGAAGTCGTCGGATTTTTAAGAGCGCTAAAAATCCCTCAGTAAGCCTTCTTATGGAGGGGAAGTAAAGCCAGCAGTCCCATGTCATGTAAAAGAACTTTCCACTAATTACACTTGTGTGAAGCTAAATTATAGGTTACATATGACTAACGATTTTATGATCCAACGTTGGTCACCAGGACACGACTGCGGTGACATCTAGTAACCAAGTTCACAACTATTTGTCGTTGGCGGTAGCATTTGATGACATTAGTAGGAACAACTTGAAAATGGAATGTCTGCAGTCCTTACCTGAATTACAGATAACACACACTAATACAGCCATCACAATTAACACTGGTTATCAGACAGATTCTACACACACCCATAGTACACGGTACCGCGTTGTCGCAGCCCCTAAACTGAGGAACCAACCAACCAACCATGGTCACCTTAAATGTAAGGGAAGTGCCGATTTCGGAAAAGAAAATTGAGAATTATGGGTGATATGTTGCTTACACCTTTCAAGTCTTTCAACTCTAATTACTCCAATCTGGTACAGATTATATAGATCAACGGAATGGTAGGATCTATAACCATTGCTATATGTTCGCTCTGAATGTTGATTACATCCCTCCTTTCAGAGCCACCTCGTGCTCTACCCATCCATGTTATTTGGTTGGTTTGTTGGTTCTTAAGTTTAGTGGCTGCGACAACGCGGTCATGTAGCCCCGTGAACGTTGGGTGTGTGTAGAATCTGTCTGATGACCGGTGTTAATTGTGATGACTGTATTAGTGTGTGCTATCTGTTTTTTTTATTTAAGTACCGTACTGCAACTCAGATTTTTCAAATAGTTCCTACTTTTGCCGCCAAGCGCCACCGTCAACGACTACTAGGCCAAGTTCAGAACTTAGCTACTAGACGCCACCGCAGTCGGCTCTTGGCAACGAACGTAGAAACCTAAGAGCGTTGCTTACATTCTTAACCTTTCCAATTTAGCTTCACACAGGTGCAATTAGTGGAAGGTTCTTTAACATGCCATAAATCTATGACATGGGACCACCGGCTTTACTTCCCCTCCAAAGGAAGGCATACTGAGGGACTTTTAACGCTCTTAAAAATCCGACGGCTTCGATCCATGTTGTTTCATTTGGGCAATAGATGTCACCTCAATAGTAATGATTATCACGCATCAGATTAGTACTTTGGCCAAACCCTAGCAAAGATTTGAATCTCATTACACTAACAGGAAGTTAAAGACATTGTTTTAGATAGTTTGAGTATTATTTCCCTACAATTGGTACTTACTGAGTTATGATTTGGCTACTCCATATTACGATTACCCTATTTATTTTGCAGTAGCTTAAATCTATAAATAAAACAATAATAGTTCCTACAATTCACGCAACGAAACCGGCAGCCGGTTTCGCTTGCTTGGGCGCTGACGCTGACTTACTTTATAATTCGATAAATTATGAATATGATTCTTCATGCTCCGTTGCTGGATAATTTTTTAATGTGTAAAATCATTCCACTCGGTTGCTGTATATTTTTGAGTGGGGGTGTCTTTGTTTAAAGGGACGGAACGGAAATGCAACGAAAACAATGGGCACGCGCGGTGGCGAAAATTGGTACAACGATATACTCTCGGCCATGTGGCTATATGGAATGTAAATCGCATACGGTTTATTCCTACAATAAAACATCTTCACACTGTCGTTCCTTGGTGTGAAAATATAATTTAATCATATTTGCTGAAATCAATTATGATTTATTAAATCTTACTACTTTTGCTGTGTTCTTATTTAATGTAAACACTCGAGGTACTGTCGGTCAAAATACAGCACTATGTGTAATGTATAGGCTATAGCATACGGTTTAATTCAAGATTTGGAGGCCTCTTTAAAGAAATCCTAAAAAATCATCTTAAGTTTTCGTTCTTTGGTGTGAAAATATTCATTCTATCATATTTGCTGAAATGATTTGGCACTGGAGTTTTACAGGTAGTTATTGCAGAAATAATAGTAATGAAAACTTACCGATGTTAATAACACAAGGTAACACTATTAGTTCAGTCTTAACAACTAGTTCCGTGAAGAACTAAGGCGTATTTTCATATAAATCCTACTTATGTTAATTGCCACTATCAACATATAAAATTTCAGTTTGATTTCTGTAATAGATTCGTAGATATTGAGAACCGACTAAATATATCGGATGGTGGCCTTGTTGGATTTTTAGCCTATTTTCAATTTTGAAAAAATAGGCTTATGAGATCACCTTTTGTCCGTGTGTGTGTGCGTGTGTGTGTGTGTGATTCGTGTGTGTGTCCCCCCCCCCTAATAAAATCTAAACGGCAGGAGCGATTTCAATGAAACTCGGAAAGTTTATAGCACTATTCCCGGCGACATCGACCGTGTCCTTCACATTTTGTTACGACTCACCAATCCAACATGGCGGCTGTGCGAAATATTTCACCAGCATTCGTTATCTCCGAAACTATTACCGATATTACCCTGACATTTTCTATGGTGATAGAGAGAACTACTATAAGTTCACTTATGTGACTTTTGAAAACCTGGTAACTACAAAACCAACATGGCGGCCAAGCGAATTTGCGACTTTTAAATAGACGTTTCTCGCGATTTGACCAACCAAACGCAATGAAACTTGGTACAGTATATATTTATATACATTGTAATGCACCGACATCTAACTTCGTTCAATTGTTTACATAATCAAAAGATGGCGGATGTGCGAAATATTTCACCGGCATTCTATATCTCTGAAACTATTAGCGGTATCTCCCTAAAATTTTGTACGGAGATAAAGGGCACTACTGGAAGTCCATCTATAAGATTTTCAAAAACCGGTTAACTACAAAACGAACATGGCGGCCAAGCGAATTTGAACATTTTAAATATACCTTACTCGCGATTTAATCTTCCAAGCGCACTGAAACCTGGTACAGGAAATATTTATACACATTGTAATCCACTGGTATCTAATTTAGTTCAATTGTTTACATAACCTCAAGATGGCGGCAGTACGAATTTTAAAATTAAGTTTTTATTTCTTGTGATGTAGTCATGCGATCGGAGTGAAAGTTTGAATAATGAACCTACGCAATAATTTTCCTTTAATGGTACATGACTCTATGGCCTATACATTTAACAATCCAACATGGCGACCATCCGAAATATTTAGACGATACTGAATATCTACGAATCTATTTTAGCAATCAAACTGCTTTTTTTAATGTTCATAGGGGCTATGAACTTAAGTTCACCTATAGGACTTTAAATAACCTGGTGATCACAAATCCAACATGGCGGTGACGCGAATTATAAATATTCACATGGACGTTTCTCGCAATTTAACCATCCGCGTGCAGTGAAACTTGGTACAGTAAATCGTTATCCGAATGTTAATCCACTGGCATCTAATTTATTTCAATTGTTTCCATAACCTCAAGATGGCAGCTGTGAAAAATTTTTTAATCTCCTTGTTTTTTCTTGTGTCCTAATTATGCGATTGAAGTTTGAATACTACACGTTCACAATAATCTGCATGTAACAGTACATAACTCTAAGACCTACATATATAAAATCCAACATGGCGACCATCCGAAATATTTAATCGGTTCTCAATATCTACGAATCTATTACAGCAATCAAACTGAAATTGTGTATGTTGATAGAGGCAATTAATATAAGCAGGATATATGAAAATAGGCTGTATAGTAATTCACGGAACTACTTGTTATATATGTATGTCTTAAGAGTTATGTACTGTTACATGAAGATTATAGTGTACGTGTAATATTCAAACTTCAATCGCATGATTAGGACACATGAAGTAAAAACGAGATTTTAAAATTTCGCACAGCTGCCAACTTGTGGTTATGGACACAATTGAAATAAATTACCTGCCAGTGGATTAATATTTGGATAAGGATTTACTGAACCAAGTTTCACTGCACTCGGATGGTTAAATTGCGAGAAGCGTTCATGTGATTATTTATAATTCGCGTTGCCGCCATGTTGGATTTGTGATCAACAGGTTATTGAAAGTCCTATAGGTGAACTTATGTTTTTAGCCCATATGAACATTAAAAAATCACTTCGATTGCTGTGATAGATTCGTAGATATGGTGAACCGTCTAAAAATTTTGGATGGTCGCCATGTTGGATTTTTATATGGGTAGGCCATAGAGTCATATACCATTAAATGAAAATTATTGCGCAGGTTCATTATTCAAACTTTCACTTCGATCGCATGATTACGACACAAAAAATAAAAACTTAATTTTAAAATGTGCACAACCGCCATCTTGAAGTTATTTAAACAATTGAACTAAATTAGATACCAGTGCATTACAATGTGTATAGACATTTGCTGTACCAAGTTTCATTGCATTTGGATCATTAAATCGCGAGAAAAGTCTATTTAAAATTTTCAAATTCGCTTGGCCGCCATGTTCGTTTTGTAGTTAACCGAATTTTGAAAGTCTAATAGATGAACTTCCAGTAGTGCCCTTTATCTCCGTACAAAATTTCAGGGTGATACCGCTAATAGTTTCAGAGATATAAAATGCCGATGAAATATTTCGCACAGCCGCCATCTTGAGGTTTTATAAATAATTGAACGAAGTTAGATGTCGCTGCATTCCAATGGGTATAAACATATACTGTATCAAGTTTTATTGCGTTTGGTTGGTTAAATCGAGAGAAACGTCTATTTAAAAGTCGCAAAATCGCTTGGTCACGATGTTGGTTTTGTAGTTACCAGGTTTCCAAAAGTTACGTAGGTGAACTTCTAGTAGTTTGATTTATCACCGCACAAAATTCCAGGGTGATATTGGTAATAGTTTCGGAGATATTGAATGCTGGTGAAATATTTCGCACAGCCGCCATGTTGGATTGGTGAGACGTAACAAAATTTGAAGGACACGGTCTGGATCTTCCGGAATTGTGCTATGAACTTACCGAGTGTCATTGAAATCGCTCCGGCCGTTTGGATTTAGTTAGGAGGGGGTGCGATGGGGATACACACACCCACGAATCACACACGCACACACAGACACACGTTCAAAATGTGATCTCATAAGCCTATTTTTAGCCTACTTTCGATTTTTGCAAAAAATGAAAGTAGACTTATGAGATCAACACAGGGCGAAAAAAGTGTGTCTGTCTGTGTGTGTGTATGTGTGTGTGTGAGTCTGTGTGTGTATGTGTGTGTGTGTGTGTGTATATATGTGTGTGTGAGTCTGTGTGTGTGTGTGAGTCTGTGTGTGTGAGGGTGTGTACTCTGAATGTCAGTCCCCCCCTATCAATTCGAACACGGTGAAACCGAATTGAACGAAATTTGGTACAGAGGTAGAACAAGCAAAGGGCACCTCAGTGTCATGTTTCATATCGCCGCCATCTTTACTAAAACTGAATGGGGGCCACTCAAACGTTCAAAACGTAAAATCAAATAACGACTAACCAAATCATCCGATCTCTACCAAATTTGGTAACAACATACCTTCGTATAGGATGCGTCTTGTGACCAAACTACAACGTCGTCCGCCTTACCATTTCAGGATGGCGGCCGTGCGAATTATGCAAACTTTATAATCCATATCATGGGACCCACCAGTTCCGATTATCGAGCCGAGAATCGTTTTAACTGTTCTAAAGGAAGAGGCACGTTCGAAATTAAAAGTTTATTTTGTAATACTATAGTGCAGACGTGATTTTAAAAAGCTGAGCCGATTCAGTAATAAGACAAGATGGCAGCGGATATCTTGTGCCTGACTTTTATTTCACTAATTTGAGTATTGCATGCAATATAGCGTACTGATACAAATTAAATAAACTTTGTATGAAATGCTTTATATATAAATAATATACTCCAGTGATGAAATCGTTTAGTATAAATCATTATTTGCTAACAAGTTCTATGTAAGTCATTTTATATAGAACGATATTCGTTGACACAATTAGCTCAGTGGTAGAGCGTTAGCCTATCGGTCAAATGCCTATGGTTCAAACCCGGTCAGAGCTAGGTTTTTTGCTTGAAATGTTATATGTTTATGTTTTGTAATGACTTAGACGTTTTAAAATTAAGCGTTATATTGTGCATATTATGGTGTAAAATATATATTTAACTAAAACATAATTCGCCAGCAGATTTACTCGAGACATCTAGCTGCCAAAAAGGTAACTGCACGCCGACCTACTTATTAACTTCCAGATTTTATTGAAAAGTTTCTTCTTCTGGCCGCTAGAATGCACTCGCTCTGTTAGGATTATATTGTTCGATATTTCACCACTAGATGTCACGACTAGTCTACGTGGGGCTCCATTGATTACTATACCATTGGCATTCTATGCGCATCGAATTTGAAGAATGACAAGATGATACGACGATACATTTTTACTTTTTATTTTAAAGGGTTTGTAACAGCCTATTTTGCGTTACTTGAAAATGTTATTTGAAGTAAAGAACAAAACGATTTCACATAGTAACTGAATTCAAGCCGTTGGTGTTAGTTCAGGTTATTAATTACTACTTTTATTTCAGGCAAATAGCAATCGAAAATATCCACATAGTTTGTATACACACGTCTCTGTAGGGTCATGGAAAGATTTGTTAATTCAATTAGGGTTGTGAAAGCCATGCACAACCAGACGTGTAAAGACATGCCTCAACTCAAAGTTGGATGTTGCCCACGGCAGGTCGTATATGTAATAATAATAATAATAATAATATATATATATTTTTTACGAGGGTTGTGGAAAAATCTTGCATAAGACCTTGAGAAGGGTCCGCTCTCCACAAGAGTGTGGGATTCTTACCCACTAAAAAACCACACACACCCTGTCCTCTTGACGAAACCCAACCCGGGACCACTTTCCTATTACTTCAGGATGGAGTCATTTTCTTTGCTTCAAAAGCACCATCTTACTTCTCCATTCATAGCCCGCGGAACGCAGACTCAATCGACTAAATCGAGCAAGTCCCCATCCGACTTCTTCTGACGAAGGACCACCTCAACAAAGAAAGCGACCGTATCCCAGCTGAGCTCGTTACTCAGCATAATGCCAACTATATTGTCCGGCGTTATTGGACCAACCTCAGCTTCAAGTTGTTGTTTTTCCGCTGCCCAACGATCGCAGACGAAAAACGTATGATAAACGTCATCTCGTTCGTTCTCGCAGTAAATACAAACTGGACTCCTTACTTTGGCCATACGATGAAGGTAACACCGAAAGTAGCCATGACCTGTCAACATCTGTGTCAGAAAGTAATTTATTTCTCCCTGTTTCCTACTCGTCCACTCGACCAGACTCGGTATCAGCCGAGCTGTCCATCTTCCTCTGTGATCGTCATTCCACCTCTGCCGCCAAAGTTCCATCTTGCGTGCTACGGCTTCCTTCCGGGCTTGAGCCTTGCCCAGTTCAACTCGTCGGAAGTATACGTCTTTACGTTCTTGCGCGAGTAAGTCTATTGGCGCAACACCTGAGACAACCAGAACTGCAGGTTCCGAAACTGTACGGTAAGCACACGCCACCCTCAGAGCTCCTCTCCTCTGAATTGCAGCTAGGCGTTTCCTATACTTCTCTATCCTCAGCGAATCAGACCAAATCTCAGCTCCATACAGGAGAATAGACTGCGCTGTGGACAACAGTAGTCGACGTTTGCTTTCTCTAGGACCATGCACATTAGCCATGAGTCTACTAATGGCAGCTGTCACTACTTCCGCCTTGTCTGCTGCCTTCCGTATATGAGACCAGTATGTCAGTTTCGTGTCAAGAGTAAACCCTAAGTACTTCGCAGTGGCTCCAGTTCGAACGACCACCTCTCCAACTTTCATGGGAATTATAGTGTCCATTCTCCTCCTAGTTAACATGACTATTTCAGTTTTCGCCATAGCTAAATTCAGACCATGAGCGTTCGTCCAACTACTCACCCGTCGCATTACCTGATTGAGTTTCCACTGAGCCAGAACCGCATCTCGGGCTACAATCACCGCTGCAATATCATCAGCGTACCCAACAAGGAATGTATCTTCGGGCATCTCCATGCGCAGTAAGCCGTCGTACAACATGTTCCACAAATCCGGGCCCAGGATAGATCCTTGCGTTGCTACTGCCGTGACTTTTCTCTTCCTCTAGCCGTCTGCAGTGTCATATAACAGGGTATGGTCCTTCAAATAATCTTTCATTATACGCAGGAGATATGCAGGCAACTGGAAGGTGAATTGAAGAGCTTCAACCATATCTATCCACCTAGCTGAGTTGAAGGCGTTCTTCACATCCAAGGTTACCAGAAGTCTTATTTTCCTAGAATAGTGGTTACCTTCCTGAGCTTGATTCGCAGCTTCAACTACTAGGCGTACTGCATCTATTGTACATCGCCCACGGCGGAAGCCAAATTGCCTGTCAGACAGATTTCCCGCGGCTTGAATAGACGACAGTATGCGAGGTTTTAATAGCTTCTCCAGCACTTTTCCCGCAACGTCTAAAATACATAGTGGTCTGAAGGACGATGGCGCGTTCCCGACTGCCTTTCCTTTATTAATCAGCACTAGTCGAGCCATTTTCCAACGGGCACTAAAGACACCTGCTCTCAGACAACAGTTGTACATTTCAAGCAGTAGCTGCGGACAAACCTTGAGAGCTAGTTTCATAGCTTCCACGGGTATCCCGTCAGGGCCTGGAGCCTTCTTATTCCGAAGGGAGCCTACTGCTTCCTTCAGCTCACCTATGGTAAATAGAGGAATGAATTCCGGCTCAAGTACATCGCCCACATCAATTCGCACAGGGTGAGTAGGGAATAGCTCGTTTACAATATCATCCATCGTCCGTGCATCCAACGTGGTATTGGACATGGAGCCGAGTTTCTTGGTGACAATTCGGTAGCCTAATCCCCAAGGTTCTACGTCTACTTCTTTAACTAACAACTGCCACATCAGGGTCTTACGTCTTCTGATGGCATTTCGAAGGGTTCTCTTAGCTGCAAGGTGCTCAGCGGATCTCAAATCAGCCTCTGGTCGATGTCTTGAACGTTGGGCTCTTCTTCTGAGTCGAAGACAAGTTCTTCGAAGATCAGCTATTTCGTCAGTCCACCAATAAGCTGGACGTCTATTGTTTTGAAGACGCTTCCGGGGCCTTGACGCTTCGCAGGCTAGGTGCAAGAGACGCATAGTGACCCCCACCTGTTCCTCAACAGAAACTCTTAGATCTAATTCCTCAACAACGTTACTAGTGCCTGTCTGTACTGATTCGAGTACATTGGCAAATTTCTCCTCGTCGATGCGCGATACATTCCAACGTGTTGTCTTCAATGTGTTGTGCCTCTGAGGCCGCTGATCTCGTAAAATCCGGAAGGTGATATATTGGTGATCACTAGCAGTATAATCCTCGATCACTTCCCATTCTACTACCAAGGCTGCCAGACGATCCGACACCAGCGTAATATCTGGTTTAGTCTCCGTATAACCAGGTCGTCTAAATGTCGTTGAGGTCCCTGTATTCACCACGACCAATCCTAATCTGGCTGCCATCTCTAAAATTCGTCGTCCCCTCGAATTTTGATGTGGCATACCCCATTCCAATGCCCTAGCGTTGAAGTCACCGGCAACTACCACAACACCTTCCATCTCACGAACAGTATCTTCCAAATTGTCCAGCTTCCTTTGAAAGTACTGAATATGTTCATTCGGAGTTAAATAGCAACTTACGTACGTAATCCCACCACTCTTAACCCAAACGAACCCTTCTCCGGATCCGTGATCCTCCACATGGATTTTGCTCAGATCCGGTATCCAGATAGCCGCCGTACCTAGGGGATCCGAAAACCAGCCCAGCATGTCCAAGTTTCGATATTGCTCACTGATCAGGAGAATATCTGTTTTCCTTTCAAATTTTAGCTGTATCAAAAGATCATTAGCGATTATGCTTCGTTTCAGGTTCCCTTGTAGGACATTCGTCATTGTGTTTTTTTCTTTAATCTTCTCGAGTGCCTCTCGAAACACTGTACAAGAACCTGTTCCAGGGATGTGACTTATGTTTAAGCCCTCCCGATTACAGTCAGAGCACAGCACGCATTTCATATCTGACGTACATGGTGCGGCTTTATGACCCAGTTGACCACATCTGTAGCAAAGGCCGCTTCTATCCGGGCCATTGCAATTCCTCCTTATATGGCCATAACCCAGACACCGAAAGCAGCGCGTTACCATCGCTCTTCTCCTCACCCTACAGTATATGAAGCCGACCTTAATACGGCCAGTCTCCAATAATTTCTCAGCATTCTGATTATCCATTTCCACAATTGCCATTTTCTGCCCTCTACTGTTGGGTTTAGTGACGGATACTTTCAGCTCATCTATTAAACCCTCTATGTCTCGTTTCAGAGCCAATTCGACATCACTTACAGTAGTTACGATATCCATGTCTCGTACCTCCAAGACAGTTCTAGGAGTTAATGTCCTCACCAATCCTGCATGACCAACAGCTTCCCTCAAAGTGCTGCTGAACATTTCTCAACAGTCCTTGTCAGCCTTCGTATCAAACTCCAGTAAAACGTCACCGGATCTAGTTTGACGGATCGATCGAATTTCCGGATGGCAGGCCTCTGGCTTCACCTTCTCCCTCAAATTCTTCACAATTTCTGTATAAGTCTTCCCAGCTGCTGGTTGGATCAGCACAGCCTTGGGTCGTGATCGTTTATGGGATTTCCGAGTCTTGCTGTCCCGAACTGGTGGTTTTGCCCTTTGTGACGACAGAGAAGCGCTTTCTGACCACGACACAGCGATACCGGAGGACCTCCTCCGTCGGACCGTCGTCCATTCTGACACATTTTCCTCCTGCTTATCGGAATCTACTAGAGGCGATTGAATGGGGTTATCAGGGCTATCCAATGCCACTATCACCTTCTCATGGCCTAAGGTATGCTCTTCCACTGCAGGCAAAACTCCTTGCTTCTCAAGCCAATTGTCCCTGCACGATATAATGATATCGATGGCTTCCTCTATCTCCGCTGTTCCATTTTTCACGTCATTAGATATATTCTTCTGTCTTCCTGTAGCAAGCTTCATCTTTCTGATGACATCAATGCATCTTGTCAAAGCCTTATCAATTGGAGTAGCGTCTGCACTTGTATCCTTCGAGCTACTAATAGAATCCATGATGGCAGATTTCCCAAAAATAAGCTGATGCCGACAGCAAAACACAAATACCGTCGAAAATCTATAGTATAAAAGGATGGTTGCTACGTAGCCTGCTCAATGTAGCGGGTCTCTAATGGCCGCTGTCTCCAAGTAGTCCAGACCTACTATCTACCCCCTAACGACGAGACCTATAGGCCTAAGGTTACCACAGAATTACTCTCAACCCAGATGGCCTTGGATTTCACTAGCGCATGAAGTATGAATGTCGTCACTGCAAGTTCTATGATTTCAATAGTCTATGGCAAAACCTTAACCTAAAATTGACGACACACGACCATTCAACACTCAATAAAGTCCCAGAAGAGAATAGAACTCATGAGACACAATATACGTACCATGAACTGGGACTAACACCAACCTGTTTCAATGCCGAAAGGCTACACACAAATCCAGCTAATTACTAATTCAGCGGCAATTCACACGCACGACACACACGACAACCTTATGCCAATCATGGCTGCAACAATAATAATAATAATAATAATAATAATAATAATAATAATAATAATAATAATAATAATGTTATTGGTTTTACATCCCTTTTAACTACTGCTGCTTTTAGAGACCCCAGGGTGCCGGAATTTTGGCCCGAAGGGGATCATTAACGTGCCAATAAATCTACTGACACGGCTCCCTCGCATTTGTGCACCCTCAAATGCCAGCTGACTGCGCCAGGATACGAACCTGAAACCTAGGGCCCTGCAAGCGAGAACGTTACCGCTGAGCCACGCAGCCAGTCCGGTCGATTATGTCTCCAGATCCATAACATTCTTGATATACTTCTTATCTTTCTTTCTTCAATGATGGTAGCAGTTTTTATCTAGGTTGTGGCGTTTGGTAGAGGTAAATCGTTTCTAAGGTCTTCAACAAAGAATAGTTCTATTATACTTTTTGATAATAACAACGAGTTATAACTATACTCATACATTTAGGAGAAAGTAGGCTATATGTTCTTTACTGAACATCTTGTTTCCTGAATGAAAATAGGCTAAAAATACGAATAAGTAATATGGAATTATTCGAATAACATGTCAGATGTTACACATCATATGCGACTACTATAAGGCTCGTAATTTGTTTTGTAATACTGTAATAATAATAATAATAATAATAATAATAATAATAATAATAATACACTGGTCAAAATGAGTTTTGTTTATTGCAAGCTTATGTCTTTGTGGACTAAATATAATAAACGTGCTTTATCCGAGAACTCTTATTTATTTATGTAGCGTATGCCATTACACATGGATCACATCTTATATATTAAAATAGTTTCCAAAAAATTTCACCCTTTACTAAAACTGAATTATCTCGGGAAGTATTTGCGCTACGACGACGTTTGTTGTCTTTAAATGTAAAGCCTGTCACGCACTCTCGATTGATACCCACCTTACTTGATTATATCATTCGAGTATTAAAATAATAGCGAATAATACTTCCTTCAAGGTCTCACGAAAATGGAATATCCGAACGACTTGACGGACATATTGTCACTAGGCGACAACGACTAACACCGTATCATGATATTCAACGCCACCCCAATAATAAATCGAACTTGATATTAACCGAGAGTTCCCTAATTACGTCATGATATCGTTAACTTCTACCTGCTCCACTCGGGCGCTAATGTCGCATGTAACCATACACGATATCGTTAACTTCTACCTGTTCCACTCGGGCGCTAATGCCGCATGTGTCCATACAATAAGCAGAAGGGGATTCTGTGCACATAATTTAATTAAAACTTCTCAAAGAATGGATTACTTTGAGACTGAAATACTCATGCACAATCAGCAGCCATTTTGCTAATGACACTGGCATGTCAACATCTCTTTGAATGACAACATTTACTGTATACAAAAGACAACTAATTTCACGAAGATGCCGCTACAGTCGAATGTTGGAACCGCCATTTTGTATTGTGTAACCGATCTTTCAATTATATAGTCTTTGGTCTCACCAGCTACAAACTGTCTTCTTTTCGTTTCATCATTCGTCCTTATAGGTTGTGTGCTCAATCAAAACAATGAATAATATTATGATGAATGTGAGTCGACACTCAATTACAAAAGTTATAAAGATTAAAGGTGACGGTAATTGTCTGTTCAGGTCATTGGCATGTTGTGAGTACAACAATCAGAGTTTATTTACACAGGTTAGAAAGCGAATTGTAAAACACGTTACTGACAATTGGAATAATTATTCTTCCTTTATTGTTGGCAACAGCGATATGTACGAAACTGTTATCAATACGAGCGATGATTAAAAATGTATATGTCTATGAATGGTATTCATGGAGGTCATGTTGAGTTAGTTGCCGCTGCTGAAGTTTACAAAATGGATATTGACATAATCACTAATAATAAAACTCATAGTGTAAAAGCAGAAAATACGCCATCAAATAGAATAATTTCTTTGCTATACTCTGGGGATGGGTGGAACGGTCATTATGACGTCTTAAATACCGGTATCAGTGCTAACTCAGTTGAGAACGTGGATGCCAAGTCACTCGATTCAGTGGCTGATTTACAGTTTCAAACTAAGATTGGGTTTGCGTGCAGTAAAACCCCAGGATCGTGTCGGAAGCGAAACTCAGAACCAGTTAGCCAGAGACAAAATGTGATAAGAATTACAGGTGACGGAAATTGTCTGTTCAGGGCATTAGCATATTGTGTGTACAACAGTCAGAGTTTATTTACAAAGGTTAGAAAACGAATTCTTCAACATGTTACAGACAATTGGAATAAGTATTCTTTCTTTATTGTTGACAACAGCGATATGTACGAAACTGCTATCAATACGAGCGATGATTACAAAATGCATATGTCTATGAATGGTATTCATGGAGGTCATGTTGAGTTAGTTGCCACTGCTCAAGTTTACAAAATGAATATTAACATAGTTACTAATAATAAAACGCATACTGTAAACGCCGAAAATACACCACCAAATAGAATAATTTCCTTACTGTATTCTGGAGATGGCCGGCACGGTCACTATGACGTCCTAGATATCAGTGCTAACTCAGAGTCAAGTATGGTCGAAAACGTCAATACCAAGAAACAGAAACTAGCACTACGCGACTCAAATCGATATCAGAAACAGCTTGTCACAAAACCGTTCTCAGCCACTTATCGATGTGCTATTAGCCTACTTTCGATTTTTGCAAAAAATGAAAGTAGACTTATGAGATCACTACAGGGCGAAAAGAAAGTGTGTCTGTCTGTGTGTGTGTATATGTGTGTGTGAGTCTGTGTGTGTGTGTGTGTGAGTGTGTGTACTCTGAATGTCTGTCCCCCCCCCCTATCAATTCGAACACGGTGAGCGCAAATTGAACGAAATTTGGTACAAAGGTAGCACTAGCAAAGGACACCTCAGTCTCATGCTTTATATCGCCGCCATCTTGACGGAAACGTAATGGCGGCCACACTAATGTTCAAAGCTTAAATCAAATTACGACTAACCTAATCATCCGATCTCTACCAAATTTTGCAACAACATACCTTTATGAAGGGAGCATCCTTTGACAAATCTAATAGGTCATTAGCCTTATAATTTGCGGATGGCGGCCATCTTTGTGTCAAAATCGATTACCCCTATTAATTCGAACACGGTGAAACCGAATGGAATGAAATTTGGTACAGAGGTAGCACTAGCAAAGGGCACCTCAGTGTCATGTTTTATATCACCGCCATCTTGACGGAAACGTAATGGCGGCCACACAAATGTTCAAAGCTTAAATCAAATTACGACTAACCTAATCATCCGATCTCTACCAAATTTTGCAACAACATACCTTTATGGAGGAAGCATCCTTTGACAAATCTAATAGGTCATTAGCCTAATAGCATAACGAATAGAATAAGAAGTGATATCACTGGCCTAGTACGCCTGGTCCGCCGCAGCGCAGCGCTGGCCCCGATCTGTGATGTAAGTTAGCATTGGCGCTTACGAGACTTTTAAAACCTTGCGACCTGTTTTACATGTTAATACCGCAAGATATCCTCATAGGCGCTAATAAGTTCGACATCTCCACTTACTTTACTGTGCCCAATTATAATTTAATAAGTCGTCTCCTGTAATAGTCCCGTTTCGACAATAAGCGAAGACAAGAGAGCAAGTTCAAAATGCAATTAGTTTTGCCAGCTATCGGTAAATTAAAAAAAAAAAAAAGAACGGAAAAATTAACCTCGCTATCAGAAAGGATTTCTTCACATTGTTACACATTTTACAATCCCTTAACAGTCTTGCAACACAGCCAAAAAAAAAATAGCCGTACGAACGCAACTTTCAACTTTACCGTAGATTACTATAAATTTCAATAATAACCATAAATTTCACTCCAAAAACACCAAAATCAGTAAACTACCTTCATTTCAGAAGAACTTTATATTAAACAGACATAGAAGGCGTAGTCATGACCCCTTCATAGAGTAGGCTATTGTCTAAACCCGATCACGGCTCCTTCAACTTTACCTTAGAATATTACAAAAATCAATTATACCCATAAATTTCACTCCACAAACACCAAACTCAATAAAATACCATCATTTCAGAAGCACTTAACATTTAACAGACATAGAAGGCAAAGTTATGACCCCTTCATAGAGTAGGCTATTGCCTAAAACTGATCACGCCTCCTTCAGCATTAAGGAAGATATATGTTTTTAAACTCATTGTCTCTTTATTCTCATCCATTTCTTCGCAGAAGTAGTCTTTAATGGCATCAAGAGCATTTTTATTTACACCATACTGGACAAATACTTAGGCAAATTAGGAAATATATGTGGAACAGAATAGTCTTTCAATCGCCTGTTGGTTCTTGGGAGAAGTACTACTTCCTTCCCTTCTATCACAAATTTGTCAAATTTAACAATTAAATCTTCTGAAAAGTGAGCATCACAGATGTAGGACTTTTCAGTAAGTTCCATATCCTTCTCTGGTATGGCCCCTTTGCACTTGATAAAACGTTCCTTATCTTCAGGAGGTTTGAAAAACCATCTGACCTCTTTACAGTCCCCATAGCTAGATCTGCATCCTGGTACAAAAGAGCAAGGCATCTTCACTACTCACATTAAGCACTCGTGAAAATGTAATGGCTAAACTGCTGTTTACTTACATTAAATAACAATAAAATTAACACACGAAGATAACTTCAACACAAGACAAGAAATTAAATTCCATTTCAGTTAATGCTTCCTACAATAACATTTCAGGTATTAATACTATGAAGTTATAGTGTAAGCACTTGTATATCAATAAACGTTTGCACAGAACACCACCAAAACACTCCTACCGATTAAATACTTAATATATCGCACATAAACACATAAACATATGTGGAAATCAACCATCTCAAATCGACTGTAGCGCTGCGTAGCGGCGAGTGCCAACCCGATCCGTATTCATTACATGCTATTGAGGGAGAAGAGATCACACTTTTTATTCTATTCGTTATGCTAATAGTTTGCGGATGGCGGCCATATTTGTGTCAAAATCGATTACCCCTATTAATTCGAACACGGTGAATCCGAATGGAATGACATTTGGTACAGAGGTAGCACTAGCAAAGGGCACCTCAGTGTCATGTTTTATATCGCCGCCATCCTGACGGAAACGTAATGGTGGCCACACAAATATTCAAAGCTTAAATCAAATTACGATTAACCTAATCATCCGATCTCTACCAAATTTTGCATCAACATACCATTATGGAGGGAGCATCCTTTGACCAAACTAATAGGTCATTAGCCTAATATTTTGCGGATGGCGGCCATCTTTGTGTGAAAATCGATTCCCCCTATTAATTCGAACACGGTGAAACCGAATGGAACGAAATTTGGTACAGAGGTAGCACTAGAAAAGGCCACCTCAGTGTCATGTTTTATATCACCGCCATCTTGACGGAAACGTAATCGCGGCCACCCAAATGTTAAAGGCTAAAATGTAATTACGACCAACTTAATAATCTAGTCTCTACCAAATTTTGCAACAACAAATCTTTATGTGGGAAGCATATTCTGACCAAACTGCTAGATCATCAGCCCAATAGTTTGCAGATGGTGGCCAAGTATGTGTGCAAATCGATTCCCCCTATCAATTCAAACACGGTGAAACCGAATTGAACGAAATTTGGTACAGAGGTAGCACTAGCAAAAGGCACCTCAGTGTCATGTTTTATATCGCCGCCATCTTGACGGAAACGGAATGACGGCCACCCAAATGTTAAAAGCTTAAATCAAATTTCGACCATCATAATAATTTGATCTCTACCGGATTTTGCAACAACATGCCTTTTTGTGGAAAGCATCTTATGACTGACTACAAGGTCATCAGCCCAATAGTTAGCAAATAGCGGCCATGTATGTGTGCAAATCCATTCCCCAGATAAATTCAAACACGGTGAAACCGAATTGAATGAATTTTTTTTACAGAGGTAGCACTAGCAAAGGGCACCTCATATTCATGTTTAATATCCCTATAGCACGTTGTATTTCATGAAGCTACTACAACCAACATTCAATTATACTCCTTGAAAAAGACAAAGAGTTATAACAATACCCATGCATTTAGGAGAAAGTAGGCTATATGTTCTTTACTGAACATCTTGTTTTTGATACTATTCCCTACATAGAACCATTCTCAATTGGAAGTCTGTGTAACATTTGTCACTACTGCTCAGCTGTATACTTTTCAAAAGAGAAAAATACAAGTGGTCGCTTTTCTTTTTGTTGTAGCGATGGCAAAGTGAAACTTCCACCATACACAATACTTCCAGAAATTAAGCAGTTGTTTACGAATTGTGACGAAATCAGTAAATATTTTAGGAAAAATGTTCGGCAGTATAATAATGCTATGTCGTTTGTATCCTTTGATGCTACTACTGAGCTACTACCGAGCCATGGGCCTTACTGTTTCAAAATCAATGGTGTCATTCATCATGGAATTTCCCCTTTATATGCCAGAAAACAGGAAAACAGTTCATATGGCCAATTATACACATTAGAATTTTCAGAGGCAAATGATTTAAGGCTACTGAATGATGCTAATCACGAACTGAGAGAAGATACCCTCAGTCTTTTAAATCGTTTACTAGATCAGCACAATCCTTACGTGCGCTCTTATAAAACAATGCACGAGAAAGTAAGTGAAGAGAAGAAAAATCAGCTCTTAAAGAAAATCGTCGTCAAATGGAATTGGTAATGCGTTTCTATCACGAACCTTCCTCAGATCCAAGACGTTATAATGACCCCACATGTTCAGAAATTGCTGCTGTATTTGGAACTGTTGATGGAGCTCCACCATCTCATCGACACATTGCAGTATATGAGAGAGAAGGTGGCTTGAGGAATGTTGAATATGATAGTATGCACTGTGATCCTATGTGTTATACCTTGATTTGGCCTTGCGGAGTGTCTGGTTGGCACATTTCAATGCCAACCGCTGGAGCGAGACAAACTAAAATACGTCATACTGTCACAATGCGTGAGTATATTCTGTACAGAATTGCCATTCGAGGTCTAGGAGCTGAGTTCGATTTCAATCCCCTTATTAACGCTGGTAAATTGACTCAACAGCTATTCGTGGATTACTACTGTCGTATGGAAGGTGACCGGTTAAAATATATACCTCATCAACAAACTAAGTTGCGAGTTGATACATATGCCGGTTTAGCAGACGCCTTGCATGTACGAGCAGAAAATGAAAATATCAGAGTCGGTCGTATTGTAGTTTTGCCATCTCCTTTTACAGGTAGCCCAAGGAATATGATGCAAAATTATCAGGATGCGATGGCGATAGTGAGGAAGTTTGGAAAGCCAGATTTATTCATTACATTCACCTGTAATGCGGGCTGGGCAGAAATACTTAACAGCATTCATCCTTGGGAAACGGCTAATAATAGGCCTGATATTGTAGTGAGAGTTTTCCATTGCAAAGTAAAGGAATTGCTACGATTGATTAATGTTAAGGAAATTTTCGGTAAAGTAAAAGCATATCTATATACAGTGGAATTTCAAAAACGATGTCTCCCGCACATCCATTTACTATTAACGTTAACGGAAGATAGTAATTTTCGAGAAATTTCTGACATTGACAGTGTGGTGTCAGCCGAAATACCAGATCTCAAGGATGAAGCGCTATACGAGCTGGTAAGGCGTCATATGGTACATGGTCCTTGCGGATCTTTGAATCCTTCTTCAGTCTGTATGAAAGATGGCGTATGCAAGAAAGATTTCCCTAAACAGTTTCAGGAAGAGACCAAAGATAACGCCAATGGTTATCCTTCGTATAGGAGAAGAAATAATGGACGGATTATTGTAAAAACAATTCGAGGTATTGACATTGAAATCGATAGTCGATTCATTGTTTCCTACAATCCATTTCTTTTACTTTACTTTCAAGCTCATATTAATGTTGAAATATTCTCGAGTGTTCGGAGTGTTAAATACATCCACAAGTATGTGTATAAAGGTCATGACCGCTGCAATGTTAAAATATGTCCTGAAGTTAAACGGTGAACTACGATGAAATTACTTCTTTTTTAAATGCTAGATATGTTGGTCCAACAGAAGCCGCATACAGGATATTTTCATTTCACATGCATTAACAGTCACATTCTATCATGCGATTACCAGTTTACTTGCCAAACTTGCAAAATATCTATTTTAAAAATGATAACGCTCCCGATATTTTACATCAAGCACAGTTGCGCAACACGGAATTACAAGCGTGGTTCAAGTTAAATCAAGATTCGCAAGGCAGAAGTCCGTATATACAGGGTGTATTTGATATGATGGAAGTCCGTTACACTGGTGATAGAAGAGACTATTCTAAGCTTCCTAGGTAAAAAAATTGTCACCTATCTTGAAATTGATAAATAATCATTAAAAAGTCAATGTTTTTAGTTATTTCAGAAACTAATCCGGCAGAAAGTGGTGCGGCAGGCTGGGGAAACGAGGCGGAGCCCGATGTGACGACGCGCGAAGGGGAAGTTGTTACGTAATCGGAGCATTGACCTTACCGGTTGACTTGAGGGGTGGTAGGCTATCAGCTGTTTGAGCTCTACCGTCTCGTAAGAAAATGTGCATTGCCGTTGTTCTTGTTGTTGTTGTTGACAACGCACGCAATGGCTTGGGACGTCAGGACCGGTAGTATTGTGTAGCCTACTTTGTAAGTGTGGAATTCATTGATTGATGTTCATGTATAAAATAATTTCGATACTCAGCCCTGATGTATCATTGGCGTCCGTGTCGGACCTTCTGTTGACTAGTTTCTGAAAATACTAAAAACATTCTCTTAATGAAATGCAGTGTGACAAAATTTCAACATCCCGCAGTCTGTTCAGAACTAGGCATTTAGGACGGAAGTAAAAAACTTGATGTTTTGTTTGAGAGGCTTGGCGATTTTGGTCATTTAGCCCCATGTAGCTGGGTGTGGGTAGAATTTGAGTGATAACCTGTGTTTTGTGGTTTCTGTAGAAATGTGGGTATTTGTAATTCAGGTGAGGATTCGGAAGAAGGCGCCGGCCCTGTGGTGTTGGGGCAGTGCAACTGCCTTTCACCTGGAGGCCCTGGGTTCGATTCCTGGCTCCATCAGGGATATTAGAAACTGACGTGAGGGCTGTAACGCAGTGCACTAAGCCTCGTGAGGGCAATTAAGTAGCTGTCTAACAGTGAGGCAGTGCCCGAGTCAGGAAAATCAAGATTAATGGCCGAGGGGACCCGATGCACTGACCACGCGTCACCCTAATATCTGCAGGCCAAATGGCTGGACAGCGGTCGCTTGGTAGGCCTAGGCCCTTCATGGGCTGCACTGCCAGCGGTTATGATTATTGAGAAGAAGGCGGCCGTGGCCTTAAGTTAGGAACAATCCCGACATTTGCCTGGGGTAGAAGTGGGAACCCATGGAAACCTACTTCCAAGATTTAATACTAGTATGGTACCACATATTCATATTGTGAATTGTCCCATCCCATCTCCAGCCCTCGGGTGGCCATTAACTGGAGTGGGGGGGGGGGGAGGATTGATTTATTGGTCCATCAACAATGTAAATACATATGAAAATACACGAAAATGAAAATAAAATACAAATACATTGTTATAATACAGTGTTATAATAATAATAATAATAATAATAATAGTCTAATAATAATAATAATAAGAGTCAGCATGTGTAGTTCTGGTGGTAGAGTGCTAACCTTCCCGAGGGTGCGATCTACGTTCAGTCATGTAGTAAATGAATGGGATCTAATAAGATCATCTCCATGGATTTCATGGCACATACAAGAAATCCTACGTACATTAAAGTCTGGCAACTCGACATACCAAAAAGAAACATAAAAGAAGTTAGTGTGTCTAAAAGCCTACTATTACTATTATTAGTATTATTAATAAGTTTATTACAGTTGTTGCACTATCTTCACACAAAGATAGACCAACAGTTCCTTAAATTAATTTACTAAATCTTTAGGATTTCTATTTTCTATGCATAGTTCATGAAGCTGGAAAAATCCTAGACAGATCCACCATCACTAGTCATGTAGCCACTCCCCATGAAGGTGTGAATCAGCTGTTCATAGGCTCGGTTTGTGTATTTCAATGTCATTGGCAGACAAGGCGAGGAGGTCACTCAACTGCAGACTCTGGTCAACATTCCTCAGCGTAGGAGGGGAGGGAGACGGGGTGAAGTCAGCTCTGCTGCTGAGGGGAACGAAGTGAAAGCCCGTTTCCAAGATATTGACCGACGATTTTTGTGATTTAATTCCACCTACACTAATTAAGATCCGACTTATTTTCATGAAGATATTTGCTTAGAATACCATCTTCTATCACCAGTGTAAAGGACTTCCATCATATCAAATACACCCTGTATATCCTGAAACACCAGTACATTACGTCTGGAATAAGAGCAACTGCCAGTGGCAAAAAAGAAAAAAATGTTTCAAAAACTATAGGCAGAATGTATAATGTTTCGCCTACAGAAACAGAAAGGTATTATTTACGCCCGTTATTGCTTCACGTCATTGGTGCTACCAGCTTCCAGGATCTACGAACATACAAAACCGTTGTCTATTCTACTTCTAAAGAAACAGCTAAGGAGCGAGGTTTGCTGATTGATGATTCTGAATGGCAGCGTTGTTTGGCAGAAGCGTCACAATTTCAGATGCCTTCTCAGTTACGACAACTGTTTTCTTACATATGTATCTTTCAGACCCCTTCAAATGGAAGACAGTTATGGGACATTTTCAAGAATTCATTATCAGAAGATTACCTGCAGTTTCACGTACCTAACATTGCATATCAGTTCACTCTTATATTTCTAATATATTAAAGCTCCATGGTCTTCCCATTACTTCTCTCGAATTGCCAGCTATTATTGATAATTTCCCTCGGACAAATTTACCAATGAATTATCCAAAACTTAATGAGGATCAATTAAGTCGGATGATAAACCAAGCAAATGAAAACCAAACGGCTATAATTACAGAAATTTTGGGGTTAGTACAAAACGGCAATGAAAGGATGAGTAATGCATATTTCATTGACGGTCCAGGGGGCACCGAGAAAACATTTCTTTACCAATGCTTGATTCACAGTTGCACAAATTTGGGGTTAAATGTAGTTTCTGTTGCATGGACTGGTATTGCAGCAATGTTACTACCTCAGGGGTACACTGTACACAGCCAGTTCAAGTTACCTCTACATTTACATGAAAGTTCAGTATCAGGAATAAAAGTTAACAGCAAGGAAGCAAAACTTATCATTTGGGATGAAGCCCCTATGGCTAATAAGCACGCATTGATGTGTGAAAATCGGCTGCTCAAGGACATCATGAATAACGACGTGCCTTTCGGAGGAAAAATTATCAACTTTGGTGGAGATTTCAGGCAGGTATTGCCTGTTGTGCCTCACACATCTAGAGCAGCTTCAGTCCAAATGTCAGTAAGGTTCTCTCCTTTGTGGCTATTATTCAAAATTTTTAAACTGAACAAAAATATGCGAGCGGATATAGATCAACGTGACTTTGCCAACTTCTTGATACAAATTGGTAACGGTGAATACCCTCACGTCGATGGAGAAAATTCAGAATTAGTCGACTTACCACCCTCCATCATTGCTAAAACTGATATCATCACTGAAATATATGGAAACGAAGTCTCCACACTGAAAGATATTTCATGCTTTTCAAAAAATGCGATTTTAGCACCTAAAAAAGAACACTGTAAAGAAATCAATGACAAAGTTTTAGAGCTAATCCCTGGATCATCGAGAACTTACATCAGTGTGAATAATTTAATTACTGAAGATGAGAGTGAACTTCTACAATTCCCAACAGAATTTTTAGACAGCTTAGACATAAGTGGATTGCCACCTCATATCCTTCGACTAAAAGAAGGCTCTATTGTGATTTTGCTGAGAAATATTAATGTTACCCAAGGTCTGTTGAACGGTACTAGACTGTTGGTTCGGAAGATGCATGACAATTGCTTACACCTGGAAATTATTACTGGCGTAAATGTTGGAAACAATGTTCTACTTCCTCGCCTTGACCTTACGCCATCAGATATTTCTACGCCGTTTTCCTTAAAAAGGAGGCAGTTTCCAGTACGTTTGGCTTTTTGTATAACTATCAATAAAGCTCAAGGTCAAACACTAGATCAAGTAGGCATTTATCTACCTCAACCGCTGTTTAGCCACGGACAAGTGTATGTCGCACTATCGCGAGCAAAATCCTTTCGTGACGTCAAAGTTCAAATAGAACCAAAAGGCAAGCGAACAGCAAATGTGGTATGGAAGGAAGTACTATTAGAATGTTGAAACGAATGTTGCGGAGGAGCACAGACCTCAGCAAACGGGGCACAGATTAAATAACAATTATACAAGGACGTCCGAATCCCTAATACGATAACTGTCCTGTGGTAATGGTAAAAAAGTGCTATTGTCCTACATCGGTGATTACTATCCTACATCCTGTTCTTTCATTCTCTCAGTTCTATAACTAAGATATACTCAATCAAATTTACAGCTTAATAAATATTAATTCCTTCTGTGTGAGTTATCTTTTCATTTCTCATCAATCTCCTTGACTCACTATTCTATCCGTAGTGGTGGAGGCGATAGCTGTCTTTACAGAGGTGTGCAAATTATTAGATTCGATGTCAGTTTTCCAAAATTGCATTTTTACTTTTCACGGTTTAATGCACTAAGTAGGCGTATGTTTACAAGGCGATTAAATTACTTCAAATGTTTAACCAAGACTCCTAATTATATTTTAATTTAAGAAACTCAAATTAAAATGATTTTTTAGAATTTCCACTAACAGAGGAGCCTTGCAAATGCAAGATGCCACACGTTTCGTTTTTATTACTTCACTCTACATTACGTGTGTATTTAGAGCAGAGGGATTTGGGGTCTTTTAACTGATGAACGCTATTGAACTATTCAGAGATTCATGAACTATTCATTGAAATCACCTGACTTAAATTCTAAAGTCAATGAAAAATTGAAAGCGGACCCAGCTCACATATCCCTCGGGAACCAATAATCTGAATGTTTCCAGACGCAATTCCTTATGGGAAAAGGTGTAATTCCACGGGAGAGGAAACACTACTAAGTAGGATAACAAAAGAAGTTGGTCAATAAAATGATTTTGAATAAAAGAAATTATGACTTATTCAGATTATTTTATTTAATTCTATTAATTTGCACACTTTTATAATTATGTTACCCAAGAGTCACGGTGCATCTCTAAATTCAAAAATAAGAGACCCATCTTTTATTTTAAATGTATGCCATTGGTATCATAAGTAGACAGATCACCAAATTGTACTGCTGTAGCATTAAATTGTGTGGATATCTCTATCTACTTAGTATAAAGCAAAAGTTCCCAATTTTTGGATGTAACGGGTAATCTCGAGAGCAATTTGGTGAATTTTGATGCGGTTTTAACCGTGAAGGATTTCTCGATTAAGATGAAGGATTAAGTAGAAAAATATATTTATGACATTTTATGGGTAAACCGTTAAAAATATAGATATACTGTGAGAATTGTTCAGCACGAAAAGTTCTGCAGGAAAGATCGCGACAGCTCCCACATCGACCACTGTAAGTGTTTTTTCGTTTTCATTTCTTCAAGCAATCTCCATTCAGTGGAAATTTAAATTACTAGCTTCAGAGTGAGTTTACGAGCTTGCCAGCGACCTATCACCTTACCTTCAGCCAGCATCAAACTGTCGCGTCGTGTCGAGTTAATACTTCAGAGATGATGATAATAATAATAATAATATCGTATGGCCTCGGGTGCCTGGTGCAAGCTTTGCTATTTGACACCCAGAGGGTAGCTTGCATGTCGAATTTCGTAGTTCCTTGACTATGAAAGTCAAGGAGGTTAGATGTTAGATATCTAATCTAATGATGATAATTGTTGATTTAAGGGGCCTAACATTTAGGTTATCGGCCCCTAATGGTCTGGGTGATAGCGAAAATGTCAATGAAGTGGAAACCAGAACGAAAATTAAGTGAGAAGGAAATTATTTACAAAAAGGAACTCAGATTGAAACTACTCAAAAAATGGAGAGCGGTAATACTTACAAAAAGGAATTTAGAACGAAAATACTCACAAAAGGAATAGATTGAAACATACTTACAAAATGCAAATGAGATTGAAAATACGTACAAAATGCAATTGAGGTTCAAAATACTTACAAAATGCAATTGAAATTGAAAATACACAATGCAATTTAGATTGAAAAAAGCGCATTTCAGATTCCACAAAAACACGCAGAGCAATTGAAATTCAAAATACTTACAAAATGCAATTGAAATTGAAAATGCTTACAAAATGCATGGTAGATTCAAACTGCTCAATTGGATGGACAATACTTACAGAATGCAATTTAGATTTAAAATACTTACAAAATGTAATTTAGATTCAAAATACCCACAAAATGCAATTGAGAATCAAAATACCTGCAAAATGACCACCATACAAAATACAATTTAGATTTAAAAAAATACTCACAAAAGTCCCATCCCCTATATTGAAAGACTTACTAAAAGACAATTTAGATTGTCGATCCTTACAAAATGCAATCGAGGTTGAAAACACTCGCAAAATGCAATTTACTGTAGATCGAAAAGACTTAAAAAATGCAACGTTGTCTGAAAACACCTACAAAATGGAGTGTGGATGCAAAAGAAATCGCTCAATGGAATTTAGATACACGGGAGCCAATTAACAAAAAACAGTGTGGGATCTTAAAGAGTAAAGGAAATATAATGAAAAGAAAACGAGAGGTCTGACCCCTCGAAGAAGGAGGGATCAGGAAAGATGAGACAAGGGCCAATTAAGGCAGGAAAGTGAAAGACTCCCTAGGCCTCGGATACCCTAATACCGTCGGGGTCGGAAAAGAACAAGAGTTGACCAAGGGATGTCGACAGGAAAGAAGACGGACAGGAGCCCGGCACAAGTAATTGGAAGTAATGCCGGAGTCAGCTGGGGTCCCGTGGTCGCCAACCCACGTACTTCAGAGAACAGTATAGCTTAGCCTATGTGTTTGGAGTTAGCTGTTCACCTCGGCTTTTCAGAATTGCGTCTGGAACCTGAAATCCGTGCGCCTTTTAAGCTTACGCTGGGTAAATAGTGCCACACACACACAGAGGACATTTGATCTCATAAGTCTACTTCATCATTTACCCAAAAGCGACGTTACGTTAAATGTCTGTTCAGGTCACTAGCATGAACACATGCAAATGTCGTATGGACAGAAGTGCTGTAGGATTGAAGTGAATGCTCTGGAGCAGCACGGGTCTTCTAGTTAGTAATAATAATAGTAATAATAATTAAAATAATTGGGCACCACTGTCAGCCAAATGGCAGCATATCTTACAGGGGAGTTTTCTCTTTTGTCTAAGAGTCAGCGGGACTCTCGATCAGCGATGCCATTCAAAAAGCTTGTCATCACACCCACACTTGGGCGACTGTTGCCTTAATGGCGTCTCAGCTTTGCCAATGGATGCAGGTACTCAGCATGCCTGCATGGAATGCCGACCGCAGCGCTGCATTGGCGTAATATCAAAACGGTTCTTACTAAAAAAAAACGCGCCTCGTATGTACTTGTAATTATTATTATTATTATTATTATTATTATTATTATTGACCAGTGTATATGATTCATTCTGATTAATTTGGTATGTGTTTTATTATAATAGACCAATATTTACTATTTTAATTTCCTTTTATTATCTTTGAGAAATAATTAGTAGCAATGGGACGGATAAATAGGCAATTGAGAACAAAAAAGGGAAATTGGAAAGATTAAATTTTTGTACAAAAAATATATACAATAAAAAGAACCTGTCTATTAATGCAAAATTACGACATTTTAATACAGTTGTTAGACCAGTCATCTTAATAATAATAATAATAATAATCATAATAATGTTATTGGTTTTACGTCCCTTTTAACTACACTGGCTTTTAGAGACCCCGGGGTGCCGGAATTTTGCTCCGAAGGAGATCTTTAACGTGCCAGTAAATGTACTGACATGGCTCCCTCGCATTTGCGTACCCTCAAATGTCAGCTGACTGCGCCAGGTTTCGCACCTGCAACCTTGGGCTCAGAAAGCGAGAACGTTACCCACCAGTCATCTTGTACGGCATGGAAACTACAAATATAACCGGAATGGAGAATTTGCTCAAGATAGAAGTATTTTAAGAAGGATTTATGGTCCTAGGAAAACACAGGAAGGTTATAGACTGAGATCCAATGCAGAAATTTATAGTAAAATCGACAACCTTGAAGTGATGATCCAAAAACGGCCACTTCAGTTCTACGGACATATGGTCCGCATGGATTGCTCAAAGTTAAAAAAACAAATTTTTGATAAAATATGGAACTATAAAGGGCAAGAAGACTATGTAAAACAAATGAAAGAAAAACTTCAAAAATTCAAAATTACTGAAGAAGATTGTCTAAATCGAATAGACTACAGAAAAAAAATGGCCTCAAAATTCTTGTCGGGGAGAAGAAGAATCTCAACAGAGGAGAATGGACTGCTGAAAGAAGAGCTGCGCAGTCGACCAGGATGAAAGACTTCTGGAAGAGAAAGAAGGAAACTAGATCTATAAAGAAGTGATATTTGCGTGGTCCTTGAGGCCTGTCCGCGGTGTATAAGTTATATATTACTGTAATTATAATTTTCTTTAAAAAATATTGCAAGGATTTATAATCAACATATCTCACAAACTAGTTGGTCTAGAAGGCTGTGGTTTGGCATATATTTCAAAGGAAATCATCAGTTGGCCATTCTGTCGAGAAGAGTGTCAGCTGTCTATGGTCCCCCGACATCCCTGTCTAACGGGCACAATACACTTATATACAGGGTCATTATGTGTGCGTGCGCCAGTGAACACGGCAAGCTAAGCCGGCTGTGATTAGCACTGATCGCGGCCGCGCGCCCTTGATGAAAATATGAAAGACGTACGGTATATAACACAGTGAAATTATAGAGAAAATACTGAACAAAAAATCAAGAAAGCAAACAAAATCATGAGGGAGTAATAGATAGCTTTGAAGCTATTTTTTCACTGTTGACTTATTGAGAGTTGATATTATTTTTAGTTGGTCAACACAATTGAAAACTTACAAAAGTGGAAGAGATTTTACAGAAAAGTGGAATGAACTTGGCATCCAATGAAGAAAGAATCACAATACTACCGAAAGCATACAGACTTACATGGAACCACTACAACAACACGACTAGGCTATCTCCATCAATGCCAAACTACGACACTTTTATACAGAAGTCCTACCAGAAGACTTACACACTTCAGAAACGACAGCAATCAAGGGAAGAACAAGTAGTTCCATGAAGAAATATACAGTCTATTTTCATATATCCTACTCATGTTAATTGCCTCTATCAACATACAAAATTTCAGTTTGATTGTTGTGATAGATTCGTAGATATTGAGAACCGTCTAAATATTTCAGGTGGTCGCCAGGTAGGATTTTTGTTTATATAATATTACATGAAGATTATTGTGTGTGTGTGGTATTCAGACTTCAATCGCATGATTAGGACACAAGAAGTAAAAACATGATTTTAAAATTTCACACAGCTGCCATCTTGTGGTTATGGAAACAATTGAAATAAATTAAATGCCAGTGGATTAACAATTGTATGAGCATTTAACGTGCAAAGTTTCACCGCACTCGGATGGCTAAATCGCGAGAAACGTCCATTTAAATATTAATACTTCGCGTCGCCACCATGTTGGATTTTTGATCACCAGGTTACTGAAAGTCCTATAGGTGAACTTAAGTTCATAGCCCCTATGAACATTAAAAAATTAGTTTGATTGCCATAAAAGATTCGTAGATATTGAGAATCGTCAACATAGTTCGGATGCTCGCCATTTTGGATTGTTATTTGAATAGGCCATAGAGATATGTACCATTGAAGGAAAATTATTGCGTAGCTTCATTATTCAAACTTTCACTTCGATCGCATGATTATGACTCAAGAAATAAAAACTTAATTTTAACATTTTGCACAGCCGCCATCTTGAGGTTATTTAAACAATTGAACTAAATTAGACGCCAGGGCATTGCAATGTGTATAAACATTTGTTGTACCATGTTTCATTACGTTTGGATGGTTAGATCGCGAGAAAAGTCCATTTAAAAGTCGCAAATTCGCTTGGCCGCCTAGTTGGTCTTGTAGTTACCAGTTTTTCAAAAGTCACATAGGTAAACTTCTAGTAGTTCCCTTTATCACTGTAAAAAATCCAGGGTGATATCGGGAATAGTTTCGGAGATATTGAATGCTGGTGAAATATTTCGCACAGCCGCCATGTTGGATTGGTGAGACGTAACAAAATATGAAGGGCACGGTCAGGGTCGGCCAAATGATCTTACTGAGTTTCATTGAAATCGCTCAAGCCGTTTAGAAGTTATTAGGGGACACACACACACACACGCGGAAAAAGGTGATCTCATAAGCCTATATTTTCAAAATTGAAAATAGGCTAAAAATCAAGGACCTAGAAAACAAGAGAGATTAATACGATTGTCTACGAGCCAGTTCAGAAGGAGTGAATAAGGATAAAGAGACCGACAATATTACTATAGAAAATGACAGAGACGATTTCAAACAATAGGAAAAGAAAGGCAACATTTTATGGACACATACATAGGATAACGAAGACAGACTGACCAAGAAGATTTATAATATAGCTTCGGTGGCATAGTCGGTAGCATGCCGAACTACTCAGCCGCTGTCGTCGTATTATTAAGAGAGTTAAAATCCTTCAGCATGCCTTTCATCCTAGTGGAAGTAAAGCCGGCGGGTCCATTTCATAGATTTGTGGAATGAAAACGAACCTACTGCTACAAATGATAGTGTGTAGCCAATTGTGTAGGTTATAAAAGGTGCGTTCAAAAAGTAACGAGCCGGAGGCTGGATTGCGCAAACCGGTGACGACATTGGTTAATCGTGGCGTGTGTAACGAGATGTGGTTCTGACCAGAGCGTGGAAGGTCACAGCCTGTCGCTAAAGGGCACGCATTCACGTCACGTGACGATACAAAGCGAGCAGCAGCATGCATCAATCGTCCAACCAAGACCAAGACAGTAGGCCATTCGACATGCTTCCTGGTGTGGCTGAAGACTGTAGGGCACCCATTTGGTACAAACTTTTCGCACGTGCAGTCGTTCCTTCATGATGGTGTGCACACTTCCGACGCTCAATCCGACCACGGCGGCTATGGCGTTCACTGTCACTCGGCGGTCCTGGGTAATGAGTGCATCAACCAGCTGGACGTTGTCATCGGAAATACAGGGGGGTGCCCCAGACCAAGCATCATCGGCTAATGACACCCGTCCTTCCCTGAAGCGCTTGTGTCACGCCTTGACCCTTGCTAGGGACATGTAGTGTTCGCCGTACACTTGTGACATTCGGCGATGAATGTCCGTTCCCCCTACTCCTTTCGCTTTCAGAAACCAAAAAACACCCCTTTGCTCTTCGTTTGACGCCTCCATGTCACTGTTTGCAATGCCAAAAGACCTTCCACGCTCTGGTCGGAACCACACCTCGTTACACATGCCACGATTAGCCCATGTCGTCACCGTTTTGCGCATTACAGCCTCCGCCTCGTTACGTTTTGAACGCACCATATATTTAGTTAGGAACGCTCTATCAAGTTCCATCGATCGCCACTGTGGCATCTGGTAGCCAAAGTTTGAACTACTTGAAATTGAACTTGCTCATTCATCTCATTCACATGCGACGGTACTTGTTGCTCACCCCATGGGTGTCCGCATAGAAGTAGCTACAAACTCTGGCGAGCCGAACATGTCCTCAGATACTCCCATACGCCAAATAAATAATAAAAATAATTATACACTGAAAACTAATTTGGTAAAAGAAACCCCGGAAGACCTCAAGAAATTAAACAATTCAACAGACCGGAAAATATATAGAGAACAAGTAGTTCCGTGATGAACTATACAGCCTATGTTCATATATCCTACTCATGATAATTGCCTCCATCATCATACAAAATTTCAGTCTGATTGTTGTAATAGATTCGTAGATATTGAGAACCGTCTAAATATTTCAGATGGTCGCCATGTTGGATTTTTAGCCTATTTTCATTTTATGAAAATAAAATTAGGCTTATGAGATCACATTTTGTCCGTGTGTGTGTGTGATGGTGTGTGTGTGTGTGTCCCCTAATAACATCTAAACGGTTGGAGCGATTACAATCAAACTCGGTAAGAACATAGCACCATTCTCGCCGACCCCGACCGTGTCCTTCAAATTTCATTGTGTCTCACCAATCCAACATGGCGGCTGTGCGAATTATTTCACCAGCATTCAGTATCTCCGAAACTATTACAGATACCGCCCTGAAATTGTGTACGGTAATAAAGGGCCCTACTAGAAGTTCAGCTATGATACTTTCAAAGACCTGTTAACTACAAAACCTATATGGCAGCCAAGCGAAATTGAGACTTTTAAATAGACTTTTCTCGCGACTTAACCATCCAAACGTAATGAAACTTGGCACAGCAAATGTTTATACACATTGTATTGCACTGGAGTCTAATTTAGTTCAAGTGTTTACATAACCTCAAAATGGCGGCTGTGCGAAATATTTCACTGACATTCTATATCTCCGAAACTATTACTGATATCACCCTGAAATTTTGTACGGTGATAAAGGGTACTGATACAAGTTTATCTATGTAACTTTTATAAACCTGTAAAGTACAAAACGAACATGGCGACCAAGCGAATTTGAAACATTTTAATAGGATTTTCTCGTGATTTAACTGTCTGAGCTCAGTGAAATGTGGTACAGTAAATGATTATACATATTGTAATGCACTGGCATCTAATTTAGTTCAATTGTTTACATAACCTCAAGATAGCGTCTGTGCGAAATTTTAAAATTAAGTTTTTATTTCTTGTGTCGTGATCATGCGATCGAAGTGAAAGTATGAATAATGAACCTAGGCAATAATTGTCCTAGAATGGTACATATCTCTATGGCCTATACATATAACAATCCAAAATGGCGAGCATCCGAAATATTTAGACAGTTCTCTATATCTACGAATCTTTTACAGCAATGAAACTGAATTATTTTAATGTTCATAGAGGGTGTGAACATATGTTCACCTATAGGACTTTCAGTAACCTGAGGAGCACAGATCCAACATGGCGGCAACGTGAAATATAAATATTTAAATGGACGTTTGTCGCGAATTAACTATCCGAGTGCCGTGAAACGTTGCACGTTAAATGCTTATACAAATGTTAATCCACTGGCATCTAATTTATTTCAAATGTTTGCATAATCACAAGATGGCAGCTGTGCAAAATTTTAAAATCTCGTTTTTACTTCTTGTGTTCTAATCATGCGATTGAAGTTTGAATACCACACGTACACAATAATGTTAAGGTAATAGTACAGAAATAAAAATCCAACCTGGCGACCATCTGAAATATTGAGATGGTTCTCAATATCTACGAATCTATCACAACCTTCAAAGTGAAATTTTGTATGTTGATAGAGGCAATTAACATTAGTAGGATATAAGAAAATAGGCTGTATAGTTCTTCACGGAACTAGGCCTACTTGCTATTTATGTGCTATCACTTGCAGATTATTGTGTACGTGTGGTATTCAAACGTCAATCGCATGATGAGGACACCTGAAGTAAAAACAAAATTTGGAAATTTCGCACAGCTGCCATCTTGTAGTTAGGAAAATAATTGAAATAAACTACATGCCAGTGGATTAACATTTGTATAAGCATTTACTGTACAATGTCCACTGCACTCGGATGGTTAAATCACGAGAAACGTCCACTTAAATATAAATTTCGCGTCGCCGCCATGTTGGATTTGTGCTCACCAAGTTATTGAAAGTCCTATAGATGAACTTATGTTCATAGCCTCTATGAACATAAAAAAATAAGTTTGATTGCAGTTAATGATTCGTAGATACTGAGAACCATCTAAATATTTCGGATGGTCGCCATTTTGGATTGTTGTATGTAAGGCCATTTAGTTATGTACCCTGCTGTTGCTGCTCAAGGATCAACGTTTGAAGAAGTAGAGTTTAAGCTGACATCTGCTCTTGAAGACTTAGCCATCGACTACAATGATAACTTGCCTACTTGAAACCCAACCCAGAGAAAACCCAAATATGCGCGTTTCACCTGCGCAATAGGGAGGCGAGAAGGCAGCTGAACGTCACCTGGGAAGGTCACAACCTGAAACAGTGTGTTCATCCAAAATACTTAGGGGTAAAACTGATCGTGCGCTAACCTATAAACAGCATTGCATGGACACCAAACGGAAGGTATGCACCTGAAACAACATCGTCCGGAAGCTTACCAACACCAGATGGGGAGCGCAGCCTAGTGTCCTGCGTACAACTGCCCTTGCTCTGAGTGTCTCTGCTGCAGAATATTCTGCCCCAGTCTGGAGGAAATCTGCTCATGCCAACCAAGTAGATGTTGCCCTCCATGAGACAGGCCGCATTGTGACAGGCTGTCTACGCCCAATTTCTGTCGATAAGATCATTCTGCGCATGGGAATAGCACCTCCAAAAGTTAGAAGACAAGTAGCGGCAGAAGTAGAGAAGAAAAGGCCCAGAAACAGATCCAAGACAGCCAATGTATGGACTTGATGTCCATCCACCTAGGCTAAAATCAAGAAAGAGCTTCCTCCAAACAACAATATCCATTCCTTTTTCAGCTGAAGCTCGCCGAATTGAACGTTGGAAAACAAAATCACCGGGAGGATCGTGGGAAATGAAGGAGAAGCCGGCAGCAGGCTACCATCTACAATACGAATTTTGGAAGACGCTAAACAGACTGAGAACTGGTGTGAGTCGGTGCAAAAGCAATTTAATGAAGTGGGGATACAGGACTGAAAAAATTTGTAGACGTGGTGAAAGACAAGACCCTGAGCACCTTCTGAATTGCAGCATGATATCAAGACCATGTGCTATGCAGAACTTGATATCAAGTCCATGTGCTTTGCAGGACTTGATAGGAGCTAATGACTGTGCCATTCTAACAATTGAAATTAAGTGCAATATATGTATATTTGTATGTGTTTTGGACTCGGATAAATAAATAAAGTTATGTATCATAATAATAAAAATTATTGCGTAGCTTCTTTGTTCAAACTTTCACTTCGATCGCATGATTACGACACAAGAAACAAAAACTTAATTTTAAAATTTCGCACAGCCGCCATCTTGAGTTTATGTAAACAATTGAACTAAATTAAATGCCAGTGTATTACAATGTGTATAAACATTTGCTGTACCAAGTTCCATTGCGTTTGGTTGATTAAATCGCGAGAAAAATCTATTTTTAAGTCGCAACTTCGCTTGGCCGCCATGTTGGTCTTGTACTTACCAGGTTTACAAATGTCTGATGGGAGAACTTCTAGTAGTTTCCTTGATCACCGTACACAATTTCAGGGTGATATCGGTAATAGTTTCGAAAATATTTAATGCAGGTGAAATATTTCGCACAGCCGCCATGTTGGATTGGTGAGACTGGATCGGCCTAAATTGAGCTATAACCTTACTAAATTTCATTGAAATCGCTCCAGCCGTTTAGAAGTTATTAGGGGTGACACACACACACACACGAATCACACACAGACGCACACACAGACAGACACACGGACAAAATGTGATCTCATAAGGCTATTTTTTTTTCATAAAATGAAAACAGAAATTTGAGCAAATTCCCAAAGAGAAAGAAAGAAAAAAAACAGGAAAGAAGTGGACAGAAGAAAGAGGTTTTGGTAAGAAACAAGCAAAGGACCGAAAAGGAACATGAACATGGATTGTGTTTTTACGCTCTCCTTAAGGGGGAATTGACCAAATAAATAATAATAATAATAATAATAAGAAGAAGAATTGCAAAGAGCCTACAGAATCACATGGAACAGGAAGGCTACAATAAGAAATCCATCACCCGTAAAGCAAAATTATGACATTCCAACACGGTAATCAAACCTCAGGCAGTATACGCCTCTGAAACACTGATCATTGGGAGCAGATTACAAATTAAAGATGTCATCATCATCATCATCATCATCATCATCTTCTTCATTTCCCCTTTTCCAATTGACACTGGGTGGGGGCAAATATGGTTCCTCTCCACTTTGTTCTGTCGGTCCAGCATTCCTCCTCCGACACGGTGTTCCAATCCAGGTTCCGTTTTATAATACTATTCTCCACCGAGATCATCCAACGCATTCTTGGTCTTCCTCGTCCTCTCTTCCCTGTTATCCGTCGTTCCAGTGCTCATCTTGGTAGCCTTACTTCATTCATCCGTTTGACATGTCCAAACCATCTCAATTTGTTTTGCTCCAGTTTGTCATTTAGTTTCTGTACTCCCAGTTCTCTCCGTATATCTTCATTTTTTACTCTGACCCTCCTCGTTTTCTGGACCATACTTCTCAGGAATCTCATCTCAGCTGCTTGTACTCTGCTCTCATCCCTCTTAGTCATCGTCCAAGTTTCGCTGCGTATGTCATTATAGGAACATAATATGCTTTGTACATAACTTCTTTAGCCTTAATTGGTATATCCTTGTTCCATACTAGTCCACGAACCTGTTGGTAGGAAGCACTCCCGAGTTGGATTCTTCTGCTAATTTCCAAATCTAGTCTTCCATCTTCAGTCAGTTCACTTCCCAAGTATTTGAAGTGTTTCACTACTTCCGATTCCTTATTTCCTACTTAGATTACTCCTTTTCCTTCTTTCTTATCTCTACTCATCACCACTGTTTTACTCTTCTCCACATTTATCTTCAATCCTCATTGTTCAATCTTTTCATTTATTACGTCTAACTGTTCTTGTACCTCCATCTCATCCTCCCACCAGATCACAACGTCGTCTGCAAACAACATTACCTTCATATTTGCCCTACTAGCCTATATTCTTTCATTGCTGCCTTCATGATGTCATCCATCACCATTACGAACAATAATGGTGACAACACACTTCCTTGCTTTAGTCAAATTAAAGACGTACAGGGTCATTATGTATGTGCACGCCAGTACACCTGGCAACCTAAGCCGGCTGTGACTAGCACAGATCGCGGCCGCGCGCACCCGGTCCAGTCGGCGCGGCGGTGGCGTGCTCCACTGACTCATATCTTTAGTTCGCACGTGTTTTGTCTTTCATATGGGCGTGCATTTGCAAATCTTAGACGTTAGTGTTGCACGTTTAATGAGTATTGTGATTACTGAGATCGTTGGCCATGCCTAGACACCAATTCACATTGCGCGAACGTGTGTATATCCGTAATTCGTGTATGAAAAGCATAAAATCTTTTTCTGAAACAAGACGAAAATTTTGAATCAAGTTTCCAGGAAGACCTGTGCCTAATTCCAGTACAATTAGGAGGCTCGCTAAACGATTCAAGGAAACATGCTCCGTAAATAATAATAATAATAATAGATTTGACAGACATTCTTTCATCAGAAATTGTCAGGTGTGTGTTACAAGAGAGGGAGGACATTTTCAGCATGACCTATGAGCACTGTAAGTACACATTATTGAACATGTTTGGTAAAAGTATAAAAGTGCGCGCCCACCACCGCACAGTGGGTATAAATCGAAAACTATGAGGACAAAATTATTAATTTTCAAAATTTAAAAAATCATTTTTTTTACTTCTACAGCATTCTCATACAATTGCCAATCACTATTCAGGGATATAAACGCATCTCATTGTAAATCTGTCACCACTGATCGAGCAGCCTGAATTGGAGGGTGAATGTAAGTGGCTGTGGTTTGGTTGTCTTTGTGGTTAGTGTGATGCTTTAAGATGGCACATGTAGCTGAAGGTATGATCTTTGTAAAGTATTTCAGTTATTAATGGGCGTAATTGTTACATAATTTTAGCTATATTTGCATTATATAATATTTAACTATCATGTTTAAACTTATATTTTCAGTTAGATTTTTAGTATGTCGCGTCACTCTGCGTCACTTTCTACTTAATGTTAAATTGTAGATCAAGTCTTGTAGTTTACGCCTGTTATAAGATTTGTTGCATCTTTTTGAAACGTACTTAGTTATTTTACGTTTTAGAAGATGTCTCGCAACCAGTTCTCACACGATTACAACTGTTTGAAGCACTGGGTTCGACAATTACGTCAAAAGTGTGGCAGTTTGTGACTTTGTTAAAATAAATTAGGGGTAGAAAATTGTTCTCAAGGGATAACTGAATGCTCTATCCAACTCCTAGTCATATACAATTTCTTGCATGTGTAGACGTAGCTTAAGAAGGTCTTCACTGATGTTTATTATGAAGTAAACAAATTATATACGTTGCTTTCACTCTAAATTCATGATTAAAACGTAAAACTAATTTTGTCCCCCTAGATTTCGATTTTGACCCACTGTGCAGCGGCTGTACCGGGTGCGCGCGGCCGCGATCTGTGCTAGTCACAGCCGGCTTAGCTTGCCGTGTTAACTGGCACGCACACACCTAATGATCCTGTACAAATCAAGAAATTGCATCTTAAGGAAGATATTAGGCCCAGTTTGTACTGATGGAAATTAGATGAAAAGTAAATCCCAGGAGCTTGATCAGCATTTGGAAGAAATCTCGGACACATTCAGGAATAGTCATTAGTAATTGTATGGCCATATTCACAAAATGAGCGATCATAGGCCGACTAAAATAATTCTAAATCATACCCTATGAATAACACTAATTTTATCACAAATGTCAGAGATGCCCCAAAATTCATCACGATTGGTCTGCAAAAAATCATTTAAATACCTAGGGGAATGGATTACCCCTAATAATTCAGAAATAGCTGCCTTTGAGAGCAGATGTAACAAATTGGAAGGTGCCTTTCAAACCTGCAAAAACATTTACAAAAGTAAAAGCTTGTCCCGGAATGTCAAACTTTGTCATTATAACACAGTAATTAGGCCGTCAGCACTGTATGCCGCAGAATGCTTACAGATGACAAACAAAGGCCCATTGAGAAAATTAGAACTTAAGGATCGGAAAATTCTAAGGAAAATATTAGGACCTGTTAATGATAATGGTACTTACAGAAGAAGACATAACAATGAATTATTTGAACATATAGAAAATTTGGTGAGTGTGATCAGAAAAAGGAGAATGTCTTTCTTTGGACATTTGGAACGGATGGAGCATCATCGACTTTCATATCGAATACACTCATCAATCTCTAAAAAAAAATACTATTGTAAATGGACGATGCAAGTTAAAAAGGACCTAACAGAAGCACTAATCAATCAAGCTCTGGTTTGGGATAGGAACCTACTCAGAAAGGCTGTTAAATCAACCAGTAATCTACACCCTATAACATCTGTGATGCCTCGCCCTCACTGCAAGTGGCCGGAAGAAGGAGAGCTGAACATTCGTCAAGAATGAAGATCTGATGGCAGACAAGAAAACAAGCATTACAGTGATCATATGAGTGGAGAACATCGTGGCCCATTGATGCCGAAACGACTCAAAAAACTCTCTCACAGAAAGCTAAGAACAACCTGGGAGGCTTCGGTGGTGTAGTTGGTAGCATGCTGAGCTTCTATGCCCAATATAGCGGGTTCAAACCCGGCCGAAGCCGTCGTATTTTTTAAGAGCGTTAAAATCCCTCAGTATGGCTTCCTTCGGAGGGGAAGTAAAGCCGGCGGTCCCATGTCATAGATTTATGGCATGTTAAAGAACCTTCCACTAAGTACACCTGTGTGAAGCTAAGTTGTATAGGTTAAGAATGTAGACAACGCTCTTAGGTTCCTACGTTCGTTGCCAAGAGCCGACTGCGGTGGCGTCTAGTGACTAAGTTCTGAACTAGGCCTAGTAGTCGTTAACGGTGGCATTTGGCGGCAAAAGTAGGAACTATTTGAAAAATTCAAATATGCTGTCCTTACTTGAATTAAAAAACAGATATACACACTAATACAGCCATCACAATTAACACCGGTTATCAGACAGATTCTACACACACCCAAAGTACACGGGGCTACATGACCGCGTTGTCGCAGCCCTTAAACTGAAGAACCAACCAAGATCAACTGGCTGCTTGATGTTGAAAAAGACCTTCAGGAAATAGACATCTCAAGTGATAAAAAACTGGACAGATCTAAATTCAGAGAAGTAGTTGACAATCATCAATTTCCAGACCACCCAAACATTACATCCAAAAGAACCTGGATGGAGGAGCGCAGACAGAAAGAGCCATAGCGAGAAGATGAAGAGAGTTTGGGAAGAGAAGAAAGGAAGATAAGCTAGATAGGTTTAATCGCGCTCCATAACCGGCATGACTATTGTACAGCCCCCCAGGGTTCTGCATCCCCTGGAGGACATCCCCCCATCATCTATTTAAATCACCCTTAACTGGCAAATCTTGTAAGTCCAGAACATAAAATGTACAATAATACCCGTCCTCAGTGAAGCCACCGTGGCCTAGGCGGCAGCACGTCGGCCTCTCACCGCTGGGTCCGAGGTTCAAATCCCGGTCACTTCATGTGAGATCTGTGCTGGACAAAACGGAGGCAGACAGGTTTTTCTCCAGGTACTCCGGTTTTCCCCTGTCAACATTTCATTCCAACAACACTCTCCACTATCATTTCATTTCATCCGTCATTCATTTAATCATTGCCCCAGAGGAGTGCGTCAGGCCTCGGCAGCCAGCACAGTTCATATCCTCGCCGCTAGATAGGGGCTTCATTCATTCCATTCCTGACCCAGTCGGAGACTGGAAGCAGCCTGTGGATTTTCATTTTCATATACACACTAATACAGCCATCACAATTAACACCGGTTATCAGACAGATTCTACACACACCCAAAGTACACGGGGCTACATGACCACGTTGTCGCAGCCCCTAAACTGAGGAACCAACCAAGAACAACTGGCTGCTTGAAGTTGAAAAAGACCTTCAGGAAATAGACATCTCAAGTGATATAAAACTGGACAGATGTAAATTCAGAGAAGTAGTTGACAATCATCAATTTTCAGACCACCCAAACATTACATCCGAAAGAACCTGGATGGAGGAGCGCAGACAGAAAGAGCCATTGCAAGAAGATGAAGAGTGTTTGGGAAGAGAAGAAAGGAAGATAAGCTAGATAGGTTCAATCGCGCTCCTCAACGGGCATGGCCATGTAAAATAAAATTATGTACAATAATACCCGTCCACAGTGAAGCCACCGTGGCTTAGGCGGCTGCACGCCGGCCTCTCACCGCTGGGTCCGAGGTTCGAATCCCGGTCACTCCATGTGAGATCTGTGCTGGACAAAACGGAGGCAGACAGGTTTTTCTCCAGGTACTCCCGTTTTCCCTGTCAACATTTCATTCCAACAACACTCTCCACTATCATTTCATTTCATCCGTCATTCATTTAATCATTGCCCCAGAGGAGTGCGTTAGGCCTCGGCAGCCAGCACAGTTCATATCCTCGCCACTAGATGGGGGCTTCATTCATTCAATTCCTGACCCAGTCGGAGACTGGAAGCAGCCGGTGGATTTTCATTTTCATATACACAATAATACAGCCATCACAATTAACACCGGTTATCAGACAGATTCTACACACACCCAAAGTACACGGGGCTACATGACCGCGTTGTCGCAGCCCCTAAACTGAGGAACCAACCAGGAACAACTGGCTGATTGAAGTTGAAAAAGACCTTCAGGAAATAGAGATCTCAAGTGATATAAAACTGGACAGATCTAAATTCAGAGAAGTAGTTGACAATAATCAATTTTCAGACCACCCAAACATTACATCCAAAAGAACCTGGATGGAGGAGCGCAGACAGAAAGAGCCATTGCAAGAAGATGAAGAGTGTTTGGGAAGAGAAGAAAGGAAGATAAGCTAGATAGGTTCAATCGCGCTCCTCAACGGGCATGGCGATGTAAAATAAAATTATGTACAGTAGTACCCGACTAAACAAAAAATAACATTCAAACAGGGTTTCAAGAGATGTTGTTGTTGTTGATTCATTGAGGGGCTTTGCGACATCGTGACCATGTGGCCCCGTGTACAAGGGTGTGTGGAATTGTCTGATTACCTGTGTCTTTGTTGCCACCCTCAGTAACCGTGGGCAATTACACCTTGGAGAGAGTTGCACAGTTTAAATAACTGGGATCAACAGTCACCTACTCAACTCATACCTCTTATGAAATTAAACAGAGATTAATAGCAGCCAACAGAGCCTATTTGCTCTAATAAGGCTTCTCTCCTCAAGGCTCTTGACCCGTACCACTAAATTGACCATCTATAAAACACTTATAAGATCTGTGCTTACATATGCCTCGGAAACTTGGCCACTAACAGCAAAAGATACTGGAATGCTGGATGCCTTCGAAGGAAAGATACTTCGAAGAATCATCGGCCCAGTCTGCGAAAGAGAGACATGGAGGAGGAGGTACAATCATGAATTGTACAAGATTTATAAAGACCCACCTATTAGAAGAACAGTGAAATGAGCCAGATTGAGGTGGGCCGGGCATGTAGCACGGATGAGTGATACGGAAGTACCTAAAGAGGTATTAAATGGAAACCCAGGGGAACAGAGAGGACGAGGTCGACCGAGAACCAGATGGATGGACGGACTTATCGAAGATCTTCGGGAAATGGGTTATAGGAATTGGAAAGCTTTAGCGCTGGAACGAGATAAATGGTGGAAGGTTGTTGAAGAGGCCAAGATTTACAACGAACTCTAGAGCCATAGAAGAAGAAGAAGAAGACCTGTGTCTTTGTGATGGCTGTATTAGTGTGTGTAATTGAAATTCATATGAGGATTGGAAAGGAGGCGGCCGTGCCCTTAATTTAGGAACCATCCAGGCCTTCTCCTGGAGTAGAAGTGGGAAACCACGGAAACTTACTCCCAGAATGGCTAAGGTGGGAATCGAACCAGCCTCTTCCCACTTTTACCTTACGAGGCTGAGTGTACCACTTTCCAGAACTCATGAAAGAATTAAATTTATTGGCAGAGTTGAGAATGGAACCCGAGCAATCGCGGTAGGGTAATTAGAATGATGATGGAGGTGTTGGTAGAGTTGGAATTGCCGTACTTGAATCGTAGTACCCATATCAGTGAAACCATTGATCAGAATGATATATTAGTCAGTTTCGACCATTAAGAGCAGTATAATGAGGCGAAAACAACCCGGCACTCGAACATTCACTGTACTTTCAACACCAATTAAAATAGAATATATATAAATGTGGCATTTCACCGCATCTAATCACAACAGTCTGTTCGATCAGACACAATATCCTGTTTATACATTTCACAACGTATGGCTCTTCCTGTGTTCTCTAGTTTATGTATATTATAGGGCTAGTAATTTTAATCGATTAATTTCAGTTATCGATTAATCGAAGCATAAAAATCGATAAATTGCTACAAATAACGATTAATCTATTGTGCGATTAATACGATGGCCGTTTTTAGGTAGATTTCATTAGAAAGCTAACTATTGCAATGGGTCCCATGTTTCGACTTCCGGAAAATTTCGACATATCTTCGCGTTTCACATCCCCCAGACCCCAAAACCACCGTCAGTTCAAATGTTTATATATAATTTATGTATATATATATATATATATATATGTATATCAGTTTCTTGTGGACACGATAACTGCCGTAATTTTGCACCAATCACTTTGAATATCTTACCGAATATGTATACCTATAAAATCTCGGTCGAGTTCGTTACTGGGCTAAATCGGTCGAAGGGGGTGAAAATGGGGGTCTTTTCTCGAAAAAGTGAAATATTGCTATAACTCTCTTAATATGTGAAATATCGAATCCGTTCAACGTTCATACTATGTGTCGGATAAAGCCCAAAAATTTATGTTTGAAGAGTTTTTTTTATAGCGCCAATCATTGACCAAAGGGGTGGGAAAATGTGTGTTTTTCGGGAAACATTAATCATATCTCTCTTAATAGGCACAATATCAAAACCGTACAAAATGGACAATATTCTCCTAATAATTACCTAAAACGTTTGTCTGAAAGAATTTTTGATATGACCCACCATTATGGCAAGGGATGAGTAAAATAATTTCGGAATTATAAGAAAATGCCAAGAGCTATCAGTGGTTGCCATGGCAACACTACTTAATTGATGAGGGATGAGCCATCAGACGTTGCCAAGATAATGCACTTGCACGAGATCAGATTCAGATTTCCATCTGACTAAGTGTTGTACCCGATACCTAGTTTAGGCTATCGGCTACGCCAGCAGACATTAAGCTGTAGTTGAGGTTTTGGGAAGAGTTAGGAAAAGATAGCGCACCGATCGAGTCAAGAAGAATGTCAAGATGACGTAGGAGGTCTAGGATCAAGGAGGCACTGACATCTGTAAGAAGATGGAATTATGGATAGAGATGTGAAGTTTTATTGAGATATGTATGGAATATGGTATTTAAACATCTTAGAAGAGGATATATAACATGCATTATATGTGGAAATAATTGTAAGGAAGTCAGATAACCCTTAAGTTATTTTATAACGGAATAGCCGAGATGATGTGGGTTCGAGACTATGATCGTGACGCGAGAGCACAGTGGTGGGGGACTACACCACGTGTCTGCGCCAGGCAGATAAGATTGAGGACAGTGCCAGCACATTCAGTGGAGCTCTGTCAGTCGAGCAAGTAGGGTCGAGCTCTGTAGCGCAAGCGAGACGCACGGTGAAGGTCACGTAGCGTACCGAAACTGTCACGGCAGAGTGTAGGCGACAGTTTCAGCATCGCCGAGCAGCGAACGCCAAGCAGGTCGTTGATCCAGGCGGACTTGCCGAGGAAGCAATCACAGACGGCCGGGATATGTTAGAACAGCACTGCTAGTAGTTGGAGACTTTATTACAAGCTACATTTCAACGCAGTTTGAACACAGTTCTACTGAAGAATAACTTTATGACTATGCTTTTCTATAACGCATTCAAAGTTACCTTAACAATTTCAAGCAAGCGGAATGTCGTAAGCATAGGCACTGATGAACATTAGATCGTGCATTAATGAAATTTATTTCTTATGCAGTTTCATGAATTACCAAATACAGACAACTACAGGGTGTTTCGTAAACTTGGACACTCTCAAGTAAAATTTTATTTTACGAAAGTGAGTAATTACAGTTATTAGAGATTGATCTTTCAATACTCAAACTGAACATTTAACGGAACAGTGGCGTAACTTAGAAGAGGAGTAGGGGGTCCGCTGTTTCTATGAACATTTTCGAGAGGAGTTGGACAATATCCGCTATGGGTAATCCGAAGTTCAACATGTCAGAGTAGACGCAGATAGAGACAAGATGGCACCGCAGAGCGATGGATTCGATTCCTGACGAAAGGAGGTCCACCAGCTGATTCACTTGGGATTTCGAATGCAATCGTCATTTCATGGATGGAATGATATTCACGCCGATCTTTCGAGAAATTCATTATGTAGGGAAAATCGACGATCGTGGAAATTTAATAACAGCTGATTATGAAAAAGGTACTGTAAGAGTCATAACTACCTGATACGATTATTTTCATGAATACTGGGCACACATGTATATTTTTCTAATAGGAGTGATACGATTATATAGACATGGTTTGGCTTTATATACTTCGAATTTGCTAGAATATGGAGTGACCATATGATATGGCAGGCATCATTATACGATATTCTCACCATTGGTTGGCTTTATTAAGCAGATGTTTGGTCTTTTAGACATTTTTCCAGCTAGGATATTTTTCATAAATAGTTTTTTTTGTGTAACGAGTGTTTCGAACTCGTGATCTGCAATTGATTATCTAAAATTACTTCGTCAGTTCATTGCATACTAGCGAGTGTGTATTATTCATCAGTAGGGATTTTTTCCATTGGATTGTTTGGAGATATTAAGAAGTTATTCACTTTAGTGAATGAACATCGCTTTTATATGACAACTAGAAACTTGTTGATTCCTATCTGGTACATTCACTCATATAATCTACGAGATGGGGTCTTTCGTATTTATACGATTGTATGGTGGTACTCATCTTACCCATCGTTCAGGGCACTATCATCCAAGTCGACGGGGCGAGGTCTTTCGTATTTATACGACTGTACGGTGGTTACACATCTGACTCGCCATTGAGGGACTCGTTTTTATCATCCGAATGTACACGAGATTGTAAGTGAATCAAACAAGGAACTACTAGTCACATATCAGTCGAAATTTTGTTAAATAAAGTAACGATAAATGTCAACAGGATTGCATTTAGTAATTCTTGTTTGCCAATCCAATATTTTGTTGCTATACTCTTTTGAGAGTAATGTCAGTTTAACAGCTGGTACAGCTGATGCTTTTGATGAGTTTTATAATTGTGTTTGATACCTTTGAGAAGGATTTAAAGTAATTGAATCTTGTAAGATTAATCATTAATGGTCAGATTTACTTCAAGGCAGATCAGTATTGCAGATTTTGATATGAGAGATTATAGCACATTGGTGTTTTTCTGTGATGTGAGTTATGAAAATTGTAAGAGAATTTATGCTATTTGAAAGCAGATCTTAAATTACTGAAGTAATATATTTTTCCAATTGTTTAAGAAGTTGTCTAGATGTGATCAGAGTAATTACAGTTATTGGAGATTGTGTGCGTTGATAATTTGAAGCCAGTTATATATTTTTTGTAGATCATGCAACATGGTTAAGTGGAGTTTGTGATAGGCATTTTGTGGAAGTTGCCACGTGATAGTAGCAATATTGCTAATGTATTTTGAAGCAGACATGAGGTCGTCGTACCCAGTCTAGCGTAATTGTTCAGATTCATGCTGTATGTGCTGAATATTTATGGAGTTTTTGTGGAATAATTATTGTATTCAAATGTGATATTTGAAGTATTGAGGAAATATAATGTAGTTGTGGATAGTTCTATCCAACGTGATGTCGTGGAGGCAATAATATTTTTTGGCATGATAAATTAAATACGAGATATAACTTGGAAGTAATAAAACTGTAAGACAACGTTCTATAAACCTTATTAAACAATTTGTTAGGAAATTAAACAAATAAATAAAGTTGATAATACAAGATTTTCTGAAAATAATAATTAACGAAATAATAATCTGAGAATTAAGCATATTAACGATCTGACCTAATGAAATAAAAATCAGAATGACTAGATGAAATAATGAAAATCTAAATAACCAGAAGATTGAAATTTAAATAATTTGATAAATTAAATTTTGAAATAAATCAATGAATTAAATAAATGGATGAATTAAAGATTGGATAAAATAAACTGATTTAAATAAATTAATAGACGATTGTAATGATGATGAATAACTGAATTAGAAGGTGATAATTAACTAAAGAAGCTGATAATTAATGAATTTATATGGAATTAAATAAATTTAATTGAAATATAATTTGAGGGAATTGCAACTTGAGTTGAAGATTTAAATAATGTAATGGTGATGAATTAATGATTCTGACAGGAATATGTAGAATTTTGAAGTGAGAATTAATGTGAGAAATATTTAATTTTGATGATGACGATAACGATGACCAATGAGCCATGAATTTTCTGTAATTCACAGATAAGAGATTGTTAATGACAATGTAAATAGTGTAAATTAATTATTCGATGTTTAGGAGCATTTGACTAACATGTTCAACATTTAAATTATGCCATGCAAACCATAAAATACTTGATATTTAATATGTGGTGGCGTAGTTGGTAGCATGCTGAGCTTCTATGCCCAAGATAGCGGGTTCAAACCCGGCCGAAGCCGTCGGATTTTTTAAGAGCGTTAAAATCCCTCAGTATGCCTTCCTTCGGAGGGGAAGTAAAGCCGGCGGTCCCATGTCATAGATTTATGGCATGTTAAAGATCTTTCCACTAATTACACCTGTGTGAAACTAAATTGGATAGGTTAAGAATGTAAACAACGCTCTTAGGTTGCTACGTTCGTTGCCAAGAGCCGACTGCGGTGGCGTCTAGTAGCTAGTTCTGAACTAGGCCTAGTAGTCGTTGACGGTGGTGCTTGGCGGCAAAAGTAGGAACTATTTGAAAATTCAAAGTTGCAGTCCCTACTTGAATTTAAAAAAAAAACAGATACACACACTAATACAGTCATCACAATTAACACCGGTTATCAGACAGATTCTACACACACCCAAAGTACACGGGGCTACACGACCGCGTTGTCGCAGCCCCTAAACTAAGGAACCAACCAACAAAATTTAATATGTGTGATTATAATATGTGTATGTTTAGACAGATTAATAATTTTTTTAAATCCACATTGATGATGTTAAATTAAAGAGAAATTAGGTCTCAGGTTTCACAAATGTCAGTGACGAAAGACATAGTGCTACAGTGATCCTGAGAACCCAAGAGAACTTTAGAGATTTTTCTTGTTATGTGGATAAAAATAATTTTGGATTAGAAAAGAGATGGTTCGATTTTTGGACAATGACAATTTAACGTTGGCATTCGACCATACTCTCAGGTAGGAGTTATATTTAAAATGTCTGTCTGACTATCAAAGTAAAATAAATTTGTTTTTATCTTAGTTGTGATCTGATGATGGTGTGATTTTCCTTTTTCTTTCCTTGTCTTGAGTAAGGCTTAACCGGAAAGGAAGTGGTTTGCTAGGAATTCAGTTGATGGCGCCCATTTATATTTGCATTATTTCTATTAAACTTAAGCCCGTAACGACCCTAGAGATACTTTGTCTCGTGATACCCACTGCTTTTTCGATAAATCAGCTGAATTTCCGACACATTCCTTATTTGACTAGAGGTTCATTTAACTCCGCTCTGTCCCGGAACTCCAGGAATGCGATGTTATAGCAGATGGGTCATCGCATCCCCAGGACGAACGGGTACAGAGAGAGAGGGAGAATTGGCTTTATCCAACTAGTGGGGCTTCGATTTTGTTTATTCTATGGAATCACATCAGATTTAGATTACTGAGAGATTGATCTCAAGTTCATTTAAGTGTGTTACAAAATTTATTAAACTTAGACAATGTACTTGTGTGCCCATTCCAGTGTTCATGTTAATCGTATTAGTAATATCATGTTAGTTATAATACATTTTTCCTATACCCAAGTGAATGCTGGAATTGAGACATTGTGATGTGTTGTTGTCTAACGTCTCTATATAAAACGTATATTGAAAATATAATTATGTTGCCAGAAGATTTAGCGAAGGTGTTAGGAGAGTTACAGACGGGTATGTCTGGTATTGCAGAAACTATTTCTAAGATGGAAACGGAAGTTAAAGAACAAATTAATAATTCAGAAGCTAGATTAGAAGATAGATGTAAAGAAAATGTGCAAGCATTACAAACTAGTACTGAAGAAAATTTAAAATCATTACAGATTAATAGTGAAGATAATTTAAAGTCATTAGAGACTAGGCTACAGTCAAATAGCGAAGTCAACTTGAAGGACAATTTTAAATCATTAGAAGAAAGGTTACAGTCAACTAGTGAAGAAAATTTAAAATTATTACAGTCAAATAGTAAAGATGAGTTGATGTCATTGGAGACTAGATTACAGACTAGTACTGAAAATCATTTAAAAGCTAGTGAAGCTAACTTGAAAGATAATTTCAAATTATTGGAAGAGAAATTACAAGCTCGTAGTGAAGATACTAACACTGAATTAGAAAACAAGTTAACTAGATTAGAGAATAGTTTAACTTTAAAGAATAATGAAATGCTGAAGACTTTACAATTAGACATAATTGCAGTAAATATGAAAGGAGAGGAAAATGTTCAAATATTAAGAAAAAATATTATTGAATTAGAAAGTAGAGGAGAAGAAAATATTTTTACTTTAAGAACAGACGTTATGTCCATACAGAAAGACATTAAATCTGATGTATCGAAGTTGAGATTCGACATCGATGGTTTGGTGGCAGATGTAGGCAAAATTCAAGAGTGGTCTACCGAAGTATCTTTCGAGACTAAAATCAAAGGTCTAGAAATGAATCTAGGTAATGAGATTAAAGATTTAAAGACAGTAATTGGGACCATTAAAGAGGAAGTCTTAGGAGAGGTTAATTCTAATTTAAAATCATTAGAAAATCAATTGCAGAAAGATATTAGGAAGATAGACGACGATATAGAGCAAAAGGTTAATGAAAACTTAGCTTTGTTCAAAAATAGAGTCGGTGCAATTGTGGAAGAACGGTGTAGTGAGGTCGTTGCCGAAGCAAAAGAGAAACGTGAAGGGTTAGATGAAAAATTAATCGCAGGTATGGCAAACTTAGAAGCGAGGTTTACGGAGAACAAGGAAGCGATGAAGATAGATTCAACTCTATTTAGAACAGATGTTGATCTGTTAAAGGAACAAGTCGCGTCAGTAAAGAACACGTGCGAAGGCAAAATTGACAAGTTAAAAAACGATTTAGACGAGAGTAACAAAACGCAGAATGTTACGTCGCTAGATGAATTGAAAACTCAGGTCAAGACCGTGGAGAAATTAGCAGAAGACAGGATAACTAAACTAGAATCCATGTTTAACAGTTTCACCAGTCAGAATATAACATCAGGGGAAACATTGATAAACCAGACAGCGATAGACCGCAGTATGAGTAATCAAGAAGCGAGCATGGGAGAGGACCGTCAAATGCAACCGAATGTGACATTCGAAAGGGCCAGTTCAACCCCTCAGGATAATCCAAGTTCGAATAGGAGTACGTTGGGTCCAAGCGAACGATACTCAGGTCCAGTCACCATTATTAGAAATCTGGATGACAAGCCGAGAAAGTTTTCGGGAAACACAGGAGTCACACCAGTCGAATTTCTGCGAGATATTCGAGACTACATGGCGGAACATAGGGTAGCCAAAGAATGAGAGCTAAGGATAGTCGAACGCGCCTTAGATGGGTCTGCGCTTACTTGGTTTAGAGCGTTCAGAAGCAATTTTGCGAACATGGAGCAATTTGCCATAGCTTTCTTGAGGAGATTTTGGAGTGCCGAGGATCAACTTAACGTAAGAGCGGAAATGTACTCAAAGCGCTATTCTACGTCACATCCGACGCATTATGCCAACTATTTCACGTCACAGCTGGCTAAATTACAGTTTCTGATTCCTCCATTGCCAGAAGAAGAGCTTTTGCAAGCTATAGCGAGACAGGCGAGACAGTTACCGATTGAGGTACAGCGATCACTAATAGCGTCGGGAGCCAATACACTTGAGCATTATGACGACATTTTACGGCGATTGGACTATACAAGCGCACAGGTTACGCCTAGAAACACCAGAAACGACAATAGAAACACACAAGAAGTGAATGCGGTAGTCGTAGACAATGCAGCTCAAACGGACAGAAGAGATTCCTGGGAAAACCGACGGAACGAAGGGAATCGAGGAAACATCCGTAACGCTCGAGGAAATGATCGATATAGAGGACCATATGAGAGGTCATACGATCAAGAAGCAAGAGATAGCCGATATAGAAATTATAACCAGAATTCCAGATATCAAGACAGGAATCGATATAACAATAGATATCGGGGCAGAAATAACTGGAGCCAAGGTCAACAGTATAATGGGAACGACAGGCAGGATGGCCGAAGAAACGATCCTAACGACAGACGAGATAATCGTGGACATGAGAGGTCGAGGCAAGAAGATAGACAGCCTAGTGCACCACTCGAGGAGACAGTGAGAGATGTCAATCGAGCAAGCACGAGTGGCGAAGGAAAAAAAACGTCAAATTAACTCTAGAGAAAAATGCTAATCATTGGGAATCGATCATCATTGTGGAAACGTATCAGGTCAAGGACGAGGATTTAATCGAGGAGGAAGACATAGTACATCGGGAAAATAGACATGAATTGCCAGTTATTAGTGTGGAAGTCAAGGGAAAAGAAATAAAGACACTTGTAGACACGGGGGCTATGGTGAGCTTGATATCCATAGGTTGCCTGTATGAATTGAAATTATTATGAGAAATTACAATGTTGCCAACTGTTGTTAGCAAAATTCAAGGGGTGATCCCAGACAGGAGTATGAAATGTAAAAGTCAGGTACTTTTAGATGTTGGGATTGGAACCAGATGTTTTGAACAGATGTTCCTAGTAGTGGGTCAACTACATTTTGACATGATCCTAGGAGTGGATTTCTTAAGTGAGAGTGGCCTGATCATAGATATGCAGAGTAGGCGCATGTACTTTCAAGAAGGGGTCATGGAAAATCAGGAATCGGAGATGACATTCTTTAGAGAGGATATCTTGGATGAGATTGTATGCAGCGTTGAAAGGTCTATAGAAGATAAAATTGGCATGACAAGTAAAATAAATCCAGAAATTAAGGAGCAGTTTGATCAAGTAATTTCAGAATATGAGGACATATTCAATGACAAAACAGGTCTCATAGAAAATTTTACCTACAGCATCAAGTTGATGGATGACAAACCATACCTTAAAAATGTATATCCCATTCCGGATAAATGGAAGGAGGAAGTTAGCATAATGATAAGCGATATGGAGAAAGATGGAATAATGAAGAAAATGCCAACTGCTTATTTGAATCCTTTAGCTGTTGTCAAGAAACCTAATGGTAAGCTGAGGATATGTCTAGATGCCACAGCCCTTAATGAAAGAGTTCTTCCTGAACATGACAGACCACCTGTTATTCGTGAATTGTTACGCAGATTCCGAGGAAAGAGTTTCTTTTCGACAATCGATCTGACTAGTTCTTATTATCATGTTGAGCTAGCAGAAGACTGCAAACAATACACAGGGTTCTTGTTTGACCATAAAACATATGTATTCAATAGGTTACCTTTTGGAGTGAAAAATAGTGGTCCGGTGATGATCCGAGCACTAGATGAAAATTTGTCAGATGCAGTTAAGGAGCATGTGGTAAGCTATATTGATGACCTGATTATAGCGTCTGAGACAGCGGAAGAACATATCAGGCACCTTCAAATGCTTTTTGAAGATCTTAGGAGGACGAACTTCAAGGTGAATTTCAATAAATGTCAGTTCTTTCATGAAGAAATTGAATTTCTTGGACATAGGATCGATGGAGATGGTTATAGGCCCAATCCAAAGAAGATCATGGCAATTTCAGAGTTTCCAACCCCACGAAAGATTAAAGAGGTACGGCAGTTTTTAGGCATGTGTCAGTTCTTTTCAACACATTGTCCTGAATATACTGAGACGATGGCACCTCTGCAGGATTTACTAAGAAAGGGAAATCGATGGAAATGGGACGATAGATGCAATCAAGCGTTTTTAGCGGCCAAGAAAATGTTGATCCAAAATATCAAGCTTGAGTACCCTGATTTTACAAGAAGATGTTTTGTAGAGACAGACGCATCCAAAATAGGTATCAGTGGGATCCTATATCAGTTGGATGATGACAAGAAACATAGGTATTTAGCTTTCACCAGTCGCAAGCTTAGGAATTGTGAGAAGAATTACTATGCAACTGAGTTAGAGGCATTAGCAGTGGTTCATGCTCTTAAAACGTGGAAGAAGGTGTTGTTTGGACATGACATAACAGTGATCACAGATCATAAAGCCCTCCAATTTATTATGAAGACAGACTTAGCGAGTGACCGCATCACCAGATGGGCTCTGTTCTTACAGCAATTTAACCCAACTGTTGTACATAGACCTGGGAAGTTAAATCTGTTGGCAGATGTGTTGAGCAGAAACCCTTGTGAGGAAGTAATTGTCAACCATATAAATTTGATTCAAGAGGACAATGGTACTCTAGAAAAGTTGAAGTTGTTAGCGCAAACTCAGAAGAGATATGCACCTTTGCGAAGAATTTACCGTTTTTTGACACGCAGAATGGACAACGCTGATCCGGATTTTCAAAGAACTGAGATAGAGGCTAGAAAATATCATATTATGGGAGGTGTTATATGCCAATATATCGACCAGGATCATACTAAACTTAGAGTAGTGATCCCACCCAAGCTTGTCAAACCAGTTCTTTGGATGATACACCGAACTGCAGCTCATGTAGGTGTAGACAAGACTTTGGCTCTCGCTCAAGAAACTTTCGTTTGGAGACAAATGGGACAAACGATTCGCGACGTCATAAAGACCTGTGACAGTTGTCAGCGAAGTAAATACTCATCTAAGTTAATGCAAGAAGTTCCTAGATCAACATTACCCAGCAAGCCAAGAGAACTTTTCGCGACGGACATTTTCGGTCCGATTCCTCGTTCGACGAAAGGAAATCAGTTCGTTTTGGTAACAGTTGACGTATTTTCAAAATACGTATCTCTATGCCCTATACAGAAAGCTACATCCAAGTACGTAATAAACAGACTTGAGAAAACAGTTATTCCGAGCATGGGGAAACCTGAAGTTTTGTTGAGTGACCATGGATCGCAATTTACTAGTATGGAATTTTCTACTGCTATGGAACGTTTAGGAATAAGGCATGTGTTTAATTCTGTACGGTATCCAGAGGGAAATCCAGCCGAAAGAATTATGCCGGAGATAAGTAAGATGTGTCGCTTATATGTGTCAAGGCAACACCATAGATGGATGGAAGTGATACCCATCATTAGCCAATGCTTGAATTCCACAGTACATGAAAGCACAGGACAGATTCCGTCCATGCTTCATCATGGATTGAAACCGGATAGACCATGGGACCGAGTCGTGAGGGCACCAGTAGATCCTCAACCCACACAAGAAAGAAGAGTTGAGATGGCAGGAGACAGGCTCAGAAGACAGGCGGAGAAGAGAGCCAGGAGACAGGCAGGAAGGAGGTTCCACGAGCCATTTCAAGAAAATGATGAGGTGCTGATTAGGAAGCCAGTCACTTCGAACCTTCAGCTGAAGATCTACCATAAATTTGCTCCATTGTACGCTGGTCCGTTCCGTATTGAACAAACATACCAGAATAATAGCTACAAGATTGTCAGAATGGATACTGATGAAGTTGTAGGAACTTTTAATGCAGCTAGCATCAGGAAATACCATCATGCTGAGTAAGGGAATTGTAGAGCTATCGTGTACATGTATTATATATAGAATGCCTGAGAGTGTATTTTTTTTCTCAATCCTGATAAAAAAAGGAAATGTACGGGAGAGATGTACCCGATACCTAGTTTAGGCTATCGGCTACGCCAGCAGACATTAAGCTGTAGTTGAGGTTTTGGGAAGAGTTAGGAAAAGATAGCGCACCGATCGAGTCAAGAAGAAAGTCAAGATGACGTAGGAGGTCTAGGATCAAGGAGGCACTGACATCTGTAAGAAGATGGAATTATGGATAGAGATGTGAAGTTTTGTTGAGATATGTATGGAATATGGTATTTAAACATCTTAGAAGAGGATATATAACATGCATTATATGTGGAAATAATTGTAAGGAAGTCAGATAACCCTTAAGTTATTTTATAACGGAATAGCCGAGATGATGTGGGTTCGAGACTATGATCGTGACGCGAGAGCACAGTGGTGGGGGACTACACCACGTGTCTGCGCCAGGCAGATAAGAGTGAGGACAGTGCCAGCACATTCAGTGGAGCTCTGTCAGTCGAGCAAGTAGGGTCGAGCTCTGTAGCGCAAGCGAGACGCACGGTGAAGGTCACGTAGCGTACCGAAACTGTCACGGCAGAGTGTAGGCGACAGTTTCAGCATCGCCGAGCAGCGAACGCCAAGCAGGTCGTTGATCCAGGCGGACTTGCCGAGGAAGCAATCACAGACGGCCGGGATATGTTAGAACAGCACTGCTAGTAGTTGGAGACTTTATTACAAGCTACATTTCAACGCAGTTTGAACACAGTTCTACTGAAGAATAACTTTATGACTATGCTTTTCTATAACGCATTCAAAGTTACCTTAACAATTTCAAGCAAGCGGAATGTCGTAAGCATAGGCACTGATGAACATTAGATCGTGCATTAATGAAATTTATTTCTTATGCAGTTTCATGAATTACCAAATACAGACAACTACAGGGTGTTTCGTAAACTTGGACACTCTCAAGTAAAATTTTATTTTACGAAAGTGAGTAATTACAGTTATTAGAGATTGATCAATACTCAAACTGAACATTTAACGGAACAGTGGCGTAACTTAGAAGAGGAGTAGGGGGTCCGCTGTTTCCATGAACATTTTCGAGAGGAGTTGGACAATATCCGCTATGGGTAATCCGAAGTTCAACATGTCAGAGTAGACGCAGATAGAGACAAGATGGCACCGCAGAGCGATGGATTCGATTCCTGACGAGAGGAGGTCCACCAGCTGATTCACTTGGGATTTCGAATGCAATCGTCATTTTCATGGATGGAATGATATTCACGCCGATCTTTCGAGAAATTCATTATGTAGGGAAAATCGACGATCGTGGAAATTTAATAACAGCTGATTATGAAAAAGGTACTGTAAGGGTCATAACTACCTGATACGATTATTTTCATGAATACTGGGCACACATGTATATTTTTCTAATAGGAGTGATACGATTATATAGACATGGTTTGGCTTTATATACTTCGAATTTGCTAGAATATGGAGTGACCATATGATATGGCAGGCATCATTATACGATATTCTCACCATTGGTTGGCTTTATTAAGCAGATGTTTGGTCTTTTAGACATTTTTCCAGCTAGGATATTTTTCATAAATAGTTTTTTTTGTGTAACGAGTGTTTCGAACTCGTGATCTGCAATTGATTATCTAAAATTACTTCGTCAGTTCATTGCATACTAGCGAGTGTGTATTATTCATCAGTAGGGATTTTTTCCATTGGATTGTTTGGAGATATTAAGAAGTTATTCACTTTAGTGAATGAACATCGCTTTTATATGACAACTAGAAACTTGTTGATTCCTATCTGGTACATTCACTCATATAATCTACGAGATGGGGTCTTTCGTATTTATACGATTGTATGGTGGTACTCATCTTACCCATCGTTCAGGGCACTATCATCCAAGTCGACGGGGCGAGGTCTTTCGTATTTATACGACTGTACGGTGGTTACACATCTGACTCGCCATTGAGGGACTCGTTTTTATCATCCGAATGTACACGAGATTGTAAGTGAATCAAACAAGGAACTACTAGTCACATATCAGTCGAAATTTTGTTAAATAAAGTAACGATAAATGTCAACAGGATTGCATTTAGTAATTCTTGTTTGCCAATCCAATATTTTGTTGCTATACTCTTTTGAGAGTAATGTCAGTTTAACAGCTGGTACAGCTGATGCTTTTGATGAGTTTTATAATTGTGTTTGATACCTTTGAGAAGGATTTAAAGTAATTGAATCTTGTAAGATTAATCATTAATGGTCAGATTTACTTCAAGGCAGATCAGTATTGCAGATTTTGATATGAGAGATTATAGCACATTGGTGTTTTTCTGTGATGTGAGTTATGAAAATTGTAAGAGAATTTATGCTATTTGAAAGCAGATCTTAAATTACTGAAGTAATATATTTTTCCAATTGTTTAAGAAGTTGTCTAGATGTGATCAGAGTAATTACAGTTATTGGAGATTGTGTGCGTTGATAATTTGAAGCCAGTTATATATTTTTTGTAGATCATGCAACATGGTTAAGTGGAGTTTGTGATAGGCATTTTGTGGAAGTTGCCACGTGATAGTAGCAATATTGCTAATGTATTTTGAAGCAGACATGAGGTCGTCGTACCCAGTCTAGCGTAATTGTTCAGATTCATGCTGTATGTGCTGAATATTTATGGAGTTTTTGTGGAATAATTATTGTATTCAAATGTGATATTTGAAGTATTGAGGAAATATAATGTAGTTGTGGATAGTTCTATCCAACGTGATGTCGTGGAGGCAATAATATTTTTTGGCATGATAAATTAAATACGAGATATAACTTGGAAGTAATAAAACTGTAAGACAACGTTCTATAAACCTTATTAAACAATTTGTTAGGAAATTAAACAAATAAATAAAGTTGATAATACAAGATTTTCTGAAAATAATAATTAACGAAATAATAATCTGAGAATTAAGCATATTAACGATCTGACCTAATGAAATAAAAATCAGAATGACTAGATGAAATAATGAAAATCTAAATAACCAGAAGATTGAAATTTAAATAATTTGATAAATTAAATTTTGAAATAAATCAATGAATTAAATAAATGGATGAATTAAAGATTGGATAAAATAAACTGATTTAATTAAATTAATAGACGATTGTAATGATGATGAATAACTGAATTAGAAGGTGATAATTAACTAAAGAAGCTGATAATTAATGAATTTATATGGAATTAAATAAATTTAATTGAAATATAATTTGAAGGAATTGCAACTTGAGTTGAAGATTTAAATAATGTAATGGTGATGAATTAATGATTCTGACAGGAATATGCAGAATTTTGAAGTGAGAATTAATGTGAGAAATATTTAATTTTGATGATGACGATAACGATGACCAATGAGCTATGAATTTTCTGTAATTCACAGATAAGAGATTGTTAATGACTATGTAAATAGTGTAAATTAATTATTCGATGTTTAGGAGCATTTGACTAACATGTTCAACATTTAAATTATGCCATGCAAACCATAAAATACTTGATATTTAATATGTGTGATTATAATATGTGTATGTTTAGACAGATTAATAATTTTTTTAAATCCACATTGATGATGTTAAATTAAAGAGAAATTAGGTCTCAGGTTTCACAAATGTCAGTGACGAAAGACATAGTGCTACAGTGATCCTGAGAACCCAAGAGAACTTTAGAGATTTTTCTTGTTATGTGGATAAAAATAATTTTGGATTAGAAAAGAGATGGTTCGATTTTTGGACAATGACAATTTAACGTTGGCATTCGACCATACTCTCAGGTAGGAGTTATATTTAAAATGTCTGTCTGACTATCAAAGTAAAATAAATTTGTTTTTATCTTAGTTGTGATCTGATGATGGTGTGATTTTCCTTTTTCTTTCCTTGTCTTGAGTAAGGCTTATCCGGAAAGGAAGTGGTTTGCTAGGAATTCAGTTGATGGCGCCCATTTATATTTGCATTATTTCTATTAAACTTAAGCCCGTAACGACCCTAGAGATACTTTGTCTCGTGATACCCACTGCTTTTTCGATAACTCAGCTGAATTTCCGACACATTCCTTATTTGACTAGAGGTTCATTTAACTCCGCTCTGTCCCGGAACTCCAGGAATGCGATGTTATAGCAGATGGGTCATCGCATCCCCAGGACGAACTGGTACAGTGTGAAGCGGCTTCGGTGACGTAACTGGTAGCATGCTGAATGTCTATGCCCAAGGTCGCGAGTTCAAAGCCGGCCGAATTCGTCGCATTTTCTAAGAGCGCTAAAAATCCCTCAGTATGCTTTCCTTTGGAGGGGAAGTTCCAACGTTCGTTGCGAGTTGCTGGTTGCGGTGGCATCTAGTAGCCAAGTTCACAGATAGTTGTCGTTGACGGTAGTACCTGGTAGCAACATTAGGAATTACTGCTTGAAATTGACCGTCTGCAGTCCTAACCTGAATTACAGACTAATACAGCCATCCGTAAGTACACGGGGTTACATGACTGCGTTGTCGCAGCCCCTAAACTGAGGAACCAACCAAAATCTCTGCGGGAGATATAATTTTGCGTGAAGAAGTAACAGACCGTTACATAGTTGCACATCAGTGTCGAAACCTTGCATAAGGACAGTGTGACCACAAGTATAACAAGAAGTTCCGTGAAGAACTATACAGCCTACTTTTCATGCCAATGATTATTCTACAGAATATGAACCTATCTAGAATAATGACGAAATTAAGTTGCTAATATCGAAATTTCCAATTAGTTCGAAATACTGTATACCTGGCATAATGTATCCTAATAGAGCACTACAGTTGGCAGCCCTGATGACTGAATATATTCTTAGTTCCGTCTCTTAAGGCACAAAATACAAAATTTGGTTGAAGTCCAATGAATAGCATGGACGTTACATGCAGTTAAACATTGGATCTAACAGCGCGCGTAAAATCATGTTGGCAACAATGTCATGCATGTATTGGTCAGAAATAATCTGAAATAATATGATCTATTGTTGTGCCAATTTTGAATAAAATCCATTAGTTAGTATAGAAGTTACATGCATTTTAAAATTGGACCTATCAGCAGGCTTAGAATCATGTTGGCAGCACTGACGTATAATAGTTACTCCAAATTCGTCTAGAATGCCATGTACTATACGTGTGCAAAGTTTAGAGCTATTGGCTTGCATACTTTCTGATATATTGATATTAGGGTAACAAAAATAGGGACAGCACATATTAACAGTTGGCAGCACTGGTTGCTCCTTAGAATACGCATAGTCATATCTGTTATGGTACACATAGCACATACGAAATTTGGTTGAAATCCAAATGATAGTATGGAAGTTACATGTATTTAAACTTGGACCTGTCAGCAGGCTTAGAATCATGTTGGTAGCACTGACGTATATAAGTTACTCCAAATTAATATAGAATGTCAGGTACTATACGTGTGCATAGTTTAAAGCTGTCGGCTTGCATACTTTCTGATATATTGGTATTTGGATAAAATAAATTAGGAGCATTTATTAACAGTTGGCAGCCCTGGTAGGTCTTAAAAATACGCTCAGTCATATCAGGTTATGTACACATACAACATACGAAATTTGGTTGAATTCCAATTGATAGTATGGAGGTTAAATGCATTTAAAAATTGGACCTATCAGGAGGCTTATAATAATTTTGGCAACACTGCCATGTTTAGCCTCCTGGAAATTAAACTGAAATATTATGATCTGTACGTGTGCCAATTTTGAAATAGCTCCCATTCATACTTTCCAAGATATCCAACATGGAGCTCAAATTTCAATTGCGATTTTTTAGCAGTTGGTAGCACTGACATCATTTTCAAATATGGCCCTGAGATATTCAGGTATAGATCTTTACTCCTATCAAATTTTGTTTCGATTGCTGCAGCCGTTTAGGAGTTGATAGGGGGGGACACACACACAGCCAGCCAGCCAGCCAGCCAGACAGACAGACAGACAGACATTTGCCCGATCTCATAAGTCTACTTTTTCCTCATTTTTGCAAAATGTGAAAAGTAGGCTAAAAATGGACTCCAAATGACAAGAAGGTTACAGTTCCCATAAGACAATAACATGTTTAAAATAAGCATAAAATGATGAAAAACAAAGTTAATTAAGCTCCAATTATAAAATACCTTCTCGCAATAAATGAGGTCTGATCCTTCTACGAAAACCTGCATATTCTGCCTATTTTCGGCTATCCCCAAGTTTGTCCCGTGAAATTTACCTCCGCCTTCTTGCGTGCCGAGAGGACTTTTTTTAGTAATACCCGTTGTGATATTACGCCATTGGAGCGCTGTGGTTGGCATTCTGTGCAGGTGCGCTGTGTACCTGCATCTATTGGAAAGGCTGAGACGCCATTACGGCACCAGTCGGCCTTGTGTGGGTGTGCTGACAAGCTTTTGAAGTGGCATCGCCGATCGCGAGTCCCGCCGACTAGTAGACAAGAAAGAAAACTCCCCTGTAAGATATGCTGCCATTTGGCCACCACAGTCAGGCAAATTGCGTATGTGCACAGGAGAACTCCTAAACATTCGGAGTTCTCCTGAGTAGGCATGCAATTTGTCTTACAGTGGTGGCCAAATGGCAGCATATTTTACAGGGGAGTTTTCTCTCTTGTCTACGAGTAGGCGGGACTCGCGATCGTCTATGCCTTTTCAAAAGCTTGTCAGCACACCCACACAAGGGCGACTGATGCCGCAATGGCGTCTCAGTCTTTCCAATAGACGCAGGTACACAGCGCACCTGCACGGAATGCCAACCACAGCGCTGCAATGGTGTAATATCACAACGGTTAATAATTTAAAAACGGCCCTCGTAGGTTAATCGGTTGGTAAAATAATTGATTAATGTTTGGTCGATAATAGATGTACTTCGCAAATCTAACTACGCTCTCACAGTAGCAAAACAGCCATTTAATGAATTAAAACATATTGTATCACATTATATTCTATTTAGAAGAAATTATTAAAGAATGATTTGATAAAAAAAATGAGGTGTAATCTTAGGAGGTAAAAGATTTGAATTTATTCGTTTTGCAGAAGATATGGTGGTTATGGGTGTGAGTGAAAGAAAAGCAACACAAATGTTGAAAGACCTAGATGAAATTCGTAAAAATATATGGAATGAAAATAAATGAGAAACAGACAAGATGTATGGTCATAGGTGGAAAAGGTAAAAAAATGAAAATAAAATTAGAAGATGAAATTGAACAAGTAGATAGTTTTAAATACCTAGGAAATTGGATTACACAAGAAATGAGATGCACTAAAGAAATAAAATTAAGGATTGCAATAGCAAAAGAAGCCTTCAGTAAGAAAAGAAAATTATTTTGTGTAGCAATGAAAGTAAGCCTAAGGAAGAGATTAGGGAAATGTTTTGTTTGGAGTGTAGCAATGTATGGAGTGGAAACTTGAACGCTTAGGAAAGTAGACGAGAGAAGAATAGAGGCGTTTAAAATGTGGAGGACACCACGCAATCTTGCATGATGAAAAAATCGATTTTTTGATTTTGGCGCCATAACATTCTTCATTCTTTTCTGAATCCAAATATATATAGTTTGTTGGGGTTTTGATGTCTACAACTACCTTAAATTCGTTTGTTTTTAATTTGCGTCCCATGCTCTGAATGATACACTTTTAACTTTGCCAGCTGTTTTCCGTTAATACTCATTTTTAGCCTATTTTCAATTTTGAAAAAATAGGCTTATGAGATCACCTTTTGTCCGTGTGTGTGGGCGTGTGTGTGTGTGTGTGATTCGTGTGTGGATGTCCCCCTAATAAAATCTAAACGGCTGGAGCGATTTCAATGAAACTCGGTAAGTTCATAGCACTATTCCGGCCGACCCCGACCGTGCCCTTCAAATTTTGTTACGACTCACCAATCCAACATGGCGGCTGTGCGAAATATTTCACCAGTTTTCAATATCTCCGAAACGATTACCGATATTACCCTGACATCATGTATGGTGATAAAGGGAACTACTATAAGTTCACTTATGTGATCTTTGAAAACCTGGTAACTACAAAACCAACATGGCGGCCAAGCGAAGTTGCGACTTTTAAATAGACGTTTCTCGCGATTTATCCAACCAAACGCAATTAAACTTGGTACAGTATATGTTTATATACATTGTAATGCAACGACAGCTAACTTCGTTCATTTGTTTACATAACCACAAGATGGCGGATGTGCGAAATATTTCACCGGCATTCTGTATCTCTGAAACTATTAGCGGTATCTCCCTGAAATTTTGTACGGAGATAAAGGGCACTACTAGAAGTCCATTTATACGACATTAAAAAACCGTTTATATACAAAACAAACATGGCGGCAAGCGAATTAGAAAATTTGATATAGACCTTTCTCGCGATTTAATGCTCCAAACGCACTGAAATCTGGTACAGGAAATATTTATACACATTGTAATGCACTGGTATCTAATTTAGTTCAATTGTTTACATAACCTCAAGATGGCGGCTGTGCGAATTTTAAAATTAAGTTTTTATTTCATGCGATGTTTTCATGCGATCGAAGTGAAAGTTTGAATAATGAACCTACCCAATAATTTTCCTATAATGGTACATGACTCTATGGCCTATACATTTAACAATCCAACAAGGCGACCATCCGAAATATTTAGACGGCTCTCAATATCTACGAATCTATTGTAGCAATCAAACTGAATTTTTTATTGTTCATAGGGGCTATGAACTCAAGTTCACTTATAGGACTTTAAATAACCTGGTGATCACAAATCCAAAATGGCGGCGACGCGAAGTATAAATATTCACATGGACGTTTATCGCAATTTAACCATCCGAGAGCAGTGAAACTTGGTACTATAAATCCATATACGAATGGTAATCCACTAGCATCTAATTTATTTCAATTGTTTCCATAATCTAATGATGGCAGCTGTGCGAAATTTTAAAATCTCCTTGTAACTTCTAGTGTCCTAATTATGCGATTGAAGTTTGAATACTACACGTACACAATAATCTGCATGTAACAGTACATAACTCTAGGACCTACATTAATAAAATCCAACATGGCGACCATCCGAATTATTTAGTCGGTTCTCAATATGTACGAATCTATACCAGCAATCAAACTGAAATTGTGTATGTTGATAGTTGCAATAAGTGGGCTATATGAAAATAGGCTGTATAGTTCTTCACGGAACTACTTGTTCATGTTTAGGTACCAATAGCTAGGAAACCATTTTAGATAGTGGGCTAATTTTTTACATTAACTTGCCTAATGGATTAATTGAATGTTAACCTATTTTCATTTCCAAAACATAATAGGCATGGATTGGGAAGAGAAAAATTGATACATATTTTTGAATAAATTTAAAAAAGAAAGAGTTCGGATTTTTTTCTTGCATTCTGTCCCAATATTATTGAAACAAAGTTGTTACTCATCTGCCATGATGCATTCCAAGTATGTGAACAATATTTGAGAATATTCGATGGAAAAAGAACTGAGAAATGTGTACCTGAAGCAACTTATACAACATTTTTGAAAATGTATCTGTTCAAATTTGTATTCATTTCACACATCCTATAAAAGCAAAGTAGCACTACATGGTCAAAAAGAAAGCTCAGAATATACCGCTTCTTGTATGTGACAAGAATCATAGCTGCACCTTTAGCATAAACCCAGAAAATACTTAGTAAAGTGATGCCACAAAAATAGACTTTTTCATCGTGTAAGAGTACGTGGTGACCTTGAAATGTAGCGATGAAGGAGAATGGAGGGATTAATTTTGAAGGAAAATGTGAGAAACGAGAAAGTATTAAGGAAGGAAGGAAGATTGTAGTTTTACGTGACCGTGAATCTTGTGATTATGAGCCACGGGACCTCCTTTTTACGTGGAATCCGAACCACAGGACATGGCATTTCACTTCGAAAATCTCACATGCATTGACCGGAAATCGAACCCGGACCGCCTTGGTGTTGAGAAAGTATTAAAGGATGTAGGAGAAGGAAGAATGATACTAAAGAAGATAAGGAAAAGAACAGGAAGTTCCGTGACGAACTAAAGAGCCTACTTTTCTTAAAATTTAAGATTCTTGCCAATGATTAATCTATATGGATCTATCTAGAAGAATGACGACATTAAGTTGGTAATATCGAAATTTCAACTTCGCTTTAAATACTGTATAACTGGCATAATGTAGCCTAATAGAGCACTCAGTTGACAGACCTGGTGACTGAATATATTCTTAGTTCCGTTTCTTAAGGTACAGAATACAAAATTTGTTTGGAGTCCAATGAATAGCATGGTCGTTACATGCAGTTAAACACTGGATCTAACAGCGCGCGTAAAATCATGTTGGCAACAATGTCATGCACGTATTGGTCGGAAATAATCTGAAATAATATAATCTATTGTTGTGCCAATTTTGAATGAAATCCATTAGTTAGTAAAGAAGTTACATGCATTTTAAAATTGGACCTATCAGCAGGCTTAGAATCATGTTGGCAGCACTGACGTATATTAGTTACCCCAAATTCATCTAGAATGCGAGGTACTATACGTGTGCAAAGTTTAGAGCTATTGGCTTGCATACTTTCTGATATATTGATGTTGGGGTAACAAAAATAGAGACAGCACATATTAACAGTTGGCAGCCCTGGTTGCTCTTAAGAATATGCAGTCATACATGTTATGGTACACACAGCACATACGAAATTTGGTCAAAATCCCAATGATAGTATGGATGTTACATGTATTTAAAGTTGGACCTCTCAGCTGGCTTTGATTCATGTTGGTAGCACTGACGTATATAAGTTTCTCCAAATTAATATAGAATGTCAGGTACTATACGTGCGCATAGTTTAAAGTTGTCGGCTTGCATACTTTCTGATATATTGGTATTTTGGATGAAAGAAATTAAGAGCATTTATTAACAGTTGGTAGCCCTGGTGGTTCTTAATAATACGCTCAGTCATATCTGGTTATGTACACATACAACATACGAAATTTGGTTGAATTCCAATCTATAGTGTAGAAATTATATTCATTTAAAAATTGGACCTATCAGCATGCTTATAATCATTTTGGCAACACTGCCATGTGTGGCCTCCTGGAAATTAAACTGCAATATTATTATCTATACGTGTGCCAATTTTGAAATAGCTCCCATTCATACCTTCCATGATATCCAACATGGGGCTCAAATTTCAATTGCAATTTTTCAGCAGTTGGTAGCACTGATATCATTTTAAAATATGGCCGTGAGATATTCAGGTATAGATCTTTACTCCAACCAAATTTTGTTTCGATTGCTCCAGCCGTTTAGGAGTTAATAGGGGGGGGGACACACACACAGCCAGACAGACAGACACACATTTGCCCGATCTCATAAGTCTACTTTTTCCTCATTTTTGCAAAATGTGAAAAGTAGGCTAAAAATTAATTGGATCGAATACTCCATAAGGGGAGATGGTTTGATGAAAAGTGCATAAGAAGGGACAGTACAAGGGAAAATCCGAAGAGGAAGAAGGAGGTTTTAGATGCCGGATTACATTAAGATTGATAAATCTTATAGGTTGATGAAACGTGGTGCTGAAGATCAGATAAGGTGGAGAGACCGACCACGAGGAAACCTGCCATGAGGCAGATAAACTGATGAAGAAGATGATGATGGTATTATATATTTATAAATAATAGACTATACCATGTGTGTGGGAACTATGCTAAAGCAAATTAAAACAAAAATGATCCTGTCCTAAATTGAAGGTTGGTTGGTTGGTTCTTAAGTTTAAAGGCTGCCACAACGCGGTCATTTAGCCCCGTATACTTTGGATGTGTTTAGAATCTGTCTGATAACCGGTGTTAATTGTGATGACTGTATTAGTGTGTGTTACCTTTTTTTAAATTCAAGTAAAGACTGCAGACTTTTGAATTTTTCAAATAGTTCCTACTTTTGCTGCCAAACGCCACCGTCAACGACTACTAGTTCAGAACATAGCTACCAGACGCCACCGCAGTCGGCTCTTGGCAACGAACGTAGGAACCTAAGAGCGTTGTTTGCATTCTTTACCTATACAATTTAGCTTCACACAGGTGTAATTAGTGGAAGGTTCTTTTACGTGCCATAAATCTATGACATGGGACCGCCGGTTTTAGTTCCCTTCCGAAGGAAGGCATACTGAGGGATTTTAACGCTCTTAAAATCCGAAGACTTCAGCCGGATTTGAGCCCGCGATCTTGGGCATAGAAGCTCAGCATGCTACCAAATACGCCACCGAAGGCACGTCCTAAATTGTAAACACAGAACAAGAATTCAATATGTTTTCTGAAAACCCTTCGTATTCATTTTTCGAAACCGTTCCTAATTTGACTGATGTTTGTCCTTCCACTGTCACTGACTGATACTTGGTTATTGTGAACATAAACATGGAAAGACTCACTGTATATTTAGGCAAAAGAAGATTTTTCTGTAGATTTTCCTTACAAGATTCCGAAAATAAGCGTAACTAAACTTAAGTTGTTGTTGTTGTTGTTGGAAAATAGCGGTGGTTATAGGTAAATGTTATTTGGATCAGGGTACTATGTACTTTTTTCTGCAATAAACCTAGGCCGATATGCGTGGCAGTATTAAAGGTGCCGGGACGTCTTCAATAGACCGTGTATCGCTTAGTTTAAATGGCTTTTTTAGTCCACGCGTGGCAAAGATAGTTCCACGGTCTTTAATAGTTGCAGACTCCTGAATTCAATAGCATACATTCTTATCTAGATTTGGCAACGTCACACAAATAAATATGGCACTGACCTCAGAAGGAACATAGCAACTAAAGGGGGAGAAAACGGAAAAAACAGTTCCGCCCAGTTAACACCCGGGGTAGACGACCATAACTGGTGCCTAAGGAAACACGCAACTGCTTCAAGTTCCAGTTAAGGAGACAATCCGATAAGTATAAGCCTGTATTATTACAGTATAACCATAGTTGATTTTGTATAACCATATAATCACCCCTAACAGACAAATTTCGGATTTTTATCACTATTTTAGCATTTCACCTAACATTAGATATACCACATTTAGCATACACCGACTGTTGCATTACCAACACTGCAACTAAATAATTGTACATATTGTATATATTTTTCACCTGTAGTCTCAAACATAGATGTTATAGCCTAAGTGTAATGGATCTGATGATAATTGCTTGACGATCGAAACTGGTCATCCTAGTGTATTTATTAATCTTATGTAATTTATTTCAGGATTAGGGCATAACCCAGTTCTATTTGTGTACATTCGTGTTGACCGACTGAAAAGCACCAAACTTTTGTTTTGTAAACTTAAGTTATGACCACTCATTTAGACAACTTTTCTTATCTCGTGTCTAATATTCAAATAATCGATTCTTTGGTTACCCGTTTAATATGTTCTTCGGTTAACCAATAATTGTAATATTCTTTTAATCGATTAATCACTAAAGCACTCAGTTGATTAATCGATTTATCGTTCACGATCGATTATTACCAGATCTAGTGTGTGTATCCCAACTTCAATATCGTTTTTCCGAGTCAGTCACAGCTCTTTGAGTTTCACTTTGAAGTATTCACTAAAATAATGGACCTTGTTCCCACTTTCTCTCTCATTTAACGTAATATCGAAAATTAGTTTTGTTAACGTTTCCGTGCGTGAAATTTTGCCATTATAAAAATTGCAAACCCTCTGCGTTCCCTTTAAATGACAAATGATTAATTAGCGTTGGTGTAAAAATTAATTTTAATGGTCTCCGATGTATAAATGGCTCAGATAAAAAGCACCTCGCTGTAACATGCATGGGAAATACACTGGAACAGAAATGGAAATAAATGTGTATTGTAGGAATCGGAGTGTCGCAGAAAAGTGGATATTAGTAATGGGAACTGATTTGTATCTTGTATTCGAATCAAACCACACACATTGATTTAATTCAATACAACTGATTTACGTACGCCTATTAATTTAGATACATAGCGGTAGGGTTGGTATACTTGAATTAGTCCACCTCTTGGTGTAGCTCAGGCTATCGATAACTTTTAAGGACTGTGAGCACCACCTTGTTGTCATAAGAAGTACTCGAGCACCATAAAATGGAATATAATAGTAATAATAATAATAATAATAATAATAGTAATAATTGACAAGGGAAATTCAAACGAACAGGGAAATTTAAATATCTTGGAGAATGGATGGATCCCAACACCTCGGAGAAGGATCAGAAAATTGGAAAAGGCATATCAACTAACTAACAAGTAGTTCCGTGATGAAGAACTATACAGCCTATTTTCATATATCCTACTCATATTAATTGCCTCTAGCAACATACAAAATTTCAGTTTGATTGCTATGATAGATTCGTAGATACTGAGAACCGACTAAATATTGCAGATGGTAGCCAGGTTTTTTTTTTATGTACTATTACATGAAGATTAATGTGTACGTGTGGTTTTCAGACTTCAATCACATGATTAGGACACAAGAAGCAAAAACGAGATTTTAAAATTTCGCACAGCTGCCATCTTGTGGTTATGAAAACAATTGAAATAAATTAGATACCAGTGGATTAACATTTGTATAAGCATTAACGTGCAAAGTTTCACTGTACTTAGATGGTTCAATCGCGAAAAACGTCCATATTTATACTTCGCGTCACTGCCATTTTGGATTTGTGCTCACCAGGTTACTGAAAGTCATATAGGTGAACTTATATTCATAGCCTCTATGAACATTACAAAAAATCAGTTTGATTGCTGGAACAGATTCTTAGATATTGAGAACCGTCAAAATATTTGGGATGCTCGCCATTTTCGATTGTTATATGTATAGGCCATAGAGTTATGTACCATTAAAGGAAAATTATTGCGTAGCTTCATTATTCAAACTTTCACATCGATCGCATGATTACGACACAAGAATAAAAACTTAATTTTAAAATTTCGCACAACCGCCATCTTCAGTTTATGTAAACAATTGAACTAAATTAGATCCCAGTGAATGGCAATATGTATAATCATTCACTGTACCACATTTCAAAGCGCTCATATGATTAAATCAAGAGAAAAATGTATTAGAATGTGTCAAATTCGCTTGGCCGCCATGTTCGTTTCGTAGTTAACAGGTTTTTGAAAGTTACATAGATAAGCTTGTAGCTGTGCTCTTAATCACCGAACAAAATTTCAGGTTGATATCATAAATAGTTTTTGAGATATTGAATGCCTGTGAAATAATTCGCACAGCCGCAATTTTGAGGTTATGTAAACAATTGAACGAAGTTAGATGTCGGTGCATTGCAATGTATATAAACATATACTGTGCCTCGTTTCATAGCGTTTGGTTGGTTAAATCGCGAGAAACGTCCATTTAAATGTCGCAACTTCGCTTGGCCGCCATGTTGGTTTTGTTGTTACCAGGTTTTCAAATGTCACATAAGTGAATTTCTAGTAGTTTCCTTTATCACCATACAAAATTCCAGGGTGATGTCGGTAATACTTTCGGAGATATTGAATGCTTGTGAAATATTTCGCACAGCCGCCATGTTGGATTGGTGAGACGTAACAAAATTTGAAGGGCACGGTCGGGGCCGCCCGGAATATAGCTATGAACTTACCGAGTTTCATGAAATCTCTCCAGCCGTTTATATTTAATTAGGGGGGACACACACACACACACATACGCACACACACACACGGACAAAAGGTGATCTCATAAGCGTATTTGTTTTTTCAAAATTGAAAATAGGCTAAAACTGTCTACAAGAAGAAATCAATATCCATTAACGCCAAGATACGACATTACTGCATAGTAATACTACCGGAGGCTTTATATGGTGCCGAATGCCTTGCTATGAATAGAATGTGTATGATCGAGAAGCTAGAAATAAGAGAGAGGCAGAACTTGAGAAAACTCCTAGGTCCAATCAAAGAAAATGGTGAGTTCAGAAGACGACATAATCGTGAGCTGTACTCTCATGTTGAAAAGATCACGGACACAATTATTAAGAGAAGGATAGTTTCCTATGGCCACATTGCTCGTATGAGTTCTACAAGTTTGAGCAATAGGATCTTCAGTTTTCTTCTTTACAAGAAGTAGAGAAAGACCTGCGTGAATTGGGAATAACCCAGGAGGATATCCAGAAAGTGTTCCACTAAAGTCGAAACTCAAAGAACATCATGGATTCCAAGAAAAGCCAAACTAAAAACTGGCATGACACGGACTGAAGCAAGAAAGGAACAGCATAGGAAACGAATGCGGGAATACTGGGTGAACGTTAAAGCCCAAGCGAAAAGACTTGGAAAAGGGCAGTTGAAAGAGCGTGGTCCGTAGATGGCCGAAACGACAGCAAGAAGAAGAATTGAAACTAAGCAATTCTTCTAGGTTTGTGCCGTGTCTTGTGGGGTTTCTCCTGGCTGGCTCATCAGCGGGCCCTTGGTGTCCCCGCCTGGACCGCCACAGGAGTAGCGAACTGCGCGCTACCTCTCTTTTTATGAAGCGCACCTGCACCTCTTCTCTGCGAGAAATAAAAGCTCAAGCAGCCATGACCGCGCTATGAAGGCTTCCAAAAAGTTGGTATATTGGCTTTCACGGCCAATCTTGTTGGAGTTTTTAACTTCCAGTTCTTTTCATTTTAAATTTCTGCCAATTCTTCTTCTGAGAAAGAAAGTCCACGAACTTAAGATGACAAAAATGGGTTTCCTATCCATAGTTGTCTTCTGATGAAAATCCACAGCCTGCTTCCAGTCTCCGACCGGGTCAGGAATGGAATGAATGAAGCCCCCATCTAGCGGCGAGGATATGAACTGTGCCGGCTGCCGAGGCCTGACGCACTCCTCTGGGGCTATGATTAAATGAATGACAGATGAAATGAAATGATAGTGGAGAGTGTTGCTGGAATTAAATGTTTACAGGGAAAACTGGAGTACCCGGATAAAAACCTGTCTGCCTCCGTTTTGTCCGGCACAGATCTCACATGGAGTGACCGGGATTTGAACCACGGACCCAGCGGTGAGAGGACGGCGTGCTGCCGCCTAAGCCACGGAGGCTTCGTTGTCTTCCGATCTTGAAAGTAAATCATAGTTCAAAATAATCTGTACATAGTATAAAGTAATGTCGGTCCGATTCCTCTGTCTGTATTGAACCCATGTACCATTGGTTCACGGGGTCGAATCCATGTTTTATTGGTAAAAGAAAGGAGGAAAAATACAGTCTTCAGTGGAACTTAGAAAGATTTTATGTAGAGGACGGGTATAATGTTGTGTAAGAATAAGAGTCCAGATGGCCAGGAAATGATATCATGCATGACGCACCGATAGGGAGCCGGTCACGACTATTAATAGAACGATCAAACTTTCCACGTGAGTGAGCGACAAGAGGTTTCGGAAATTGAGCTTACGCAGCAATAAAATGGCAACCTCGCAGTTGTGCCAGAGGAAGAATAATTAGATTTAAGCCATTTGCGAGAATATAATTAACAAAAGAAATACATCATTGTGAATCATTTCCGAATAGAGATTTTTGTGTGTAGAAAGATGTTATAATAATTGCCCAGGAAAGAAGTGCAAAAGCGGCATTACGTAATTAAAAGTTCCCCGAGACCCGAGGTGGTAGGGATTGAAAATAAAACTCAACACCCACGTATCTGAAGAGCAAAATTTATTTAATATCTCGGAATTGTACGATCGATTTTCAGGTGCAAAGAAGTCAGTTTACGTTTAGAAAACGAGCTTTCCAGAGATATAATTTTTAAAAGTGTGCGACTATTGCTTCAAAAGTTAGTTATGAAAAAGACGTGGATTTTACCGTTTTGTCGCTGATTTGTATAAAAGCCCTGGCAGAGCCAGGCCAATCATGCAGTTTCCGACAGCCCGAGGGGGGCGTCAGGCTACATCAAACATCGAATGCAGTTTTAGTCCGTCCAGGGGTCGTGACGCTACATCATTTCGCAAATGCAGTTTACAGCAGACCTCGTGGGGAGGTGCTGCATCACAGTGTCCAGGTCATAGTACGAGAAGTATCATCATAGTATCGCCGTGTGAAGACTTAGAAAAATCCTAGTACAGGATTTAGTTCAGCAAGCGTCAGTCTTTATAGTGAAAGTTCCGTATTACAGTCCAAGTTAGGCTGCGAACTTAAAGAACAGGCGATAGATCTTCAAATAACAGTTCAGTTAAACGACCGAAAGTATCGTAACGTTTTGAAGTACCAACGATCGTGAACCAAACATTTCTAGCAACGATAAGGAACCCGATCAGGGTCGAACGCAATAAGCAACGCCTAGTGAACCGACAAGATAGGGACTAGAGCGAAGAATAATAAGAAGTGAAAATTTAATCCAAGACGTTGTCTAACAGGAGACAAACGAACAGTAAAAGCATTAAGCTACGAAACTAAGGAATAGCAGTAAATGCTAGGGAATCATAGGTCACCGATAAAGTATTCGAGAGGCCGTAAACAGGACAGACTTTATCTAGACAAACTAAATAGTGTCTAGAAAGAAACGACTTCGAGCTAGTAAAAATAGAAGCCGAATAGTCAGAAAACCGGATCTGAAGAATAGCCGTTCCAGGGAGGGTAGATTGATCGAGACTTTCATCATATTGCCAGATAGGGAGCCGACATCTAAGAGTTTCACCCTTGGAAACGGGGAAGAAAGAAATCACGTGTGTAAGGCAAAAATCAAAGCCTCAGTGATTAAAAGCAGTGTAATGTAAATATAGTAAAATCTGTTTTAGTGTAATAATTTTAGTGAATTTATTTGTGTATGATAAAAGAATACAGAATTGTGTTCAAAATGTTACCAGTGCTTAAGGTAAATAATGTGTATGTGTATCAAGAAATGTCATTGTGTGAAATGGGATTAATCAAGATGGCTTAAACACATTAAGTGAGCAAAAATGAAACATCGCTGGAGAATTCGGTCGGCGACCGTAACATCATGTGAGTAGCCATTTCATTATGTTACGTGTTGGGGAAGATTTGCGTACAATCCACTCGAGAACGAAAGAATAGGGATGTTTTGAATAACAAATAAAAGTATAATAGCGCGATCTGAACGATAAAATTGAAAAGTATAAAATAATTATGTGAAATAAATAAATCCCTTGGGGAAATGTATGAAATAAAATATCAGTGTATTTGATAAATGATTTAAATATGTGAAAGCAAGCGTAATAATAATAATAACAATTATATAAATGAATGAAGATTATGATGAATTATAGAAAAGTAGTAGCTTATGAGCTCTTTTAAAAGAAGTAATACATGTTGTGAACACATGTTCTTAAGATAAAGCGATTATTGTCACGAGAGAGGATAAATGTAAAATTGAGATGTAGATCAGATGTTGATTTTGAATTATCAGTTCTTTGAAAGGCAACTTGGCAGTAGAGTAATAACGCAATGTAGCGCATTGAAGTAATTTGTCACGCTAGGAAGGCGTTGAACCTAAATATACTTGGTAAATTAATTATGAGGGGCAGTTGGTCGTGGTAATTGAGCTATGGTAAGTCCTCGAAATAGTGATGTGATCACGAGGCCGTTGTGTGTATATTATAAAAGGGTGCGAAATATTTATTGTGTTATGAGCGCAGGTTTAAGGCAAAGGCCGCCCAAGTCGCGAATGTTATAAGTCCTCCAGTATGGGATATGGTTCCCGAGGCAGTTGAAAGAATCGAACCTAGATTCGTCTAAGTTGAAGCCCCTAAGTATTTGTTGTAGTATTGAATTATTCTTACCCACCAATGAGGACACTTCATAATTAATAAATGCCGAGTTTAAGAGAATAGGTCTTGTGAACCTAAATATGTTGTTGAAATAAGTAAACTGAAAGCCTTGCTTGTTCAAAGAACTACATTAAGAAACAGCTGTATAAAGCCGAGGGTAGCTTGTCTCTGGTGGGCGAGACTTTGAAGTTCCTGCTGAGTGACAATAAATCACACTAAGTGGCCAAGGCCAGACCCTTGCCCTCGATGTTTTGTGGTAGGCCGTCTGTTTGAAGTTATAGCCCAACAAAGTGTTTTAGAGTTGTTTTAACGACCCGGTCTTCGAACCGAGGTTCTTTTAGATGAAGATTACCGCTTGCAAGTTCAGATCGTTGCTTTTTTATGAGATAATGGTCTTTTAAGACAAATAATATTAAATCCCCAATGTTATGAGTATATAAGGTGGTGATTCACCAGTTTAGTGAGGACAATTAGATTCCGGGAGTGATCTTAATTTTTGACGTGTTCAAGTAGTCTTCTATAACTCGGGAGTACGCAAATGTTTTCCAATCACTGTAGTGATTTGTTGACTTGAGAGAGAGATGGTAAACATGAGAACATTGTGAAAGCCCAAAAATTTAAGTAAAAGAATAACACAGTGTATAGGAAAAGTATCAAGCCTATTGGAGCTCTTGATTTTATGGAATTTTAAAAGGATACTATATGGAAGTGAAAAGTAATATGAGTTTGTTGGTTTATGAGAAGCCATTTATTATGATTTAATCTTTGTTTTATTATGTATTCCTTGTTCACTCTGAACAAGTATGAATTATGGGTCAGTAATTTATTTGTTTAATTTGTTGTAGCGCCATATATTTGAGTAATTAAATGTTTTATAGTAGGAGTTGATTTTGTTTATTATTTTGGAAGTGTATCCTCTATTTAATCCAAAATGTGTAAGTCACAGAATGGGAGAACATACCATAACCCCGATAATCCCGATTTGAACATTGCTGGCATACTGTGATTTGCATATTTCATGCTGAATGGGCACAGTATGAAGTAGCTAATCTCAAGTAGTACTGAACGTAATTTATTCAAGTTTTCAGTGTCTGTCGAGGAACTTTTATGTGCATAATTAAGGCTCAATGACTACGGTTTCGGAGATATTCCCAGAAAACTATCCCCGGTCTGCGAAATTGGTTGGTTGGTTCCGTAGTTTAGGGGATGCGACAACGCGGTCATTTAGCTCCATGTACTTTGGGTGTGTGTAGAATCTGTGTAATAACCGGTGTTAATTGTGATGGCTGTATTAGTGTGTGCTGTCTGTTTTGATTCCAGTAAGAACTGCAGACAATAACTTCAACTAGTTCCTAATTTTGCTACCAAATGCTACCGTCACGACACCTAGCTTGCGGATTAGGATGCTAGATGGCATCTCAGTCAGCACCTGGTGGCGAACGTTGGAACTAATAGAGTGTTATCAATATTCTAACCTACAAATTTTGGCTTCACACAAGTGTAGTTAGTGGGAGGTTCTTTTTCATGCTATAAATCTAATACAAAGGACCGACAGCTTTACTTCCCCTCCGAAGGAAGGCATACTGAGGGATTTTTAACGCTCTTAATGAATCCGACGACTTCGGCTGGGTTTGAACCCGTGACGTTGGACATAGAAACTCACCATGTTACCAAATACGCCACCAAAACCGCCGGTCTGCGCTACCGGTACGATGGCATGTGGTATACTGGTGATTATTATCTATTTCCAGTCGATTTGCAGTTCATTATTCTTACCACTAAGAGCGCTAGTGTGCAAATCCATAGTCTCCCTTATGCCTTTATAGCCTAACTATTTTCGGTATGAAGATTTAAAAAATAGTAACAATAAAGAAGACTTCAGGGTATTGAACCAAGCATCACATTAAAGAAAGAATCATGTAAATAAGTTAAATTGGCTTGGAGTTGAATCAAAAAGGAAACGAGTAAAGAAACAATCGATGTTAGGCTGTTTTTTTAGGCCAAAAGTAACTGTCAATTTTCATTCTTACTAGCCTATTTTCGTTTATGAATCAAGATGTTCAGTAAAGAACATATAGCCTACTTTTTCCTAAATCCATGGGTATTGTTATAACTCTTTGTCCTTTTCAAGGAGTATAATTGAATGTTGGTTGTAGTAGCTTGTTGAAATACAACGTGCGATACGGATATTAAACAGGAATATGAAGTTGCAATTCCTAGTACTATCTCTGTAAAAAATTTCATTCAATTCGGTTTCACCGTGTTTGAATTGAAATGGGGAATGGATTTGTACACAAACATGGCCGCTATTTACAAACTATTGGGCTGATGACCTTGTAGTCAGTCATAAGATGCTATCCACAAAAAGGCATGTTGTTGCAAAATGAGGTTGAGATCAAATTATTAGGATGGTCGTCATTTGATTTAAGCTTTTAACATTTGGGTGGCCGTCATTCCGTCTCCGTCAAGATGGATGCGATATAAAACATGACACTGAGGTGCCCTTTGCTAGTGCTACCTCTGTACCAAATTTCGTTCAATTGGGTTTCACCATGTTTAAATTGATAGGGGGAATCGATTTGCACACATACTTGGCCACTATCTGCAAACTATTGGGCTGATGCCCAGTTTGGTCAGAATATGCTTTCCACATAAAGATATGTTGTTGCAATATTTGGTAGAGACTAGATTATTAGGTTGGTCGTAATTACATTTTAGCTCTTAACATTTGGGTGGCCGCGATTACGTTTCCGTCAAGGTGGCGGAGATATAAGACATGACACTGAGGTGCCCTTTGCTAGTGCTACCTCTGAACCAAATTTCGTTCCATTCGGTTTCACCGTGTTCGAATTGATTGGGGGAATCGATTTTCACACAAAGATGGCCGCCATCCGCAAAATATTAGGCTAATGACCTATTAGTTTGGTCAAAGGATGCTCCCTCCATAAAGGTATGTTGTTGCAAAATTTGGTAGAGATCGGATGATTAGGTTAATCGTAATTTGATTTAAGCTTTGAACATTTGTGAGGCCACCAGTACGTTTCTGTCAAGATGGCGGCGACATAAAACATGACACTGAGGTGCCCTTTGCTAGTGCTACCTCTGTACAAAATTTCGTTCCATTCGGTTTCACCGTGTTCGAATTAATAGGGGGAATCAATTTTGACACAAAGATGGCCGCCATCATCAAACTATTAGGCTAATGACCTATTAGTTTGGTCAAAGGATGCTCCCTCCATAAAGGTATGTTGATGCAAAATTTGGTAGAGATCGGATGATTAGGTTAATCGTAATTTGATTTAAGCTTTGAACATTTGTGAGGCCGCCATTACGTTTCTGTCAAGATGGCGGCGATATAAAACATGACACTGAGGTGCCCTTTGCTAGTGCTACCTCTGTACCAAATTTCGTTCCATTCGGTTTCACCGTGTTCGAATTAATAGGGGGAATCAATTTTGACACAAAGATGGCAGCCATCAGCAAACTATTAGGCTAATGACCTATTAGTTTGGTCAAAGGATGCTCCCTCCATAAAGGTATATTGTTGCAAAATTTGGTAGAGATCGGATGATTAGGTTAGTCGTAGTTTGATTTAAGCTTTGAACATTTGTGAGGCCACCATTACGTTTCCGTCAACATGGCGGCGATATATAGTACATCACACTGAGGTGCCCTTTGCTAGTACTACCTCTGTACCAAATTTCGTTCCATTCGGTTTCACCGTCTTCGAATGAATAGGGGAAATCAATTTTCGCACAAAGATGGCCGCCATCCGCAAACTATTAGGCTGATGACCTATTAAGATGGTCAAATGATGCTGCCCCCTTAAAGGTATATTGTTGCAAAATTTGGTAGAGATCGGATGATTAGGTTAGTCGTAATTTGATTTAAGCTTTGAACATTTGTGTGGCCGCCAATACGTTTCCGTCAAGATGGCGGCGATATAAAACATGACACTGAGGTGCCCTTTGCTAGTGCTACCTCTGTACCAAATTTCGTTCCATTCGGTTTCACCGTGTTCGAATTAATAGGGGGAATCGATTTTCACACAAAGATTGCCGCCATCCGTAAACTATTAGGCTGATGACCTATTAGATTGGTCGAGAGATGCTCCCCCCATAAAGGTATGTTGTTGCAAAATTTGGTAGAGATCGGATGATTAGGTTAGTCGTAATTTGATTTAAGCTTCGGACATTTGTGTGGCCGCCATTACGTTTCCGTCAAGATGGCGGCGATATAAAACATGACACTGAGGTGTCCTTTGCTCGTGCTACATTTGTACCAAATTTCGTTCAATTCGCGTTCACCGTGTTCGAGTTGATAGGGGCGGGGGGGGACAGACATTCAGAGTATACACACTCACACACACACATACACACACACACACACACACACAGACACACTTTTTCGCCATGTGTTGATCTCATAAGTCTACTTTCATATTTTGCAAAAATCGAAAGTATGCCAGAAATAGGCTTATGAGATCACCTTTTGTCCGTGTGTCTGTCTATGTGTGCGTGTGTGTGATGATGTGCGTATGTGTGTCCCTAATAACATCTTAACGGCTGGAGCGATTTCAATGAAACTCGTAAGTTCATAGCACTATTCCGGACAACCCCGACTGTGCCCTTGAAATTTTGTTACGTCTCACCAATCCAACATGGCGGCTGTGCAAAATATTTCACCTTCATTCAATATCTCCGAAACTATTCCCGATATCACCATGGAATTTTGTACGGTGATAAAGGGCACTACTAAAAGGTCACCTATGTGACTTTTTAAAACCTGGTAACTACAAAACCAACATGGCGGCAAAGCGAAATTGCAACTTTTAAATATACGTTTCTCGCGATTTAACCAACCAAACGCAATGGAACTTGGTACAGTTTATGTTTATACACATTGTAATGCACCGACATCTAACTTCGTTCAATTGTTTACATAACCTCAGGATGGCGGCTCTGCGAAATATTTCACCGGCATTCTATATCTCTGAAACTATTACCGGTATCGCCATGATATTTTGTACGGGGATAAAGGGCACTACTGGAAGTTCATCTATGAGCCTTTCAAAAACCGGTTAACTACAATTTGAACATGGCGGCCAAGCGAATTTGAAAGTTTTAAATAGACCTTTTTTGCGATGTAATGATCCAAACACAATGAAACACCGCACAGCAAAGGTTTTTACACATTGTAATGCACTGGTGTCTAATTTAGCTCAATTGTTTACGTAACCTCAAGATGGCGGCTGTGCCAATTTCGAAAATTAAGTTTTTGTTTCTTGTGTTCTAATCATGTGATCGAAATCAACATTTGCATAATGAACGTACACAATAATCATCATCTAATAGTACATAACGCTATGGCCTACATATATTAAAACCCAACAAGGCGAGGATCCGATCTATTTAGGCGGTTCTCACTATATATTAATCTCCAACAGCAATCAAACTGAAATTTTGTAAGTGTATAGAGTCTATAATCATAAATTGACTAAAGGGACGTTCAATAACCTGGCGAGCACAAATACAACTTTGCGGCGACGCGAAATTTAAATCTTCATATGGACGTTTATTACGTTTTATCCATCCGAGCGCAGTGAAACTTGATACGGTATATGCTTATACAAATTTTAATTGACTGGCATCTAATTCATTTAAATTATTTTCATAACCACAAGATGGCGGCTGAGCGAAATTTTAAAAACCCGCTTTCTTGTGTCCTAACCATGCGATTTAAGTTTAAATAAAACACCTACACAATAATCTTCGTGTAATAGTACATACATCTAAGACCTATAATATAAAAATCCAACACGGTGACCATCCAAAAACATTTAGACGGTTCTCAATATCTACGAATCTGCAGTATTACAGCAATCACACTGACAATTTGTATGTTGATAGAGGCATTTAGTATTAGTAGGATATATTGTACCCGATTGTCATCATGTGGACCATGTGTTCGTATCCCAACTAACTCACGGTCTTTCGAGGTATGGGACGTTCCTGCCCACCATACGACCACATGCTCAGGATTTGAGTCTACCAGGTAACTACTCTACAGGAAATACACAACATATTCCTAAAAATAACACATTTACTGGTCTAAAATCAATGGCTACACAACAAATACAAAACAAAGGACAAATTACATTTAATTCCCACAAATAAAATAGGGTTGTTCTGTGAGCTTTCTTCGTAAAATAGTGCTGCACTGCACTCAAATCTAATTCTAACATCCTGTCAATGATATTTTCAGACTTCCATGGGTTTCCATAGTGTTCAACAACTAACACAACTTTAGTTAATGGGAGTATCATAACACAAAAATCACATATCACATAAAATGATACTAATAAAACATTTTCCCATTTCTTACGGCATTTACCTTGATTAACATGAATACATTACTTTCTGCAATCATTAACAGATATTTTTTTTTTGTGTTGCGTGAATCATCTTCCTTCCTTCCATGCATATGAACGCCTTAGGAAAAGTGGTACTTAATTTTATAGTTTCACCATATAACGATTTTCTGGGTCTTGTCGGGCTTATCATTGTTACAAATGTGTCATGTTCTGGGAAAACACATACCCGTCTGCATAAATTAGCAGGAATGGCAAAATGCACTCTAAAAGAAAATGCCTACATTATTTTGGTTCAGCTTTTCTCCTCAGAGAATAATTGAGCCAAATATTATCTGATTTCTATGATTCAACAACGTATGTGAGTTGCAACCCACCGTTCAATTCACTTGGCATCATCAAAATAATCATATCTTACTTGCATATTTAAATATCGAGATTTCTCAGTGTCCTAGTGTGACTAATTTACAAGGGACCGGTCGGACGACCTTCCTCCCCCTTAGCAGGCACTAAAATTCGTTCCAGCCGGCTCTCCAAGATGGCCGCTGCAGAAATGGTCTACCATTCCCCTCTCTCACACTCTGTCAAGATCAAGGTCAGGTTTGTTTACAAAGTGCAGACTAGAGTAACACTGAGTGTGGCTCCTAAATAATTGAGTCAATTTAAATATTTAACATCTATCCTTATAGTGTCTTGGGCTCAAACTGGCTCCTTAATTAACATTCATGGCTGGGGTGGCATTCTAGTGATAGTCTTGCCGTTCTATGGTGACGACTAGTGGCTTTTAGACGCGCATCATAGTGAAAATCCAATGACTTTCACCAGCAGCTGTCAATAAAATATAAGGAAACCTGCGTTCATAAACGACGAATATGATCCTCACCTCACAGGGTGGGTCATTAACACACACATGCTCACAGCGTCTCGATGGACGTCAATAGTGGCATAATTCAAGCAAGCGTTGGATACAGACAGACTCTGTCCAATTCGCTGCGACATAATACAGTATGCACAAGGGCGATACTACTCGTAGATTTGGCCAACTTCTCACCTAACGTGCAAGCTATACTAGTTGTCCCCGCTATATTTATTACGTAAATCACTGGATTCTACGTTAATTCTGCACGCTTACAAGCGGCTCAAACAATACTTCACATATATGACTCCATTATTAAGGCACCCGCGTTCTCTGTCATACCACTTAAGCCAAAGCTTTACATAGCTCCTAACACAAATGTATCAAAATTTACTGGCTTACTTTAGTTTAATGGTCCTCAAACAATAATCCTAAGGATTGACCATATCAAATATTCATTCATATTTCACTGACACTAAAAAAGCTCTCGTATTTCTTTATATTTCACGTTATACTCTCACTGTTTACCAAATACAGTATCTTTACATTAGACATGACACTATTTGAACACTATTTAGGCCAAAAATGCCTATTACTTTACTGTTTGCCGACCCATAATATTATTTATTATTATCATTTAACGTTACCGTTACATCCATCACTATTTTTGCCTGAATGGCCTTAAACAAATCACCTTCCAAGCCATATTTTATTCAAGACGAGTGGTGAAAACTCGTTCAGTAAGTGACTATTACATCTTACACAAAGTGATAAATCGTTACATGGTGAACTACTTAGTTATAATTACATTATAAAAAATGGGTACTCACTTTTTTCCCTCTTTGCTGGATAGTGCCAGCGCCACAGCTGTAGCGCTAACATGACGCTTGACTTAAGCCATCATGTTATCCTTGACACAAAACTTAGATTCATACACTTTCCACATGATACATATATTTTTATCAGTGGTTTTTATCATTGCAATACACTGCATATTAATCACTATACACATGAACACTTTAAAATCACTATTTCACAATTTATATACATTTATCCACTACTTCACATGTTGATCCTTAAATTGGACTTCTCCTACGCCTGATCTCAGAGATGCGCTGTAATTATGACAACCGCTGGTCTCCGTGACAATCTAACAGCGTTTTACGGACGTTCCATCCTCGTTCCCTGCAATCTTGTTCAGCTCACTATCCAAATTAGGTGGCAATGGTTTCCAAGCTCCCATCATTGTAGTGTTTCTGATGATGATGTCATATATAATTCTGACAATACCTCCCGGTATCAGAACTGTTCAAAACATTATAAGTTCCTTTTCGCTGTGGCGAATTTATATTGGCGTCAGATAATATGTAAATATCTGTAATAATAATTTACTTTCGACGCACTTCATGATTACTTATGAAGCTTTATAAATTGCTTCTATTGTTCTCCAACGACGACGCGTTGATACTTTAACATTTGGCGCGCTACTAGCAACGTCTTAGTTACGTGTGTACTGTAGAAGACTGGTAAAGAACTGGTGACGAACTGCAGAAGACTTCTGATGAACTTGAAGACTCTTGGCTTGCCTCGCTCCCCCTATATAAAGGATTCTTGTACGAAATAGTCCACTGGACACATGAGAGCGACTCCTTTCTTGAAATAATACCTCTTCAGCCGAAATGACATCTACATCTTGTTTATTTAGGTGTGGAGGTTTCAAAAACATTTGCGTGCCGGCGATCGCTTCGGCCAATTAATAACAATTAATTGCCTTAGTTCAGCGCGTGGGCACGCTATCATGGTACTTCCCCGTTGACTGGTCACTAAGTCAATGCTCTTGAGCGTAGGGTAGGTTGTGATGCATTCATTTGGAGATAAAGGCCTTAATTTAGGTGAAAAACCATTCCTAAATTACCTCTCCGTGAATATATTCACCTGGGTGTATATTTCAATGCATTTCAATGCTCCATTTAGCTGTAATCAATTAATTTCCATGTGCAGTCGATCCCGCCATAGCTTGCACCGTTGTCAAGCGGTGTATACCCGAGTCATTAATTCTGAGCTGTCTCTCCGCTCCAGACGTAAGTAGTTCGGTAGGCGCCTAGACTACTCTGCCCACTTGCTAAGGGTCATTTGTAAAACTTCAAACTGGCCTTCTCTCACTTTCGTATGCTCAGAAAATGTATATTTCCTTGCATTTGGCTACAGTTCTTCCCTTAAATTGCTATGATATTCACCTATAGATCGTGAAATCACGCTACATTCTTATATGTCAGTATCCCTCTCATTGCTCTTTGGGTTCCCAATAATTGCTCCCCCGCAGAGATCAATGGTTCGACTCTAGGCATAACCATGTGCCTGGTCTTTTCTGATGAGACCTGAGTTCGATGCCAGACTGCCGTGGCCAGTTGGGCACTTTTTTCCCCTGCTAAGCTTGGAAAATTCATTTCATAAGTGAATTTTTCGGGCCTTTCAGATGGCATCGACTCCATGCAATATTTACTTTAAGCGGTCAGTGCTCTCGGCAATGGGCTCTCTCGTTCCCCCACTCCACTCTGTCTGCTTCCTCGTAGACTCTCGTTCTGCCTTCGCAATTGTTCATTCATCCCCTCTAGCTCGGTAGCGGCTTCCCTCAACTGGTCATAAAATTCCTGCAGTTGACAGCTGCACTCTCCCTTCGTAACCGTTAGGTCTGCGAGCTGGTCGCTTCGCTCCGTCCCTTCCTGAGACTGCAAGCTTTTCTCAAGATTCTTTCCGTGCATACGTAATGATTCCCCGTCCACTTGGGTGTACATTGCTTGCTCCTCTCTTGTCTCATAGTCTTCTGGTGGACTATATAACTTCAAATTCGCTGCATTTACAACAACTTCTCTACCTTTTGCTTCGTCTTTGATCCGATATGCATTATTTTGCAGATCCCTTATAATCAGGTAGGGTCCGTGATAAGCATGCTGAAATTTCTTATATTTCCTGCTCTCTGGATCTGAACTGGCGGGTTTCTTCAATAAGACGTATTCTCCTACGAGTAACGGTCTGTGATACCGTTTCCTCCTGTTTCTTCGCTGCAGTCTATCTGCTTGTTCCTTGAGATACTCGAACGTTCTCTGGATCCTCAACTCACGTCCAGGTTGTGCATCTATGGGTGTCCGAATGACATTATTCCATGGCCTCTCTGGTCTTCTATCGAGATGTAGGCTCACTGGCACCTCTCCTGTCGCTTCGTGTACGGTATTGTTAATACAATATTCAATAATCTCAAGTACGTCAATCCATTTCCAGTTCTCAGTAGAGCAATATATCTTCATGTACTTTTGCAGTTCTCTCATAACTCTTTCTGCGGAATTCGACTCCGGGTGTCGAACTGTGGACAAAATCTGTCTTATGCCCAGATTCTCCAACTCCCTGCGAAATTCTATGCTGGTAAAACAACTCCCATGATCCGATAAGATGTTCTCTGGCTGTCCTAACATAGGAATGATTCTTTCCTTCAGCCTCTTAAGTACCTGTTTTGTACTGGTTTTCTGAATTGGACACAGGACTACCATTTTGGAAAACACGTCTAGTGCAACTAGGATGTGTCTATTTCCTCTTCTAGCTCTAGGAAGCGGCCCAAAGTTGTCCAGTGCCAGAAGCTGACATGGCTTCTCTGGTAAGAGCGGTATAGGTTTCTGCCTCATTAAATACGAGTTAGGCTTTACTCGTTGGCACATATCACAAGTCCTGATAGTATTCCTGACTGTTTCTCTAAGTTTAGGCCAAATAAATGCTTCTTTAAGCAGGGCAACAGTCTTATCTACACCGGAGTGACCAAAAGCTCGGTGTGCTAACCATACTAGCTTTCTCTGCAATGCTGGTGGTACGACTATCCTAGGTTTGGTGTGGTCTGAGTCGCTCCATTTATGTAACATCTGGTTAAACCATAGATATTCCGTTGATAATGCGTCAGCTTCCACATACATCGGAGTTCCTCTATCCAGCTTTCCCTCGAAGTAATTAATCATCAACCGTATCCAGGGATCTTCACGTTGAAAACGGTGATGTTCCTCAGATCATCTAAGGTCTTCTGATCTCTATCTTCTATCTCGATAGCTAGAACTTTTTCTTCATTAGCTGTAGGGTATCTGCTCAGCAAGTCAGGTATGATATTGTCCTTCCCCGGGCAATACTCTATTTCCACTTGAAATTGCCGTATGTACAGGGACCACCTTGTCAGTCTTTGACTCGACAAGTCAGTTTTCAGCAGGAACGTTAGGGCTTTATGGTCTGTTCTCAGTATAATTCTAAAACCATAGACCAGCTTTCGCCAATACTGCAAGGCATACAGTATCGCGAGTAATTCGATCTCCGTGACCGTATAATTCTTTTCATTAGGCTTCAACCTTCTGCTGATAAATGCAATGTAAGTTTTCTCCTCTGGCCTGTCCATGTTCTCCTGATATAACATAGCTCCGATCCCTATAAATGATGCGTCAGTCTGGATAATAAATTTCTGAGTGTAGTCAGGATATCCCAATTTCACATAATCTAACAACATCTGTTTAGATTTCACGAAGGCTTCCTCGCATTGTTCCGTCCAGCGCCATCTTCCTCCCTTCTTAAGTAAGTCTTGGAGTGGTGCTACGGTCTCGGTATACCTCGGACAATGGTTTGAAAAGAATCCAATAACGCCTAGATATTGCCTGACGTTCTTTACCTTCGTTGGTCTCGGGAAATGTTTAATGACTTCCAATTTTCCCGTATTAGGTCTGACTCCTTGTGCATCTATTACGTGGCCTAGAAATTTAACTTCTCTCTGAGCAAAGTTAGACTTCTTTATATTGACCTTAAAGTTAGCCTGACTTAGGTCATATAACAACTTGCGTAGATCTCTGACATGCTCTTCGACAGTTTCAGATGTCAGTAGTATATCATCTACGTAACATATGGTTGTGGCTTTTACTTCTTCGGATAGATTCCGATCTAGCGCTCGTATCAATGCTGAACCTGCTGTTTTTAATCCAAATGGAAGACGCACGTATGAATATGTGTGCTGGTCAAATAAAAATCCAGTTAACAAACTTGTTTTCTCTTCCAGAGCAAGATGGTGAAAACTTGCCGTCAGGTCAAGATTTGAGAACACAGTCTTTCCTTTGAACCTTCTGAGTACCTCCTTAATGGGCGGCACTGTATCAAATTCCGGTATGACCTTGGAATTCAAATTTCGTAGGTCCAGGCATATCCTCACACTTCCGTCCTGTTTAGGTACAACTACCAGTGGGCTGACATAGGGTGTGGCTGTCTTTACAATGACGCCTGCTTCTAGCATTTCCTGTATCGCTTCTTTAACCTTTAAATAATGTTTCTCAGCTACAGGATACGGCTTCTGTTTAAATGGTGTCCAATCGCTGACTTGGAACGCATACTGGAAATTCTTGATCCGGCCAGGTCTCGAATCGAAGACTCCTTTATACTCAAATAGCAGTTCCCTTAGCATTTGCTTATATTCTGGACCAAATTTAGCTTCTTCAATCTTCTCTTCCAGGCATTCTTCAAATTTTGGTTCGAGATCCTTTTCAATGTCTGCGGCCAGTGTTGCCAACTCTTCCTCGATGTCATCTGTTGTCGACACTGCATCCCCAGTCATATCTCCGTATGTATGCCATACGTATTCTTCTGGTCTCGTTTCATTCTGCTTTAATGAGAGTTCTAACTCTTCCTTTCCCTCACTTGCGCGAAACATCACAATGTCTTGCGAGAGATCTATAATAACTTTATACTCTCTTATGAAATCCATCCCAACAATGATATTAAAAGGCAGCTTATTTACAAGTAGGAAGCTCTGTGAGAATGTAGAGTTCCCTATATGCAAATCTAAAAATACTTGGTATTTGCATATCATAACTTTATCTGGTATGACACCTTTTATTTTCACGCTTGAAATAGGTATTTTCAATACGTGAATTTTACTCTGGATTTCACTGTATAATGCCTGGGTTATCAAACTCACGGTTGACCCTGTATCAATGAGACTTCTTATCTTCATACCCGCAATGTTTACAATAATAATGGGTAGTTCCCTTCTTACATTGACCGTCCTTTCATCGAGGTCTTCGATAAGCTCCTCAGGTTTGGCAATCCAGTTAACAACATTCACTGTGTTCCATCCTGAACTTATCTCTCTTTGGCCATTTAAATTTGGTGGGTTTTTTTTCAATTGCTCCATTCTTTGTGGAGTTCTTCTGTCTGTCTTCATGCTGCTGAAGCTCCAGACTTTTGGCACCGTCATCATTTTGATATATGTCGGGTGACCTTCTATTCCTAATCGCTTCATCCCAATGAACTCGCGATTGTCTTGGATCATCTCCGCGCTCTTCCATGTATCTTAAAGATGCGTGATAACGTTCTTCCGCCTCTTCATCGAACCCGCGACTCTGCTCTTGGGATCTCCATCCTTGGTTGTTCCCAATTCGGCCGTAACTCCTTCTGTGATCAAGCTTCTGGTCTCTGGTACCACGCTGATTCCAGTTTTTCCTTCCTCGGTTACCACGGTTCGATGCTCCTCGATACGCTGGCCTCCAATTTTGGTTTTCGCGTCCTTCGCGTTGCCATTCGGATTTTTCTGTTTCGGTGCTTGTAGATTTGCTTTTTGTCTGCACCTTGGTTGACTCGATCGGTGTAGTCATCATGTTTACTTGTTCCGCATTTCGACTTTGTCTTGTGTGCTGCACTGTGGTTAGATCAAGTTGTCTCAGCACCTCCTCCATATCAATTGCAGTTTTGGCGTTTGCCGAGATTAGCAGACGTTGTACTTCATACGGTAGCTGCTTGGCTATTGCTATGCACAAGTCTGACTCTCTAAGCCCTTCATCAAGCTCTCGAAAACGGCACAATTGATTCACAAAGAATTCCCCGTACTTAGTCGGATTACTAGTACTGTAACGCATGGAATACAAGTCCAATCTGAGGTTCTGTTGTACGCTCGCGTTCCAGTATCTGCTTAAAAATGCTTGGCGAAATTCTTCAAAGGTGTCGAACGTGTATCGAAAACTCCTAAACCATAGGGCACATTCCCCCTCGGTTAGTTTTTCAATCGCTCTCAACCTGCGCTCTGGCGGTATTTTCGCGTCATTCAAGTACTCGGAAACTTCTTTAAGCCAGTACTTGGGTGTCATGTGAGAATTACTCCCAGAGTATTTCTTTGGTTTCTCATCACTAGCCCTTATAACTGTGACTATTTGACTTTGAACAGCATTTTCATGCGGTGTTGACATGGCAATTGGCATACCAGGTGTGGTATACGGACTGTCACTTGGCATGGCTGCATTCTTTGGAGTGGGCTGTATTTCTATATCTGCCCATTTATTCCTCCTATTCTCGTCTATACTTCCTTCGCTAGACCTAGGATTCTGCAACATAGATTCCTCCTGCGCGATCATTCTCGTCTCGATTTGACTGTGTCTATTTTCTGCCCTTTCCAAACGAGCTAATACCTCTCGTTCTATTTTCTCTAGGTGATCTCGGTTTCTTTCTGCCATAGAAAATACCTTTTCCTTATCGTCCTTAAGGTTTTCCTTCAGGTGGATAATTTCCCCTGCTAGACTCTCTCTTACTTCGGCAAGAGTCTTATCACTGGCTTCAGTCTTTAAGCCTTCTCGAAGTTCTAATTCTACTCGTAAGCCTGTGACTTCCTTTTGAATGTGACCTTGTATATGAGAGATTTCAGTCCTTATTTTCGTGATTTCTCCCTGGTCCTCGTCTTGTCTTTTATGGATAACTGCTAAGTCGTTCTGAGTTTGTTCCAACTCTTTCTGTACTTTCCCGACTTGTCTCTTCATATTTGACATTATCTCCTTATTCCCTTGATCAGAAGATTTTATTTCTTGAATTTCCTTGCATTGGTCAAGGATATTCTGATCCTGTTTTCTTAAGGCTTCGTCTACCGCCTTGGCGTAACCTGCCATTCGCGTATTCTATTTTATATCGCTATCCTCGAACCTTTGATCCACGGTCTGAGTAAACGTATTAAACTGCTCTAATTGACGTTTAGTATTAGCTTCATTCTGACTCTGAATGTCTTTAAGCTCGATGGACATACTGCTTAAATTATCGTTAATTTCACGCTGTGACTCTCTGCACGCTTGCAGATTATTCTCTAATTTTGATTCAATAGACTCAAAGCGTTTATCGTTATCATCTTGCATTTCTGAGATCACGCTAACAATATTCTTAGTTACCTCACGCTGGACAGACTCTTTAACGTCATCCATTTTCTTATTAACCTCTATTAGGTTTGATTCTAACTGCGTGTTTATTGTAACTTGATTAGCCTCTAATCTAGTATTCACTTCGGCTTGATTAGCCTCTAATCTATTGTTTACGTCGGTTTGATTGGCATCCAATCTAGTATTTATTTCGGTTTGATTGGCATCCAATCTACCCGCTATTTCATCTTTAAATTCTCTAATTTCTTCCTTTCTCTTAGCATTAATCTCATCAAAATGCTCCCTTAACTCAGCAATACACCTGAGTACTTCTTCAGTTCCAGCCATCCTGTACTTCTTAATTTGAGATATAGGTAGGCCGCAGCTGATTACGCTGGCGCGTTCTATTGGAAAGGAAAGGATTCCGATCCCACGACAACAACAACAACATATTATAGAATGTCAAAACTAACTATGGAATGGGTATAGACCCTCGTACCCGTCTGACAACCGTGTCTGACGTCTGAATATCATTTAGAAAGACTCACAATCGCTCAAACAAAGTTTGAGAAAAAAATATCATTTCTATGGTTTTCCCCATGAAAACCATGCTATTATTATGGGGTTTATCTGAATCCCATAAGCCATCCACGTACTGGGCGCCATTGATAAAGATTAATGTATTGATGCTCACCCTCATGTGCCTATGGTGACCCGTAATTTCAACAGGCCCCACTCACGGGCGACATTGATAATGATGAGGGTAATATATAGGGATAACACGCTTTGCCCCACACACCTGGGTGACATGATAATTAAAGGGGTTTGTGTGTAAGTTACATTTACATTTATGCATGTTTTATGGAGGATTATCAATAATTTATATCACGCGATGGCTTATTAACAAATGGGACGCGGCCTTTCCTATTCTGTCCTAATTTCTATGCTATATTTGCTTCTACCATTAATATCTTGGCCGACTTTTTAGCATTACCTGTGACTCAATCCCAGTACAGAGACATCTCCTCCATGTACCCGATTGTCATCATGTGGACCATGTGTTCGTATCCCAACTAACTCACGGTCTTTCGAGGTATGGGACGTTCCTGCCCACCATACGACCACATGCTCAGGATTTGAGTCTACCAGGTAACTACTCTACAGGAAATACACAACATATTCCTAAAAATAACACATTTACTGGTCTAAAATCAATGGCTACACAACAAATACAAAACAAAGGACAAATTACATTTAATTCCCACAAATAAAATAGGGTTGTTCTGTGAGCTTTCTTCGTAAAATAGTGCTGCACTGCACTCAAATCTAATTCTAACATCCTGTCAATGATATTTTCAGACTTCCATGGGTTTCCATAGTGTTCAACAACTAACACAACTTTAGTTAATGGGAGTATCATAACACAAAAATCACATATCACATAAAATGATACTAATAAAACATTTTCCCATTTCTTACGGCATTTACCTTGATTAACATGAATACATTACTTTCTGCAATCATTAACAGATATTTTTTTTTTGTGTTGCGTGAATCATCTTCCTTCCTTCCATGCATATGAACGCCTTAGGAAAAGTGGTACTTAATTTTATAGTTTCACCATATAACGATTTTCTGGGTCTTGTCGGGCTTATCATTGTTACAAATGTGTCATGTTCTGGGAAAACACATACCCGTCTGCATAAATTAGCAGGAATGGCAAAATGCACTCTAAAAGAAAATGCCTACATTATTTTGGTTCAGCTTTTCTCCTCAGAGAATAATTGAGCCAAATATTATCTGATTTCTATGATTCAACAACGTATGTGAGTTGCAACCCACCGTTCAATTCACTTGGCATCATCAAAATAATCATATCTTACTTGCATATTTAAATATCGAGATTTCTCAGTGTCCTAGTGTGACTAATTTACAAGGGACCGGACGGACGACCTTCCTCCCCCTTAGCAGGCACTAAAATTCGTTCCAGCCGGCTCTCCAAGATGGCCGCTGCAGAAATGGTCTACCATTCCCCTCTCTCTCACTCTGTCAAGATCAAGGTCAGGTTTGTTTACAAAGTGCAGACTAGAGTAACACTGAGTGTGGCTCCTAAATAATTGAGTCAATTTAAATATTTAACATCTATCCTTATAGTGTCTTGGGCTCAAACTGGCTCCTTAATTAACATTCATGGCTGGGGTGGCATTCTAGTGATAGTCTTGCCGTTCTATGGTGACGACTAGTGGCTTTTAGACGCGCATCATAGTGAAAATCCAATGACTTTCACCAGCAGCTGTCAATAAAATATAAGGAAACCTGCGTTCCTAAACGACGAATATGATCCTCACCTCACAGGGTGGGTCATTAACACACACATGCTCACAGCGTCTCGACGGACGTCAATAGTGGCATAATTCAAGCAAGCGTTGGATACAGACAGACTCTGTCCAATTCGCTGCGACATAATACAGTATGCACAAGGGCGATACTACTCGTAGATTTGGCCAACTTCTCACCTAACGTGCAAGCTATACTAGTTGTCCCCGCTATATTTATTACGTAAATCACTGGTACTACGTTAATTCTGCACGCTTACAAGCGGCTCAAACAATACTTCACATATATGACTCCATTATTAAGGCACCCGCGTTCTCTGTCATACCACTTAAGCCAAAGCTTTACATAGCTCCTAACACAAATGTATCAAAATTTACTGACTTACTTTACTTTAATGGTCCTCAAACAATAATCCTAAGGATTGACCATATCAAATATTCATTCATATTTCACTGACACTAAAAAAGCTCTCGTATTTCTTTATATTTCACGTTATACTCTCACTGTTTACCAAATACAGTATCTTTACATTAGACATGACACTACTTGAACACTATTTAGGCCAAAAATGCCTATTACTTTACTGTTTGCCGACCCATAATATTATTTATTATTATCATTTAACGTTACCGTTACATCCATCACTATTTTTGCCTGAATGGCCTTAAACAAATCACCTTCCAAGCCATATTTTATTCAAGACGAGTGGTGAAAACTCGTTCAGTAAGTGACTATTACATCTTACACAAAGTGATAAATCGTTACATGGTGAACTACTTAGTTATAATTACATTATAAAAAATGGGTACTCACTTTTTTCCCTCTTTGCTGGATAGTGCCAGCGCCACAGCTGTAGCGCTACCATGACGCTTGACTTAAGCCATCATGTTATCCTTGACACAAAACTTAGATTCATACACTTTCCACATGATACACATATTTTTATCAGTGGTTTTTATCATTGCAATACACTGCATATTAATCACTATACACATGAACACTTTAAAATCACTATTTCACAATTTATATACATTTATCCACTACTTCACATGTTGATCCTTAAATTGGACTTCTCCTACGCCTGATCTCAGAGATGCGCTGTAATTATGACAACCGCTGGTCTCCGTGACAATCTAACAGCGTTTTACGGACGTTCCATCCTCGTTCCCTGCAATCTTGTTCAGCTCACTATCCAAATTAGGTGGCAATGGTTTCCAAGCTCCCATCATTGTAGTGTTTCTAATGATGCTGTCATATATAATTCTGACAATACCTCCCGGTATCAGAACTGTTCAAAACATTATAAGTTCCTTTTCGCTGTGGCGAATTTATATTGGCGTCAGATAATATGTAAATATCTGTAATAATTTACTTTCGACGCACTTCATGATTACTTATGAAGCTTTATAACTTGCTTCTATTGTTCTCCAACGACGACGCGTTGATACTTTAACATTTGGTGCGCTACTAGCAACGTCTTAGTTACGTGTGTACTGTAGAAGACTGGTAAAGAACTGGTGACGAACTGCAGAAGACTTCTGATGAACTTGAAAACTCTTGGCTTGCCTCGCTCCCCCTATATAAAGGATTCTTGTACGAAATAGTCCACTGGACACATGAGAGCGACTCCTTTCTTGAAATAATACCTCTTCAGCCGAAATGACATCTACATCTTGTTTATTTAGGTGTGGAGGTTTCAAAAACATTCGCGTGCCGGCGATCGCTTCGGCCAATTAATTACAATTAATTGCCTAAGTTCAGCGCGTGGGCACGCTATCATGGTACTTCCCCGTTGACTGGTCACTAAGTCAATGCTCTTGAGCGTAGGGTAGGTTGTGATGCATTCATTTGGAGATAAATGCCTTAATTTAGGTGAAAAACCATTCCTAAATTACCTCTCCGTGAATATATTCACCTGGGTGTATATTTCAATGCATTTCAATGCTCCATTTAGCTGTAATCAATTAATTTCCATGTGCAGTCGATCCCGCCATAGCTTGCACCGTTGTCAAGCGGTGGATACCCGAGTCATTAATTCTGAGCTGTCTCTCCGCTCCAGACGTAAGTAGTTCGGTAGGCGCCTAGACTACTCCGCCCACTTGCTAAGGGTCATTTGTAAAACTTCAAACTGGCCTTCTCTCACTTTCGTATGCTCAGAAAATGTATATTTCCTTGCATTTGGCTACAGTTCTTCCCTTAAATTGCTATGATATTCACCTATAGATCGTGAAATCACGCTACATTCTTATATGTCAGTATCCCTCTCATTGCTCTTTGGGTTCCCAATAATTGCTCCCCCGCAGAGATCAATGGTTCGACTCTAGGCATAACCATGTGCCTGGTGTTTTCTGATGAGACCTGAGTTCGATGCCAGACTGCCGTGGCCAGTTGGGCACAATATGAAAATAGGCTATTTAATTCTTCACGGAACTACTTGTTATTTTGATAGAGCACTCCAAGACTCACAAGTTGAAAACTTTTCTGGCCCTTCAGCCCTTCAACCTTTGGCACAATAGAGGAAATTGCTTAATTTTACGTTTGGGGACCCCTACTTTGTCTGCTAAGACATGTTTCCAACCCTAAATAATGGTTTATGTTCGACCCTCAGTATTATGTGTCAGAAAACTGTATCATAATGATGGTCATTATAACACTGTTTTTCATTATGATACAGTTTCTCCAGCCAATCCGAGCTCGTTCATTGACCAATTAGGTAACGATACCTTCACGCATGCTCTCAAAATCCACCATGTTGGACATAAACACAACATTGAACTATAATAAATTACCGACATGGAATACGCACCGTCCATATGTTCGCGTAAATAAACTGGCGAATATGAGACAAGCAACAGACTGTACCTTAAAATCACCAACACTAATTTCTACACAGCCTACAAACGACTCCGGTGACAATATTACTGAGGGACGGCAGATGTAAACATATGGCCTGCATATGGCATTGCAAGCACACAGAGCGCATGCGTCGGTCATTCAGAGATCTTGAAAGACAGAGATATACCCAGCGCTCGCACTGCGATCACAAAATTCAAGTGGCTGACTCTCAACAGATATTTATGAATATTTATGTTAAAACATATAATAAAGTTATAATTATCGTCGAACATAAACAGTCGTATGCAACTCGCCTATAATGGTAATTAAGACACTCGTATGGAAATTATAAAACTCGCATACGCTCGTTTTATAAAAATACTCGTGTCTTAATTATAGCCATTATAGGCTCGTTGCATAATGTATTATTGTGTCGGCCTCAGATGGAGAGACGCGGAACGTACTATCTTCTTCCTTAGCGTCTGTTCCGCCTAGCTGCAGGGACTGCTATGTGAATACGATTTCGCCATTTGTTTCTGTGTCGGGCCATGTCAGTGTGCGGTGCTTCAGATCTATACGTAGCATATCATCCCTCCGTTGCACAGTGAGTCAAAATCGAAATCTAAGGGGACACAATTATTTTTACGTTTTAATCATTAATTTCGAGTGAAAGCAACGTATATAATTTGTTTACTTCATAATAAACACCAGTTAAGACTTTTTGATCTGTAACATCTTTCCGCTCGGTTGCTGGATAGTTTTGTGGGAGTGATTTTGAAAATTGGGGACGGAAGTGAATCGGGCGGAAGTGGATCGAACGGAAGTGGATCGGACGGAAGTGAAGACGCACTGCCAGAAAAATGGGACGGAAGTGAATCGGTCGGAAGTGGATCGAACGGAAGTGGATCGGACGGAAGTGAAGACGCACAGCCAGAAAAAAAGGGACGGAAGTGAATCGGGCGGAAGTGGATCGAACGGAAGTGGATCGGACGGAAGTGAAGACGCACTGCCAGAAAAATGGGACGGAAGTGAATCGGTCGGAAGTGGATCGAACGGAAGTGGATCGGACGGAAGTGAAGACGCACAGCCAGAAAAAAAGGGACGGAAGTGAATCGGGCGGAAGTGGATCGAACGGAAGTGGATCGGACGGAAGTGAAGACGCACTGCCAGCTTGTTGTACAATTGAAAATGTGTGCATTGGAAACAAGGCAGTGTGTGCTCTGTAGCGCGAGAATGTTATGGCAATAGAGTAGGCAGTGCATTTAGCAGGCACTGGTTTGACGAGCACAGTGGCAAATGTTTCACCGACTTTCATTTGTCATTGAGCAATTTATGAAGCTTCACGTTCAAGGTTGAATATCACATGGGGTAGGACAAAGACGACAAATGGCATTTAAGTAAGTGGCATTATTGTCAAGCTGTAGTTGAGTAGTCAAATATTAAATGCATAACAGAATGTTGTTATATGAGTGGAATAAAAGCTGTATTTTCATCATATGTGAGACTAGGTCATTTCATGATTGTAGGAAGCCATGTTTTGATTGTTTACGACGAACTGTTTGAGAGCCCTGAGAATAATGAATGTTATAGTTACTGAGGAATTTGCTCACAGTATTGGAGAGTACTGTCGACGTTGTGTGTCACTTTGTTATTATGAATTATTAATGTAAAAGGACGGAAGGAAGCTTGTAGTTTTGTGTGTCCGTTAATCTCACGATCATGATCCACGAGTATTGACCGGGAATCAAATCCGTTCTACCTTGTTGAGAGTCTAACAGCTTGACCGCTGCGCCACAAATATGACAGTAGCATATCTCCAATTCAATCTATACAATCATCATAGCACCAGTATGAAAATGGAGTGTAAATTAACATTTTAAGAATGTCCAAGCTGTGTAGTATACGAGTAGGATAACATGTCAGATGTTACACATCATATGCGACTACTGTAAGGCTCGTATCTTTTTTTAAGCTACGTCTACACATGCAGGAAATTGTCTATGACTAGGTGTTGGATAGAGCATTCAGTTATCTCTTCAGAAGAATTTTCTACCCCTAATTTATTTTTAACAAAGTTACAAAGTTCCACTTTTGACATAATTGTCGAACCCAGTGCTTCTAACAGTTGAAAACGTGTGAGAACTGCTTGCGCGTCATCTTCAAAAACGTACAATAACTAAATAAGTTGCAAAAAGATGCAAAAAATCTGATAACAGGCGTAAACTACAAGACTTTATCTACATTTTAACATTAAGTAGAAAGTGACGCAGAGTGACGCGACATAGTAAAAATCTAAGTGAAAATATAATTTTAAAAATATTAGTTAAATATTATATAATGAAAATATAGCTAAAATTACGTAGCAATTACGCCCATTGATAACTGAAACACGTTACAGAGATCATACCTTCAGCTGCATGTTCCATATTAAAGCATCACACTAACCACAAAGACAACCAAACCACAGCCACTTACATTCACCCTGCAATTCAGACTGCTCGAACAGTGGTGACAAATTTACACTAAGATGCGCTTATATCCCGGAATAGTGAGCGGTAATTGTATGAGAATGCTGTAGAAGTAACACATTTTGATTTTTTAATTATGAAAATACATAATTTTGTCCTGCTTGATTTCGATCTTGACCCACTGTGCGTTGCTTCGATCTTCCCTTGTGTCTATTGCCCACGACCTGTATAGTGTAGCCAGTCTTTGCAATTGTGTCCGCTTCCACTCGTAGAACATGCCCAAACCAACACAGACGTCACTCCCGCATCTTGTCACTGATTGGTGCAACCCCAAACCGTTTCCTCATGTTGTCATTGGAAACATGATCCAATTTGGTGACACCCGCTGTCCATCACAGCATCTTGGTCACCGTAACGCCCAAGCGACGTTCTGTCACTGTTGTTGTCGGCCAACACTCGCATCCGTACAATGCGACTGGACGGATGACATTACGATAGATCTGTGACTTTGTTGTCGTTCGCCACTTCATCCAATCTGCGCTGATTCTCGTATTGACCTCTTCTACAAGACTTCCATCATTAGTACTACCCATACGGAGATATTTATTATGTAATGTCACCCGTGAGAAGTTCAGGCGGATCAGCTAGTAAAATATATAAGATAGTTTTGGACACCCTATAAACGTTGAGATGACATCCTGTTTAGAATGTTCTTAACTGGAAGGACTAATATACACCGCTCACCTTCAGATACAGGGTCATCAATTTAAGTCTCGCATCCGATACCGATCGCGGCGCGGCAAGCTCCCGCGCTGATACCCGCTCGCTGGCCGGTAAAAAGTGCGCGACTTCTCCCCACTACTTCGCGTCAACATACAGTCATTTAATAGCAATTTCTAGTGAAAATAATTATCTACAAACTTACCTGGTTTTACAAGAAATGTTCAAAGTGTTGTCCGTCAGCTCGCAAGCATGCCTGGCACCTCGTAAACAAGTTTCTAGACACACGGCGAATTTCTTCCTGGGTGAGGTTCGTTATAACATGGCGAATATTTTCTTTTAACCCCTCACTTGTGTGAGGATTGTTTGCATATACCTTTCCTTTCAGCATCCCCCAGAGGTAATAATCACATGGATTTAAATCGGGTGATCTGGCGGGATAATTAACTATACGGTCATTGAAAACTTCCCGTATTACTGCCAAGGAGTGATTAGCTGTGTGCGCCGTTGCATTATCTTGCATGAAGTAACCATTGTTCTTTTCTTCGTCCGTGAGTTCATGAAAGAACGGCCTTATGATTAGGTCAATGTAACGGTTAGGATTAATTGTTTCGTGGAAAAATATAGGTCCTATAATTCTGCGAGAAGTTATCGCACACCACACTCCAACTTTCACATCATGAAGCGGCCGGACATGCAACCGATGTGACAGCTTATTGCAACATTGCCGATCGCAGCGCACGTGTTCACTGCGGGGAGAACGCCAAGGCCACCTTGGCCGGTCTAGCGGCCGCATCTGCCAAGGCCACCTTCACCGGCCTAGCGGCGCGTACATGCGGGAAATTAAATGATGACCCGGTAGTACGTAGGCTGCTTTCGTCTTGTAACTGCCTCTCTCATGCAACCTACTTTTATCCATTGTTAAGAAAAGTGGTCTAAAGTATAGGCCTACCCCTTTTAAGCCAGGCACCAGTGTATTAATACAGAACACGTGCTCACTTATCCATTAGTGTGGATAACGCTCTTACTTAATAGAGACATCGAAGACAATGGAGTGCACGAGGGATGAGTGTCAGGAAAGAAAGAAGAGGGTGCGAGAGTCTGGTCTAGCCAGATAAGAGAAACACACAATGGCGCGTAATGACAGCAATTCCAGATACCGGGGATCGATACCTCTCTCATTCATTCCCGCTCTCTCTCACACGCGCCTTCAATACCTTTAACCTGTGACTGAACATGATCCTCCTAGCAACGTAATTCAAAGATCGGCTCACGCCATGCTACTTAGAAAAATGTAGTCAGCCTCTCGTCATGATACTTCAGAAAAATATACTCATCATTTAAGAATACTAAACAAGTAGTTTTGTGGAGAACTATACAGCCTATTTTCATATGTCCTACTCATGTTAATTGCTTCTATCAACATACAGAATTTCAGTTTGAAGGTTGTGATAGATTCGTAGATATTGAGAACCGTCTAAATATTTCAGATGGTCGCCAGTTTTTTTATATTTATTTATGTACTATTACATGACGATTATTGTGTACGTGTGGTATTAATACTTCAATCGCATGATTAGAACACAAGAAGTATAAACGAGATTTTAAAATTTCGCACAGCTGCCATCTGATAGTTATGAAAACAATTGAAATAAATTAGATGCCAGTGGATTAACATTTGTATAAGCATTTAACGTGCAAATTTCACTGCACTCGTATGATTAAATCGCGAGAAGCTTCCATTTAAATATGTATAGTTCGCGTCGCCGCCATGTTGTTTGTGCTCACCAGGTTACTGAAAGTCCAATATGTGAACTTATGTTCATAGCCTCTATGAACATTAAAAATATCAGTTTTGTTGCTGTAAAAGATTCGTAGATATTGAGAACCGTCTAAATATTTCGGATGCTCGCCATGTTGGATTGTTATATGTATAGGCCATAGAGTTTGTACCATTAATCGAAGAGTATTGCGTATGTTCATTATTCAAACTTACACTTCGATTGCATGATTACGACCCAAGAAATAAAAACTTAATTTTAAAATTTCGCACAACCGCCATCTTGAGATTATGTAAACAATTGAACTAAATTAGATGCCAGTGCATTACAATATGTATAATCATTTACTGTACCAAATTTCACTGCGCACAGAGAGTTAAATCACGAGAAAAGCCTATTAAAATGTTTCAACTTTGCTTGGCCGCCATGTTCGTATTGTACTTTACAGGTGCTTGAAAGTTACATAGATAAACTTATAGCAGTGCCCTTTCTCACCGTACAATATTTCAGGGTGATTTCTGTAATAGTTTCGGAGATATTGAAATATTTTGCGGAGCCGCCATTTTGAGGTTATGTAAACAATTGAACTAAATTAGACGCCAGTGCATTATAATGTGTATAAACATTTGCTGTACCAAGTTCCATTACGTTTGGATGGTTAAATCGCGAGAAAAGTCTATTTAAACGTCTCAAATTCTCATGGCCGCCATGTTGGTTTTGTAGTTACCAGGTTTTGAAATGTCTCATAGGTGAATTTCTAATAGTGCCCTTTATCACTGTACAAAATTTCAGGGTGATATCGGTAATAGTTTCGGGGATACTGAATGCTGGCGAAATATTTCGCACAGCCGCCATGTTGGATTGATGTGACACAATAAAATTTGAAGGGCACGGTTTGGGACGGCCAGAATGGTGCTATGATTTACTGAGTTTCATTGAAATCGCTCCAGCCGTTTAGAAGTTTTTAGGGACACACACACACCATCACACACACGCACACACCATCACACACACGCACACACAGACACTCGGACAAAAGGTGATCTCATAAGCCTATTTTTTCATGAAATGAAAATAGGCCAAAAATGGGCTATTACTCCAGTTATAAAGTTTGCAAACAATGAAAGTAGACCTATGAGATCTTACCTTTTCCTCGGAAACTATCAACATGAACAAACTGAAAATTTTCAGGGATGCCCCTTGAATTTGCCTCCTTACTTTAGCATAGACGTTCAGAAAGTATATATATATTCTTGATATTTTCAGTCATATTTTTAATTGTAAATAATTTTCCAGAACATATCCGTCAAAATTAAACACAAATAAATTTTATAAACACTTATGTGTTAAAATATAACACATACAAGAAGAAATTACATCGAAACGATTCAGCTTTGTACCCTAAAATGGCGCGTAATGAAAGACATTACAGGTACTGCCATCAATATAATCCATTCTCATCGGGATCAAACATCTGAGATAGCAAATAAATAAATAAATAATAAAAATCAGTAATCAATAAGTTCACTGATACCGTGCGTAAGAGACGATTGAAATTTTATGGTCACATCTGCCGAATGGACAACACCAGATATGCAAAAAAACTGCTTGATATAATTAATTCAAAGAAGGTCAAAATCAATTGGTTAGAAGAAATCAAACAGGACTTAAAGGAAATAAACATTACAGAAGATAGCATCATGAATCGCAAGACTTTTGGAACCCGAGTTACAAATCACACTTTCGCCGAAAAAGCTAAAAAGACCACTGGAAAAAAATGGACGGAGGAACGTAAGAAGGGGCATAGCGAGTTCATGAGGAGATTTAGGGAGGAGAAGAAGAGGAAAGCTCCATCAACCCGAGTCAACAAGTTCAAGCGCGCTCCCTAAGTGGGCAAAACGAAGAAGGAAAAGAAATAAATAAAACAAAAAATAAAAAGTAAGAGAGTAAATAATAAGTAAATAAATAAGTAAATAAATATATGAGAAGTAAATAAGTAAATAAATAAATAAGGTAAATAAATAAAAATCAAATAATTAAAATAAAAGAATAAAAATTGATAAATAAATAAAATACAATAAATGAATTAATAAATAAACTTAATAATTAAACTATATAAAATAAATTAATAAAATAAAATAATGTAAACAAAATAAATAAATTAAATAAATCAAATTAATTTAAAAAATATAAAATAACTAACGAAATATTTTTTATCAACGCAGCCAATGGCTATTTATTTTATTTTCAAGGAAAAGACTTTGGAGGGAAATCAGCTGCGGACCTGTTGAAATAAACCGTCCTGGCATTTGCCATTTGGTGAAAATGGAAAACCACGAAAACCATTTTCAGGACAGTCGAGGTGGAATTGGAACCCACGCTCTCCCGATGCCAGTGAGGCACGAGGTGCGCGTCAGCGATCTCGGCCACCGCAGCCGGTTAAATAACGAAAGAATAAAAACTAAAAAAATAAATATACAAAGCAGAATTCAGAAACTAAATTAAAATTAAGTTACAACATTTAAAGTAAATGATAAGATGAAGACAAGAACATTGTGGACAGAGCAATGAAAAGAGGAGCACAGTCAAAAGGATGAAGAGATTTTGGGAAGAGAAGAGGAATAGGGGAGAGAAGTGTGTCATCATGAGATATTTAATTTCGAACACTGTCCATAAGGGCAAACATGATATAATAGTAATAAATAAATATATACACAAAACAAAAAAATAAATGAAACAAAAAAATTAAAATTTAAAATTACATTACAATTAAATTAGAAATATGAATTTAAACGAAATTAAAATTAAGTTAAAAATAAAATAAAAATTATAAAAAATAACAATCTAAAGTTAAAAAAAAATCATTAAGAAGTAGAGAAAAGTAAAACAAAAAATATATTAAAATTAATAATTAGTTATTTAGTTATTATTGTTTGAAGGGGCGGAACTACGAGGTCATCTTCCCCTCAAAATTAATAATCAAAACATATTAAAACAAGAAGTTCCGTGACGAACTAAAGAGCCTACTTTTTCTTAAAATTTAAGATTCATGCCAATGATTAATATTTATGGACCTATCTAGAATGATGACGAAATGAATTTGGTAATATCGAAATTTCTAATAAGTTCGAAATATACCTGGCATGATGTAGCCTGATAAAGCACTACAGTTGGCAGCCCTGGTGACAGAACATATTCTTAGTTCCATCTCTGAAGGTACAGAATACAAAATTTGGTTGAAGTTACATGCAGTTAGACATTGGACCTATCAGCGCATGTAAAATCATATTGGCAACAATGTCATGCATGTGTTGGTCAGAAATAATTTGAAATATTATGATGTATTGTTGTGCCAATTTTGGATGAAATACATTTGTTAGTATAGAAGTTACTGGAATTTTAAAATTGGACCTATCAGCAGGCTTTGAATCATGTTGGTAGTACTGACATACATTAGTTGCTCCAAATTAATCTAGAATGCCAGGAACTATACGTGCGCAAAATTTAGAGCTGTTGACTTGCATACTTTCTGATATATTGATGAAAATGAAAATCCACAGCCTGCTTCCAGTCTCCGACCGGGTCAGGAATGGAATGAATGAAGCCCCCATATAGCGGCGAGGATATGAACTGTGCCGGCTGCCGAGGTCTGACGCACTCCTCTGGGGCAATGATTAAATGAATGACAGATGAAATGAAATGATAGAGGAGAGTGTTGCTGGAATGATATTTTGACAGGGAAAACCGGAGTACCCGGAGAAAAACCTGTCTGCCTCCGTTTTGTCCAGCACAGATCTCACATGGAGTGACCGGGATTTGAACCACGGACCCAGCGGTGAGAGGCCGGCGTGCTGCCGCCTAAGCCACGGAGGCTTCGATATATTGATATTAGGGTAAAATAAATTAACACCATTTATTAACAGTCGGCAGCCCTGATTGCTCTAAAGAATATGCACAGTCATATCTGTTATGGTACACATAGCACATACGAAATTTGGTTGAAATCCAATAGATAGTATAGAAGATACATGTAATTAAAAATTGGTCTTTCAGCAGACTTAGAATCATGTTGGTAGCACTGACATACATTAGTTGCTCCAAATTAATCTAGAATGTCGGGCACTATACGTGTGCAAAGTTTAAAAAGCTGTGGGCTCGCATGCTTTCTGATATATTGGTATTTGGATAAAAAAAATAGAGAGAGCATTTATTGACAGTTGGCAGCCCTGGTCATTCTTTAGAATACGCTCAGTAATATCTGTTTATGTACACATAGTACATACGAAATTTGGTTGAAATCCAATTGTTAGTGTAGGAGTTATATGCATTTAACATTTGGACCTATCAGTAGGCTTAGAATCATTTTGGCAACACTGTCATGTATGGCCTCCTGAAAATTAAACTGAAGTATTATTATCTATATGTGTACCAATTTTGGAATAGTTCCCATGTATACATTCCAAGATATCCAACATCGAGCTCAAATTTCAATTGCGATTATTTTGCAGTTGGTATAACTGACATCATTTTCAAGTATGACATTGAGATGTCCCGGTATAGATCTTTACTCATACCAAATTTGGTTTCGATGGCTGCAGCCGTTTAGGAGTTGATAGGGGACACACACACACACACACACAGACAGACAGACAGACAGACAGACAGACAGAAGGACAGACAGACAGAAGGACAGACAGACATACATACAGACATTTTCCCGGATCGATCTCATAAGTCTACTTTTTCCTCATTTTTGAAAAATGTGAAAAGTGGGCTAAATATTAACATATTCAAAATTAAAAACAAGATGTTCAGTAAAGAACATATAGCCTACTTTCTCCTAAATGTATGAGTATAGTTATAACTCGTTGTTATTATCAAAGAGTATAATAGAACTATTCTTTGTTGAAGACCTTAGAAACGATTTACCTCTACCAAACGCCACGACCTAGATAAAAACTGCTACCATCATTGAAGAAAGAAAGAAAGAAAGATAAGAAGTATATCAAGAATGTTATGGATCTGGAGACATAATCGACCGGACTGGCGGCGTGGCTCAGCGGTAACGTTCTCGCTTGCTGGGCCCTAGGTTGCAGGTTCGTATCCTGGCGCAGTCAGCTGGCATTTGAGGGTGCACAAATGCGAGGGAGCCGTGTCAGTACATTTACTGGCACGTTAAAGATCCCCTTCGGGCCAAAATTCCGGCACCCCGGTGTCTCTAAAAGCAGCAGTAGTTAAAAGGGATGTAAAACCAATAACATTATTATTATTACGACCTGCCGTGGGCAACATCCAACTTTGAGTTGAGGCATGTCTTTACACGTCTGGTTGTGCATGGCTTTCATAACCCTAATTGAATTAACAAATCTTTCCATGACCCTACAGAGACGTGTGTATACAAACTATGTGGATATTTTCGATAATATAATCCTAACAGAGCGAGTGCATTCTAGCGGCCAGAAGAAGAAACTTTTCAATAAAATCTGGAAGTTACCTTTTTGGCATCTAGATGTCTCGAGTAAATCTGCTGGCGAATTATGTTTTAATTAAATATATATTTTACACCATAATGTGGACAATATAACGCTTAATAACATTTTCAAGTAACGCAAAATAGGCTGTTACAAACCCTTTAAAATAAAAAGTTAAAATGTATCGTAGTATCAACTTGTCATTCTTCAAATTCGATGCGCATAGAATGATAATGGTATAGTAATCAATGGATCCCCACGTAGACTAGTCGGGACATCTAGTGGTGAAATATCGAACAATATAATCCTAACAGAGCGAGTGCATTCTAGCGGCCAGAAGAAGAAACTTTTCAATAAAATCTGGAAGTTACCTTTTTGGCAGCTAGATGTCTCGAGTAAATCTGCTGGCGAATTATGTTTTAATTAAATATATATTTTACACCATAATTTGCACAATATAACGCTTAATTTTACAACATCTGAGTCATTACAAAACAATAAACATATAACATTTCAAGCAAAAAACCTAGCTCTGATCGGGTTTGAACCATAGGCATCTGAGCGACAGGCTATCGCTCTACCACTGAGCTAATTGTGTCAACGAATATCGTTCTATTTAAAATGACTTACATAGAACTTGTTAGCAAATAATGATTTATACTAAACGATTTCATCACTGGAGTATATTATTTATATATAAAGCATTTCATACAAAGTTTATTTATTTTTTATCAGTACGCTATATTGCATTCAATACTCAAATTAGTGAAATATAAGTCAGGCACAAGATATCCGCTGCCATCTTGTCTTATTACTGAATCAGTTCAGCTTTTTAAAATCACGTCTGCACTATAGTATTACAAAATAAACTTTTAATTTCGAACGTGCCTCTTCCTTTAGAACAGTTAAAACGATTCTCGGCTCGATAATCGGAACTGGTGGGTCCCATGATATGGATTATAAAGTTTGCATAATTCGCACGGCCGCCATCCTGAAATGGTATGGCGGACGACCTTGTAGTTTGGTCACAAGACGCATCCTATACGAAGGTATGTTGTTACCAAATTTGGTAGAGATCGGATGATTTGGTTAGTCGTTATTTGATTTTACGTTTTGAACGTTTGAGTGGCCGCCATTCAGTTTTAGTAAAGATGGCGGCGATATAAAACATGACATTGAGGTGTCCTTTGCTAGTGCTACCTTTGTACCAAATTTCGTTCAATTCGCATTCACCGTGTTCGAATTGATAGGGGGGGACAGACATTCAGAGTACACACACTCACACACACACACACAGACTCACACACACACATACACACACACAGACTCACACACACACATACACACACACAGACAGACACACTTTTTTCGCCCTGTGTTGATCTCATAAGTCTACTTTCATTTTTTGCAAAAATCGAAAGTAGGCTAATAAATGAATTGAATGAATAATTAAGTAAATGGATCATACGCAATCATTCGGAGCGGAATAGCGCACATGAGCTCATATCGGGAGGTTCCCGTGACGCCAGTTTCCAGTGTACTACTAGGGACACATTAATGTGGTTATGATATGAACGTTGTCACTTTAATAGAGACATAACATAATAATGAGAGCGCAAGACGGATTAGGTTAAGGTGGGAAAGAGGGTGTGATATGGCACAAACAATGGGGCGTAATGTAAGCCATTCCAGATATTGCCATCTATAACTCACGCTCCATAGGTTCAAGCATCTGTAATACTTCATACTAAAATCTAAGAAATGCATTACCATGATCGTTGTTGTTATGTTGTTATTTCGTATTAGGATATGGACTTTGAACATCTTTGGTCATCTGTCCCAGGGGTGGGCGTGTGTTCAATTTGTTTGATAATCTGCTATTCTTTGGTGACTTAAGTAGTGTGTTAGCTGTAATTGTTTAGTGTCTGGGATGAGGTAGGTGATTCAGGATTTGAAATCAAGTACTATACAGTCATCCCTCGTTATAGCCAACGCGTTCTCACTTTACGCGTTTTCGCTACAAAACGATTTAAAAAAACTAGTGGGCCAGTGCGAGCTTTCGCATCGTGAATGTAGGTTTATGGGGTAGTAGGGAAAAATGTGGGAGAACGAAGTTTTAAATATTGAAGAAATGTATTCATTGTTGTTAAACGGCATACGTACCTGAGAAGAACACAACGAATTATGTAGAACAGTGTTTTGTACTTGTCACAGCACCTCTTTGTAGACAATATTCGATGGTACAACGAATTCATCGGTTATTGTTTGCTCGGGAGTTTCTTCTACAAAAATGTTTACATTCGCAAAGGATTGAACCATAGAGAAAGTCTTGGCGAGACCACACCGGAGCCACCTGCTGAAAGACTCCTCAGCTAGCAGTTCGCCGCGCTCCCGCCAGATGGCTGCCTCCGCCGTGCTGCCCTGCGCTCTAGCGGCAGGCTCGCCAGGTTACGGTGCCCCCATTGTAAATGTACATTTTAAGGTATTTATTTAAATGTGAGGCATTTAACGAGGAAGTGAGCGCGTTTTGGGCACACATGGTGTTATGCGGAACCTGTAGGTACCCCATATGTGTAGGATGGTGTTAACAGGACCTTATTTTCGGTACAAAACCGGAATGAGACCTTAGTAGACAGCGGAGGAGTATTACTACATCATCTCCAGATATGATTCCGACTGTTAATTCTGGTAATTTGGTTAATTTCAGCAAAACTTAGTAAAAAAAAAAAGGAGAGGTACTTTTCGGTACAAAATTCTTAAGCCGCTGTCTGTGACCCACCCAACCATCCCAAATATGAACACGACTTATATAGGCAAAATTCCAGCTGATTCAGCCATTTTTAGCATCATATACCGTATTGCCAACCCCACGCATTTGGTACTATATCGCATCCGCAGATCAATGGTTTTCGCCTAGACCAATAATTGTTAGGAATTGCGGCCGTACGCGCCGCGTTAGCTAATACAAACACCCCTGGTTTTAGTCACGCACAGTGGGGGTAGTCACGCATCAATAATCTTTACCCAGGGCAATGGTTTCGTCGTGTAGTTTATTTTGTATCGGACATGTTGGCAACGGGTATATTGTAGTGTAGGACGTCAATGTGTCAAGGCCGCCGTCGACGAATGAGCGAGAAAAAAAATATTTATTAACATAATAAAACAAATATTTTCGGTGCAGCAGTGGCAATTATTGAAATAATTGAAAGCAACTTCTAATTACTCCCAGGACGGTATATGAATCATAAATAATATATTTTGAATAATCTGCCTTGTAACGGTTGAGAAAAGGAAACAAGATGTTCAGTAAAGAACATATAGCCTACTTTCTCCTAAATGTATGAGTATAGTTATAACTCGTTGTTATTATCAAAGAGTATAATAGAATCATTTCTTGGTTGAAGACCTTAGAAACTATTTACCTCTACCAAACGCCACAACCTAGAAAAAAACTACTACCATCATTGAAGAAAGATAGATAAGAAGTATCTCAAGAATATTATGGATCTGGAGACATAATCGACCGGACTGGCTGCGTGGCTCAGCGGTAACGTTCTCGCTTGCTGGGCCCTAGGTTGCAGGTTCGTATCCTGGCGCAGTCAGCTGGCATTTGAGGGTACACACATGCGAGGGAGCCGTGTCAGTAGATTTACTGGCACGTTAAAGATCCCCTTCGGACCAAAATTCCGGCACCCCGGCGTATCTAAAAGCAGCAGTAGTTAAAAGGGACGTAAAACAAATAACATTATTATTATTATTATATATTGCCGCCATTCAGGAAACTCATGTTTCCAGCGAAGAATCATTCCGAAGCAGAGGTCGAATTCCTGGATATACTGCACTTGGTGCAACTTATCATGAGGTATATGGAATTGCTACGTATGTCCGGAGCAACTTAAACGAGGCTGCACTAATTTCTGTTAATGTGAAGGAAGATATACATACGGTCGTCATACAAGTGCATGATATCACTATCACAAATGTTTACAAGCCACCCAAGGCACCCTGGCCCGATTTTGTCTTACAAACTGCAGAACATCCTGCAATTTATGTAGGGGACTTCAACAGTCACCATGAATCTTGGAAGTACTCTAACAATAATGAAAATGGAAGCATGCTTGGAGAATGGGCTGAAGAGAACAATCTCCATCTAGTGTTCGATGCCAAAGATCAAGGTACTTTCAGGTCAGCTGCTTGGGGCAAGGATTCAAATCCTGACCTATGTTTTGTTAGCTGCAATGAAAGTGGCTTCTCCATCAATGCCACAAGAAAAGTGATAGATGCCTTCCCCCACAGCCAACATAGACCTGTAATAATACAAATTGGTTGCACGGTCCCTGTCATACGATCAACTCCACACGCTCGATGGAACTTCCAGAAAGCTGACTGGGCGAAGTTTTCAACGGAACTGGATAAAAGCATTCGCTGGATTCCCCTATCTCATAAGAACTACCAACGCTTCATCGGTGCAGTAACAGCAACGGCTAAAAAGTGTATACCAAGAGGATACCGAAAAGAATATATCCCAGGTTGGAATGATGAAAGTGAAACACTGTATCAACATTTTCAGCAAAGTGGTGACCCAGAGATAGCCACAGAACTTTTGTCCAGCTTGGACCTATCTCGAAGGAAGAAATGGACAGAAACAGTCGAAAGTATGGATTTTACCCACTCAAGTAGGGAAGCATGGAGCCTTCTGAGAAGATTGGGAGGAAGTGGACCAGTATGCAGAAAACCTTCAGAAGTAACACCTGACCAAATTGCTTCCCACATCATTACCACATCAAGAGTGCCTCCCGACAAGAAACATACCAAACATAATAGACGGCAACTTCATGACATGAAAAAGACGACATCTCCCTCATCTGAATATGCACGTCCCTTCACAGTTTTAGACATTGAATTGGGACTGAAGGACCTCAAACCTGTCAAGTCACCTGGTTTCGATGGCATCCATCCAGAATTCCTGATTCATATGGGAGGATACGCTCAGAAATGGCTGGCCGAATTCTTCACTGACATCCTGTTGACTGGCCAACTTCCATTGGAGTTCAAGAAGGCGAAGATAATTTCTATTCTAAAACCTGGCAAACCCAGCAACAAGGTAGAAAGCTATCGGCCCATCGCCCTTCTTAGCTGCTGCTACAAGCATTTGAAAGGTTGATATATAATAGAATAAGTAGTGCAATCCTAGAGCATATTCCAATTGAACAGGCAGGATTCAGACCAGGGCGTAGCTGCTGAGATCAAGTATTGTCTCTTACATCCTTCATAGAGGCAGGATACCAAATGAAGCTGAAAACATCTGTAGCATTTGTTGATCTTACTGCTGCCTTTGACACTGTGTGGAGGGAAGCCCTTATCTACAAATTTCTTCGAATCATACCCTGCAGAACAATGGCTCAACTGGTTAACAATATGTTAAGTGATCGGAAGTTCCAAGTAATCACTGGAAGCAAGATAAGCAAGGAGAGGAAGCTAAACAACGGATTGCCCCAAGGATCAGTTCTCTCACCATTATTGTTCAACTTATATCTCTCTGACCTTCCCGACACTTCATCCAGAAAATTCTGCTATGCCGACGACTTGGCTCTAGCCGTACAACATCAGGTAATGGAGACGACTGAAGAGATTATGACCAAAGACTTGTCTATACTGGAAAATTACTACAAAATCTGGAGACTTCAACCCAGTGTGAGTAAAACAGAAGTGTCTTGTTTCCATTTAAATAATCGTGTGGCGAACGTGAAATTGAATGTAAGTTTCAGAGGCGGAATTCTTCGTCATAATTGGAACCCAAAATACCTTGGAGTCATCTTGGATCGTACACTGTCCTTCAAGCAACACCTACTGAACTTGGCAAAAAAGCTGAGGACTCGAAACAACATCCTCCATAAGCTGTGTGGAACTACCTGAGGATCTTCAGCAATCACCTTGCGATCTTCAGCCTTGGGTTTGGTGTACTCAAGTGCTGAGTATTGTACACCTGTTTGGTTGAACAGTCATCATACAAGGCTTGTCGATACCCAGCTTAATACCACAATGCGCATCATATATGGCGCAATCATATCTACTCCATTTCATTGGCTTCCAGTGCTAACCGGTATAATGCCATCTGATTTACGTCGATCTAATGCCCTTATGAGGGAATTTCACAAGATCTCCAGGAATCCTAGTCTACCCGTGCATAGTGACCTGCCACTTTTGAATCTTAAAAGACTAAAATCACGCCATCCAACTCTGCGTGATGCTGCTGACATGGATGCTAAAGTTTTTAATTCTCTTGAACAGTGGAAAGGTCGGTGGGAAGCAGCAACAAATGTGCGCCTGCATACTATCTTCTCATGTCCCAGACTTCCAAGTGGATTCCATCTACCACGCAAGACCTGGACCGCCCTGAACAGAATCAGAACAGGCCATGGCCAGTGCAGAGACGCCCTCCACAAGTGTAAAAAGGTACCTAATCCAGACTGCGACTGCGGAGCTCCACACCAGTCTATTCACCACATTGTCAAAGAATGTAAGATTCGAGCCTATCACGGTGGTGAAGTTGACTTCCTGCTGGCAACTCCAGATGCTGTACGCTGGATTGAAAACTTAGACATTCAATTGTGAAGCACAAATGACTTTGTTTCTCGTCTGTAAATATGTACATATATATTACCGATATTGTCTTATAAGCCATACGCTAAATAATAAATAAATTATTGTTATTATTACATAATCGACCTGCCGTGGGCAACATCCAACTTTGAGTTGAGGCATGTCTTTACACGTCTGGTTGTGCATGGCTTTCACAACCCTAATTGAATTAACAAATCTTTCCATGACCCTACAGAGACGTGTGTATACAAACTATGTGGATATTATCGATTGCTATTTGCCTGAAATAAAAGTATTAATTAATAACCTGAACTAGCACCAACGGCTAGAATTCAGTTACTATGTGAAATAGTTTTGTTCTGTACTTCAAATAACATTTTCAAATAACGCACAATAGGCTGTTACAAACCCTTTAAAATAAAAAGTAAAAATTTATCGTAGTATCATCTTGCCATTCTTCAAGTTCGATGCGCATAGAATGCCAATGGTATACGGTACTAACCAATGGAGTCCCACGTAGACCAGTCGTGACATCTAGTGGTGAAGTATCGAACAATATAACCCTAACAGGGCGAGTGCATTCTAGTGGCCATAAGAAGAAACTTTTCAATAAAATCTTGATGTTAATAAGTAGGCCGGCGTGCAGTTACCTTTTTGGCTGCTAGATGTCTCGAGCAAATCTGCTGGTGAATTATGTTTTAATTATATATATATTTTCCACCGTAATATCCACAATATAATAATGATTTAGACTAAACGATTTCATCAGTGGAGTATATTATTTATTTATAAAGCATTTCATACAAAGTTTATTTATTTTGTATCAGTACGCTATATTGCATGCAATACTCAAATTAGTGAAATATAAGTCAGGCACAAGATATCCGCTGCCATCTTTTCTTCTTACAGAGACGGCTCAGCTTTCTAAAATCACTTCTGCACTATAGTATTACAAAATAAACTTTTAATTTCGAACGTGCCTCTTCCTTTAGAGCAGTTAAATCGATTCTAGGCTCGATAATAGGAACTGATGGGTCCCATGATATGGATTATAAAGTTTGCATAATTCGCACGGCCGCCGTCCTGAAATGGTACGGCGGATGACCTTGTAGTTTGGTCACAAGACGCGTCCTATATGAAGGTATGTTATTACCAAATTTGGTAGAGATCGGATAAATTGGTTAGTCGCTATTTAATTTTACGTTTTGAACGTTTGAGTGGCCGCCAATCAGTTTTGGTAATGATGGCGGCGATACAAAACATGACACTGAGGTGCCCTTTGCTTGTTCTACCTCTGTACCAAATTTCGTTCAATTCGGTTTCACCGTGTTCGAATTGATAGGGGGGGGACAGACATTCAGAGTACACACACTCACACACACACACAGACTCACACACACACACACACACACACACACATAAACACACACAGTCAGACACACAATTTTTGGCCCTGTAGTGATCTCATAAGTCTACTTTAATTTTTTGCAAAAATCGAAAGTAGGCTAAAAATACCTCTTCCCGACAATTAATAAAAACTTTTATAATAATAATAATAATAATAATAATAATAATAATAATAATAATAATAATAATAATAATAATAATAATAATAACATTATAATACACTATAATACCGTGGTGAAACCTGAATGCCTTTATGCAGCGGAGACAATTGCCAGAAAGGGAATCACTGAAATAGAAAAGAAAGAACGTAAATTTCTGAGAAAAATTTGGGACCCAAGAAAGCAACAAAAAATGAGTTTACCTTCCGTTTGAGATCAAATCATGAACTATATAAAAATGCGAGAACATTTCAACATCTATGAGGAAAAGACGACTAACTTTCCATGGACACTTGAAAAGATTGGGACCGGAACGCCTAGCAAATAAAATCCTCATATTTCAGTAAAGGAGAAAGATTCAAGTACCATGGTTGAAAGAAGTTTATCAGGATCTTAAAAAATGTGGCATTGAGGAGGGGATATTGCAAACAGAAAAGTGTTCAGAAGGAAAATTGCGGAGGTGACAGATCTGTCCGTAGAGAAACCCAAGAGAACTCGAAGGGAGTTCTCGGACGAGGAACGAGCAAGAGTGAGCCAACGAATGAAAGAGTATTGGCGTAATAGGAAAGAACATAAACAGTCAAGGCAATTGTGTAATCGTAACCCATATGATGTTGAAACGATCCTAAATAAATAATAATAATATCGTATGGCCTCGGGTGCCGGGTGCAAGCTTTGTAATTTGACACCCAGAGGGTAGCTTGCATGTCGAATTTCGTCGTTCCTTGAATCACTATGAAAGTCAAGGAGGTTAGAGGTTAGGTATCTAACCTCCTTGAACACTATAGCCCTTTCTAGTAGAGAAATGGGGAACTTTGTTTTGGCGGAAACTCCCGAGATTAATTTTGCCATTATGAAATCGGCCTACTGAATTCAAATGGGTTCTTTGACATGCCAACATCGTATGACATGCGTATCGTATTTTTGCCGCCTTTCAAAAATCACTTACCACGGCCAGGGGCGAACCTGCAATCTTGGGGTTAGTAGACCGACACGCTATCCACTCACCCACCGTGGCAAGCTTAAATAAATAATAAATAATAATAAAGATTTCACAAGCCCTTTAATTACTGTGTCTTTGGAGACGTTGTGGAGGGAAATTTTATCCTGGAGGGGATGTTGAACTAGCCAGTAAATCTTATTGACGTTGGTTAATCGCATTAATCAAATGCCAACTGACTGAGCAGGATTTCGATACAGTAACCTAGAACTCATGACGCAAGAAGCATAGTGCTGCGCCAAGCATCCAGCTGAATCACAAATTTATACGAACTTTCTGCTTGCATATTTCAAAAGATGAATCGATTCCTGCGCTGTCAGAAGGTTCGATACCACACACGGATATTCCAAGCTATAATCACAAAGTTCTACCTAACCTGTGCTATAAAGATCGCCATAAATGGTCACTATACAGCTTTATACAGAGCATGTTTCATTTGAAACGAGGCAGAATATATGGTGGAGCAATTCATTTTGTAGTAACGTGCCACAGTAAGTTGTAACAAACAAAATTGGGTAAAGTTAAATTGATACATTTGGAGCACACACATTTATCTAAGCATTGTTAAAATAACCCATTTAAATAGGCCATCACACACTAGTTAGAATGAATGAACTGAGTAGAGCTCGAAATGCAGAACAGGCCACTTTGTTGCTGTTGAACAACCGCCATAGTCATGAGTGCTGTCGGGAGGGAAAGAATCATTATTCAACTTTCTCTCATCGGAGGTTGTCTAATGACGAAGCATGACATCATAAATGTTTAAAACATGCACGTAAATTTCACAATAAAATATTATGATCGTTGAAGCCATTTTCAGTGTTTCCTTAGTAACCAAAAGTTATTTATTTATTTATTTATTTTAGTAATGAATACCGAAACATGTACAAGATTTGAATAGATGTTTCATAATTTGTGCTATAATATAATATCATATGGCCTGGGGTGCCGGGTGCAAGCTATGTTATTTGCCACCCAGAGTGCAGCTTGCATTTCGAATTTCGTTGTTCCTCGACTATGAAAGTCAAGGAGGTTAGATGTTAGATATCTAAGCTCCTTGAACACTATAGCGCTTTCTAGTAGAGAAATGAGGAACTTTGTGTTGGCGGAAACTCCTGAGACTAATTTTGCCATTATGAACTCGGCCTACTGAATTCAAATGGGTTCTTTGACATGCCAACATCGTATGACATGCGTATCGTACTTTTGCCACCTTTCAATAATCACTTACCACGGCCAGGAGCGAAACTGCAATCTTGGGGTTAGTAGACCGACACGATATCCACTCACCCACCGTGGCAAGCTATGTGTTGATTGGCGCAGTATATTTAAGTAGTTCTTAATTAACACGTTTAATAGGTTACATTTTCTTAGCATACAGGGTTATTACAAATGATTGAAGCGATTTCACAGCTCTACAATAATTTTATTATTTGAGATATTTTAACAATGCTTTGCACACACATACAAAAACACAAAAAGTTTTTTTTAGGCATTCACAAATGTTCGATATGTGCCCCTTTAGTGATTCGGCAGACATCAATCCGATAATCAAGTTCCTCCCTCACTCGGCGCAACATGTCCCCATCAATGAGTTCGAAAGCATCGTTGATGCGAGCTCGCAGTTCTGGCACGTTTCTTGGTAGAGGAGGTTTAAACACTGAATCTTTCACATAACCCCACAGAAAGAAATCGCATGGGGTTAAGTCGGGAGAGCGTGGAGGCCATGACATGAATTGCTGATCATGATCTCCACCACGACCGATCCATCGGGTTTCCAATCTCCTGTTTAAACAAGATGTTCAGGAAAGAACATATAGCCTACTTTCTCCTAAATGCATGGGTATTGTTATAACTCTTTGTCCTTTTCAAGGAGTATTATTGAATGTTGGTTGTAGTAGCTTGTTGAAATACAACGTGCTATAGGGACATTAAACATGAATATGAGGTGCCCTTTGCTAGTGCTACCTCTGTACCAAATTTCGTTCAATTCGGTTTCACCGTGTTTGAATTGATAGGGGGAATCGATTTGCACACATACTTGGCCACCATTTGCAAACTATTGGGCTGATGTTCTTGCAGTTTGGTCAGAATATGTTTCCCACATAAAGATATGGTGTTGCAAAATTTGGTAGAGACTAGATTATTAGGTTGGTCGTAATTACATTTTAGCTTTTAACATTTGGGTTGCCGCGATTACGTTTCCGTCAAGATGGCGGCGATATAAAACAAGACACTGAGGTGCCCTTTGCTAGTGCTACCTCTGTGCCAAATTTCGTTCATTCGGTTCCACCGTGTTCGAATTGATAAGGGGAATCGATTTTCACACAAAGATGGCCGCCATCCGCAAAATATTAGGCTAACGACCTATTAGTTTGGTTAAAGGATGCTCCCTCCATAAAGGTATGTTGTTGCTAAATTTGCTATAGATCGGATGATTAGGCTAATCGTAATTTGATTTAAGCTTTGAACATTTGTGTGGCCGCCATTACGTTTCTGTCAATATGGATGCGATATAAAACATGACACTGAGATGCCCTTTGCTAGTGCTACCTCTGTACCAAATTTCGTTCCATTCGGTTTTACCGTGTTTGAATTAATAGGGGGAATTGATTTTCACACAAAGATGGCCGCCATCCGCAAACTATTAGGCTAATGACCCATTCATTTGGTCAAAGGATGCTTCCTCTATAAAGGTATGTTGTTGCAAAATTTGGTAGAGATCGGATGATTAGGTTAATCGTAATTTGATTTAAGCTTTGAACATTTGTGTGGCCGCCATTACGTTTCCGTCAAGATGGCGGCGATATAAAACATGACACTGAGGTGCCTTTTGTTAGTATTACCTCTGTACCAAATTTCGTTCCATTCGGTTGCACCGTGTTCGAATTAATAGGGGGAATCGATTTTCACACAAAGATGGCCACCATCCGCAAACTATTACGCTGATGACCTATTAGTTTGGTGAAAGGATGCTCCCCCCATAAAGGTATGTTGTTGCAAACTTTGGTAGAGATCGGATGATTAGGTTAGTCGTAATTTGATTTAAGCTTTGAACATTTGTGTGACCGCCATTACGTTTCCGTCAAGATGGCGGCGATATAAAACATGACACTGAGGTGTCCTTTGCTAGTGTTACCTTTGTACCAAATTTCGTTCAATTCGCATTCACCGTGTTCGAATTGATAGGGGGGGGGACAGACACTCAGAGTACACACACTCACACACTCACACACACACACAGACTCACACACACACATACACACACACAGACAGACACACTTTTTTCGCCCTGTGTTGATCTCATAAGTCTACTTTCATTTTTTGCAAAAATCGAAAGTAGGCTAAAAATGCCGAACATCATGATGGAAGTGCGGTGGAGCACCATCCTTTTGAAAGATGAAGTCGGCGCTGTCGGTCTCCAGTTGTGGCATGAGCCAATTTTCCAGCATGTCCAGATACACGTGTCCTGTAACGTGTTTTTTTTTTTTTTTTTTTTCGCAGAAGAAAAAGGGGCCGTAAACTTTAAACCGTGAGATTGCACAAAACACGTTAACTTTTGGTGAATTGCGAATGTGCTGCACGAATGCGTGAGGATTCTCTACCGCCCAGATTCGCACATTGTGACTGTTCACTTCACCATTAAGAAAAAATGTTGCTTCATCACTGAAAACAAGTTTCGCACAGAACGCATCCTCTTCCATGAGCTGTAGCAACCACGCCGAAAATTCAAAGCGTTTGACTTTGTCATCGGGTGTCAGGGCTTGTAGCAATTGTAAACGGTAAGGCTTCTGCTTTAGCCTTTTCCGTAAGATTTTCCAAACCGTCGGCTGTGGTACGTTTTGCTCCCTGCTTGCTTTATTCGTCGACTTCCGCGGGCTACGCGTGAAACTTGCCCGCACGCGGTCAACCGTTTCTTCGCTCACTGCAGGCCGACCCGTTGATTTCCCCTTACAGAGGCATCCAGAAGCTTTAAACTGCGCATACCATCGCCGAATGGAGTTAGCAGTTGGTGGATCTTTGTTGAACTTCGTCCTGAAGTGTCGTTGCACTGTTATGACTGACTGATGTGAGTGCATTTCAAGTACGACAAACGCTTTCTCGGCTCCTGTCGCCATTTTGTCTCACTGCGCTCTCGAGCGCTCTGGCGGCAGAAACCTGAAGTGCGGCTTCAGCCAAACAAAACTCTATGAGTTTTTCTACGTATCTGTAGTGAGTCGTGACCATATGTCAATGAATGGAGCTACAGTGAATTTATGAAATCGCTTCAATCATTTGTAATAGCCCTGTATTATATTAAATCATTTATTATTTTTTTTCCAAATTTTACGCCAATCAATACTTGCACAAATATATCTATTATATAATGTACTTGTTTCGACCTGACATTGAGGTCCTCTTCAGCTCAATTAAGATTGCAATCAATTAAGAATAAACTAAAATAGATTTACTTAAGTCTAATGTATTTTGTTGTGGAAAATGTTTATGGGTTCAATTGTAATTAAAAGAATGAATCAAAATAATAAAAATGGATTTCCTTACAATTTTATATTAAATTTAACTAGATAAAATATAATATTTACATATTTACATTAATTTTGAAAATATAGTTAGAAAAAATAAGTTTATTTTTGTAAAAGTAAGTGTAAATAAGAAATAGAAAATTAAATAATTTAGAAAAACAAGTGCCGAATATCAACAAATATTTAACTTGGTGCTTGAAATGAAACTAAATCTTCTTCCGAAATATGTAATGAGGATTTTGTATCAGGCGCCAACCAGTTTGTGCGTCGTTTGAATTATCAACCTAATTGATTGGAATATATTATGTCAGAGAAGATTCATAATATTATATGATAGAAAAGAACTAGTCTGCATATGAATTGTGACAAATATCTACTAATATCTACTACTACTATCTATATAATATATAATATATAATATAATCAGTACGGATATCTACAAACATTTGTGCTATCAGTGGCAAATGCATTTTCATTCTATTTTCTTAGCATGGTAAATGCTATTGCGTTTTAACCCTTTATAGGGAAGACTATATTTTCAAATTTTAACTTTCATCTTTTTATTTTTATTTTGATTTTAAGTATTCAATATTATTATTTTAAAAATAAATAAGTTTTAAATGTTATCTACAGTATTTATTTGTAATTTTTAATTTTTTTATATATTAATCTTATTTTTATTTTAAGTTTTAGTGTTTTATTTTAATTTCTATATTTATGTTTCATTTTATTGCTTAATTTTTATATTTTTGATGATTACTAATTGAAATTTTATCCAGCACCATGAAACTAGATATACATAATATTTGCTTATCAGAAATATTACATCTACAAGAAATGTCATTGTAATCAGGCTGAAAGTTTCAACTATTAGCACCTTTGATAATAGTCTACAAACTCTTTATATAGTAAGTGGTTAATATATCCTATGAAGGGTTTACGATATGCCCAATTTTTGTTAGAAATTGATATCACTCAATCATATATATTTATGAAAATTTTTTGTCTACAAAATTACACAGTTAATAAAGTATTTTGCGAATTCACTTTCGTCATTTTGGAAGGAAACATAACAATACTGTACGAATAATATATTGAGATTGTAGGAATGATGGATGATTTGTGTTATTAAAAGAGCCAGTATAACAGTATCACAACGACATTAAATGGTTAAACAAATTGAGGACGTTTCAAATCTCTCAATGACATGAATTTGAAAGGAATTCCGACCCTTGAGGCACAAGATATTCATTTATTCACATTAAGCGCTGTGCGCATGACAACAGATAATAGCCACTTAAACACAAATTGGAGGGAAAGAATTAACTAGTACCACTTAGTAACTAGTATCACCACAACACAACGTGGTACAGAGATTGTACCAGCATACTCGAAAGGGGCAGATTACCTCGCAGTTCCACCCCTTAAAACAACAATAAATAACTAACTAACTAAGCATGCTCGAAGAGGTAAAACCTAACCATTTGGTGGTACCACCATGCATTGAAGCAATGACAGTTGGTGGTTTATTTTTTGCACCACCTAACCTGAAAGAGTTAAGCTATGAAAGCTTGTAATCAGAGCATCACATAATAATAGGAAGATTCTTAATTTAAATATAAATAAACTGTCTGTCAAAACAGCTTTGAAACTATTTTTGACCTCAAGATTTCACCCGCTGTCACATATGGTCTGGAAAATGTTTGATCACATTTGAAAGTGAAATACCTGGAGCAATTGGAAAGAGTGAAAGCTACGTTTTTGAAATTAGCCCTCTGTGTGTCAAAATACACACCTTTAAGGCTCGTATATGAGTTAACAAGTGAACCCTTTTTACGTTGAGGAACTTCGTTCTTGCTTGTTGCTGCCATCTATACCGATGTATGTACACTTCATAGAGAACGTAAGGACGAAAAGAAGATACATATGGATGCATATGGCAAGGAGGAGAATATGAGCTGCGACATTTGGTTACACGCTTCCCCTTACATGTTTTTTTTTTTTTTGTGCAGAATTAAGAAATTCCTTCAGCCATCCGAGTTGTGAACGGAACCACGCTATGATTTACGAACTTTGGCTCGAGTCCTTAAGTGCTTTTTTTCAACGATTAATTTATAGTTCATTATGTACGTTATGGCCATTAATAACCCCTGGCACTACAGCCCATGAGGGGCCTAGGCCTACCAAGCGACCTCTGCCCAGCCATTGGGGTGACGCGTGGTCAGCGCATCGGGTCTCCTCGGCCATTAATCTTAGTTTTCGTGACCAGGGCGCTGCCTCACTGACAGATAGCTATCCAATTATCCTCAGGAGGCTGAGTGCAGCCCGTTCGAGCCCTCACGTCAGTCTCTAAAATCCCTGATGGGGCCGGGAATCAAACCCGGGGCCTCCCGTTGAGAGGCAGGCGCGCTACCCCAACACCACGGGGCCGGCAAAGTTATGGCATTGGCTGCAATAAAGTATATTATTATTAAAATCTCTTATAATTAATTAATTAAATTTATTCTATACTAAATTTGGCCACGTCTGTACCCCACTAGGCGTTTCAATGGAACGATTTAAGCAAAATCTGAAAATAAATCTAACAATCAATAGCTTAAGATTGCGTCGGACGTATGAGAAGTACAAGATGATAGAAATGCGAATTCATTCATGCGTTTACCTTGCTTTATTATAAAATCTATAGTAGAAAGTCATTTTTGAGATCCTTTGTCTGAAGCGTGACACTGTATGGAAGTGCACCAGAGAAGAGGAGAAAAGAAGCGTTTGAAATGTGGTGTTACTGAAGAATAATGAAGTTGGATAGAGTAACAAATGAAGAAGTATTACGGCGAGTGGGTAGCCTCCATGGATTAGGCGGCAGCACGCCGGCCTCTTACCACTGGGGTCCGTGGTTCAAATCTCGGTCACTCCATGTGAGATTTGTGCTGGACAAAGCGGAGGCAGACAGGATTTTTTTCGGGTACTCCGGTTTTCCCTGTCAATATTTCATTCCAGCAACACTGTCCACTTTCATTTCGTTTCATCTGACATATTTTTCATCATTGCCCCAGAGGAGTGCGACAGGCTTTGGCAGCCAGTCCAGTGCATACCCTCGCCGCTAGATGTGGGCATCATTCGTTCCCTTCCTGACCTGGTCGGTCGACTGAAAACATGCTGTGGATTTTCATTAAGACGAGTGGGAGAGGAGAGCTGTTTCCTGTGACTGCTAATGGAGTGAAGAGATAGGTTGTTAGGACACATACTAAGACACACATGAATAGCAAATATAGTTATGGAAGGAAGGGCTGACTACAAGAACTGTAGGAGTTGACCAAGTTTAGAATATGTTAAGCGGATTGTCTTGGATATAATGTGTGGTAGCTATGTAGAGATGAAATAATTAGCTCAGAACAGGGGAATGCACGGAGAAATGCATCAAACCAGTAAAAAGACTGAAGACTCATACAACAATAATATGATCAAAAAGAAAATCAAATGTACTTTTAAGTGTGGGCCTAATGCCAGTAATGCATCGAAGGGTTATAAGTGAAGAAGCAGGAACTATTTCACTCTCTTCATAAATCCACCCGTTGTTTCTCATAAATGCGAGGAAATCCAAATATAAAATTAAATACTAAAATTATATATTTTTAAAATATGCATAATCGAACGTAACAGGTTATTGCCTATTAATTTTGAACTGCACACATGAACAACACACACTAACAAATGCCCGGTAGCCATTTATAAAAAAACACAAGTTCTTAATAGAACATCATATTAGTATATAACACAACACGCTAAGTAGATTAGCATCAATGTGTCTCATGCGCTATGCTTTATAATTTATTTTTAACAGTTGTAGCATTCACAAACGAAGTGTATAGTAATTGTGAATAAAGTATTTTATTGTATTACAAAATGCAATATTTGTACAGTAAATATAATCGGTGATTTATCCGTTTATGAAAGGATTTCGTCAGACACGTTAATTTGAATTGAAAACATGGTTTCGATATTCAAATTATTATTTCAAAGGCGATTCCACTAGTTTCTATTATTTTCGCAATGACACCTAAGTAAGCCGAAGCTTACAGAGCAAGTAAATGCGAAGATAAAATAGAACAAGTAGTTCCGTGAAGAACTATAGAGCCTAATTTCATATATCCTACTCATGTTAATTGCCTCTATCAACATTCAAAATTTCAGTTTGATTGTTGTGATAGATTCGTAGATATTGAGAACCGTCTAAATATTTAAGATAGTCGCCAGGTTGGATTTTTATTTATGTACAATTACATGAAGATTATTGTGTACGTGTGGTATTCAAAATTCAATCGCATGATTAGGACACAAGAAGTAAAAACGAGATTTTAAAATTTTGCACAGCTGCCATCTTGTTGTTATGAAAACAATTGAAATAAATTAGATGCCAGTGGATTTACATTTGTATAAGCATTTAACGTGCAATGTTTCACTGCAATTGGATGTTTAAATCGCAAAAAACGTCCATTTAAAATATATACTTCGCGTCGCCGCCGTGTTGGATTTGTGCTCACTATATTACTTAAATACCTATAGGTGAACTCATGTTCATAGCCTCTATGAACATTAAAGAAAACAGTTTGATTGCTGTAAGAGATTTGTAGATATTGAGAACCGTCAAAATATTTCGGATGCTCGCCATTTTGGATTGTTATATGCATAGGCTATAGAGTTATGTACCATTAATGGAGAATTATTGCGTAGCTTAATTATTCAAACTTTCACTTCGATCGCATGATTACGACACAAGAAATAGAAACTTAATATTAAAATTTCGCACAACCGTCATCTTGAGGCTATGTAAACAATTAAATTAAATTAGATACCATTGCATTACAATATGTATAATCATTTTCTGTACCACATTTCACTGCGCTCAGGTGGTTAAATCGCGAGAATAGTCTATTAAAATGTTTCAACTTCGCTTGGCCGCCATGTTGGTTTTGTAGGTACCAGGTTCTCAAAAGTCACATAGGTAAACTTCTAGTAGTGCCATTTATCACCGTACAGAATTTTAGGGTGATATCTGTAATAGTTTCGGAGATAAAGAATGCCAGTGAAATATTTCTCACAGCCGCCATTTTGAGGTTATGTAAACGCTTGGCCGCCATGTTGGTTTCGTAGCTACCAGGTTTTTGAAAGTCTCATAGGTAATCTTCTAGTATTACCCTTTATCACCGTACACAATTTAAGGGTGATATCGGTAATAGTTTCGGAGATACTGAATTCTGCTAAAATATTTCGCACAGCCTCCATGTTGGATTGGTGGGACTGAATGGAATTTGAAGGGCACGGTCGGGGTCGGCCAGAATGGTGCTATGATCTTACCGATTTTCATTGAAATTGTTCCAGCCGTTTAGAACTTATTAGGGACACACACACACACACGCACACACAGACAGGCACACGGACAATAGGTGATCTCATAAGCCTATTTTTTTTTCATTAAATGAATATAGGTTAAAAATTGTGGTAAAAGTATTTATTTTAATTTAATAATAATAATAATAATAATAATAAAAATAAAAATCAATACATTTTAATAATAATATTATTAATATATTAATAATATATTAATAATTAGGAACTTGGACGTAGGAGTGCGGAAAGAGCCATACCGAGAGGATGAAGAGATTTCGGGTGCGTCGGTAACAAATTATACTGCCTTTTTGAGCCTGAACAGTAATACATGAGAGGTTTTTGGGAAAACAGAAGAAAGGGCCAGATTAAAGCATGAAAATTGATGGTGTTGTAACGCTCTCCTTATGTGGAATTAACGAATAATAATAATAACAATATTAATGATATTAATAACTATTATATAAGTCTCAGATATCTGCTGTAAATCATCTGAGTTACTTGGTTAGTTAGTTGGTTAATTAATTAATTAATTTATTTATTATCTACGACATATCAAAATCAAAATCATCGTTTTATTTTCATTGGAGAAAAGAATGCATGGCACTCAATATTGTGCGATCTCATGTCGTAAGCTATATTTCGTGTCACACCTGATTCATGTAAAACAAATTTAATCGAGTCTTAGCCACCTGCCAAACACCAGATTAGCATTTTTTTCATAGATGGTAATGCAAGCGGAACATTGAAATTGTGAAATGTATCATCTATTATAATATAACGAAGAATGTTAAGGTGATTAACTTTCAGTCTCCATTCTCGTTATTTCTGAAATGTTTTGGACAATACTTATGCAGTGCAAATGGTAAGCTATGCAAAAATAAATGCTGGGCTAAAGCAGACTGTGAATTACCACAGTAGATTATGATAAAGAATTGTCAATTTTCAATTTTTTTCATTTATCCTCCCACCTTGGCTTCACCCACGGACTCTGCCAGGGATCATTCCCCTTCCACCAAAAGGACAGACTCGGAGCTGGAAACACTTTGTCAGCATATACAATTGGGGATGGTGACAGGCGACCGCTAATTTCGGTCTAACGAAGGAAAGATCAGGAAAGGGAGCGGATAGGATGTCGGCCGTGGACTTGCTGAAAGAAACCGTCCCGGCAATAGATGCGGTGAAAATGGGGAAACCACGGAAAATCTTTTTCAGGACGGCTGAGGAGGGATTCAAGCCCACTCTTTCGTGACACCAGTGAGGCTCGAAGTAGCACGTTAACGCTCTCGGTAAAATTAAATAATAACAAGTAGTTCCGTGAAGAACTATACAGCCTATTTTCATATATCCTGCTCATGTTAATTTCTTCTAACAACACACAAAATTTCAGTTTAATTGCTGTAACAAATTCGTAGATATTGAGAACCGTCTAAATATTTCAGATTGTCGCCAGGTTGGATTTTTTTTTGTACTATTACATTAAGGTTATTGTGTACGTGTGGTATTCAAACTTCAATCGCATGATTAGAACACAAGAAGTAAAAACGAGATTTTAAAATTACGCACAGCAGCCATCTTGTGATTATGCAAACAATTGAAATAAATTAGATGCCAGTGGATCAACATTTTTATAAGCATTTAACGTGCAACGTTTCACAGCACTCGGATAGTTAATTCGCGAGAATCGTCCATTTAAATATTTATAATTCGCGTCGCCGCCATATTGGATTTGTGCTCACCAGGTTAATGAATGTCCTATAGTTGAACATATGATCATAGTCTCTATGATCATAAAAAAAATCAGTTTGGTTGCTGTAAAAGATTCATAGATATTGAGAACCTTCTAAATATTTCGGAAGCTCGCCATTTAGGATTGTTATATGTATAGGCCATAGAATTATGTACCATTCAAGGACAATTATTGCCTAGGTTCATTATTCAAACTTTCACTTCGATCGCATGATTACGACACAAGAAATAAAAACTTAATTTTAAAATTTCGCACAGCCGCCATATTGAGGTTATGTAAACAATTGATTTAAATTATATGGCAGTGCATTACAATCTGCAAAATCATTTACTGTACCACATTTCACTGCGCTCAGAGAGTTAAATCACGAGAAAAGTCTATTAAAATATTTCAAATTCGCTTGGTCGCCATGTTCGCTTTTTACTTAATAAGTTTATGAAATATACATAGATAATCTTGTACCAGTACCCTTTATCACCGTAGAAAATTTCAGGGTAATATCTGTAATAGTTTCGGAGATATAGAATGTCAGTGAAATATTTCGCACAGCCGCCATTTTGAGGTTATGTAAACAATTGAACTAAATTAGACTCCAGTGCATTACTATGTGTATAAACACTTTCTGTACCTAGTTTCATTACGTTTGGATGGTTAAATCGTGAGAAAAGTCTATTTAAAAGTCTCAACTTCGCTTGGTCGCCATGTTCGTTTTCTACTTTACAAGTTTATGAAATATACATAGGTGAACTTGTATCAGTACCCTTTATCACCGTACTAAATTGCAGGGTGATATCTATAATTTTTTCGGAGATATAGAATGTCAGTGAAATATTTCGCACAGCCGCCATTTTAGAGTTATGTAAACAATGGAACTAAATTAGACTCCAGTGCATTACAATGTGCATAAACATTTGCTGTGCCAAGTTTCATTACGTGTGGATAGTTAAATCGCGAGAAAAGTCTATTTAAAAGTCTCAACTTCGCTTGACCGCCATGTTGGTTTTGTAGTCACCAGGTTTTTGAAAGTCTCATAGGTGAACTTCTAGTAGTACCCTATATCACCGTACACAATTTCAGGGCGATATCGGTAATAGTTTCGGAGATATTGAATGCTAGTGAAATATTTCGTACAGCCGCCATTTTGCATTGGTGAGACGTAACAAAATATGAAGGGCACGGTCGAGGTCGCCAGAAATAGTGCTATGAGCATACAGAGTTTCATTGAAATCGCTCTAGCCGTTTAGATTTTATTAGGGGGGACACACACACGAATCACACACACACACACACACGCACACACACACGGACAAAAGGTGATCTCATAAGCCTATTTTTTTCAAAATTGAAAATAGGCTAATCATAAAAATAAAAAAGTAGAAAAATTGAAAAAAAAATCAAAATTCAAAATCAAAGATAAAAGAAAGAAATAAAGGTTGGTAAAAACATTAAAAAAACAAAAATATTAAAAATAGATTTTAGAATATTAAGAACAATATTTAAAAAATCTTAAAAAAGCTAAGAAGATAAAAAAATACAAAATAAAAAATAATAAAATATTGAAACATTTAAATCGCCTATCATCCGTGCTCGACTTATCCATGGATTGTGCGAGGGACCATTCCCCTACCGTCGCAAGGACGGTGTTTGGAGTTGAACTCTCTTTGTCAGCAGATACAACTGGGGATGGTGAAAGGCCGAACGTCCAGGTGACCGCTAACTTCGGTAAAATTAAGGAAAGATCAGGGTATGGTTTTTGAAAGGAAATCTGCCGTGGACGAATTAAATGAAATCGTCCTGACATTCGCTTACTTGTAGAAATGGGAAATACGAAAACAATTTTTAAAACGGCAGAGGTGGGATTGAACCGACGCTCTCCCGATGCAACGTGGCACGAGCTAGCGCATTAGCGCTCTCGGCCACCGTGGCCGGTTAAATAAATTCGAAAAGAAAAAAAAAAATTTGTAAAATAAAAAAAGTAAATGAAAACTGAAAACTTACAAAATTAAAAAATAATTTTAAAAATATAAAAAATTGGAAATTGAAAATTATTTTTCATAAACTACTCTGGTATTTCACAGTCTGATCTATCCCAGCATTTATTTTCAAATAGCTTACCATTTTTCCCTGCATAACTATTGCCCTAAACATTTCAGAAATAACGAGAATGGAGACCTTAACATTCTTGGCTATATTATAATAGGTGATACATTTCACAATTTCAATGTTCCACGTGCATTACTATCTAACAAAAATACAGAAACCCAGTGTTTGGCAGATGGCTAAGACTCGATAAAATTTGTTTTAAATCAACCACGAGATATATCTTACGAGATGAGATCACACAATATTGAGTGCCTTGCCTTCTTTTCTCCAATCAAAAACAAAATTTCTTGACATGGAATGGAACCCGTGACCAAGGAATAGAAAACAGTCACTCCCACCAAAGAGATCAACTAGAATCTCTTACACATACGAGAGAATATACGGACCACTTAGTGGTGTAGCTGCTAGCAATCTTGGCTGTTGTACCGGAGGTCTAGGTTCGACACCCGGCTCAGCCAAAAGAAATTATTCTGGTCAGAGGGATGGAAAGGGATTCACACAGCCTTGTTAGACAAAACTGAGAAGATGTGGGTTCGATTTTCACTCCAGCAATTGTGGAAGTGGTTTACCACTTCTACCCCCAGTTAAATGCCAGTATGGTTCCAAACGTAAGGCCAGGGCCGCCTCCTTCCCAATCCTCACCTGAATTACACAAAAGGACACTAATACAGCCTTCACAATAACAAAGGTCATCAAACAAAACTTACAGACACTGAAATACATCAGGCTAAATGATCACGATGTCCAAGCCCCTCAAATGAAGCAACAACAACAACAACAGAGAAGGTACAAATAAAGGGAATGTGCACTAGACTGGTATTGATACATTCTGAAGCATTCTGAAGCATTACATCCGTCTTGTCGTCCATCTGAGCCTTGTTGGTGCTGAAAACAGTTCCCTAGAGCACACTCGTTCAGCACCGAGTGATATTTGTGTCACTACAGGTAGACACTTTGTTTCCTGAGCTAGTATCGTATTTTTCTGCGAGAACGCGACTTGAATCTTTGATTTGAACGCCTTCCCTTACATGTTCACAAGTTCAGCGTTGCCAAATAGTAAAATCGGAATTTTTACTACAAGTCATACGATATTGGGCTACATCCGCTACGTAAAGAATTATGAGCCTTACAGTAGTCGCATGTGGTGTGTAACATCTGACATAAAAGAAAACCTCACGTGGAATTGTTGATACACCGGTATTTTATACTATTATTGGCACAAATATTAATCTATTGTAAAATGGAGTGTTTTACAGATACTGTACTTTATAATACGGAACTCATTTTATTAGAAGATTTGTAGCGTTAATCAACTAGATTAATAGACGCGACACCGCTCATAACCTTAAATTCCTTATAAACAAGTCATCTTGATTCACAGACCAACACGTAATTCCATATGGATTCTGTTAAAATGAGTCATATTGATATGATAAATATCGTTTAAAATGATTATCTGGTAGCAAAAATATCTACCCCGTCCGAGATTAGAACCCGAGATCTCTAGATTCACAGTCATAGGCGCTAACTCCACGGCTATTTCGACTACACAAATATTGTGCACAAGATGGTGCTTATTTCCACGTTCAAATAATACTGCATTACGGAATTAAGTTTCATTTATATTTTGCTTGTTTCGAAAATGTTCCTGCGTGAAATTGAGTTTAAAATGCCTTATGAATAGGCCCTCTTGTGAGTAAAGAGAATGTATTCAGCAATAGTTCATGAGGGCTTGCTCAATTCCCGTATAACCACAACGATTATATTATGATGATGATAATTGCTGTTTTAAGGGGTCTAACAAACGATTATATTATACTGATGACTGCATTACCGTTATGTGGGTTATATTTGAATAGCCATTGTGCAGAAACAAAATACCGGAAATGCCGACTACTTACAATGTTTGATATTAAGGCATTTTAACATTGAAATACTGATACGAAGACTTCGAACATGTACCATGGGCTTTGTTTCAATCACTTGACACCAGAGTTCGCATGAGCGTTTACCGTTCAATATTTCATATACATTCCACATGGCCGAGAGTACCTCATGGTATCAATTTCCGACACCGCACACTCATTCTTTCTCTTAACACTGCCAGCTGGATCTTACTACTGCCAGCTGGATCGATCGATTGAGTTGGCAGAGCGTGTCAATCGAACGGAAGTGTGCCAGCTGGTGCCACCTCGATCGTTCCGATCCACTTCCGTCCAATTTTTCATAATCACTCCTACAAAAATATCCAGCAACCGAGTGGAAAGATGTTACACATAAAAAGCAATGTATGCATAATCTAAGGGTTCTATTCATCCGGGTTTTCCTCGGACAGTCGTGGATTTTCAACGTCTTCCGGGAACAAGTATGGAGAAGGGTGCTCGTTTTCGAATAATAAGTCCATAGGTATTAGCTATTCGAAGTATACAATTAAGATCAATATTTCTCGGTAAATTTCGATTCATAGGTAGGAAAAAACTCTTGCTCAACTGGCAATAGCGCTGTAACGCTACAATATTAACATACGTAAAATGTACGTGTATAAATCATTTAAGCTGTGTGAACCGGGACATGTGAATCTGTAGAAAAATGTAGCTTCCGATGTTAAGAAACTAAAATAGATATTTCCTTGAAAGTTCTTTTGGTGTATTCAGAGTACATACATCATTATTTGGGTAGAATTTGAAGCATTTATGGTGAATATTTGGTGTCAGAGACTGCATTACAAAAACAATCTTAAAGAAATGAAAATGAAAATCCACAGCCTGCTTCCAGTCTCCGACCGGGTCATGAATGGAATGAATGAAGCCCCCATCTAGCGGCGAGGATATGAACTGTGCCGGCTGCCGAGGCCTGACGCACTCCTCTGGGGCAATGATTAAATGAATGACAGATGAAATGAAATGATAGTGGAGAGTGTTTCTGGAATGAAATGGTGACAGGGAAAACCGGAGTACCCGGAGAAAAACCTGTCTGCCTCCGTTCTGTCCAGCACTGATCTCACATGGAGTGACCGGGATTTGAACCACGGACCCAGCGGTGAGAGGCCGGCGTGCTGCCGCCTGAGCCTTTACTCATGTCCCTTTTTCTGAGCAAATACTCAAATCAGATCCAACAAACTTTGCATGCATAATATTTAAACCATTTTTGTGCTACTACTGAAGTAAAAATATCGTCCTATTGTATACAAGAGTTGAGTTATTAGCCTACTTTCGATTTTTGCAAAAAATGAAAGTAGACTTATGAGATCAACACAGGGCGAAAAAAAGTGTGTCTGTCTGTGTGTGTATGTGTGTGTGTGAGTCTCTGTGTGTGTGTGTCTGTGTGTGTGTGTGTGTGTGAGTGTGTGTACTCTGAATGTCTGTCCCCCCTATCAATTCGAACACGGTGAATGCGAATTGAACGAAATTTGGTACAAAGGTAGCACTAGCAAAGGACACCTCAGTGTCATGTTTTATATCGCCGCCATCTTGAGGGAAACGTAATGGCGGCCACACAAATGTTCAAAGCTTAAATCAAATTACGACTAACCTAATCATCCGATCTCTACCAAATTTTGCAACGACATACCTTCATGGGGGGAGCATCCTTTGACCAAACCAATAGGTCATCAGCGTAATAATTTGCGGATGGCGGCCATATTTGTGTGAAAATCGATTCCCCCTATTAATTCGAACACGGTGCAACCGAATGGAACGAAATTTGGTACAGAGGTAGTACTAACAAAAGGCACCTCAGTGTCATGTTTTATATCGCCGCCATCTTGACGGAAACGTAATGGCGGCCACACAAATGTTCAAAGCTTAAATCAAATTACGATTAACCTAATCATCCGATCTCTACCAAATTTTGCAACTACATACCTTTATGGAAGGAGCATCCTTTGACCAATCTAATAGGTCATTCACCTGATAGTTTGCGGATGGCGGCCATCTTTATGTCAAAATTGATTCCCCCTATTAATTCAAACACGGTGGAACCGAATGGAACGAAATTTGGTACAGAGGTAGCACTAGCAAAGGGCACCTCAGTGTCATGTTTTATATCGCCGCCATCTTGACTGAAACGTAATGGCGGCCACACGAATGTTCAAAGCTTAAATCAAATTACGATTAACCTAATCATCCGATCTCTACCAAATTTTGCAACTACATACCTTTATGGAGGGAGCATCCTTTGACCAATCTAATAAGTCATTCGCCTAATAGTTTGCGGATGGCCGCCATCTTTGTGTCGGAATCGATTCCCCCTATTAATTCAAACACGCTGAAACCAAATGGAACGAAATTTGGTATAGAGGTAGCACTAGCAAAGGGCACCTCAGTGTCATGTTTTATATCACCGGTATCTTGATGGAAACGTAATCGCGGCCACCCAAATGTTAAAAGCTAAAATGTAATTACGACCAACCTAATAATCTAATCTCTACCTAATTTTGCAACACCATATCTTTATGTGGGAAACATATTCTGACCAAACTGCAAGAACATCAGCCCAATAGTTTGCAGATGGTGGCCAAGTATGTGTGCAGATCGATTCCCCCTATCAATTCAAACACGGTGAAACCGAATGAAATTTGGTACAGAGGGAGCACTAGCAAAGGGCACCTCATATTCATGTTTAATATCCCTATAGCACGTTGTATTTCAACAAGCTCCTACAACCAACATTCAATCATACTCCTTGAAAAGGACAAAGAGTTATAACAATACCCATGCATTTAGGAGAAAGTAGGCTATATGTTCTTTACTGAACATCTTGTTTTTATTTTAACATCCTAGTTGAAAACTGAAACTTTCTGTAAAATGGTGAGTGCATTTCAAGCTGGGCTCCATGAACTATTCAAGATACTTGAAGAAATGTACATCCACTAATAGATCTATATTGGGTATTGGAGACTATCAAGTTTCGAATAAATTGAACAGATAGTTTCTGAGAAAATGGTACATGAAATATCAAAAAATATTACTTATGGAAAACACAAACTGGATGTTTGACTACTGTCGACCAAAGTATTATGTGCACTCGAGTTTGAAGGTTGTTTGTGAAGTAACCAACAGACCTACATAAAATCCAATAAGATCATCATTTTCGTCGTTCTATTTTACGTTAGTTCATGTAGTCTTGGAATTTTTAGTTTATATTTTAATATTTTTATCGCAGTTGGAACACAACATGTGCCCGTTTTTAAGCGTGTTTCAACCATGCGTCACATTTAAGAATTATTATCTCAAAACCCCGTCATCAGATCGAATGCAAATTTTAACAGAATATACATTGGAATGTTGTATAACTGGTTTATTAATTTCAAAATTTTGTGTGTCCAAAAAACAAGTTTGTTATCATTTTTGTAAGGTAACTTTTTCTCGGCTCGGGGTGGTTGGAAAATATAGCTCTTGGTCGCTTTTTAATCCTTATACATCAAGAAGTTATGCTGTATGATTGTGAAATACGTAAATTAATTCACTTATGTTATATCGGTTTGTATTTGTTCGTGGAAATAAGGCATGGTTCACCAGCAAGCCGCTCCGGGGTAAGCTGTACAGCGTTGCTGAGATGGAGCCCATAACTGCCGAGCGAGGCGAGGCCGTATTTCCCCGTTCAAATATAAACCGATATAAAATAAGTGAATTAATATACGTATTTTAAAGTCATACAGCATAACTTTTTGATGTATAAGGATTACAACGCGGCCAAGAACTGCATATTCCAACCACCCCAAGCCGAGAAAACGTTACCTTACACAAATGATAATAACTTTGTTTCTTGGACACGCAAAATTTTGAAATTAATAAACCAGTTATACAACATTCCAATGTATATTGTGTTAAAATTTGGATTCGATCTGATGGCAGGTTTGTGAGATAATAATTCTTAAATGTGACGCATGGTTGAAACACGCTTAAATACGGGCACTTTTTGTCTTCCAACTACTATAAAAGATATTAAAATATAAACTAAAAATGCCAAACCTACATGAACTCACGTAAAATAGAACGAAGAAAATGATGATATTATTGGATTTTATGTATGTCTATTGGTTACGTCACAAACAACCTTCAAACTCGAGTACACATAATACTTTGGTCGACAGTAGTAGCTACAGTATATTTAGCCTTAAAACATTATGTTTAAACCCAATTTTATTGCATCAAATATCACTTCAGCACAATAATTGATACACCAAATTCTTCAGGAAAGACGGGAGATTGTTTAAGCTAAAAACAAAAGTTGACAATTTTGAACCTATCACTCGTCCCGCTTCCCTTAATATTTTCTCAATATCTGTCCCCACCCCAATATCTTCCAGGAGGACTTCCACTGGCCACTGGTGGTGATGTCAATGCTTTTGTTAATACAAATCAGTCCCAGAAGCATAATTCTGGGGCAAATAACTGTCTCATGATCCGGTTGGAATTTATACTAGTTTAATAAAATATTTTATGTTCGACCATGTCGAAATGTAAACATTATGTGTCAGAAAACTGTATCATAATGAGGCTCATTATAACACTATTTTTCATTATGAAACAGTTTCTCCCACCAATCAGAGCTCAGGAAACAGTCGTGTGACCAATTAGGTAAGGATACCTTCGCGCATGCGCTCAAAATCCAACATATTTCTTTGTTGGCAATCAAAGTGAATGGTCTCTGCTTTTGGAGTTCCTTGACCCACGCATGCGCTCTGTTCAGTCAGCAAAGCCTGCGCGCCCTGTTCACTAACTGAATTAACAGAATCCCACAGATATTTATGAAGATTTATGTTAAAGCTTATAATAAAATTATAATTATCGTCGAACATAAACAGTCGTATGCAACTCGCCTATAACGGTAATTAAGACACTCGTATGGAAATTATAAAACTCGCTTACACTCTTTTTATAAACATACTCGTGTCTTAATTATTGCCATTATAGGCTCGTTGCATAATGTACTAGTTTATTTCATGGCAATAACAAAGAGATGGAGGATTTAATGCAGGTATGACGCATAAGCTCAGAGGGATTATAGAAACAATCTTATACGCACCAAAGCGAGTATAACAGGTTGGAGACAGGAAGTACTGCTTCGTACGTCAAATTTCACGACATCTAGCCTATATTTAATGTGTTAAGCTGGAAATTCCGTATTAAACTTCAAAGGACCACACATGATTCATTGTATATAAATACAGTTTTAAAAATATTTAAATGATAAAACTTCTTATTGTCCCGACCGAACCCCCACAGGAGTAGCTAACTGTGAGCTACCTCCCTTTTATGAAGCGTACCTGCGCCTCTTTACTGCAAGAAATAAAAGCTCACGCGACCATTACCTCTCAATGAAGGCTTCCAAAAAAGATAGTATATTGGCTTTCACGGCCAGTGAATTAAAACCCAGCACATTTTGTAGGGTTGTGCCGTGTCTTGAGTTGGATTTCGCCTAGGACACCAAGCTGCCTCATCAACGGGCTCTTGGTGTTTGCACCTGGACCCCACAGGAGTAGCGAACTGCGCACTACCTCCCTTTTTATGAAGCGCACCTGTGCCTCTTAACTGCAATAGCTTGGAGCTCAATCAGCTTTAACCTCCCTATGAAAGCTTCCAAATAGATGGTAGGCTATACTGGCTTTCACGCAAGAGAATTAAAACTCAGCAATTTTTCAAGAATTCTTCTAGGTGAAACCCCACACCAGATACGGCACAAACCTAGAAAAGTTGCTGAGTTTTAATTCACTGGCCGTGAAAGTCAATATACTAATATACTATACTAGCATTACCCGTCGCTGCTTCGCCCGCGAATATTCTAGTTGTAAAGAGTACACTTAGCGAAATCACAATCATGAATGCTATGACTGATTTATCCTTGGTATGAGTAATCAAACTTTATCAATTCAACTACTGGTGCAGTGGTTAGGGGTTTGTCATTCCTACATAGGTATATCAGAGCGAAGTTAGTTTTCTGGGAATATCACAGACACTGTTAAATTAAGGGCCTTTAAATGTGGTTTTCGGAGACCCTTTATAATCGGGTGAAAAAGACCTTTCGTACCACACTCACACGTGAAAATTGCGTGAAAAAATTCTAGAGTGCCTCTTGACCCTTAAGCGCATTATACTGTATGTATTGATGAATTTTACAGCTTAATTTGGTTCCGTGATAACCTTATAACCGTCTGGAAACTTTCACAGTAATGTAATAATTGGAATTGCATTGCGTCTTACAGAAATAGATGGACCTGTGAGATTCTGTTACCATGGTTACCGTGTTGCATTCTTTCATTATTTCATTGTAAATATACATGTTTTAAGGTATTTATTTAATTGTTAGGCATTTAAAGAGTAAGTGAGTGTGTTTCGGTTACGCATTGGGTTATGCTGAACCTGTAGGTTCCCCATATGTGTAGGTTGGTGTTAATGGGACCTTATTTTCGGTATGAGAATGGGACCTTAGCAGGATAATATAGGGAGGGATATTCGGAATTACAAGAAGATGGAGCTTCTCGTATGATAAACTTTTGTAGGCTTAAAACAGTTGGCAAATTTAGTGAATTATGAATATTTTCTCTGCCCGGTGAAATGTATCACGGTCGAGAGGTATTTTGGTGGTTGGTTGGTTCTTAAGTTTAGGGGCTGCGACAACGCGGTCATGTAGCCCCGTGTACTTTGGGTGTGTGTAGAAGCTGTCTAATAACCGGTGTTAATTGTTATGACTGTATTAGTGTGTGTAATCTGTTTTAGGTAGATTTCATTAGAAAGCTAACTATTGCAATGGGTCCCATGTTTCGACTTGCGGAAAATTTCGACATATCTTCGCGTTTTACATCCCACAGACCCCAAAACCACCGTCAGTTCAAAAGTTTATATATAATTTATGTATGTATATATATATAGGCCTATATATATATGTATATATATATGTATATCAGTTTCTTGTGGACACGATAACTGCCGTAATTTTGCACCAATCAATTTGAATTTTTTACCGAATATGTATACCTACACAATCTCGGTCAAGTTCGTTACTGGGCTAAATCGGTCGAAGGGGGTGAATATGGGGGGCTTTTTTCTAAAAAGTGAAATATTGCTATAACTCTCTTAATATATGAAATATCGAATCCGTTCAACGTTCATACTATGTGTCGAATAAAGCCCAAAAATTTATGTTTTAAGAGTTTTTTTATAGCACCAACCATTGACCAAAGGGGTGGGAAAAAGTGTTTCTTTCGGGAAACATTAATCATATCTCTCTTAATAGGCACAATATCAAAACCGTACAAAATGGACAATATTCCCCTAATAATTACCTAAAACGTTTGTCTGAAAGAATTTTTGATATGACCCACCATTACGCCAAGGGATGAGAAAATTGATTTCGGAATTATAAGAAAATGCCAAGAGCTATCAGAGGTTGCCATGGCAACACTACTAAATTGATGAGGGATGTGCCATCAGACGTTGCCATGACAACGCACTTGCACGAGATCAGATTCAGTATTTCCATCTGACTAAGTGGGAAGCGGCTTCGGTGACGTAACTGGTAGCATGCTGAATGTCTATGCCCAAGGTCGCGGTTACAAAGCCGGCCGAAGTCGTCGGATTTTCTAAGAGCGCTAAAATCCCTCAGTATGCTTTCCTTTGGAGGGAAAGTTCCAACATTCGTTGCGAGTTGCTGGTTGGGGTGGCATCTAGTAGCCAAGTTCACAGCTAGGTGTCGTTGACGGTAGTACCTGGTAGCAGCATTAGGAACTACGGCTTGAAATTGACCGTCTACAGTCCTTACCTGAATTAAGACTAATACAGCCGTTACAATTCACACCGTTTATCAGACAGATTCTACACTCACCAAAAGTACACGGGGTTAGATGACCGCGTTGTCGCAGCCCCTAAACTGAGGAACCAACCAGAGGTAGATTTCACTAGAAAGCTAACTATTGCAATGGGTACCATGTTTCGACTTCCGGAAAATTTCGACATATCTTCGCGTTTCACATCCCCCAGACGCCAAAACCACCGTCAGTTCAAAAGTTTATATATAATTTATGTATGTTTATGTATATATATATGTATTGTACCCATGCGTATAATCTCGATGGAAAATATGCTTCTGCCTCCAGCTAGCTTCAGGACTCGAGGGTGTACCGTCCTCCCACTGAGCAGTTGCATACTTTGGATTTGAGGCTAAAAGGTATCAACTCTACAATGATAAGGCACAACTCTATTCTAAAACTTTAATTCAGTAAATAAAATCATGGCTTTTAACAAATAAAACAATCCCCATAACCATAAAACAAAGCAAACAAAAATTACTTTCCACAATCCACCAATATGAACATAATATAATCACAATAAAATCATATCATACCACAAACCTTTACCCTTATTTGAACTTCACAAGGATATTCTAGTGCGCGGATGCACATATAACTTCAGAAACAAACTGTACATTGACACTACTGTCATACAATGTGACTTCTTGAATATCACAAAATTACTGATTCATTAAACCTTCTTAATTTGACAATTATGTGTACCGTGTGTGTTTTGATCTTTCTTTTCCCACCAAATGCTTCACATGCATTAGCCTATTCTGGTGTTGCACAGCAAACTGCGTGCAACTCCATATTTATGTAAGCTACCCCTACTCCACTATTTATATAGTTCCACTGCATGCCGTTTTGTGATTTCATATAAAAGCGTTATGTTATTGTTGTGTCAGATGGTACAATCAAACTACCTTGCGCGCGTAGCCTGTGGAATCTGGTAACCAACTTCTGAAAAAGTTGTCAGTGACAGTATAAAATTTATACTGCATTTAATGCAACGTCTAACCATTCGTTAGATAGCTAAAATCATGAACCATCAGGATAATATATAATTATCAATGTGTTCTTAAACCACATGGCTTCATTACTCAACATAACAATATTTCACTTCATGTCATTAACAGGGTCTAAAATCTGTTCCTTTCAACCTTACTTTTACGGTCCGTCTGGCCGTCCAGACCCTCTACCCGAGCGGTCGGCATACAATAGAAATGGGATGGGTCTCCACCACTAGCTCGACCCTCGCTTTAAGTATGAAGGCTTATTTCCAAAGCAGTATAAGATTTTACAAGACAGTACTGTGCTCCCAATGACACACATATCTCAATGGATTTTAACTGAATATTATGCACACAGGTAGTGAATGAGCTTTATATTTATTCCTACCCCGAGGATACTAATAACTGGCACCAAACTAGGCCCATTTCAACATGAAGGTACGAGGTTCGTAAAACATTGGTCTAGTAGGCAGCCGGTGTCTTAAATAAAATATGCGGTTAGTCCAAGCTGCCGGTATTGAGGTTCGCTTCAACAAGCCGAATCACTCAACAATAAGTTCTCGGGAAATCCTAAAGTGTCGAGGTGTCCAATCGTTTGCCTCGCTCCTATCGAGGGATTCCAATTCGGAACATTTCATCCATCATCAGAGTTAGGGTCCAACACTAAACACTCTGGCACAAAGTATATCTCCGCTTATGCCCCCGGCATAGGAGATTTCATACGTAGAATAGACCACCTGGCTCCTTCACCTAATGTTACGACTTCGTCCTATAATATTAAGAGAAATCTAGCAATTACTCTATAAGCTTCTCACATAAGCTGCAAATTCAATTCACTAAAAGCTCTTCCATTCCTGGCATAATTATATTCCCATTAATACAATATATTCTGATATCAAACTCTTTCTTTAATCCCGTAATGTAATCTTACTGTATAATCTTACTGCTTGGATCGATAAGTCTTGCAATTAGCGTAACTATTCCCTGTTTACAACGATTTCCTGATGCGTTCATTAATACCTTTGATATTCATAATCCTTATTATCATTATTCTCACTGACATAAATTACCAACATCATTCCTTATTATTATTCTCACTGAAATAAATTACCAAATCCTTCCTTAGATTTATTATTATATTTCTGACATAATTTACCAAAATCCGACACAACCAATCATCTCAAAACTCGAACACTGTGCTCGTAACATTTACATAACTGATTGCCATCTTAATTAATAGTGGTAATGATTAATCCACTTATTGATGCACATTAACATCTCAACTGTATAAAAATCAACACAATAATGATTAAACCTGGAGGGTCTACCTCCTAATCTGATTCTTACTGGCATCTTTACTGAAATCACATAACATGCAGTGGCCCATATTCTCTAATTAACCATAATTTGTGGGGTACTCACATATATCTAGGCTTCTCATGGTGGCTTCAACCAATCATATCCTTCCAAGTCGCCTGCCATATGCAGGTTTAACGCGACATTTTCATCTTGAATACACACATTTTATGACACATATTTTTCGTTAACCATACGGCACTTTGCATTTCTATAATGAAGCTATTGCTTCCAAACATGTGACACTTTATAACACTTATAAAACCACTACTTTAAAAGATATTTTACATATGCTTTATACATAACACACGTCACTTTGTACACTTTTCATTGCTTGAAATTCCCTAGCAAAGATATCAAAATTGCAGGTGTCGACGGCATCTCCCGTGCTCCTACCAACTCCTGATTGAAAGTCTGGTGTACCTGCCCTCGGAATTCACCAACAGTTTTTATCCATACTCCTACGGTAAGCTTCCTGCGTTGCATAAATATGCTAACTTCCGTCCTGAGCGTTATTATTTGGTATTCTTACGACATTACCAAATGCTTCGTAAAGTTTCTCCCAGCGCATTCCAGCGTGATTAGACATGAATGATCAGTCGATATTTGATACATTGCGCTTAACACTGTCCATAACTTTACACATATTATTATTATTATTTACAATAGTTCTGCCACTCATCTTACGCGATGCTTCCTACGTGAACGCCATTGTTCGTACTGCTGAGTATACCTGCAGCACGACTATTATTAATAAAAGCTTATTAAATGCTTCACTCAAATGTAGAACTCTTTGTTCGCGCGTCCTTTCATGAGCCGGACCAACATATGTTCCGCCATGACGACTGTCTGCGCCTCTCTTGACAAACTGTGACAAACTGCGGTGAGACTGGCTCCAACTGTCTAAGACTGGCTTAAGACTGAATGCTCTGCTAAGGGTCGACCTCCTTATATTAGTTTCACACAAAAAATAGAGCGAAATCTTCCCGCGTGATCTCGGCTCCTCTCCCAGCATGATTCTGGTCTCGAAACCATGTTCATTGGGTTCCTTTTCTTCACTGATCCCAGAACTATCTGCGTGCAAAAGAATCGCTCGGCCAATTAATTAATATTAATTCCTTTCTCCATAGCGTGGGGACGCTATCTCACTGGGATTCCCTGGCAACCTCCTCAAATCCCGCCGCGAACAACGATAGTCCTACGGTCCTTCCGCACTTCCTTAAATATGCGTCAATTTCGCAGATTAAAGGCTCTAAAATTAGCCTCCAGTCTAAAGATTCACCTGTGGGCAACTCTCATGTCATTTCGTTACTCCAATCACGAGTAATCAATGATTTTCCTTGTGATCTCTCCCCTCCATTCTCCGTCGGGGAAGAGCTAGGTCATTATTCAGGCCCTCACCCTCTTCCAGACGACAGAATGAGGTCAGAAAGATTGACTTGGCTCCACTGAACACCTCCCACAATTCTGGGCTTATTTGTAAAATGTCAAACTCTGCACTTGCAGTGCTCCAAGCCCCATATAGCCTACACCAAGTAGTCTAATAATGCTGTATTCTGCTCAATTTCCCTGCATTATTTTAATAAATAATGTCACTGCAACTGAAATCACACCAGTGATTTAATATACACTTCTCTCTAGGGGTTTTTACAATGAAACTCCCTCCACGGACTTCGGGTTCGTTCCCTGGTGGAACCTTTATACTGTGATCACAGTCTCTGAGAACCACGTTCGATTCCAGTCAGCATAACCTCCTCGGGTTCATATTCCCCTTGCAAAACTTATAGAAGTCAATTGCAAATGGCTCTCTATAAGTAACCAGCTGACTATCTATCACTGTCTGTGTTTACATCTGGGGTCCTTCACCTCGTCTGCTGCGAGTAGGTTAGTACAGCTCCCCATTCCACGCTGCGCTCTTCCTAAGCTGTTCATTCTCCAGGCGGAGGGTCGTATTTATGGCCTCAACCTCTCTCGCCGCTGCAACCATTTCTTCATAGAATTCTCGCAAACACTGGCATCCTTGTTGTTCGTCCCTTCCACTGGGCAAACTGTCTGCTTCTCGTTCCGTCTTGCCGCTCGAACTTTCAGTTCTGACTGCCTGGCTGACTTCGCTCTCCACGTTGAGTTGGGTGTGCGCTGTTAATACTTCTTCTTGTTCGTCGAATTCTTCTGGCGGATAATATACCTTTAAATTGGCTACATTCATAACGACCTCGTTTCCAGTTTCTAAATGCTTTAACCTGTATGCATTGTTCTGTAGGTCTCTTATCACCTCGAACGGGCCATGGTAAGCAAAAATGAACTTCTTATACTTCCGTGCCTCTGGATCTGAACTGGCTGGTTTCCTAATTAAGACTTTCTCTCCGACGAGAAGCGGTCTATGATACCTCTTCGCACGATTTCTTCTCTGACGTCTCTCCGCCTGTGCTTTGAGATATTCGAAGGTTCGTTGGATCCTCAATTCTCGACCTGGCTGTGCGTCTACTGGTAATGGAATGACACCAGTCCACGGTCTCTCCGGTCTCTGATCCAAATGTAGAGTCACGGGAACCTGACCTGTCGCCTCATGTACAGTATTATTTATACAGTATTCAATTACTTCTAGGAATTCAATCCAACGCCAATTCGCTTCAGAGCAGTAGATCTTCATGTATTTCTGGATCTCTCTCATTACTCTTTCAACTGGACTTGCCTCAGGATGGCGAATGGTAGATAAAATCTGCCTAATTCCTAGAGTTTCCAGTTCTCGACGAAATTCTGCACTCGTAAAGAAACTTCCGTGGTCCGAGAGAATGTTATCCGGCTTCCCAAGAATCGGAATAACTCTCTCTTTCAAGCGTTTCAAGACCTGCTTTGAACTTGTCTTTGGTATGGGGCATAATACCACCATTTCCGAAAATACATCCATGGCTACAAAAATGTGTCTATTGCCTCTACGTGCTCTAGGCAATGGTCCAAAGTTGTCTACGCTCAATAACTGCTTTGGCTTCTCCGGTAACAACGGGATAGGTCGTTGCCTCATTAAAAAGGGATTTGGCTTTACCCTTTGGCATAGATCACATGTCCTAATAGCATTTCTCACCGTTTCTCTCAACTTAGGCCAAGTAAATGCTTCCTTCAACAGAGCACAAATTTTGTCTATCCCTGGATGTCCAAATGCTCTGTGTGCTAGCCACACCAATCTCCTCTGCAAAGCTGCAGGAATCACAATCCTTTGACGTGTATGATCTACATCATCCCACTTGTGTAATATCTGATTATACCATACATAATCTGTTGCCAATGCCTCTGTCTCTCTGTATATTGCAGTTCCCCTTGCTAAGCGTCCCTCGAAGTAATCGATCATCATCTTCAACCACGGGTCTTCGCGTTGTAGGTTGGTAAGATTCCTTAAGTCATCCAACGTCTTCTGATCTCGATTCTCAATCTGGACAGCTAGCGCTTCCTCTTCTCTAGGGTAACGGCTTAATAAGTCCGGTATTACATTCTCTTTCCCTGGACAGTATTCTATTTCCACATTAAATTGCTGAATATACAGGGACCATCTTTTCAATCTCTGGCTAGACAAGTCTGTTTTTAACAAAAATGTTAAAGCTTTATGGTCTGTTCTGAGGACTATTTGGAAGCCATACACGAGTTTATGCCAAGATTGCAACGCGTACAAAATTGCGAGCAACTCTATCTCTGTAATCGTGTAATTTTTCTCATGGGCTTTCAGCCTCCTACTTATAAAGGCAATAAAAACTTTCTTTTCAGGCAGGTCAACATTTTCCTGGAATAGCATCGCTCCTACACCAATAAGTGATGCATCCGTCTGTATGATGAACTTCTGGGTATAATCCGGGTATCCCAGTTTCACATATTCCAAAAGCATTTGTTTTGACCTCGCGAATGCTTCCTGACATTGCTCCGTCCAATTCCATCTGCCGCCTTTCTTCAATAGGTCCTGCGGGGGTGCTACTGTCGCAGTATAATTTGGGCAGTGGTTCGAAAAGAATCCAATTACTCCCAAATGCGGTCGAACGTGCTTTACTTTCGTGGGTCGAGGGAAATTTCGAATTACCTCCAATTTATCTGGGTTAGGCTTCACTCCATTTGCATCAATAACATGCCCTAGGAATTTGACTTCCCTCTGACAGAAGTGCGATTTCTTGATATTAACCTTAAAGTTAGCTTCTCGAAGGTCATCTAGCAACTTCTTCAGGTCTCTCATGTGCTCCTCCAGAGATTCTGATGTGAGTAGAATGTCGTCTACATATCTGATGGTACTCTCTTTCACTTCATCTGATAGATTGCGATCTAACGCTCTTATCAGTGCTGAACCAGTTGTTTTCGACCCAAAAGTTAGCCTTAAAAATGTGTATGTATGTTGATCAAACATAAATCCTGTCAACAGACTAGTTTTCTTCTCTAATTCAAGATGATGGAAACTGGATGTGATGTCCAAATTCGTGAATACGGTTTTCCCTTTGAACTTCCTGAGGATCTCTTTAATAGGTGGCACTTGGTCAAATTCCGGAATAACCTTCAAATTTAAATGTCTCAGGTCCAGGCAGACCCTGACAGTCCCGTCTGTCTTTGGTACAATTACCAATGGACTTACATAAGGCGTAGGTGTCTTCTCAATAACACCGGCCTCCAACATCTCCTGAATTGCCTCTTTCACTTTAGCATAATGCTTTTCAGCTATAGGATAGGGTTTCTGCCTAAATGGTGTCCAATCACTGACTTGAAAAGCATAAGTGAAGTTCTTTATACGACCAGGTCTCGAATCAAAGACTTCCTTCTGTTCCAGTAATAACTGCTTTAAATTTTCCTTCTCTTTTAGCCCAATTTTCGCTTCTTCTAGCTTTTCCGAAATGTATTCTTCCAGTTTGGGTTTCAAATCTTTCTCCAGGTCTGTGGCTAGTGTTTTCAGCTCTTCTTCTAACTGCTCAATAACTAACACTTCTTCCTCAGCCACCTCTCTGTATGTATGCCATACTTGTTCACTTGACCCTGGTTCAATCTCATTGAGTGCGACCTCCAAGCCTTCAGCTTCTTCATTCACATGGACCATAACCCTGTCCTGTGCTAGGTCGATTATCACTCTGTATTCCCTTATAAATTCTGCCCCAATGAGTAGGTTATAAGGCAATTTGTTTACTAACAGAAAACTCTGTGAGAAAATAGAGCCTCCTATCTGTAAATCTAGGAATACCTGATATTTACATATCATCGTTCTGTCTGGAATTACCCCTTTTATTTTGACACTTGAGAACGGTATTTTCAAAACATTCTCTCTCCTGGCTATTTCATCATATAAAGCTTGTGTCATAAGGCTCACTGTTGACCCCGTGTCTAACAGACTTCTTATTTTTAATCCTGCCACTCTTACTATTATAATAGGCAATTCTCTCTTGACCATGACCTGTGGTCCTCCTGTATCCTCGATTAGCTCTTCTGGTTTGTCTATCCAATTGATGATGTTAACAGACTTCCATCCCTCAGTCTCGAACTCTTCTAATTTTGGCGTTTTTTTTTTTCTTCAAAGCCCGTCCCCTTGGAGTTTCTTCTCTCCTGTTCGCTGCGTTGTAGCTCCAAACTCTTAGCTCCATCTCCATATCTGTCTGGCAATGTCCTGTTCTGCATAACTTCTTGCCAGCGGACTTGTTGTTTCTGGGGCTCATCTCCCCTCTCCTCGAGGTATCGCAAAGAAGCGTGATATCGTTCTTCTACCTCGTCATCGAAGTTACTTCTTCTTTCTTGGGGTCTCCAATTTCTATTGTTGCCTTCTTGGCCATTGTTACCTACATTGTTTTGGTACGGTTTACCCCTGGTATTCTGCTTATTCCACGAGTTTCGACCTCTTCCTCCTCTATTAGCATTCCCTTTGTACTTTGACTGCCATCTTCTGGGTTCCTGTTCCCATTGCCGTCCATAGGAATCTAATGTTTCAGTGCTCGTAGCTTTGTTGTTCCTTGGAGCTTGCTGTTGGTCAGTCTGCGTGTTGGTCACGTGTACCTGTTCCACGGTTCGACTCTGACGCATCGTATTTGCTGTTGTGAGGTCCAGTTGTCTAAGAACTGTCTCCATTTCTATAGCAGTTTTCGCATTAGCCGAGATTAGTAGTCTTTGGATCTCGTATGGAAGCTGCTTGGCGATAGCAATACATAATTCCAGCTCGCTCGGTTTTTGATCCAGTTCTTTGAAACGACACATCTGCGATATAAAGAATTCTGCGTACTTCGTTGGGTTGTTGGTACTGTATTTCTTTGCATATAAATCCAACCGTAAATTCTGTTGGACCGCTGCGTCCCAGTATCTCTTCAAAAATGCCTCCCGAAACTCCTCAACAGTATCGAAAGTATAGCGGAAGCTGCGAAACCATAATGCACACTCCCCCTCTGTTAATTTCTCTATAGCTCGTAGCCTGCGCTCCTGTGGTATTCGCGCATCATTCAGATATTCAGTCACTTCCTTCAACCAATATTTTGGTGTCATATTACAGTGGCTACCTGAGAATTTCCTTGGTTTTTCTTCGCTTGCCCTGATGACGTTTATCACCTGGGTGTGCCTAGCATTTTCATGTGGCGTCGATGCCACTACTGGTACACCTGGCGTCATATAAGGACTTTCGCCTGGGCCTGTAGAACTCCTTATTATAGGATGGTTTCTAAGTCTGCCCACCTTGTTTTCCTCATATCTTCCATGCTGCCTTCACTTGACTTAGGATCTTTCAGAAGTGTTTCCTCCTGTGCGATTATCCTAGTCTCCATCTGATTGTGGCGCATCTCTGCTCTTTCCAGACGAGTAATGACTTCTTTCTCTATTCTTGTAAGCCTATCTCGATTTTACTCGGCTACTTGAAATATTTTCTTCTTGTCTTCTTTCAGACTTTGTTTGATATGGGAGATTTCATCCTCTACATCTTCCTTAATTTGAGCAAGGGTCTTGTCGCTTGCCTCTGTTTTCTGGCCTTCTCTCACTTCGAGTTCTTCCCTCAATCCTTTGATTTCTTCTCGAATGTGTCCATTGACCTTTGACATTTCCTTCTGGACCTTAATAATTTCACCTCTATTCTCCTCTTGCCTTTTGTTGACTACAACAATGTCATTCTGAACTTGGTCCAGTTCTTGATGAACTTTGCTTATCTGACCCTTCATGTTTCCTACCAACTCTTTACTCTCGTTAACAACGGCCTTGATTTCACCTATTTCTTGACATTGACCTAATATATTCTGGTCCTGTTTCTTGAGATCACCGTTAATTGCTCTAGCATAGCTTTTCAATTTCTGGTCCCATTTAGAGTCGTTCTCCTCTAATCTCTGGTCTACCGTTCTCGTAAACTCTGAAAATTGTTTCGCTTGGCGTTCGAGATTCGCCTCATTTTGGATTTGAATATCCTTAATGTCGTTAGATAACGCGTCTAACCTACTGTTGGTTTCATCCTGAGCATGCTTACACGCTTGTAAGTTACTCTCAAGTTTGGCTTCTATAGCCTCGAACCGTTTATCTGTTTTAACCTGCATTTCCGATACAATGCTTACAACAGTTTCTGTTACTTCGGTCTTAATTACCTCTTGCATTTGACCTAACTTATTATTCATTTCAACTTTATTAGCATCTAACCGATTATTCAATTCAACCTGGTTGTCATTCATTGCAACCTGATTTGCCTTTATTGCCAGCTGATTGGCATCTAAACGAGTGTTTATTTCAACCTGATTAGCATCTAAACGGTTACTTAACTCACTCTGGTTGTGATTAATTGCCTCCTGATTGGCATCTAAACGAGTGTTTATACCCTCCTGGAAAGCCTTATTTTCCAGCTTATTTTGCTCGTTAACAGCATCAAAATGCTGTTTCAACCCTGCAATAACCTGCAAGATCTCCTCTGTGCCTGACATTTTCACAATAATACACTTAAATATGCAGGCAGGCTTCCTGGAAAAATGTGTGGATATGTTTTGAAAAGAAACATCAAACACTGTACACATATTGTAACGCCGTACAAAACCTGATAATATTATGATAAATCGTGGATCTGGTATGTAGCGCTCATACCCTTGGGTAATCCTCTTCTCAATAGAGAGATTCTGCGTTACATCAAAAGCCTACTGAACTCAAAAATCACTCAAACCCAGTTTGAGGCAAAAAAAAAACAATTACTATGGTTTTCCCCATGAAATACCATAAAAATCTATGAGTTTTCCCTAAATCCCATAAGCTCCACGCAATCTGGGCGCCATGATAAAGAATAAAGGAGTCATGGGAGGTGGTCCACGTTAAGACACAACAGCAACCATCCAAGGTCTCGGTTGTACTGTCGAATGCCCCACTTGGGTCTCGCCATGATAATGAATATGCATACTAGACGTATTTATCGTTTGCCCGGTTTGTGCAATGCCAAGATCGCTCATATTGCACTGACGCAGGCGGTTCCATAAAGAATTAATACCGCCCCACGTTGCTTGGGCCATGACAAATTAATGATGTAATGATGTAAAGTATACCATGCTTATCCCCACAGACGGGCGACATGATAATTTAATGAGCATCACTCGACGTATTGCATTATCAAAATTTATATTGTGCGTATCAGAGCTTAGCTAGATTAGGTGGGGTCCTCCCCTACTTCAGGTTAATTGTTACTTTAATAGAGTTGTGTGCATTAGATATAGACCGACTTTAGTTGTACCTATAGCTCAAATCACTGTACAGGACATCATTTTCCATGTACCCATGCGTATAATCTCGATGGAAAATATGCTTCTGCCTCCAGCTAGCTTCAGGACTCGAGGGTGTACCGTCCTCCCACTGAGCAGTTGCATACTTTGGATTTGAGGCTAAAAGGTATCAACTCTACAATGATAAGGCACAACTCTATTCTAAAACTTTAATTCAGTAAATAAAATCATGGCTTTTAACAAATAAAACAATCCCCATAACCATAAAACAAAGCAAACAAAAATTACTTTCCACAATCCACCAATATGAACATAATATAATCACAATAAAATCATATCATACCACAAACCTTTACCCTTATGTGAACTTCACAAGGATATTCTAGTGCGCGGATGCACATATAACTTCAGAAACAAACTGTACATTGACACTACTGTCATACAATGTGACTTCTTTAATATCACAAAATTACTGATTCATTAAACCTTCTTAATTTGACAATTATGTGTACCGTGTGTGTTTTGATCTTTCTTTTCTCACCAAATGCTTCACATGCATTAGCCTATTCTGGTGTTGCACAGCAAACTACGTGCAACTCCATATTTATGTAAGCTACCCCTACTCCATTATTTATATAGTTCCACTGCATGCCGTTTTGTGATTTCATATAAAAACGTTATGTTATTGTTGTGTCGGATGGTACAATCAAACTACCTTGCGCGCGTAGCCTGTGGAATCTGGTAACCAACTTCTGAAAAAGTTGTCAGTGACAGTATAAATGCAACGTCTAACCATTCGTTAGATAGCTAAAAGCATGAACCATCAGGATAATATATAATTATCAATGTGTTCTTAAACCACATGGCTTCATTACTCAACATAACAATATTTCACTTCATGTCATTAACAGGGTCTAAAATCTGTTCCTTTCAACCTTACTTTTACGGTCCGTCTGGCCGTCCAGACCCTCTACCCAAGCGGTCGGCATACAATAGAAATGGGATGGGTCTCCACCACTAGCTCGACCCTCGCTTTAAGTATGAAGGCTTATTTCCAAAGCAGTATAAGATTTTACAAGACAGTACTGTGCTCCCAATGACACACATATCTCAAATGATTTTAACTGAATATTATGCACACAGGTAGTGAATGAGCTTTATATTTATTCCTACCCCGAGGATACTAATAACTGGCACCAAACTAGGCCCATTTCAACATGAAGGTACGAGGTTCGTAAAACATTGGTCTAGTAGGCAGCCGATGTCTTAAATAAAATATGCGGTCAGTCCAAGCTGCCGGTATTGAGGTTCGCTTCAACAAGCCGAATCACTCAACAATAAGTTCTCTGGAAATCCTAAAGTGTCGAGGTGTCCAATCGTTTGCCTCGCACCTATCGTGGGATTCCTATCCGGAACATTTCATCCATCATCAGAGTTAGGGTCCAACACTAAACACTCTGGCACAAAGTATATCTCCGCTTATGCCCCCTGCATAGGAGATTTCATACGTAGAATAGACCACCTGGCTCCTTCACCTAATGTTACGACTTCGTCCTATAATATTAAGAGAAATCTATCAATTACTCTATAAGCTTCTCACATAAGCTGCAAATTCAATTCACTAAAAGCTCTTCCATTCCTGGCATAATTATATTCCCATTAATACAATATATTCTGATATCAAACTCTTTCTTTAATCCCGTAATGTAATCTTACTGTATAATCTTACTGCTTGGATCGATAAGTCTTGCAATTAGCGTAACTATTCCCTGTTTACAACGATTTCCTGATGCGTTCATTAATACCTTTGATATTCATAATCCTTATTATCATTATTCTCACTGACATAAATTACCAAAATCATTCCTTATTATTATTATTCTCACTGAAATAAATTACCAAATCCTTCCTTAGTATTATTATTATATTTCTGACATAATTTACCAAAATCCGACACAACCAATCATCTCAAAACTCGAACACTGTGCTCGTATCATTTACATAACTGATTGCCATCTTAATTAATAGTGGTAATGATTAATCCACTTATTGATGCACATTAACATCTCAACTGTATAAAAATCAACACAATAATGATTAAACCTGGAGGGTCTACCTCCTAATCTGATTCTTACTGGCATCTTTACTGAAATCACATAACATGCAGTGGCCCATATTCTCTAATTAACCATAATTTGTGGGGTACTCACATATATCTAGGCTTCTCATGGTGGCTTCAACCAATCATATCCTTCCAAGTCGCCTGCCATATGCAGGTTTAACGCGACATTTTCATCTTGAATACACACATTTTATGACACATATTTTTCGTTAACCATACGGCACTTTGCATTTCTATAATGAAGCTATTGCTTCCAAACATGTGACACTTTATAACACTTATAAAACCACTACTTTAAAAGATATTTTACATATGCTTTATACATAACACACGTCACTTTGTACACTTTTCATTGCTTGAAATTCCCTAGCAAAGATATCAAAATTGCAGGTGTCGACGGCATCTCCCGTGCTCCTACCAACTCCTGATTGAAAGTCTGGTTTACCTGCCCTCGGAATTCACCAACAGTTTTTATCCATACTCCTACGGTAAGCTTCCTGCGTTGCATAAATATGCTAACTTCCGTCCTGAACGATATTATTTGGTATTCTTACGACATTACCAAATGCTTCGTAAAGTTTCTCCCAGCGCATTCCAGCGTGATTTGACATGAATGATCAGTCGATATTTGATACATTGCGCTTAACACTGTCCATAACTTTACACAAATTATTATTATTATTTACAATAGTTCTGCCACTCATCTTACGCGATGCTTCCTACGTGAACGCCATTGTTCGTACTGCTGTGTATACCTGCAGCACGACTATTATTAATAAAAGCTTATTAAATGCTTCACTCAAATGTAGAACTCTTTGTTCGCGCGTCCTTTCATGAACCGGACCAACATATGTTCCGCCATGACGACTGTCTGCGCCTCTCTTGACAAACTGTGACAAACTGGGGTGAGACTGGCTCCAACTGTCTAAGACTGGCTTAAGACTGAATGCTCTGCTAGTTTCACACAAAAAATAGAGCGAAATCTTCCCGCGTGATCTCGGCTCCTCTCCCAGCATGATTCTGGTCTCGAAACCATGTTCATTGGGTTCCTTTTCTTCACTGATCCCAGAACTATCTGCGTGCAAAAGAATCGCTCGGCCAATTAATTAATATTAATTCCTTTCTCTATAGCGTGGGGACGCTATCTCACTGGGATTCCCTGGCAACCTCCTCAAATCCCGCCGCGAACAACGATAGTCCTACGGTCCTTCCGCACTTCCTTAAATATGCGTCAATTTCGCAGATTAAAGGCTCTAAAATTAGCCTCCAGTCTAAAGATTCACCTGTGGGCAACTCTCATGTCATTTCGTTACTCCAATCACGAGTAATCAATGATTTTCCTTGTGATCTCTCCCCTCCATTCTCCGTCGGGGAAGAACTGGGTCATTATTCAGGCCCTCACCCTCTTCCAGACGACAGAATGAGGTCAGAAAGATTGACTTGGCTCCACTGAACACCTCCCACAATTCTGGGCCTATTTGTAAAATGTCAAACTCTGCACTTGCAGTGCTCCAAGCCCCATATTGCCTACACCAAGTAGTCTAATAATGCTGTATTCTGCTCAATTTCCCTGCATTATTTTAATAAATAATGTCACTGCAACTGAAATCACACCAGTGATTTAATTTACACTTCTCTCTAGGGATTTTTACAATGAAACTCCCTCCACAGACTTCGGGTTCGTTCCCTGGTGAAACTTTTATACTGAGATCACAGTCTCTGAGAACCACGTTCGATTCCAGTCAGCATAACCTCCTCGGGTTCAGTATATCAGTTTCTTGTGGACACGATAACTGCCGTAATTTAGCACCAATCACTTTGAATTTTTTACCGAATATGTATACCTATAAAATCTCGGTCGAGTTCGTTACTGGGCTAAATCGGTCGAAGGGGGTGAACATGGGGGGCTTTTTTTTCGAAAAAGTGAAATATTGCTATAACTCTCTTAATATGTGAAATATCGAATCCGTTCAACGTTCATACTATGTGTCGGATAAAGCCCAAAAATTTATGTTTGAAGAGTTTTTTATAGCACCAACCATTGACCAAAGGGGTGGGAAAAAGTGGGTTTTTCGGGAAAAATTAATCATATCTCTCTTAATAGGCACAATATCAAAACCGTACAAAATGGGCAATATTCCCCTAATAATTACCTAAAACGTTTGTCTGAAAGAGTTTTTGATATGACCCACCATTATGCCAAGGGATGAGGAAAATGATTTCGGAATTATAAGAAAATGCCAAGAGCTATCAGTGGATGCCATGGCAACACTACTAAATTGATGAGGGATGAGCCATCAAGAAAAAAAAACAAGGTTAAAAGATAACAATAACGATAACAACTGTAAACAATAACAGTAACAACAGAAACACACTCGCAAACAAAACTGTCGCTTCAAGACTCACGCACAGACTGAAGGGTAGAGGCAGCCTCGTGTTGACGTTGGTGGCAGGCAGGCAGAAGCCGTGAATGGAATATCGCTTATTCACACAAAGGGATGCGTTTCCGGGAAGATGTCGTTGACCGAGTCAGGCCACAACCCCTCGCGGCCAAGCACGCACACAGCCTTCAAGCGCTGCAACTTTCACTCGTCCTCCCTGGCTAGCACACTAATGTATCCTCGCTTTCAACTACGACTTAAAAATTCATTCGGAGATGTGTCCGGATATGGGAGGGTTCGGATATCACAGGTCCGGATGTGACAGGTTGTACTGTACACTGCTTTTTCACATAACCATCCTTTAACGTTCTGTAGTTTTAATATACTGCAAACACCTCGTCTAATATAGGTCTCATTACATTATCGGTATAGTACAGTCGACTGATTGAGGTGAACTGTACTTAATTACATAAATTCGGGTTTAATAAAAATTTAATAATAGTATTATTATTATTATTATTACTGTAAATATTGTCAATTCCAATAACTGTACAGTACGTATGTAGTTAGTTTTAGTTGTAAGTAGGTAGTTAGTTTGTCTATTAGATATATGTCATTGTTCTATTAGACTGTGGTGTGTGAGTGTGTCTGATAGCAGTTGCATTGTTTATTAGTTCTAGTTCATTGTTTCAGTAGACTGTGATGTGTGAGGGTGCATGTGAGTGTGCCTGGTGACAGACTGTTTTAGTAGTAGTATTTGTTGTTGGTGGAACTTTAGTATTTTTTTCGTTAGTAGAATTTTGGTATTTAATTGTTAGTACGGTAGAAGGTTAGTAATTTTGTTTAGTAGAATTGCTCTTTACTTATTCTGAAAGGGAGTAGCAGCGTTTCAGAATAAATCAATTCTTTACTAGTCTTATAGACGGTTAAGATATTGATAATATAAGCCAAATAATGGCTACACTGCGTCCTGCTGCACGGCTGAAAGCAACGGGATACTACAGCCGTATGCTATTCCCGAGGATATGCACCTCTCTATGCATAATTACATGTGATGATGGCCTCCTCCCTTGTAAAATTTCAATCCGGAGGTAAACTAGTCCCCCGTTCGGATCTCCGGGTGGGGACTACTCGAGAGGGGGTTAACATCACAGAAGTGACAAAGAGGAAATCTGACATTCTACGGATCGGAGCGTGGAATGTTAGAAGTCTGCTAGGAAGTGGACGGTTAGAAAACTTGGAAAGGGAAATGGATAGGTTGAGGTTGGATTTGGTTGGGATTAGTGAAATGCCCTGGCAGGAAGAACAGGACTTTTGGTCAGGAGACTATAGGGTCATTAGCACTAAATCAAACAATGGCCAAGCAGGGGTTGGCCTCATATTGAGTAGGAAACTTGGACAGCGGGTGGAATATTATGAACAATATAGTGAACGGATTATTGTAGCAAAAATCAATACTAAACCTACCTGCATCACAGTGGTAAAAGTCTATATGCCTACCAGTCAAGCTGATGATGAGGATGTTGAAAATGTCTACGAAGAAATAGACGAAATTCTGAGGTATATCAAGGGTGATGAAAATGTTATAGTAATGGGAGATTGGAATGCAGTGGTAGGAAAAGGGAGAGAAGGGAATATAGTAGGAGATTTCGGATTAGGTGAAAGGAATGATCGAAGAAGCAGGCTGGTAGAATTCTGCACCGAGCATGAGTTGGTCATAGCTAACACCTTATTCAATAACCACAATAGAAGAATATACACATGGATGAGACCAGGAGATACAGGGCGTTACCAAATCGACTTCATTATGGTCAAGCAGAGGTTTCGAAACCAGATTTTGGATTGTAAAGCATATCCTGGTGCTGACATAAACTCTGACCACAATCTGGTCGTAATGAAATGCAGATTAAAGTTGAAGAAACTGAAGAAAAGTCAAAAGCCAAAAAGGTGGGCAATAGACAGACTGAAAGAGAAGGATGTAAATGAAAGATTCAAGAAGAGTATAAAGGAAGGACTAATGAAAAACCCTAAACAAACTTCAATTGCAGACGAATGGGCACTTTTGAAGAATGAAATAACAAAATCCGCAGAAGAAAACATTGGTAGGAAAGAAAGAATAGGTAGAAAACCGTGGATCACTCAGGATATACTAGAATTGATGGATGAAAGGCGGAAACACAAGAATGTAAGAGATGAGAAGGGGATAGCAGAATACAGACATCTGAGAAATGAGGTAAACAAGAACTGCAAGGAAGCGAAAGAAGAATGGTTGAAAGAGAAATGTGCAGGTATAGGAAATTGTCTGAAATTAGGTAAAGTAGACACAGCTTATCGAAGGATTAAGAATACTTTTGGGGAAAAGAAGACTAAGTGCTGTAATATTAAGCACACAAATGGAAAGCCTCTAACAGATAGGGAAGAAAAGGTTGAGAGATGGAAAGCTTACATAGAGAGTTTGTATAAGGGAAAGGAGATTGAGAATCATGTAATGGAAAGGGAGGAGGAAATTTATGAGGATGCGAAGGGAGATTTAATATTGAGATCAGAATTTGATAGAGCTTTGGAAGACTTAAGCCGGAACAAAGCACCAGGCATAGATGATATACCGATTGAGTTGCTACGCTGCATAGGAGATGAAGGTCTGATCAGGTTATTTCACTTGGTGTGTAGGATTTATGAGACAGGTGAGGTACCCCCTGATTTCAAGAAGAATGTAATCATCCCTATACCAAAGAAAGTGGGAGCTGACAGATGTGAAGATTACCGTACAGTCAGCTTGATTACTCATGCTTCAAAGATCCTGTCTAGGATAATTTACAAGAGGATTGAAAGCCAGAGAGAAACGGAGTTGGGTGAAGACCAGTTTGGTTTCTGGAGAAATGTAGGAACAAGGGAAGCTGTACTAAGTCTTAGGCTGATTTTGGAAGGTAGAATAAGGAAAGATAAGAGAACGTTCATGGCTTTTGTAGACTTAGAAAAGGCTTTTGATAACGTTGATTGGACTAAATTGTTTGACATTTTGAAATCGATTGGAATAAAGTACAGGGATAGGAGGGTGTTATACAATCTATACAGAAACCAGACAGCAGTCATTCGAGTTGAAGGACATGAGAGAGAAGCTGGTATTCAGAAAGGTGTAAGGCAAGGCTGCAACTTATCACCCATACTTTTCAATCTTTACATTGAAGAAGCAATGAAGGAAATTAGAGAAAAATTTGATGTGGGAGTGAAGATTCAAGGAGAAATAATTTCAACTCTGAGATTTGCTGATGACATAGTCATCTTGGCCGACAAGCCTGAGGATTTGAATGAATTTTTGAATGGTATGGACTCCGTCTTACAGAAATAATTCATGATGAAAATTAATAAATGTAAAACAAAAACACTGGAATGCAGCCGAAATAAATCAGAAACCTCTATGGAGATCAAATTGACAGGTGAAAAGCTGAAGGAAGTAGAAGACTTCTGTTACTTAGGAAGTAGAATAACCAGTGATGGACGAAGCAAAGAGGATATAAAAAGTAGGTTGGCTCAGGCAAAGAAAGCTTTTCTACAAAAAAGGAATCTGCTGACATCGAATATAGATTTAGGTATTAGGAAGTCATTTTTGAAAGCCTTTGTCTGGAGCGTGGCGCTCTATGGAAGTGAAACTTGGACTATTGGTGCAGCAGAAAAGAGGAGAATAGAAGCATTTGAAATGTGGTGTTACAGGAGAATGATGAAGATCAGATGGGTAGATAGGGTTACAAACATAGAGGTATTAAGACGAGTGGGAGAGGAGAGATGTTTCTGGCGACTGCTAATGAAGAGAAGCGATAGGTTGGTAGGACACATACTAAGACACCCAGGAATAGCAAGCTTAGTGATGGAAGGAAGGGTCGAGGACAAGAACTGTAGGGGTAGACCAAGGTTAGAATATGTTAAACAGATTGCCTCAGATGTAGGGTGTGGTAGTTATGTAGAGATGAAACGATTAGCTCAGGACAGGGAGGCATGGAGCGCTGCATCAAACCAGTCAAAAGACTGAAGACTCAAACAACGAGCCATCAGACGTTAGCTTGCCACGGAGGGTGAGTGGTTATAATGTCGGACTACCAACCCCAAGATTGCAGGTTCGCCCCTGGCCATGGTAAGTGATTTTTGAAGGCGACAAAAATCACGATACTCATGTCATACGTTGTTGGCATGTTAAAGAACCCATTTGAATTCAGTAGGCCGTGTTCAATGGCAGAATTAATCTCGGGATTTTCCGCCAACATCAAGTTCCTCCATTCTCTACTTGAAAGCTCTGTAGTGTCAAGGAGTTTAGATATCTAACCTCCTTGACTTTCATAGCGTTCAAAGGAAAGACGAAATTCGACATGCAAGCTACCCTCTGGGTGTCAATTAACAAAGCTTGCACCAGGCACCCGAGGCCATACGATATTATTATTATTATTATATCAGACGTTGCCAAGATAACGCCCTTGCACGAGATCAGATTCAGATTTCCATCTGACTAAGTGTGAAGCGGCTTCGGTGACGTAACTGGTAGCATGCTGAATGTCTATGCCCAAGGTCGCGAGTTCAAAGCCGGCCGAAGTCGTCGGATTTTCTAAGAGCGCTAAAAATTCCTCAATATGCTTTCATTTTGGAGGGGAAGTTCCAACGTTCGTTGCTGGTTGCGGTGACATATAGTAGCCAAGTTCACAGCTAGGTGTCGTTGACGGTAGTACCTGGTAGCAACATTAGGAACTACTGCTTGAAATTGACCGTCTGCAGTCCTTACCTGAATTACAGACTAATACAGCCATCCCTAAGTACACGGGGTTACATGACCGCGTTGACGCAGCCCCTAAACTGAGGAACGAACCAAAATCTCTGCGGGAGATAGAATTTTGCGTGAAGAAGTAACAGACCGTTACATAGTTACACATCAGTGTCGAAACCTTGCATAAGGACAGTGTGACCACAAGTATAAAAATGGACCCCAAATGACAAGAAGGTTACCGTTCCCATAAGACAATAAAATGTTTAAAATAAGCATAAAATGACGAAAAACAAAGTTAATTAAGCTCCAATTATAAAATACCTTCTCGCAATAAATGAGGTCTGATCCTTCTAAGAAAACCTGCATATTCTGCCTATTTTCGCCTATCCCCAAGTTTGTCCGGTGAAATCTACCTCCGCCTTCCGGCGTGCCGAGAGGCCTTTTTAAATTTATGTACAGACTGCAACTTCGAATTTTTCAAATAGTTCCTACTTTTGCCGCTAAGCGCCACCGTCAACGACTACTAGGCCAAGTTCAGAACTTAGCTACTAGACGTCACCGCAGTCGGCTCTTGGCAACGAACGTAGAAACCTTAGAGCGTTGTTTACATTCTTAACCTATCCAATTTAGCTTCACACAGGTCTAATTAGTGGAAGGTTCTTTAACATGCCATAAATCTATGACATGGGACCGCCGGCTTTACTTCCCCTCCGAAGGAAGGCACACTGAAGGATTTTTAACGCTCTTAAAAAATCCGACGGCTTCGGCCAGGTTTGAACCCGCTATCTTGGGCATAGAATCTCAGCATGCTACCGACCACGCCAACGAAGCCGCTGAGAGGGATTTTTAAATTCATATTGGGTATGGCAACCTGGTTTCGTTGGAAGGAGGTCACTTCGTTTCAAATCCAAGATATATTGGACAGTGGTACCGTCAGTTGCGCTGTATGGAGTTGAATGTTGACCATCCGACAAAATTTCAGAACGTCACCTACACCCCTTGGAAATGAGAATGCTCCGTTGGACAATGGGCCTCTCCTTTTTTTTTTTTTTTTTTTGCGTATGGCTTTCAGCACCGGGAGTGTCCGAGGACATGTTCGGCTCTCCAGAGTTTTGTAGCAGCTTCTCTACGGACACCGAAGGGTGAGCTACAAATACCGTCGCGTGTGGAGTGATGTCTGGGGAGGTACAGTAAGTGTTAATGTAAGGACGAGGAATTGGAAGGTAGCGGCTGTGGCCTATAGTTAGGGACCAACCCCGGCATTGGTCTGGAAGGAAGATGGGAAACCACAGAAAGCCATCTTCAAGGTTGCCGGCGGGGGGATTTGAACCTCCTCGGCTTCCGGATGTGAGCGACTGCCTGCAGTCACACCGTGACGGCCACGGCTAACTCACCTGGTATCTCCCTTATTGACCATGTAAGAAACGACACAATTCAGGAGCAAATGGGTGTAGCCCCAATTGTGGACATAATGAGGGAGAAACGGCTCCGATGGTATGGCCATTCTCTGCGTGCAGTGCCTGATACTGTTACTAACTCTGTCCTTCATTTTGAGGTTGAAGGCCTACCCCCAGTGGACGACCGAAGCAGCGTTGGCAACACACAATAAATGGTGACTTAAAAATTACCGGCCTAAATCCAGCTGACGCACGAAACCGAACGAAGTAGAGGTCAATGACCAAAAAAGCGGACCCTGCACCAGCGGAACAACGCTAGAAAACATAAGAAGAAGAAGAAGAAGATTGGGTATGGCCATTAGTGGCAATACAGAATTACTATTATACTAAACGTGAGTAAGATTGAATAAACTGATATAGAATACTCGAAAACACCTTCATTTAACATCGTATCAGACTGTCACTTTTATCTTGATTCTGTGGACAAATTGCACACAGTTTGGTGCAAATGTAAAAACATGTAGTAATGTTCACTCGGATAAGTACCATTACAATTCAAACAAGAAGGTGGACGTATTTCATATCTCTCCGGCGATAAAGAAAGATAAACGACCACACTAACGCCCTCTACAAATGAGAACGGTTAAGTTCCACCTCGACATACAAAGATACCGATAATTATTCATACAATTTGTGTCCTTTATTGACCAAGATAGCTATGCACATTAAGGTGTAAGATTTAAGAGATCAGGCTATCTCTGGACATGGGAGACGAGTGGGATCAAACCCCACAATCGGCCATCCTGGAAATGGTTTTCCGTAGTTTCCTAGTTCCAGCTCCGGACATACCACGGTTTCTTCCCCCCCAACTCCTTATAAATTCATCATTGTGTGTTTGTGTCCTCAGTCCTTTGACTGGTTTGAAGCAGCTCTCTATGACTCCCTGTCGTGGGCAAATCGATTCATTCCTACCACAATTTACATCCGAGACAATCTGTTTAACCCGGCAGTGAGTGGTCGCACATATAGTGCATCTTAAAGAGGTCGCGGTGGGTCACCATGACCCACATATTATTATTTAACTATGTTCGTCAGGACTTGCACTTTTTATCATTTTAAATGATCTTGTCGACTTCGTCGTTACGCTGGGGTCTGGCGTTACGTTACGGTGACGGACGGACAGATGCACTGAGGTGTGTGACGTGATAGTAACGCTCGGTGCATGTGTACCCCCGACAATCTCTACTTCGTTAGTATAAGACAAAAATCCCCGATTCATGGATGTCACGGGTAATCTCGAGAACCACTGGATGGATTTTGATGCGATTTTCACCATTCTGTAAAGGATATATCGAGGAAAGATTCTGTAGAAAATAATTTATGTATGATGAAAGGAAGCCAAGCAGTAACGATTTCAGTGAAAAAGTCGAAAACAAACTTGGGGTCCGTGCTCTTCTTAAGCTTACGCTGGGCAAACCGTTAAAAATATCAATATACTATGAGCGTAAGAATTGGTCAGCATGAAAAGTTCTACAAAAAAGTCCGCGAGAGCATATCTCTATCTTCAATACATCGCCCACTATAGGTGTTTTTAGACTGGATGGAGGGGGCATCCCGCGCGCTTGACCTTGCTTTGCTCTTGGTTTGCACTTGCTGTTCGCGAGTAATTTGAAACAAGGTAAAGTATAAATAAAGCAAGATAAGTATTATGCACATAATTTTCTACCATGTCAAGAGTCTTTGGCTACGAGCGAAGCCTTTCTAGCTTTTTTTCAGCATTTGTAGCATTTAAAATGATACAAAGTCTAGTCTTTCAGACTGACTGTCACTTTTTGTTCTTGACTCTTCGTTAGTTAGTTATTGGAGATTTTAGGGGCGGAACTGCGCGGTAATCTCACCTTAACCCTTCCTTCCATAACTAAGTGTGTAATTCTCGGGTGTCCTAGTAGCCTATGTGTTCTATCTCTGCTTTGCATTGTATATAAACAATTGCTGTACCAAATTTCATTGCGCTCGGATGGTTAAATCACGAGAAAAGTCTATTAAAATGTTTCAAATTCGCTTGGCCACCATGCTCGTTTCGTAGTTAACAGGTTTTTGGAAGTATCAAAGGTGAACATTTAGTTATGCCCCTTATCACCGTACAAAATGTCAGGGTGGCATCAGTAACAGTCTCGGAGATATAGAATGCCAGTGAAATATTTCGCACAGTCGCCATGTTAGACTGGTGAGACGTAATAAAATTTGAAACGCACGCTCGGGGTTGACCGAAATAGTACTATGATTTTAGCGAGTAGGCCTATCATATATTTTATTAGGGGGGAACACACATACACATACACACACACACACACACACACACAGACACACAGACACACGATGTCGAAATGTAAACATTATGTGTCAGAAAACTGCAGAATCATAACCAGTTGCTTAAAATCCACTTAAGTTGATTGGCTATACCACCTCACTGGAATAGCACCACCTCCTGCTCGAAGAGAAATAGCTGCGAACAAGGAAAGAATGACAGTGGAGCAGGAATGAACCCATCCTCTGTATGGGCATGAACCGCACCCACAACGACTGAAGTCAATGAAGAGTTTCCTTAGAGCATCGAACTTAGAACCACTGCTGAAAAAGCCGCGCTGTAACTTTGGAGGGATACGACCTACCTACCCCATGGATGGAAAAGACTCTGAATCCTTACCTCCTGGCTATGCCGGGGAATGAACGACTTGGAAGTCCCTGAATAGACTGAGATCTGGAGTAGGTGAATCAAAGATTAATTTTGCAAGATGTGGCTACACTGATGAAGACAATATTCATTGTGACTGTGGAGAAGACCAGGCTGTTCAACATAATATGCGTAAATGTCAGCTATGTCCAGCCTCCTGTACAGAAGATGATCTTTGTCAAGGAACAGGAAAAGAAGTGGACAAATTTTGGGCTCAAATAATATAGCTGTGTAACATAGACTATGTTTATGCTCGACCCTGACTATTATGTGTCAGAAAACTGTACCATAATGAGGGTCATTATAACACTATTTTTCATTATGAAACAGTTTCTCCCACCAATCAGAGCCCAAGAAACAGTTGTGTGACCAATTAGGTAAGGATACTCAAAAGAGCTGGGTTATGCCCTAATCCTGAAATAAATTATTTATTAATCTCATGTAATCCTGCTCTTATGTGTACATTCGTGTTGACCGACTGAAAAGCACTAAACTCTTGCTCTTAGAGTAGTTAAGTGAGATAAGTAGAGTCAATCACTAGGAAATCCATACCGTAATCCCCCAGGATAGCAGTAGCACTGTAATTTGCTGTCCGTGAAAGCCAAAATAGGCCTACCATCTTTTTGGAAGCCTTTATAGGGAGGTGAGGACTGCTTGACCTTTTAGCTGTCGCAGAAGAGGTGCAGGTGCGCTTCATAAAGGCGGGGGGGGAGGGGGTAGCGTGCAGTTCGCTACTCCTGTGGAGGTCTGGGCGCGGTAACCAAGAACCCGCTGATGAGCCAGCTTGGTGTCCTAGGCGAAACATCACACAAAAGACGGCAGAAACCTAGAAAGATTGCCGAGTTTTAATTCACTAGCCGTGAAAGCCCATGTACCACCTTTTAAAAGAATTTTGCTTATAAAAATGTTGAAGTTCAGAAATAGAGAAAGCTGCTGCTATGTAGTAGGAAGCGGTAGTGCAAACGTCCCTCATGTATTTCAAATGTTACTATCCCTCCCTATATTATTCTGCTAAGGTCCCATTCCAATTTTGTACCGAAAATAAGGTCCCATTAACACCAACCTACACATATGGGGTAACTACAGGTTCAGCTTAACCCAATGCGTAAGCGAAACGCACTCAATTACTCTTTAAATGCCTCACAATTAAGTAAATACCTTAAAACATGTAGGTTGGTTCTTAAGTTTAGGGGCTGCGACAACGCGGTCATGTAGCCCCTTAAATTAAAACATGTATATTTACAATGAAATAAAGAAAGAATGCAACACGGTAACCATGGTAACAGAATCTCACAGGTCCATCTATTTCTGTAAGACGCTTTGCAATTCCAATTATTACATTACAGTGAAAGTTTCCAGACTGTTATAGGGTTATCACGGAACCAAAATAAGCTGTAAAATTCATCAATACATAGTATAACGCGCTCTAGATTTTTCACGCAATTTTTCACGTGTGAGTGTGGTACGAAAGTCTTTTTCATCCGACTATAAAGGGTCTCCGAAAACCACATTTAAAGGCCCTTAAATTAACAGTGTCTGAGATATTCCCAGAAAACTAACTTCGCTCTAATATACCTATGAAGGAATGACAAACCCCTAACCACTTTACCAGTAGCTGAATTGATAAGGATAAGTCAGTCATAGCATTCATGATTGAGATTTTGCTAAGTGTACTCTTTACAACTAGAATATTCGCGGGCGAAGCCGCGACGGGTAATGCTAGTCCTACAATAAAAGGAAAGTTCTAGTTTTGGTGATTTGTACCTTCTTTTGAATAATTATCAAATCGATGTGGCTATGGAGGTAGAAATGTTGTTGAAACGTCCCCTGGTGTTACATTTTCATTACTCTTAATATTATTATTGACTTTAAGTCGGATTAATTCTATTTTACCTGTTCATACGTAAAAAGATATGAATAAATGAAAGTAAGAAATCACGTTTGTGGGTTCGGGTTCAGCGCAATACTAATGCTTTGTGGCTTATAACTGCAGAGTTAACAGCCGCGTTAAACAACACACTTACTTTTGAATTCGTTCTCTTAGTGTAGTTAAGTGAGATACAGCAGAGTTAATCACTAGGAAATCCATAGCGTAACCCCCCGGGACAGCAGCATCGTAAGTACCAAGGGTGGAAGTGCATAGCTCGTTCAACTGCTTTAAAGTGAATGGGACGGTTGGCAATATGAGGTTCTGCACGCTGCGGCGTCATCATGTTTGTATTGGAAGGAAGAAAATAAAAAAGAGAATGGGATACTCTACGGAAGGGAAGGAATATAGACCTCGTAGACTATTAAGGGGACTATTGGATTGTCGACTGCCATTGGATGACAGCTATCAAACGATCGCCCACTCTGATTCTCTAATCGCTACTCTTGTTTGTTCTTCCCACATGTAATAGGTATTACAACAACGCCATCGTGTGAAGCCATCAGTGGACATAAAACCTATAAAGGTTGGATTCTCGTTGGAAAAATCATAAAGCAATATGGAACGAGAGTACTAGGAATTTCTCCACTGATGAAGAGTATTTGATTATGAGCAATGGTATTACTTGAAAGCATCTCGATGTTTTAATAGGATTCAATCAGTGGCGCATGGTAACATGAAATGTGAGGGATTCCTTAATTCAATGGCTATATTTATCCTTTGAACATTTCTTTTTGTTAAAACTCAGCATTTTTTCTAAGTTTGAGCCGTGTCTTGTGTGGGGTTTTGCCTAGGACGTAAAGCAGGCTCATCAGCGAGCTCTTGGTGTCCCCGCCCGGATACGGCACGAACCTAGAAAGATTGCTGAGTTTTAATTCGCTGGCCATGGAAGCCAATATACCAACTATTTGGAAGCCTTCATAGGGAGGTTATGGCTGCTTGAGCTTTTAGTTCTCGCAGTAAAGAGGCGCAGGAGGGCTTCATAAGAAGGGAGGTAGCGTGCAGTTCGCTACTCCTGTGGGGGTTCAAGCGGGGACACCAAGAGCCCGCTGATGACCCAGCTTGGTGTCCTAGGCGACATCCTACACAAGACACGGTACAAACCAAGAAAAATTGCTGAGTTTTAATTCATTGGCCGTGAAAGCCAATATACCATCGTTTCTTTTGTTATAAAGAAATAGAAATACAACTACAATAAGTGGCTACTTAAAACGCAATTAATATTGGAAAATATACACTTCATCACAAACACAGCACACAGAAAGCAATTCCAAGGAATGTAGAGATATTCACCTCAACTGTTCGGGAACCGGTCAGAACGAGCTATTTTGTCTTGTATAGATTTTGATCTGATGATGCTCGCTTGACGAGTGAAAAAAGTCATTCCTTAGTTAATTCCCTCTTCTGTAGTCCAAAACAAATATCGTATTATATACTAGCAACCCGGCCCGGCTTCGCCCGGGAGAATGCATTACGTGATAAGCGCTTTTTTTACGATGTCAATAAACTACGACCTATATCTGTTTTACGTCTCGGCATGATGGGTTAAAATCACTGACTGGACTATTAATTGTATTATCATGGAGACAGCATGTGCAGCAAATTCTTGTCAGACGTAATTTAGGAATGGCGAGTTGCATGAAACACAAATCCCCCTTCCGTCCAATCTAAAAACACTTATAGTGGACGATATTTTGAATATAGAGATGTGCTCTCGCGTACGTTTTTGTAGAACTTCGCATGCTGAGCGATTCTTACTCTCATTGTATATTGATATTTTAACGGTTTGCCCAGCGTAAGCTTAAAAAGCGCACGGACACCAGGATTTTTTTCGACTTTTTCTCTGAAATCGTTACTGCTTGGCTTCCTATGATCATAAATAAATTATTTTCTACAGAAACCTTCCTCGAGATATCCTTTACAGAACGGTGAAAACTGCATCAAAATCCATTCATTGGTTCTCGAGATTACCCGTGATATCCAAGAATCGGGGACTTTGTTTTATACTAAATAGAGATTATACGCCAATCAGTATAATTTAATATAGTAAAATCCCCCTTCCGTCCAATCTTAACTTGACTGTGTTCCACAGGCGAAATGAAGAAAACCCGAGTTGCACTTCCAGGGAAACTCCAAACACAACCACCCTTCTCAGAAGACTTAACTCAACACGACTCGACGGTTTGCTGCTGGCTGTAACTGGGGCAATCGGTTTGCCCGCTAGCTAGGTTGTAACAGAGATGATAGACTCGCCCTTAGCTAGCTCGTAAACTGTCGCCTCAGTAGTTGAATGGACATGGTTGGAAGAAATTAAAACGTAAGAACACTTATAGTGGGCGATGTATTCAAGATAGGCATATGCTCTCGCAGACTTTCTTCTTGAACTTTTCTTGCTGAACAATTCTTACACTCATAGTATTTAGATATTTTTAACGGTTTGCCCAGTGTAAGCTTAAAAAGCTCTCGGATGCCAGTTTTTTTTTTCGATTTTTCCACTGAAATTATTTCTGATCGGCTTCCTTTGAACATAAGTAAATTATTTTCTACAGACATCATCCTCGAGATATTCTTTACAGAATAGTGAAAACCGCATCAAAATCCATCCAGTGGTTCTCAAGTTTACCCGTAACATCCAAGAATCGAAGACTCTGTTTTATACTAAGTAGAGATAGAGATGTATCAATGTATATAGTGGATATGGTGTTCGTTCTCGATCAACTTCCGTCACAATTCACTGTCCGGTGTGAACTACAACTAATCATCCAAGTGTAATAATTATTCACATATAATTTTCTTTATGTTCGACCCTCACTATTATGTGTCAGATAACTGTATCATAATGATGGTCATTATAACACTGTTTTACATTATGATACAGTTTCTCCAGCCAATCAGAGCTCGTTCATTGACCAATTAGGTAACGATAACTTCGCGCATGCGCTCAAAATCCAACATGTCGGACATAAACACAACATCGAACTATAATAAATTACCGACATGGAATACGCACCGTCCATATGTTCGCGTAAATAAACTGGCGAATATGAGACAAGAATTAGCACTGTACCTTAAAATCACCAACACTAATTTCTACACAGCGCATTGTCTTCAACTGACACCGGTGACAATATTACTGAGGGACGGCAGATGTAAACATATGGTTTGCATATGGCATTGCAAACACATAGAGCGCATGCGTCGGTCGTTCAAAGCTCTTGAAAGGCAGAGATATAACACCCAACGCTCGCTCTGCGATCACAAAATTCCAGTAGCTGACTCTCAACAGATATTTATGAATATTTATGTTAAAACATATAATAAAGTTATAATTATCGTCGAACATAAACAGTCGTATGCAACTCGCCTATAATGGTAATTAAGACACTCGTATGGAAATTATAAAACTCGCATACGCTCGTTTTATAAAAAAATACTCGTGTCTTAATTATAGCCATTATAGGCTCGTTGCATAATGTACTATTTCAAGTGTAGAGAATAGCACGCATTGCAATTTGGGTATAAGCTTGTTAACCTACTAAAATATATTTACATTTGTTGATTAGATAATATCTCAAAACATAATAAACTGGAAGGAGAGTTAAATATCCTGTGTATCCTCTTGAGAAAGTAGAAACTTTTGAATATATAGGAACCATATTAAGTAATGATGGAAAAATTGGACCCGAGGTACTAAATAGAACTAAGAAAGCAGTATCAGTTTATTATCAGATGAATAGCGGGTGAGTTAGCCGTGGTGGTTACGGCATGACTGATGGCAGTCGCTCACATCCGGGAGGCGAGGAGGTTCAAATCCCCCCGCCGGCAACCTTGAAGATGGTCTTCTGTGGTTTCCCATCTTCCTTCCAGGCAAATGCCGGGGTTGGTCCCTAACTATAGGCCACAGCCGCTACCTTCCAACTCCTCGTCCTTACATTCCAACTTCCCTCCCCAACGGTACTTGTAGCTCACCCATTGGGTGTCCATCTCGAAGCAGCTACAAAACTGGCGAGCCGAACATGTCCTCGGACACTCCCGGCACTAAAAGCCATACGCTAAAAAAAAAAAAAAAAAAAAAAAACAGATGAATACGACAATAGTAGGGAAGAAGGAGATAAGTCTTAAGACCAAAAAGCAGATCTATATTGCAATCATGGCACCGATTACGTTGTATGGTATGGAGAGTTTGGCATTACAAGATAAAATCTAAGTAGGATTACCGCCACAGAAATGAAGTTTTTGAGGAGAGCAGTAGGAAAGACAAGAAGATAATAATAATAATGTTATTGGTTTTACGTCCCTTTTAACTACACTGGCTTTTAGAGACGCTGGGGTGCCGGAATTTTGCCCCGAAGGGGATCTTTAACGTGCCAGTAAATGTACTGACACGGCTCCCTCGCATTTGCGCACCCTCAAATGCCAGCTGACTGCGCCAGGTTTCGAACCTGCAACCTTGGGCTCAGCAAACGAGAACGTTACCCCTGAGCCACGCAGCCAGACAAGACATTAAGAGATCGAGTTCGAAATGAGAGAATTAGAGAGGAATTAGGACAAAACGCAATGGGTGAAGTGGTTGAGGAACGTCAGTTGAGATTGTACGGACATGTTAAGAGAATGGAAGAATAAAGAAAAGCAAAACAAATGAAACATGGAATGCGAGTTGAAGGAGGAGCAGGACGAGGTAGACCCCGCATTACCTGGGAGAATAGGATTGCGAGGTTGTGACGGAAAAGAAGCAAAACTGTTGTGGAAATGAAGAGAATGTGCAGAAATAGCTCAAACGAGCCTACCCCGACGCTTGAAGGCATATGGGAATTGAAGAAGACTAGATAATATAAAACAATTCCGTTATTATAATATTCATTTTCGATAGATTACACAAAACACCCAAGATATACAGAGTCCGCCAGAAAAATGTATACACTCTTTGTCAGACGATATCGGGATATGGATATTGTCAACTGTTATCATTGTTGAAACGTTGCCTACGCTATATACAAGGCCGGGAACTGCAACCTGCTTTGCGTTAAAAATGAATTACCATGAAGTTCTGCCAGTGACCGCTAGGATCGCTTTGTACCACCCTAGTTCCAGCATTCGCGCCAGTTAAACTCAATAGTGACATTGCAAATTGTGGTTGTTTACATGAGTATATTTTAAATGGTTTACTGCTGTGTTCCGTTTTGTACGTCCTGGCAGGGAATGTGCAGATCAGTTTCATTTCACTCGTTTCATATCAATTAGGAATTAAGAAATAAGTGGATTATAGCTGTTTCTCGACGAGGTGATAAGCCAGGTAGTGTGTTGACTCCTTCTAAACGGTCGGCAGTTTGGTTGGTTGGTTCCTCAGTTTAGGGGCTGCGACAACGCGGTCATGTAGCCCCGTGTACTTTGGGTGTGTGTAGAATCTGTCTGATAACCGGTGTTAATAATTGTGATGACTGTATTAGTGTAGGCATTTAAGAGAAGACAATTACAGTGTGAGCACAACTAGAAGATTTCTTCTGCCTAAATCTGTACCTTCAGTATTTACAGACTTTCCTCAGCACAAACGAGTGACAACTACACCTAGGAAACCACCAAAACGACGACAGTGTCAAACTGACGACACTCTTTCATCCCAAAGAAAATGTGACTCTCCAGGAACTGTGAGTAATTTTTGTCCCTGTTGGTGAAGACGAGATAAATTGAAGTATAGGGACACTGTTCTCACCCATTTCAAGGCCAGTTGTTAGAAAGTCTCTTCGAAAGAAACTGCGGGGTGCTACGAAAAAAACTGCTAAGCGAGTCGCTGTAATTCAAAAGCTACGAAGAAAACTTCATAATCTTCAGGCTGAATTGAAGAAATATAAAACTAAGAAATATTACATGAACAAGCAGCTGTCTGCAATTCAAAATGAAGCCCAACAAGGTAGCCTCAAAGCCATTTTTTTGCTCGAACAGCTGCAAGCATTTGGAAAGAAGAAATATAAGTACCAAGAAACTACAATTAAAATTTGTGTTCTTCTATCTACTAGGTCACCGACAGGCTATCGATTGTTACGTGAACTAAGCATCTTGCACCTACCACATCCCAAAACTTTGAAGACATACGTAGGGTACTCGAAAGGAGAGACTGGCATCACCTCATTGATCAGAGCAAGATTGATGGCAGAGGAATAGTCACTGGAACACGAGAATGCAAAAGTGGGCTTCCTTATCATTGACGAAATGGCTATAAAGCCTAGGCTTGTGTACGATATGAATGTATACATGTTTCTCGGCATGAGTGACGCAGGCTTAGACAAACTAGCCAACAAGTTACTTTGCATTCTTTTCAAAGTACTATCTTCTTCTTACAGAATTCCTGTGTCATTTTATTTTATATGTTCTATTTCTGGAGCGCACTTGGCAAAATTGGTATTAGATGCTATGAAGGTAGTCGAAGAAAGTGGTTTCAGAGTGTTAAGAATTGTAACTGACAACCGTAACGGTTTTAAAATGTTGTATAGTATGGTCTTTCGCTCAACAGATGTCGGTACTTACATCACGATAGTGGGAAAACGAAATGGCTGGAGCACGCTTGACGTTCGAGCAGTGAAAGTACATTCTGAAGTGGTTTATAAGGTTTGGTAATGCCGTTGAAGTGCAACGTCAGTGGAGGAGAGAGTTTGAAACAGAACCCCCAACACGCCTAACAATTAAACGCATTACTGGGAAGTTTGAGACGCATGGAACGATTTGTGATATTCACAAAGGAAGATCGGGAAGAACGCGTACAGCTACTAGTCCTGCTTTGTCGGCTCACGTGTTGGAAAGGTTTGCTAATTATCCTCAGAAGTCTGCTACGCAGTGTGTGCGGGAAGTGGGGATTAGCAGTACAAGTGTACGACGGATTTTGAAAACAGCTAAGTGGAAAGTTTACATCCCACGATTACCGCATGCGCTTAATGAGGATGATCTCGATCGTCGAATGCAATTTTGCGGATGGTATCAGCAATTGGTAACCCAAGATGAACAATTTCTGACGAAGTTAGTGTGGTCTGATGAAGCCCAGTTCAAACTTAATGGAACAGCGAATCGACATAACTGTGTCTACTGGGCTCCGGTAAATCCGCATGTTCATGTGGACAAGGCAGTCAATCTACGAGGGGTTACTGTCTGGTGTGGACTGTCGTTGAGGGGCTTACTGGGACCCTTTTTCTTTGATGGTACTGTCACTGGAGCAGTGTACTTGGGAATGTTACGCACATTAATATTACCATCTGTACGTGCGCTTTATGGAGCCGATGATGAAGTCTTCTACCAACAGGACCCGCCACCACACTACCATGTAGCAGTAAGAGCTCTGCTGCATGACAATCTACCGGGATATTGGATTGGACGAAGAGGGCCCATTGAGTTCCCCCCACGGTCGCCAGATCTTACCCCTATGGACTTTTACTTGTGGGGAACTATGAAAAATCAAGTCTATCGACGTAAGCCACGCACGCTGGAGGCCCTTCGCCAGGATATTACAGCGGCATGTGCAGCGGCCCCCATTCAAACATTGACGGACGTCGTTCTGCTATGTGTCTGGCAGCCAACGGTGAACATTTTGAACATCTCATGTAACCATATGTTTAACAGAAGACTACATATGTAATCAAAATTTAAATGTAAAAGAAACACAAATTAAATAGTTTTGTTCCGTAAAGAGTGTATACATTTTTCTGGCGGACTCTGTATATACATGCGGGTCAAATTTTATAATATTTCTCAAATAGTTGCAGAGATTTTCATTTCGTGAAATGTGTATTTGTTGGTGTAAGAAGCCCCTTAAAATATAACTCAGGAACTGGTACCTTTTCATACGCACGCGCACTTACGGTGCCTCATTCCACCTTAACAACCTAGAGGCAAACTACCAGCCTAGAGTTAAGTTTAGGAATCAATACCTAAAGTACAACAGATGTCCTAAGTACTTAGGCATAACATTGGACAGGACACTGACTTATCAACAACATACAGAAAAAACTGCTGCAAAACTAAAAAGTCGCAATAACCTACTTAGTAGGTTAGCTGGAACATCATGGGGCGCTGACGCCAGCACACTCAGGACTACCGCTCTGGCTGTCGTGTATTCTCCAGCTGAATATTGTGCAGGCGTGTGGTTGAACAGCTCTCACTGCCAACTCGTAGATATACAACTCCGCCAGGCAATGCGCATCATCTCTGGTACTCTACGTTGCACCCCTACCCAGTGGCTACCTGTACTTTGTAATATCGCTCCACCCCATTTAAGGAGACAGCAAGTTCTTGTTCGCTTGTGGTACAGGATCAAAGAAAATGCTGAGCTTCCTATTCATCAGGATGTCATACGGCTCTCTACAAAGAGATTGAAATCCCGAAAGCCAGCATGCAAAACGGCTATTGATCTTTCGTCCACTGAGTTCAACCTCCGAAATGCCTGGAGAGATGAATGGCGAAACTCCTCACCTCGCGGCTTACTTCAAATCAGTGACCCCACCACAAGACTTGCTGGTTTTAATCTTCCTCGGGCAGTTTGGTCAAGGCTCAACAGAATCCGATGTGGTACCGGTCGAACAGGTGCAGCCCTACACCAGTGGGGTTGGATAGATTCACCCCGATGTGACTGTGGTTCTGAAATGCAAACTATCGAGCATATTGTGCAGGAGTGCCCTCTGCATTCATATCCCGGCGCCTTGGATGATCTCCACTCAGCAACTCCTGATGCAATTGCGTGGATTACAGACCTTCCTGTCCAAATTTGATGTGATGGTCCTAATGCTGTCAATAGTGTTTAAAATTGTAAATAGTGTATATACTGTAATTATTTTTCTGTCTTGTTAGCATCATACGCTAAATAAATAAATAATTAATATTATAACCAATATCGTACAATGTGGCCCTTGGAGCGCATGAGCTTCCTTTGCCCAGAAGTTCCCCTGTTTGCTGATGCACCATGATGGCGGCCGCTATTGTAATTAAAGTGTCTGTGAAATGTGCCGGCTGGAATGAATATTGCACTCTTTGAAGAGCGCAGCGTCATGGCGCTCGCTGTGTTCCCTCATATTATCTGGCAGTAGGATGAGAAAGTGTCAATCCAGCTGTCATACGTCATAGTAGCTCGATCAGTAATACTGCCATTTGATGATATTTTAATAAAAAGAGAACCACCTGCGATTGGGAATTACTCTGCTGGAATTGGTTTCAACGGATGAAAGTGGCAGTAACTCGGATGACCATTTCAAATCTAGAAATGGATATAACCCGTTACATAAACAAGAAGTTCCGTAACGAACTAAAGAGCTCACTTTTCTTAAAATTTAAGATCTATGCCAATGATTAATCTATATGGATCTATCTAGAATAATGACGAAATTAAGTTGGTAATATCGAAATTTCTAATTAGTTCAAAATACTGTTTACCTGGCATAATGTAGCCTAATAGAGAACTACAGTTGGCAGCCCTCGTGACTGAATATTGTTATGTCAATTTAGTATAGAAGTTACATGCATTTTAAAATGGGATCTATCAGCAGGCTTAGAATCATGTTTGCAGCACTGACGTATATTAGTTACTCCAAATTAATCCAGAATGCCACGTGCTATACGTGTGCAAAGTTTAGAGCTATTTGCTTGCATACTTTCTGATATATTGATATTAGGGTAACAAAATAGAGACAGTATTTATTAACAGTTGGCAGCCCTGGTTACTCTTAAGAATCGGCATATACATATCTGTTATGGTACACATAACAGACACGAAATTTGGTTGAAATCCAAATTATAGTATAGAAGTTACATGTATTTAAAGTTGGAATTCTCAGCAGGCTTAGAGTTATGTTGGTAGCACTGAGGTATATAAGTTCCTTCAAATTAATATAGAATGTCAGGTACTATACGTGTGCATAGTTTAAAGCTGTCGGCTTGCATACTTTCTGATATATTGGTATTTGGATAAAATAAATTGAGAGCATTTATTAACAGTTGGCAGCCCTGGTGGATCTTAAGAATACGTTAAGTCATGTATGTTTATGTACACATAGCACATACAAAATTTGGTTGAAATTCAATTGATAGTGTAGAAGTTATATGCATTTAAAATTTGGACATATCAGCAAGCGTATATTCATTTTGGCAACACTGCGATTTATGGCCTCCTGGAAATTAAACTGCAATATTATTATCTATACGTGTGCTAATTTTGAAATAGCTCCTATTCATATCTTCCAAGATATCCAACATGGAGCTCAAATTTCAATTGCGATTTTTCAGCAGTTGGTAGCACTGACATCATTTTCAAATATGGGCGTGAGCTATTCAGGTATAGATCTTTACTCCTACCAAATTTTGTTTCGATTGCTGCAGCCGTTTAGGAGTTGATAGGGGGGGACACACACACAGCCAGCCAGACAGAAGGACAGACAGACAGACAGACAGACAGAAGGACGGACAGACAGACAGACACACATTTGCCCGATCTCATAAGTCTACTTTTTCCTCATTTTTGCAAAATGTGAAAAGTAGGCTAAAAAATAAAAATCTAACGGAAAATGATTTGGAAAATAAAGTTTTATATCATGGGCCTTCGTAGTTTCATAGACGGACCTCCAGACAGGTGTGAACCCCACCATCAATGGTTCTGAAAATTGTTCCCCGAGGTATCCCCGTTTTAACACTAGGAAAGTTCTGGAACGGTAAGGTACCTTCTACTCCAATTATTCATTACCGCATTTCATTCACTTCACCTCACATGAATTCTTGTGATAAAGTTAGTGTCAGAATGGATTTAAAAACCACACAGAAAACTCGTCTCACAATATCCTCGACCTCATCGAACTTGGAACAGACCAGTTGTGTGGCGCAGCTGCTGCTGTTGCCAAGATTTCAGGATCGAGTTCAGGGGCAATCAGTTGACATATAAGGATGCTTAAATGCGGGGAATCCGTATCAGTAGATTTGGTGGCACGATAGAGATTACCTACAGAGAAAAATCACGGCACCCCGGCGTCTCTAAAAACCGCAATCGTTAATAATAATAATAATAATAATAATAATAATAATAATAATAATAATAATAACAATAATAATTTTATTGATTTTACGTCCCTTTTAACTACTGCGGCATTTATAAACCTCGGAATGTTTCCCCGAAGGGATTTTTTAACATGCCAGTCAAACTACTAACACCGCTCGCTCACATTTTCGCACCCTAAAATGCCAACTGTCTATGCCAGGATTTGATCCTGCAGCCTTGGAAACAGCAGGCAACTACGCTACTGCTGGATCCAGTTCAGCTAGTAGTGAAAGGGGACGTAAAACCAACCACATTAATTTATGTTCGACGATGTGGAAAGGTGAATATTATACATCAGAAATCTGTATCATGATGATGGTCATTCAAAGAAAGTTATTAAATATAATAAACTTTGTACCAATCATCAAAACTTATTTTAAAAACTGAGAGGGATCATCAATCATTTTCTTATTCAATACCTTCCAAATCTTTCATATTATGATACACTTTCTCCAGCCAATCAGAGCTCATTTATGGACCAATTAGGTAAGGATACCTTCGCGCATGCGCTCAAAATCCAACATGTCGGATATGAACACAGCATCCTCCTAAATAAATTACCGACATGGAAAGTGCACCGTCCATATGTTCGCGTAAATATACTGGCGAATATGTGACAAGAAATATCACTGTACCTTAATATCCCCAACACCAATTTCTACACAGCGGAATGCTTTCAAACGACTTCGGTGACAGTTTGACTGAATGCTGCTTCTCATCGGTGTTCGGCAGCCTGTAATCATATGACATTGCCAAGCAGACAGAGCGCATGCGTCGGTCGGTCAGAGAACTTGGAAAACAGAGATATCAAACCCAGCGCTTGCCTTCCGATCACAAAAGTCAAGTGACTGAATCTCAACAGATATTTATCAATATTTATGTTAAAACATATAATAAAATTATACTGGGCCAGTGTGAAAGAACGAGGGAAAAGGCAGTTGAAATAACATGATCCATAGACGAGGGAAACGATTATTTAAAAAAAATGCAGCCAGTCTGAAAGACTAGACGTTATATCATTTCAAATGACGCATGCTACAAACGCTACACATGTTAGAAAGACTCAGGAGGGCTTCTCGCTTCGCACGAAGCCCCAGGACTATTTCAACAGACTCCATTACCCATTAACTTAGGCTTCCCGCGCGGGCACATCTTTAAGTGTCACCCTGTATTTGAATCTGACATCTTTTACAACTATTTAAGAGTCACCCATTATTTGAATCTGATATCTTGCAAACCTCTTTAAGGGTCACTCTGTATTTGAATTGAATCTAACATACTGTACACCTCGTTAAGTGTCACCCTGTAATTTGCTCTGGCATCCTGCACACCTCCGTAGGAGGCACCCTGTATTCTCATCTGGCATCTTGTATATCTCTTTAGAAGTCACCCTGTATTCTTGTGTGACATCTTGTACACCTCTTTAGGAGTCACCCTGTATTCTTGTCTGACATCTTGTGCACCTCTTTAGGAGTCATCCTGTATTATTCAATGCCATCTTGTAGATCTCTTTATGAGTCACCTTGTATTCTTATCTGGCATCTTGTATATCTCTTTAGTAGTCACCCAGTATTTTTATCTGGCATCTTGTATATCTCTTTAGGAGTCACCTTGTATTCTTATCTGGCATCTTGTACTGTATTTCGCTCTGACATCCTGCATACCCCTTTAGGAGGCACCCTGAATTCATATATGGCATCTTGTATATCTCTTTAGAAGTCACCCTGTATTCTTGTGTGACATCTTGTACACCTCTTTAGGAGTCACCCTGTATTCTTGTCTGACATCTTGTGCACCCCTTTAGGAATCACCTTGTATTCTTATCTGGCAACTTGTATATCTCTTTAGGAGTCACCCTGTATTCTTATCTGGCATCTTGTACTGTATTTTGCTCTGACATCCTGCGCACCTCTTTAGGAGTCACCTTGTATTCTTATCTGGCAACTTGTACACCTCTTTAGGAGTCACCCTGTATTCTTGTCTGACACCTTGTGCACCTCTTTAGGAGTCTCCCTGTATTCTTCTCTGCCATCTTGTACACCTCTTTAAGAGTCACCTTGTATTCTTATCTGGCGTTTTGTATATCTCTTTCGGACTCACCCTGTATTCTTATCTGGCATCATGTACACCTCTTTAGGAGTCACCCTGAATTCTTTTCGCTTCGTTCGAAGCCCCAGGTCGCTCGACGCCCCAGGACTCTTTCAACAGACCCCATTAACCACTAACTTAGGCTTCCCGCGTGGCTGCATTACGTCACGCACTCGCCATTATTTACCCATTATCTTTGGCTTCCCGCGCGGCTGCATGACGTCACTTCCGTCTCCGTAACGCAACCGTCTCCGTCCCGCATAACTTTAGACTCAATCATAACGACGAAGTCGACAAGATCATTTGAAATGATAAATTAAGTTATAATTATCGTCTAACATAAACAGTCCCATGCAACTCGCCTATAATGCTTAATTACTTCCATTATAGTCTCGTTGCATAATGTACCGAGAGTTTAGTTTGTATGTAACGGAGACCCTCGCTTGCCCGCTCGCCCGCGTTGCGCGTCTGTCTCCCGCCAGGCACTTTGCCGTTATGCGACGCTCGCGCGGCACTGAGTCATTGAGTATAGGAATTTGTACTTAAATTTGTACTTCAATGTGATCCTTGACCAATTTCATGACGAACTGACTTACGGAGAGCGATTGTCAAATTACTTTCAACAAGATTCTGCCACTGCTCACACTGCCGAAGCATCCATGACAGAATTGCGTCGCATTTTCGGTACGAGGATTATAAGTCGGAACGTGTGGCCCTCGCGAAGACCAGACTTATCACCATGTGACTTTTATTTGTGGGGGACGCTTAATAATAGAGTGTATGCGAGAAACCCTCACACTATAAATGAGCTTAAAGACTATATTACAGCTGAAATACAGTCAATTGGTGCTGAAGAACTTCAGAGAGTAAATGCCAGTTTCATAAAAAGGTGCCAGCGATATGTAGCAGTGAATGGCGAACATTTTCAGCACCATCTGTGAACTAGGTAAGTACAAATTCCTATACTCAATGACTCAGTGCCGTGACGGCGCCGCATAACGGCAAAGTACGTGGCGGGAGACAGGCACGGCCACGGACGAGCGGGCAAGCGAGGGTCTCCGTTATATACAAACTAAACTCTCTGTACTATTATGTATTTATTTATTCGTTAATTCCCCATAAGGAGAGTGTTGCAACACAATCAATGTTCATGTTCTATTCTGGCCCTTTCTTCTTTTTTCCCTAAAATCTCTCATATACACTATGCTTCCTTCTCTCTTCCGTCCACTTCTTTCCTGTTTGTCACTCTTTGGGAGTTTGCTCTCACTTCTGTTGTCTAAGTTTTTCTCTGTGTGTGCTCCTGTCTGCCATATCTTCTGTAGAGATGTTTAGTTTCTCGAGGTCTTCCACGGTTTCCTTTACCCAATTGGTTTCTAGTGTACTATTCGTAACTATATTAAATATGTTCTTGGTCAGTCCTTCTTCGTTCATCCTATGTGTTTCAATAAAACTTTGCCCTTCTTTTCCTTATGTTGTTTGTAATGGTCTCTGTCTGTTTGTATAGTTCTATTGTTTTTCTCTTTATCCATATTCCCTCTTTCTGAACTGTCTCGTAGATCTTTCTCAAAATTGTTCACTCTTGTTTTTCTAATTCCTTGATTTTTGTTCGTCCCTTGATTGCTGTCGTTTCTGAACCAACAACCAACAACATTATTATTATTATTATTATTATTATTATTATTATTATTCATTCTGTATACCTCATCCACGGAATCTGTGAAGTAATTTTGCGCATGACGTCACACGGAGGAAGTGTAAAGAGAATGCGATGGACGGAGCTTGGCAACCTAGCCCTTACGAGAGTTGGTGGAAGCCAAGGTCGCGCCACCCTCCTGCGCTAATTATTCAGTGACATCGCGCCTCATTGGACCAGTCAGCAGAGTTATTCCTGTGCGCAGACCACGTGTTTCCACACTGGCGCTTCGCAGATTGCTTGGACGGAGTATAGTTTCAGCCTCCTACGGACCACGCTATTTCAACTGTCCCTTTCCATTCCTTTTAGCCTGAGGTTTAACGTTTGGCCAGTATTCCCGCATTCGTTACCGATGATGTTCCCTCCTCGCTTCAGCCCATGTTTTGCCAGTTTTTAGTTTTGGCCTTTTCTTTCCATGCTAGTGGGTTTAATACGCCGAAGCTGGCACAGGGACATGTGAGGGAGACAGCGGACGCGCGCAACTACCCCATGCTGGTCTTATGGAGGGTGAGGTCATGGAGGAAAGGACTTAAGGAGATGCCTTCGCTGCGCTGCCTAGTGGAAGCTGCTGAAGCCAAAGGGCACGCCCACATTGGGTAGCAAGAAAATGACTGTTCCTATGCTTAAAGCCGTAAACCACTCCAACTAGTCTTGGATTTTAGTAACATAAAACTGCAATGACAAGTCAAGATTGTTTCTTGGATATCCAGAATACACTCTGTACGACACGTTACTTGGCACAAATAAGCTGCGTTATCGTTTTAAAAGTCAATTTAAATAGAAATAGGAGAGCACCGTTGCAAGGCTAGTTTTGTAAGAAAGACGTGGCAAAACGTAATAATACGCTGAAACACTGATTAAATTGAATACAGGTGTCGGAAGGTGCGAGTTATACCAAAGAAGGAACATCTTGGGAACTATCATATTGATGCCGAACTAATCACGGTATTTACACCAAAATGATTTTTAAGTTCTTATTGGTGTTGAGACATTCATCAGTTTTTAGGTCTAATTTCGAGCACAACCACTTTCATTCACTGTTCGTACATATTTTGATATTCAAGAATGCGAACCTTAAAATTAATAAACAGAGCACTTATTCGATTCGTACAATCATATGCAAGTCAAGGAACACAAGTTAACACAATACAAGTTAAGGTTACGCCCACTTTGGGCGAAGCGCTTGGCTTCAATCAAACGAGCTCAGGGCATCTCCTCTTATTCTTTCCTCCATGGGTGAGGTAAAACTAGCACAGTGGCTACTGGGCAAGATGGCCGCCACGCACAACGAGCTTGGGATTACGGATACCCTGAGCCAATATGATGACGTCATCATTATCATGTACGAGGGGGAAAAGTAAAGGGAGGGGGAGGGGGTCGTTTAACGTCCATTAAATACGTTTGTGTGTAAAACATATCCCACCAAGTGAGAGAGAGGAAAGGTAGTTGACTTATTAAATTTAATGGTAGAAGGTTACTAGGTGGCTTTCCCTACATTAACCCATCATGGCAATCATAATAGCCTCAAGCACTAGGTGACTAGACGTTAAACGACTCTCTCCTCGTCTCTTTCCTTTTCTACCGCGTACACGATATTCATAACGTCATCCTATTGACTCAGGGTTCCCGTAATCCTGAGTTCGTTGTGCGTGGTGTCCATCTCGCCCAGTATTCACTGTGCTTGGCGCAGTCCAATTGGGCCAATTGATTACACTGATAAAATCGGGCATTTTTTCGCCATTGTGATCTGCCCCTTCGATAATTCATAGTTCGATTGCGCCTTAATTAGCCCTTTAACAACTTCCCCTCTCTTCTCCCCACTCTGCAGCGAACACATACCATACTGTTCACATGGTCCAAACATTCGTCATAGAGATTGTTAGAGGGGAAGTGTCTCTCGGTTTGACCGTCCCGGGGGTGTCAATTACTAACGTCACATTAACCATTTGACCTAGCGTTCAGGATATGATAAAAACTATGTGGAAAAGCTGTATCCAAAGAATACGATATGTCATAATTAAATAATAAATATATATGTTTCAGTGTTTTGTGCTAGATCACAACGTGTTTTGTAAAGCTCTGCATGGCAGAGTGTGTACAGGAAATTCAAGAACCAGTTGGTCATTCTGCATGCTAAAATAAGAATATCATTGGATTTGAGTTTTCTCAATGGTAGTAGTGAGGGACGTAAGGTAGGTCGAACATCAATTCCCCTCGATTTTCCTTAATTCCACTCGGTCCTCTAAGGGACCCAAAAATGAGTTCCTCAACTCCGCTCAGGCTTTGGCAAGGGGTCGGCAAAGGGGTTAACCCCATTGACGTAAACAAATGTAATAAGCCTCCTGCTCACATTGTTTTTAACATGTACATAATTAAATGCTTGTATGTTTTTAACCTAGTCAGTCATTATACAATAAAATTTTGATAACAATAGGTGTATAATTTGTACCTAAAAATACTTTCGATATCAGCTGCGGATGCTGAAAATACTGTTTTCCAGCCTAGAACGGAAAAATCAGCTTTTCTATGCAATCATCTCGTCTGTTCTTATCAGTATACAAGTGATAATAAATTGCTAAATGAGGAGTAGACTAAGCAACAACAAAAAGTTAAACAATTTCACTCTATGTTTTGAAATTAGCTGTTCCACTTATTTTAGTACACTTAAAAATGTAACACTGAAGCAGTGGTTATTGTACTGCTGATATATAACTGACCACGGTAGGCTATTTCGAGAAGTTATACTTAGTTTGTTATCATTATTAGAAGTTATATTAGTTAAATTAGAGCATGGAAGACTTGTGTCGTTCTAAGAATGCGTAAGGATAAAGAGACCGCGACCGAGTGGAGTTGAGGGACTTTTCTGGCGACTACCTTGAGTGTCGAGTGGAATTGACCTGACTCAGGTACCCGAGTGGAATTGATGTCCGCCCGTAAGGGAGGATGGTTTCAGCGGTTGAAGCAGAACTTTGCCTGGGGCAAGTGGCGTGAAAGGACCGTGCGATAGAATGGCAAGATAAGAAAGATCTACTCAGAAGATTAGCTGGCGCAATTCGCCAACGCTGACTGTGCTAGCTTTACCTCAGCCCCCATAAGACCAGCATGGGGTAATTGCGCGTGGCCACCATCATGCCCACATGCCCCTGTGCCAGCTTCGGCTTATTATACCTACTGATTTTGTCTTTGGAGTTTTGTCTTGAGTGGAACACGCTCCTGTGTTATCACCACTTCACTTCATGCAGATCCTTCTCTAACTCGGTGAGCCACACCTCCTTGGTTATTTTGTTAAGAAAATAGCTGAAGATCCTATTGCTCAACCTCATAGAACTCATACGAGCAATGTGGCCATAGAAAACAATTCTTCTCCTACGAATGGTGTCCGTGATCTTTCTCTACGTGTGTGTAGAGTTTATGATTGCTATTATTACTGGGAATTACAGGGGTTGATATCATAACATTAACGATGTAGTTAGAAAATTTAGTGACCAGCAGGTCCTACGCCTCTCTCCTCTACTAACTGACTCTTCGTCAGCATCTGACCGTCCTCGTGTTGACATTCTTCCCCTTTTAATGTCTCGCGCACTCATGGTATCCACTGAATTGTTATTGTAGTTTACGTAATGTAGTTGCAAGCGTTTCGTAGGTTTGTACTTCTGAGACAATGATTGTATCGCCTTTGAGTCTTCATGTATTCATGAAATATTGGTTCATATTTCAAAAAAATAGGGGGATGAAACAATAACATCTAAACTTTTTCATTATCACCTGGGTTAATTTAGCCATTAACCAAAACTAATTGTCCACTCCTACTTAAACTGCCATTAGCTGACTTCCTCGTTTCTTTCATGTTCTAATTTTATCTTACTTTTATGTAAACCCCAGTTGATTAAACATATGTTAATAAACAATTATAATTTCTAGGTAACTTGAAGTTGTTTTCTTTTTCGAAAGAGTTTAAAGGAAATGCCAATTAAAGCCCTCAATGGTCGGAATGAATTTTCTTTTGTCGCATGGTGCTGTAAGACCAAATCCTGAAACAACCAGCATCATAAAATATAGTCTTAACAGGTACTCGTACGATAGAAGATTAACTAGCAGAGGGCTTTAATTTTGTGCCTATGACTGGAACAAGGGCAGATATTCCAGAAATTCTTGCAGTAAATAAAAACTAAAAATTTAGATGATGATGATAGTGATGATGATGATAATTGTACTTTTAAGGGGCCTAACTTCTGGGTTATCGGCCCCTAATGGTTCGAGTGATAGTGAAAATGAAAATGAAATGGAACTATACCTAAAACTATCTACTGACTTACAAATTAGAAGAAGAAATGGAAGACAAACGACAGGGAGAAAGGAAATGTCCTGAACCCTCGAAGAATGAGAATTAAGGGAAATGAGAACCACCAACCGCAGACACGAAAGGGAGAGAGGAGAAGGACCGCCCCAAAGGTAATGGAAGAAGGAGGAAAACCGGACCCAGCTCAGGAAGCCCTCAGGGACGCCAACTCCCGAACTCACCAGACGTGAGCCTTTGAGGGTGTTGCACAATCCAGGGTGCACCATAAGTGGTGGGGATACACATACCCTGCCTCCTTTAGGGCCTAGAGCAGATGCTGGGGATACAATGAAATGAAAACAAGGGGTCTGACCCCTCGAAGAATGAGGTATCAGGAAAGATTACACAAGGGCCAATTAAGGTGGGAAAATGAAAGACTCCCTAGGTCTTGGATACTCTAATACCGTCAAGGTCGGAAGAGAACAAGAGTTGACCAAGGGAAGTCGAAAGGAAAGAAGCCCGTGGTTGTCAACCCACCCTCCTCTGGGGGGTTAAAAGCTAGATTGACAAAATATATTTCTAAAACCTTAATTTTTTTGACATGCTATGCTTGCTGAAACACATGATAATATTAAAATTTCAAAATAATGTCATGTATCTGTGTGACATTTTCGCTATATAAACGTTCTCCGGAAGCTTTGGGTGAAACAGCGGGAGAACACGGTGTCTCTTTTGTCTCTGGTGACAGAACCTTTGACGTGTGTCGAGAGTTGCGAAAACTTGTTGTTGTGACCAGTAGTACGAGGGAGTGGGAGATGTCAGGTGGTGTGGCGGTAAGTTCCAGAAAACAGAGGCTCGTATGTGTAGCTTTCACAACACTTGTTCATTATAGCTGTCTCCCCTTGTCAACACACCCTTGTCACGACACAACACCCACACCAGGTCATCCCTCAAAGGGAATTACTCGTGACATTTCCGTAAATGTCTCCCTATATCAGAGGTGTGCATATTAGTTAACTCAGAGAGATCATTTAAGTAAACATTTTTGTGTAAAGATTATTCCAATAGTAGAACATTTAGAATCCATTTCTATACTGTTACCATTCATCCATTTAATTCATATATTCATTTATTCATTTCTTTACCCAATTCATTCGTTCATTCGATTCGTTCATCTAGTCAATTCCTTCCATTTCTTCTTTTATTTCTTTCATTCACCATTGGGAAACATTAAATCAATCACTTTTTAATGTTATGTACTTACCTTGTAGCCCAGTATTGTCTCATTCTTTGTGAAGTAGCTTTTCATTCCTTAAGATTTTGGCTGTTTTATCCATGAGCATATTTTCCGTGACTTGGATGGAGTTCTATTAAGTCTTTCTCCATATCTTTAAATCAAAGTTGTTTGGTTCTTTTGTCAAAGTTTTTTTTGGCTATAGTGCGTCTCTACCTTAAAAGACAGTACGCATTAAATGGGGCGCGCTGATGCCGGATCTACTGCATATACAAAGTTCTGCAAGGGCGGGCACATGATGTAATGTAACTGGTATACAGGCGTGCTTTTACGCAAAACTCGGGAAATTTCCAAAATATTTGTTTGTTGTATATAACTGTAGCTCATACCTTCAGCGAACAACGCTACAATATTCAGATATGATACGCCGAACCACAGAGCGCGAGTTTAATGCACACATTATAACAATTTATATTTTTCAATTATTTATGAATATGATAATATTATAATATGTTATTCCCGGGATGAAAAAATGCAAACCACGGAAGCCACTTAGAGGATGGCTGAGGTAGGAATCGAACCCAACTCTTCTCAGTTTTGTCTCATGAAGTCGAGTACACCCCGTTCCAGCCCTCAGACAAGAATTCAATTTCTTGGCGGAGCCAGGATTCAAACCTGGGCCTCCACGGTGACAGCCAGGAATGCTAGCCACTACGGTACACAACGAGGCGGACAATTTATAAAGAACTCAAGGACCACTTCATTTCACAGTTAAACTTCACACCATCACACCATCAGTCGGGGAGATACTGGCCTGAGTAAACAAACTTACGCAGCGTCAGCGCTGGGCGGGAGGAATAAGTGCGATAACTTATGAATGCTATCTGATATCAAGCTCGGGTTTGTTTTAAAAACTTTTTCACATATTAATGAACATTTCTTCTCGCTTAGTCACCTACGTAAAGTCAATAGCAAAAATGTTTGTCCCTACGTGACTTTCCTGTGATACCATCTCAGAATTTTCAAGTAACATTTAAGAAAAAAAAATCATAACTTTCTTACTATGAAAATAATTACTGCCCTGAGAAATAGAGTATCTTCTACCAACATCAGGCAATCTAAAAATAAATTCATGATCTGTTGCGATCATTATTTCATCATCTATGGCGTGATAAGTTTTATATCTGCAAAAATATAGATTTGCGCTAAAATATCGTAATTGTGAAAATTGGGCCTTGTGTTAATTATTTATGGCTTTTATTTATACATCACAAGCTGTACCCGGCATGCGTTGCAATGCCAATCAAAGAAAGTGTTGGCGTTGAAATTCTGTTTTTTGAAGTGCTTTTGGATACACAACATGTTTTTCAATTTCCGTTAACTATGCTATCGTAAAATGGATTTTCTAATTTAGAATCAATCGTGGGAGCGTGCACAACAACTTTCAAAAGTTTCATCGCAATCGGATGAATGGTATATGAACGTATACGGGATTTTGTTTGAACGATTCGTGCGCTGTCACTCATTTGTTGATTCTACTCGTACGCTACCTATTGAGAAATGAATTTGCTAAGTCGAAACCCTACCCTGGCGTGTACACAATAACTCATCAAGGTTTCATCACAATCGAAGAAGGTTATATGAACCCAATATGGGATTTTGTTGAAACGCTTCGCGCGTCGGCACCCATTTGTTGCATCTACTCTTGCGCTACTTATTGTGAAATGGATTTACTAAGTCGAAACCCTTCCCTGGCGTGTACACAATAACTGATCAATGTTTCATCGCAATCGGATGAATAGTATATGAATGCATACCGGATTTTGTTTAAACGATTCACGCTCCGTCACTCATGTGTTGAATCTACTCGTGCGCTACCTGCTGTAAAATGTATTTACCAAGTTAGAAACCGTCACGTAAGTGTCCACAACATCTCACCCAAGTTTCATCGCTATCGGACTAATGGGATATGAAGACATAGGGGAGTGTATTGAAACGCTCCGCGTGTCGTCGTTCATTTGTCGAATCTACTCGTGTGCTACCCACTGTGAAATATATTTACTAAGCCAGAAACCTTCCTTGGAGTGTCCACCATTTTTCACCCAAGTTTCACCGCTAACGGCAGAATGGTATATGACCTTATACGGGACTTTGATGAAACGCTTCGCGCGTCGTCCCTCATTTGTTGAATCTACTTGTGCGCAGCCTGTTGTATAGTGGATTTACTAAGCCAGAAACCTTCCATGAAGTGTACACAACATCTCACCCAAGTTTCATAGCTATCGGATGAATGGTATATGAATGCAGACGGGACATGGTTGAAACGCTTCGCGTGTCGTCGCTCATTTGTTGATTCTACTTGCGCTACTTATTGTAATATGGATGTACTCAGCCAGAAACCTTCCCTGGAGTGTACACAACATCTCACCCAAGTTTCATCGCAATCGGATGAATGGTATGTGAACGTATACGGGACGTTGTCGAAACACTTCGCGCGTAGTCACTCATTTGTTGAATCTAAACGTGCGCTTCGTATTGTAAAATGGATTAACTAAGCCAGAAACCTTTCCTGTAGTGTACACAACAATTCACCAAACATTTATCACTGTCAGACGAATAGTATATGACCTTATACGGGACTTTGTTGAAACGCTTCGCGTGTCATCGCTCATTTGTTGAATCTACTGCTGCGCTACCTATTGTAAAATGGATGTACTAAGCCAGAAACCTTCCCTGGAGTGTACACAACAGCTCACCCAAGTTTCATCGCTATCGGATGAATGGTATATGACCTTATATGGGACTTTGATGAAAAACTTCGCGCGTCGTCGCTCATTTGTTGATTCTGCTCCTGCTCTTCCTATTTTTAAAGGGATTTACTAAGCCAGAAACCTTCCCTGGAGTGCACACATCTCAGCCTAGTTTCATCGCTATCGGACGAATGGTATATGAACGCATACGTGACTTTGTTGAAATGCTTCACGCGTCGTAGCTCATTTGTTGAATCTACTCGTGCGCTGCCTATTGTAAAGTGGATTTACTAAGCCAGAAAATTTCCCTGAAGTGTACACAACATTTTACGCAAGTTTCATAGCTATCGGACGAATGGTATATGAATGCATACGGGACATTTTTGAAACACTTTGCGTGTCGTCGCTCATTTGTTGAATCTACTCGTGCGCTATCTACTGTGAAATGTACTCACTAATTTGGAAACCTTCACGTAAGTGTATACAACATCTCACCCGAGTTTCATCGCTATCGGACGAATGGTATATGAACACATACGGAACTTGTTTGAAACGCTTCGTGCATCGTCACTCATTTGTTGAATCTACGCGTGCGCTACCTATTGTAAAATGGATTTACTAAGTCAGAAACCTTCCTTAGAGTGTACTCAACATCTCACCCAAGTTTCATCGCAATCGGTTGAGTGGTATATGAATGCATAGGAGACATACACACACACCCACAGACAAACTATCACGTAAGATTGATTTTTATATATATAGACAAGCTGACCCGGCAGACGTTGTCCTGCCAAACAAAGAATGTGTTGTAACTTTGTTTCTTGAAGTGCTTTGGATACACAATATTTTTTTCAATTTCTGTTAACTGCCTCTAAACTATCGTGAATTGAATTAACTAATTTAGGAACATTCGCTGGAGCGTGCACAACAACTCTCCAAAGTTTCATCGCAAACGGATAAATGGCATTTAACGCATACGGGATTTGGTTTAAATGATTCGTGCGCTGTCACTCATTTGTTGAATCTACTCGTGCTATAGCAAATGTGACATGGATTTACTAAGTTAGATAGCTTCATGTAAGTGTACACAATAACTCATCAAAGTTTCACCGCAATCGATGAATACTATATGGACGCATACAGGATTTTGTTGGAACGCTTCGCGCGTCGTCACTCATTTGTTACATCTACTCGTGCGCTACCAATATTGTAAAATGGATTTACCAAGTTGAACACCTTCCCTGGCGTGTACACAACAACTCATCAAAGTTTCATCGTAATCGGATGAATGACATATGGACGCATAAGTGATTTTCTTTAAACGATTCGCGTGCCGTCACTCATTTGTTGAATCTACTCATGCGCTACCTATTGTAAAATAGATTTACTAAGCCTGAAACCTTCTCTGGCGTGTACTCAATGATTCACCAAGGTTTGATCGCAATCTTATGAATGATATATGACCGCGTACGGGACATTGTGGAAACGATTCGCGCGCCGTCGCTCATTTGTTGAATCTACTCGTGCGCTACTTATTAAAAACTGGATTTACTAAGACAGAAACATTTCCTGGAGTGTACACAACAATTCACCAAAGTTTTATCGCAATCTGATAAATGGTATATGGCCGCATACGGTACTTTGTTGAAATGATTCGCGTGCCGTCACACATTTGTTGAATCTACTCGTGCGCTACCTATTGTAAAATGGATTTATTAAGCCAGAAACCTTCCGTAGGTTGTACACAACATCTCACCCAAGTTTCATCGTAATCGGACAAATGGTATTTGAACGCATACGGGACCTTATTGATACGCTTCGTGCGTCGTCGCTCATTTCTTGAATCTACTCGTGCGAAACCTCCTGTGAAATGTATTTACTAAGTTAGAAACCCTCACGTAAGTGTACACAACATCTCACCCAAGTTTCATCGCTATCGGACGAATGGTATTTGAACGCATACGGAACTTTATTGAAACGCTTCGTGCGTCGTCGCTCATTTGTTGAATCTACTCGTGTGCAACCTCTTGTGAAATGGATTACTAAGTTACAACCCTTCACTTAAGTGCACACAACAACTCATCATAGTTTCATCTCAATCTATGAATGGAATACAAACTTATACGGGATTTTGTTGAAAAGCTTCGCGCGTCGTCACTCATTTGTTGAATCTAGTCGTGCGCTACCTAATGTGAAATTGATTTACTAAGCCAGAAGCCTCCCCTGAAGTGTACACAACATCTCACCCAAGTTTCATCGCTATCGGACGAATGGTATTTGAACGCATACGGAACCTTATTGAAACGCTTCGTGCGTCGTCGCTCATTTGTTGAATCTACTCGTGCGAAACCTCCTGTGAAATGTATTTACTAAGTTAGAAACCCTCGCGTAAGTGTACACAACATCTCACCCAAGTTTCATTGCAATCGGATGAATGGTATATGAACGCATACGGGACTTTGAATAAAATTTCGCGCGTCGTTGTTCATTTGTTAAATCTACTCATGAGCTACCTATTTTAAAATGGATTTACTAAGTTAGAAACCCTCACGTAAGTGAACACAACATCTCACTCAAGTTTCATCGCTATCGGACGAATGGTATTTGAACGCATAAGGGACTTTGTTGAAATGCTTCGCACGTCGCCGCTCATTTGTTGAATCTACTCGTGTGCAACCTCCTGTGAAATGGATTACTAAGTAAGAAGCCTTCACTTAAGTGTACACAACAACTCATCAAAGTTTCATCTCAATCTATGAATGGAATATAAACTTATACGGGATTTTGTTGAAACGCTTCGCGCGTCGTCACTCATTTGTTGAATCTAGTCGTGCGCTACCTAATGTGAAATTAATTTACTAAGCCAGAAGCCTTCCCTGAAGTGTACACAACATCTCACCCAAGTTTCATCGCTATCGGACGAATGGTATTTGAACGCATACGGGACCTTTTTGAAACGCTTCGCGCGTCGTCGCACATTTGTTGAATCTATTCGTGCGCTATCTATTGTAAAATGGATTTACTAAGCCAAACACCTTTCCTGGAGCTCACTCAACATATCACCCAAGTTTCATGGCAATCGGATGAATGGTATTTGAACGCATACGGGACCTTTTTGAAACGCTTCGCGCGTCGTCGCACATTTGTTGAATCTATTCGTGCGCTATCTATTGTAAAATGGATTTACTAAGCCAAACACCTTTCCTGGAGCTCACTCAACATATCACCCAAGTTTCATGGCAATCGGATGAATGGTTTGTGAACGCATACGGGACTTTGAAACGATCTAACGTGCAGAGACAAACAGTAGAATTCGACATCACTGCCACCTTTGGTATAAAACACAACTTTTCGCCACGGGCGGAGTGTATGTAATGGCGGTAGTTGCACAGGTTGCGACCAGGTGTCTCTAACGCGCAGAGACAAACCGTCCAAAGACATCAGCTTTCACGAAGGCCAAGGCTAGTGGTTTCCATGACGACTGTTTTTGACTGTATATTGTGGTTATAAATTGTGTGTAAATTGTGGTTCTAAAATTGTGTTCATTCCACCTACCGGGTCAGATTGTGAATCTAAACCATAAATGGACCCACGCTAATATACATACCAAATTCCATCAAAATCGGTTCAGTCGTTTAGGAGGAGTTCAGTCACATACACACGTGTCGAAGAATTATATATATAAAGATAGATCATAAAGAGCGGAAAATTCTCTATAAGACCACGCAAACAGTTTCTTAGATTTGTCACTTTCAATTATTGGGAAATGGCAACATCGCCGGTGTGGAAGAGGACGGAGCTAATTGCAGGACATAGGAGTGCGAGGGAGAGGCAAATACTACATTTAATTCCATACTGTCTTTTAAGGTTGAGACGCTCTATAGGGAATTCCAGCTGATCCATTTTCCATTCTTTGACGATGTCTATATATTGTTCTCCCACTTGAAGCATTTTTTGGTGTTTTTTATGTTTGTCATTATTTTTGGTATTTTCAAATGATATTTTGAGACCCATTTTTAATGCTCACCTCTGCAGTTCGAGGGCCTGTTCCTTAGGTTCTTTCCAGGTATCGCCTAGTAAGGCTATGTCAACAGCAAAAGCTAAACAATTAATCGTGTTACCTTTGTTTCTTTTTCCTAGTCTGATTCCATTATTGGTCTTCCCGTTCCACTCTCTGATTACTTTTTCTATTAGGCTAAACGTAACACTTCTACACTAACAACTTTGTGCCAAGTTAATATTTTATGTATTCAATGGTGGTTCAGCGTTACATTTTAACTACTAGCCTATAAACAAAACGTTATTCGCATCCGTACGACTGTTATCTTCATCCGCCCCGCAACCGCACGTCTTCTATCCTCATCCGAACGTTTGTTATCCAAATCCCGTGACATTACAATAATATTTTCGATTTATTACATAAAGCATTAAGTATTAAAGCAACACATTCAGACATTTGAGGAGAAATTCGTTTCCCTATGCTATGTGTGAATGGCATGGTAATATTGACTGAGTTTTGTCCCTCTAAGTAATGCCAAGTGAAACAGCGGGGGGTTAATTGCATCGGATAAACCCACGCAAGCAAGCGCAGGTTGACAGGGTGATTCGTTTAAAACTCTCTGCAGCGACGTAGAAGGCATTGAGACAAGTAATATTATATAGGACACTTGGGGTCGCAAGTGTCCAAAAATACCTTCAAAGTGAACCACAACTGTTAAACATATGACGTCATCAGGTGACGGCTACGCTCGAGCGGTCTGGTCCGTGCACTCTTACGCACACCAAAGAATCCAAAGCGAACGTTGAATGTCATATCACTCTGGGTCCGTGTCTGCGTGTGCGACTCGGGCGCATGGGATTCGAGGTTCAATTCCATGCCCTATCCATCATCATATTTTTCTCTCTCTTCGCCATTCAACGCTTTTATTTTTGCGCATGAATCACCGAACTTTCTTGCTGTTAAACATTGCAACCCACAAACAGCCGAGGGTCACGTAAGAAGGCAGAATGCGTTGGGGAAATCCTTGTTGGTACTGCCACCTTGCAGCAAGTGCGTTCGAATTTGCAGCACCATAACAAAGGTGCATGTCTGCAATCTCATGGACTGTAAAGCAGTTCATTTGACGCACTGTATTGAACTGTGTGGCTGAGAACTCTCAAACCGTTGTTATCTAGTACAGCAGTTCTTGTCAAAAGACTATTTTTGCCCCATCCTATCGAATCCAGTGTAAAATTCCCGAACGCTTCCGATCACATTTGTAATACAAAGCGTTCTTAATGTCAACTAACAATCTGCTTCCACCTGAAAAGAGATGAGAGAGAACAAAAAAAAGTCCTCTCGGCACGCCGGAAGGCGGAGGTAGATTTCACCGGACAAACTTGGAGATAGGCGAAAATAGGCATAATATGCAGGTTTTCGTAGAAGGATCAGACCTCATTTATCGCGTGAAAGTATTTTATAATTGGAGATTAATTAACTTTGTTTTTCTTCATTTTAAACATATTTTAAAAATTTTATTGTCTTACGGGGACGGTAACCTTCTTGTCATTTGGAGTCCATTTTTAGCCTATTTTCAATTTTGAAAAAATAGGCTTATGAGATCACCTTTTGTCCGTGTGTGTGTGTGTGTGTGTGTGTGTGAGGTGTGTGTGTGTCCCCCCCCCCTAATAAAATCTAAACGGCTGGAGCGATTTCAGTGAAACTCGGTAAGTTCATAGCACTATTCCCGGCGACGTCGACCGTGCCCATCGAATTTTGTTACGTCTCACCAATCCAACATGGCGGCTGGGCGAAATATTTCACTAGCATTCAGTATCTCCGAAACTATTACCGATATCGCCCTGAAATTGTGTACGGTGATAAAGGGTACTACTAGAAGTTCACCTATGAAACTTTCAAAAACCTGGTTACTACATAACCAACATGGCGGCCAAGCGAAGTGGAGACTTTTAAATAGACTTTTCTCGCGATTTAACTATCCAAACGTAATGAAACTTGGTACAGCAAATATTTATACACATTGCAATGCACTGGAGTCTAATTTAGTTCAATTGTTTACATAACCTCAAAATGGCGGCTGTGCGAAATATTTCACTGACATTCTATATCCCCGAAACTATTACAGATATCACCCTGCAATTTTGTACGGTGATAAAGGGTACTGATACAAGTTTACCTATGTATAATTCATAAACCTGTAAAGTACAAAACGAACATGGCGACCAAGCGAATTTGAAATATTTTAATAGACTTTTCTCGTGAGTTAACTCTCTGAGCGCAGTGAAATGTGGTACAGTAAATGATTTTGCAGATTGTAATGTACTGCCATCTAATTTAATTCAATTGTTTACATAACCTCAAAATGGCGGCTGTGCGAAATTTTAAAATTTCGTTTTTATTTCTTGTGTCGTAATCATGCGATCGAAGTGAAAGTTTGAATAATGAACCTAGGCAATAAGTGACCTTGAATGGTACATAACTCTATGGCCTATACATATAACAATCCTAAATGGCAAGCTTCCGTAATATTTAGACGGTTCTCAATATATATGAATCTTTTACAGCAACCAAACTGAAATTTTTATGTTCATAGAGACTATGAACATATGTTCACCTATAGGACTTTCAGTAACCTGGTGAGCACGAATCCAACATGGCGGCGACGCGAAGTATAAATATTTAAATGGACGTTTCTCGCGAATTAACTATCCGAGTGCCGTGAAACGTTGCACGTTTTAAATGCTTACACAAATGTTGATCCACTGGCATCTAATTTATTTCAATTGTTTGCATAATCACAAGATGGCTGCTGTGCGTAATTTTAAAATCTCGTTTTTACTTCTTGTGTTCTAATCATGCGATTGAAGTTTGAATACCACACTTACACAATAATCTTAATATAATAGTACAAAAATAAAAATCCAACCTGGCGACCATCTGAAATATTTAGACGGTTCTCAATATCTACGAATCTGATACAGCAATTAAACTGAAATTTTGTATGTTGATAGAGGCAATTAACATGAGCAGGATATATGAAAATAGGCTGTACAGTTCTTCACGGAACTACTTGTTATACTTGTGGTCACACTGTCCTTATGCAAGGTTTCGACACTGATGTGTAACTATGTAACGGTCTGTTACTTCTTCACGCAAAATTATATCTCCCGCAGAGATGTTGGTTGGTTCCTCAGTTTAGGGGCTGCGACAACGCGGTCATATAACCCCGTGTACTTTGGGTGAGTGTAGAATCTGTCTGATAAACGGTGTGAATTGTGATGGCGGTATTAGTCTGTAATTCAGGTAAGGAATGCAGACGCTAAATTTCAAGCAGTAGTTCCTAATGTTGCTACCAGATACTAACGTCAACGCCACCCAGCTGTGAACTTGGCTACTAGATGCCACCTCAATCAGCAACTCGCAACGAACGTTGGAACTTCCCCTCGAAAGGAAAGCTTACTGAGGGATTTTTAGCGCTCTTAGAAAATCCGACGACTTTGGCCGGCTTTGAACCCGCGACCTTGGTCATAGAAGTTTAGCATGCTACCAGTTACGTCACCGAAGCCGCTTCACACGTAGTCAGATGGAAATCTGAATCTGATCTCGCGCAAGTGCGTTGTCATGGCAACGTCTGATGGCTCATCCCTCATCAATTTAGTAGTGTTGCCATGTCAACCACTGATAGCTCTTGGCATTTTCTTTTAATTCCGAAATCATTTTTCTCATCCCTTGGCGCAATGGTGGCTCATATCAAAAATTCTTTCAGACAAACGTTTTAGGTAATTATTAGGTGAATATTGTCCATTTTGTACGGTTTTGATATTGTGCCTATTAACAGAGATATGATTAATGTTTCCCGAAAAAAACACTTTTTCCCACCCCTTTGGTCAATGGTTGGTGCTATCAAAAAAACGTTTCAAACATAAATTCCTGAGCTTTATCCGACACATAGTATGAACTTTGAACGGATTCGATATTTCACATATTAAGAGAGTTATAGCAATATTTCATTTTTTCGAAAAAAAAAGTCCCCCTTTTTCATCCCCTTCGACCGATTTAGCCCAGTAACGAACTCGTCCGAGATTTTATGGGTATACATATTCGGTAAAAAAATCAAAGTGATTGGTGCAAAATTACGGCAGTTATCGTGTCCACAAGAAACTGATATACATATATATACATATATTACATAAATTATATATAAACTTTTGAACTTACGGTGGTTTTGGGGTCTGGGGGATGTGAAACGCGAAGATATGTCGAAATTTTCCGGAAATCGAAACATGGTACCCATTGCAATAGTTAGCTTTCTAATGAAATCTACCTAAAATACTGCCGTCAACGACACCTAGCTGTGAACTTGGCTACTTGATGCCACCTCAATCAGCAACTCGCAACGAACGTTGGAACTTCCCCTCCGAAGGAAAGCAAACTCAGGTTTTTTAGCGCTCTTAGTAAATCCGACGACTTCAGCCGGGTTTGAACCCGCGACCTTGGGCATAGAAGTTCAGCATGCTACCAGTTCCGATACCGAAGTCGCTTCCCACTGACATATGAAAACTGAATGTGATCTCGTGCAGTGGCGTTGTCATAGCAACTGCTGATGGTCATCCCTTATCAATTAAAAGTAAAGTTGTCATGGCAACCTCTCTTGGCACTTGGCATTTTCTTATAATTTAAATCATTTTGTTCACCCCGTGGCGTAATGGTGGGTCATATCAAAAATTCTTTCAGACAAAAGTTTAATGGTAATTATTGGAGGATTATTGTCCATTTTGTGCGGTTTTGATATTGTGCCTATTAACAGAGATATGATTAATGTTTCCCGAAAAACCCACTTTTTCCCACCCCTTTGGTCAATGGTTGGTGTTGTCAAAAAACTTATTTGACATAAATTTTTAGCACTTATCCGACACATATTATGAACTTTGAATGGATTCGATATTTCATGTATTAAGAGAGTTATAGCGATATTTCACTTTTTCGAAAAAAGCCCCCCATTTTTACCCCCTTTGACCGATTTTGCCCATTAACGAACTCGACCGAGATTTTATAGGGATACATATTATGTAAAAAATTCAAAGTGATTGGTGCAAAATTACGGCTGTTATCGTGTCCACAAGAAACTGATATATATATATATATATATATATATATATATATATATATATATATAGATAGATAGATACATATATACATAAATTATATATAAACTTTTGAACTGACGGTGGTTTTGGGGTCTGGGGGATGTGAAACGCGAAGATATGTCGAAATTTTCCGGAAGTCGAAACATGGGACCCATTGCAATAGTTAGCTTTCTAAAGAAATCTACCTAAAAGATGATGGATAGGTCCCGGATTCAAACTTCGAACCTCACGCGCCCAAGTCGCACACGCAGACACGGACCCAGAGTGATATGATATTCAACGTTTGCTTAGGATGGTTTAGTGTGCGTATGATTGCACGGGCCTAACCGCTCGAGCTGAGCCGTCACCTGATGATGTCATCTGTTAAACAATTGTGATTCACTTTTAAGGTATTTCCGGACACTTGCGAACATAAGTGTTCTATATCAAATTACTTGTCTCAATTCCATTTACGTCGCTACAGAGAGTTTTAAACGTTAATCACCTGTATAGGACATCTCTTTTCTTGGCATAAGTCAACACTAATTGAGGGTATTTCCATGACTGGCATCCCTCACTTCTCTATTATTCTAATACAACCCAAGTGAAAGCAAGTAGGGAAATATCAAGAATCGCGAAAGATGTAGGTCTTCGCGAAAATTACAATTAATAATAAAAAATTCAATTCAACATTGTATTCTCAAATCTATCCACAAATTTACTCACAACATTATCCGCAGCATATCCACTATCCGCACAGCCATGCAAACTACTGTATATCTGCATGGCGTAATGTATTGCGGATCCGCGCAGGCCTTTACCTATAATATCTCTGTTAATTGTGCAACTGACGTGACTCAAACAACCAAATAGTTTCGAGATAATTATAATTGTATTAGGTGGTGAGTAATCGATTCCTCTATTTTATTTATTCAAGCTGGCAGGGGCGCGTAATATTACGTGTGATAGTTTTGTGATTTGTGCATTTAAGAACCACGATACAATAGTCCTCTCTCTTCAATTCTCGTCATAATTGCTCAACTACGTCCTGATTATATAATTTCAATATTTTAATACAGTAGTACGCATGGGTGTCATCAGGTGTTAATACAATTGAAGCATTTCGGACATCGCCATTGTAATTAATCTAAACAATAACAATGTATTGCAAAATTTTGACGCTCTTAGTTTATTACACAGTGAATGAGCAATTTTAATATTTTTAGCCTATTTTCATTTTATGAACAAAGAACTAGGCTTATGAGATCACCTTTTGTCCGTTTGTCTGTCTGTGTGTGTGTGTGATGGTGTGTTGTGTGTTCCCCCCCCCCCCTCCTAATACATTCAAAACGGCAGGAGCGATTTCAATGCACCTCTGTAAGATCATAGCACCATTCTGGTTGACCCCGACCGTGCCCTTCAAATTTTATTGTGTCTCACCAATCCAACATGGCGGCTGTGCGAAATATTTCACCGGCATTCAGTATCTGCGAAATTATCACCCATATTACCCTGAAATTTTGTACGGTGATAAAGGGAACGACTAGAAGTACACACCTATGAGACTTTCAAAAACTTGTTAACTACAAAACCAACATGGTGCCCAAGCAAATTTGAGACTTTTAAATAGACTTTTCTCACGATTTAATCATCCAAACGTAATGAAACATGGTACAGAAAATGTTTATACACATTGTAATGAACTGGTGTCTAATTTAGATCAATTGTTTACATAACCTCAAAATGGCGGCTGTGCGAAATATTTCACTGGCATTCAATATCTCCGAATCTATTTACGATATCACCCTGAAATTTTTCACGATGGTGAAGGGCACTACTACAAGTGTATCTATGTAACTTACAAGAACCTATAAAGTACGAAACAAACATGGCGGCCAAGCAAGTTTGAAACATTTTAATAGAGTTTTCTCGTGATTTAACCCTCTGAGCGCAGTGAAATGTGGTACAGTAAATGTTTATACATATTGTAATGAGCTTGCATTTAATTTACTTCAATTGTTTGCATAACCTCAAGATGGCAGCTGTGCGAAATTTTTAAATTAAGTTTTTAATCCTTGTGTCGTAATCATGCGATCGAAGTAAAAGTTTGAATAATGAAGCTACGCAATAATTTTCCGTTAATGGTACATAACTCTATGGCCTATACATATAACAATCCTAAATGGCGAGCATCTGAAATATTTTGACGGTTCTCAATATCTTCGAATTTTTACAGCAATCAACTGAATGTTTTTGTGTTGATAGGGGCTATGAACATAAGTTCACCTATATGACTTTCAGTAACCTGGTGAGCACAAATATAACATGGCGGCGACGCGAAGTATAAATATTTAAATGGACGTTTCTCGCGATTTAACCATCCGAGTGCAGTGAAATTTGCACGTTAAATGCTTATACAAATGTTAATCCACTGGCATCTAATTTATTTCAATTGTTTTCATAACCACAAGATGGCAGCTGTGTGAAATTTTAAACTCTCGTTTTTTTTCTTGTGTCCTAATCATGCGATTGAAGTCTGAATACCACACGTACACAATAATCTTCATGTAATAGTACATAAATAAATATCCAACCTGATGACCATCTGAAATATTTAGACGGTTCTCAATATCTACGAATCTACCACAACAATCAAAATGATATTTTGCATGTTGATAGATGCAATTAACATGAGTTTATATGAAAATAGGCTGTATAGTTTTTCACGGAACTACTTGTTTTATATTCAGTATGGTGTGTGCGCACAATATTCAATACGATTTGTTTCAACTGTGGCAACTCATTTCTGTCATATAAAGTTCCCCAATGGCGATTCCGATGGTTAGTTTTGTATTGGAATGTAATTTATCTGTTAGTCGCATTAGGATATATCGCATGGCTGCCATATTGAAATAACCTAGACAAGATATGGCACCCGAATCTCCTCATTTAATAGTGCATAGTGACAAATGGGAGAAACAGAGACGACACGCCAGAAAGTTACTGGGAAAAAGGATTAAACAGACCTAGCTCAGGGATTCAGTGGCGTTCGCCATCTTCAGAGCCCACCAACCATGAATCCTTGAGGATTTAGCGCAATCCGGGGTGCATTATGCGGGAAGGAGCTCCACACACACCCTGTCACATTCAGGACCTGGTACAGTAAACAGGGGATACCAAGTAAATAGCTCTGATCCCTTGAAACATAAGGGTCTTGGCAAATGAAGGAAAGGGGAGAATGAAGGCAGGAATATTAAAGCAACCCTAGGCCTTCAACACCTTAATACGCTATGTTTAACACTTACACTAATTGGCCAACATTGGGAGAACTAAGCAAACGTCTGTAAAATCCCACCCACCTGAGCAGGGTATAAAGTTAAGGGTCGACCGCAGCCCACAAATTATGGTAAATATTCCTTCATTAATCGTGGTTTTGATATTAGGAACTCATTACCTGCCACAGTCCTCGAGCCTTTCTCCAAAAATATTGATGTGCACACAACTGAGGACATTTCATTACAAGTTATCTTATTTTCTTGAAATTGATATCACTGATTCCAAGAATATAAACTAGTGGATTTTTGCCAAAAAAGAAAAATTAAATAAATTTGGGGGGTCTTTTTCAAAGATTAATCACATAAATAAAGTGCATTTTTTGGACACGATATCTTTGCACTTTTTCAACTTTATTGAGTCATTGTTATCGCAAATTGATCTGCTGTATGTTCAGAATGTTGTATAGCAAAATCGTTTTTGTATCATTGATTGAGGCAAATATATTAGCTTAGTTTTACAATTTACGTTATTTTGATTGAAAAAATAAATTAATTGTGGGAGGCGTGACCCCTAACTTCAATTTAACAGCTTCATTCTGCTTTACAACTTAGCTGCATTATTTGTCTATATTTTAGTTTTTAAATGAAACTAATATCTGCATTCTAAGTGGACATTTTAACTGCTCCAGTCAAAACAAATATAGAAAGAAATAAAGTGAGAGAAATCGTAATTTAAAGTTGAGGTACACATTTAGATCAAAGGGTCTTACTTTTCAACTCCTAAAAACTGCATTTTCTTTGGATTTTAGGTCAATCTTCTGCATTCCCCGACCCGTGAGTATCTCCTACATTGTTTTAGTTCTGGAGTAAACTGTTTCAAATTCAGATTAATGTGTGCTTTATCTGCTGCACCTATGCGTCAAAGTGACAGCTGCTGAAAAGCATGCACACGGATTATTAAAGTGAATATAAATGAGCTAAACATCAATAAAACTTGTATAAACTATACATTTCTGGAAACTAGAGAGGACATACTATCGAATGAGACAATAAAAAAAATCGAAAATTTTCATGAAAATGACTAATGGAAGGGTCGATGAATACCTTAGAGAAGACTGAGATTATTACTAATTACCTGGCTGCCGGGCCCTAGTATATGTACAATGTAGTTAGAAGGCACCGTACTATGGGGCACGTGGAAGCTCCTCCTGCGAACTTCGGGTGTACCTATGAATAGAGACAAGCGCGGATAAACAAAACGTTATCCGCACCCGCCCCTCAACCGCACGACCATTATCAACATCTGCCCCTCATCCGCACGACTGTTATCCCCATCTTCTCAACTGTTATCAGCATCCACCACGCATTCGTAGGACTTTCTTTCCCGTATTCTACGTTTGCTATCCAAATCTACTAGAATTAAAGTAATATTTTTAATTAGATAAAGCATAAATTACTAAAGAAACATATTTAGACATTTGAGGAAAAAGTATTTCCCTTAGGCTTTGTATATATCATGTACTTTGTTAGAATGAATGCTATACTACAATAATTGCAGCCCTTTCATGTTCGGAGTGTTAATTATGCTCAATGATATAATTTTAATGAGATTAGCTTATATTATCATCATCTTACATTAGTCATGAATAATAAATGGAACAAGATGTTCAGTAAAGAACATAAAGCCCACTTTCTCCTAAATGCATGGGTATTGTTATGACTCTTTGTTCTTTTCAAGGAGTATCATGGAATGTTGGTTATAGTAGCTTGTTGAAATACAACTTGTTATACGGATATTAAATATGAATATGAGGTGCCCTTTTCTAGTGCTACCTCTGTACAAAATGGCATTCAATTCGGTTTCACCGTGTGTGAATTCATATGATGAATCGAGTTGCACACATTCATGGCTGCCTTATGCAAACTATTGGACTGATGACCTTGTAGCTTGGTCAAAGAACGCTTCTTAGTAAAGATATTTTGATGCAAAACCATGGAGACGGTGATCATGTGATTAGGTTGTTCGTAATTTGATTTAAGCGTTTAACATTTGGGTGGCCGCCATTACGTTTCCGTCAAAATGGCGATGATATAAAACATGAGGCTGAGTTGCCTTTTGCATGTGCTACCTCTGTACCAAATTCCGTTTAATTGGGTTTCACCGTGTTTGAATAGATAGGAGGAAACGATTTGCACACATAGATGGGCGCCATCCGCAAATTATTGGGCTGATGACCTTGTAGTTTGGTCAAAAGATTGTTCATACATAAAGGTACAACATTGCAAATATTGGTAGGGATGAGATGATTAGGTTGGTCGTAATTTGATTTAAGCTTTTAACATTTGGGTGGCCACCATTAGGTTTTCATCAAGATGGCGGCGATATAAAACATGACACTGAGGTGCCCTTTACTAGTGCTACCTCTGTACTAAATTTCGTTCAATTCGGTTTCACCGTGTTTTAATAGATATGAGGAATCAATTTGCACACATACATGGCTGCCATACACAAATGATTGAGCTGATGACCTTGCAGTTTGGTCAAAAGATTCTTCATACGTAAAGGTATAATGCTGCAAAATTTGGTAGAGATCGGATGATTAGGTTAGTCGTAATTATTTTTAAGCTTTGAACATTTGGGTGGCCACCATTACGTTTCCGTCAAGATGGCGGTAATATAAAACATGACACTGAGGTGCCCTTTGCTAGTGCTACCTCTGTACCAAATTTCGTTCAATTCGGTTTCACCGTGTTGGAATTGATAGGGGGGGGGGTGAGGGGGGGCAGACATTCAGAGTACACACACACACAGACTCACACACACACACACACACACACAGACAGACACACAATTTTTCGCCCTGTATTGATCTCATAAGTCTACTTTCATTTTTTGCAAAAATCGAAAGTAGGCTAAAAATATATGTCATAATAAACATCTGGGTCCTAGTAATGATATTAAGCCTAAACAATTTGGATTGTATTCTAAAAACTATCCGCAAATTTTCTCCGAACATTATCCGCAGCTTATTCGCTATCCGTAAAGCCATGCAAACTATATCCACATGGCGAAAAGTGTTTCGGATACCCGCATCCGCTATGAACACATGTGACGAAGAGTGGATGAATGAACTGATCGCTTGTTCGTCCTCTGTTGTGGACGGGCTGGTACTTCGTAGGGCGTGCGCCTTCTCAACTCCGTGCGATACTAACCTGACAGCACTGCTTACGTACGAAGATCCCGCAGCCTGGTAATTACTACGATGGGATTACTACAGTTTCCAAAACGTGACTTGCGTGCTTTAAGTATGTTTGATATTAATTACACTACCCGAAAAAAACTACTTTTTATCTGTTTCATTTACAAAAGTACTAGTTCTTTTTTTTTTACAAAATTTGGGTCAGGAAAACCGAATATGACCTTTGAATTGGTTTATTAGCTCTAGTTTTTTAGATACACTTGTGGTACATGTACTTCTGTAGTGAAAAATACACCACAATTCGGAGGAACGAAGTGCAGATGAGAATCGAGAAGATGAATTTTGATTGACATATTACAGCCTAATGCATTATAGCCTACTTCTCTAGGAGGTTATTTACAATTTCAAAATGGTTTTCATCTCGTCTCTTTCCCAAATAACCTTGTACAACACCTCTAAAGACTGCTCAAGCCGCTTTTTCATTACCCTGGAGGCCTCGATCAAAATTTTCATCCTTAAGAAGGTCAAGGAATTGCGGACCAACAAAGATCCCTTCTTTCACTTTAGCTTCACAGAGAAGTGGGAATTTTGCTCTCAGGTACTTGAAAGCTTCTCCATTCCTATCCATCCCCTTTACAAAGTTCTTCATAAGCCCAAGTTTGATGTGTAAATGGGCAAAAGAATTTTCAGTCAACCACATGACTGTGATGTATGTTTTTTCCTCTGGCCACAAAGATTCCCTAAAAGACCAGACCTTTCTGTTGTAATGTGAAGACATATCCCTGCTGTCCCATAAGAAGAAGAAAACAAATATTATTCACAAACAATAAACAAAATATGTCTGACAATGATTCGGGATACCTATACTAAAGGTTGCCAACCTAAAATTTATTTAAATAAAAATCCCTAGTTTTTTTGAAAGTCCCTCAAATTCTCTAGCATTTAATGAAATATCGTTGTATCTTAGAACATAGAGCCAACTCAGCATTTTAAATGCGATATTCGTAATTCCCATGCTTGAATAAATTAGAAATGACTTTTTTTGTTTCGGAAGCATTTTCATTGTTGATTAGTGTTATTGTTGTTGGTAATTTTCTGTAAGTAGAATTTTCTACCAGGGAATTACCCCCATTTGCAAATAAAGTAAAGGATTGAATGAATGAATAATACCTTCGAAGTTGGAATAGAACTAGAGTTGACTCAGGGTGGTCATCAACAAATATAAAATAAAGGTGCCCCGCACATCCAAGTGCAAGCGATGCCCTGATTATCTGGGTTGATGATGATGATATTTGTTGTTTTAAGGGGCCTAACATCTAGGTTATCTGCCACTAATGGTTTGCGTGGTAGTGAAAGATGAGATGAGAAAGAAAACGATGTCTAATACTAACTATAGACTTACATACTAGAATAAGAAATGGTAAACAAATAAAGGATAAGGCAAATAAAGGACAGGAAGATAGAAAATGCCCTCAACCTTCGGAGAATGAGGATTGAGGGACTTGTAAGGAAGGAGAGCTATGAAAGGCGGATAGAAAAGGGGAAAGAGGAGAGGGCCACCCGTCCCATAGTCAGTGGAAAAAGGGGAAAAATCAGACCGAGCTCAGGAATCCCCCGGGATCATCAACTCCCGAACTCACCAGCCGTGAGCGCCTGAGGGTGTAGCAATATCCAGGATGCACCAGAAGTAGTGGGACTACATAGCCTACACTCTGTCTCCTTGAGGGCGTTGACCAGAAGGCAGGAGATAACATGAAAAGATAAAGAGGGCTGACCCCTCGCAGAAGGAGGGTGTCAAAAAAGAGGAAACAAGGGCCAATTAAGGCGGGAAAGGAAGAGACTCCATAAGCCTCGGATACCCTAATACCGTCGGGGTTGGAAGAGAACAAGAGTTGACCAAGAGAGGCCGACAGGAAAGGAGACGGAGAGGAGCCCGGCACAAGTAAGTGGAAGCAATACCGGACTCAGCTGGGGTCCCGTGGTCGCCAACTCACGCCCCACTAGATATGAGCCCCTGGGGGTTGTTTAACTGGGAAGCGCTATTCCAGCACCCTCGATGTCACCCAACGTCCTCGAGATAGTCACTTTATCTCTGCCGAACTCCCTGTGCTATGCACAGCTCGGATACCATCCCGACATGAACTGTCAGAGCAATCGATAAACCAGGCTAGTCGGTCGGCCAGCGGCCCAGCGAGGAAAGAGGTGTGTCCTCACCGACTCTGTGCCCAGTCCTTAAAAATACCAATTCATTCTCTACTTGTAGAAGTCTTATCATGTTCATCCATTTGATATAATCAAGTCCACCTACCTCGTGGCGTAGTGACTCGTAAATATGCCTGTCACTACAGCGGGGCTCAATCAGGCTTTTGAGCCATAACTGAAAAGGAGTTGGTTTTATTCCCACTTCAGCCAGACTAGAAGCGAATTTACGTGCTTTCCCCGCTTTCACTCCAAGCGAATGCTAAGATGGTACCTAAATGTAGACCTTGGCCGCCTTCTACCCAAATACTAGCCCTATTAAAACACAAATATTACAACAGCTATCACAATGATACAGGATACCTGACTTAGTGGCCTGCTTAATCGTAATCTACTTGGGTGTATGTTTCCATGTTAGGATTTGTCTGATAATCAGTATTATAGTAGTAGTATATCTATGCTCTGGTTGAGACTAGGATTTGGGAGGAGGATGTCATTGTCTCCAGTTTCGATTCATACCAGCATTAGCCTGAAGTAGGTGACAGACACTTTTCTCTTGCCAACTGCTTATTTTGACAGTAAAATCTTAATTTACCTTAATAGCCTTCATGAGGTTCATTATTGGTCTTCCTCTTTTCCTTCTTCCTTCTACTTTTCCAGGAAGGAAAAAAATAAGTGACCAATAAAACTGTTCCTTCTCCTGCTTAGTCCTTCGACCAAAGTGAGGTTTTCACTCACTTTCTTTATGGACATAGCCTACTCATTCCTTAATCCAACTATCCAAAGTATTCTCAATACCTCATTTGAAGTGCATTTGAGCTTTGATGTTTAAGAATTCTGCACATTCCAAGTTTTGAGACAAATATATAAATAATAAAAATAATAATAATAATGTATATTCACTTTTACCAATGCAAAAATATGACACCATGTCATACGATGTTGGCATGTCAACGAACCCATTTGAATTCTGTAGGCCGTGTTCATAATGGCAAAATTAATCTCGGGATTTACCGCCAAGACAAAGTTCCTCACTTCTCTACTAGAAAGCGCTATAGTGTTCAAGGAGTTTAGATATCTAATCTCCTTGACTTTCATAGAGCTTGAAGGAACAACGAAATTCGACATGCAAGCTACCCTTTGGGTGTCAAATAACCATTTTGCACCTGGCACCCGAGGCCATACGATATTATTATTATTATGTTAGTCGTCATTCTTCAAAGGGCGTCTCTTTTCCTTACTTTGATTTTCCTTGTACGTTCTGTTTTGTCAAGTTCTTTTCCTATAATGCAAGTTAGATGTAAAGTATTGGTAATAATCGTCATTACCATTCTTATTCTCAAGGGAAAATGACCTAGATATTTCGTCCCAAAACACTGTGATCACATCACTGTAGGCCTAGGTCTTTTCAATCCAATGTTTTGTAGGTGTCAGACATTTTTCCCGAGAGCATTTTATCACTTGCCAACAGCTTATTTTGACAGTATAATCTTATTTTACCTTAATAACATTCATGAAGTTTATTCTTGGTCTTCCTCTTTACCTTCCTCCCTCCACTTTTCCGGAAATTACAAAAAAAAAGTGCCCAATAAAAGTGTTCCTTCTCCTGCTTAGTCTTCCTACCAACGTGAGGTTTCCACTCACTTCATTTTGGACCTAATCGTTCCTTAAACCAACTGCCAAAAGTATTCTCAATATTTGGTGCCAATATCACATTTGAAATGTCTTTGAGCTTTGATGTTTCATTTTTCTGCACATTCCATGTTTTGAGGCAAACGTTAAATAACAAGAAGTTCCGTAACGAACTAAAGAGCCTACTTTTCATGCTAATGATTAATCTGCAGTATATGAACCTATCTAGAATAATGACGAAATTAAGTTGGTAATATCGAAATTTCTAATTAACTCGAAATATTCCTGGTATAATGTAGCCTAATAGAGCAATACAGTTGGCAGCCCTGGAGACTGAATACATTCTTGGTTCCATCTCTTAAGGTACAGAATACAAAATTTGGTTGAAGTCTAATGGACGTTTCAAGCAGTTAGACATAGGATCTATCAGCACGCGTAAAAGCATGTTAGCAACAATGTCATGCGTGTGCTGGTTAGAAATAATTGGAAATATTATAACTTGTTGTGTCAATATTGGATGAAATCCTTTTGTTAGTATAGAAGTTACATGTATTTTAAAATTGGACTTATCAGCAGGCGTAGAATCATGTTGGCAGCACTGACTTATATTAATTGCTCCATATAAATCTAGAATGGCAGGTGCTATACGTATGCAAAGTATAGAGCTGTTGGCTTGCATACTTTCTGATATATTGATATTAGAGTAAAAAAATATAGACAGCATTTATTAACAGTTGGCAGCCCTGATTGCTCTTTAGAATACTTATAGTCATATCTGTTATGTTACACATAGCACATACGAAATTTGGATGAAATCCAACTGAGTGTATAGAAATTACATGTATTTAAAAATTGATCCTATCAGCAGGCTTAGATTCACGTTGGTAGAACTGAAGTATATAAGTTACTCCAAATTAATCTTAAATGTCAGGTACTATACGTGTGCATAGTTTAAAGCTGTCAGATTGCATACTTTCTGATATATTGATATAATGGTATTTGGATAAAGAGAATAGAGAGAGCAATTATTAACAGTTGGCAGCCCTGGTGGCACTCAAGAATATACTCAGTCATATCGGTATAAGTACACATATTACATACGAAATTTGGTTGAAATCCAATTGATAGTGTAGATGATATATGCATTTAAAAATTGGACCTATCAGAAGGCTTAAAATTATTTTGGCAACACTGTCATGTATGGTCTTCTGGGAATTAAAGTGAAATAGTGTTATCTACATGTGTGCCAATTTTGGAATAGCTCCCATGCATACCTTCTAGGATATCCAACATGGAGCTCAAATTTCTAGTGCGTTTTTTCAGCAGTTGGTAGCACTGACATCATTTTCAAATATGGACGTGAGATTTTACGATATACATCTTTACTCATACTAAATTTGGTTTCGATTTCTGCAGCTGTTTAGGAGTTGATAGGGGGGGGGGGGGACACACAGCCAGACAGACAAAAGGACAGACAGACGGATAGACAGACAGACAGACAGACATTTTCCCGGATCGATCTCATAAGTCTACTTTTTCCTCATTTTTGCAAAATGTGAAAAGTAGGCTAATAAAAATGTCTATTCACTTTTACCAATCGTAAATTTTGACCAATTTTTGTGCATATTATGGCCATTAGAATTTCTCCGGAATTAAGGATTCTTGTGTACGCTTTTGAGATTTCTTTGAAGTATACAATTTAGCAGATGCCATAACAAGGATGACTATTTTTGCCCTATCTCTTCAAGCAGTGTTTAGTTCCAAATGTCACTGCAATCCTAATACGCGACTAAGCTAAGGCATTGTATGCATGTTGAAACTGACAGCCGTGGGTAGCGCAGTGTTCGCTCAACCAGACACACAATGGAAATTCCATTCTGTCTGACACTGATAAAGACATTAGCTCATAGAACCTACCTCATACCAGCCGTAACACTTCAACAGGGGGTGACATAAGCCACAAGAGAATATCACTCAATTTCAATTAAAAGCACGCCTAGCACTCCTGAATTTGTTTAGTGTGACATCTGTGATTGTCATTAAATGATTTGAGTGGATTGTATTTGTTTATAAATATTTCTTATTAAATAAAATCAATAATCCAAAAGCTTTACTGTACAGGGTGGGAACTCCAAATTTTCTGATGGAGGTATATAGGCCTACTAGGTATAAGATAAACGTTTGAAATGGGCATTTTTTTGCCAAAGATTCAGCTATCGATTTTTCATTGTAAATGGTATCCTTATGTGTCTGCTTCAAATTACCATATATTTCGTGTCGATATTCCGCCTTTAAGCAGTTTAAAAGAACATTTTAAGGGGGCTCATGTGCACATTGTAGGGGGCGTGGCTTCATTCTTACTTGCATCTAAATATCCCGGAATATCAAATAAGGTATGAAAATCATGACAATAACATTATATTATCTAAGTGCAAGTGTAGGATCCAGGTTTATTACTCCCGAAGAATTACCATTTTATTATGTCTAAGTTAGATTATTTGGTCTTATCACAAGTAAGTAACTTCATTTACGTTATTCTCAGAATTAAAATATATTTAACAAATTGTGCCTTTTAAATTAACAAAATCAACTTCAATAAAATAGTTCCGTGGCGAACTAAAGAGTCTACTTTTCTTAAAATTTAAGATTCATTCCAATCTATTCGTGTGCAAAGTTTAGAGCTGTTGGCTTGCACACTTTCTGATATTGATATTAGGGTTAAAACATGGAGAGAGCATTTATTAACAATTAGGAGCCCTGGCGGCTCTTTAGAATACACACAGTCATATCTGCTGTAGTACACATAGTACATAAGAAATCTGTTGAAATCTAATCGATAGTATAGAAGTTACATGCATTTAGAAATTGGAAATATCCGCAGGCTTAGAATCATGTTGGGAACACTGTCATGTATGGACTTCTGAAAATTAATCTGAAATTTTATTATCTATAGGTGTGCCAATTTTGGAATAGTTGTCATGCATAACTTCTGAGTTATATCCAATATAGAGCTCAAATTTCAATTGTGATTTCTCAGCAGTTGGTAGCACTGACGTTAATATCAAATATGGCCACAAGATATTAAGGTATAGGTCTTGACTCTTACCAAATTGGCTGCCAATAGCCGCAGACGTATAGGAGTTGATAGGGGGGGGGGGGGGGGCACACACTCAGACAGACAGACATACACACATTTTTCCTGATCGATCTTTTAAGACCACTTTTTCCTCATTTTTTCAAAATAAGAAAAGTAGGCTAAAATTCACATAGAAATATTATTGATACATAAAATTATAGATAATGAATGTAGGTATGCGGAGAAATTTGAAAACTTTATTACATATGAATTGCAGCCAATGACCATAGCTGGGTATTTGAATTGAATGTCCGTGGGCTGACAACAAGTTCAATTTCAAGTAGTTCCCACTTTGGCTACCAGAGTCTACCGCCACTAACGCCTATCGGCGAACCTTGGAACTTGATAGAGCGTTTCAAACCAGCCAAATATAACCTACAAATTCGGTTACACACTACCAATATATTGTAGTGGTAGGTTCTTTTACATGTCGTAAATCTATGACTTAAGCCCGCCAGCTTTACTTCCTATCCGAAGGAAGGTAAACTGAAGGATTTTAACGCTCTTAAAAATCTGACAACTTTGACTGGGTTTGAAGCCGCGATCTTGGGCATAGCAGTCAGCATGCTACCGACTATACCCCCGAAGCCGTTATTTGAAACCTTTAGACACCTTGATTATTTTAGGCAATGTTAAAATTGCCTTTATTACAGAGTGCCTGATGTAGATAACTGTACGATACTAGTTCAGAACATTATATGCGTTAAATAGAAGAACGCAAAAAAAAAAAAAAAAAAAAAAAAAAAAAAGATTTAATAATATTAAGTAATTTTACTGCATTTTTGAAAAATTGACAATTTGTATTCGTCTCTTTTTTAGCCTATTTTCAATTTTGAAAAAATAGGCTTATGAGATCATCTTTTGTCCGTGTGTGTGTGAGGAGTGTGTGTGTGTGTCCCTAATAACTTTTAAACGACTGGAGCGATTTCAATGAAACTCGGTAAGTTCATAGCACTATTCCGGACGACCTCGACCGTGCCCTTCAAATTTTGTTACGTCTCACCAATTCAACATGGCGGCTGTGCAAAGTATTTCACCAGCATTCAATATCTACGAAACTATTCCCGATATCACCCTGGAACATTGTGGTGTTTGAAGCCATATTTTCAGTGTTGCCTTAGTAAACAAGAGTTTAGTGCTTTTCAGTCGGTCAACACGAATGTACCCAAAAGAGATGGGTTATGCCCTAATCCTGAAATAAATTACATGAGATTAATAAAACACTAGGATGACCAGTTTCGATCGTCAAGCGATCATCATCAGATCCAATACACTTAGGCTATAAAATCTATGTTTGAAATACAGGTGAAAATATTTACAATATGTACAATTATTTAGTTGCAGTATTGGTACTGCAACTGTCAGTGTATGCTAAATGCAGTATATATGTTAGGTGAAATGCTAAATGGTGATGGCTATCCGGAGATTGTACTTTAGAGAGATTATATGGTTGTAAACTATGGTTAAACTATAAAATTTTAGGCTAACTACTTATCTGATTGTCTTCCGTACTACAGCTATTCCCAGTTTCCGTGCTCACTTGAACTCGCTGTGCGGTCGACTGCGGTGGTTATCTTAACGACTGGTTTTTCCCTGCCTTCCCCCCCTGTCCCTACGTGCTGTGGGGAGTGATCGCGATGTGTTTATGTGAGGTGTTGCCAACCTAGATATGATGTATGTTATTGAATGAGGTGGATCTACAACTATTAAAGACCGTGGATTAGTCCTCGCCACGCGTGGAGCATAACCCATTCGAACTAAGCGTTGACGGTCTTATGAGGACGTCCCGGCACCTTTAATACTGCCTCTAATATGGGCCTTGGTTTATTGCAGAAGAAAAGTACATCGTACACCTGATCCAGATAACATTTACCTATTAAAAAACCCCTAATTTCCCCCCTTTTTTATCTAGCTTGGCTGTGTGGCTAAATTGTGTTTTGTTTCCGACAGGGTGTGTTTTTTAGTAGCGTGAAGAGGGGTGAGCTCTCCATGAACGTGTGTTCATTTAGATTGTTGGGATTGTTTCGTTTGGCTAGGTGTATCTCGATTGCTTCCTTTATGTCAAGAGCTCTGCCTTTCGATTCGTGATGGATTATTTTAAGGTCCGACTCTATGTTGGTAAAGCTATGCCAACATAGAGTCGGACCTTAAAATAATCCATCACGAATCGAAAGGCAGAGCTCTTGACATAAAGGAAGCAATCGAGATACACCTAGCCAAACGAAACAATCCCAACAATCTAAATGAACACACGATCATGGAGAGCTCACCCCTCTTCACGCTACTAAAAAACACACCCTGTCGGAAACAAAACACAATTTAGCCACACAGCCAAGCTAGATAAAAAAGGGGGGAAATTAGGGGGTTTTTAATAGGTAAATGTTATCTGGATCAGGTGTACGATGTACTTTTCTTCTGCAATAAACCAAGGCCCATATTAGAGGCAGTATTAAAGGTGCCGGGACGTCCTCATAAGACCGTCAACGCTTAGTTCGAATGGGTTATGCTCCACGCGTGGCGAGGACTAATCCACGGTCTTTAATAGTTGTAGATCCACCTCATTCAATAACATACATCTTATCTAGGTTGGCAACACCTCACATAAACACATCGCGATCACTCCCCACAGCACGTAGGGACAGGGGGGGAAGGCAGGGAAAAACCAGTCGTTAAGATAACCACCGCAGTCGACCGCACAGCGAGTTCAAGTGAGCACGGAAACTGCGAATAGCTGTAGTACGGAAGACAATCAGATAAGTAGTTAGCCTAAAATTTTATAGTTTAACCATAGTTTACAACCATATAATCTCTCTAAAGTACAATCTCCGGATAGCCATCACCATTTAGCATTTCACCTAACATATATACTGCATTTAGCATACACTGACAGTTGCAGTACCAATACTGCAACTAAATAATTGTGCATATTGTAAATATTTTCACCTGTATTTCAAACATAGATTTTATAGCCTAAGTGTATTGGATCTGATGATGATCGCTTGACGATCGAAACTGGTCATCCTAGTGTTTTATTAATCTCATGTAATTTATTTCAGGATTAGGGCATAACCCATCTCTTTTGGGTACATTCGTGTTGACCGACTGAAAAGCACTAAACTCTTGATCACCCTGGAATTTTTTACGGTGATAAAGGGAACTACTAGAAGTTCACCTATGTGACTTTTGAAAAGCTGGTAACTACAAAACCAACATGGTGGCCACGCGAATTTGCGACATTTAAATAGACGTTTCTCGCGATTTAACCAACCAAACGCAATAAAACGTGGTACAGTATATGTTTATACACATTGTAATGCACCGACATCTAACTTCGTTCAATTGTTTACATACCCACAAGATGGCGGATGTGCGAAATATTTCACCGGCATTCTATATCTCTGAAACTATTAGCGGTATCACCCTGAAATTTTGTACGGAGATATAGATGAACTTCTAGTAGTGCACCTTAAGACTTTCAAAAACCGGTTAAATGCATAACGAACATGGCGGCCAAGCGAATTTGAAAATTTTAAATAGACCTTTCACGCGATTTAATGTTCCATTCGTAATGAAATCTGGTGCAGGAAATGTTTATACACATTGTAAGACACTGGTATCTAATTTAGTTCAATTGTTTACATAACCTCAAGATGGCGGCTTTGCGAATTTTAAAAGACAATTTTTATTTCTTGTGTTGTAATCATGTGATCGATGTGAAAGTTTGAATAATGAACTTCAGCAATAATTTTCCTTCAATGGTCCATGACTCTATGGCCTATACATTTAACAATCCAACATGGCGACCATCCGAAATATTTAGACGGCTCTGAATATCTACGAATCTATTATAGCAATCAAAGTGATTTTTTTTTATTTTCATAGGGGCTATGAACGTAAGTTCACCTATAGGACTTTAAATAACCTGGTGATCACAAATCCAACATGGCGGCGACACGAAGTATAAATATTCACATGGACGTTTCTCGCAATTTAACCATCCGAGTGCAGTGAAACTTGTTACAGTAAATCCTTATACGAATGTTAATCCACTGGCATCTAATTTATTTCAATTGTTTCCATAACCACAAGAAGGCAGCTGCACGAAATTTTAAAATCCCGTTTTTACTTCTTGTGTCCTAATCATGCGATTGAAGTTTGAATACTTCACGTACACAATAATCTTCAAGTAACAGTACATGACTCTAGGACCTACATATATAAAATCCAACATGGCAACCATCCGAAATATTTAGTCGGTTCTCAATATCTACGAATCTATTACAGCAATCAAACTGAAATTTTGTATGTTGATAGACGCAATTAACATAAGTAGGATATATTAAAATAGGCTGTATAGTTCTTCACGGAACTACTTGTTTTAATTCAGAGAACTGAAAACTGAGAATAAAGTTTCCGTTTCCCTACTGTTTTTAAGTTTCTATCGACGACTTTCTGACGCCAGAAATGTATTAATTCTATCCCCGGTCGAGCATGAGTTACGCTTAGGTTATTGAACGTCAGTTTTAATCAGTTCATTGATTAATGATGGCCATACACAGTAGATTGAGCGTTCACTGGAATAATGAATGATTAGCGAAACACAATGAGGCTATTGTTAATACGAGGTGATTAGCTTGCGCAACAGAGGGTTACTTATCCGCTTACTTAGCATTGCCCACACATAATCTAGCAGAATCAAATTATTTAGTAGTGTTCTAGGAAGCTTCTAAGAGACCAGTAACCTCCCAGCATAGCAGTGTGTGTTATACTATTGATTACTCTTCAGTTAGTCAACAGAATTTTGCCCAATACGATTGGTTGGGGGTACAATACATAGCCTATAAATTACTGAAAAAAATACATGTATTAGAAATTGAATGAATAAATGAATGAATGAATGAATGAATGAATAAAGCCTGTAGTGTTCCTAGAAGGGCAAAGGCGTTTCTCGAAAAGAGGAGCTCGTTTATTATATCTCACGTAGTGAGACCGCGTGGGACGGTATTCCCCAGCAGCGTATTCAAGCGCTGTATGATTCCATGCCACGACGTCTAGCGGCTCTGAGTGAAGCACGTGGTAGCGCGACGCCGTACGACTACAATGGGCACGTGCATGCCGACACTGGCAGGCTGAGTGGTAAAATGTAGTGTTTTCGGATGAGTCCCGCTTCAACCTGTCCTACAGTGATAACCGCAAACGCGTTCGACGCCGCCGTGGAGAACGCAATCAAGCAGACTGTATTGTTGAGCGGCATAGCGACGAACACCAGATGTAATGGTTTGGGGCACAATTGCCTATAACATGCGATCGCGCCTCGTACTTCTTGCGGGCAATCTGAACAGTGACCGCTACATCAGGGAAGTTTTACAGCCCGCTGCACTGCCCCTCTTGCAGGTCGTTCCACAGGCCATATTTCAGCAGGACAATGCCCGCCCGCATATGGCGAGGAATATGAAAGGCTTCTTCGCAGAACGACGGATACCTCTGCTTCCCTGGCCTGCCCGTTCGCCTCACATGTCGCCCATCGAACATGTCTGGGATATGGTCGGTCGGCAACTTGATCGTTCAGGTCCACCTGCCGCCACTGTTGATGCTTTGTGGACGCGCGTACAAACCACGTGGGACGGTATTCCCCAGCAGCGTATTCAAGCGCTGTATGATTCCATGCCACGACGTCTAGCGTCTCTGAGTGCAGCACGTCGTGGCGCGACGCCGTACTGAAGATCGACCGTTAACGTGCATGTACCGGACTGTCCTTCTAATCAGTAATGTATTGTCATGTCCCTAATCTGTGGTATAAAATGCAATGTGGTCACTTCTCTTGTTCTTTGTGTTTTATTTTCTACAAACAGTACTGTATTTATCATCTTGTATGTGTTTCTGTTCGCAAAATTGAATCGCACTGAGTTGTTTTTCTTTCGGGGTGATGATTTGTCCTAATTTTTAGCCTATTTTCAATTTTGAAAAAATAGGCTTATGAGATCACTTTTTCTCCGTGTGTGTGTGCGTGTGTGTGTGTGATTCGTGTGTGTGTCCCCCCCTAATAAAATCTAAACGGCTGGAGCGATTTCAATGAAACTCGGTAAGTTCATAGCACTATTCCGGGCGACCTCGAAAGTGCCCTTCAAATTTTGTTACGACTCACCAATCCAACATGGCGGCTGTGTGAAATATTTCACCAGCATTCAATATCTCCGAAACGATTACAGATATTACCCTGACATCAAGTATGGTGATAAAGGGAACTACTATAAGTTCACTTTTGTGATCTTTGAAAACCTGGTAACTACAAAACCAACATGGCGGCCAAGCGAAGTTGCGACTTTTAAATAGACTTTTCTCGCGATTTATCCAACCAAACGCAATGAAACTTGGTACAGTATATGTTTATATACATTGTAATGCACCGACAAATAACTTCGTTCATTTGTTTACATAACCACAAGATGGCGGATGTGCGAAATATTTCACCGGCATTCTGTATCTCTGAAACGATTAGCGGTATCTCCCAGAAGTTTTGTACGGAGATAAAAGGCACTACTGGAAGTACATTTATATGACTTTAAAAAACCGGTTATATACAAAACAAACATGGCGGCCAAGCGAATTAGAAAATTTGAAATAGACCTTTCTCGCGATTTAATGCTCCAAACGCACTGAATCTGGTACAGGAAATATTTATATACATTGTAATGCACTGGTATCTAATTTAGTTCAATTGTTTACATAACCTCAAGATGGCGGCAGTGCGAATTTTAAAATTAAATTTTTATTTCTTGTGATGTAGTCATGGGATCGAAGTGAAAGTTTGAATAATGAACCTGCCCAATAATTTTCCTATAATGGTACATGACTCTATGGCCTATACATTTAACAATCCAACATGGCGACCATCCGAAATATTTAGACGGCTCTCAATATCTACGAATCTATTGTAGCAATCAAACTGAATTTTTTATTGTTCACAGGGGCTATGAACTCAAGTTCACTTATAGGACTTTAAATAACCTGGTGATCACAAATCCAACATGGCGGCGACGCGAAGTATAAATAATCACATGGACGTTTATCGCAATTTATCCATCCGAGAGCAGTGAAACTTGGTATAGTAAATCCTTTTACGAACGGTAATCCACTAGCATCTAATTTATTTCAATTGTTTCCATAACTTAAAGATGGCAGCTGTGCGAAATTTTAAAATCTCCTTGTAACTTCTAGTGTCCTAATTATGCGATTGAAGTTTGAATACTACACGTACACAATAATCTGCATGTAACAGTACATAACTCTAGGACCTACATATATAAAATCCAACATGGCGACCATCCGAATTATTTAGTCGGTTCTCAATATCTACGAATCTATTACAGCAATCAAACTGAAATTGTGTATGTTGATAGTTGCAATAAGTGGGCTATATGAAAATAGGCTGTATAGTTCTTCACGGAACTACTTGTTCTTTCATTGTTTTACCAGTATTCAGTCTACTGTGTTGGGTGTGAGAATGTTCTCTACGGCCACTTGTTTTATCGTTTCAATTTCTTTGTTGAAGTTCTGGGTTCACAGCGGTATACTGATAGACCTAATCACCATTGAGTTTATGTAAACTAACTTGCGTGCAACACGGTGGTTGCAACGGTTAAAAATAGTGTGGGGTGTTTGTGTTTTCTTGCGATATACGGAGTGTGTTATATTTCGGTTCGTTCGATGAATTGGTATTTCTAAGTAATTTATGCGCCGGTTTATTTTCAGGTTCCATAGTGAATTTGGTGGAATAGTGCTGGGTGATTGTTTGGAGAAGTGTTCTTATTAATAAATATGTTATTCCCGTGTCGTAGATGCGAATGACTTCATCTACGTATCTACTCCAGTGCAGACCACCCTGGAATGTGTTCCCTTGGAGTAATTTAATCTCTAGACTTTTAATAATTAAGTAGGCTACTCAACCTCTGAAGGGTAACCCCATTGCTAGACCTGTGGATGTTTCATTTATTTCACCTTGAAATTGCATGGGTCACTGTGACGGAATATTTGTATATGGTTTTCATTTATGACGACGTAGTACAGAGTGCTACTGCTGAAGCTGTGGTTTACGTGGATCTATTTCCTCAACGAAGGGCTCCTTATAGGCGTACTATTACTGCAGCTGTAAAGAGAGTGGCTGACGCGGGAAATATCATGCCCGCTCGTGAACATAGTCACCCTTGGACGTGCTTTAAGTGAAGAAGATCGGAAATTATAACTTCTTTTTAACTCGTAACGTATGTTACATTGCTTGGTTTCTGGGACCCACGAGTGTTTTTAACTTATGTTTTAACATGTTGGCCGCAGTGCTCTTAGGTTCCCTGTAACTTACTCTACTTTCTGTTAGTCCTCTACTCTAAATGACCTTGATAGATGCGGACGCGCTGAGGTTTCCATTTGTCGGTAATTGCAGCGTTTGGGTCCTTGGGACCCATCTGTGTAAGGAGAGTACCTTTTTTTGTGTACCCTAAAACGTTATTTGTGGTATAATATGTCACTAAGTAGTGATGAAGTGAGACCATTGTCAGAAGAAGATGTACGTGATTTATGGGACGTAGAAAGTGAATTTGAAATTAGCAAACATACTGTAATTCAATTATGGTACAGCACAGTTATTGAATGTGAGGAGGGGATAGAAAGGCTTGTCGAGGATGTGATAAGTATACTTTTACCACTCTGTGGGTCTTGTGGATCTGTCATTTGCTTTCGGTGTGCTGAATTATAAAAGCTTAAAGCTACTTATTGGTGATTGAAATATTAATTGTCTCCTTCTATTAAGGGTTGATCCCATAACTGTTTGCTGCAACTTTATTAGAACAGACTGATATAGATATTTTTCCACCTTAGATATCTCTGCTAAAGTGACGATTTTGAGAAATACCTTATGTAAATATTTATATACTGTTCTTTATGACAGAACCAGATAACTATTATATTAGTAATATAAAACAAAACTTGAGTATGGTTATAGGATATTAAAATTAAGTACTTTTGAATTTGTGATTACTTTTTATGAATTAGTTTGAAGAATACTGTGAAGAGGAACAAAAAATAAAATGTATATTTCTATTGTAAATGATCAGATAATGATCGTTCAAATCCATAAAATTTTCAAAACCTTATACAATATGGGGTAGAAAGAACAATTTAACCTTGGGTCTCTTGGACCCATGGGTGTAAGCAGAGTAATAATTTTTCACCATGCAAGTTACTGGTTAGGTGGATCCTGGCAGAAGCAGTCACCAAATCGCTGCAGTGGTAAGAGTGTCCCATTGGACTTTCGTAGGAACATTACAGGATGACCTTCAAGATACGTGTAAACCCTCTACAGCGGGTTCAGCACTTATCGGAGTAAGTTCCACATATGGCCTTCGTGATGTGTTACCTGCATATATTACTTTCCACCCTGTATGCGCTGTCAGTTGCGAGCGAGTCTGTGGACTTTGAAATATATCATATTCGACGACAGTATAATGCAGTGTTCAGTGAGTAGCATGAACGAGGAAACCCACACATGTTTTGACGGACTGACAAGCAGGCAAGTGAGACTTGCTCTACTACAAGCGATACATATTACACACCGCGCGACAATGAGTTTCAAAGCAAGCATTCTTTGATAATTATTGAAAGTATTGAGAAGAATTGAATGTATTACGACCGGCTTATTTAACTAGTGGACAAGTGGCACTCGTTGATGCAACGTGATATGTGGCGCGGGAGACCTTCTGACCCTTATGAGGGAACTTGCTCTGATAACAAAATTACTATCATACAAGGTGCGTTCAAAAAGTAACGAGCCGGAGGCTGTAATGCGCAAACCGGTGACGACATCAGCTAATCGTGGCGTGTGTAACGAGGTGTGGTTCCGACCAGAGCGTGGATGGTCACAGCCCGTCGCTAGAAGGCACGCGTGCACGCCACGTGACAATACAAAGCGAGCAGCAGCATGCATCAATCACCCAACGCTGCCAGTCGCATTGCAAGCAGTGACATGGAGGCGTCAAACGAAGAGCAAAGAGGTGTTGTTCGGTTTCTGACAGCGGAAGGAGTAGGGGGAACGGACATTCATCGCCGAATGTCACAAGTGTACGGCAAACACTGCATGTCCCTTGCAAGGGTCAAGGCGTGGCAAAAGCGCTTCAGGGAAGGACGGGTGTCGTTAGCCGATCATGCCCGGTCTGGGGCACCCCCCACCCTCTGCATTACCGATGACAACGTCCAGCTGGTTGATGCACTCATTGCCCAGGACCGCCGAGTGACAGTGAACGCCATAGCCGCCGTGGTCGGATTGAGCGTCGGAAGTGTGCACATCATCATGAAACAACGACTGCACTTGTGCAAAGTGTGTGCCCAATGGGTGCCCCACAGTCTTCAACCACACCATGAAACATGTCGAATAGCCCACTGCCTTGGTCATCTGCAGCGCTATGCGAGGGAAGGGAATGGGTTCCTGGCACGAGTGGTGGCTGGAGATGAGTCATGGTGTCATCATTTCGAACCAGAATCCAAACGACAAAGCCTCCAGTAGAAGCATCCAGTGTCACCACCACCCCAAAAAGGCGAGGCCATCCACACGAGTGCAGGAAAGGTATCCTCCGGCTCGTTACTTTTTGAACACATCTTATACATTGATGTATTGGGTTTATTGTTGCAATTGCATGATATCTTATTGAAAATAATTGCATATATCCAACAATAATTACAGGATTCTCCCGATTATCCGTGTGTGGATTCTCCGGTTTGCGGTTTAATCGTGCACGATTTTGTCTAATTAATAATAATTGAGAATACACCATACAGTACAAAAATTTCTCTTTAATATAAACGGTACAGTAAATTGAATACGTTTGCCTGGAGTAGAAGGGGGTAAACCACGAGAAACCACTTCCAGGATGGCTGAGGAGGGAATCTAACCCACCTCTTTTGAGTTTTACCTCACGAGGCTGATTGTAGCCCGTTTCAGCCATCAGCCCTCAAACCAGATGAGACGATTTGTAAAAGTTTGGTACAAACTGCACTTTATAACAAAAGCCTTGTGCGGATGCGGTTATTCACGTATAAACGCGAGGATATCCGCAACATTTTTCGCCATGCGGATATAGTTTGCATGGCTGTGCGGATAGCGGATAAGATGCGGATAATCTTTGGTGAAAAATTGCGGTTAGTTTTTTTGAATACAATCCGAACTTGTTTAATATCATTATTAGGACCCGGATGTTTACAGTATGTCATATCTTATTTTAGGTTCGATCCTGTCTATTATTATGTCAGAAAACTGTACTATAATGAGGCTCATTATAACACCATTTTTAGCCTATTTTCAATTTTGAAAAAATAGGCTTATGAGATCACCTTTTGTCCGTGTGTGTGTGCGTGTGTGTGTGTGTGTGTGTGTGTGTCCCTAATAAAATCTAAACGGCAGGAGTGATTTCAGTGAAACTCGGCAAGTTCATAGCACTATTCCCGGTGACCTTGACCGTGCCCTTCAAATTTTGTTACGTCTCACCAATCCAACATGGCGGCTGTGCGAAATATTTCACCAGCATTCAATATCTACGAAACTATTCCCGATATCACCCTGGAATTTTTTACGGTGATAAAGGGAACTACTAGAAGTTCACCTATGTGACTTTTGAAAAACTGGTATCTACAAAACCAACATGGTGGCCACGCGAATTTGCGACATTTAAATAGACGTTTCTCGCGATTTAACCAACCAAACGCAATAAAACTTGGTACAGTATATGTTTATACACATTGTAATGCACCGACACCTAACTTCGTTCAATTGTTTACATACCCACAAGATGGCGGATGTGCGAAATATTCACCGGCATTCTATATCTCTGAAACTATTAGCGGTATCACCCTGAAATTTTGTACGGAGATATAGATGAACTTCTAGTAGTGCACTTTAAGACTTTCAAAAACCGGTTAACTGCATAACGAACATGGCGGCCAAGCGAATTTGTAAATTTTAAATAGACCTTTCACGCGATTTAATGTTCCATTCGCAATGAAATCTGGTGCAGGAAATGTTTATACACATTGTAAAACACTGGCTATCTGATTTAGTTCAATTGTTTACATAACCTCAAGATGGCGGCTTTGCGAATTTTAAAAGACAATTTTTATTTCTTGTGTCGTAATCATGTGATCGATGTGAAAGTTTGAATAATGAACTTCAGCAATAATTTTCCTTCAATGGTGCATGACTCTATGTCCTATACATTTAACAATCCAACATGGCGACCATCGAAAATATTTAGACGGCTCTGAATATCTACGAATCTATTATAGCAATCAAACTGATTTTTTTTATTTTCATAGGGGCTATGAACGTAAGTTCACCTATAGGACTTTAAATAACCTGGTGATCACAAATCCAACATGGCGGCGACGCGAAGTATAAATATTCACATGGACGTTTCTCGCAATTTAACCATCCGAGTGCAGTGAAACTTGTTACAGTAAATCCTTATACGAATGTTAATCCACTGGCATCTAATTTATTTCAATTGTTTCCATAACCACAAGAAGGCAGCTGCACGAAATTTTAAAATCTCGTTTTTACTTTTTGTGTCCTAATCATGCGATTGAAGTTTGAATGCTACACGTACACAATAATCTTCAAGTAACAGTACATAACTCTAGGACCTACATATATAAAATCCAACATGGCGACCATCCGAAATATTTAGTCGGTTCTCAATATCTACGAATCTATTACAGCAATCAAACTGAAATTTTGTATGTTGATAGACGCAATTAACATAAGTAGGATATATGAAAATAGGCTGAATAGTTCTTCACGGAACTAATTGTTTTAATTCTGAGAACTGAAAACTGAGAACATAGTTTCCGTTTCCCCACTGTTTTTAAGTTTCTATCGACGACTTTCTGACGCCAGAAATGTATTAATTCTATCCCCGGTCGAGCATGAGTTACGCTTAGGTTATTGAACGTCAATTTTAATCAGTTCATTGATTAATGATGGCCATACACAGTAGATTGAGCGTTCACTGGAATAATGAATGATTAGCGAAACACAATGAGGCTATTGTTAATACGAGGTGATTAGCTTGCGCAACAGAGGGTTACTTATCCGCTTACTTAGCATTGCCCACACATAATCTAGCAGAATCAAATTATTTAGTAGTGTTCTAGGAAGCTTCTAAGAGACCAGTAACCTCCCAGCATAGCAGTGTGTGTTATACTATTGATTACTCTTCAGTTAGTCAACAGAATTTTGCCCAATACGATTGGGTGGGGGTACAATACATAGCCTATAAATTACTGAAAAAAATACATGTATTAGTAATTGAATGAATAAATGAATGAATGAATGAATGAATGAATGAATAAAGCCTGTAGTGTTCCTAGAAGGGCAAAGGCGTTTCTCGAAAAGAGGAGCTCGTTTATTATATCTCACGTAGTGAGACCGCGTGGGACGGTATTCCCCAGCAGCGTATTCAAGCGCTGTATGATTCCTTGCCACGACGTCTAGCGGCTCTGAGTGAAGTACGTGGTGGCGCGACGCCGTACGACTACAATGGGCACGTACATGCCGACACTGGCAGGCTGAGTGGTAAAATGTAGTGTTTTCGGATGAGTCCCGCTTCAATCTGTCCTACAGTGATAACCGCAAACGCGTTCGACGCTGATGAGGAGAACGCAATCAAGCAGACGGTATTGTTGAGCGGCATAGCGGACAAACACCAGATGTAATGGTTTGGGGCACAATTGCCTATAACATGCGATCGCGCCTCGTACTTCTTGCGGGCAATCTGAACAGTGACCGCTACATCAGGGAAGTTTTACAGCCCGCTGCACTGCCCCTCTTGCAGGTCGTTCCACAGGCCATATTTCAGCAGGACAATGCCCGCCCGCATATGGCGAGGAATATAAAAGCCTTCTTCGCAGAACGACGGATACCTCTGCTTCCTTGGCCTGCCCGTTCGCCTTACATGTCGCCCATCGAACATGTCTGGGATATGGTCGGTCGGCAACTTGATCGTTCAGGTTCACCTGCCGCCACTGTTGATGCTTTGTGAACGCGCGTACAAACCGCGTGGGACGGTATTCCCCAGCAGCGTATTCAAGCGCTGTATGATTCCATGCCACGACGTCTAGGGGCTCTGAGTGCAGCACGTGGTGGCGTGACGCCGTACTGAAGATCGACCGTTAACGCGCATGTACCGGACTGTCCTTCTCATCAGTAATGTATTGTCATGTCCCTAATCTGTGGTATAAAATGCAATGTGGTCACTTCTCTTGTTCTTGGTGTTTTATTTTCTACAAACAGTACTGTATTTATCATCTTGTATGTGTTTCTGTTCGCAAAATTGAATCGCACTGAGTTGTTTTTCTTTCGGGGTGATGATTTGTCCTAATTTTTCTTTCATTGTTTTACCAGTATTCAGTCTACTGTGTTGGGTGTGAGAATGTTCTCTACGACCACTTGTTTAATCGTTTCAATTTCTTTGTTGAAGTTCTGGGTTCACAGCGGTATACTGATAGACCTAAACACCATTGAGTTTATGTAAACTAATTTGCGTGCAACACGGTGCACAGTGGGTCAAAATCGAAATCTAGGGGGACAAAATTAGTTTTACGTTTTTATCATGAATTTAGAGGTAAAGCAACGTATATAATTTGTTTACTTCATAATAAACATCAGTTAAGACCTTTTCAAGCTACGTCTACACATGCAAGAAATCGTCTATGACTAAGAGTTGGATAGAGCATTCAGTTATCTTTTCTGAACAATTTTCTACCCCTAATTTACTTTAACAAAGTCACAAAGTTCCACTTTTGACATAATCATCGAACCTAGTGCTTCAAACAGTTGTAAACGTGTGAGAACTGGTTGCGCTGCATCTTCTAAAACGTAAAATAACTAAGTAAGTTGCAAAAAGATGCAAAAAATCTTATAACATGCGTAAACTACAAGACTTGATCTACATTTTAATATTAAGTAGAAAGTGACGCAGAGTGACGCGACATACTAAAAATGTAAGTGAAAATATAATTTTAAAAATATTAGTTAAATAGTATATAATGCAAATATAGCTAAAATTACGTAACAATTACGCCCATTAATAACTCTTTACAAGAGGATTGAAAGCCAGATAGAAACGGAGTTGGGTGAAGACCAGTTTGGTTTCAGGAGAAATGTAGGAACAAGGGAAGCTGTACTAAGTCTTAGGCTGATTTTGGAAGGTAGAATAAGGAAAGATAAGAGAACGTTCATGGCTTTTGTAGACTTAGAAAAGGCTTTTGATAACGTTGATTGGACTAAATTGTTTGACATTTTGAAATCTATTGGAATAAAGTACAGGGATAGGAGGGTGATATACAATCTATACAGAAACCAGACAGCAGTCATTCGAGCTGAAGGACATGAGAGAGAAGCTGGTATTCAGAAAGGTGTAAGGCAAGGCTGCAACTTATCACCCATACTTTTCAATCTTTACATTGAACAAGCAATGAAGGAAATTGGAGAAAAATTTAAAGTGGGAGTGAAGATTCAAGGAGAAATAATTTCAACTCTGAGATTTGCTGATGACATCGTCATCTTGGCTGACACGCCTGAGGATTTGAATCAGTTTTTGAATGGTATGGACTCCGTCTTACAGAATGAATACATGATGAAAATTAATAAATGTAAAACAAAAATACTGGAATGCAGCCGAAATAAATCAGAAACTTCTATGGAGATCAAATTGGCAGGTGAAAAGCTGAAGGAAGTTGGAGACTTCTGTTACTTAGGAAGCAGAATAACCAGTGATGGACGAAGCAAAGAGGATATAAAAAGTAGGTTGGCTCAGGCAAGGAAAGCCTTCCTACAAAAAAGGAATCTATTGACATCGAATATAGATTTAGGTATTAGGAAGTCATTTTTGAAAGCCTTTGTCTGGAGCGTGGCGCTCTATGGAAGTGAAACTTGGACTATTGGTGCAGCAGAAAAGAGGAGAATTGAAGCATTTGAAATGTGGTGTTACAGGAGAATGATGAAGACCATATGGGTAGATAGGGTTACAAACGAAGAGGTATTAAGGCGAGTGGGAGAGGAGAGATGTTTCTGGCGACTGCTAATGAAGAGAAGAGATAGGTTGGTAGGACACATACTAAGACATCCAGGAATAGCAAGCTTAGTTATGGAAGGAAGGGTCGAGGACAAGAACTGTAGGGGTAGACCAAGGTTAGAATATGTTAAACAGATTGTCTCGGATGTAGGGTGTGGTAGCTATGTAGAGATGAAACGATTAGCTCAGGACAGGGAGGCATGGAGAACTGCATCAAACCAGTCAAAAGACTGAAGACTCAAACAACAACAATAACAGAAACACGCTACAAATATCATACCTTCAGCTGCATGTTTCATCTTTAAGCATCACACTAACCACAAAAACAACCAAACCACAGCCACTTACATTCACCCTCCAATTCAGACTGCTCGAACAGTGGAGATGGATTTACACTAAGATGCGTTTATATCCCTGAATAGTGAGCGGCAATTATATGAGAATGTTGTAGAAGTAGTAATTTTGATTTTTTAATTATGAAAATAAATAATTTTGTCCTCCTAGATTTCGTTTTTGACCCACTGTGCGGTGGTTGCAACGGTTGAAAATAGTGTGGGGTGTTTGTGTTTTCTTGCGATATACGGAGTGTGTTATATTTCGGTTCGTTCGATGAATTGGTATTTCTAAGTAATTTATGCACCGGTTATTTTCGGGTTCCAGAGTGAATTTGGTGGAATAGTGCTGGATGATTGTTTGGAGAAGTGTTCTTATTAGTAAATAAGTTATTCCCGTGTCATATATGCGTATGACTTCATCTACGTATCTACTCCAGTGCAGACCACCCTGGAATGTGTTCCCTTGGAGTAATTTAATCTCTAGACTTTTAATAATTAAGTAGGCTACTCAACCTCTGAAGGGTAACCCCATTGCTAGACTTGTGGATGTTTCTTTTATTTCACCTTGAAATTGCATGGGTCACTGTGACGGAATATTTGTATATGGTTTTCATTTATGACGACGTAGTACAGAGTGCTACTGCTGATGCTGTGGTTTACGTGGATCTATTTCCTCAACGAAGGGCTCCTTATAGGCGTACGATTACTGCAGCTGTAAAGAGAGTGGCTGACGCGGGAAATATCATGCCCGCTCGTGAACATAGTCACCCTTGGACGTGCTTTAAGTGAAGAAGATCGGAAATTATAACTTCTTTTTAACTCGTAACGTATGTTACATTGCTTGGTTTCTGGGACCCACGAGTGTTTTTAACTTATGTTTTAACATGTTGGCCGCAGTGCTCTTAGGTTCCCTGTAACTTACTCTACTTTCTGTTAGTCCTCTACTCTAAATGACCTTGATAGATGCGGACGCGCTGAGGTTTCCATTTGTCGGTAATTGCAGCGTTTGTGTCCTTGGGGCCCATCTGTGTAAGGAGAGTACCTTTTTTGTGTACCCTAATACGTTATTTGTGGTATAATATGTCACTAAGTAGTGATGAAGTGAGACCATTGTCAGAAGAAGATGTAAGTGATATATGGGACGTAGAAAGTGAATTTGAAATTAGCAAACATACTGTAATTTAATTATGGTACAGCACAATTATTGAATGTGAGGAGGGGATAGAAAGGCTTGTGGAGGATGTGATAAGTTTCATTTACCACTCTGTGGGTCTTGTGGATCTGTCATTTGCTTTCGGTGTGCTGAATTATAAAAGCTTAAAGCTACTTATTGGTGATTGAAATATTAATTGTCTCCTTCTATTAAGGGTTGATCCCATAACTGTTTGCTGCAACTTTATTAGAACGGACTGATGGAGAGATTTTTCCACCTTGGATATCTCTGCAAAAGTGACGATTTTGAGAAATAGGCCTACCTTATGTAAATATTTATATACTGTTCTTTATGACAGAACCAGATAACTATTAGTAATATAAAACAGAACTTGAGTATGGTTATAGGATATTAAAATTAAGTACTTTTGAATTTGTGATTACTTTTTATGAAATGGTTTGAGGAATATTGTGAAGAGGAACAAAAAATAAAATGTATATTTTTATTGTAAATGATGAGATAATAATTGTTCAGATTCAGAACATTTTCAAAACCTTATACACTATAGGGTAGAAAGAATAATTTACCCTTGGGTCTCTTGGACCCATGAGTGTAAGCAGCATAATAATTTTTCACCATGCAAGTTACTGGTTAGGTGGATCCAAGCAGAAGCAGTCGCCAAATCGCTGCAGTGGTAAGAGTGTCCCATTGGACGTTCGTAGGAACATTACGGGATGACCTTCAAGATACGTGTAAACCCTCTACAGCGGGTTCAGCACTTATCGGAGTATGTACCACGTATGGCCTTATGTGAATGGGTCCTTCATCATGTGTTACCTGCATTTGTTACCTTCTATCCTGTATGCGCAGTTACTTGTATCAGTTGCGAGCGAGTCTATGGACTTTGAAATACACACATCAAAAAAAGTTTTGCATCACCTCGGTTCCCAGATCTCCGGCATATAGACGTTGACTGTGTATATTGTATCCAAGATACAGTCCCTTTGACTGTTCATAGATGTCACTAAAACTGCTCAAAGATGTAAACAACCATGCATGAGCAGGGCCTATTAGACGGAGGGGGTACGACAGCCGATCAGTTCCAGTCATTCCACCAGGACGAAGGTACGCTGCTCATGTTGTCTGTAGTTCTACCATGCCTAGAAGGTCAATACCGCAGTTCGATCGCGTCCGCATTGTTACTTTGTGTCAAGAAGGGCTCTCAACAAGGGAAGTTTCCAGGCGTCTCCGAGTGAACCAAAGCGATGTTGTTCGGACATGGAGGAGGTACAGAGATACAGGAACTGTCGATGACAGGCCTCGCTCAGGCCGCCCAAGGGCTACTACTGTAGTGGATGACCGCTACTTACGGATTGCCGCTCGGAGGAACCCTGACAGCAATGCCACCATGTTGAATAATGCGTTTCGTTCAGCCACAGGACGTCGTGTTTCAACTCAAACTGTGCGCAATAGGCTGCATGATGCGCAACTTCACTCCCGACGTCCATGGCGAGGTCCAGCTTTGCAACCCCGACACCATGCAGCGCGGTACAGATGGGCCCAACAACATGCTGAATGGACCCCACGGAATTGGCATCACGTTCTCTTCACCGATGAGTGTCGCATATGCCTTCAACCAGACAATCGTCGGAGACGTGTTTGGAGGCACCCTGGTCAGGCTGAACGTCTTAGACACACTGTCCAGCGAGTGCAGCAAGGTGGTGGTTCCCTGATGTTTTGGGGTGGCATTATGTGGGGCCGACGTACGCCACTGGTGGTCATGGAAGGCTCCGAAACGGCTTTACGATACCTGAATGACATCCTCCGACCCATAGTGCAACCATATCGGCAGAATATTGGAGAGGCATTTGTCTTCATGGACGACAATTCTCGACCTCATCGTGCACATCTTGTGAATGCGTTCCTTCAAGATAACGACATCGCTCGACTACAGTGGCCAGCATGTTCGCCAGACATGAACCCTATCGAACATGCCTGGGATATGTTGAAAAGGGCTGTTTATGGACGTCTTGACCCACCAACCACTCTGAGAGATTTACGCCGAATTGTCGTTGAGGAGTGGGACAATTTGGACCAACAGTGTCTTGATGAACTTGTGGATAGTATGCCACGGCGAATACAGGCATGCATCAATGCAAGAGGACGTGCTACTGGGTATTAGAGGTAGTGGTGTGTACTGCAATCTGGACCACAAATGCTGTAAGTCTAGCTGTATGATGGTACAACATGCAATGTGTGGGTCTCATGAGCAATAAAACGAGCTGAAATGTTGTTTGTGTTGATCTCTATTCCCTTTGTATTTAACGGTTCCGGAACTCTTGGAACCGAGGTGATGCAAAACTTTTTTTGATGTGTGTATATCATATTCGACGACAGTGTAATGCAGTGTTCAGTGAGTTGCATGAACGAGGAAACCCACACATGTTTTGACGGACTGACAAGCAGGCAAGTGAGACTTGCTCTGCTACAAGCGATACATATTACACACCGCGCGACAATGTGTTTCAAAGCAAGCATTCTTTGATAATTATTGAAAGTACTAGCAGTAGTACCCGGCTTCGCCCGGTGGAATGATGATAATGTTTTAAGGTCTCCTTAGAAATATAATGGACTTAAAATCTAAGTCATTTGCCCCCAAAGACAATGAGGGAGTAATATCTAGGTCATTTGCCCTTTTGATAAGGATGATAATAAAAACTACTGTTGAATTGACACGTCAAACTTACAAACTACCGTAATAGAAATACATATTTCAAAATTCACAGGCGAGGAAGACTTATTGTGTGTGGTGATTAATGGTGTAATGGGCGTAACATCTACTGTAGGTCATTTGCTCTTATGATCAGGATGATAAGGGAAACTACTACCGGTATTGAATTGACACTTCAACGTATAATGTACACAATGTACTGTAATAAAAATAACTATATGGTGGCTTCGGTGGCGTATTTGGTAGCATGCTGAGCTTCTATGCCCAAGATAGCGGGATCAAACCCAGCCGAAGCCGTCGGATATTTTAAGAGCGTTAAAAATCCGTCAGTATGCCTTTCTTCGGAGGGGAAGTAAAGCCAGCGGTCCCATGTCAGATTTATGGCATGTTAAAGAACCTTCCACTAATTACACCTGTGTGAAGCTAAATTGGATAGGTAAACAACGCTCATAGATGTCTACGTCCGTTGCCAAGAGCCGACTGCAGTGGCGTCTAGTAGCTAAGTTCCGAACTTGGCCTAGTAGTCGTTGACGGTGGCGCTTGGCGGCAAAAGTACGAACTATTTGAAGAATTCTAAGTTGCAGTTTGTACTTAAATTAAAAAACAGATAACACACACTAATACAGTCATCACATTTAACACCGGTTATCAGACAGATTCTACACACACCCGAAGTACACGGGGCTACATGACCGCGTTGTCACAGCCTCTAAACTTAAGAACCAACCAACCAAAAATAAATATTTTAAAAATCACAGTCGAGAAAGACTTTATGCGGCGGTGATTATTGGTATGATGCGCGTAACATCTAGGTCATTTGCACTTATGATGATAATAATAAGGTAATGAAAAAATGACTACTAAACGAACATGGTGTTATTTTAAAACTGATATAGGTAATTCAGGTGTCTAGCTTCGATGTCTTCCAAAGTCTCAACCTTATTTTCTGGCTTATGCCTGTACTGGATGCGTCTAGTGAAAGAGCGTACTGCTCGGCAAAGACAAAGAATATAGGTCCAAGCTGCACGAACCTGAGATGATCGCAGATGATGACGAAATATTATGACACACGTTCGGGGTTCCCCGTCCTATACAGATTGACCGGGAATCACTCACTGTTTCGCAACGGCCCTGTGCTGGCATCAGCATAGACAGCAGGAGATAACACGGCAGGCTCTGGAAAGTATTCTCAAGTCACCTCGCGATGAATCAGCAAGCTATTCTCACAACTGACCCCCCCCCCCCCGAGGGTCTCACAACTTGTGGGACGTGGGTTGGCGACCACGGAACCCCAGCTGAGTCTGGCATCGCTTCTACTTCCTGGTGCCGGGCTTATTTCAGTTCTCTTTCCTGTCGTCCTCCCTTGGTCAACTCTTGTTCTCTTCCGACCCAGACTGTATTAGGGTATCCGAGGGCTAGGGAGTCTTTCAATTTCCCGCCTTAATTGGCTTTGTCTCATCTTTCCTGATACCCTCATTCTTCGAGGGGTCTGCCTTCTTTTCCTTTTCATAATATCTCCTGTCTTCTGCTCAAGGCCCTCAAAGAGGCAGGGTGTGTGTAGACCCACCACTTCTGGTACACCCTCAAGGGCTCATGACTGGTGAGTTAGGAAGCTGGCAACCCCGAGGAATTCCTGAGCTACTTGCATGGAATGGAGTGGTATGTCAGAAATTTCAAGTGGACAGTGTTACGCATCAGGTTCCAAAGGGTAAGTATACACACTTTGTTTTCGATCGGTGAACGATGTAGATTTGTACCAAAGGGCCTTAATGCGGGAAATGGAGTGGTCTGTCCGAAATTTCGAGTGGACAGTGTTACTCGTCGAGTTCCAAACGGTAATTATGTAAAATCTGGTTGAGATCGGTGAAACGGTGTAGTTTTGTGCCAAGGGCCAAAATGCAGGGAATGGAGTGGCCTGTCCAAATTTTAAAGTGGACAGTGTTACTCATCGGGTTCCAAAGGGTAAGTAAACACATTTTGTTTTCGATCTGTGAACGATGTAGATTTGTGCCAAAGGGCCTAAATGCGTGAAATGGAGTGGTCTGTCCGAAATTTCGAGTGGACAGTGTTACTCGTCGAGTTCCAAAGGGTAATTGTGTAAAATCTGGTTGAGATCGGTGAAACGGTGTAGTTTTCTGCCAAAGGGCCAAAAAGCAGGGAATAAGGTGGTCTGTCCGAAATTTAAAGTGAACAGTGTTACTTGTCGGGCTCTTTGGGTAAGTATATAAAATTGGGGTCAGATCGGTGAAACGGTGTAGATTTGTGCCAAACAGCCTAAATGCAAGGGATGGAGTAGCCTCGCCGCAATTTCAAGCAGACAGTGTTAGTCGCAGTGTTCCAAAGGGTAAATATACAAATTTTGGTTGAGATCGGTGAAACGGTGTAGATTTGGGACAAAGGGCCTAAATGCAGGGAATGGAGTGGTCTGTCCGCAATTTCAAGCAGACAGTGTTACTCGCTGGGTACCAAAGGGTAAGTTTCCGAATATTGGTTCTGATCGGTGAAACGGTGTAGATTTGTGCCAAAGTGCCTAAATGCAGGGAATGGGGTGGTCTGTCCGAAATTTTAAGTGGACAGTGTTACTCGCAGGGTTCCAAAGGGTAAGTATACAAAGTTTGGTTCAGATCGGTGAAACGGTGTAGATTTGTGCCAAAGGGCCTAAATGCAGGGGATGGAGTAGCCTCTCCGCAATTTCAAGCAGACAGTGTTAGTCGCTGTGTTCCAAAGGGTAAATATACAAATTTTGGTTGAGATCGGTGGAACGGAGTAGATTTGGGCCAAAGGGCCTAAATGCAGGGAATGGAGTGGTCTGTCCGCAATTTCAAGCAGACAGTGTTACTCGCAGGGTTCCAAAGGGTAAGTATACACATTTTGGTTCAGATCGGTGAAACGGCGTAGATTTGTGCAAAAAGGGCCTAAATGCAGGGAATGGCGTGGTCTGTCCGAAATTTCAAGCAGACAGTGTTAGTCGCAGTGTTCCATAGGGTAAATATACAAATTTTGGTTGAGATCGGTGAAACGGTGTAGATTTGGGCCAAAGGGCCTAAATGCAGGGAATGGAGTGGTCTGTCCGCAATTTCAAGCAGACAGTGTTACTCGCAGGGCACCAAAGGGTAAGAATACGAATTTTGGTTCTGATCGCTGAAACGGTGTAGATTTGGACCAAAGGGCCTAAATGCAGGGAATGGGGTGGTCTGTCCGAAATTTTAAGTGGTCAGTGTTACTCGCAGGGTTCCAAAGGGTAAATATACAAATTTTGGTTGAGATCGGTGAAACGGTGTGGATTTGGACCAAAGGGCCTAAATGTAGGGAATGGGGTGGTCTGTCCGAAATTTCAAGTGGACAGTGTTACTCGCAGGGTTCCAAAGGTTAAATATACAACTTTTGGTTCAGATCGGTGAAACGGTGTAGATTTTTGCAAAAGGGCCTAAATGCAGGGCATGGGGTGGTCTGTCCGAAATTTAATGTTGACAGGGTTACCCGCAGGGCTCCAAAGGGTAAGTATACAAATTTTGGTTCAGATCGGTGAAACGGTGTAGATTTGTATACATAACAGACAGACAGACAGACAGACAGACAGACAGACAAACTTTGTGCTTTATATATATAGATAGATTGAGAAGAATTGAATGTATTACGACCGGCTTATTTAACTAGTGGACAAGTGGCACTCGTTGATGCAACGTGACAAGTGGCGCGGGAGATCTTCTGACCCCTATGAGGAAACTTGCTCTGATAACAAAATTACTAAGTTTTAGGTAGTCCATCATATAAGGTGCGTTCAAAAAGTAACGAGCCGGAGGCTGTAATGCGCAAACCGGTGACGACATCAGCTAATCGTGGCGTGTGTAACGAGGTGTGGATCCTACCAGAGCGTGGAAGGTCACAGCCCGTCGCTAGAAGGCACGCGTGCACGTCACGTGACGATACAAAGCGAGCAGCAGCATGCATCAATCGCCCAACGCTGCCAGTCGCATTGCAAGCAGTGACATGGAGGCGTCAAACGAAGAGCAAAGAGGTGTTGTTCGATTTATGACAGCGGAAGGAGTAGGGGGAACGGGCATTCATCGCCGAATGTCACAAGTGTACGGCGAACACTGCATGTCCCTTGCAAGGGTCAAGGCGTGGCAAAAGCGCTTCAGGGAAGGACGGGTGTCGTTAGCCGATCATGCCCGGTCTGGGGCCCCACCCACTGCATTACCGATGACAACGTCCAGCTGGTTGATGCACTCATTGCCCAGGACCGCCGAGTGACAGTGAACGCCATAGCCGCCGTGGTCGGATTGAGCGTCGGAAGTGTGCACATCATCATGAAACAACGACCGCACTTGTGCAAAGTGAGTAGTGGAGTAGTAGGGCTTCTGCTTAGGGTCATGGCCGCCGCGCGAAATTGAAACATTTAAATAGACTTTTCTCTCGAACCCATGGTCGGAGTTTCATGAATGGGGTGTCGGAGGACTTGAGGTGACGCCCCTTTGCTATGGACCACTCGTTATACTTTTCAAAAAAAAAAAATGAAATTTTTGTTTTCGAAAGTAGGCGATAGTTTGAAAACCAAACATGATAGAACGTTGTGCCATGGCTCAAACGAACAGTCTTTATGACCTTTATTTTTTGTAATAAAACGTTTTTACTTTTTATGTTTTTTTGAAAACACTCGAATTTTGAAAATCCCATATTTTGGAAACTAGGAACTCTACAAAAAAAATTGTTTGACGTAAATCAATGGTCCCTACCCCCTCTACCCCCAAAATAAATTTCAAGTCTCTATAGATAAAAATTGTGTTTTGTAAGTAGTGTGGTAAGGGGAAAGCTGCTTACAAAAGCAAGTGGTGAGCCCCTGCGACCTTGGAATGGAAGGAGCCATGCTAGGAGGGCGTGCTTGGATTCGTTTTTTTCGTCTCGTCGTGCTCTTTACGGGAATGTAGGTGTCGAAACGGTGAAAATATGGAAACACGGTTTTTTTAGGGTAAAACCGTGGTTTTAAACTTTTTGCTATATTTCGCGAACCAATAATGCTAGAGGCATGAACGAGGGGTCCAAGGACTCGGGCTGACGTCCTCTTTGCTATGGACCACACGTTATATTTTAAAAAAAATATTGGAAACTCGATTTTGGGGTAAACACGTGTTTTTTGTGATTTTTGCCGATATCTCACGAACCAATAACGCTAGAGGCATGTACGACGGGTCCAAGGACTTGGGGTGACGTCCTCTTTGCTATGGACGACTCGTTGTAATTTTAAAAAAAATTGGGAAACGCGATTTTGGGGTAAACATGTGTTTTTTGTGATTTTTGTCGATATCTCACAAACCAATAACGCTAGAGACGTGTACGAGGTGTCCTAGGACTCGGGCTAACGCCCCCTTTCAAATGTGGTAGATATTTTTTCCAAAAAGATAATTCACAAAGGGCCTAACGCCATACATGTTGAAAAAAAATTCATTACCGTTACTTGTTTATAATGTTTATGAAGCGTGGTGGTTGAGAGAGACGATACGGCTGGGTGTGTGTGTGTGTTTCAACGAACCTGTCGCTGACCACGGTGGCCGTGTTCAATAGTACAATCGCTATTTCGGCGGGTCGGTGTATGACAGAGCGAGGGTGCGTTTTTCTGATATTTTACCTTTGACGTGTAAACGGTAATGAGGACTTGACTCTATGTTGGTCAAAGCGAGTACAGAAAACAAACTTACAGGAGGTGAAGGTCATTTGAGCTTATTGGAAGGCGTTGTCTGACTTGACAACAAGTGCAATGGAAAAAATGACCAAGACGCTTGAAGGTGAAATAATCTGACCATCGTGGTGGCAGGGGAGTGTGAAAGGCATGCACACACATTTGTGAAACCACATGCACGCTAAACCAGTGACATCCTGTTTTGCTTCGTACGTGACAAAATGCAAGTTCATGTGAAATTTGATCTACCGCAGGTGTTCGCCTGGGACGTTAGCTGTCCACATGCATGATAACTGTTAACAAGTCACATCCTGTTTTGCTTCGTACGTGACAAAATGCAAGTTCATGTGAAATTTGATTCGCCACAGGTGTTCGCCTGGGACGTTAGCTGTCCACGTGACCGATAACAGAATGTTCAAAGCGTGGGAAAAAATGATTATACATGCAACGTAGCATATATAAAGACATGTCGTTATCATTTCCACTCTCACTTGGGTGGACTACCTTTGAACACACTGCGTTGCATGAAACCCCTGGTCTTGTTTAACAGTTTTGGTGTTGGTGGAAAATACTTAACCTTGTTGTGGGGTAGGTATTTATTTATATATTTATTCATTTATACATTTATTGATTAATATATATATATATATATTTACAAGCAATTATTTATTGATTAAGTAATTATTGATTTTATTTATTTGTTTGCAGATAACCGGCATACCTTACATGTCTGAGGGAGAAGAAACCATTGCACTTTTTAGCCCACTAGAAGGGAAGAGTAACAAGTCACTACAAGTAAAGGTGAGATGATTTTTTCAAACTAACTTGTTTCATTTTTTGTTTTATGTTTTATTTTATGAAATGTATGTATTAACCTGAATTTAGGTATTTATAGCGGTTTATTTTATTTATTTTTAGAAACTTGGAAAGAATAGCCTTACCGCCGTAGCAGTCGCTGAAAAAAAAAAACAGAAACGCACTAAAGCGAAACCACTGCCAAAGAGTGAACTGTTTAAAACTCAGGTAAGTCCAACTTAAAAATGCTATTCCATTTTACCACTACTGAAAACTCGTAGACAAAAAAAAATCATTACCTGTACATGACTGGGACAATGATTGCTTTCTTGATTAATGGCTATGTTGTTGTTGTTGACTGGGAAAAGTACAAGGCCATGTTGGATTTTCTAAAAATAAAAATAATAAATTTAATTTATGGGTGGTTCCCTATGGACTCAACGAATATCCACAGGTTTGAACATGATAATGTGAACAAAATGACATGACATTCATTTTTGTTTATATATTGGTTAAAGGGAGGGTGGGGGAATGTAAATGACTGTAGCTTTATAAAAAAGAAAATAAGTACATGGGTTACTGTTAGTGCCAACATACAGTTTATTTTTAATGGTGTTTTGATATATTAATGCCAATTAACGTTAACGTTTTATTTACAAGTATTGATTGATTGATTGCTTGATTGATTGATTGATGGGTTATTTTGTTTGCTTTTAGGTGTCGTCATGTGCCATTAACGTAATGAACAGACAGTGAACAAGCATGCATTATGCTTTAAAGTACTCTGTGCAATGTTAATAACTTACAATAAGAAAAACGTTTTATTATAACACATGGCGTTAGTAACAAATACAACAAGTGAGCAAGTTGGTTTACCACGTGGGTTAAATTTAAAATCAGAACATGATCGATGGTTAACATTTGAATCCTGGCCTGTAGGCTTTTTGTCGACGCATGAACTTGCAAAAGCCGTTTTTTTTACTTGAACCGAGAAGATGTGGTGCGCTGTGTGTTTTGTCGTATTGAACTTTCTCACTGGGAAGAAGGGGATGATCCCTTTAGAGACCATTTGCGATGGTCTCCTCACTGTCCTTACATGCTTGGAAAGCAAGTGGGTAACCTACCCGTGCATTCATTTTACCGAACCACAAGGCCTTTGGCCGCTACTTACGTTGCTGAATCACAAATAAATAATAATAATGATGTATTACCCGCCAATGGTAGTGTCGATATATGTGGTCCATATGCCATAGACAGTGTTGAATTGGCGTGTGCTTTTGAAAAATTGGGAGTTTGCAAGACTAAAGCACTAGCACACCCAGAGTACAGCTCTGTTGAAAAACGTTTCGAATCTTATAAAAATGTTTGGCCATTAATATTAAAACACCTTACCAAACAGCTAAGTGAAGCTGGATTTTTTTATACTGGTGAAGGGGATAAAACAATATGTTTTTATTGTGGATTTGCTTTAAAGGATTGGCAAATGACTGATGACCCTTTTGTGCAACACGCTCGTTGGTTACCAAACTGTAAATACATGGTGTTGCTTAAAGGTCAGGAATTTGTGAACACTATTCGTAAAGAAAACGTGATTGCAGCACAAGACATAAAAGTGCCTTTAGAGTTAGAGCACGCGGAGCAAATACATAAGGCTGAAAGAAAAGACTTGTCTCACGAACAGATACGAAAGTGTGACCAACAATTATGTAAAATTTGTTATCAAGATGAACTAGGTGTTGTATTTTTACCCTGTGGACACATGATAGCCTGTGTCAAGTGTGCATTAGAACTTAACACTTGTGCTATATGCAGAAAAGTAGTATCTGCAACAGTTAGGGCATTTCTTGCATAACTAGTATAATTTATTCGCCATGGATAGTGCAAAATCCCTAATTGCACAATATTATTAAAGCTGTTTTAGAGTGTAATAGATATGCTTTTGTTTTGTTTATAGACTACTACAATGAATGTTTTGAATGCTGCGGGACAATCATGTGGCTTAGAGACAAAGAAGCTCAGCGAATTGCCAACGCATATTCCATTCCGCATTATCAAGATTCGGAAATTGAAAACAGCATATGGTGATCGTGTACTTTGTGTATGTGAAAACTTTGAGACATTTCTGCCTATACGGTTTAATGATATGTCGGAGAGTGTTTTTGATGAAGTGAATAATGCTGTGCAACCTGTACACTTAATTTATGAAGGTTTTAAAAACAATAGGTGCATGGTTCGTTTTAATTAAATAAATAAATAATGTGAAATAATAATGGAAAATATAAGTAATGACAATATACTGAAAAAGAAAGAAAATATGTGCATAGAATAGTAATGTTTTAGTGTTTAGTGTTGTCTTTAAAAATATTATGATGAAACCAAAAAGAAAATGTATATAAAGTTTGTAAATAAATGCAAAATGATGTTACAATGCTGTTTTATTTTATACAAAGTTAGTATATTTAACATTGCAGAGTATACATGATTATGACAATAAATGCATACTGAATACAAGCCTTTCTCACTTTACAATAGTCTGTTATAGTTTTAAACACAAGGCTTGTTGTAGATCATTTTATAGCAATGTCCCTTCAATGTTGTTTTCGAAAAGTGGGGAAGCCGCAATGGTTGTATTGACATAAAAACCTTATGGTTATTACTATTTAGTCACTTTGATCCCCTTGCATATCAAGAGCAGATGACCTAGTTGTTCCACTCTTTAAAACGACAACAACAACACTACCTCTTGCATAGTTTGTGATGTTGATGGCTCTTGCGACGTGGAAGATGGATTAAAAATAACTTTGAGAACAGGGGTTAAACGTTGATCATTAAACAATGCACTATTTTGAGTAGCAATATAGTTTTCTTGATTTTTTGTCGACGGCAACTGTGTTTCATGCGGTACACTACATTGATGATCACTGACACTTAAAACCTCACTATTTTTACTTTTTAGGTCACCACGACAATGTTTGGAACGTTGCTTTGAACAACGCCAAATAACAGTTCCATTTATATTGGTTCGTTTCACAATATATGAATATCCTTTATAGTATGCGTAAGGCTTACCATACCTAGTCACTGATACTTCCATATCAACTGTCAAGCATAGACTAAGCTCTAGTAAAGTCAACTTGGTAATAAGAATACTAGTTTAATGTGAGAGCAAATATGGATCCAAAGAGTTCAGGTAAAAGTGAAAGCAAATAAGCAAATATTAGAAACAAGAGTTGGGGTGAAAGTGGTCGCAAAGTGGTAGACCCATTACACAATAATTTCAGCACGACGAAGCTCTTGTTCAATTTCTTTGATTTCCCAATCGTGACCAGTATGGCCAGCTTGACGTGAGGCATGCAACAACTGTAGCCACTGGACGAGCTTATTGAGATTGTGCCAGTATACAAATTTAACAAATGGATTTTTAGGTGTAAACAAAGCAATACCATTATCATGATCATTATCATCATCATCATCATTATCATCATCATAATCACCATTATCATCATGACCATCATCACTGTTACTATATAGTCCTTTTTGATCCTCTTGCAATACCACTTTATTTATAGTCTGAGTTGATTTTGATAGTGTTGAAGGTTTCTTGGACGTTGACAACTGTCCTAACATGACGTTTTGAGGACATGATAAGTCCTTTTGAACAAACACTGCACTATCTTTAGCCGCAATATCGTTTTCTTGAACTTGCTTTTTAGCATTTTGATAATTGTTTGTAAACAGTAAGCGTGGTTCGTTTCGAGCACTACATTGATGAACACTCACACTTAAAACCTTTCCATTTTTACTTTTCAGATTGCCTCGACATTTTGTTGACCTCTCTTTTGAGCATCGCCAGAATATTATTCCATTTACATTCTGGCGATTATAGTTATAGGAGTAGCCTTGATAGAGTGCACGTAGCCTACCTTTGTTGGTTGTAATAAGTTCCATAGTAGTAACTTACCTGTCAGTACGATGTTCACACTACAAAGGTTACAATTGTTTTGCTGATGGAGTGACCTACCATAAGCTTATATATTGGCTTATGTGTTGGCTTTTTGTGTTGGCTTTTTGTGTTGGCTTTTCGTGTTGGCTTTTGTGTTGGCTTTTCGTGTTGGCTTTTGTGTTGGCTTTTTGTGTTGGCTTTTTGTGTTGGCTTTTCGTGTTGGCTTTTGTGTTGGCTTTTCATGTTGGCTTTTTGTGTTGGCTTTTTGTGTTGGCTTTTCGTGTTGGCATTTCGTGTTGGCTTTTTGTGTTGGCTTTTCGTGTTGGCATTTTGTGTTGGCTTTTCGTGTTGGCTTTTTTGTATTGGCCTTTCATGTTGGCTTTTTGTATTGGCTTTTCGTGTTGGCTTTTTGTGTGGGCTTTTTGTGTTGGCTTTAGTATTGGCTTTTGTATTGGCTTATTTGACAAGTTATTTGTGTCAATGTATTTAGTGGATTTTTTTCTTGGTGTTGGAAAGTAGTTGAAAGAGAGGGAATATTTAAAGACTTAACCTCAGTTCACTAACCTAACCTAACCTAACCTAACTTTACCTAACCTAACCTAACCTTTCAACTCTCAGATATTAATTAAATGCTGTGCATAGTCGAGTTGGAACCCAAGACCTCAGGGGTAAAAAAAACAATTATTTTTGACGGCTTATTTTGGTAACTTATTTTAATGGCTAACCTAACTTTACCTAACCTAACCTAACCTCAGCTCACTTTGGATATTACTAGTAAGTGTTCATATCCTCTGCTAGGTAGCATGCTAGTAGTACAGGTAGTGCTCATATTTACCGCTAGGTAGCGGAAACATACTTTGCATGTTGCATGTGACACTTGTGAAGTTTAACCACATGCAAGACGTGCTTGTATAAGTTCTCTATTTAAACTCAATATACAATTAACCACTAAATGTTCAGAACTAACATGTATAGCCTTGTTTAGGGTATATAGGAGACCCTTAGCAAGAAAGGCTGTCTAACCCACGAGTGTACAGCCTTGTCATACGCAGTAAGCACCTGTTGGCAGAAAACAACAACAACAACAATTTGAGAAAGCCAACAACATATCCATTAATGTATTTAAAGGAAACAGTTTTTTGTTGGCTTTCTCAAATTGTTGTTGTTGTTGTTTTCTGCCAACAGGTGCTTACTGCGTATGACAAGGCTGTACACTCGTGGGTTAGACAGCCTTTCTTGCTAAGGGTCTCCTATATACCCTAAACATGGCTATACATGTTAGTTCTGAACATTTAGTGGTTAATTGTATATTGAGTTTAAATAGAGAACTTATACAAGCACGTCTTGCATGTGGTTAAACTTCACAAGTGTCACATGCAACATGCAAAGTATGTTTCCGCTACCTAGCGGTAAATATGAGCACTACCTGTACTACTAGCATGCTACCTAGCAGAGGATATGAACACTTACTAGTAATATCCAAAGTGAGCTGAGGTTAGGTTAGGTTAGGTAAAGTTAGGTTAGCCATTAAAATAAGTTACCAAAATAAGCCGTCAAAAATAATTGTTTTTTTTACCCCTGAGGTCTTGGGTTCCAACTCGACTATGCACAGAATTTAATTAATATCTGAGAGTTGAAAGGTTAGGTTAGGTTAGGTAAAGTTAGGTTAGGTTAGGTTAGTGAACTGAGGTTAAGTCTTTAAATATTCCCTCTCTTTCAACTACTTTCCAACACCAAGAAAAAAATCCACTAAATACATTGACACAAATAACTTGTCAAATAAGCCAATACAAAAGCCAATACTAAAGCCAACACAAAAAGCCCACACAAAAAGCCAACACGAAAAGCCAATACAAAAAGCCAACATGAAAGGCCAATACAAAAAAGCCAACACGAAAAGCCAACACAAAATGCCAACACGAAAAGCCAACACAAAAAGCCAACACGAAATGCCAACACGAAAAGCCAACACAAAAAGCCAACATGAAAAGCCAACACAAAAGCCAACACGAAAAGCCAACACAAAAGCCAACACAAAAAGCCAACACGAAAAGCCAACACAAAAGCCAACACGAAAAGCCAACACAAAAGCCAACACGAAAAGCCAACACAAAAAGCCAACACAAAAAGCCAACACATAAGCCAATATATAAGCTTATGGTAGGTCACTCCATCAGCAAAACAATTGTAACCTTTGTAATGTGAACATCGTACTGACAGGTAAGTTACTACTATGGAACTTATTACAACCAACAAAGGTAGGCTACGTGCACTCTATCAAGGCTACTCCTATAACTATAATCGCCAGAATGTAAATGGAATAATATTCTGGCGATGCTCAAAAGAGAGGTCAACAAAATGTCGAGGCAATCTGAAAAGTAAAAATGGAAAGGTTTTAAGTGTGAGTGTTCATCAATGTAGTGCTCGAAACGAACCACGCTTATTGTTTACAAACAATTATCAAAATGCTAAAAAGCAAGTTCAAGAAAACGATATTGCAGCTAAAGATAGTGCAGTGTTTGTTCAAAAGGACTTATCATGTCCTCAAAACGTCATGTTAGGACAGTTGTCAACGTCCAAGAAACCTTCAACACTATCAAAATCAACTCAGACTATAAATAAAGTGGTATTGCAAGAGGATCAAAAAGGACTATATAGTAACAGTGATGATGGTCATGATGATAATGGTGATTATGATGATGATAATGATGATGATGATGATGATGATAATGATCATGATAATGGTATTGCTTTGTTTACACCTAAAAATCCATTTGTTAAATTTGTATACTGGCACAATCCCAATAAGCTCGTCCAGCGGCTACAGTTGTTGCATGCCTCACGTCAAGCTGGCCATACTGGTCACGATTGGGAAATCAAAGAAATTGAACAAGAGCTTCGTCGTGCTGAAATTATTGTGTAATGGGTCTACCACTTTGCGACCACTTTCACCCCAACTCTTGTTTCTAATATTTGCTTATTTGCTTTCACTTTTACCTGAACTCTTTGGATCCATATTTGCTCTCACATTAAACTAGTATTCTTATTACCAAGTTGACTTTACTAGAGCTTAGTCTATGCTTGACAGTTGATATGGAAGTATCAGTGACTAGGTATGGTAAGCCTTACGCATACTATAAAGGATATTCATATATTGTGAAACGAACCAATAAAAATGGAACTGTTATTTGGCGTTGTTCAAAGCAACGTTCCAAACATTGTCGTGGTGACCTAAAAAGTAAAAATAGTGAGGTTTTAAGTGTCAGTGATCATCAATGTAGTGTACCGCATGAAACACAGTTGCCGTCGACAAAAAATCAAGAAAACTATATTGCTACTCAAAATAGTGCATTGTTTAATGATCACCGTTTAACCCCTGTTCTCAAAGTTATTTTTAATCCATCTTCCACGTCGCAAGAGCCATCAACATCACAAACTATGCAAGAGGTAGTGTTGTTGTTGTCGTTTTAAAGAGTGGAAAAACTAGGTCATCTGCTCTTGATATGCAAGGGGATCAAAGTGACTAAATAGTAATAACCATAAGGTTTTTATGTCAATACAACCATTGCGGCTTCCCCACTTTTCGAAAACAACATTGAAGGGACATTGCTATAAAATGATCTACAACAAGCCTTGTGTTTAAAACTATAACAGACTATTGTAAAGTGAGAAAGGCTTGTATTCAGTATGCATTTATTGTCATAATCATGTATACTCTGTAATGTTAAATATACTAACTTTGTATAAAATAAAACAGCATTGTAACATCATTTTGCATTTATTTACAAACTTTATATACATTTTTTTTTGGTTTCATCATAATATTTTTAAAGACAACACTAAACACTAAAACATTACTATTCTATGCACATATTTTCTTTCTTTTTCAGTATATTGTCATTACTTATATTTTCCATTATTATTTCACATTATTTATTTATTTAATTAAAACGAACCATGCACCTATTGTTTTTAAAACCTTCATAAATTAAGTGTACAGGTTGCACAGCATTATTCACTTCATCAAAAACACTCTCCGACATATCATTAAACCGTATAGGCAGAAATGTCTCAAAGTTTTCACATACACAAAGTACACGATCACCATATGCTGTTTTCAATTTCCGAATCTTGATAATGCGGAATGGAATATGCGTTGGCAATTCGCTGAGCTTCTTTGTCTCTAAGCCACATGATTGTCCCACAGCATTCAAAACATTCATTGTAGTAGTCTATAAACAAAACAAAAGCATATCTATTACACTCTAAAACAGCTTTAATAATATTGTGCAATTAGGGATTTTGCACTATCCATGGCGAATAAATTATACTAGTTATGCAAGAAATGCCCTAACTGTTGCAGATACTACTTTTCTGCATATAGCACAAGTGTTAAGTTCTAATGCACACTTGACACAGGCTATCATGTGTCCACAGGGTAAAAATACAACACCTAGTTCATCTTGATAACAAATTTTACATAATTGTTGGTCACACTTTTGTATCTGTTCGTGAGACAAGTCTTTTCTTTCAGCCTTATGTATTTGCTCCGCGTGCTCTAACTCTAAAGGCACTTTTATGTCTTGTGCTGCAATCACGTTTTCTTTACGAATAGTGTTCACAAATTCCTGACCTTTAAGCAACACCATGTATTTACAGTTTGGTAACCAACGAGCGTGTTGCACAAAAGGGTCATCAGTCATTTGCCAATCCTTTAAAGCAAATCCACAATAAAAACATATTGTTTTATCCCCTTCACCAGTATAAAAAAATCCAGCTTCACTTAGCTGTTTGGTAAGGTGTTTTAATATTAATGGCCAAACATTTTTATAAGATTCGAAACGTTTTTCTACAGAGCTGTACTCTGGGTGTGCTAGTGCTTTAGTCTTGCAAACTCCCAATTTTTCAAAAGCACACGCCAATTCAACACTGTCTATGGCATATGGACCACATATATCGACACTACCATTGGCGGGTAATACATCATTATTATTATTTATTTGTGATTCAGCAACGTAAGTAGCGGCCAAAGGCCTTGTGGTTCGGTAAAATGAATGCACGGGTAGGTTACCCACTTGCTTTCCAAGCATGTAAGGACAGTGAGGAGACCATCGCAAATGGTCTCTAAAGGGATCATCCCCTTCTTCCCAGTGTGAAAGTTCAATACGACAAAACACACAGCGCACCACATCTTCTCGGTTCAAGTAAAAAAAACGGCTTTTGCAAGTTCATGCGTCGACAAAAAGCCTACAGGCCAGGATTCAAATGTTAACCATCGATCATGTTCTGATTTTAAATTTAACCCACGTGGTAAACCAACTTGCTCACTTGTTGTATTTGTTACTAACGCCATGTGTTATAATAAAACGTTTTTCTTATTGTAAGTTATTAACATTGCACAGAGTACTTTAAAGCATAATGCATGCTTGTTCACTGTCTGTTCATTACGTTAATGGCACATGACGACACCTAAAAGCAAACAAAATAACCCATCACTCAATCAATCAATCAATCAATCAATCAATCAATCAATACTTGTAAATAAAACGTTAACGTTAATTGGCATTAATATATCAAAACACCATTAAAAATAAACTGTATGTTGGCACTAACAGTAACCCATGTACTTATTTTCTTTTTTATAAAGCTACAGTCATTTACATTCCCCCACCCTCCCTTTAACCAATATATAAACAAAAATGAATGTCATGTCATTTTGTTCACATTATCATGTTCAAACCTGTGGATATTCGTTGAGTCCATAGGGAACCACCCATAAATTAAATTTATTATTTTTATTTTTAGAAAAACCAACATGGCCTTGTACTTTTCCCAGTCAACAACAACAACATAGCCATTAATCAAGAAAGCAATCATTGTCCCAGTCATGTACAGGTAATGATTTTTTTTTTGTCTACGAGTTTTCAGTAGTGGTAAAATGGAATAGCATTTTTAAGTTGGACTTACCTGAGTTTTAAACAGTTCACTCTTTGGCAGTGGTTTCGCTTTAGTGCGTTTCTGTTTTTTTTTTCAGCGACTGCTACGGCGGTAAGGCTATTCTTTCCAAGTTTCTAAAAATAAATAAAATAAACCGCTATAAATACCTAAATTCAGGTTAATACATACATTTCATAAAATAAAACATAAAACAAAAAATGAAACAAGTTAGTTTAAAAAAATCATCTCACCTTTACTTGTAGTGACTTGTTACTCTTCCCTTCTAGTGGGCTAAAAAGTGCAATGGTTTCTTCTCCCTCAGACATGTAAGGTATGCCGGTTATCTGCAAACAAATAAATAAAATCATTAATTACTTAATCAATAAATAATTGCTTGTAAATATATATATATATTAATCAATAAATGTATAAATGAATAAATATATAAATAAATACCTACCCCACAACAAGGTTAAGTATTTTCCACCAACACCAAAACTGTTAAACAAGACCAGGGGTTTCATGCAACGCAGTATGTTCAAAGGTAGTCCACCCAAGTGAGAGTGGAAATGATAACGACATGTCTTTATATATGCTACGTTGCATGTATAATCATTTTTTCCCACGCTTTGAACATTCTGTTATCGGTCACGTGGACAGCTAACGTCCCAGGCGAACACCTGTGGCGAATCAAATTTCACATGAACTTGCATTTTGTCACGTACGAAGCAAAACAGGATGTGACTTGTTAACAGTTATCATGCATGTGGACAGCTAACGTCCCAGGCGAACACCTGCGGTAGATCAAATTTCACATGAACTTGCATTTTGTCACGTACGAAGCAAAACAGGATGTCACTGGTTTAGCGTGCATGTGGTTTCACAAATGTGTGTGCATGCCTTTCACACTCCCCTGCCACCACGATGGTCAGATTATTTCACCTTCAAGCGTCTTGGTCATTTTTTCCATTGCACTTGTTGTCAAGTCAGATCAACGCCTTCCAATAAGCTCAAATGACCTTCACCTCCTGTAAGTTTGTTTTCTGTACTCGCTTTGACCAACATAGAATCAAGTTCTCATTACCGTTTACACGTCAAAGGTAAAATATCAGAAAAACGCACCCTCGCTCTGTCATACACCGACCCGCCGAAATAGCGATTGTACTATTGAACACGGCCACCGTGGTCAGCGACAGGTTCGTTGAAACACACACACACACACACCCAGCCGTATCGTCTCTCTCAACCACCACGCTTCATAAACATTATAAACAAGTAACGGTAATGAATTCTTTTTCAACATGTATGGCGTTAGGCCCTTTGTGAATTATGTTTTTGGAAAAAATATCTACCACATTTGAAAGGGGGCGTTAGCCCGAGTCCTAGGACACCTCGTACACGTCTCTAGCGTTATTGGTTTGTGAGATATCGACAAAAATCACAAAAAACACATGTTTACCCCAAAATCGCGTTTCCCAATTTTTTTTAAAATTACAACGAGTCGTCCATAGCAAAGAGGACGTCACCCCAAGTCCTTGGACCCGTCGTACATGCCTCTAGCGTTATTGGTTCGTGAGATATCGGCAAAAATCACAAAAAACACGTGTTTACCCCAAAATCGAGTTTCCAATTTCTTTTTTAAATATAACGTGTGGTCCATAGCAAAGAGGACGTCAGCCCGAGTCCTTGGACCCCTCGTTCATGCCTCTAGCATTATTGGTTCGCGAAATATAGCAAAAAGGTTAAAATCACGGTTTTACCCTAAAAAAACCGTGTTTCCAATACTAAAGCCAACACAAAAAGCCCACACAAAAAGCCAACACGAAAAGCCAATACAAAAAGCCAACATGAAAGGCCAATACAAAAAAGCCAACACGAAAAGCCAACACAAAATGCCAACACGAAAAGCCAACACAAAAAGCCAACACGAAATGCCAACACGAAAAGCCAACACAAAAAGCCAACATGAAAAGCCAACACAAAAGCCAACACGAAAAGCCAACACAAAAGCCAACACAAAAAGCCAACACGAAAAGCCAACACAAAAGCCAACACGAAAAGCCAACACAAAAGCCAACACGAAAAGCCAACACAAAAAGCCAACACAAAAAGCCAACACATAAGCCAATATATAAGCTTATGGTAGGTCACTCCATCAGCAAAACAATTGTAACCTTTGTAATGTGAACATCGTACTGACAGGTAAGTTACTACTATGGAACTTATTACAACCAACAAAGGTAGGCTACGTGCACTCTATCAAGGCTACTCCTATAACTATAATCGCCAGAATGTAAATGGAATAATATTCTGGCGATGCTCAAAAGAGAGGTCAACAAAATGTCGAGGCAATCTGAAAAGTAAAAATGGAAAGGTTTTAAGTGTGAGTGTTCATCAATGTAGTGCTCGAAACGAACCACGCTTATTGTTTACAAACAATTATCAAAATGCTAAAAAGCAAGTTCAAGAAAACGATATTGCGGCTAAAGATAGTGCAGTGTTTGTTCAAAAGGACTTATCACGTCCTCAAAACGTCATGTTAGGACAGTTGTCAACGTCCAAGAAACCTTCAACACTATCAAAATCAACTCAGACTATAAATAAAGTGGTATTGCAAGAGGATCAAAAAGGACTATATAGTAACAGTGATGATGGTCATGATGATAATGGTGATTATGATGATGATAATGATGATGATGATGATAATGATCATGATAATGGTATTGCTTTGTTTACACCTAAAAATCCATTTGTTAAATTTGTATACTGGCACAATCCCAATAAGCTCGTCCAGCGGCTACAGTTGTTGCATGCCTCACGTCAAGCTGGCCATACTGGTCACGATTGGGAAATCAAAGAAATTGAACAAGAGCTTCGTCGTGCTGAAATTATTGTGTAATGGGTCTACCACTTTGCGACCACTTTTACCCCAACTCTTGTTTCTAATATTTGCTTATTTGCTTTCACTTTTACCTGAACTCTTTGGATCCATATTTGCTCTCACATTAAACTAGTATTCTTATTACCAAGTTGACTTTACTAGAGCTTAGTCTATGCTTGACAGTTGATATGGAAGTATCAGTGACTAGGTATGGTAAGCCTTACGCATACTATAAAGGATATTCATATATTGTGAAACGAACCAATAAAAATGGAACTGTTATTTGGCGTTGTTCAAAGCAACGTTCCAAACATTGTCGTGGTGACCTAAAAAGTAAAAATAGTGAGGTTTTAAGTGTCAGTGATCATCAATGTAGTGTACCGCATGAAACACAGTTGCCGTCGACAAAAAATCAAGAAAACTATATTGCTACTCAAAATAGTGCATTGTTTAATGATCACCGTTTAACCCCTGTTCTCAAAGTTATTTTTAATCCATCTTCCACGTCGCAAGAGCCATCAACATCACAAACTATGCAAGAGGTAGTGTTGTTGTTGTCGTTTTAAAGAGTGGAAAAACTAGGTCATCTGCTCTTGATATGCAAGGGGATCAAAGTGACTAAATAGTAATAACCATAAGGTTTTTATGTCAATACAACCATTGCGACTTCCCCACTTTTCGAAAACAACATTGAAGGGACATTGCTATAAAATGATCTACAACAAGCCTTGTGTTTAAAACTATAACAGACTATTGTAAAGTGAGAAAGGCTTGTATTCAGTATGCATTTATTGTCATAATCATGTATACTCTGTAATGTTAAATATACTAACTTTGTATAAAATAAAACAGCATTGTAACATCATTTTGCATTTATTTACAAACTTTATATACATTTTTTTTTGGTTTCATCATAATATTTTTAAAGACAACACTAAACACTAAAACATTACTATTCTATGCACATATTTTCTTTCTTTTTCAGTATATTGTCATTACTTATATTTTCCATTATTATTTCACATTATTTATTTATTTAATTAAAACGAACCATGCACCTATTGTTTTTAAAACCTTCATAAATTAAGTGTACAGGTTGCACAGCATTATTCACTTCATCAAAAACACTCTCCGACATATCATTAAACCGTATAGGCAGAAATGTCTCAAAGTTTTCACATACACAAAGTACACGATCACCATATGCTGTTTTCAATTTCCGAATCTTGATAATGCGGAATGGAATATGCGTTGGCAATTCGCTGAGCTTCTTTGTCTCTAAGCCACATGATTGTCCCACAGCATTCAAAACATTCATTGTAGTAGTCTATAAACAAAACAAAAGCATATCTATTACACTCTAAAACAGCTTTAATAATATTGTGCAATTAGGGATTTTGCACTATCCATGGCGAATAAATTATACTAGTTATGCAAGAAATGCCCTAACTGTTGCAGATACTACTTTTTTGCATATAGCACAAGTGTTAAGTTCTAATGCACACTTGACACAGGCTATCATGTGTCCACAGGGTAAAAATACAACACCTAGTTCATCTTGATAACAAATTTTACATAATTGTTGGTCACACTTTTGTATCTGTTCGTGAGACAAGTCTTTTCTTTCAGCCTTATGTATTTGCTCCGCGTGCTCTAACTCTAAAGGCACTTTTATGTCTTGTGCTGCAATCACGTTTTCTTTACGAATAGTGTTCACAAATTCCTGACCTTTAAGCAACACCATGTATTTACAGTTTGGTAACCAACGAGCGTGTTGCACAAAAGGGTCATCAGTCATTTGCCAATCCTTTAAAGCAAATCCACAATAAAAACATATTGTTTTATCCCCTTCACCAGTATAAAAAAATCCAGCTTCACTTAGCTGTTTGGTAAGGTGTTTTAATATTAATGGCCAAACATTTTTATAAGATTCGAAACGTTTTTCTACAGAGCTGTACTCTGGGTGTGCTAGTGCTTTAGTCTTGCAAACTCCCAATTTTTCAAAAGCACACGCCAATTCAACACTGTCTATGGCATATGGACCACATATATCGACACTACCATTGGCGGGTAATACATCATTATTATTATTTATTTGTGATTCAGCAACGTAAGTAGCGGCCATAGGCCTTGTGGTTCGGTAAAATGAATGCACGGGTAGGTTACCCACTTGCTTTCCAAGCATGTAAGGACAGTGAGGAGACCATCGCAAATGGTCTCTAAAGGGATCATCCCCTTCTTCCCAGTGTGAAAGTTCAATACGACAAAACACACAGCGCACCACATCTTCTCGGTTCAAGTAAAAAAAACGGCTTTTGCAAGTTCATGCGTCGACAAAAAGCCTACAGGCCAGGATTCAAATGTTAACCATCGATCATGTTCTGATTTTAAATTTAACCCACGTGGTAAACCAACTTGCTCACTTGTTGTATTTGTTACTAACGCCATGTGTTATAATAAAACGTTTTTCTTATTGTAAGTTATTAACATTGCACAGAGTACTTTAAAGCATAATGCATGCTTGTTCACTGTCTGTTCATTACGTTAATGGCACATGACGACACCTAAAAGCAAACAAAATAACCCATCACTCAATCAATCAATCAATCAATCAATCAATCAATACTTGTAAATAAAACGTTAACGTTAATTGGCATTAATATATCAAAACACCATTAAAAATAAACTGTATGTTGGCACTAACAGTAACCCATGTACTTATTTTCTTTTTTATAAAGCTACAGTCATTTACATTCCCCCACCCTCCCTTTAACCAATATATAAACAAAAATGAATGTCATGTCATTTTGTTCACATTATCATGTTCAAACCTGTGGATATTCGTTGAGTCCATAGGGAACCACCCATAAATTAAATTTATTATTTTTATTTTTAGAAAATCCAACATGGCCTTGTACTTTTCCCAGTCAACAACAACAACATAGCCATTAATCAAGAAAGCAATCATTGTCCCAGTCATGTAGAGGTAATGATTTTTTTTTGTCTACGAGTTTTCAGTAGTGGTAAAATGGAATAGCATTTTTAAGTTGGACTTACCTGAGTTTTAAACAGTTCACTCTTTGGCAGTGGTTTCGCTTTAGTGCGTTTCTGTTTTTTTTTTCAGCGACTGCTACGGCGGTAAGGCTATTCTTTCCAAGTTTCTAAAAATAAATAAAATAAACCGCTATAAATACCTAAATTCAGGTTAATACATACATTTCATAAAATAAAACATAAAACAAAAAATGAAACAAGTTAGTTTAAAAAAATCATCTCACCTTTACTTGTAGTGACTTGTTACTCTTCCCTTCTAGTGGGCTAAAAAGTGCAATGGTTTCTTCTCCCTCAGACATGTAAGGTATGCCGGTTATCTGCAAACAAATAAATAAAATCATTAATTACTTAATCAATAAATAATTGCTTGTAAATATATATATATATTAATCAATAAATGTATAAATGAATAAATATATAAATAAATACCTACCCCACAACAAGGTTAAGTATTTTCCACCAACACCAAAACTGTTAAACAAGACCAGGGGTTTCATGCAACGCAGTGTTTTCAAAGGTAGTCCACCCAAGTGAGAGTGGAAATGATAACGACATGTCTTTATATATGCTACGTTGCATGTATAATCATTTTTTCCCACGCTTTGAATATTCTGTTATCGGTCACGTGGACAGCTAACGTCCCAGGCGAACACCTGTGGCGAATCAAATTTCACATGAACTTGCATTTTGTCACGTACGAAGCAAAACAGGATGTGACTTGTTAACAGTTATCATGCATGTGGACAGCTAACGTCCCAGGCGAACACCTGCGGTAGATCAAATTTCACATGAACTTGCATTTTGTCACGTACGAAGCAAAACAGGATGTCACTGGTTTAGCGTGCATGTGGTTTCACAAATGTGTGTGCATGCCTTTCACACTCCCCTGCCACCACGATGGTCAGATTATTTCACCTTCAAGCGTCTTGGTCATTTTTTCCATTGCACTTGTTGTCAAGTCAGATCAACGCCTTCCAATAAGCTCAAATGACCTTCACCTCCTGTAAGTTTGTTTTCTGTACTCGCTTTGACCAACATAGAATCAAGTTCTCATTACCGTTTACACGTCAAAGGTAAAATATCAGAAAAACGCACCCTCGCTCTGTCATACACCGACCCGCCGAAATAGCGATTGTACTATTGAACACGGCCACAGTGGTCAGCGACAGGTTCGTTGAAACACACACACACACACACACCCAGCCGTATCGTCTCTCTCAACCACCACGCTTCATAAACATTATAAACAAGTAACGGTAATGAATTTTTTTTCAACATGTATGGCGTTAGGCCCTTTGTGAATTATGTTTTTGGAAAAAAGATCTACCACATTTGAAAGGGGGCGTTAGCCCGAGTCCTAGGACACCTCGTACACGTCTCTAGCGTTATTGGTTTGTGAGATATCGACAAAAATCACAAAAAACACATGTTTACCCCAAAATCGCGTTTCCCAATTTTTTTTAAATTACAACGAGTCGTCCATAGCAAAGAGGACGTCACCCCAAGTCCTTGGACCCGTCGTACATGCCTCTAGCGTTATTGGTTCGTGAGATATCGGCAAAAATCACAAAAAACACGTGTTTACCCCAAAATCGAGTTTCCAAATTTTTTTTTAAAATATAACGTGTGGTCCATAGCAAAGAGGACGTCAGCCCGAGTCCTTGGACCCCTCGTTCATGCCTCTAGCATTATTGGTTCGCGAAATATAGCAAAAAGGTTAAAATCACGGTTTTACCCTAAAAAAACCGTGTTTCCAATACTAAAGCCAACACAAAAAGTCCACACAAAAAGCCAACACGAAAAGCCAATACAAAAAGCCAACATGAAAGGCCAATACAAAAAAGCCAACACGAAAAGCCAACACAAAATGCCAACACGAAAAGCCAACACAAAAAGCCAACACGAAATGCCAACACGAAAAGCCAACACAAAAAGCCAACATGAAAAGCCAACACAAAAGCCAACACGAAAAGCCAACACAAAAGCCAACACAAAAAGCCAACACGAAAAGCCAACACAAAAGCCAACACGAAAAGCCAACACAAAAGCCAACACGAAAAGCCAACACAAAAAGCCAACACAAAAAGCCAACACATAAGCCAATATATAAGCTTATGGTAGGTCACTCCATCAGCAAAACAATTGTAACCTTTGTAATGTGAACATCGTACTGACAGGTAAGTTACTACTATGGAACTTATTACAACCAACAAAGGTAGGCTACGTGCACTCTATCAAGGCTACTCCTATAACTATAATCGCCAGAATGTAAATGGAATAATATTCTGGCGATGCTCAAAAGAGAGGTCAACAAAATGTCGAGGCAATCTGAAAAGTAAAAATGGAAAGGTTTTAAGTGTGAGTGTTCATCAATGTAGTGCTCGAAACGAACCACGCTTACTGTTTACAAACAATTATCAAAATGCTAAAAAGCAAGTTCAAGAAAACGATATTGCGGCTAAAGATAGTGCAGTGTTTGTTCAAAAGGACTTATCATGTCCTCAAAACGTCATGTTAGGACAGTTGTCAACGTCCAAGAAACCTTCAACACTATCAAAATCAACTCAGACTATAAATAAAGTGGTATTGCAAGAGGATCAAAAAGGACTATATAGTAACAGTGATGATGGTCATGATGATAATGGTGATTATGATGATGATAATGATGATGATGATGATGATGATAATGATCATGATAATGGTATTGCTTTGTTTACACCTAAAAATCCATTTGTTAAATTTGTATACTGGCACAATCCCAATAAGCTCGTCCAGCGGCTACAGTTGTTGCATGCCTCACGTCAAGCTGGCCATACTGGTCACGATTGGGAAATCAAAGAAATTGAACAAGAGCTTCGTCGTGCTGAAATTATTGTGTAATGGGTCTACCACTTTGCGACCACTTTCACCCCAACTCTTGTTTCTAATATTTGCTTATTTGCTTTCACTTTTACCTGAACTCTTTGGATCCATATTTGCTCTCACATTAAACTAGTATTCTTATTACCAAGTTGACTTTACTAGAGCTTAGTCTATGCTTGACAGTTGATATGGAAGTATCAGTGACTAGGTATGGTAAGCCTTACGCATACTATAAAGGATATTCATATATTGTGAAACGAACCAATAAAAATGGAACTGTTATTTGGCGTTGTTCAAAGCAACGTTCCAAACATTGTCGTGGTGACCTAAAAAGTAAAAATAGTGAGGTTTTAAGTGTCAGTGATCATCAATGTAGTGTACCGCATGAAACACAGTTGCCGTCGACAAAAAATCAAGAAAACTATATTGCTACTCAAAATAGTGCATTGTTTAATGATCACCGTTTAACCCCTGTTCTCAAAGTTATTTTTAATCCATCTTCCACGTCGCAAGAGCCATCAACATCACAAACTATGCAAGAGGTAGTGTTGTTGTTGTCGTTTTAAAGAGTGGAAAAACTAGGTCATCTGCTCTTGATATGCAAGGGGATCAAAGTGATAAATAGTAATAACCATAAGGTTTTTATGTCAATACAACCATTGCGACTTCCCCACTTTTCGAAAACAACATTGAAGGGACATTGCTATAAAATGATCTACAACAAGCCTTGTGTTTAAAACTATAACAGACTATTGTAAAGTGAGAAAGGCTTGTATTCAGTATGCATTTATTGTCATAATCATGTATACTCTGTAATGTTAAATATACTAACTTTGTATAAAATAAAACAGCATTGTAACATCATTTTGCATTTATTTACAAACTTTATATACATTTTTTTTTGGTTTCATCATAATATTTTTAAAGACAACACTAAACACTAAAACATTACTATTCTATGCACATATTTTCTTTCTTTTTCAGTATATTGTCATTACTTATATTTTCCATTATTATTTCACATTATTTATTTATTTAATTAAAACGAACCATGCACCTATTGTTTTTAAAACCTTCATAAATTAAGTGTACAGGTTGCACAGCATTATTCACTTCATCAAAAACACTCTCCGACATATCATTAAACCGTATAGGCAGAAATGTCTCAAAGTTTTCACATACACAAAGTACACGATCACCATATGCTGTTTTCAATTTCCGAATCTTGATAATGCGGAATGGAATATGCGTTGGCAATTCGCTGAGCTTCTTTGTCTCTAAGCCACATGATTGTCCCACAGCATTCAAAACATTCATTGTAGTAGTCTATAAACAAAACAAAAGCATATCTATTACACTCTAAAACAGCTTTAATAATATTGTGCAATTAGGGATTTTGCACTATCCATGGCGAATAAATTATACTAGTTATGCAAGAAATGCCCTAACTGTTGCAGATACTACTTTTTTGCATATAGCACAAGTGTTAAGTTCTAATGCACACTTGACACAGGCTATCATGTGTCCACAGGGTAAAAATACAACACCTAGTTCATCTTGATAACAAATTTTACATAATTGTTGGTCACACTTTTGTATCTGTTCGTGAGACAAGTCTTTTCTTTCAGCCTTATGTATTTGCTCCGCGTGCTCTAACTCTAAAGGCACTTTTATGTCTTGTGCTGCAATCACGTTTTCTTTACGAATAGTGTTCACAAATTCCTGACCTTTAAGCAACACCATGTATTTACAGTTTGGTAACCAACGAGCGTGTTGCACAAAAGGGTCATCAGTCATTTGCCAATCCTTTAAAGCAAATCCACAATAAAAACATATTGTTTTATCCCCTTCACCAGTATAAAAAAATCCAGCTTCACTTAGCTGTTTGGTAAGGTGTTTTAATATTAATGGCCAAACATTTTTATAAGATTCGAAACGTTTTTCTACAGAGCTGTACTCTGGGTGTGCTAGTGCTTTAGTCTTGCAAACTCCCAATTTTTCAAAAGCACACGCCAATTCAACACTGTCTATGGCATATGGACCACATATATCGACACTACCATTGGCGGGTAATACATCATTATTATTATTTATTTGTGATTCAGCAACGTAAGTAGCGGCCATAGGCCTTGTGGTTCGGTAAAATGAATGCACGGGTAGGTTACCCACTTGCTTTCCAAGCATGTAAGGACAGTGAGGAGACCATCGCAAATGGTCTCTAAAGGGATCATCCCCTTCTTCCCAGTGTGAAAGTTCAATACGACAAAACACACAGCGCACCACATCTTCTCGGTTCAAGTAAAAAAAACGGCTTTTGCAAGTTCATGCGTCGACAAAAAGCCTACAGGCCAGGATTCAAATGTTAACCATCGATCATGTTCTGATTTTAAATTTAACCCACGTGGTAAACCAACTTGCTCACTTGTTGTATTTGTTACTAACGCCATGTGTTATAATAAAACGTTTTTCTTATTGTAAGTTATTAACATTGCACAGAGTACTTTAAAGCATAATGCATGCTTGTTCACTGTCTGTTCATTACGTTAATGGCACATGACGACACCTAAAAGCAAACAAAATAACCCATCACTCAATCAATCAATCAATCAATCAATCAATCAATACTTGTAAATAAAACGTTAACGTTAATTGGCATTAATATATCAAAACACCATTAAAAATAAACTGTATGTTGGCACTAACAGTAACCCATGTACTTATTTTCTTTTTTATAAAGCTACAGTCATTTACATTCCCCCACCCTCCCTTTAACCAATATATAAACAAAAATGAATGTCATGTCATTTTGTTCACATTATCATGTTCAAACCTGTGGATATTCGTTGAGTCCATAGGGAACCACCCATAAATTAAATTTATTATTTTTATTTTTAGAAAATCCAACATGGCCTTGTACTTTTCCCAGTCAACAACAACAACATAGCCATTAATCAAGAAAGCAATCATTGTCCCAGTCATGTAGAGGTAATGATTTTTTTTTGTCTACGAGTTTTCAGTAGTGGTAAAATGGAATAGCATTTTTAAGTTGGACTTACCTGAGTTTTAAACAGTTCACTCTTTGGCAGTGGTTTCGCTTTAGTGCGTTTCTGTTTTTTTTTCAGCGACTGCTACGGCGGTAAGGCTATTCTTTCCAAGTTTCTAAAAATAAATAAAATAAACCGCTATAAATACCTAAATTCAGGTTAATACATACATTTCATAAAATAAAACATAAAACAAAAAATGAAACAAGTTAGTTTAAAAAAATCATCTCACCTTTACTTGTAGTGACTTGTTACTCTTCCCTTCTAGTGGGCTAAAAAGTGCAATGGTTTCTTCTCCCTCAGACATGTAAGGTATGCCGGTTATCTGCAAACAAATAAATAAAATCATTAATTACTTAATCAATAAATAATTGCTTGTAAATATATATATATATTAATCAATAAATGTATAAATGAATAAATATATAAATAAATACCTACCCCACAACAAGGTTAAGTATTTTCCACCAACACCAAAACTGTTAAACAAGACCAGGGGTTTCATGCAACGCAGTGTTTTCAAAGGTAGTCCACCCAAGTGAGAGTGGAAATGATAACGACATGTCTTTATATATGCTACGTTGCATGTATAATCATTTTTTCCCACGCTTTGAATATTCTGTTATCGGTCACGTGGACAGCTAACGTCCCAGGCGAACACCTGTGGCGAATCAAATTTCACATGAACTTGCATTTTGTCACGTACGAAGCAAAACAGGATGTGACTTGTTAACAGTTATCATGCATGTGGACAGCTAACGTCCCAGGCGAACACCTGCGGTAGATCAAATTTCACATGAACTTGCATTTTGTCACGTACGAAGCAAAACAGGATGTCACTGGTTTAGCGTGCATGTGGTTTCACAAATGTGTGTGCATGCCTTTCACACTCCCCTGCCACCACGATGGTCAGATTATTTCACCTTCAAGCGTCTTGGTCATTTTTTCCATTGCACTTGTTGTCAAGTCAGATCAACGCCTTCCAATAAGCTCAAATGACCTTCACCTCCTGTAAGTTTGTTTTCTGTACTCGCTTTGACCAACATAGAATCAAGTTCTCATTACCGTTTACACGTCAAAGGTAAAATATCAGAAAAACGCACCCTCGCTCTGTCATACACCGACCCGCCGAAATAGCGATTGTACTATTGAACACGGCCACCGTGGTCAGCGACAGGTTCGTTGAAACACACACACACACACACACCCAGCCGTATCGTCTCTCTCAACCACCACGCTTCATAAACATTATAAACAAGTAACGGTAATGAATTTTTTTTCAACATGTATGGCGTTAGGCCCTTTGTGAATTATCTTTTTGGAAAAAAGATCTACCACATTTGAAAGGGGGCGTTAGCCCGAGTCCTAGGATACCTCGTACACGTCTCTAGCGTTATTGGTTTGTGAGATATCGACAAAAATCACAAAAAACACATGTTTACCCCAAAATCGCGTTTCCCAATTTTTTTTAAATTACAACGAGTCGTCCATAGCAAAGAGGACGTCACCCCAAGTCCTTGGACCCGTCGTACATGCCTCTAGCGTTATTGGTTCGTGAGATATCGGCAAAAATCACAAAAAACACGTGTTTACCCCAAAATCGAGTTTCCAAATTTTTTTTTTAAATATAACGTGTGGTCCATAGCAAAGAGGACGTCAGCCCGAGTCCTTGGACCCCTCGTTCATGCCTCTAGCATTATTGGTTCGCGAAATATAGCAAAAAGGTTAAAATCACGGTTTTACCCTAAAAAAACCGTGTTTCCAATACTAAAGCCAACACAAAAAGTCCACACAAAAAGCCAACACGAAAAGCCAATACAAAAAGCCAACATGAAAGGCCAATACAAAAAAGCCAACACGAAAAGCCAACACAAAATGCCAACACGAAAAGCCAACACAAAAAGCCAACACGAAATGCCAACACGAAAAGCCAACACAAAAAGCCAACATGAAAAGCCAACACAAAAGCCAACACGAAAAGCCAACACAAAAGCCAACACAAAAAGCCAACACGAAAAGCCAACACAAAAGCCAACACGAAAAGCCAACACAAAAGCCAACACGAAAAGCCAACACAAAAAGCCAACACAAAAAGCCAACACATAAGCCAATATATAAGCTTATGGTAGGTCACTCCATCAGCAAAACAATTGTAACCTTTGTAATGTGAACATCGTACTGACAGGTAAGTTACTACTATGGAACTTATTACAACCAACAAAGGTAGGCTACGTGCACTCTATCAAGGCTACTCCTATAACTATAATCGCCAGAATGTAAATGGAATAATATTCTGGCGATGCTCAAAAGAGAGGTCAACAAAATGTCGAGGCAATCTGAAAAGTAAAAATGGAAAGGTTTTAAGTGTGAGTGTTCATCAATGTAGTGCTCGAAACGAACCACGCTTACTGTTTACAAACAATTATCAAAATGCTAAAAAGCAAGTTCAAGAAAACGATATTGCGGCTAAAGATAGTGCAGTGTTTGTTCAAAAGGACTTATCATGTCCTCAAAACGTCATGTTAGGACAGTTGTCAACGTCCAAGAAACCTTCAACACTATCAAAATCAACTCAGACTATAAATAAAGTGGTATTGCAAGAGGATCAAAAAGGACTATATAGTAACAGTGATGATGGTCATGATGATAATGGTGATTATGATGATGATAATGATGATGATGATGATGATGATAATGATCATGATAATGGTATTGCTTTGTTTACACCTAAAAATCCATTTGTTAAATTTGTATACTGGCACAATCCCAATAAGCTCGTCCAGCGGCTACAGTTGTTGCATGCCTCACGTCAAGCTGGCCATACTGGTCACGATTGGGAAATCAAAGAAATTGAACAAGAGCTTCGTCGGGCTGAAATTATTGTGTAATGGGTCTACCACTTTGCGACCACTTTCACCCCAACTCTTGTTTCTAATATTTGCTTATTTGCTTTCACTTTTACCTGAACTCTTTGGATCCATATTTGCTCTCACATTAAACTAGTATTCTTATTACCAAGTTGACTTTACTAGAGCTTAGTCTATGCTTGACAGTTGATATGGAAGTATCAGTGACTAGGTATGGTAAGCCTTACGCATACTATAAAGGATATTCATATATTGTGAAACGAACCAATAAAAATGGAACTGTTATTTGGCGTTGTTCAAAGCAACGTTCCAAACATTGTCGTGGTGACCTAAAAAGTAAAAATAGTGAGGTTTTAAGTGTCAGTGATCATCAATGTAGTGTACCGCATGAAACACAGTTGCCGTCGACAAAAAATCAAGAAAACTATATTGCTACTCAAAATAGTGCATTGTTTAATGATCACCGTTTAACCCCTGTTCTCAAAGTTATTTTTAATCCATCTTCCACGTCGCAAGAGCCATCAACATCACAAACTATGCAAGAGGTAGTGTTGTTGTTGTCGTTTTAAAGAGTGGAAAAACTAGGTCATCTGCTCTTGATATGCAAGGGGATCAAAGTGACTAAATAGTAATAACCATAAGGTTTTTATGTCAATACAACCATTGCGACTTCCCCACTTTTCGAAAACAACATTGAAGGGACATTGCTATAAAATGATCTACAACAAGCCTTGTGTTTAAAACTATAACAGACTATTGTAAAGTGAGAAAGGCTTGTATTCAGTATGCATTTATTGTCATAATCATGTATACTCTGTAATGTTAAATATACTAACTTTGTATAAAATAAAACAGCATTGTAACATCATTTTGCATTTATTTACAAACTTTATATACATTTTTTTTTGGTTTCATCATAATATTTTTAAAGACAACACTAAACACTAAAACATTACTATTCTATGCACATATTTTCTTTCTTTTTCAGTATATTGTCATTACTTATATTTTCCATTATTATTTCACATTATTTATTTATTTAATTAAAACGAACCATGCACCTATTGTTTTTAAAACCTTCATAAATTAAGTGTACAGGTTGCACAGCATTATTCACTTCATCAAAAACACTCTCCGACATATCATTAAACCGTATAGGCAGAAATGTCTCAAAGTTTTCACATACACAAAGTACACGATCACCATATGCTGTTTTCAATTTCCGAATCTTGATAATGCGGAATGGAATATGCGTTGGCAATTCGCTGAGCTTCTTTGTCTCTAAGCCACATGATTGTCCCACAGCATTCAAAACATTCATTGTAGTAGTCTATAAACAAAACAAAAGCATATCTATTACACTCTAAAACAGCTTTAATAATATTGTGCAATTAGGGATTTTGCACTATCCATGGCGAATAAATTATACTAGTTATGCAAGAAATGCCCTAACTGTTGCAGATACTACTTTTTTGCATATAGCACAAGTGTTAAGTTCTAATGCACACTTGACACAGGCTATCATGTGTCCACAGGGTAAAAATACAACACCTAGTTCATCTTGATAACAAATTTTACATAATTGTTGGTCACACTTTTGTATCTGTTCGTGAGACAAGTCTTTTCTTTCAGCCTTATGTATTTGCTCCGCGTGCTCTAACTCTAAAGGCACTTTTATGTCTTGTGCTGCAATCACGTTTTCTTTACGAATAGTGTTCACAAATTCCTGACCTTTAAGCAACACCATGTATTTACAGTTTGGTAACCAACGAGCGTGTTGCACAAAAGGGTCATCAGTCATTTGCCAATCCTTTAAAGCAAATCCACAATAAAAACATATTGTTTTATCCCCTTCACCAGTATAAAAAAATCCAGCTTCACTTAGCTGTTTGGTAAGGTGTTTTAATATTAATGGCCAAACATTTTTATAAGATTCGAAACGTTTTTCTACAGAGCTGTACTCTGGGTGTGCTAGTGCTTTAGTCTTGCAAACTCCCAATTTTTCAAAAGCACACGCCAATTCAACACTGTCTATGGCATATGGACCACATATATCGACACTACCATTGGCGGGTAATACATCATTATTATTATTTATTTGTGATTCAGCAACGTAAGTAGCGGCCATAGGCCTTGTGGTTCGGTAAAATGAATGCACGGGTAGGTTACCCACTTGCTTTCCAAGCATGTAAGGACAGTGAGGAGACCATCGCAAATGGTCTCTAAAGGGATCATCCCCTTCTTCCCAGTGTGAAAGTTCAATACGACAAAACACACAGCGCACCACATCTTCTCGGTTCAAGTAAAAAAAACGGCTTTTGCAAGTTCATGCGTCGACAAAAAGCCTACAGGCCAGGATTCAAATGTTAACCATCGATCATGTTCTGATTTTAAATTTAACCCACGTGGTAAACCAACTTGCTCACTTGTTGTATTTGTTACTAACGCCATGTGTTATAATAAAACGTTTTTCTTATTGTAAGTTATTAACATTGCACAGAGTACTTTAAAGCATAATGCATGCTTGTTCACTGTCTGTTCATTACGTTAATGGCACATGACGACACCTAAAAGCAAACAAAATAACCCATCACTCAATCAATCAATCAATCAATCAATCAATCAATACTTGTAAATAAAACGTTAACGTTAATTGGCATTAATATATCAAAACACCATTAAAAATAAACTGTATGTTGGCACTAACAGTAACCCATGTACTTATTTTCTTTTTTATAAAGCTACAGTCATTTACATTCCCCCACCCTCCCTTTAACCAATATATAAACAAAAATGAATGTCATGTCATTTTGTTCACATTATCATGTTCAAACCTGTGGATATTCGTTGAGTCCATAGGGAACCACCCATAAATTAAATTTATTATTTTTATTTTTAGAAAATCCAACATGGCCTTGTACTTTTCCCAGTCAACAACAACAACATAGCCATTAATCAAGAAAGCAATCATTGTCCCAGTCATGTAGAGGTAATGATTTTTTTTTGTCTACGAGTTTTCAGTAGTGGTAAAATGGAATAGCATTTTTAAGTTGGACTTACCTGAGTTTTAAACAGTTCACTCTTTGGCAGTGGTTTCGCTTTAGTGCGTTTCTGTTTTTTTTTTCAGCGACTGCTACGGCGGTAAGGCTATTCTTTCCAAGTTTCTAAAAATAAATAAAATAAACCGCTATAAATACCTAAATTCAGGTTAATACATACATTTCATAAAATAAAACATAAAACAAAAAATGAAACAAGTTAGTTTAAAAAAATCATCTCACCTTTACTTGTAGTGACTTGTTACTCTTCCCTTCTAGTGGGCTAAAAAGTGCAATGGTTTCTTCTCCCTCAGACATGTAAGGTATGCCGGTTATCTGCAAACAAATAAATAAAATCATTAATTACTTAATCAATAAATAATTGCTTGTAAATATATATATATATTAATCAATAAATGTATAAATGAATAAATATGTAAATAAATACCTACCCCACAACAAGGTTAAGTATTTTCCACCAACACCAAAACTGTTAAACAAGACCAGGGGTTTCATGCAACGCAGTGTTTTCAAAGGTAGTCCACCCAAGTGAGAGTGGAAATGATAACGACATGTCTTTATATATGCTACGTTGCATGTATAATCATTTTTTCCCACGCTTTGAATATTCTGTTATCGGTCACGTGGACAGCTAACGTCCCAGGCGAACACCTGTGGCGAATCAAATTTCACATGAACTTGCATTTTGTCACGTACGAAGCAAAACAGGATGTGACTTGTTAACAGTTATCATGCATGTGGACAGCTAACGTCCCAGGCGAACACCTGCGGTAGATCAAATTTCACATGAACTTGCATTTTGTCACGTACGAAGCAAAACAGGATGTCACTGGTTTAGCGTGCATGTGGTTTCACAAATGTGTGTGCATGCCTTTCACACTCCCCTGCCACCACGATGGTCAGATTATTTCACCTTCAAGCGTCTTGGTCATTTTTTCCATTGCACTTGTTGTCAAGTCAGATCAACGCCTTCCAATAAGCTCAAATGACCTTCACCTCCTGTAAGTTTGTTTTCTGTACTCGCTTTGACCAACATAGAATCAAGTTCTCATTACCGTTTACACGTCAAAGGTAAAATATCAGAAAAACGCACCCTCGCTCTGTCATACACCGACCCGCCGAAATAGCGATTGTACTATTGAACACGGCCACCGTGGTCAGCGACAGGTTCGTTGAAACACACACACACACACACACCCAGCCGTATCGTCTCTCTCAACCACCACGCTTCATAAACATTATAAACAAGTAACGGTAATGAATTTTTTTTCAACATGTATGGCGTTAGGCCCTTTGTGAATTATCTTTTTGGAAAAAAGATCTACCACATTTGAAAGGGGGCGTTAGCCCGAGTCCTAGGACACCTCGTACACGTCTCTAGCGTTATTGGTTTGTGAGATATCGACAAAAATCACAAAAAACACATGTTTACCCCAAAATCGCGTTTCCCAATTTTTTTTAAATTACAACGAGTCGTCCATAGCAAAGAGGACGTCACCCCAAGTCCTTGGACCCGTCGTACATGCCTCTAGCGTTATTGGTTCGTGAGATATCGGCAAAAATCACAAAAAACACGTGTTTACCCCAAAATCGAGTTTCCAAATTTTTTTTTAAAATATAACGTGTGGTCCATAGCAAAGAGGACGTCAGCCCGAGTCCTTGGACCCCTCGTTCATGCCTCTAGCATTATTGGTTCGCGAAATATAGCAAAAAGGTTAAAATCACGGTTTTACCCTAAAAAAACCGTGTTTCCAATACTAAAGCCAACACAAAAAGTCCACACAAAAAGCCAACACGAAAAGCCAATACAAAAAGCCAACATGAAAGGCCAATACAAAAAAGCCAACACGAAAAGCCAACACAAAATGCCAACACGAAAAGCCAACACAAAAAGCCAACACGAAATGCCAACACGAAAAGCCAACACAAAAAGCCAACATGAAAAGCCAACACAAAAGCCAACACGAAAAGCCAACACAAAAGCCAACACAAAAAGCCAACACGAAAAGCCAACACAAAAGCCAACACGAAAAGCCAACACAAAAGCCAACACGAAAAGCCAACACAAAAAGCCAACACAAAAAGCCAACACATAAGCCAATATATAAGCTTATGGTAGGTCACTCCATCAGCAAAACAATTGTAACCTTTGTAATGTGAACATCGTACTGACAGGTAAGTTACTACTATGGAACTTATTACAACCAACAAAGGTAGGCTACGTGCACTCTATCAAGGCTACTCCTATAACTATAATCGCCAGAATGTAAATGGAATAATATTCTGGCGATGCTCAAAAGAGAGGTCAACAAAATGTCGAGGCAATCTGAAAAGTAAAAATGGAAAGGTTTTAAGTGTGAGTGTTCATCAATGTAGTGCTCGAAACGAACCACGCTTACTGTTTACAAACAATTATCAAAATGCTAAAAAGCAAGTTCAAGAAAACGATATTGCGGCTAAAGATAGTGCAGTGTTTGTTCAAAAGGACTTATCATGTCCTCAAAACGTCATGTTAGGACAGTTGTCAACGTCCAAGAAACCTTCAACACTATCAAAATCAACTCAGACTATAAATAAAGTGGTATTGCAAGAGGATCAAAAAGGACTATATAGTAACAGTGATGATGGTCATGATGATAATGGTGATTATGATGATGATAATGATGATGATGATGATGATGATAATGATCATGATAATGGTATTGCTTTGTTTACACCTAAAAATCCATTTGTTAAATTTGTATACTGGCACAATCCCAATAAGCTCGTCCAGCGGCTACAGTTGTTGCATGCCTCACGTCAAGCTGGCCATACTGGTCACGATTGGGAAATCAAAGAAATTGAACAAGAGCTTCGTCGTGCTGAAATTATTGTGTAATGGGTCTACCACTTTGCGACCACTTTCACCCCAACTCTTGTTTCTAATATTTGCTTATTTGCTTTCACTTTTACCTGAACTCTTTGGATCCATATTTGCTCTCACATTAAACTAGTATTCTTATTACCAAGTTGACTTTACTAGAGCTTAGTCTATGCTTGACAGTTGATATGGAAGTATCAGTGACTAGGTATGGTAAGCCTTACGCATACTATAAAGGATATTCATATATTGTGAAACGAACCAATAAAAATGGAACTGTTATTTGGCGTTGTTCAAAGCAACGTTCCAAACATTGTCGTGGTGACCTAAAAAGTAAAAATAGTGAGGTTTTAAGTGTCAGTGATCATCAATGTAGTGTACCGCATGAAACACAGTTGCCGTCGACAAAAAATCAAGAAAACTATATTGCTACTCAAAATAGTGCATTGTTTAATGATCACCGTTTAACCCCTGTTCTCAAAGTTATTTTTAATCCATCTTCCACGTCGCAAGAGCCATCAACATCACAAACTATGCAAGAGGTAGTGTTGTTGTTGTCGTTTTAAAGAGTGGAACAACTAGGTCATCTGCTCTTGATATGCAAGGGGATCAAAGTGACTAAATAGTAATAACCATAAGGTTTTTATGTCAATACAACCATTGCGGCTTCCCCACTTTTCGAAAACAACATTGAAGGGACATTGCTATAAAATGATCTACAACAAGCCTTGTGTTTAAAACTATAACAGACTATTGTAAAGTGAGAAAGGCTTGTATTCAGTATGCATTTATTGTCATAATCATGTATACTCTGTAATGTTAAATATACTAACTTTGTATAAAATAAAACAGCATTGTAACATCATTTTGCATTTATTTACAAACTTTATATACACTTTTTTTTGGTTTCATCATAATATTTTTAAAGACAACACTAAACACTAAAACATTACTATTCTATGCACATATTTTCTTTCTTTTTCAGTATATTGTCATTACTTATATTTTCCATTATTATTTCACATTATTTATTTATTTAATTAAAACGAACCATGCACCTATTGTTTTTAAAACCTTCATAAATTAAGTGTACAGGTTGCACAGCATTATTCACTTCATCAAAAACACTCTCCGACATATCATTAAACCGTATAGGCAGAAATGTCTCAAAGTTTTCACATACACAAAGTACACGATCACCATATGCTGTTTTCAATTTCCGAATCTTGATAATGCGGAATGGAATATGCGTTGGCAATTCGCTGAGCTTCTTTGTCTCTAAGCCACATGATTGTCCCACAGCATTCAAAACATTCATTGTAGTAGTCTATAAACAAAACAAAAGCATATCTATTACACTCTAAAACAGCTTTAATAATATTGTGCAATTAGGGATTTTGCACTATCCATGGCGAATAAATTATACTAGTTATGCAAGAAATGCCCTAACTGTTGCAGATACTACTTTTCTGCATATAGCACAAGTGTTAAGTTCTAATGCACACTTGACACAGGCTATCATGTGTCCACAGGGTAAAAATACAACACCTAGTTCATCTTGATAACAAATTTTACATAATTGTTGGTCACACTTTTGTATCTGTTCGTGAGACAAGTCTTTTCTTTCAGCCTTATGTATTTGCTCCGCGTGCTCTAACTCTAAAGGCACTTTTATGTCTTGTGCTGCAATCACGTTTTCTTTACGAATAGTGTTCACAAATTCCTGACCTTTAAGCAACACCATGTATTTACAGTTTGGTAACCAACGAGCGTGTTGCACAAAAGGGTCATCAGTCATTTGCCAATCCTTTAAAGCAAATCCACAATAAAAACATATTGTTTTATCCCCTTCACCAGTATAAAAAAATCCAGCTTCACTTAGCTGTTTGGTAAGGTGTTTTAATATTAATGGCCAAACATTTTTATAAGATTCGAAACGTTTTTCAACAGAGCTGTACTCTGGGTGTGCTAGTGCTTTAGTCTTGCAAACTCCCAATTTTTCAAAAGCACACGCCAATTCAACACTGTCTATGGCATATGGACCACATATATCGACACTACCATTGGCGGGTAATACATCATTATTATTATTTATTTGTGATTCAGCAACGTAAGTAGCGGCCAAAGGCCTTGTGGTTCGGTAAAATGAATGCACGGGTAGGTTACCCACTTGCTTTCCAAGCATGTAAGGACAGTGAGGAGACCATCGCAAATGGTCTCTAAAGGGATCATCCCCTTCTTCCCAGTGTGAACGTTCAATACGACAAAACACACAGCGCACCACATCTTCTCGGTTCAAGTAAAAAAAACCGGCTTTTGCAAGTTCATGCGTCGACAAAAAGCCTACAGGCCAGGATTCAAATGTTAACCATCATTCATGTTCTGATTTTAAATTTAACCCACGTGGTAAACCAACTTGCTCACTTGTTGTATTTGTTACTAACGCCATGTGTTATAATAAAACGTTTTTCTTATTGTAAGTTATTAACATTGCACAGAGTACTTTAAAGCATAATGCATGCTTGTTCACTGTCTGTTCATTACGTTAATGGCACATGACGACACCTAAAAGCAAACAAAATAACCCATCACTCAATCAATCAATCAATCAATCAATCAATCAATCAATCAATCAATACTTGTAAATAAAACGTTAACGTTAATTGGCATTAATATATCAAAACACCATTAAAAATAAACTGTATGTTGGCACTAACAGTAACCCATGTACTTATTTTCTTTTTTATAAAGCTACAGTCATTTACATTCCCCCACCCTCCCTTTAACCAATATATAAACAAAAATGAATGTCATGTCATTTTGTTCACATTATCATGTTCAAACCTGTGGATATTCGTTGAGTCCATAGGGAACCACCCATAAATTAAATTTATTATTTTTATTTTTAAAAAATCCAACATGGCCTTGTACTTTTCCCAGTCAACAACAACAACATAGCCATTAATCAAGAAAACAATCATTGTCCCAGTCATGTACAGGTAATGATTTTTTTTTGTCTACGAGTTTTCAGTAGTGGTAAAATGGAATAGCATTTTTAAGTTGGACTTACCTGAGTTTTAAACAGTTCACTCTTTGGCAGTGGTTTCGCTTTAGTGCGTTTCTGTTTTTTTTTCAGTGACTGCTACGGCGGTAAGGCTATTCTTTCCAAGTTTCTAAAAATAAATAAAATAAACCGCTATAAATACCTAAATTCAGGTTAATACATACATTTCATAAAATAAAACATAAAACAAAAAATGAAACAAGTTAGTTTAAAAAAATCATCTCACCTTTACTTGTAGTGACTTGTTACTCTTCCCTTCTAGTGGGCTAAAAAGTGCAATGGTTTCTTCTCCCTCAGACATGTAAGGTATGCCGGTTATCTGCAAACAAATAAATAAAATCATTAATTACTTAATCAATAAATAATTGCTTGTAAATATATATATATATATTAATCAATAAATGTATAAATGAATAAATATATAAATAAATACCTACCCCACAACAAGGTTAAGTATTTTCCACCAACACCAAAACTGTTAAACAAGACCAGGGGTTTCATGCAACGCTGTGTGTTCAAAGGTAGTCCACCCAAGTGAGAGTGGAAATGATAACGACATGTCTTTATATATGCTACGTTGCATGTATAATCATTTTTTCTCACGCTTTGAACATTCTGTTATCGGTCACGTGGACAGCTAACGTCCCAGGCGAACACCTGTGGCGAATCAAATTTCACATGAACTTGCATTTTGTCACGTACGAAGCAAAACAGGATGTGACTTGTTAACAGTTATCATGCATGTGGACAGCTAACGTCCCAGGCGAACACCTGCGGTAGATCAAATTTCACATGAACTTGCATTTTGTCACGTACGAAGCAAAACAGGATGTCACTGGTTTAGCGTGCATGTGGTTTCACAAATGTGTGTGCATGCCTTTCACACTCCCCTGCCACCACGATGGTCAGATTATTTCACCTTCAAGCGTCTTGGTCATTTTTTCCATTGCACTTGTTGTCAAGTCAGATCAACGCCTTCCAATAAGCTCAAATGACCTTCACCTCCTGTAAGTTTGTTTTCTGTACTCGCTTTGACCAACATAGAATCAAGTTCTCATTACCGTTTACACGTCAAAGGTAAAATATCAGAAAAACGCACCCTCGCTCTGTCATACACCGACCCGCCGAAATAGCGATTGTACTATTGAACACGGCCACCGTGGTCAGCGACAGGTTCGTTGAAACACACACACACACCCAGCCGTATCGTCTCTCTCAACCACTACGCTTCATAAACATTATAAACAAGTAACGGTAATGAATTTTTTTTCAACATGTATGGCGTTAGGCCCTTTGTGAATTATCTTTTTGGAAAAAATATCTACCACATTTGAAAGGGGGCGTTAGCCCGAGTCCTAGGACACCTCGTACACGTCTCTAGCGTTATTGGTTTGTGAGATATCGACAAAAATCACAAAAAACACATGTTTACCCCAAAATCGCGTTTCCCAATTTTTTTTTAAATTACAACGAGTCGTCCATAGCAAAGAGGACGTCACCCCAAGTCCTTGGACCCGTCGTACATGCCTCTAGCGTTATTGGTTCGTGAGATATCGGCAAAAATCACAAAAAACACGTGTTTACCCCAAAATCGAGTTTCCAAAATTTTTTAAAAAATATAACGTGTGGTCCATAGCAAAGAGGACGTCAGCCCGAGTCCTTGGACCCCTCGTTCATGCCTCTAGCATTATTGGTTCGCGAAATATAGCAAAAAGTGTAAAATCACGGTTTTACCCTAAAAAAACCGTGTTTCCATATTTTCACCGTTTCGACACCTACATTCCCGTAAAGAGCACGACGAGACGAAAAAAACGAATCCAAGCACGCCCTCCTAGCATGGCTCCTTCCATTCCAAGGTCGCAGGGGCTCACCACTTGCTTTTGTAAGCAGCTTTCCCCTTACCACACTACTTACAAAACACAATTTTTTTCTATAGAGACTTGAAATTTATTTTGGGGGTAGAGGGGGTAGGGACCATTGATTTACGTCAAACAATTTTTTTTGTAGAGTTCCTAGTTTCCAAAATATGGGATTTTCAGAATTCGAGTGTTTTCAAAAAAACATAAAAAGTAAAAACGTTTTATTACAAAAAATAAAGGTCATAAAGACTGTTCGTTTGAGCCATGGCACAACGTTCTATCATGTTTGGTTTTCAAGCTATCGCCTACTTTCGAAAACAAAAATTTCATTTTTTTTTTTTGAAAAGTATAACGAGTGGTCCATAGCAAAGGGGCGTCACCTCAAGTCCTCCGACACCCCATTCATGAAACTCCGACCATGGGTTCGAGAGAAAAGTCTATTTAAATGTTTCAATTTCGCGCGGCGGCCATGACACTAAGCAGAAGCCCTACTACTCCACTACTAAAGTGTGTGCCCAATGGGTGCCCCACAGTCTTCAACCACACCATGAAACATGTCGAATAGCCCACTGTCTTGGTCATCTGCAGCGCTATGCGAGGGAAGGGAATGGGTTCCTGGCACGAGTGGTGGCTGGAGATGAGTCATGGTGTCATCATTTCGAACCAGAATCCAAACGACAAAGCCTCCAGTGGAAACATCCAGGGTCACCACCACCCCAAAAAGGCAAGGCCATCCACACGAGTGCAGGAAAGGTATCCTCCGGCTCGTTACTTTTTGAACACATCTTATACATTGATGTATTGGGTTTATTGTCGCTATTGCATGTTATCTTATGGAAAATAATTGCATATATCCAACAATAATTACAGGATTCTCCCGATTATCCGTGTGTGGATTCTCCGGTTTGCGGTTTAATCGTGCACGATTTTGTCTAATTAATAATAATTGAGCATACAGCATACAGTACAAAAATTTCTCTTTAATATAAACGGTACAGTAAATTGAATAAGTTTGCCTGGAGTAGAAGGGGGTAAACCACGAGAAACCACTTCCAGGATGGCTGAGGAGGGAATCTAACTCACCTCTATTCAGTTTTACCACACGAGGCTGAGTGTACTCCGTTTCAGCCATCAGCCCTCAGACCAGATGAGACCATTTGTAAAAGTTTGGTACAAACTGCACTATATAACAAAAGCCTTGTGCGGATGCGGATATCCAAGGATAAACGCGCGGATATCCGCAACATTTTTCGCCATGCGGATATTGTTTGCATGGCAGTGCGGATAGCGGATAAGCTACGGATAATGTTTGGAGTAAATTTGCGGATAGTTTTTTTTAATACAATCCGAACTTGTTTAATATCATTATTAGGACCCGGATGTTTACAGTATGTCAAATCATATTTTATGTTCGACCCTGACTATTATTATATATCAGAAAAATTTACTATATTGAGGCTCATTATAACACCATTTTTTTTATTATGAAACAGATTCTCCCACCAATCAGAGCTCAAGAAACAGTTGTTTGACCAATTAGATAAAGGATAGCATCGCACCCGCACTGAGTTCCACGGCCTTCTAATTTAAGTTTCACTGCGTGGCCTAGTGTCATAGTAAGGTAATCGAGGAGGCAATGGTCAAATACAAGGCATTCCCTGCGTCTCAAGCACTCTGTTCAGTACATAAAACTGGCGAAATCTCGACAGATATTTATGAATATTTATGTTCGAACATAAAATAGTTATAATAATTATCGTCGAACATAAACAGTCGTATGCAACTCGCCTATAATGTTATTTAAGACACTGGTATGGAAATTATAAAACTCGAATACGTTCGTTTTATAAACATACTCGTGTATTAATTATTGCCATTATAGGCTCGTTGCATAATGTACTATTTCCATTATGTTTTTTTTCATGACAAATTTAAAATAATGATATAAGCTAATCTTATTGAAATTATGTCATTAAGCATAATTAATACTCAGAACAGGAAAGGGTTGCAGTTATGGCTGTATAACATTCATTTTAAACATAGCACTTGACATACAAAGCCCAAGGGAACGACTTTTCCCTCAAATGTCTCAATATGTTGCCTTAATGATTTATGCTTTATCTAATTAAAAATATTATTCTAATGACAGTAGATTCGGGTAAAAAATTTGCGAATGCGGTAAAAAATCTTGCGGATGCGAGGTGGATGCCGATAACAGTCGTGACGATGTGGGGCGGATGCGGATAACAGTCGTGACGATGTGGGGCGGATGCGGATAACAGTCGTGAGGATGTGGGGCGGATGCGGATAACAGTCGTGCGGATGTGGGGCGGATGCGGATAACAGTCGTGCGGATGTGGGGCGGATACGAATAACAGTCGTGCGGATGTGGGGCGGATGCGGATAACAGTCGTGCGGATGTGGGGCGGATGTGGGGCGGATGCGGATAACAGTCGTGCGGATGTGGGGCGGATGTGGGGCGGATGCGGATAACAGTCGTGCGGATGTGGGGCGGGTGCGGTAACAGTCGTGCGGATGTGGGGCGGATGCGGATAACAGTCGTGTGGATGTGGGGCGGATGCGGATAACAGTCGTGCGGATGTGGGGCGGATACGAATAACAGTCGTGCGGATGTGGGGCGGATGCGGATAACAGTCGTGCGGATGTGGGGCGGATGTGGGGAGGATGCGGATAACAGTCGTGCGGATGTGGGGCGGATGTGGATAACAGTCGTGAGGATGTGGGGCGGATGCGGATAACAGTCGTGCGGATGTGGGGCGGATGCGGATAACAGTCGTGCGGATGTGGGGCGGGTGCGGTAACAGTCGTGCGGATGTGGGGCGGATGCGGATAACAGTCGTGTGGATGTGGGGCGGATGCGGATAACAGTCGTGCGGATGTGGGGCGGATACGAATAACAGTCGTGCGGATGTGGGGCGGATGCGGATAACAGTCGTGCGGATGTGGGGCGGATGTGGGGCGGATGCGGATAACAGTCGTGCGGATGTTGGGCGGATGCGGATAACAGTCGTGTGGATGTGGGGCGGATGCGGATAACAGTCGTGCGGATGTGGGGCGGATGCGGATAACAGTCGTGCGGATGTGGGGCGGATGCGGATAACAGTCGTGCGGATGTGGGGCGGATGCCGATAACAGTCGTGACGATGTGGGGCGGATGCGGATAACAGTCGTGCGGATGTGGGGCGGATGCGGATAACAGTCATGCGGATGTGGGGCGGATGCCGATAACGTTTGGTTTATCCGCGCAGGGCTCTATCTCCCTCTGGATTAAGAATTTCTGAAACAAACACCTTGGCATTATAAACGCTATACGACTATAATGTCTAGAAACCAAGACTGGAAGACTGTCAGTGTCGGACAATATACAAAATATCGCAACGAACGACAAAATATAAATAACAGTTCACGGGAGTCCACACATATTTATATCCACTGTTTAGGTAAATGGGTTACAACTTTCGGCCTCAGGTGCCGGGTGTATGCTTTGTTATATGCGCCCAGAGGGCAGCTTGCATATCGAAATTGTGTTGTTCCCTGGAGCACTATGAAAGTCACGGTGGTTAGGTATCTAAGCTCGTTGAAACTAGAGCGCTTTTTGGTAGAGAAAGGAGGAACTTTTCTGTTGGCGGAAAATACCGAGATTATTTTTAGCCTACTTTTCACATTTTGCAAAAATGAGGAAAAAGTAGACTTATGAGTTCGATCCGGGCAAATGTGTGTCTGTCTGTCTGTTCTTCTGTCTGTCTGTTTGTCTGTCTGTCTGTCTGTCTACCCTTCTGTCTGTCTGTCTGTCTGGCTGTGTGTGTGTCCCCCACTATCAACTCCTAAATGGCTGAAGCTATCGAAACAAAATTTGGTAGGAGTAAAGAATATCTCACTGCCGTATTTGAAAATGATGTCAGTGCTACCAACTGCGGAAAAATCGCAATTGAAATTTGAGCTCCATGTTGGATATCTTGGAAGGTATGAATGGGAGCTATTTCAAAATGGGCACACGCATAGATAATAATATTTCAGTTTAATTTCCAGGAGGCGATACATGGCAATGTTGACAAAATGATTATAAGCCTGCTGATAGGTCCAATTTTTCAATGCATATAACCTCTACACTATCAATTGGACTTCAACCAAATTTCGTATGTACTATATGTACATAAACAGATATGACTGAGCGTATTCTTAAGAGCCACCAGGCCTGCCAACTGTTAATAAATGCTCTCAATTTATTTTATTCAAATACCAATATATCAGAAAGTATGCAAGCCGACAAATTTAAACTATGCACATGTATAGTACCTGACATTCTATATTGATGTGGAGTACTTATGTACGTCAGTGCTGCCAACATGATTCTAAGCCTGCTGATAGGTCGAATTTTAAAATGATTGTAACTTCTATACTAACTAATAGATTTCATTCAAAATTGGCACAACAATAGATCATATTATTTCAGCTTATTTCCGACTAATAGTCTACATGCACGCGCTGTTAGATCCAGTGTTTAACTGCATGTAACGTCCATGCTATCCATTGGACTTCAACCTAATTTTGAGTTCTGTACCTTAAGAGATGAAACTAAGAATATATTCAGTCACCGGTGCTGCCAACTGTAGTGCTCTCTTATGCTATATTATGCCAGGTATACAGTATTTCGAACTAATTAGAAATTTCAATATTACCAACTTAATTTAGTCATTTTTCTAGATAAATCCATATAGATTAATCATTAGCATGAATCTTACATTTTAAGAAAAGTAGGCTCTTTAGTTTCTTCACGGAACTTCTTGTTGATATTATGAACATGGCCTACTGAATTCAAGTGTTTTTTTAACATGCCAACAACGTAAGACATGCATGTCGTGCTTTTTGTCGCCTTTCAAAAATCACTTACAATGGCCAGGAGCGAACCTGCAAGCATGGGGGGTTGGTAGTCCGACACGATAACCACTCACCCACCGTGGCAAGCTTGTTAATACTACAAGTAATGCTCTATTTGCTACTAACAGATATTGCAGGCGATGGAATTGATTTATTCTCTGGGGCAAGCAGCACACACACAACACGTGAAGGAATATTGACGTATCGACTTCACCAAGTTAACAATAAAACAAAAGAACTGAGAGCACGCACTGTAAATATGAGCAATTGTTTGCTTTGTAACCGATCACTGCAGGCCACAGAAAATGTGAAAAGTATGAGAGCGTAAATGAGGACGAGTTATTGTTAAATTATTTTAGGGGCTTGAGACATCTTGGTCTTCAGACCCGTGTACTCGGGAGAGAGATTATTAGCCTACTTTTCACATTTTGCAAAAATGAGGAAAAAGTAGACTTATGAGATCGGGCAAATGTGTGTCTGTCTGTCTGTCTGTCTGTCTGTCCTTCTGTCTGGCTGGCTGTGTGTGTGTCCCCCCCTATCAACTCCTAAACGGCTGCAGCAATCGAAACAAAATTTGGTAGGAGTAAAGATCTATACCTGAATATCTCACGGCCATATTTGAAAATGATGTCAGTGCTACCAACTGCTAAAAAATCGCAATTGAAATTTGAGCTCCATGTTGGATATCATGGAAAGTATGAATGGGAGCTATTTCAAAATTGGCACACGTACAGATCATAATATTTAAGTTTAATTTCCAAGAGGCCAAACATGGCAGTGTTGCCAAAATGATTATAAGCCTCCTGATAGGTCCAATTTTTAAATGCATATAACTTCTACACTATCAAGCGGAATTCAACCAAATTTCGTATGTTGTATGTGTACATAACCAGATATGACTGAGCGTATTCTTAAGACCTATCAGGGCTGCCAACTGTTAATAAATGCTCCTAACTTATTTTATCCAAATACCAATATATCAGAAAGTATGCAAGCCGACAGCTTTAAACTATGCACACGTATAGTACCTGACATTCTATATTAATTTGGAGTAACTTATATACGTCAGTGCTACCAACATGATTCTAAGCCTGCTGACAGGACCAACTTTAAATACATGTAACTTCCATACTATCATTTGGATTTCAACCAAATTTCGTATGTGCTATGTGTACCATAACAGATATGACTATGCGTATTCTAAGGAGCAACCAGGGCTGCCAACTGTTAATATGTGCTGTCCCTATTTTTGTTACCCTAATATCAATATATCAGAAAGTATGCAAGCCAATAGCTCTAAACTTTGCACACGTATAGTACCTGGCATTCTAGACGAATTTGGAGTAACTAATATACGTCAGTGCTGCCAACATGATTCTAAGCCTGCTGATAGGTCCAATTTTAAAATGCATGTAACTTCTATACTAACTAATGGATTTCATTCAAAATTGGCACAACAATAGATCATATTATTTCAGATTATTTCTGACCAATACATGCATGACATTGTTGCCAACATGATTTTACACGCGCTGTTAGATCCAATGTTTAACTGCATGTAACGTCCATGCTATCCAGTGGACTTCAACCAAATTTTGTATTTAGTACCGTAAGAGACGGAACTAAGAATATATTCAGTCATCAGGGCTGCCAACTGTAGTGCTCTATTAGGATACATTATGCCAGGTATACAGTATTTCGAACTAATTGGAAATTTCGATATTAGCAACTTAATTTCGTCATTATTCTAGATAGGTTCATATTCTGTAGAATAATCATTGGCATGAATAGTAGGCTGTATAGTTCTTAACGGAACTTCTTGTTTTATTTCTATGACATGAACCTCAAAAGAATTCCCTGAACATTTCTTAGAGTTCAAAGCCCATGGAAAAGAATGCGCTAAAAAAGGTTTGCATAACACTTATTTACCATGATGCACTGCTTACCTATGTGGGATTGTGGGCGAGGTTACTACAAAAGGGACGGCATTCAGTCATTGTCACAAACTAAGCTTGCGTCGAACATGAAATTGGACTTAGAGGAGTTAAATGAAAACTAAGGAAAAATAGAAACATCAACACGTCTAATACAACAACACCATGTAGAGGAAGCCGTGGAATTTTACACAACGACCCTGCAATTTTGTCAAACACAAATAAAATATAGAAAATCACATCCATGGTTCGACAAGGAGTGCTATGACGAACGGAAGTATTTACTGTCAGCTCTACACCGAGCTAAAATCACAATTCAACAATATGATTTGTAAAAGCCCGCCCGCTACATGAAACGAATCTCGGGCATCGGGAAGACGGTGCTGTCAAGACTGACTTATACCTTAACGAGAGAAACTTTCTTCTTAGAAGACATTAGAATGCAGATGCTACTGCCAATCACCATGGCCTACGACAGTGCCCACCAACTATTCAAAGGAAAAAACAATGCTGTCTTCCACGGAACTTTTCAGGATTGCACAGGATAAGAAGGTGTTAGCCATGGAGGTAGCCAACGTCCGTATCGGATAAGGTAGAAGAAGAAGAAGATCAGGAACAAATTCTACCTGACTCTATGGTGACGGAAGAATGGAAACATGCGAACTATGACCTCCGACGTGTAATAACACGATACGCCACACATCGTTTTCACCACAAGTTCTGTCAAAATAAGGGGTTCCACCGGCCGGATGAGGACTCTATGTGAACTTTGCAGTAGATACTGTGACAGATATCAGGCAAAACAATGCGGAGAAAGCCAAAAATGTCACTAACGCAACTAGCATTAGAGTAGCCTAATATACTCAGTTTTCTGTATTTGCACATTGTGCGCATTTTCATTCATAATATAATTCTGACATTTCTTGCACACTCTATTCATGTGTGACAAGAAAATTACGAACAGGAAGACATTATTATTATTTATTTTTTTAGCGTATGGCTTGTAGTGCCGGGAGTGTCCGAGGACATGTTCGGCTCGCCAGTTTTGTAGCTGCTTCGAGACGGACACCCAATGGGTGAGCTACAAATACCGTTGGGGAGTGAATTTGGAATGTAAGGACGAGGAGTTGGAAGGTAGCGGCTGTGGCCTATAGTTAGGGACCAACCCCGGCATTTGCCTGGAAGGAAGATGGGAAACCACAGAAGACCATCTTCAAGGTTGCTGGCGGGGGGATTCGAACCACCTCGCCTCCCGGATGTGAGCGACTGCCAGCAGTCATGCCGTAACGACCACGGCTAACTCACCCGGTATCAGATCCATTACACTTAGGCTATAAAAAGAGACTGATATTCAGTCTGAAAGACTGGACTTTATGTCATTTTAAATGCAAGCAGCCGAGTACCAAGGAGGCAGTGCGAGAACAGAGTTTCAAGATTCTATTTTGTTTCTTCACTGCCTACTTGATTGTTCTCGGACTGCCTTCTTGAAACTCTGTTCTCGCACTGCCTTCTTGGTACTCGGCTGCTACATCGTACTATGACGTCACACACTTCAGTGCATTCTCGGTACATTACGTCCCGTCACCGTAACGTAACACCAGACCTCAGCGTAACGACGAAGTCGACAAGATCATTTAAAATGATAAAACTGGGCATGTCTGAAAATAGGGGTGAAAATATTTACAATACGTACACTTATTTAGTTAAGCCTCCGTGGCTTAGGCGGCAGCACGCCGGCCTCTCACCACTAGGTCCGTGGTTCAAATCCCGGTCACTGCATGTGAGATCTGTGCTGGACAAAACGGAGGCAGACAGGTTTTTCTCCGGGTACTCCGGTTCTCCCTGTCAAAATTTCATTCCAGCAACACTCTCCACTATCATTTCATTTCATCTGTCATTCATTTAATCATTGCCCCAGAGGAGTGCGTCAGGCCTCGGCAGCCGGCACAGTTCATATCCTCGCCGCTAGATGGGGGCTTCATCCATTCCATTCCTGACCCGGTCGGAGACTGGAAGCAGGCTGTGGATTTTCACACTTATTTAGTTGCAGTATTGGTAACGCAACTCATCAGTATTTATTAGTTATAGTCTATGTGATGTTGTGTTGAGATACTGGAAGTGGTGATTGACCTCCGGGATTTACCTACTGTATTTGGAGTGAATATGTGGTTGCTGTAAATGATCCATTCAGATTGTATTGTACAGGTTACTTATCTGGTTGAGTCTTGAGCAGTCCTGTTGTGAGCAGTTCACTTGGTCACTTGGTCTAATGTGATTTTTTTTTCAGGATTACGGAATAACCCATCTCATTTGTGTACAAACATTTTGACCGACTGAAAAGCACCAAACTTTTATAAACAGGAAGCCATTTGGCCTGTTAAACAGGGACTGATACAGTCTGCGTTGTAATCTTGCTATCCTGTGACGTTTCAATAAGGAACATGGCCACCACGGGTGTCCAGCAGGGCTCTTACTCGCACGTGACATACCACAGATCAAGTTGTTCAGGTCCTCTTGAGGCAGGTGATCCCACTCTTCGACGGCGGCCTCCATGATCTTTTGGCAGGTTATGGGAGGGCGTGGATGCTGAGCAATAGCACGCTTAAGCATATCCCAGACATGTTCCATACAGTTCATATCCGGTGAAATCGCTGGCCATTCCATTCGTGCAATGGCGGACTCCTGGAGGAAATTTTGTAACACCGCCGCTTGATGTGGTAAGTATATGAAAAACTTTCTTTGATGTGAAAATTTAAAAATTTAGAGGTATCTGTCTGTTACTTTTTCACGCAGAAATCACTTAAATGATCATGCAGAAATTTTCCATGAACATAATTGAAATACTACGAAAGAATATTGGATTATTGCCCCTTTGTAAATTAATATAATTGTTATATTGATTTTAGCCCTCTGTTACTCGTCATAAGCTTCTTCTTCTCCTTCATTTCCCGGTTCCGGTGATCTGGGTCGGAATGTGAATTAGGAACCTCCATACTTTTCTGTCTCTCCACCACTCTCATCCTTCTTCTAGTATACTTTACCATTTCACTCCTCTATTCTCAATGCTCTCTCTCACTGTATCCATCCACCTCATTCTTGGCCTTTCTCTTTGTCACCTTCCCGTGACTTTCTCAGTAAATAATCGCTTCGGGACTGTCTTCTCCTATTTGCATCATATGTGCATACCATTTAATTCTCTGATCTCAAACTTATCTTGTAACTTCGAAAATCCTGTTTTTGTTCTCTAATTTCCTTGTTTCTGACTTTTTTGGTAGATTTCATTAGAAATCTAACTATTGCAATGGGTACCATGTTTCGACTTCCGGAAAATTTCGACATATCTTCGCGTTTCACATCCCCCAGACCCCAAAACCACCGTCAGTTCAAAAGTTTATATATAATTTATGTATATATATATATTTATATATGTATATCTGTTTCTTGTGGACACGATAACTGCCGTAATTTTGCACCAATCACTTTGAATTTTTTACCGAATATGTATACCTATAAAATCTCGGTCGAGTTCGTTACTGGGCTAAATCGGTCGAAGGGGGTGAAAATGGGGGGCTTTTTTCGAAAAAGTGAAATATTGCTATAACTCTCTTAATATGTGAAATATCGAATCCGTTCAACGTTCATACTATGTGTCGGATAAATCCCTAAAATTTATGTTTGAAGAGTTTTTTTTATAGCACCAACCATTGACCAAAGGGGTGGGAAATAGTGGGTTTTTCGGGAATCATTAATCATATCTCTCTTAATAGGCACAATATCAAAACCGTACAAAATGGACAATATTCCCCTAATAATTACCTAAAACTTTTGTCAGAAAGAATTTTTGATATGACCCACCATTACGCCAAGGGATGAGAAAAATGACTTCGGAATTATAAGAAAACTAGCAGAAGTACCCATTCTTCGAACGGTCGTCGGTATTAATAAACAGACGTAATCAATTGAGCTACTGTTGCAATGGTTAGGGGCTTGGAACCTGTTTGTCGACAAAGATAAATGATTAGTTGAAATATGCTCTGAAACAAATTTACATAACGTGTACTTCATGACGTGAAAATAAAATTGAAAACCTCGTAGACGAAATGCAATTCACGTCACATAAAAACTCACCCACACTGTTGTGTCAAGTGCACATCCAGAGGAAGACCCCTTTAATAAATTATAAAGGCTTGTGGTGCATGAAAATTCAGGTTTTTTAGCCTCCAATGGCCCAAATTCCTAAAAGCAAAAAAATAAAATAAAAAATAAACTATTTCAATTCAGGAATTTTTGAAAATAATGTTGCTGTTTGAAGATATAATAGACCTTCTGTACGGCACATCGCACGTTTAAGTCTTGTGAAAAAATCCAGGGTACCTCTTGACCCGCATTGATGGATTTTACAGTTTTTGTTGGTTCCGTGATAACCTTATAGCCATTTGCAAACTTTCACAGAAATTTAATAAATGGAGTGGCATTTCTTCTTGCCGAAATAGATGGAAAGTTGGATGTACCTTTTTGAGACACTGTTGTCATGGTTACTGGCTTGCATTTCTACATTAGTTTATTAAATGAAATTAGTTTTCTGGGAATATCTCAGAAACTCTTGGTTTTAGAGCATTAAAATGTACTTTCCGGGGTCCCTTTACGACTGTTTAGGGGCCCCGAGGTTTTTTTCTGACACTAATGGGCTGGAAATGAGCTTTGTCTCGTCGTTGTAGGCCGTAGTATCATCATCATCATCATCCACTTGAACATTTTCCAGCCGTTGGCCGGGTCTGTTTGGAACACAGGCCACTCCAACGTCTTCTGTCTTCCCACCATCTCTCAGCTTCCACCCCTGTCCAGTCTTCTCCTCTCTTCTTCACGCTTTCTTCCATCCCTTTCAGCCACCTGTCTCTCGGTCTTCCTCTCGGTCTCTTTCCTTCCCACTTCGTCTCGTGTATCCTCCTGAGAATCCTCTTATCCTCCATTCGTTTTACATGTCCATGCCATCTAAATCTAGATTTCTCTATACCATCCCGTAATGGTTCCTCCTTTATTAATTCTCTGGTCCTCTCATTTCTTATTCTGTCCACCTTTGTAGCTCCAATACTGCTTCTCAAGAACCTCATCTCACTGGCCTGTATTTTGCTCTTCTCCCTTCCTTTCATAGCCCAGGTCTCCGAGGCATACGTCAGGATAGGGACATAGTACGTCCGATATATGATCTTTTTTCTGTTCTGAGAGACATCCTTGCTCCATAACATGCTTCTCACACTCCTCCGGAATGCTCCTGCCTGTCTCCCCCGCTCATTTTTTCTCTATAGTTTCTTCCATTATCTTGTATCAGGCTTTCCTGATAATTGAAGCTCTCCACTTTCTTCAGCTGTTCCCCACCAATTGTTATTCCCGTTGTGGTTCTTTCCTTCTTCCTTGTTGTGATCACCATCTCACTCTTATTTATGCTAAATTTCATCCCATATCCTTGTATTATTCCTTCCCACACGTCCAACTGTTCCTGTACCTCCTCCTCCTCCTTGTTTCCCCAAATCATCTAATCATCCGCTAACACCATTGCTTTCATCTTTCCTTCCCCAATTACTTGTGTCACTCGGGTCATTATGTCATCCATCACCACAATGAAAAGTAACGGTGCCAGTGCACTTCCTTGTCTCAGGCCGTTTCTCTGTTCCACCCAGTCCGATGTCTCTCCTCCCACTTTCACACAGCACACGCTTCCCTTGTACATCTCCTTTATCCTCCTTATAGTCCATTTTTCTACTCCTCTATCTTCCAGGGACTTCCATACTATGATTCTGCATACACTGTCATATGCTTTCTCAATGTCCAGGAAGGCCATCAGTAGATCTGTTCCATACTCACAGTGCTGTTCTTGTAACTGCCTTACAGCAAAAATCAAATCCACTGTGGACCTTCCTGCTCTGAAGCCATGTTGTTCTTCCCTCATCCCTCCTTCTATCCTTGTCCTAATTCTCCTTTCCAAAACTTTCTCAAACATCTTTGCACAATGACTCATCAGTTTTATTCCCCGATAGTTTCTGCATTCTGTTCTACTACCTTTCTTGAAGATCGGGACAATTATTCCCTTTTTCCAGTCCTCTGGGGTCTTCCTTTCCGTAGTGTATTAATAATATTAATTATAATAATAATATAACAATATAGGGATAGGGATATAATAGACCTTCCGTAGCACACCAGCACGTGTAAATCGCGTGAAAAATTCTAGAGTACCCCTTGACCCCCTTAAGCGCATTATATGTATTGATGAATTTTACAGCTTAGTTTGGATCCGTTATAACCTTCTAGCCGTTTGCAAACTACCTCAGGAATGTAATAAATGGAATTGTATTGCGTCTTATATTACAGCAATGGATGGACTTGTGAATTTCTGTTGCCATGGTTACCGGATAGCTTCCTTTCATTATTGTATTAAATGAAATTAATTTTCTGGGAATATCTCAAAAACTATTGGTTTTAGGGCCTTAAAATGTGGTTTACGGGGGCCCTTCAGGGCCCCCGAGTTTCGTTTCTCACATTGAGGGGCTGAAAATGAGCTTTGCCTCGCCCTTCTACGCCTATTTCAGCATGTATTTTAAGGGTGTAGGCCCCCTTTTATGAGAGGTACAGAGAAGAGTTACATCAATGATTGGTGTCTTGCCTCTGAAGGATATCTGTACCAAATTTTACGTTGATCCTCTCAGCCATTCTCGAGTTATAAGGACACAAAAAATTGTCCACAGACAAACAAACAGACAGACAGACAGACAGACAAAAATTTCATTTCGCGCGCATCCGTCATAAAACAGTCTAAAACGCGTAAATAACACAAATTTCCGTAGAAATTCTGAAAAAACAGACAAACTTTCATTCTTATATATATAGAGATCCCAAGAGCTATCAGTGGTTGCCATGGCAACACTACTAAATTGATGATGGATGAGCCATCAGACGGTGCCATGACAACGCACTTGCACGAGATCAGATTCAGTATTTCCATCTAAGTGTGAAGCGGCTTCGGTGACGTAACTGGTAGCATGCTGAACTTCTATGCCCAAGGTCGCAGGTTCAAAGCCGGCCGAAGTCGTAGGATTTTCTAAGAGCGCTAAAATCCCTCAGTATGCTTTCCTTTGGAGGGGAAGTTCCATCGGTCGTTGCGTGTTGCTGGTTGGGGTGGCATCTAGTAGCCAAGTTCACAGCTAGGTGTCGTTGACGGTAGTACCAGGTAGCAAGATTAGGAACTACTGCTTGAAATTGACCGTCTGCAGTCCTTACCTGAATTAAGACTAATACAGCCATTACAATTCACACCGTTTATCAGACAGATTCTACACTCATCCAAAGTACACGGGGTTAGATGACCGCGTTGTCGCAGCCCCTAAACTGAGGAACCAACCAGAGGTAGATTTCATTAGAAAGCTAACTATTGCAATGGGTACCATTTTTCGACTTCCGGAAAATGTCGTCATATCTTCGCGTTTCACATCCCCCAGACCCCAAAACCACCGTTAGTCTAAAAGTTTATACATAATTTATATATATATATATATATATATATATATATATATATATCTTTATATATATAATTCTTCGACACGTGTGTATGTGACTGAACTCCTCCTAAACGACTGAACCGATTTTGATGGAATTTGGTATGTATATTAGGGTGGGTCCATGTATGGTTTAGATTCACAATCTGACCCGGTAGGTGGAATGAACACAATTTTAGAACCACAATTTACACACAATTTTAGAACCACAATATACAGTCAAAAACAGTCGTCATGGAAACCACTAGCCTTGGCCTTCGTGAAAGCTGATGTCTTTGGACGGTTTATCTCTGCACGTTAGAGCCACCTGGTCGCAACCTGTGCAACTACCGCCATTACATACACTCCGCCTTTGGCGAAAAGTTGTGTTTTATACAAAAGGTGGCAGTGATGTCGAATTCTACTGTTTGTCTCTGCACGTTAGAGCGTTTCAAAGTCCCGTATGCGGTCATATACCATTCATCCGATTGCCATGAAACTTGGGTGATATGTTGGGTGAGCTCCAGGGAAGGTGTTTGGCTTAGTAAATCCATTTTACAATAGATAGCGCACGAATAGATTCAACAAATGAGCGACGACGCGCGAAGCGTTTCAACAAAGTCCCGTATGCGATCAAATACCATTCGTCCGATAGCGATGAAACTTGGGTGAGATGTGTACTCTCCAGGGAAGGCTTCTGGCTTAGTAAATACATTTCACAATAGGTAGCGCACGACTAGATTCAACAAATGAGTGAAGATGCGCGAAGCGTTTCAACAAAATCCCGTATAAGTTTATATTCCATTCATTGATGGAGATGAAACTTTGAAGAGTTGTTGTGTACCCTTAAGTGAAGGCTTCTAACTTAGTAATCCATTTCACAGGAGGTTGCGCACGAGTAGATTCAACTAATGAGCGACGACGCGCGAAGCGTTTCAAAAAGGTACCGTATGCGTTCAAATACCATTCGTCCGATAGCGATGAAACTTGGGTGAGATGTGTACTCTCCAGGGAAGGCTTCTGGCTTAGTAAATACATTTCACAATAGGTAGCGCACGACTAGATTCAACAAATGAGTGAAGATGCGCGAAGCGTTTCAACAAAATCCCGTATAAGTTTATATTCCATTCATTGATGGAGATGAAACTTTGAAGAGTTGTTGTGTACCCTTAAGTGAAGGCTTCTAACTTGGTAATCCATTTCACAGGAGGTTGCGCACGACTAGATTCAACTAATGAGCGACGACGCGCGAAGCGTTTCAAAAAGGTACCGTATGCGTTCAAATACCATTCGTCCGATAGCGATGAAACTTGGGTGAGATGTTGTGTACACACCAGGGAAGGCTTCTGGCATATTAAATCAATTTCACATTAGGTAGCGCACGACTAGATTCAACAAATGAGTGACGACGCTCGAAGCGTTTCAACAAAATCCCGTATAAGTTTATATTCCTTTCATAGATTGAGATGAAACTATGATGAGTTGTTGTGTACACTTAAGTGAAGGCTTCTAACTTAGTAATCCATTTCACAGGAGGTTGCGTACGAGTAGATTCAACAAATGAGCGGCGACGTGCGAAGCGTTTCAACAAAGTCCCGTATGCGTTCAAATACAATTCGTCCGATAGCGATGAAACTTGGGAGATATGTTGTGTACACTTACGTGAGGGTTTCTAACTTAGTAAATCCATTTTACAATAGGTAGCTCACGAGTAGATTCAACAAATGAGCAACGACGCGCGAACTTTTAATCAAAGTCCCATATGCGTTCATATACCATTCATCCGATTGCAAAGAAACTTGGGTGAGATGTTATGTACATTTATGTGAGGGTTTCTAACTTAGTAAATACATTTCACAGGAGGTTTCGCACGAGTAGATTCAACAAATGAGCGACGACGCACGAAGCATTTCAATAAGGACCCGTATGCGTTCAAATACAATTCGTCCGATTACGATGAAACTTGGGTGAGATGTTGTGTACACCCTACGGAAGGTTTCTGGCTTGATAAATCCATTTTACAATAGGTAGCGCACGAGTAGATTCAACAAATGTGTGACGGCACGCGAATCATTTCAACAAAGTACCGTATGCGGCCATATACCATTTATCAGATTGCGATGAAACTTTGGTGAATTGTTGTGTACACTCCAGGAAACGTTTCTGTCTTAGTAAATCCAGTTTTTAATACGTAGCGCACGAGTAGATTCAACAAATGAGCGACGGTGCGCGAATCGTTTCCACAATGTTCCATATGCGGTCATATATCATTCATCCGATTGCGATCAAACCTTGGTGAATCATTGAGTACACGCCAGAGAAGGTTTCAGGCTTAGTAAATCTATTTTACAATAGGTAGCGCATGAGTAGATTAAACAAATGAGTGACGGCACGTGAATCGTTTAAAGAAAATCACTTATGCGTTCATATGTCATTCATTCGATTCCGATGAAACTTTGATGAGTTGTTGTGTACACGCCTGGGAAGGTGTTCAACTTGGTAAATCCATTTTACAATATCGGTAGCGCACGAGTAGATGTAACAAATGAGTGACGACGCGCGAAGCGTTCCAACAAAATCCTGTATGGGTTCATATACTATTCATCGATTGCGATGAAACATTGATGAGTTGTTGTGTACACTTACGTGAAGCTTTCTAACTTAGTAAATCCATTTCACAGTTGGTAGAGCACGAGTAGATTCAACAAATGAGTGACAGCGCACGAATCATTTAAACCAAATCCCGTATGCGTTAAATGCCATTTATCCGTTTGCGATGAAACTTTGGAGAGTTGTTGTGCACGCTCTAACGAATGTTTCTAAATTAGTTAATTCAATTCACGATAGTTTAGAGGCATTTAACAGAAATTGAAAAACATATTATGTATCCAAAAGTACTTCAAGAAACAACGTTACAACACTTTCTTTGATTGGCAGGACAACGTCTGCCGGGTCAGCTTGTATATATATATATATGTATATCCGTTTCTTGTGGACACGAGAACTGCCGTAATTTTGCACCAATCACTTTGAATTTTTTACAGAATATGTATACCTATAAAATCTCAGTCGATTTCGTTACTGGGCTAAATCGGTCGAAGGGTGTGAAAATGGGGGGCTTTTTTCGAAAAAGTGAAATATTGCTATAACTCTCTTAATATGTGATATATCGAATCCGTTCAACGTTCATACTATGTGTCGGATAGATCCCTAAAATTTATGTTTGAAGAGTTTTTTTTATAGCACCAACCATTGACCAAAGGGGTGGGAAAAAGTGGGTTTTTCGGGAAACATTGATCATATCTCTCTTAATAGGCACAATATCAAAACCGTACAAAAAGGACAATATTCCCCTAATAATTACCTAAAACTTTTGTCTGAAAGAATTTTTGAAATGACCCACCATTATGCCAAGGGATGAGAAAAATGATTTCGGAATTATAAGAAAATGCCAAGAGCTATCAGAGGTTGCCATTGCAACACTACTAAATTGATGAGGGATGAGCCATCAGACGTTGCCATGACAACGCACGTGCACGAGATGAGATTCAGATTTCTATCTGAATAAGTGTGAAGCGGCTTCGGTGACGTAACTGGTAGCATGCTGAATGTCTATGCCCAAGGTCGCGGGTTCAAAGCCGGCCGAAGTCGTCGGATTTTCTAAGAGCGCTAAAATCCCTCAATATGCTTTCCTTTGGAGGGGAAGTTCCAACGTTCGTTGCGAGTTTCTGGTTGGGTTGGTATCTAGTAGCCAAGTTCAGAGCTAGGTGTCGTTGACGGTAGTACTTGGTAGCAACATTAGGAACTACCGCTTGAAATTGACCGTCTGCAGTCCTTACCTGAATTACAGACTAATACAGCCATCCCAAAGTACACGGGGTTACATGACCGCGTTGTCGCAGCCCCTAAACTGAGGAACCAACCAAAATCTCTGCGGGACATATAATTTTGTGTGAAGAAGTAACAGACCGTTACATAGTTACACATCAGTGTCGAAACCTTGCATAAGGACAGTGTGACCACAAGTATAAAACTGGACCCCAAATGATAAGAAGGTTACCGTTCCCATAAGACAATAAAATGTTTAAAATAAGCATTTAATGACGAAAAACAAAGTTAATTAAGCTCCAATTATAAAATACCTTCTCGCAATAAATGAGGTCTGAACCTTCTACGAAAACCTGCATATTCTGCCTATTTTCGCCTATCCCCAAGTTTGTCCGGTGAAATCTACCTCCGCCTACCGGCGTGCCGAGAGGACTTTTTTTTTTATCTCCAAGTCCTTCCAATTATTCATTAGGAACTTCACCTATTGCCACCAGGATTCCACTTTCATCTCGTTTAGTTGTTGTCCACGTGCCTGCTGTATATGCCATAAGCTAATTATCGAAGTTTCCGTAGAAGGACCTAACAAAACCCATTTTACGCTCCTTATTGCGAGAAACATTACACGTCATGTCGCAAACGCACACCTCAACACATTTTAAGGCCGTTGAACCAACCGTTTTGAGATATTTACAAAACAAACCCCGCTCTTAGAAACTGATGAAGGAATGGTCAGCTGAAACCATAAACATATAGTGTTGTATTTTCCTGAAAAATGAAGTTACAGATAAAGATATAAAAGATCGAACATCGCTCAGTAGTAAACTGAAGCAAATGAAGTTCCAGGACAAACCCCCAAGGAAAAAGACCGGTGCCCTCTGGACAATGAAGGGAAAGGCAAACCACAGCCAGAGGATGCGTGTCTACTGGACAAATATCAAGACCCACTCTAAACACAATAGTCGAATGTTGTGGTCCGTAGTTGGCCTATACGGAACAACAAGAAGAAGAAGGGCAATTTGAATCATGCCACCATACTCCTCGTTTTCACAATGTTTATGACAGTCCCGCAATACTTTAAGAATTAAAAAGTAATTTTACATTTGATTTCCTCTTCTCCAGACGACTGAATGTACTTCGTTTCAGCTCTCAAACCAGAATTTAATTTCATGGCCGAGTTTGGAATCGAAGCCGGGCCCACGTGGTGACAGCCAGGAATGCCAATCACTTCACAACTGATTTGAGGAGTCATTATGGAGATCTAGTCTCCTTTTTGAAGTTATGTTCAACACTGCCATCCAGCCTCAAAAACCACACACCACAACGAAATGTATCGCATCTCATCGCTGATCCTGTTGAAAACAAGTACTAAAAGGGGTGGACATTCATAGAATGTAGGCTGCTGACCTTTATGTCCCACACTCTCAAACGACGTAGGAACAATAGCAAATAAAATTTAATGAACCATAAAAATTCGATTACTTTTATATCTAACGATATACGCCTTAAGGGGGTTATTTAGTGAGCAATTGAAATTTCATTACATAGAATGATGAATGAGCTTTGATCAATCTGGCTAAATCAAAACTTGTAATAACGAAGTTAAGGGTAGGCTAACTTGTATGATATTTCTGAAGTTATGCCAATATTTAAAGGCAAAGCTGGAAAACTAGTGTACCAGTTCGATAGCGGGCGCGCGCGGGGAAATGAGATAGGTTCAGCTCGGTGTCGGGACCGGCGCTGTGGACGCCCAGCGTCAGCAAAGCAAATGGTGGGGGAAGCAACGGGGTTAAAGAGGAGGGGAAGTCTGCCTGGCAGTCTCGGTGGTATCGCGAGACGGGTCATACGATTCCCTTGCTTCCCAAAAAATAGAAAGTGTGTCACAGTTCACAACAGTTATGTAGTGGCTAACGACGTGAATATTCGTGATTATTCACATCACACCCTGTCAAATAATAAAGACCACCACCAGTTATGAATGAATGACTCACTGTTTTTAAACAACGTGACCTTTATTTCATAATCTTAAGAATAATAATAAATGTGTGCTACAAGATATCAAAAATTTATGAAATAAATGTGTGTCAATAGAAAATAATAATAATAATAAGTAAAACATACTTATATAATTACTGGTATAACAAATAAGGAATAATAGAAAACAACTTGCGAGTGAACAAATAATATATAATAAGTGACAAATGATAAGTGTTTTATGTGTCATAATCGTTGTGCGTGTTTTTGTGTAGTATTTTGTGTAAACATAAATGTATGTTTAGCCTTCCTGGAATAATAGAAATATAACCTCGTTAAAAGATAGCAGATATATATGTTAAATAATAATAATCACATATATTAACAATTAGACGTAAAATCAAAAAAAGAAATATCCGTGTGTCGTACGTTTGTGATTTCTTAAAAACTCCTTACCAGTTAGGGAACATTAGATCACTAACTTACAAGGGATAACTACATGAATTATACATATCATGTTATGAGTTGTACTCAAAAGTGACCGTTCATAAAGGGTGAAGAAAATTGAGGCATAACTTTCTTCGTATTTAAAGTTACAATTGCCTGTGATTGGTTGGTGGATGCTTGAGATACATGTTTTAAAAGCATGGCTTTATAGTGTTTGACACTATTTTTGTTTGCAAGAAAACATTCAAAATATAATTCACACACACACGCAGTTTGCAGTTGGCGCTCTTCTTGGGAAAGGTAGGCTCAACATGTATCCGTTTTATATTTTTTTGTCCCAATATATTATAACCGTGAATACGTGTAATCATTGCTATTAATTTAACAGCACATCAAATAACCTATCATGACATATTAAACTGAATTCATTTGATGTTGTAAACGCAAATTAATGGATTGAATATTAGATTATGTGACTGTGTCTGTGCAATTTACAGTTAAAACGTGCAATCTTTAATTAGTAGTGATGAGATGATATTGGCGTAACCAAATAATAATATATCAATTACGATTTATATTCTTTCTATGTCATGGTAATATCATACAATTCAACATAATAGATATTTTCTTCGACAGTGACAAAGTAGGATGAATATCTCAATATTTCTTCTAGATTCACGTAATTTAAATGACATAATTTAAAAGTTGATTGTTTATTTTAACTACATAACTAAATTACACCGTGTGAAGAACATCAATGTCAGTAAGCCAATATAAATGAACAGAAAGATTTTCGTTTTCGCTATTAATTCATTATGCCACCAACATTACAGTTATGTAAATATTTTCAAATGGTTTGATTCTATTTAATGACCGCTGCAAATAGCTAAATATTCCAATTTCATGTTTCGATATACGCTTTTTAGCTAAAATGGTTCATGTCAATATATTTTTATAAAGGTATATAACTCAATAATTATTAATGACAAAACATTGATTGTCATCATCCAAGGAAGAAAAATATTGTGTAGGAAATAAACACAGTTCATAATCCATTACTAAACACTACTGGCGGGAAATTCAGTGTAGATATCACCGTAATTATTTCATAGATCAATTCACCTATCAGAATAGCCGAGCGCGTTTAATTTCGCTTTACGAATAATCAGGGGAACATGTTGTTTATAGAATCAAGGTTTGAATCCCGGCGCAGACAGCGATGTAGTCATTATCTGGAGTTTCTCCACGCCCACTCTTTACAAATGCCAAGATGGAAAATGTATTTCACATCCCGGTGCACCTAGACTCAAATAATTACACACACACGTACTGCTAGAGTCATTCCATTAACACAGGCTATACGCTAAATTAGTTCTGTTGTTGTTAATTAGTTTTAATTTTTGTTGATTCATTTGAGGGTTTTGGGACAACTTGTTCCTCAGCCCCGAGTACTGCTCAGGTCCAAGCTCTGTGAATTTGCGGGGTGAGGAAAAAGAGCAGGGAAGGGTCAGTCGAGAAGAGAAGGGTCTGTCAACAGCCCGCCGTGATATCTGGTATTCCTTTCTAGTCCAATACTGCTAACATAGGGCCGTTACTCAAACCACTGTGGTGTTAGGAATGAGTGAGTGAGTCACCGACCAATGTATTTGGTTCTGTACCATGCACGGACCGAGAAACCTCATCACTCGTCAACACCACTTCTCATAGTCCGCGATGTACATTCCTCTCAGGTTCACGCAGCTTAGACCCGAGCAGTAGTTGGGTGTGTGTTGAACTCGTCTGATAATAACCTGTATTCCTATGATGACTCTAATAATGTGTGTAACTGTATTAGGAACAGGGTTGGGATAGGCGTTCCGGGACTTGAATTAAAGTACAAACCCGACATTTTCCTGGAGGGAGTGTGGAAAACCCCGAGGAAATACTACACTCAGGAAAGCCACTGGCAACGCCGAGATTCAAGCCTGTGACCTCCAGACTTTCTGCAGCTGCCCTTGCGGTTGTGGTGCACAAATTAACAAGCAAGGGGTAATTTCGTTTTAAGCCCTAGGGAAAACTTGTTCATCAGCCTTGTATTATTGGGCGTGTATTCATTTTGCCTGGTAACCTTTATTTCTGTGAAGACTGTAGTAGTTTGTGTAACTATATTACAAACGGGAATGGGATAGGCGTTCCCGGACTTGAAATAAAGTACTATCCAGGCATTTGACAGCAGGGAGTGTGGAAAAACACACACACACTATAGCCACTGAAAGCACCGAGATTCAAATCTCTGATTTTAGAATTTGCTGCAAGTCCCCCACCGCAGTCGTGGCGAGCGAATTAACGCACAGGGCTTCGCCGCGGAATCTTAACTAACGTACTAAGAACTTTTAACTATAGGTAAATTATGAAATAATGTCTTTCATGGCCATTAATTATACTACAGAAATCCTATTTCCATGTCTGTAGCAGGTATTTGCTTAAGTAGACAAAGTCAGGCTCTTCAGTGGGCACTTGGTGAACCTCCCGGTCCACCATTAGGGTAGCGCATTTTAGACTACATCCTATCCTTATAGCACACCGCTATGCAACTTTTCGGCGGGAATCAATTGCTCCCAAAACAATTCTCTTCCCTCTCTTAATTCTCAACATTATTGCGACATAAGTAATGTATATCCAAGTGGTACCAAATACAAGGTACAGTCCAAACTCGATATCTCAAAACATTAGTGGATGTCACAATAAATGCGACTTACAAAAATTTCGAGTTATGCGGATACGAAGGAAAAATGTACAATTTGTGACATACTGGTCGTAAAGTACATTACAATTTGTTCTGTAATGGAATTAGTGGCTTAAGCATAAAGCGGAAACAATTGAAAACAAATGCTGTGTACTCAACTCAACCATATTATGAAACATCCCGCGGATAGTCTCCGCGTTTCACTTACCGTTTTCTTTTTGGAAATTTTGTATTTACTGTAAATACAACTTTATTCAAGCTAAATAAATGCATTTACTGTTATAGAGTACTGTATCAGCCAAAAAGTGCGGACGCCCCGCGCTGAATATTGGGGAACATAGCCTACATTTGTCATATGAAAGATGTACCGTAACAGAGTAACTACAGTACATAAAGAATACTGAAAATAGAAAATAAAAAAAACATTATCTAATAAAAATTGCAAAAAAAATCTACAGAGTATGTGCTAAATTGTCAAAAACAGGTAAGTTAACCGCGGTGACAATCAGTGCTTCCAGCGGTTTGGCCTGATACGAGATTATACTTCGTATCGAGATCATAGCTCAGTATAGAAGTTGCACATGGTTGACTCAATTACAGTAATCGGTAGAAAATTCGAATTGGAACCTTCGAAAGAGATAAGTTGCACTCCAGGAATAGGTTTATGTTCGAAATAAAGTACAAATTAAAGTTCCAGGGTTATAATTTATGCTTCGATATAAAGAAAAATTCAAGTTAAAGAAATTCGACTTAGAGAGAAAAATACTCAATTAAATCAGCCTATAGGTAGAGCCCTGCGCGGATGCGGATATCCGCAACATTTTTCACCGTATGGATATAGTTTGCATGCTTGTGCGGCTAGTGGATATGCTGCGAATAATGTCCGGAGTAAATTTTCGGATGTTTTTCAGAATACAAACCCAACTAGTTGAATATTATTTATAGAACCCGCATGTTGATGACATATCATATTTTTCGTTTTTTTTTTCATGATAAATACAAGATGATTATTTAGGCTAATCCCATTCAAATTATGTCATTAAGCACAATTAACACTACGAACTGTAAGGGTTGCAACACTGGCTGTATAACATTCATTTTAAACATAGCACATGACATACAAAGCCTAAGGGAACGACATTCTGCTCAAATGTCTAAATATGTTGCTATCCAATTAAAAATATTATTCTAATGCCAGTAGTGCGGATACGGGACGGATGTGGATAACAGCCGTGCGGATGCGAGGAGGATGCGGATAACAGCCGTGCGGATGAGGGGCGGATGCGGATAAAATCCGTGCAGATGCGGGGTGAATGCGGATAACGTTTTGTTCATCCGTACAGGGCTCAACCTATAGGAAGTTTGTTCCGGAAATATTAAATAGGCTACTACGAATTATCAAAAATTCGACTATTAGAGATTCGATATATCGACGTTGGACTGTATATCAAGTTGTAACATATACGTCTGAATAAGAAAATGTTATCCTAGATAGCTCTTCGTTATAAAATTATAAGGCTTGTTATCTTGTTTCACGTTTGAACAATTCAGACTTGGAAACATCACGATCTCCCGATCTCGAGGAAGAAAATTCTCGTATATGTGGGTCAGATTGCAAGAAAAACATCCATGATGGTAACATTTCATCCCCAGAAATCAGGCGATTTTTCTCTAGAGAAGGTAAATAAATTGAAACAAAAGTAGTATTCTGAAGTATTGACCCAAGGGCCTTGGAACGGCATAGGAAAGAATTAAGTCAGCCTTCTGTAGGCAGATACCACTGCTACATGTAGTGCAATCAGAGGAGAAAAGCATTAAGTCAATTATTATTTATTTATCGTATGGCTTTTAGTGCCGGGAGTGTCCGAGGACATGTTCGGCTCGCAAGAGGCTGTAGCTGCTTCAAGCGGACACCCCTAGGGTGAGCTACAAGTTCCGTTCAATTTCAAGTAGTTCCAACTTTCAATACCAGTTGTCAATTATACCTAGTGGTGAACGTTGGAACTTTGATAGAGCGTTCCAACGAAATCTAACCTAGAAATTTAACTTCTCACATGTTTAGTCTGTGGAAGGATCTTTTACATGCCATAAATCTATGACATGGGACCGCCGGCTTTACTTCCCCTCCGAAGGAAGTCATACTGAAAGATTTTAACGCTCTTAAAAAATCCGAGGACTTCGGCTGGTTTTGAACCCACTATCTTGGGCACGGCCCCGTGGTGTTGGGGTAGCGTGCCTGCCTCTCACCCGGAGGCCCCGGGTTCGATCCCCGGCTCCGTCAGGGATTTTAAAAACTGACGTGAGGGTTGGAACGGGGTGCACTCAGCCTCTTGAGGACAATTGAGTAGCTGTCTGACAGTGAGACAGCGCCCCGATCACGAATACCAAGATTAACGGCCGAGGGGACCCGACGCGCTGATCACGCGTCACCCCAATGTCTGCAGGCCAAATGGCTGGGCAGCGGTCGCTTGGTCGGCCTTAGCCCGTCATGGGCTGGATGGTGCCAGGGGTTGTTTTGTTTTTTTAAATCTTGGGCACAGCAGTTCAGCATGCTACCAACTATGCCAATGACTTGCTGCCTTTCAGCGCCGTATTCCGTAATTAATGTTGGCCGCACTGCAAGAATCCCGCGTGTTACAGTGCTATTGTAATTTACTTTTATACCTGTTTTAGGTGGCTTTTATGTTACAAATCCATTGTAAAATAAAATTTCATCTGAAATATTCATTCTGGATGGCTTTATACCGCACTAAACTGACCACGGAGCTGAAAGGCATTAAGTCACGTTTCCAAATTTGATATGAAAAATAAGTTTATTAAATTAAAATTTCTATTCCGCTTATACAAATACAACCTGAATAGTTGCTTCACAACATATATTGAGTTTGTTAAATTCTGTTCTGTCAATGACGTTTTATCTGCCTCCTGAAAAGTAGTGCAAACTGGCTTAATACTTTATGTTCGACCCTGACTATAATATGTCAGAAAACTGTACTCATTATAACACTATTTTTAGCCTATTTTCAATTTTGAAAAAATAGGCTTATGAGATCACCTTTTGTCCGTGTGTGTGTGTGTGATTCGTGAGTGTGTCCCCCCTAATAAAATCTAAACGGCAGGAGCGATTTCAATGAAACTCGGAAACTATATAGCACTATTCCCGGCGACCTCGATCGTGCCCTTCAAATTTTGTTACGACTCACCAATCCAACATGGCGGCTGTGCGAAATATTTCATCAGCATTCAATATCTCCGAAACTATTACCGATATTACCCTGACATTTCCTAGGGAGATAGAGGGAACTACTATAAGTTCACTTATGTCACTTTTGAAAACCTGGTAACTACAAAACGAACATGGCGGCCAAGCGAATTTGCGACTTTTAAATAGACGTTTCTCGCGATTTGACCAACCAAACGCAATGAAACTTGGTACAGTAAATGTTTATATACATTGTAATGCACCGACATCTAACTTCGTTCAATTGTTTACATAATCACAAGATGGAGGATGTGCGAAATATTTCACCTGCATTCTATATCTCTGAAACTATTAGCGGTATCTCCCTAAAATTTTGTACTGAGATAAAGTCCATCTATAAGATTTTCAAAAACCGGTTAACTACAAAACGAACATGGCGGCCAAGCGAATTTGAACATTTTAAATAGACCTTTCTCGCGATTTAATGTTCCAAGCGCACTGAAACCTGGTACAGGAAATATTTATACACATTGTAATCCACTGGTATCTAATTTAGTTCAATTGTTTACATAACCTCAAGATGGCGGCATTGCGAATTTTAAAATTAATTTTTTATTTCTTGTGATGTAGTCATGCGATCGAAGTGAAAGTTTGAATAATGAACCTACGAAATAATTTTCCTTTAGTGGTACATGACTCTATGGCCTATACATTTAACAATACAACATGGCGACCATCCGAAATATTTAGACGATACTGAATATCTACGAATCTATTTTAGCAATCAAACTGCATTTTTTAATGTTCATAGGGGCTATGAACTTAAGTTCACCTATATGACTTCAAATAACCTGGTGATCACAAATCCAACATGGCGGTGACGCGAATTATAAATATTCACATGGACGTTTCTCGCAATTTAACCATCCGCGTGCAGTGAAACTTGGTAGAGTAAATCCCTATACGAAAGTTAATCCACTGGCATCTAATTTATTTCAATTGTTTCCATAACCTCAAGATGGCAGCTGTGAAAAATTTTTAAATCTCCTTGTTTTTTCTTGTGTCCTAATTATGCGATTGAAGTTTCAATACTACACGTTCACAATAATCTGCATGTAACAGTACATACCTCTAGGACCTACATATATAAAATCCAACATGCCGACCATCCGAAATATTTAGTCGGTTCTCAATATCTACGAATCTATTACAGCAATCAAACTGAAATTGTGTTTGTTGATAGTGGCAATTAACATAAGTAGGATATATGAAAATAGGCTGTATAGTTCTTCACGGAACTACTTGTTCATTATGAAACAGTTTCTCCCACCAATCAGAGCTCAAGAAACAGTTGTTTGACCAATTAGATAATTAGATGCGCTGAGTTCCACGGCCTTCTAATTTTAATTTCACTGCCTGGCCTAGTGTCATAGTAGGGTAATCGAGGAGGCCATGGTCAAATACAAAGCATTCTCTGCGTCTCATGCGCTCTGTTCAGTACATAAAACCGGCGAAATCTCGACAGATATTTATGAATATTTATGTTCGAACATAAAATAGTTATAATAATTATCGTAGAATATAAACAGTCGTATGCAACTCGCCTATAATGGTAATTAAGACACTCGTATGGAAATTATAAAACTCGTGTCTTAATTATTGCCATTATAGGCTCGTTGCATAATGTACTGCCTCAGCTCCGGCCGATTCAATTATAATAGACGCACCACATGAGACGTGGTGCACCCCTGGTGAATAGGCTAGTGTTTTCACATCATTTTCAACTATCACAATACAGAGTTGAACACAATATTCTAATCAAAGAGAGAAATTGAAGCAGTCTCAGTTTCTCAGAAAAAATAATTTTATTGACGTACTGGTTAGAACTTTCATCAGATTAAACAGTAATGTTTTACTATTCTATGGTTTAGCAACATGTTCCGTAGGGATTTACCTATGGCTAGTTCGGCAATTGATATTCCAAGGAATACCTGAGCTGGGTCTATTAACTCTATTTTTCAGTGCCGTAGGAGCAAACCTCTACAACTCATGCCCGAGGAATGTTACAACAGTTTAAGAGTAGCCTTCAAAAACTATAGTTTAAAGTCGTAAATGCACTCAATATACAGTAATAATTTGTCAAAATGACCGGTGTACCATTTTTAAAAAGCAAAGCTGGTTCATTTCATGTACCCTAAATTTTGAAAAAAAAAAATTCCATTGTCAATTTTAAAAAAAATGCTTATTAACATGTTTGACATCTGTAAATGCACAATATTGGGTATAAACAGGTGTCACACACTTTAATAAGTAAACGAAGTTAATTCGTAGAACCGATCATCATCCAATATGTATAATGTTTATGCCTCATATGAAAATCTATGAGAAAAACAATGCATATTTATTTGGAATAATTGTATGCCATTGTAAAACAGTTTTACCGCCGGAGGTTATAAATAGTAAGTCATGAAACCCATACAAAGTATCGTTAAGTCTTGTAATTTGCACTCTTCCATTTCCTCGGAAGATTCAATTCGATGAGAGGACCTTAAATACAAGCTGAGGAGGTGCGTGTTGCACTACATTTGAGCTGAGAGGATATAAAACCTCGGAAGGCGCATCCACCTAGGCTGCTGTAAGTCTCATGCACGCATTTGTTTGCAAAATTCCACCGTCTGGAGTCCGGCATTACCCGCCAGGTCTGTTCGTGCGCCGTTACTCGCTAGTGAATGCAGCACTCACCTTTATATTATTAGGCAATAATATGCCCCTATGAAGTTGAGTCGTCCGGTAGCAAAACTCGTGTAATCCACTTGTGAAAAAAGATCATTTTCATGATTTTCCGCCAACACAAAGTTGCTCCTTTCAATACTACTGTAGAAAGCGCTATAGTGTCAAGAAGCTTAGATGTATATCCTACTTTTCTTTCATAGCGCTCCAAGGAACGACAATATTCTACATGCAAGATGCCCTCTGTGCGTGAAATAACAAAGCTTTCACACGGCACACGAGGCCATACGATATTATTATTATTTTCCGGAGAAACGTGAAGCACGGTCCAGTTTCAGAACTCGTTTAATCCACTTGTCAATATGGAAAATTTTCATGAGAAGGGTTTCTGATGAAAATTATCTTTATTCACTAGTGGATTAAACGAAGTTTTCAACTGGACGACTCACATTGAAAGTTATTTCAATATTAGTTTTGAGAAGATTATGTTTTAGGAACAAGAAAATTTAAGTCCGAACAAATTTGAAAAAGTAGTAGGCTTTGCTAGCATGATATAACAAGTAGTTCCGTGAAGAACTATACAGCCTATTTACATAGATCCTACTTATGTTAATTGCCACTATCAACATACAAAATTTCAGTTGGATTCCTGTAATAGATTCGTAGATATTGAGAACCGACTAAATATTTCGGAAGGTCGCCATGTTGGAGTTTATTTATGTAGGTCCTAGATTTATGTACTGTTACATGAAGATTATTGTGTACGTGTAGCATTCAAACTTCAATCGCATGATTATAACACAAGAAGTAAAAACTAGATTTTGAAATTTCGCACAGCTGCCATCTTGTGGTTATGGAAACAATTGAAATAAATTAGATGCCAGTGGATTAACATTCATATAAGGATTTACTGTACCAAGTTTCACTGCACTCGGATGGTTAAATTGCGAGAAACGTCCATGTGAATATTTATAGTTCGCGTTGCTGCCATGTTAGATTTGTGATCACCAGGTTATTGAAAGTCCTATAGGTAAACATAAAAATATTCAGTTTGATTGCTGTAATAGATTCGTAAATATTCATAGCCGTCTAAATATTTCGGATGGTCGCCATATTGGATTGTTAAATGTATAGACCATAGAGTCATGTACCATTAAAGGAAAATTATTGCGTAGGTTCATTATTCAAACGTCCACTTCGATCGCATAATTACGACACAAGAAATAAAAACGTAATTTTAAAATTCGCACAGCCGCCATCTTGAGGTTTTGTAAACAATTGAAATAAATTAGATACCAGTGCATTACAATGTGTATAAACATTTCCTGTGCCAACTTTCAATGCGTTCGGAACATTGAATCGCGAGAAAGGTCTATTTAAATTTTCAAATTCGCTTGGTCGCCATGTTCGTTTTGTAGTTAACCGGTTTTTGAAAATCTTATAGGTGAACTTCCACCAGTGCCCTTTATCTCCGTACAAAATTTCAGGGTGATACCGCTAACAGTATCAGAGATATAGAATGCCGGTGAAATATTTCGCACAGCCGCCATCTTGTGGTTATGTACACAATTGAACCAAGTTAGATGTCGGTGCATTGCAACGTGTATAAACATATACTGTACCAAATTGTATTGCATTTGGTTGGTTAAATCGCGAGAAACGTCTATTTAAATGTCGAAAATTCGATTGGCCGCCATGTTGGTTTTGTACTCCCCAGATTTTCAAGAATCACATAGGTGGACTTCTAGTAGTTCCCTTTATCACCGTAAAAAAATCCAGGGTGATATCGGTAACAGTTTCGGAGATATTGAATGCTGGTGAAATATTTCGCAATGCCGCCTTGTTGGATTGGTGAGACGTAACAAAATTTGAAGGGCACGGTCGAGGTCGCCCGGAATAGTGCTATGAACTTGATCATTGAAGTCGCTCGAGCCGTTTAGAATTTATTAGGGGGACACAAACACACACACACACACACGCACTCACACACACACGGACAAAGGGTGATCTCATAAGCCTATTTTTTTTTCAAAATTGAAAATAGGCTAAAAATCAGAACGTTCAATCCATCTTCCAAGAAATGAATACTTTACATTTGAAGGGTCAACGGGAAGAAGGGGGAATGGCAAATAATGTATGTTCAGGAAACGAGTTTTTATGTTGCATTTCCTATATATACTTATATGTACACGTCAACTTAAAAACGACATTTTCTCACGACCCTCATTGTTCTTAGCCAGAAACAATGTTGTGCCTTCAATACGTCGCGAAAAGGCATATCAGATTGCGCTGATATCTTGATTTTACATTTTGAGTGTCATTTCCCCTTCTTCTCGAGGACCCTTCATTTGTAGAAGGAATCAAAGAATGTGCCTCTCTTCCTCAGAACTTGCAGATACTTCTGCTCGGGAGTTAAGATCACTCTCGTAACACTCATATGTATCACTGCTACCACCTTCGCTGTTTAAGTCCACTTCTTAAGCTGTTCCATCCAACCACGAAAGTATTAGAAGAGTAGATGGCATTATAACTTGTATAAATTCACCAGCAACTTTTCCAGTGTATAATTACTGTGATCAATATTTCAGACAAAACACAAACACAAAACAAAACTTGATTCATTACAATGCGCGAAATATGAGTACGGTAACTCTGTATACGCTACTGCTCACAATCAATGGACTGAGTATCCGTATACTAATAATGTTCGGACTTTTACGTCTCATTTAACTACTGCGGCTTCTAGAGACAACGGGTTGCCAGAATTTGGCCCTGAAGGGGATCTTTAACGTGCAAGTAAATCTACTGATACGGCTCCCTCACATTTAAGCACCCTTGGTTGGTTCCTCAGTTTGGGGGCTGTGGCAACGCGGTCATGTAGCCCCGTGTATTTTGGGTGTGTAGAATCTGTCTGATAACCGGTGTTAATTGTGATGGCTGTGTTAGTGTGTGTTATATGTAATTCAGGTAAGGGCTACAGAGGATCACGCAGTTCCTACTTTTGCTACCAAATGCTACCGTCAACGATACCAACCTCCAATATGTTAGTAATACTTGTATCCTTCATTTGCCTGATAAAGGAAAATAGATCCCCGAAACATGCTTTGATGCAACACGGTTCTAGCAGGGGCCATCATCTTGTTTATTTGTTTAAATGCACTTTTTAAATAAATTATCGATATTTATAAAATCAGAGTGCAATTAGTCACTACTGCGGGTATGATTACCGAACCACACATTTACGTTTTTCAATGTATTAACAATTTACGATGGGCACGGGAACTTCCGTCCGTTGGTAGTTCGCGTGCCTCGTCATACAGTGCGCTGTGGTAAGGGCAAAAGTGCAACAAAGTTAACAAAACCAGCATAATTTGTTCTGGTTGCAAGAGGTACACATGCGGAAATCACAGTAAAGAACAGCCGTATGTTCCTCGTGTGTTAAAGATGGCCGGGATTATGATCAGTGAATAAATTACTTTCTGAACTTCCTTTTTCAATTTTTTTTATTTTATTTGCAACTGTTGTTCATTAAGTTATATTTTTTACATTTAAGGTTCATTAGATATTCAATATACAAGATATGTAGATTTGGGGATAATGCGAATCACACAAGAATGTATTATGGTGATAACAACATATTCCCCCGATGGTAGCCCGTGGTTTGAAAAATAGCTTGGTATTGCTAGGATCAATATTGTTACGATACATTACTTAAGAGAGCCCCATGTGTAGATACCACCCGCCCAGCTTAACTGTTATGCGGACGCGTCGCGATACAGTTCTGGCAGGGGCTATCGTCTTGTAATATTCATTAAAGGCACTAGATAAACAACTACAATATAATATTTCCATTGACCTTTCAAAAAATGCAAGATGTTTCCTGAACTATTGAGACGATCCTAGCCCTCTCTGGTTTAAGAGCTTAAATTTTGTCAAACATAGACCTTAGCGTACAATATATGTAGTTTGATTATTTATAACACCATCAACCCGCATGCTTAACATTGAAAATAACAATATGATTATTTTCAAGATATGAAGGCTATATCGTAAAAATAAAATGTAATAACTATATTAGTGTTAATAAATATGTTTAAATTACTTGTCGGGTAAATAAAGATCAAATAAAACTACTACTACTACTACTACTACTAGACTACTAATACATTTTTCGGCTTTTAGAGACGTCGGGGTGCTGGAAATTTCCCCCCAAGGGGATTTTTAACTTGCCAGTAAATCTACAGACACGGCTCCCTCCCATTTTCGACCCTTGACTGCGTCACCTGTCTGCACCAGGTTTTGATCCTGCAACCTTGAGAACAGCAGGCGAGAACGTTGCCGCTGAGCCACGCAGCCAGTCAGGAAAAGATCTGACCCCCTAAGAAAGAGGAATCAGGAAAGATGAGTCAACCCCCATTTAAGGCAGGAAAGTGAAAGACTTCTAAACATCGGATATCCTAATACAGTCAGGGTAGGATGAGAACAAAAAATGACTAAGGGAGGTTGACAGAAAAGAGGATAGAAAGGACACCCGACACAAGTAATTGGAAGCAATGCCAGACTTAGCTGGAGTCTCGTGGTCGCCAAACCACGTCCCACTAGTTAAGAGCCCCTTATCATTAAAGGTAGAAGTCTTAGATGTTACAAACATCACCTCCATGTATCTGGGTACCGTAGGATGTACGTAACTGCAAAACTAGATCACTTTCTTGTTTGGTTACTAAGTTTAGCGGCTGCGACAACGCGGTCATGTAGCCCCGTGTATTTTGGGTGTGTGTAGAATCTGTCAGATAACCAGTGTTAATTGTGATGACTGTGTGAGTGTGTGATATCCGTAATTCAAGTAAGGACAGCAGACGATCAATTTCAAGTACAGTAGTTCCTACTTTTGCTACCAAATGCTTCCGTCAACGACACCTAGCTGTGAACTTGGCTTCTAGATGCCACCGCAACCGGCACCTGGCAGTGAACGTTGGAACTTAATAGAGCGTTAATCAAATCTAACCTACAAATTTAGCTTCACACAATTGTAGTTAGAGGAAGGTTCTTTTACATGTCATCAATAAATAAATAAATAAATAAATAAATAAATAAATAAATAAATAAATAAATAAATAAATAAATAAATAAATAAATACATATATATATATATATATATATATGACATGGGCTCGCCGGCTTTACTTCCCCTCCGAAGGTAGGCATACTGAGGGATTTTAACGCTCTTTTGGCGGAGTTTGACCCGCGATCTTAGGCATAGAAGCACAGCATGCTACCAACTACGCCACCGAAGCCCGTTACTCGATCACTTTACGGGCACTATTGTGACCACATCCCCTCAAAACTGTATATGACAAGTAACTGGGACAAGGCTATAAAAACAAGGATATTACACATTTACATTTACTATGCACACATTTGTAGCTCGTGAAGCCTCATACATGTTAACAATAACAGTTTGCCAACGAGGAAACCACAAGGATCGGAACGCTAAAGCAAACAAAAAACAAACGTCTGTAACCGCAGAATTGTTGATATTATCTGAACAATTACATAGGATAAAAAAAACATGTGCCATGAATTTTGTTATTACAGAAAAAAATAATAGTAGAACAGAGATATTTGTGTTTTAATGACAAGAACGTGTATGAGAAATCCCTACAACGCGATAATTGTTTTGCTGAATTACGACACGGACATGTCTCCCACACTGAAGCTTTTCCTGCTAAGGTTTAATCAGTTAAATTATGGAAACTTTAAATAGAGATAATAATCAATTAATCCATGAATGATGACAAAAGGAAGAAAGATTTGAAGCCATTCCTCAGTGTATTCTTAATAACAATTGAATCATAACTTTTAGTCGGTCAACATGAGATTATACGCGTGATGATAAATATGAGATTCAATCTGAGAAATTAACAAGTACTTCCGTGAAGAACTAAACAGCCTATTTTCATATATTCTACTTATGTAAATTGCCTCTATCAGCATACAAAATTTCAGTTTGATTGCTGTAATCGATTCATAGATATTGAGAACCGTCCAAATATTTCGGATCGTCGCCATGTTGGATTTTTAAATATGTAGGCCATTGAGTTATGTACTATTAAATGAAGATTATTGCGTAGGTTTATCATTCAAACTTCAATCGCTTGATTAGGACACAAGGAATAATAAAATAAAAAAACGAGGTTTTTAAAATTTCGCACAGCAACCATCTTGAGGTTATGAAAACAATTGAACTAAATTATATATCAGTACATTCCAATGTGTATAAACATTTTCTGTGCCATGTTTCACTACGCTCGGACCGTTAAATCGCAAGAAATATCTATTTAAATAATTCAAATTTGCTTGGCCGCCATGTTCGTTTTGCACTTAACAGGTTCTTAAAAGTTACATAGGTAAACTTATATTAGTGCCCTCTCTCACTGTACTAAATTTCAGGGTGATAATAATAATATGTTCGGAGATATAGAATGCCTGTGAAATATTTCGCACAGCCACCACGTAAAATTTGCGAGACATATTAAAAGTTGAAGGCCACGGTTTGGGTCGATTAAAATAGTACTATGTCCTTACCTTGGTCGGAGGGGGTGAAAATGGGGGTCTTTTTTTTCTTCGAAAAAGTGAAATATCGCTATAACTCTCTTAATATGTGAAATGTTGAAACCATTCGAAGTTCATACTATGTGTCGGATAAAGACCAAACATTTATGTTTAAATAGTTATTTGATAGCACCAACCATTGACCAATGGGGTGGGAAAAGTTTTTTTTAATATTTATTTATTTATTGGTGCCTTTATTGTGGCGAAGTTAGGGCTCTAGGCCCTCTCTTACACTTAACCACACACAGTGCAACTTACATGAATACTCACATATGTTATTCTTAACCTACCAAACTTAAATACTAGGAGAACCTTAAATACTAGAATAAAATAAAATAAAATAAAAATTAAATTAAATTAAATTGGCGACTGCGTGATATTAACTAAGCTATACAATTTAAATGACATAAATTTTTAACAAAATTATACTATGGTCATTCACTCACACATTCATACACAAATTGTTCTAGTTGGCCTACGAATTCAAGAGGAAATCTTTACATGCACGTTTGAAAGTTGTAAGGGATGTACAATTTCTGACGTCACGAGGACAATTATTCCAAATTCTAGTTCCCGACACGAGGAAAGAGTTACTGAAGGCAGAAGAATGATGTAGAGGAATTGCAATTATAGATCCAGATCGCGTGTGACGATCATGAAAGGAAGAAAGAAAACGAAAATTACAGGAGAGATAGTGAGGAGTACTTTCATTGAGAAGTCGATAGATGAGGGTACATATGTGCAGGTTCCTTTGTTGTTCTACTTTTAGCCAGGAAAGTAGATCATAAAAAGGAGACACGTGTGAGGAAAATTTCAAGGAGAAAATAAACCTAATGCAGGAATTTAAAGCTCTCTGAAGTTTCTTGTTTTGTTCACCGGTAGCATCTACTAATACAACATCACAGTAGTTAAATATAGGGAGTATCGAGGTTTGGACGAGTTTTATTTTCTAATTACGGGGAAGAACGGACTGGTGAATCTTAAGTGGATGAAGTGACGAGTAAACTTTCCTGCATGTATTAGTAACGTGCCCATCCCAATTCAAAGTTTCATTTAGTGTGACTCCAAGACTTTTTACCGATTTAGAGAACGGGATAGCAACACCATTTAGTTGAATTAAAGAAAGCGGTCTACTGTGTAAATGGAAAAGCAATTTAGTCTGTCCCATTACGATAGCTTGTGTTTTAATTGGGTTGATGGCAAGAGAATTTTCAGTTGCATAGCGGCTGATCCTCTTTAGATTTAGATTCATATTTTCAATTGCCGCATCTATGTCGTTTACTTTTGTGTGGCAATATATCTGAAGGTCATCAGCATATAGATGGTAGTTGCAGTTTTCCAGTTTCGAAGAGATGTCGTTCAGATATAGAATGAATATAAGGGGGCCGAGAATTGAACCCTGAGGTACTCCATTTATTTTGAACTTCCACTCAGTTCTGTTTTCATTAAGGAGAAACATTTATCATATATCTCTTAATAGGCACAAAAACAAAACCGTACAAAATGAACAATATTCCCCTAATATTTACCTAAAACTATTGTCTGAAAGAATTTTTGATATGACCCACCATTACGCCAAGGGATGAGCAAAATGATTTCGGAATTAGAAGAAAATGCCAAGAGCCTTGAATCAACAGCAACATATCACAGGTGATTCTGATCGCCAGTGATCGCATCGAAGTATACGTATTCCTGAGAATTTCCCTTGGAATTATTTTGTTATTAAAATCTAACAGAAAGGAAGACAACTCTATTTTGAGGTTTACTGGACATTTAAGATGCTTCGTGTAATACCAGATTCGAACACTACAGTATGTAACGTTCATGGAACCCAACCTGAGAATTCATCTGGTCGCCATATTATTAGTGCACCATCCTCAATGATTACGGTAACTGTGACGTCTTGTATAATTTCTGTCGTAAGACATTGGTAAAGCGGTCGACACAAACAACAAAATAAGTTATAAAACTCTACCCTTAACCAGTATCGAACCAATCAAGGAAAATACACATCCTGGATAGCCGCTGTCAGTGCTGGGATTCGAACCTGTGATCTACGGATTTTTCTGCAGATGCCCGCGCGGTCGTGGTGCACGATTTAACGAGTATGACTACATCTCTAGTTTGGCATACTTCAACTCAAAACTAATAGCATAAAAGGTGGAGGACGAGAGTATGCAAGTCCAACTATCATCTGAAAATTCCATGTCAACTGGAAAAATTCTGTTATCATTCTGAGACTCTAAATTGTTGAACTGAATATACATGGTCTTTATTTATGAGTGCAGCGATAAACACGGCAAGCTACGCCGGCTATGACTGGCACAGATCGCGGGCGCGTAATCGGTTCAGCCGGTGGTTAGCGCGCACTTCCACACTTTCACCAAACATGTTCAATAATGTGTACTTACAGTGCTCATAGGTGATGCTGAAAATGTCCTCCCTCTCTTGTAACACACACCTGACATCTTCTAATGAAAGAATGTCTTGCAACTATTTTATTATTTATGGAGCTTGTTTCCTTGACTCGTTTAACGAGCCTCATAAGTGTAGTGGCATTAAGCACAGGTCTTCATGGAAACTGGATTCAAAATTTTCGTCTCGTTTCAGAACAAGATTTTTGGCTTTTCATTTACGAATTATGGATATACACACCTTCGCTCAATGTGAATTGGTGTCTAGGCATCACAATACTCAGTAAACCTGCAACACTAACGTCTAAGCTTAGCGGATACACGTCCATATGAATGAAAAAACACGTGTGAACTAATGATATGAGTCAGCGGAGCGCGCCACCACCGGCAGAACCGCGCACACGCGCCCGCGATCTGCACCAGTCACAGCCGGCTTAGCTTGCCGTGTTTATTGGGACGCATGTAGATAATGACCCTGTAGATGAATGACACAAGAGAGATAATTCTATGCTTTGCTCTCCTTCACTTCTACTGTAGAATAGTATCAAGCCAATCAAGTTGGATAGCCCCGAGCAGGGACAGATTGCTCTACTTTGTGCAGTGTGAGAGTTGCTGCAACATATTTCATTCTGATTTTACGATAATTTTTTTGTCAAATGTGAATCTAGAATGGTGTTCAAATGATAGCAGCGATCTGTTATCTTTTGGGCGTCCAATATTTTTTGATTACATGTGATAGGGTCCATTTAACATTATATTTCACTATAGGCTATAAAAAATAAAACTGGAGAGTACACGATAATTCAGAATTCATATTACGATTTAAAAGTAAAGGAAAAGAGAGAGTCAGTCTGTAGACTGGACTTTATAACATTACAAAAGCTGAACAAGTAGTTCCGTGAAGAACTATACAGTCTATTTTCATATATCCAGCTCATGTAAATTGCCTCTATCAACATACAAAATTTCAGTTTAATTGCCGTAACAGATTCGTAGATATTGAGAACCGTCTAAATATTTCAGATGGTCGCCAGGTTGGATTTTTATATTTGTACTATTACATTAAGATTATTGTGTACGTGTGGTATACAAACTTCAATCGCATGATTAGAACACAAGAAGTAAAAACGAGATTTTACAATTACGCACAGCAGCCATCTTGTGATTATGCAAACAATTGAAATAAATTAGATGCCAGTGGATCAACATTTCTATAAGCATTTAACGTGCAACGTTTCACGGCACTCTGATAGTTAATTCGCGAGAAACGTCCATTTAAATATTTATACTTCGCGTCGCCGCCATGTTGGATTTGTGCTCACCAGGTTACTGAAAGTCCTATAGGTGAACATGATGTTCATAGTCTCTATGAACATTTAAAAAAATCAGTTTGGTTGCTGTAAAAGATTCATAGATATTGAGAACCGTCTAAATATTTCGGAAGCTCGCCATTTAGGATTGTTATATGTATAGGCCATAGAGTTATGTACCATTCAAGGACAATTATTGCCTAGGTCCATTATTCAAACTTTCACTTCGATCGCATGATTACGACACAAGAAATAAAAACTTAATTTTAAAATTTCGCACAGCCGCCATCTTGAGGTTATGTAAACAATTGAATTAAGTTAGATGGCAGTGCATTACAAACTGCAGAATCATTTACTGTACCACATTACACGGCGCTCAGAGAGTTAAATCACGAGAAAAGTCTATTAAATTATTTCAAATTCGCTTAGTCGCCATGTTCGTTTTGTACTTTACAGGTTTATGAAATATACATAGGTAAACTTGTATCAGTACCCTTTATCACCGTACTGAATAGCAGGGTGATATCTGTAATAGTTTCGGAGATATAGAATGTCAGTGAAATATTTCGCACAGCCACCATTTTGAGGTTATGTAAACAATTGAACTAAATTAGACTCCAGTGCATTACAATGTGTATAAACAATTGTTGTACCATGTTTCATTACGTTTGGATAGTTAAATCGCGAGAAAAGTCTATTTAAAAGTCTCACCTTCGCTTGGCCGCCATGTTGGTTGTTTAGTCACCAGGTTTTTGAAAGTCTCATAGGTGAACTTCTAGTAGTGCCCTTTATCACAGTACACAATTTCAGGGCGATATCGGTAATAGTTTCGGAGATATTGAATGCTAGTGAAATATTTCGCACAGCCGCCATGTTGGATTGGTGAGACGTAACAAAATTTGAAGGGCACGGTCGAGGTTGCCGGGAATAGCGCTATGAACTTACCGAGTTTCAAAGAAATCGCTCCAGCCGTTTAGATTTTTATTAGGGGGACACACACACACACCTCACACACACACACACACGCGCACACACACGGACAAAAGGTGATCTCATAAGCCTATTTTTTCAAAATTGTAAACTTGTAGACTCTTGACACGTTAGATGATCAAGAAACAATCAGTACGCTAGAAAGTTACAAGTCATGAGGGAGCTGGAGCACGCGGTGAAAGGAGGGAGCTGTCTGGATGACGTCACTCTCGCCGTGTAGTTGCCGTCTCGTATCGAAAGAGCTCACCAGTGAACTCAGTACACATGCACCAAGTGGTACTGTGACGTCACACACCTCAGTGCATTCTCGGTACATTTCGTGACGTCGCCGTAACATAACGACGGAGTCGACTGGATCATTTAAAATGATAAAATATTGTTAATTTGTCCGAAAATGATCGTAAAAAGATTTCGAAGCTTATTTAATTGATGTCTTCTACTAACTATTGATTTATGATTTTCAGTTGATTAACATTGTGTTTTTTTTAAATTCACGGGCTTATCGCTACAGCATATCATAGCAGTACCGGTACTAGCGGGATTAAATATTTTGCGCACCTCCGCGGATTAGTGTTGCGAGGAACGCAGCATTTTACGGTAAGTAATGATGATGTTGATGATGATGCTGTTGTTGATGATAATTATAATTATCGTTTAAAAACCTAACACCTAGTTTATCGGTCCCTAATAGTTTGGGTTGTCGTAAAAAATGTCGATGTAATGAGCTGGATTTCCAAGTCAGTTGTCCCGGAAAAGGTTTCTTTTTTCTTTGATTCCCAATTCTACTCCTACCAACTGCCAAGATGACTTAAGACTTAGACTGACTCCTTCGAAACCCTCGCCTCAATTAAAAATAGACACACTAGTACAGCCACAAAAATAACAGAGGTTATAAGACAGTTCAGACAAGCAAACACACAAGTACAAAGGGCTACTGACTGGATGCTTGGCTCAGCGGTAATGTTATCGCCTGTTCATTCCAAGGTTACAGGATCGAATTCTGCTGGCCTTTGAGCGTGTGAAATATTTCTCAATATTTATGCAATCTTCAAGCTTGTCTCCCAACAGGCGTCTGATGTATATGAAGTGCCCAAAGGACTCTGATTGGCATAGAAATAGCATTTACGGAGAATGCTTTCCCCATAATTCGGGTATGCTATAAACTATTTGTTTAATTCCAAGTGTTGAGAGAGTTAAGGGAAAATTATTACGGTAAATAGTATTTTGTTCTTTTCTTCAAAATGGTCCGCATATGCGAGAGAACCGTGGCAATAGATATAATGGCACGTTAAAGATCCTCATCGCGGCAAAATTACGGTACCCCGGCGTCTCTAAAAGCTGCAGTAGTTAAAAGGGACGTAAAACCAATATAGTACATTATGCAACGAGCCTATATTGGCAATAATTAAGACACGAGAATGTTTATAAAACGAGCGTATGAGAGTTTTATAATTTCCATACGAGTGTCTTAATTACCATTATAGGCGAGTTGCATACGACTGTTTATGTTCGACGATAATTATTATAACTATATTATGTTCGAACAGAAGTATTCATAAATATATGTCGAGATTTCGCCAGTTTTATGTACTGAACAGAGCGCATGAGACTCAGAGAATGCCTTGTATTTGACCATGGCCTCCTCGATTACCCTACTATGACACTGAAATTTAAATTAGAAGGCCGTGAAACTCAGCGCATTTAATTATCTAATTGGTCAAACAACTGTTTCTTGAGCTCTGATTGGTGGGAGAAACTGTTTCATAATGAAAACTAGTTTTATAATGAGCCTCATTATAGTACAGTTTTCTGAAATATAATAGTCAGGGTCGAACATAAACATTATTAGTTTATTACTATACAAGTGGCTACACAGAATACAGCAGCAACGGAAAGTCACGTGTTAGCCTGGAAAAGCCATTTTTTTATGAGACAAATTAATTTCGAATCCTGTTGACATTTGTAGTAGGCTAGTTGGGGTGGCAAAGTTCATTTCTCTAGTTAAACCCCGTCAATATGTTTTCACTTCAACTCAACTTCCTCACGCCCTAATCAGCAAATAGTCAAATTAATTTTCCCATAGTGACCGGTAACAGCATTTCGTGATTAGTTTGTTCAGCAGTGAAGCCTGGTATGTAATGCGAGAATCTATTTGCGATCCGGAAGGTGCTAGCACAGATCGATAGGACATCAGTTGATATTAGATTGGTTCACATATCATGTCAAGAGAGGCTTGGTTCTCGTATGAACTCCAGTTGAAAAATTACCATCATCATTGGCTCAAGATTTCCTTCCCGTCTTTTAAGGGAAGTGCAATGATCCATTCATTGAATTATGATGTACTGCTTGTGCGTACAGGGTGTGTCAAAACAAAATGCCTTCCTGCAGATACAAAGGTATATTTCATTTAGCAGGTTCGGTGACGTAGTTGGTAGCATGATGAGCCTCTATGCCCGAGAACGCGGGTTCGAACACGGCCGAAGTCGTCGGATTTTCCAGAGCGTTAAACATTCCCTTAGTATGTCTTCTTTCGGAGGGGAAGTAAAGCCGGTGGTCCCATGTCATAGATTTATGGGATGAAAAGAAACCTTCCACTATCGACACTTGTGGAAGTTAAATTTGTAGGTTAGTTTGATAACGCGATATTGGTTCCAACGTTCGCCGCCATTGTAAATATTGTAAATATTTCGAACGGTACCAGCGACCACACTTCACAGTTAACGTTCCACGCTGACCATGCATGCATTTTGGTCGGATAGTTGGTTCCTTACTTTAGGGGCTGCGACAACGCGTCATGTAGCCCCGTGTACTTAGGGTGTGTGTAGAATCCGTCTGATAACCGGTGTTAATTGTGATGACTGTATTAGTGTGTGTATCTGTTTTAATTCAAGTAAGGACTGCTGACATTCAATTTTTTCCAGTAGTTCCTACTTTTGCCGCCAATTGCCACCGTCAACAAAACTAACTAGTTCAGAACATAGTTACCAGATGCCACCGCAGTCGGCTCTTGATGACGAACGTAGTAACCTAAGAATGTTAGTCGAATGTTTAACCTATATATAATTTAGCTTCACACAGGTGTAATTAGTGGAAGGTTTTATACATGCCATAAATCTATGACTTGGACCGCCGGCTTTGATTCTCCTACGAAGGAAGGCATATTGAGGGATTTTTTAACGTTCTTAAAAAATCCGACGACTTCGGCGGGGTTTGAACCCGCGATCTTGGGCATAGAAGCTCAGCATGCTACCAACTACGCCACCGAAGCCGCTATATGTATGCAGGAGATACACTTTCAGCTGAAGATGAATGTATTGATATTTAATTGTGTCAACCATGTATATTTGTTTCTAAATAATAATTGAATAGTGATATTTTGTTAAGTTTTTATTTTTTAAATTGATAAAATCTGATGTTCAGAGAAAACTTTTATTTTTTTGCATTACGAACGAAAGTCCTATACTTTGATTTTAAGAAATGTTTGTATTTATAGCGTGTGTTAGAGTAGTTGAAGTACCAACACGACAAATTTCAAGTAAATGATTATATTTTGTGTGCCTATGAACAAGCAAGAATAATCGACGATCACTCAGAACTCACCTCACAATGTACGTAACAGTAATAATAATAACATCGTATGGCCTCGGATGCCGGGGGAAAGTTTTGTTAATTGACGCCCAGAGGACTCCTTGAAGCGCTATGAAAGACAAGGAGGTTAGATATCTAAGCTTCTTGACACTATAGCGCTTTCTAGTAGAGAAATGAGGAACTTTGTGTTGGCGGAAAATCCCGAGATTAATGTTGCCATTATGAACACGGCCTACTGAATTCAAATGGGTTCTTTAACATGCCAGCATCGTATAACATGCGTATCGTGATTTTTGTCGCCTTTCAAAAATCACTTACCATGGTCAGGAGCGAACCTGCAAGCTTGGGGTTAGTAGACCGACACGATAACCACTCACTGACCGTGGCAAGCTTACGTCACAGTAATTCTACCTCAAAATAGTAGAGGGTTAATAAAATTATATTGGAGTTTGGTCAAATGAAACTTCCATTGTTGATTGTGCAACCTCTTTAGCTAGTTAACCACCTAGTTATAACCTCCGAATTCTGTATACGGACGAATGTGATGCATTGAACACAGTTCTGCTTGGAAGACAGTATTGACATTTCGCTCATTTGTACGGTACATGTTTTGTATCTTCGCATATTTGAATGCTTGTTTGAACAAAGCGTAAACATGATTCCTAGTTTAATCTTCAGTAAAGTGGAACCTGAATGACTGACGAACGAACTCTAATCAGGTGTCAACACTTGTTAAACCCTTCATGTATAAAATGGAATATCTAGCTGTCAGCTTGTGATACGAATTCAATATTTTACTCTTTCCTCCCATGAACTGCGTTATTTTGTCACTCTTCTGTTTGCGTTAATATCCTTTGGTTATCAGTCCAATGATTTTGTAATCCACATCGTCCAGGTTTCAGGCGTAAATAAATTTAACAGATAGTCTATATAATTTATTAATATTGCAGCGTTTCAGTCGGTCAACAGGATATAATCCCAATTATTGGGGCATGCGATAAAACAACATAAAACAAGAAGTTCCGTGACGAACTAAAGAGCCTACTTTTCTTAAAATGTATGATTCATGCCAATGATTAATCTATATGGATCTGACTAGAATAATGACCAAATTAAGTTGGTAATATTAGTTCGAAATATACCTGGCATAATGTAGCCTGATAGAACACTAGAGTCGGCAGCCCTGGATACTGAATATATTGTTAGTTCCATCCCTTAAGGTACAGAATAAAAAATTTGGTTGAAGTCCAATGGATAACATGGACGTTACATGCAGTTAAACGTCGGATCTAACAGCGCGCGTAAAATCATGTTGGCAACAATGTCATGCATGTATTGGTCAGAAATATTCTGAAATAATATGATCTATTGTTGTGCCAATTTTGAATGAAATCCATTAGTTAGTATAGAAGTTTCATTGATTTTAAAATTGGACCTATCTGCAGGCTTAGAATCTTGTTGGTAGCACTGACGTATATTAGATTCTCCAAATTAATCTAGAATGACAGGTAATACACGTGTGCAAAGTTTAGAGCTATTGGCTTGCATACTTTCTGATATATTGATATTAGGGTAACAAAAATAGAGACAGCATTTATTAACAGTTGGCAGCCCTGGTTGCACTTAAGAATACGCATAGTCATATCTGTTTATGTAAACATAGCACATACGAAATTTGGTTGAATTCCAATTGATAGTGTAGAAGTTATATGCATTTAAACATTGGACCTATCAGCAGGCTTATAATCCTTTTGGCAACACTGCCATGTATGGCCTCCTGGAAATTAAACTGAAATATTATTATCTATACCTGTGCTAATTTTGAAATAGCTGCCATTAATACCTTCCTAGATATCCAACATGGAGCTCAAATTTAAATTGCCATTTTTCAGCAGTTGGTAGCACTGACATCATTTACAAATACGGCATTCAGATATTCAGGTATTGATCTTTACTCCTACCAAATTTTGTTTCGATTACTGCAGCCGTATATGAGTTGATAGGGGGGGAGGGGGGGGGGGCACACAGACAGACAGACACACACACATTTGCCCGGATCGATCTCTTAAGTGTACTTTTTCCTCATTTTTGCAAAATGTGAAAAGTGGGCAAAAAATTACACGCTGTCCTACCTGGAGAGCAGAAGTTTCAGGTTCGAAACCTAACAACGGGTTTTTTAAGTGTTATTCTATTGCCGCTCCAAGGAGAACTATTCCCTGAAACAATTTCATTGTTACTAAATTGAGTTTCTGTTTGTATGTATTGAACGGCGGACATTAATCGTAGAAATTACACCTACATCTCCATGGAGATTAAAAATACTAAGCCTATATTTTAATGTCAAATATCAGAGCTTTAAAATAAATCCGTGTAAAATGCATTGTGAAGATTTATCTGGCAATAAATCCAGGATTTAGAGAGGATTACTTTTATGACTTGAGAGCGTTACAGACAAAATGGCCTCATTCAATACAGAGTGTTGGATATATGCGATTTAAGCCCTACGATCACTGTGATTCAGAGATGCTCGTAACTCACGTACCAGACTTATACCGCGACTATTCCGTCGGTGAGTCCGAACCAGTTACGGAAAATTGAAGTAGCCTATTAAAAGGCATTAGCAGACCCATGCGAGAAAACTCTCATGTTCATAAACCACACTTTCCACTATAGGTTTTATAATGAGAGACTTAAGGGGAAAGGTTGTTATGGTTTTATTTCAACCAAATGTCATTATTGTGTGCTGAATCCATTGATTGACAGCGAACCTGTAAGTGAATTAACGTTTAATAGTTAGGACATGAAACAGGCGTGCCTACGGCCAAAATGCGAGCTGAACAGCAATGATGTCGCGTATTTTCCTACAGCAACAGTATTTGCAAATCGCACACTTCCTACAAAAATTGTTATTTATGAAATTGGAATGCAATTCGTCACTGCTAATGGCATTTGTGTTCTGAGTCCATTATTGATAGCTGAGCTGTAACACTCACCGGTTATTCGATATTTATGAAATTATACGATGAGTACTCATTCCTTTGATTCAATGTTTCTGAAATCCATGCAAAATGATAAAGGAACGACCTCAGAATGTTAAAATGACATGAAACAGGCGTCACAGCGGTTAAAATGTGAAGTGGACAGCAATTATGGAGAGTATTTTCCTACATCAACAGTATCTGCAAATCGCACACTTCGTATATTAGCCTACTTTCGATTTTTGCAAAAAATGAAAGTAGACTTATGAGATCAATCCTGGGCGAAAAAAGTGTGTATGTCTGTGTGTGTGTATGTGTGTGTGTGTGTCTGTGTGTGTGTGTGTATGTGTGTGAGTGAGTCTGTGTGTGTGTGTGTGTGTGTCTGTGTGTGAGTGTGTGTACTCTGAATGTCTGTCCCCCCTATCAATTCGAACACGGTGAATGCGAATTGAACGAAATTTGGTACAAAGGTAGCACTAGCAAAGGACACCTCAGTGTCATGTTTTATATCGCCGCCATCTTGACGGAAACGCAATGGCGGCCCCACAAATGTTCAAAGCTTAAATAAAATTACGACTAACCTAATCATCCGATCTCTACCAAATTTTGCAACAACATACCTTAATGGGGGGAGCATCCTTTGACCTAACCAATAGGTCATCAGCGTAATAGTTTGCAGATGGCGGCCATCTTTGTGTGAAAATCGATTCCCCCTATTAATTCGAACACGGTGCAACCGAATGGAACGAAATTTGGTACAGAGGTAGTACTAACAAAAGGCACCTCAGTGTCATGTTTTATATCGCCGCCATCTTGACGGAAACGTAATGGCGGCCACACAAATGTTCAAAGCTTAAATCAAATTACGACTAACCTAATCATTTGATCTCTACCAAATTTTGCAACAACATACCATTACAGGGGGAGGATCCTTTGACCAAACTAATAGATCATCAGCCTAATAGTTTGCGGATGGCGGCCATCTTTGTGTGAAAATCGATTCCCCCTATTAATTCGAACACGGTGCAACCGAATGGAACGAAATTTAGTACAGAGGTAGTACTAACAAAAGGCACCTCAGTGTCATGTTTTATATCGCCGCCATCTTGACGGAAACGTAATGGCGGCCACACAAATGTTCAAAGCTTAAATCAAATTACGATTAACCTAATCATCCGATCTCTACCAAATTTTGCAACAACATACCCTTATAGAGGAAGCATTCTTTGACCAAACGAATAGGTCATTAGCCTAATAGTATGCGGATGGCGGCCAACTTTGTGTGAAAATCAAACACGGTGAAACCGAATGGAACGAAATTTGGTACAGAGGTAGCACTAGCAAAGGGTATCTCAGTGTCATGTTTTATATCGCCGCCATAGTGACAGAAACGTAATGGCGGCCACACAAATGTTCAAAGCTTAAGTTAAATTACGACTAACATAACCATCCGATCTCTACCAAACTTTGCAACAACATACCTTTATGGAGGAAGCATCCTTTGACCAATCTAATAGGTTATTAGCCTAATAGTTTGCGGATGGCGGCCATCTTTATGTCAAAATTGATTCCCCCTATCAATTCGAACACGGTGGAACCGAATGGAACGAAATTTGGTTCAGAGGTAGCACTAGCAAAGGGCACCTCAGTGTCATGTTTTGTATCGCCGCCATCTTGACTGAAACGTAATGGTGGCCACACGAATGTTCAAAGCTTAAATCAAATTACGACTAACCTAATCATTTGATCTCTACCAAATTTTGCAACAACTTACCATTACGGGGGGAGGATCCTTTGACCAAACTAATAGATCATCAGCCTATTAGTTTGTGGATGGCGGCCAACTTTGTGTGAAAATCGATTCCCCCTATTAATTCGAACACGGTGCAACCGAATGGAACGAAATTTGGTACAGAGGTAGTACTAACAAAAGGTACCTCAGTGTCATGTTTTATATCGCCGCCATCTTGACGGAAACGTAATGGCGGCCACACAAATGTTCAAAGCTTAAATCAAATTACGATTAACCTAATCATCTGATCTCTACCAAATTTTGCAACAACATACCCTTATAGAGGAAGCATCCTTTGACCAAACGAATAGGTCATTAGCCTAATAGTTTGCGGATGGCGGCCATCTTTGTGTGAAAATCAAACACGGTGAAACCGAATGGAACGAATTTGGTACAGAGGTAGCACTAGCAAAGGGTATCTCCGTGTCATGTTCTATATCGCCGCCATAGTGACAGAAACGTAATGGCGGCCACACAAATGTTCAAAGCTTAAATCAAATTACGATTAACCTAATCATCCGATCTCTACCAAATTTTGCAACAACATACCTTTATGGAGGAAGCATCCTTTGACCAATCTAATAGGTTATTAGCCTAATAGTTTGCGGATGGCGGCCATCTTTATGTCAAAATTGATTCCCCCTATTAATTCGAACACTGTGGAACCGAATGGAACGAAATTTGGTACAGAGGTAGCACTAGCAAAGGGAACCTCAGTGTCATGTTTTATATCGCCGCCATCTTGGCTGAAACGTAATGGCGGCCACACGAATGTTCAAAGCTTAAATCAAATTACGATTAACCTAATCATCCGATCTCTACCAAATTCTGCAACTACATACCTTTATGGAGGGAGCATCCTTTGACTAATCTAATAGGTCATTCGCCTAACAGTTTGAGGATGGCGGCCATCTTTATGTCAAAATTGACTCCGCCTATTAATTCGAACACGGTGGAACCGAATGGAACGAAATTTGGTACAGAGGTAGCAAAGGGCACCTCAGTGTCATGTTTTATATCGCCGCCATCTTGACTGAAAAGTAATGGCGGCCACACGAATGTTCAAAGCTTAAATCAAATTACGATTAACCTAATCATCCGATCTCTACCAAATTTTGCAACTACATACCTTTATGGAGGGAGCATCCTTTGACCAATCGAATAGGTCTTTCGCCTAATAGTTTGCGGATGGCGGCCATCTTTGTGTCAGAATCGATTCCCCTTATTAATTCAAACACTGTGAAACCGAATGGAACGAAATTTGGTACAGAGATAGCACTAGCAAAGTGCATCTCAGTGTCATGATTAATATCGCCGCCATATTGACAAAAACGTAATGGTGGCCACACAAATGTTTAAAGCTTAAATCAAATTAGGACTAACATAACCATCCGATCTCTACCAAACTTTGCAACAACATACCTTTATGGAGGGATCATCCTTTGACCAATCTAATAGGTCATTAGCCTAATAGTTTGCGGATGGCGGCCATCTTTATGTCAAAATTGATTCCCCCTATTAATTCGAACACGGTAGAACCGAATGAAGGAAATTTGGTACAGAGGTAGCACTAGCAAAGGGCACCTCATATTCATGTTTAATATCCCTATAGCACGTTGTATTTCAAAAAGCTACTACAACCAACATTCAATCATACTCCTTGAAAAGGACAAAGAGTTATAACAATACCCATGCATGTAGGAGAAAGTAGGCTATATGTTCTTCACTGAACATCTTGTTTTAAATATAATTTATTAAAGAAATTATAGATATTTATGAAAGTAGAGTGCAATTCATCACTGCTAATGCCTATTCTCTTTCATTAGAATGCTCCTGTGTCATGATCGGTCGCTTGTGAGCGCCGCAGGAGGGATATATACTATTGAAATAATATATATGATGGTTCAGTGCTGCCTAGTTCAATTATAGAAAGCTTTTCAGTCGGTCAACACAAATTGTTCCCAATTACATTAGGCGGGAGAACAAGGAATGAAACACCCTAACCTGAAAGGAATACTATATGGATTATATATCACTAAAATAACACATTTTATGTACAAAATATACATGTGTACTTATCTATATAAAATGTGTTATTTTAGTGATAAACCATCAACCAGCCGCGGCTTCGCCTGGTATCTTTAAGGGCTCTAACCCACTGGCGCGACAAGGGTCTTAATTAATATATCAACATGAAGGTTGATGATGATGATGATAATTTTTGTATTAAGGGGCTTAATATCTGGGCACAATGGTTTGTAACTACTTACTAAGTGTCTTTTTTCCCTCGAAATTCAATATTCCTCTCCTCCAAATTTCTTTTCAATTAACCTTTCTATCACTGTACTCCCTTAACGTGCTGGTCTAAAGAGCAGGTCGTTCTTCTATTTCCAAAATGAACAACTCTGTATGAAACTGCTCGGACATATCGAAATCTGCTAATAACTACTAATAATGTAATAAACAGTAGTCTTACCTGCAGCCCTTTATGCAGCCGAGACACTTAATCTACAACATAAAATTCTGAGAAATTAATTGGAGATTAAGGAACGCAAAATCATGCGAAAAATTTTGGGACCAAGAATCAAAGATGGAGTTCACCTTCCAATGCCTAATACTGACGTCTATTTGAAAATTATTAAAATCACATACACAATCCGTATGAGAAGGATCCAATTCATGGGACATTTGGACAGACTGGACCCAACTAGGTGTCCTGTCGCCACTGAGGTGAGTACGTCTGGAGCCTCGTGAAGTTTTTCCTTTTTGACGAGGCGTTGCCGCCCAACCATACCTTCAATACTCGAAAAAAGTGAAAATCATTCAGTGCTGGTTTGGACTAAACGGCATATGGTCCAAAACTTCACACTTGAAATCTATGCAAAAGTCTATCGTAAAGTTGGTAAGGTGTGGTCGTGAATTATTTTCTTCTTTTTCGAGAATTGAAGGTATGGTTGGGCGGCAATGCCTGTCAAAAAGGAAAAACTTCAGGAGGCTATCCAGACGTACCCACCCGAGGTCATTGGAAAGCCGGTTGTAACGATACGACAAATGATTCAATCGTTTTGGCGATTATATTGACATACGAATAAAACGTGCAAACATTTATTAGGAAAATCAGTTTGGTATGCCAATCTGTTATTTTATACAGTCCATCGGAACTTTTAAAAAAGAAAGAGCCCTCGTATGTACTATGTGCGTGCTTTCAATAGTACAGCAGGGGGCCATGGCACGCCACAAGCTCGGCCAAGGCCATCGCAGCAACGAATAACAAAACTGCCACTTGCCGTTCTTACTATATATGAAAGACCCTGTATATGTAGGACTTAGAGTTATGTAATATTACATGAAGATTATTATGTAGGTGTAGTATTCAAAATTCAATCACATGATAAGGACACAAGAAATAAAAACGCTATTTTAAAATTTCGCACAGCTACCATCTTGTGGTTATGAAAACAATTAAAATAAATATGATGCCAGGGGATTAAGATTTGTATAAGCATTTACCGAACCAAGTTTCACTACGCCCCGATGGTTAAATCGCGAGAAACGCCCATTTATATATTTATATTCCGCGTCACCGCCATGTTGTATTTGTGCTCACTATATTATTGAAAGTCCCATAGGCGAACGTATGTTCATAGTCTCTATCACCATTCAAAATATCAGTTTGATTGCTGTTATAGATTAATATATATTGAGAACCGTCTAAATATTTCGAATGGTCGCCAAGTAATTTTTATTATGTAGGTCATAGAGTAATGTACTATTAGATGTCAATTATTGCGTAGGCTCATTATTCAAACGTTCACTTTGATCGAATGATTGGTAAACAAGAAATACAAATATAATTTTACAATTTCGCACAGCCGCAATTTTGAGGTTACGGTTTGTAAACAATTGAACTAATTAGATTAATTAGATTAGATTAGATTACTGTACCATATTTCACTGCACTGAGGTGCTTGACTCGCAAGAGAAGTCTATTGAAATGTTTCAGTTTCGCTTCGCCACCTTGTTCGTTTTGTACTTAACAGGTTTTTAAAAGTTACATAGGTGAACTTCTAGTAACTTAGTGACCTTTATCATCGTACAAAAATTCAGGGTGATATCAGTAATAGTTTTGGAGATATAGAATGCCGGTGAAATATTTCGCACAGCAACCATGTTGGATTGGTGAGACGTAATACAATTTGAAAGGCACAGTCGGGGTGGCCAGAATGGTCCTAAGACCTCATTGAGGTTCATTAAAATCGCTTCAGCCGTTTAGATTTTATGAGGGGAGGACACACACTCGGGGAAAAAGGTGATCTCATAGCCAACACCTCTTTTTTGACTTTTTTTTTCATTTTCATAAATGAAAATAGGCTAATTTTTTTTGTTTTGGATCTGATAATGCTCGCATGACGAGCGTAACATGTCATCCCATAGATTTCTCGCTCTGTTTATATTTTTAATCACTTGTCTATTTTTCCAGGTTATATTTTCACATGTCCCAGTAGTTATTGGGATTATATTGTGTGGACCGAATAAAAAAGGTGCAATATCAATTTTCGTATACAAGCAGCCATTTGAAAGTATTACTGAACACATACTGACATACTTCAATAGCATTATAGCCATCTAGGGTACAGAAAGAAGCGCTTCAGTACAAATTGTGCCACGTTTGGAAGCAAGGTGATTTATTTGAAAAGGTCTGCAGAGTACTATATACAGTATTAGAGAAGCAGAGTTGTTCATCGAGCTGTATTGTGTTGTCCTAGTTAGCACACTGTCGGCAGGAAGTATCCAGCTAACGAGTATCCATACAAAGTGTGGCTCGCTATTTGAATTACATGGACACGGCGACAAATGAATGCAGTCAGCCGTCGAGAGAAAACATACTCGCTGTTACATCACACTAACTTTGTTGCAATGCTGTTTGCTAGATACATTTCAATCTGTAATGGCAGGGGCGTACTGGGACTGAAGCATGTGGGGGTATGGTGACATATTTAGGGATGAGTTGTTACAAGGGAGGTGTCTCAACCGAATTAATCTGGGAAAATGTCTTCACACTCGGACAGTACTATTTAATGAAGTGTTAAAAAAAAGTGACAGTCAGTCTGAAAGACTAGACTTTGTATCATTTTAAATGCTACAAATGCTGAAAAATGCTAGAAAAGACTCTTGACATGTTAGAAAAGTACCTGCATAATACTTATCTTGCTTTATAATACTTTACCTTGTCTCAAATTACTCGCGAACGGCAAGTGCAAATCAAGGGCAAAGCAAACACAAGCGCGCGGGATGTCGTCACGCTCATCAGAGCGCGCGCGGACGTGCCCCTTCCATCCAGTCTAAAAACACTTATAGTGGGCGATGTATTGAAGATAGAGATATGCTCTCGCGGACTTTTTTGTAGAACTTTTCATGCAGACCAATTCTTACGCTCATAGAATATTGATATTTTTAACTGTTTGCCCAGCGTAAGCTTATGATGCGCACGGACGCCAAGTTTGTTTTCGACTTTTTTACTGAAATCGTTACTGCTCTTAGCTTCCTTTCATCATACATAAATTATTTTCTACAGAATCTTTCCTCGAGATATCCTTTACAGAATGGTGAAAACCACATCAAAATCCATCCAGTGGTTCTCGAGATTACCCGTGACATCCAAGAATCTTTTTTTTTTTTTTGTCTTATACTAACGAAGTAGAGATTGTCGGGGAACACATGCACCAAGCGGTACTATGACATCACACACCTCAGTGCATCTGGGTTCATTTCGTCCCGTCACCGTAACGTAACGCCAGACCCCAGCGTAACGACGAAGTCGACAAGATCATTTAAATGATAAAAAAAACTCAGTATGCCTTTCTTCGGAAGGGAAGTAAAGCCGGCGGTGACATGTCATTAATTTATGGCATGAAAAAGAACCTTCCACTAACTACACTTGTTTTTTTATTTTTATTTTTTTAGTCAGTTTACCCTCTAGATTGGTGGTTCCCACGGACTCAGCGAGGGAACTCACCACTACAGCCTCTATGGGCAGTGTCCTGGAGCTTGGAACATCTGGTCGGGATGGATACAACTGGGGAGGTGTGATCAGCACTTCGCCCAGGCGGCCTCACCTGCAAAGCGAACAGGGGCCTCATGAGGGATGGGAAGGGATGGAAGATTGGGATGGAAAGGCTAGGAAGAGGGAAGGAGGCGGCCGTGGCCTTACAGTAGGTACCACTCCGGCATTTGTCCAAAGACGAAGTGGAAAACCACGGAAAACCACTTCGAGGATGGCTGAGGTGGGAATCGAACCCCCTCTACTCATTTGGACCACCCGAGGCTGAGTAGACCCCGTTCCAGTCCTCATACCACTTTTCAAATTTCGTGGCAGAGCCGGGAATCGAACCCAGGACCTCCGGGGCGGCAGCTAACCATGCTGACCGCTACGCTACGGAGGCGACAACTACACTTGTGTGAGGCCAAAATTTGTAGGTTAGAATTGATAACGCTCTATTAGTTCCAAGGTGCTGACTGCGATGCCATCTAGTAGTCAAGTCCGCAAGCTAGGTGACGTGGACGGTAGCATTTGGTAGCAAAATTAGGAACTACTTGAAATTACTGTCTGCAGTCCTTACTTGAATTAAAACAGATAACACACACTAATACAGCCATCACAATTAACACCAGTTATCAGACAGATGCTACACACACCCAATGTACACGGGGCTACATGGCCGTGTTTTCGCAGCTCCTAAACTAAGGAACCAACCAACCAACCGTAGTGAAGTGTACAATTTGGGTTTAGTTCATTTTAGGATTTTTTTTTTTGGTGGAATATATCAACTTTGACCGCAGATAATAGTTGAAATTCCCTATTACAAATAGACGTAGAGGTAGCACGCCTGTATCTCACCAGGAGGGAGGCCCCAGGTTTGATTCCCGAATCCATCATAGATTTTAAAAGCTGGAACGGGTTGCACTCACCCTCGTGAGGATATTTGAGTATCTGTCTGATCAAACAGGTAGTGCCCCAGAAGAATAAAGATCAACACTCCAGAGGACCTCTTGGGCTGACCATACGTCACGCTGTAATCAGTAAGCCAAAATGGCTGTTCAGCGGTCACTTGGTCGGCCACGACCCTCAAAATGATGTAGTGCCACCGATTTTTGATGTGTAACATCTTTCCACTCGGTTGCTGGATATTTTTGTGGGAGTGATTTTGAAAAATGGGACGGAAGTGGATCGGACGGAAGTGTGTAAGACGCACTGCCAGTTGAATTGCATTTCTCCTGGCTGCTTAAGTAGCCAGATCCAGCTGGCAGTTGTACCATGTGAAATGTTTTCACAGACGGATTACTTTGTAACAGCAGAGTATCAATAAGGCAGTGCGAGAGTAGAAATATCAAGTAGGCAGTGAAGAAAAAAAAGAGAGTCTGGGAATTGTTAAGTATTATGAGAGGGTAAGAAATAAAAATATTTTGTGTGTGTTGATGAATGTCAAGGATAATAAAAACGGTAACAACTTCAAGGTAGGATAACATGTCAGATGTTGCACATCATATGCGACTACTGTAAGGCTCGCAACTTTTTTTTTTCTATAGCCAGCTGACCCACTTACGAGCTGTTGTTGTTCATGATTCATTTAGGGGACTTGCGACCTCGTGTTCATGTGACCCCAACAGCTTGGATGTCTTTTGAACTATATTGATAACCCGTATTATTGTGAAGGTTGTACTAGTATGTGGATTTATAATTGAGACTAGGGTTGCGGAAGGAGGTGGTCGTGGAATTAATTTAAGATACACCCTGTTATTGGCGAGGAGTATAAGTTGAGAATATCGGAAAACTTCTTCTAGGATGTATTAGGTGAGAATGGGACACACTTCTACATTTTGAAGATAGACAATGACGATATTTGAAACGGGTCCTCTCCCTAGTCTGTATATATCTTGATTCCCGGGTCTCGTAGCTTAAGGGGTTTCATACACCAGCGAGAACACACTTTACAAAATATTCAATATATCTGTGATTATTTGAGTTTTATGGTTCCCACTGTGTAATTTTCTTAATTATTTTATACTGTACAAGAATTGATTTAATTGCATGCGATTGAGTTTTATTTACTTTCAAAACTTCTAGTTGCATTATTTATATAAAAATCTCACTTTCCCCAAAACGTATAAATCATGTCTTATGCCAAGCTTCTATATGACGGTAAGATTGAAATCATCTCCATCTTCTCAATAATCACTAGAAATGCCACAGGGATCTCAAGTTTTTTTGTTCTTATTTCCTTTGAGGAGTTTGGACATCGTGGTCATTCATCCTCGTGTACTTGAGTGAGTATAGAACCTGATAACTCGTGTTATTGTGGTATCTATAGTACTGTATTTGTAATGTAGGGAAGGAGGCGGTCATTGCCTTAGTTAGAAACCAACCCAGACATATCCTCGAGTAGAAGTGGGGAAAACCACAGAAATCCACTTCCAGGATGGCTGAGGTGGGAATCGAACATGACTCTTTTCAGGCTGAACCCTCAGACCAGGATTACATTTATTTGCTGATCCGGAAATCAAACCCGTACCTCAGAGGCACAGCCAAGAGAGCTAACCGCTACACCACTAGCTGGTCCTCTAATTGCCAAATAATATACTCTATTAGCCTACTTTCGATTTTAGCAAAAAATGAAAGTAGACTTATCAGATCAACACAGGGCGAAAAATTGTGTGTGTGTCTGTCTGTGTGTGTGTGTGTGTGTGTGTGTGAGTCTGTGTCTGTGTGTGTGTGTGCGTGTGTGTGAATGTGTGTACTCTGAATGTCTGTTCCCCCCTATCAATTTGAACACGGTGAAACCGAAATGAACGAAATTTAGTAGCAAAGGGAACCTCAGCGTCATGTTTTATATCGCAGCCCTCTTGACGGAAACGTAATGGCGGCCACCCAAATGTTCAAAGGTTAAATCAAATTACGCCTAGCTTAATCATCCGATCTCTACCAAATTTTGCAAAAACATATATTTATATGGCGAGCGTCTTTTGACTAAACTAAAAGGTCATCAGCCCAATAGTTTGCTGAGTGCGGCCTTGTGTGTGTGCAAATCGATTCCCCTATCAATTCAAACACGGTAAAACCGAATTGAACGAAATTTGGTACAAAGGTAGCACTAGGAAAGGGCACCTCAGGGTCATGTTTTATATCGCCACCATCTTGACAAAAACGGAATGCCGGCCACCCAAATGTTAAAAGCTTAAATAAAATTACCACCCATCTAATTATTTGATCTCTACCAAATTTTGCAACAACATACCTTTTTGAGGGAAGCATCTTTTGACTGAACTACAAGGTCACCAGCCCAATAGTTTGCAAATAGCGGCCATGTATGTGTGCAAAGCGATTCACCATATCAATTGAAACACGGTGAAATATTGTACAGAGGTAGCACTAGCAAAGAGCCCCTCATATTCATGTTTAATATCCCTATAACATGTTGTATTTCAACAAGCTACTACAACCAACATACTATAATACTCCTTGAAATGGACAAAGAGTTATAACAATACCCATGCATTTAGGAGAAAGTAGGCTATATGTTCTTTACTGAACGTCTTGTTTTATTTCTGCCAGCATTCAATTTTTCGCTCATTTCAAAACTCGATATTTGTGCCTTTTCTGCTATGTATGAGCGTATGTATATTGAAGTGTTATCCCCCAAATGAAATACTGAGAGAGAATGCATATTTCATATTCCATTAATATCGAATGAAAATACATAGAGCGATGTATGATTCCGACCTAGCAAATTGGTTAAATTATAAACAAAGTCTAACTTCTTGTAATCTTAAACGCTGCTGCGGCTGCTGGTGGTGCTGATGCCAGTTGAATTTAGGGGAATTGAACATCTTCGTCATCAGCTCAGTATGTTTCGGAGTATGACATATATGTCTGTTTCTGTCTTCATTCTGAAGTTTTTGTTGTTGTTTGAGTCTTCAATCTTTTGACTGGTTTGATGCAACCCTCCATGCTTCCCTGTCCTGAGCTAATCGTTTAATCTCTACATAGATACCACACCTTACATCCAAGGTAATCTGTTTAACATATTCTAACCTTGGTCTACACCTACAATTCTTATCCTCGACCCTAAGTTTGCTATTCCTGTGTGTCTTAGTATGTGTCCTACCAATCTTTTTCTTCTCTTCAGTAGCAGTCGACACAAACATCTCACCTCTCCCACTCGGCTCAATACCTCTTCATTTGTAACCCTACCTATACATCTGATCTTCGTCATTCTCCTGTAACACCACATTTCAAACGCTTCAATTATCCTCTTTTCTGCTGCTCCAACAGTCCACGTTTCACATGGATAGAGTAGCACGCTCCAAACAAAGGCTTTCAGAAATGACTTCGTAATACCTAAAACTATATTCGATGTTAACAGATTTCCTTCCTGTAGAAATGCATTCCTTTCCAGTACTAACGTATTAGCCTATTTTCAATGTTGAAAAAAATAGGCTTATGAGATCACCTTTTGTCCGTGTGTGTGTCGCCCCCCTAATAAAATCTAAACGGCTGGAGCGATTTCAATGAAACTCGGTAAGTTCATAGCACTATTCCGGGCGACCCCGACCGTGCCCTTCAAATTTTGTTACGTCTCACCAATCCAACATGGCGGCTATGCGAATTATTTCACCAGCATTCAATATCTCCAAAAAATATTACCGATATTACCCTGTAATTTTGTATGGTGATAAAGGGAACTACTAGATATTCACTTATGTGACCCTTGAAAACCTGGTAACTACAAAACCAACATGGCAGCCAAGCGAAATTGCGACTTTTAAATGGACGTTTCTCGCGATTTAACCAACCAAACGCAATGAAACTTGGCACAGTATATGTTTATATACATTGTAACGCACCAACATCTAACTTCGTTCAATTGTTTACATAACCTCAAAATGGCGTCTGTGCGAAAGATTTCACAGGCATTCAATATCTCCGAAACTATTTATGATATCAACCTGAAATTTTGTACGGTGATAAAGAGCACTGCTGCAAGTTTATCTATGTAACTTTCGAAAACCTGTAAACTACAAACCGAATATGGCGGCCAAGCAAATTTGAAACATTCTAAAACATTTTTCTCGTGATTTAATTATATGAGCGCATTGAAATGTGGTACAGTAAATGATTATACATATTGCCATTTACTGGCATCTAATTTGGCTCAATTGTTTACATAAACTAAAGATGGCGGCTGTGCGAAATTTTAAAATTAAATTTTTATTCTTGTGTCGTAATCATGCGATCGAAGTGAAAGTTTGAATAATAAAGATACGCAATAATTTTCCTGTAATGGTACATAACTCTATGGCCTGTACATATAACAATCCAAAATGGCGAGCATCCGAAATATGTTGACGGTTCTCAATATCTAAGAATCTTTTCCAGCAATTAAACTGTTTTTTTAATTTTCATAGAGGCTATGAACATAAGTTCACCTATATGACTTTCAGTAACCTTGTGAGCACAAATCCAACATGGCGGCGACGCGAAGTATACATATTTAAATGGACGTTTCTCGCGATTTAACCATCTGAGTGCAGTAAAAATTGGCACGTTAATGCTTATACAAATGTTAATCCACTGGTATCTAATTTATTTCAATTGTTTTCATAACCACAAGATGGCAGCTGTGCGAAATTTTAAAATCTCGTTTTTACTTCTTGTGTCCTAATCATGCGATTGAAGTATGAAAACCACACGTACACAATAATCTTCATGTAATAGTACATAAATAAAAATCCAACCTGGCTACCATCTGCAATATTTAGTCGGTTCTCAGTATCTACGAATCTAACATAGCAATCAAACTGAAATTTTGTACGTTGATAGAGGCAATTAATATGAGTAGGACATATGAAAATAGGCTGCATAATTCTCCACGTAACTACTTGTTATATACGCTTTTCTTCGTCCATCACTGGTTATTTCTCTTCCTAAATAACAGAAGTCTCCTACTTCCTTTATCTTTTCACCTGACAATTGTTCGGCTCCTAGACTAAATGGTTAGCGTCCTAGGCTTTGGCCCAAAGGGTCCAGGGTTCGATTCAAGGCCAGACCATTAGGGATTTTAATCTCCTGACGTTAATTTCCGTGGCCCGGGGACTGGGTGTATGTGCCGTCTTCATCATCACTACATCCTCATTACGACGCGCAGGTCGCCCACGGGCGTCAACTAGAAAGACCTGCACTCGGCCTCTCAGGAAGTCATACGAAAACAAAAGAAAAACCCTGCCAATTACACTGGGTTTCTGATTTATTTGGGCTGCATTCCAATATTTTTGTTTTACATTCATTAATTTTAATCATGAATTCTTTCCTCAAGATAGAATCCATACCATTCAAAAACTCATTCAAATCCTGTGGTGTGTCGGCTAATCTGACGTAGGCTATTTAGTAGTCTACTATATGCATTATTGGTGTTAGCATGAGGAAACAGACGGCGGTGGTTTTATATTATAAGGATACCAACCATTTCTGGAAATGCTGAAGTGGGAAACGAACGCACCCTTCCATTTTCTCTTAACAGGTTAACTCGCAAAGCTTATACCAAAATAGAATATCTTTGCACAGTCGGAAATCCATCCCAGAGCCTTCAAAATCTGAGTCTCACCATTTTCCTTGGGACCAAATGTGGAAGTTGGATCAAAGGTCACATTACCGTATGAAACTGTCTTTTTGTTTTTGTTTTTTACTTTAATGATAAAATTCTGATAAAGGTTTTTGCTGTTGATTATTATACGAGCTTTGCGACAGCATAGTCATGTAGCTCCGTGTACTTGAGTGTGTGTGTGTGTGTGTAATTTGTGAGTTAACCTGTGTTATTGTGATGGCTGTACTAGTGTGTGTATTTGAAATTTTGGGATGGGATTGGGAAGGAGGCGACCATGGCCTTTAATTAGGAACCATCCGAGCATTTGCCTGGAGTATATGCAGGGAAATCACGGAAAACAAAATTTTAGAATGCCTGAGGTAGGAATCTAAACCTCCTTTACTGAGCTTTACCTCACGAGGCTGAGTGTACCCCGTTCCATCTCTCAGACCAGACTTAAAATTTCTTGTCAGAACCAGGAATTGAACCCGGACCACCAGGCCACTACACCAACAAGTAGTCAGACCATAGATTGATTTCCACATAAAATTTGCCGACCGATTTGAAGTTTGGTGGTGCAACTCAAAATGCTCCCAATGAATTGGTAATTGAAAAATTTGTTGGTGATATTTGTGTGTCACTAGACCATGATTGGATTAAAGTAGCCGGTTAACGTAACGACATTTCATTGCAGGTCGAGTTAATTTTAAATTGCCGCTGACTCAATTATATATGTGATGAGCGTTTAGATGGCTATCACCAGGTTTGGCAATGAACAGTTAATAGTGTTCGTGTTCCTTGCATGGATCGGTGAAAAACTACTTAGCTCTATATAAGGGTTAACCCTACAAGGGGAGGCCTCAGATGCCCACAGTCAGTATGAATTGCTTTTTGTAATGGGATTTATTGTTTTAATTTTTTGAGAATAAATTATATTGTTATGAGTAATAAGTTAACTATCATTGTATGTCTACCCCTTATTATTCCCGTTTTCCAACGGGGTCGGGGATGAGATGCAATGGAAGTCTTCGTGGCGATGGTTTTTACGGTCGGATGCCCTTCCTGACGCCAACCTCATGAGAGGAGTTAATGAGAGATGAAATGAATGATGGTGAACGAAACTGGGCGAGGATGTGGAAGGAAGCAGCCGTGGCCTGTCAGAAGGTACCGTCCAAGCATTTGCCTGGTGTTGAAAATGGGAAACCACGGAAAACCATTTCAAGGACGGCCGACGGTGGGGCTCGAACCCACGCGTCTACCGAGTCAGCAGAGAGCTTGGCCCCATGAACTAATGCTGGGCTTTAGCCAGCGTACCCACTACTGTCGGTAAATAAGTTAACTATCATGAAAATGAAAATCCACAGCCTGCTTCCAGTCTCCGACCGGGTCAGGAATGGAATGAATGAAGCCCCCCATCTAGCGGCGAGGATATGAACTGTGCCGGCTGCCGAAGCCTGTCGCACTCCTCTGGGGTAATGATTAAATGAATGACAGATGAAATGAAACGATAGTGGAGAGTGTTGCTGGAATGAAATTTTTGACAGGGAAAACCGGAGTACCCGGAGAAAAACCTGTCTGCCTCCGCTTTGTCCAGCACAAATCTCACATGGAGTGACCGGGATTTGAACCACGGACCCAGCGGTGAGAGGCCGACGCGCTGCCGCCTAAGCCACGGAGGCTCAACTATCATAATAAATTAAATTATTTTAAAGCACTTTTCTTACCTTAAAAAGGTAATCAAAGCAGCTATGGGCCTGTGAGGCCCTCCCTTGGCCCAAGTGGGGACCAATTTGCTACTTATAAATACTCGGGATGTTCACGTCACGTGATAAATTAGTGAAGTCCAAGGTAGTTTGTGTAAAGTGTTTGTGGCAATCATAGCAAGAAAAATGTAATCTGCTTATACTGTGAGCCTAGAAATTAAACTGACATTGCCTCCAAAGTTATCTGTGTTTGATTTGTGTTGGAATATTAGGGCGAATTTAATTTCAATATAATATTTATACTGAAGTTATCCTTAAAAGTATTTATGTTCAACGATATCGATATGTAAATATTATATGACAGAACACTGTACTATAATGGGGGTCATTAAGGTACTCCTTTTCATTATAAAACAGTTTTTCCACCCAATCAGAGCTGAATATGTTCATTCATTGACCAATTAGGAAAGGATAGCTTCAAACATGCACTCAAAATCCAACATGTCGGACTTGAATTGCATGATTTGAAAGTTGACAATGTAGTCTATATTGCATCATTAATGCATAAACAAACTGGGCAATATTGCAAAAGAAATAGTACTGTACCTTAATATCCGCAACTCCAATTTCTACACATTCGTAAGATTTCGCCGACAATTTTAGTGAATGCTGTTGTTGACATAAACACACCAGAACGTCATGGAGGAAGCATGAGTATGCCATTAGCTTCACGGAAATTATAATCCTGCTCTCTTCAGTGAATGAAATTCCAACGCGAAACTTTTCCGCGAGATGTCATAATTGTTCTATTTGGGACTCAATTGATTTTCCTTCCGTTGACATTCCATACGCATCGAATCTGAAGAACAACTAGCTGATAATACGATAAATTTTAATTTTGAAGCGTTTGTAACAGCCTATTTGGTGTTATTTGACCAAAATAACAAAATGATCCAACATATTATCTGTGAGCTATCTGTTGGTGCTACTTCAGGATAAACAATGTTTCAAAGATTCGCTATCAGGTAGAGATCAAATGCTGAGCCCACACAATATCCAAGAAAAGAAATCAACCGACAGGATCTCGACAGATATTTATGAATATTTATGTTAGAATGTATAATAAAGTTATAATTATCGTCGAACATAAACAGTCGTGTGCAACTCGCCTATAATGGTGAGTAAGACACTCGTAGGGAAATTATAAAACACGCTTCGCTCGTTGTATTAGCATACTCGTGTCTTAATTATTGCCATTATAGGCTCGTTGCATAATGTACTATTATGAAACGGTGTCTCATAATTTATTTCAGTAAATTCCGCAATTATGACATATTTTTTTAGAATGGTTCTCTGTGTAACAACCAAACCTTGGTCCTTGTAGGGCTAATCATTTGAAACATTGACCGATATCTAGATCTGAACATAATACAGGGTGCTTTAAAAAAGTGTCCCGTATTAGGTAGTTTTCATTAGAAATGTACGTATTGCAATGAGCATCATGTTCCGACTTCCAGAAAATTTCGACATTCCTTCTTGCTTCTAATCCCCCAGACTCCAAAATTATTGTTAGATCAAACGTGCTTACATAATTTACATACAGTATATGGACACGATAACTTGGACACGATAAATACTATCATTTTGCATCAATCACTTTCCAATTTATACACATACTACAGTGAGTCCGGGAATATTCTCCGCAGCGCCTACATGCGTCTGCGAGAGCCAGCTACAGCAGTTACGTTGGTAGCACGGCTGCCGCTTGCATCATCTCTACTTAGTATAAAACCAAGTCCCCGTTTCTTGGATGTTACTGGTAAACTCAAGAACCACTGGATAGATTTTGATGCGGTTTTCACCATTCTGTAAAGGATATATCGAGTATTATTTCTGTAGAAAATAATTTATTTATGATCAAAGGAAGCCGAGCAGTAACGATTTTAGTGGAATAGTCGATAAAAAAACCTGGCGTCCGAGCGCTTTGTAAGCTTACGCTGGGCAAACCGTTGAAAATATATAAATACTATGCGTGTAAGAATTGTTCAGCATGAAAAGTTCTACAAAAAAAGTCCGTGAGAGCATATGTCTATCTTCCATACATCGCCCACTATAAGGGAACAACTGAAGCTAGTCTATTACAGCTTAATGTGCTGTTGACTTGGAGATTCCTGTTTGTTGAGCTAATTTTCGTGTTGATTTACTTGGGCTTCGCAGCATTATATCGGAGATTTCATCAAGTTTTTCGTCTGTTAAAAGCGTAGGCCTGCCTGTTCCCAGTACATCGTGAACTAAGCCAATCACACGAAATTTACTTACCAAATCCCGAATGGTATCACGGTTTGGACACTATGAATTAGGAAACCGCGCCTGAAATCTTAATTCTACATTTTCTGTAAACCGATCGCCTTCGCAAAAAACGTATTCCACCACAAAAAACTCTCTCTTCAGTAGTAAACATTACCACCTGTATACTGTTGCACTCTTCCAATAATAATCTATCCGAACGCTCGCTGACTGTAATACACGCTGAAGCCCTGCAGGCTTGCGCGCTTATCGCGATGCACATCGACAGCCCACACGGGGAAGTCCCACTTTGAAGGGCAGAGTGCAGTGCAGCCAACTAAAACTCATGACTCAAGCACTCACAGCTGCACGTACCCACTGCGGAGAACATTCTCGGGCGCCCTGTATAATTATTCACAATCTCGGCTGAATTCACTAGTGGGCAAACTCAGACAAAGAGGGTGCAAATGGGCAGACATATTGAAACTGTGAAATATCGCTATAACATTCTTAGTATGTGAAAAATCAAATCAATTCAATGTTCCTTCAATTCTTCGGATAAGGACCAAAACCATATCTTTATGAAGTGTATTGATAGTTCCAACCATTCACCATGAGCGGCTTCGGTGGCGTAGTCGGTAGCATGCTGAGCTTCTATGCCCAAGATAGAGGGTTCAAACCCGACCGAAGCCGTCGGATTTTTTAAGAGCGTTAAAATCCCTCAGTATGCCTTCCTTCGGAAGGGGAGTTAAGCGGGCGGTCCCATGTCATAGATTTATGGCATGTTAAAGAACTTTCCACTAATTACACCTGTGTGAAGCTAAATTGGATAGGTTAAGAATATAAGCAACGCTCTTAGGTTTCTACGTTCGTTGCCAAGAGCCGAATGCGGTGGCGTCTATTAGCTAAGTTCTGAACTTGGCCTAGTAGTCGTTGACAGTGGCGCTTGGCGGCAAAAGTAGGAACAATTTGAACAATTCTAAGTTGCAGTCTGTACTTAAATTGAAAAACAGATAACACACACTAATACAGTCATCACAATTAACACCAGTTATCAGACAGATTCTACACAAACCCAAAGTGCATGGGGCTACATGACCGCGTTGTCGCAGCCCCTAAAGTTAAGAACCAACCAACCAACCAACCATTCATCATGGAGTTTTGAGAGAAAAGATTATCATACCTACCTTATTAGACACAATATCTAATCCCTTTAAAATGATTAATAGTCCTCTAAACATTGCCTAAAATATTTTACATTGGAGTTGTTCAGCTGTGATGTCCATTATAATGCATCCATCTGACCTTCGATGTAAGTAAGACACCACGTTATGTAACCAGAGTAAATTTATTATTATTATTATTGTTGTTGTTATTATTAGCGTGCATTCCCCTTAAGGAGAGCGCTAAAAACACAAAAAATCTAGCTTTTGGTGGTGGCTCTTTTCTTCCTTTTATCTTCCCAAAACACTTTCATCCGTTCACTATACTCTGTGAGCTCCCTGAATAGGATTGAAATTTGGCTGGAAGTTCCACGTCAGTCATCACCCCTCTGTCTCTTGACCAATCCATGTTCGCATAGTTGATGTCATAATACTCTGCGTTGCAATATCACAGCCCACGTGCGTCAGTGCCTAGTCAGCTGTATCTCTGGCTTGTACAGTGTGATCGCTTGTTATTCTAACTGTTTGGCAACCTTGTTCCCTGACCACATGGCGAGGCGAGAACTGTCAATCCTATTCTGTCAGCTCACCGAGTACAGTGCCTTCTTCTCTTCATCTGTACATTTACGTCTATTTCTTTTGGGTTGTGATCTAAATTCAAATTTCTTGTTTCTTATTCATTTATTAATTAATTCATTCATTCATTCATTCATTCATCCATTTATGTATTTTTAGCCTATTATCAATTTTGAAAAAAATAGGCTTATGAGATCACCTTTTGTCCGTGTGTGTGTGTCCACCCTAAAAAATTCTAAACGGCTGCAGCGATTTCAATGAAACTCGGTAAGTTCATAGCACTATTCCGGGAGACCCCGACCGTGCCCTTCAAATTTTGTTACGTCTCACCAATCCAACATGGCGGCTGTGCGAAATATTTCACCAGTATTCAATATATCCGAAACTATTCCCGATATCACTCTGGAATTTTCTACGGTGATAAAGGGAAATACTAGAAGTTCAACGAAGTGAATTTTGAAAAATTGGTAACTACAAAACCAACATGGCGGCCACGCAAATTTGCGACTTTTAAATAGACGTTTCTCTCGATTTAACCAACCAAACGCAATAAAACTTGGTACAGTATATGTTTATACACATTGTAATGCACCGACATCTAACTTCGTTCAATTGTTTATATAACCACAAGATGGCGGACGTGCGAAATATTTCACCGGCATTCTATATCTCTGAAACTATTAGCGGTATCACCCTGACATTTTGTACGGAGATAAAGGCCACTACTGGAAGTCCATCTATAAGACTTTCAAAAACCGATTAACTACAAAAAGAACATGGCGGTCAAGCGAATTTGAAAATTTTAAATAGAACTTTCTCGCGATTTAATGTTCCAAATGCAATGAAATCTGGTACAGGAAATGTTTATACACATTATAATGCACTGGTATCTAATTTAGTTGAATTGTTTACATAACCTCAAGATGGCGGCTATGCGAATTTTAAAATTAAGTTTTTATTTCTTGTGTCGTAATCATGCGATCAAAGTGAAAGTTTGAATAGTGAACATACGAAATAATTTTCCTTTAATGGTACATGACTAAGGCCTATGCATTTAACAATCCAACATGGCGACCATCCGATATATTTAGACGGCTCTGAATATCTACGAATCCATTATAGCAATCAAACTGGATGTTTAGCCTACTTTTCACATTTTGCAAAAATGAGGAAAAAGTAGACTTATGAGATCGGGCAAATGTGTGTCTGTCTGTCTGTCTGTCCTTCTGTCTGTCTGTCTGGCTGTGTGTGTGTCCCCCCCCCTATCAACTCCTAAACGGCTGCAGCAATCGAAACAAAATTTGGTAGGAGTAAAGATCTATACTTGACTATCTCACAGCCATATTTGAAAATGGTGTCAGTGCTACCAACTGCTGAAAAATCGCAATTGAAATTTGAGCTCTATGTTGGATATCTCGGAAGGTATGAATGGTAGCTATTTAAAAATTGGCACACGTATAGATAATAATATTGCAGTTTAATTTCCAGGAGGCCATACATGGCAGTATGCCAAAATGATTATAAGCCTGCTGATAGGTCCAATATTTAAATGCATATAACTTCTACACTATCAATTGGAATTCAACTAAATTTCGTATGTGCTATGTGTTCATAAACAGATATAGCTGAGCGTATTCCTAAGATCCACCAGGGCTGCCAACTGTTAATAAATGCTCTCAATTTATTTTTTCCAAATACCAATATATCAGAAAGTATGCAAGCCGACAACTTTAAACTATGCACACGTATAGTACCTGACATTCTGTATTAATTTGGAGTAACTTATATACGTCAGTGCTACCAACATGATTCTAAGCCTGCTGAGAGATCCAACTTTAAATACATGTAGCTTCTATACTATCATTTGGATTTCAACCAAAATTTGTATGTGCTATGTGCACTATAACAGATACGACTATGCGTATTCTTAAGAGCAACCAGTGTTGCCAACTGTTAAAAAATGGTGTCTCTATTTCTGTTTCCCTAATATCGATATATCATAAAATATGCAAGCCAATAGCTCTAAAATTTGCACACATATAGTACCTGACATTCTAGATTAATTTGGAGTAATTAATATACGTCAGTTTTGCCAACATGATTCTAAGCCTGCTGATAGGTCCAATTTTAAAATGCCTGTAACTTCTATATTAACAAATGGATTTCATTCAAAATTAACACAACAAGAGATCATATTATTGCAGATTATTTCTGACCAATACATGTATGTCATTGTTGCCAACATAATTTTAAGCGCGCTGTTAGATCCAATGTTTAACTGCATGTAACGTCCATGCTATCCATTGGACTTCAACCAAATTTTGTGTTCTGTACCTTAAGAGATGGAAACAAGAAAATATTCAGTCACCAGGGCTGCCAACTGTAGTTCTCTAGTAGGCTACATTATGCCAGGTATACAGTATTTCGAACTAATTAGAAATTTCTATATTACCAATTTAATTTTGTCATTATTCTAGATAGATCCATATAGATTAATCAATGGCATGAATTTTAAATTTTAAGAAAAGTAGGCTCTTTAGTTCGTCGCGGAACTTCTTGTTTAATGTTCATAGCGGCTATGAACTTAAATTCACCTATATGACTTTAAATAACCTGGTGATCACGTATCCAACATGGCGGCGACGCGAAGTATAAATATTCACATGGACGTTTCTCGCAATTTAACCATCCGAGTGCAGTGAAACTTGGTACAGTAAATCCTTATACGAATGTTAATCCACTGGCATCTAATTTATTTCAATTGTTTCCATTACCACAAGATGGCAACTGTGCGAAATTATAAAATCTCCGTGTTACTTCTTGGGTCCTAATTATGCGATTGAGGTTTGAATGCTACACGTACACAATAATCTTCATGTAACAGTACCTAACTATAGGACCTACATATATAAAATCCAACATGGCGACCATCCGAAATATTTAGTCGGTTCTCAATATCTACGAATCTATTACAGCAATCATACTGAAATTTTGTATGTAGATAGAGGCAATTAACATAAGTAGGATATATAAAAATAGGCTGCATAGTTCTTCACGGAACTACTTGTTTATTTATTTATTTATTTATTTAGCGTATGACTACTTAAGTAATTAAAAATTATAATTACTGTTAGCTTACTAACTAATATCCATGACATGAACGTGGTCTATAGATCTCTCCGTCATCACCAGGAACTCCGTTGGATTGTTAGGAAAAGCTCTGAGAGGACACTCCTGAATTATATGGCGAGCAGTCTGTTTTACGGTACTACAATCACAGTGATACAGTTATACGCAAAATAAATATGTGGGAACCGGATGAGGATCAAGACGGCCGAGTGTGGAATCTAGGGGGCGCAGGAGTAATCTCAGCGCCATTGCCTGACAAGGGGACCCTACGGCAATCGGATTTTTGTAATTTTTCCCGCTTCGGGTGCGTAAAGCTCAGATCTCGAACGATAATTTCACAAAGCCGTTCGATGCCATATTCATCAATTCTCGAGAAAATCGACTTCCAAGTTTTCCGAGCGCTTCATATCCAGTAATGATAATACCGAGTTCGAGCAGGACGCGTGGCTCACCCGGTAACGTTCGGGCCCGGTAATCTCCAGGACGCTAGTTCGAGTCTCAATTCCGGTGCTATATTTTTTTATTTTCTCCTTTCAATTCATATACTGCTAATGTGATTGAAATATAAAAATCATCAAGTCTATAGTAATTCATAGATATGTAATTATAATTTCCAATGAAACAAGTAGTTCCGTGAAGAACTATACAGCCTATTTTCATATATCCTACTCATATTAATTGCCTCTATCAACATACAAAATTTCAGTTTGATAGCTATGTTAGATTTGTGGATACTGAGAACCGACTAAATATTGTAGATGGAAGCCAGGTTGGATTTTTATTTATGTACTATTACATGATGATTATTGTGTACGTGTGGTTTTCAGACTTCAATCGCATGATTAGGACACAAGAAGTAAAAACGAGATTTTAAAATTTCGCACAGCTGCCATCTTGTGGTTATGAAAACAATTGAAATAATTTAGATACCAGTGGATTAACATTTGTATAAGCATTAACGTGCAAAGTTTCACTGCACTCAGATGGTTAAATTGCGAGAAACGTCCATTTAAATATTTATATTCCGCGTCGCCGCCATGTTGGATTTGTGCTCACCAGGTTACTGAAAGTCCTATAGGTGAACTTATGTTCATAGCTTCTATGAACTTTAAAAAAATCAGTTTGATTGCTGGAAAAGATTCTTAGATATTGAGAACCGTCAAAATATTTCGGAAGCTCGCCATTTTGGATTATTATATGTATAGGCCATAGAGTTATGTAACATTAAAGGAAAATTATTGCGTAGCTTCATTATTCAAACTTTCACTTCGATCGCATGATTACGACACAAGAATAAACACTTAATTTTAAAATTTCGCACAGCCGCCATCTTCAGTTTATGTAAACAATTGAACTAAATTAGATGCCAGTGAATGACAATGTGTATAATTATTTACTGTACCACATTTCAATGCGCTCATATGATTAAATCACGAGAAAAATGTATTAGAATGTTTCAATTTCGCATGGCCACCATGTTCGTTTCGTAGTTTACAGGTTCTTGAAAGTTACATAGATAAACTTGCAGCAGTGCTCTTTATCACCGTACAAAATTTCAGGATGATATCATAAATAGTTTCGGAGATATTGAATGCCTGTGGAATATTTCGCACTGCCGCCATTTTGAAGTTATGTAAAAAATTGAAAGAAGTTAGATATCGGTGTATTACAATGTATATAAACATATACTGTGCCATGTTTCATTGCGTTTGGTAGGTTAAATCGCGAGAAACGTCCATTTAAATGTCGCAACTTCGCTAGGCCGCCATGTTGGTATTGTAGTTACCATGTTTTCAAAGGTCACATAAGTGAATTTCTAGTAGTTCTCTTTATCATCATACAAAATTCCAGGGTGATATCTGTAATAGTTTCGGAGATATTTAATGCTGGTGAAATATTTCGCACAGCCGCCATGTTGGATTGGTGAGACGTAACAAAATTTGAAGGGCACGGTCGAGGTTACCCGGAATAGAGCTATACACTTACCGAGTTTCATTGAAATCTCTCCAGCCGTTTAGATTTTATTAGGGGGACACACACACACGAATCACACACACACACACGCACACACACACGGGCAAAAGGTGATCTCATAAGCTATTTTTTCAAAATTGAAAATAGGCTAAAAAACGCTCGTCTCATTTCTAATTATCTCCTATTTGAAATTGCGAATAAGGGACAAAAATAATATCCAGCAATAATATTCAAACCTTGTAGATTAATAAAAATATAAATAGAAGAATAAATGTAAACAATGGAACAAGTAGTTCCGTGAAGAACTATACAGCCTATTTTCATATATCCTACTTATGTTAATTGCCTCTAGCAACATACACAATTTCAGTTTGATTGCTGTAATAGATTCGTAGATATTGAGAACCGACTAAAAATTTCGGATGATCGCCATGTTGGATTTTATATATGTAGGTCCTAGAGTTATGTACTGTTACATGCAGATTATTGTGTACGTGTAGTATTCAAACTAATATCGCATAATTAGAACACAAGAAGTAACAAGGAGATTTTAAAATTTCGCACAGCTGCCATCTTGAGGTTATGGAAACAATTGAAATAAATTAGATGCCAGTGGATTACCATTCGTATAAGGATTTACTGTTCCAAGTTTCACTGCACTCGGATGGTTAAATTGCGAGAAACTTCCATGTGAATTTTTATATTTCGCGTCGCCTCCATGTTGGATTTGTGATCACCGGGTTACTGAAAGTCCTATAGGTGAACTTAAGTTCATAGCCCCTATGAACATTAAAAAATTCAGTTTGATTGCTATAATAGATTCGTAGATATTCAGAGCCGACTAAATATTTTGGATGGTCGCCATGTTGAATTGTTAAATGTATAGGCCATAGAGTCATGTACCATTAAAGGATAATTATTGCGTAGGTTCAATATTCAAACTTTCAATTCGATCGCATGACTACATCACAACAAAAAAAACCTTAATTTTAAAATTCGCACATCCGCCATCTTGAGGTTATGTAAACAATTGAACTAAATTAGATACCAGTGCATTACAATGTGTATAAATATTTCCTGTACCAGATTTCAGTGCGTTTGGAACATTAAATAGCGAGAAAGGTCTATTTAAAATTTTCAAATTTGCTTGGCTGCCATGTTCGTTTTGTAGTTAACCGGTTTCTGAAAGTCTTATAGATGTACTTCCGTAGTGCCCTTTATCTCCGTAAAAGATTTCAGGGAGATACCGCTAATAGTTTCACAGATATGGAATGCCGGTGAAATATTTCGCACATCCGCCATCTTGTGGTTATGTGAACAATTGAACGAAGTTAGATGTCGGTCTTTTACAATGTATATAAACATATACTGTACCAAGTTTCATTGCGTTTGGTTGGTTAAATCGCGAGAAACGTCTATTTAAAAGTCGCAACTTCGCTTGGCCGCCATGTTGGTTTTGTAGTTACCAGATTTTCAAAGGTCACATAAGTGAACTTATAGTTGTTCCCTTTATCACCATACAAAATGTCAGGGTAATATCGGTAATAGTTTTGGAGATATTGAATGCTGGTGAAATATTTCGCACAGCTGCCATGTTGGATTGGTGAGTCGTAATAAAATTTGAAGGACACGGTCGGGGTTGCAGGGAATAGTGCTATGAACTTACCGAGTTTCATTGAAATCGCTCCAGCCGTTTAGATTTTATTAGGGGGGGACACACACACGAATCACACACACACGCACACACACACGGACAAAAGGTGATCTCATAAGCCTATTTTTTCAAAATTGAAAATAGGCTAATAAACAATGGAATGAGTAAAATTGAATGTGATGGAATATTTGAATATGGCGGTTTCTTTGAGATTTGTAATTATTCCGCGTGTATCGTGTATATGATTGAAAGAAAAACAAGTAGTTCCGTGAAGAACTATACAGGGTATTTTCATATATCCTGCTCATGTTAATTGTCTCTATCAACATACAAAATTTCACTTTAATTGCCGTAACAGATTCGTAGATATTGAGAACCGTCTAAATATTTCAGATGGTCGCCAGGTTGGATTTTTATTTTTGTAATATTACATTAAGATAATTGTGTACGTGTGGTATTCAAACTTCAATCGCATGATTAGAACACAAGAAGTAAAAACAAGATTTTAAAAGTACGCACACCAGCCATCTTGTGATTACGCAAACAATTGAAATAAATTAGATGCCAGTGGATCAACATTTGTATAAGCATTTAACGTGCAACGTTTCACGGCACTCGGATAGTTAATTCGCGAGAAACGTCCATTTAAATATTTATACTTCGCGTCGCCGCCATGTTGGATTTGTGCTCACCAGGTTACTGAAAGTCCTATAGGTGAACATATGTTCATAGTCTCTATGAACATAAAAAAAATGAGTTTGGTTGCTGTAAAAGATTCATAGATATTGAGAACCGTCTAAATATTTCGGAAGCTCGCCATTTATGATTGTTATACGTATAGGCCATAGAGTTATGTACCATTCAAGGACAATTATAGCCTAGCTTCATTATTCAAACTTTCACTTCGATCGCATGATTACGACACAAGAAATATATACTTTATTTTAAAATTTCGCACAGCCACCATCTTGAGGTTATGTAAAAAATTGAATTAAATTAGATGGCAGTGCATTACAATCTGCAAAATCATTTACTGTACCACATTTCACTGCGCTCAGAGAGTTAAATCACGAGAAATATCTATTAAAATATTTCAAATTCGCTTGGTCGCCAAGTTCGTTTTGTACTTTACAGGTTTATGAAATACACATAGGTAAACTTGTATCAGTACTCTTTATCACCGTACAAAATTGCATGGTGATATCTATAATAGTTTCGGAGATATAGAATGTCAGTGAAATATTTCGCACAGCCGCCATTTTGAGGTTATGTAAACAATTGAACTACATTAGACTCCAGTGCATTACAATGTGTATAAACATTTGCTGTACCAAGTTTTATTACGTTTGGATAGTTAAATCGCGAGAAAAGTCTATTTAAATGTCTTAACTTCGCTTGACCGCCATGTTGGTTTTGTAGTCACCAGGTTTTTGAAAGTCTCATAGGTGAACTTCTAGTAGTGCCCTTTATCACCGCACACAATTTCAGGGCGATATCGGTAATAGTTTCGGAGATATTGAATGCTAGTGAAATATTTCGCACAGCCGCCATGTTGGATTGGTGAGACGTAACAAAATTTGAAGTGCACGGTCGAGGTCGCCGGGAATAGTGCTATGAACTTACCGAGTTTCATTGAAATCGCACCAGCCGTTTAGATTTTATTAGGGGGACACACACACACACACACACCTCACACACACACACACACACACGCACACACACGCGGACAAAAGGTGATCTCATGTCTATTTTTTCAAAATTGAAAATAGGCTAAAAATATACCACCTGAAGTGAGACTCGAACTAACGTCCCGGCAATTACTGGGCCCAAACGTTACCGGGTGAACTACGCGTCCTGCTCGAACTCGGTAACATATTGATTGGATATGAAGCGCTCGGAAAATTTGGAAGTCGATTTTCTCGAGAATTTATGAAAATGGCATCTAACAGCTTTGGGAAATTATTGTTCGAGGTCTGAACTTTACGTACACGAAGCGGGAAAAATTACAAAAATCCGATTGACGTAGGGTCCCCTTGTGAGTATAAAAAGAACAGAAGCAATATTCCGAGTTCCGACGAGCCGCGAAACACTCCCCCTTAATTCAATATATCGTATTTTAATCAGTATCTTTGTTTAAATAAATAATTCAGTCTCATATTCAATGCTCGTGAGTGTTATGATCTTGAAACCGTTTCCCACAAATAAGTTATACTAAAATTCTGCTTCCCATTTAGTTTATGAACAGTAGTTTATGAACCTTCCACATCCAGGTTGAAATCACGGAAACCAGCCTACAAGACGGCTATGGAACTTACTTCAGCTCCATTCAACCCCCGAAATACATGGAAAGTTGAATGGTCTACCTCTCCACCTCGTGGCCTAATTGAAGTACTTGATCCTACCATCAAACTACCTGGATTCCATTTCCCTCGAGCTGTCTGGTCCCGTCTGAACAGAATTCGATGTGGCACTGCTCGAACTAGAGCAGCCTTACATCAGTGGGGTTGGATAGACTCGCCTCTTTGTGATTGTGGATATGAAGTGCAAACCATCAAGCATGTTGTGCAGGAATGCCCTCTATATATGTACTCTGGGAACTTAGAAGAGCTCCATGCAGCCACTCCACAAGCCCTTGAATGGATTCAAGACCTGGCAGCCCATATATGAAGGGTCCTAATGCTGTAAATTGTTTATTTGAAAATTTATATTTATTAATTACAGTACTGTCTTGTAAGCATCATACGCTAAATAAATAATAAATCAGCATATTGAGGAACAATAATTAAGGATTGACTTTCCGGTTGAAAGCAAAAACTGACATTATGTGTAGTGGTATTATGATGTGAATATGTTATACATATTTCCTTTGTTACGACCGTACATTTCCTATGACGATGCTGTAGAATATGGTAAATTTACCGTGTTTTAAGAGGATGGCTTTGTATCGAGTTCGATATTCCGTTAACAGATACACCCAGGAAACGTATATTCAGTGAGTCAGTCATGTTTTATTTCAATTTCCGAATTATTATACCGTTCGAAGAACAGGAAGCTATCTGAAAATATGTATGAGTTTATGGTTCAACAATATCCCGGAGAGTAAACTCTCCTACACATTATTCAATGGGGATTGTGAAAACGACGTATAATCGAGAAATCGGACAATCAAAACATTCAACAATACATGGAACAAAATACGAAAAAGTAAGCATGATGTTTTGCTTGGATGAATTCAGCTCCCAAGTGAAACATTGTTCGTAGCCTGTTCTTAGACAAATTTGCGGTGCTGTAATTAACAATAAGTTTGGTTTCAAATTCCAAAGCTCCCTGTGGCCATCGAGAGTGTTGTTTTTCTCTCAGGTTCTTTTTTTTTTTCAATCTTGGGACTAAATCCTAACTTATTTCAATTCCCAAGGCACCTACTTCAAACATATACTCGAATAAATTCAGTTACCACATGAACACAGGTTATAAATTGCTCAGTGGATCAACTGTGGAGTGTCCGCCTCATAATCCCAATATTACGGGATCCATTCCTGATCGAGAAAATTGGAAGATTAGAAGGTTCAAGTTGTACCACCGGAAGCTCTATATGCTTCAGAAACCATGGCTTTAGGAGGTCATTCTAAAATTGCAAATATAGGAAAGCATGAACGTAAAATTCTTAGAAAAATATTCGGCTCCACACAAGAAAACGGAATTTGGATTAAAAGACGAAATTCAGATCTATACCGTCACACAGATAGTTTCAGCAACACTGTACGAAGAACACGTTTAACATTTTATGGACACCTCTGCAGGATGGACGATTATTGACTTACAAAAAGGTTATTCAATGTAATAAATTCTCAGAAGTCAAGGATAGCCTGGCTGGATGAATCAAGAGATGACCTGCAAGAGTTGAACATCGGAGAAAATATTCTGAGAAACCGCAAAGTCTTCAGGACCGCAGTAACAAAGCACAAGTTTAGGGAGAAAACTAGTGGCAGGACTGGAACCAAGTGGACAGAAGAACGGAAGAAGCAGCACAGTGACTTCATGAAGAGATTTTGGGAAGATAGGAAGGCGAATATCATCAAGCCGGAAAACAAGTTTAAGCGCGCTCTATAATGGGCAAAACGCAAAAAAGAAGAAGAAGAAGGTTCAAGTATCGAATCCTGGCGCAGTCAGCTGGCATTTGAGGGAGCACATTTGCAAGGGAGCCGTGTCAGTAGATTTACTGGCACGTTAAAGATCCCCTTGTGGGCAAAACTCAGACATTTGGCACATCTAAAAGCCGCAGTAGTTAAAAGGGACATAAAACCAATAACACTATTGTATTATTATTATTATTATCATTATTCATAGTGTCACTAAGGGACCTGTGCGAGAAATCGCGCATGTTCATTAACCACCCGCCCGGCCTTACTGTTATGTTTATTTGTTTAAACCCACTTTTTAAACGATTTGGCGATATTTATGAAATCAGAGTGCAATTAATACATCACGGTTGCGGGTAATTCTGTTTAATATTCTTTTCAACGCACAGTGGGTTGTGTGCACCGCATGTGTACAGATTACCCGCCTGGCGCTAGTGTTATGTGTTCTGGGCGCGACACAGTTCTACCAGGGGCTATCGTGTTGTTTATTTGTTTATGTTCGACCCTGACTATAATATGTCAGAATACTGTATCATAATGATGGTAATTATAACACTATTTTTCATCATGAAACAGTTTCTCCCACCAATCACAGCTCAAGAAACAGTTGTTTAACCAATAGCATATCACCTGCGCTGAGTTCCACGGCCTTCTATTTTAAATTTCACTGCGTGGCCTAGTGTCATAGTAGGGTAATCGAGGAGGCCATCGTCAAATACAAGGCATTCTCTGCGTCACATGCGCTCTGTTCAGTACATAAAACTGGCAAAATATCGACAGATATTTATGGATATTTATGTTCGAACATAAAATAGTTATAATCGTCGAACATAAACAGTCGAATGCAACTCGCCTAAATGGTAATTAAGACACTCGTATGGAAATTATAAAACTCGCATACGCTCGTTTTATAAACATACTCGTGTCTTAATTATTGCCATTATAGGCTCGTTGCATAATGTACTACTCTATTAAGAAGCAGTGGCGACTCCTAATTTTCACAATGTGTAGAACGTAATAAGATAGGCTACTTATTAACCAAAGATAATTATTATAGCTGGGCCAAATTGAGATATTAGACTCAGTTATTCTGTCGCACAGCACTATTACGAACACATTACACAATACAATACAATCGAATACCACTCCAAAGATGTGCACACGCTGAAAACAGACTATCCATTCTGACCGCGCAAAATCATAACCAATAAGCCCGTAGTGTTGGTTTAAAATTCAACCAATAGCGAGACTTGAGGATCTCAGTCGACGTCCTCAGAATGCCGTTAAACAGACCAAACCTTCCCCTTCCCCCTCAGTGGCTACCCGCACATTTCTAAGGCTATAAACACGTGCTTTGAGGACGCAAGGCTTACTTCCTCACAGCTTTCTACTCCGGGTGGTGAAGGTCACACTTCACCCATCTAGGGGTGAAATGTAGAACTAGTTACAAGTACTGACAATAACTGTGAGACAGAGCATATCGAGAGGGCGCACAAGGTGGCCACAAAGACTATTTTACAAAACTTTTTTTTAAACAGTTACAGCTGAGAGCTGACTGTAGGATGATCCTCACGTCCTACATGGAGGAATCGCCACTGTTAAGAAGTGTGTTCCGTTGACTTTTCAAGAAATGCAAGATTTTGGCACAAAACGCCCCTACTAACTCTTTCTGGTTTAGGAGCTTGAATTTTTTGTCGGATGAAATTAGCGTATTATATAATAGGTAATTATTAAGGGTAGCAAAAATATTAGGCACTCCCAGTCATGTAATGTTACCCAGTCAAAGGTCTCTCTCCTATCACACGTGGTGATTACAAGAAGAAATTAGTTAAATTTGAGCCCAATAGAGTTCAAATATTGCCACAAGATGGCAGTGTAAGACCGAACTCCAAAATTGGAGAGTGGATATCCAAAATGGCTCCATCTCAAAGGTCTATACCATGGTTAGAGAGACCATTCAATTATTATCAATATTATTAACACACGTTATCATGGAAATTAAACACACTCACAAGTCTACGGGGCTGATGACCAAGGTGTACCAAGACCCTAACATTAAGTAACTGAAACATAATGATACATTTATGCTACTGTTGATGAATGTCCTTCAAGGAGTCAAAGATGAGGGTTACGATGCGCAGTTACTCTGAAAACGAGAACATGAATGGGCCACCCAGAGGCGCAGTGAGAGGGAGGCATGGAGGGCTGCAATTAGGCAAGTCAATCGACACCAAACTCAGACAACAACATGGCTATATTTATTATATTACCTATTTGAATTTAGTGAGTCACTGCACTCTTCCCTTACATTGGGCATACAAAGCTAATTATAAAGTTCTACCTTACTATTAAATTTCGTTACTAAAACTCTAAGATACTGAAAGTTATTTTATTTCAAAATTTTAAGACGGCTGCTTTGCGATATATTCAAAGGGGTAATATTTATACTAACTCAGGTGAGAACCCTTATATGGTACACTTATCTTGCTTATATCCGTCTTAATTAGACATTACATACTAAGTTGTCGATTTCAATTATAATATTTCCCGCAGCCACCATCTTGAAAGTGTTGAGAATCTGATCTTTTGTATTTCCCATACAAGGTCATATACATGGTCCTACCTTGTCACTATTTTACGTTAAGTCTAATGTTATAATTTCAAAATGGGGACTGCATGTAATATACAATCTCATTTTGTTATCACGTTGGTAAGAGTGGGAGATGACCTTGCTGTTCTGCCACTTAAAACGTCAATAACCAAAGAACAAAATAACTAACACCTTGGTAAGACAGGGTACTTATACGAGGCATCCTGAATGCCAAATACTATGAGCACTGCTTCATTGTATTGTAACGATTCGATCCCATAGCGGTTATATTTATAGGGTTATTCATTTATAATTATCATATTATTATTATTATTATTAACTAGTACATCCATGAGATGATTTTTATATCAGATAATTGTAAGCGGTTTTGATTATTATATTCAATTAGATTTTTATTAATAATTACTTGTAAAGAGACGAAGTATTATATATTGCAACAAGACTGGCGATATGGACTAACCCTGTGCGTCACAAACTGAACGACGTAGTAAGAATTTCACCACGGCAAACTGCGTCATTTTCCTGAGATGTTAAGAAACCCACTATGGGGTAACCAACACGCCATTTTCTACGGTATATACGCGTCAATATATATTGCAAGTTATGAGTCAAGAATGGAGAAGGCTAATAGAGAGGGAAGCTGTGACACCACGTGACAAGGAAGTCATTAGTATTTGTACCTGCAACATCGGAGAAGAATGGCATTGATCTACAGCTCTTAATGAAGGAAGGAAGTTGTAACCTTGCTTTCTGGGTCCTAATGGACTGAGCACCGAGAGTCGACACTGAACGATGTCTTGCCGACATCTATATCAATACATAATGGGTTATATCCCTGATCAAGAGTCTTTCTACAGATGGCAACGTACTTAATGAGGATATTTCATAGTAATTGAGGTATCACATCATTTTTTTAAACATAAGCGACGTAACATCGAGATCACCGATCATTTCTTAAATATGACGAATCTTCGACTGGGTGAGCCAACAATTCAATAAAACTATCGTCTCTATTATAATTTAACTTCATTTAACTTTCAATTCATTTTAATATTCATTTTCTTTTAAATAATTAATTGCCGCATTGAGTAATTTTAAATTCAATTGTGTGACTATCACTATTCTGTTTTATTAATATTTTGTTTTTGCATTTAATAAATTCATTCTCTTCAACGTAATGCCTATTTCTTTCATTGTAGTTGGTACTTTAAGGCAATCATACTCCTTGATTAAATACGGATTGGTTAGATGACTTTGTCTCACTACGACCCGGGTAAGTGGTTCTCGACTCTACTGCTGATAGCCGAGGTTAAATCAATAAATTTCGATTCACTATCTTAAATAGGAATCTGGCGCTCAACAACTTATTATATTACACTATCACAGGTAAGGTCACACCACAGTGTATATTATTTATTCATATCATGTTTGTTTTATTGAACCACAATAGTCATCACCACGTTTAGTTAACTCATTAAAAATGTTACATTTGGCGCCACAAAGTAGGGCACGAAAACCATTCGGTATTTAGTCAGAGGAGTGTATAATTTCAGTGCAAATTGTCAGTGCTTTTGGGGGACAGTGAAGTGAAGTGAAATTTTGGACGGGCAATTGTTATACGGTGTACTTCAAGATGTCGGAGGAGGAACAGAGGCAGTTGAGAAGTAGGGATGCAGTCAAGAAAGTTAATTATAAGGAGGTTGATAGCGGTAGCGATGTTGAGAGCGTAGAGAATAATACCAAGATGTCGGAGGTAAATCTTGAGAATAATCCTGAGAGTAATCCTGAAAATAATCCTGAGGTTAACCCTGACATGAATTCAGAGGAAAATCTCGAGACGAATACAGAGGTACATCCTGAGACTAGTGGTAGTCAGGAGAAACAGAAGTCCTTAGAGGTCCATGAAATTTCATTAGCTGATATCTTGAGGGAGATGAATAAAAATAGTCAGGAGATGAATAAAAATAGTAGGGAGATGAAAGAAAATATTGATAGGCTAAATCAAAATATGGAAGAGAATAAGAAAGATAATTTAGAAAGTAGGAAGGAATTCAATGATAAATTTGAGAAATTAGATAAAGATATGAATAAAAATAGTGAAGAGAATAAAAGAAATTATTTGGAATTCAATGGTAAATTTGAGAAATTAGATAAAGATATGAGTAAAAATAGTGAAGAGAATAAAAGAAATTATTTGGAATTCAATGGTAAATTTGAGAAATTAGATAAAGATATGAATAAAAATAGTAAGGAGATGAGAGAAGAGATGGGTAGGCTAAATCAAGATATGAGTAAAATAAATCAGAAGCTGGAAGAGAATAATGTAAAACTAGACAGTGTGGTTAAAGTCAATGAAGGGTTGAGTAAGAAGTATGAGGTACTACAGGAGAGTATTCAGGGGGTGAAACAGGAAATCAGAGGTGAAATTAAGGAGGAGGTAGAGATGAAGGCTAAAGATATTATTAAGACAGTAGATAAGAAATTAGAAGCAGCAGAAAGTAGGATTCAGGAAAGAATAGTAACTGTGATTGAAGAGAAAATAGCAACTCAAGGTGAAAGTTTTAGCAAATTGGTAGAAGTGGAAACTAGGCAGGTGGTAGAGACTTTAGGGGAAACTGCAGTAGAATCAGTAAAGACAGCCTGTAAGGAGACTATAATTGAAAGTAGAATGGAGTCAGACGAGATTTTAGGTGAAAGCAAATTGGAATTAGCGGAGATTTTAGGTGAAATCAGATTAGAGTCAGACGAGATTTTAGGTGAAAGCAAATTGGAATTAGTGGAGACTGTAATTGAAAGTAGATTAGAGTCATTGGAGATTGTAGGTGAAAGCAGATTGGAATCGGAGGAGATCTTAGGTGAGGAACGGCAAATAGCGGAGATTTTAGGTGAAATCAGATTAGAGTCAGACGAGATTTTAGGTGAAAGCAAATTGGAATTAGCGGAGATTTTAGGTGAAATCAGATTAGAGTCAGACGAGATTTTAGGTGAAAGCAAATTGGAATTAGTGGAGACTGTAATTGAAAGTAGATTAGAGTCATTGGAGATTGTAGGTGAAAGCAGATTGGAATCGGAGGAGATCTTAGGTGAGGAACGGCAAATAGCGGAGATTTTAGGTGAAATCAGATTAGAGTCAGACGAGATTTTAGGTGAAAATAGATTAGCGTCAGAGGAGATAGTAGGAGAAAGCATAGTAGAGTTAAAGGAGATTTTAGATGAACGCAGGATAGCTGTAGAAGAGACTATAGAATGTAGCGAAAAAGAAGTGAAGAAGATGAGAGAAAAGATAGGGATAGAAGTAGGTAAGATAAAGAAAGTACTAAGCACCCAAGAGATTAAGATGCAGACAATCATAGATAAATTAGATAGGCAAACTAGGGAAGAATTTAGTCCTGTGATAGAGGAAGTTAATATGAAATTATTAGTGGCAGAGAAGCGTGCGTTAAGTCATAGTCAGAAGAACATAATTAGTAAACAGGTTAAGAGGAGGAGAGAGATAGATAAGAGCAGAAGCAGTAGTCCACGGCTAAAGAGAGCATTAAGTGATAGTAACGGAGAAATGAAAATGAAACCTAAAGGTAGATATTTTAGAAGTAAAATGAAAGAAAAGAGAATTAAGTTGTTAGAGGAAAAAGAAATCAGGATGAGAGAGAGAAAGAAAGCATATGACGTGCAGTGGCGTACTGAATTAGCCAGACTTGGGGATGTGAGAGGGGGAAAGCCGAAGTACTGTGTTACTATGGATGAATGTAGTACAGAGGAAGTAGAAACTAATGTAACACGGAAGGAATTATGTGGAATTCTAGTTAAAGATAGAATTGAAGATGAATGTGGTAAGAACGGTGAAATGCCAGTGAACGTATTTATGTAAATTTATATTACCGATAGTTACTGTTCCGTATGACTTAAATATTAAGTAATGAAGTTTAATAGGATTTAACAGAGGTAGATAAGGAACCTGCTGTGTGTAATTTTAATTCAGTCGTGAAGTTAGGATGGTAAGGGGCGCGTAGTGCCTACGCTTATTGATTTAGATGGACTAAAATCATTTAATTTGGAAGACAGAGGTTGTCGTGCTAGTGAGCAATTCAGGTAAATTGAATGTAGGTCCTTAAACTGCAGGTAAGTTGGATTAAGTGAGAATTAAATTTAAAAAGTTGGGAAGATTATTACAAAGGTAAGTAATCGAAAGAAAGTAGTAATAATTATTATGGCAACCATAATTATGAATATAATGGTAATAAAGATTTAATTCAAAAGTGAGTGAAGATAAGATGATACAGTGGTAATAAAACTAGTGAGTTGAAGAATTAAGTATTGATTTAATAAAGAAGTTTCAGTTGAGGACAGCGAGGTTATCAGCGGATATATGTTGAGAAATTTATAAGTGGTTTAGAATTGTTAATGGTAATGCGTTGTATGAATTAACCAACATCGGGTTGAAATGAGGAAGTAGTAACTAATTAGGACATCTGATACTTGTTGACAGATATGTGTGTGTGTATGTGTGTATTTTCACGTAAATGGACGTGAGTTTGAAGAAGTAAGCCAACGAAGGTAATGCCATTGAGCAATGTGGTTTTTAAGTTTTGGTAAGATGCCAAATGAAGTTGTTTTTTGAGGAAGTTTTTGGTAAGATGCCAAATGAAGTTTTTTAAGGAGGAAGTTTTGGTAAGATACCAAATGAAGTTGTTTTTTGAGGAAGTTTTTGGTAAGATGCCAAATGGAGTTATAATGGAGGAAGTTTTGGTAAGATGCCAAATGAAGTTTTAAGAAGGTTTTGGAGGATGAAGTAGGTCAGCAAGGTATATTCCGTTGAGCAATGAGATTTTTTATGGTATCTACGGGACTACATGAAGTTAATAAGGGAGTTTTTTTTAAGTATATATGGATGTATGCACACAAGGTAATAAGAGATTACAAAGGTAAGATTGTCCAAGTTTTTGTTACAGTTACGCACGTTTTAAAGATATTACAAGGCTTGTTATTGAGCTAAACCACTTTTTAGTAAAAAGTTACTAACGAATTAATTATGTGGTAGATTGTTGTCCTACACAGGTAAAAGTAAAGATAATAATTATAATTAAAAGGTTGGCATAATATTTTCTAGAAGTGAAAGGAATTTGTTATAATTCGACGTTTTGAGGATTTTAAAGATAAATCATTTTTTTGGTAGACAAGAAATTAAAGTTTTATTTATGTCATACGGAGTTAGTACAGATAAGTTTAATATTTTGAAGGAAGAATAAGTTGGTAAGATAAGTAGATACCTAAAGGATAATAATGAAGTTTCAATTAAAGGCAGGTGTAATTTACGCATTTAATTTGATAGAGAAGAAAGTATCTGAACTGAGTTAGAACTCAGAACTTGCTTTATGAAGTGATTATGGGAGAATATTTGCTAATTAGGAGTGTCGGTGTTATTAACTATCAACAGGAACACTGTCATTATTTTAGGAAGACAATAGTTAGGAAAGCTAAGTGTGATGTTATTATTCCAAGGAATTAGTCGAAGCATGTAAGATTTTTTAGCTGAAATTTAGTGTGTTATTGGTCAGTAAGAGGTGACCTGTAACAATACGAAGAAGTGGGATTATACCACGAATAGGGGAGGTTTTTGTATGTGACGTGTGATGTCACGATGAGTTTTGAGAGATTCTGGTATAGCAAGTGTGAGCTATAGTCCAGGCGGTCAGAACAAGTAGGAAGTGGTGTTTGGAGGACACGGTACTTAATTAAGAGTTTTGAGAGAAAACTAAGGGGGGTTTATAGGCATTCAGCAAAAAGTCAAATCATGAATAGACTAAGTTCAAAGTATAAGAGCATTAATATTTTGTGGAACGAAATATTTATTCCGAGGAGTTTGTCATGTGTTTTTGTGAAATAGTTTAGTGATATACGTAATTCAGGTATTGAGTAGTATTTTGTCCAAGTCTTAATCATTTTGTTATGGTAAGTAAGGAATGACGTTACGGTAAAGTTATATCTTGACGCTAAGTTAAATTTTATAAAGTGAACGAGAAGTCAGATTTTATGTTTATTGGTGATTTTGAAAATTCAAGTTATTGTTTTCGAGAAGTAGTAAAGAGGAATTATGGTTTTATGAGAAGTTAAGAAGTCGTGGAGACTTAGGAAGTATTAATTTGGAAGGAGGCGGCCGTGGCCTAAGAAAGAATTAAGCCACGAAGGCAGGTGAGTAGTAACTTGGATATTTAAATGAACTGTTTAATAACTGCTTTGAGGTATTTCGATGTCATTATGTATTTGGGGAAATATTTACATGTATGACATATGCACTGAAATAGGAATTGCCTTAGGTATTTTGCTAAGTTATTTTTTTCTTCAATTATTGAAATTTTACTGCATTTGAGTAATCCCTTTATAAAGACGAAAGGAATATTGTATTGTTTGCATCCTATTATCGTGTGCTGTAATAGTTATTATGGGTTAATCAGCTGGTATTACAACAATGTACTTCTACGCCAGACTGATATACAAAAACTACGTTCAAAAGAGATGAAGCCAAAATTGTATGTCATGCATACGATCACCGAAATATAAACGAGTGCAGCGTTGACATATATGTCAAAAATAAAAGTGAAGGGCATTTTATATGTATATTTTTTACAGCTCGTTTAATACATAAAGAAGAATGAACATTATGAACATTTGGAAGAATGAGAAATGATAGTACAAATATGTAAAGTGAAAAGAGTATGTTCTTGTATATTTTTATGTATTGTTGAAGGGTATTATTTGTATGTTGTCGTTATGGGGGTATTAATATTTACATTTGTATTCATTTGTGTAGGATGTGTAGTGATATAAATAATGTTACATTTTATTTTAAATTATTTATATCAGGGGCGATTGTAACGATTCGATCCCATAGCGGTTATATTTATAGGGTTATTCATTTATAATTATCATATTATTATTATTATTATTAACTAGTACATCCATGAGATGATTTTTATATCAGATAATTGTAAGCGGTTTTGATTATTATATTCAATTAGATTTTTATTAATAATTACTTGTAAAGAGACGAAGTATTATATATTGCAACAAGACTGGCGATATGGACTAACCCTGTGCGTCACAAACTGAACGACGTAGTAAGAATTTCACCACGGCAAACTGCGTCATTTTCCTGAGATGTTAAGAAACCCACTATGGGGTAACCAACACGCCATTTTCTACGGTATATACGCGTCAATATATATTGCAAGTTATGAGTCAAGAATGGAGAAGGCTAATAGAGAGGGAAGCTGTGACACCACGTGACAAGGAAGTCATTAGTATTTGTACCTGCAACATCGGAGAAGAATGGCATTGATCTACAGCTCTTAATGAAGGAAGGAAGTTGTAACCTTGCTTTCTGGGTCCTAATGGACTGAGCACCGAGAGTCGACACTGAACGATGTCTTGCCGACATCTATATCAATACATAATGGGTTATATCCCTGATCAAGAGTCTTTCTACAGATGGCAACGTACTTAATGAGGATATTTCATAGTAATTGAGGTATCACATCATTTTTTTAAACATAAGCGACGTAACATCGAGATCACCGATCATTTCTTAAATATGACGAATCTTCGACTGGGTGAGCCAACAATTCAATAAAACTATCGTCTCTATTATAATTTAACTTCATTTAACTTTCAATTCATTTTAATATTCATTTTCTTTTAAATAATTAATTGCCGCATTGAGTAATTTTAAATTCAATTGTGTGACTATCACTATTCTGTTTTATTAATATTTTGTTTTTGCATTTAATAAATTCATTCTCTTCAACGTAATGCCTATTTCTTTCATTGTAGTTGGTACTTTAAGGCAATCATACTCCTTGATTAAATACGGATTGGTTAGATGACTTTGTCTCACTACGACCCGGGTAAGTGGTTCTCGACTCTACTGCTGATAGCCGAGGTTAAATCAATAAATTTCGATTCACTATCTTAAATAGGAATCTGGCGCTCAACAACTTATTATATTACACTATCACAGGTAAGGTCACACCACAGTGTATATTATTTATTCATATCATGTTTGTTTTATTGAACCACAATAGTCATCACCACGTTTAGTTAACTCATTAAAAATGTTACAGTATCATGTTATGGTTTATAATACTTGCATCTTGAAATTATTCGTCCGATGGCCTATCAGTTTGGACCCCTCATGGTTCACACATGAAGGTTCGATCTTTTCAAAATTTTGAAAATGATTACTTTAGTCGTAATTCGATTAAAGGAAGTCACATTTAAGTGACCTCCGTTTTGTTTTCGTTAAGATTGCTGAAACATAAAATATGACACTGAGGTACTCTTTAAAATTGCCATCTCTGTAACAATAACATTCAATTCGCTTTCGTCGTTTGGATATTGATAGGAGTGGGGGGGGGGGGGGCACACTACACACTGACACGCTGATATTTGTCCAGTGTAGGTCTCATAAGTGTACTTGCAAATCTTCCTCGTGATGAAAATCCCGGTGATGCGCTGCGTTTCTACTGAAATGGCGATCATCATTGTTGAAAGCTTTCGCTCTTAGCAGATGTCACTGAAACGCCGGTTTTGCTTGAGAATAAGTCTCAGGTAGACCCCAAGGCACTGGACTACCCCGGTATACTAAAGTTACAAGGTAAGAGCATCTTTATGGCATTTTATGGGCAAGTAAAACAGACACTCTCTCCACACATTCAAGTTGGCAGCGGAGGAATATATTAGAACATTAAATTTGACAACTTAGACTGTAATTGCCCAATTACGTATCTGGTGGCTTGTGGTAGAGTTGGACAAAATACACACACAATGTATTTTCAAAATTAAATTCAAAATACAATAACTAAATCCTTGAAAATACAAAATACAAAATTGTACTTTAAAATAAGTCTGAAAATACCTAATACTTCCAGCGAAAAAAAATATCAATATCATTAAGATTTTCAAATCAACGGTTTGCAAGCTTAATTTATTGAAAGTGTTCAGTATTATATTTTAAACACATTTTTGTATTTTCAAGGATTAAGATCTTGTATTTTGAATTTTGTATCGAAAATACATTTTGTGAGTATTTTGCCCAACTCCATCTTGGGATTTACCTGAGACTTGTTCTCAACAAAACTGTCGTTTCAGTGACATCGGCTAGGAGCGAAATCTTTCAATGATGATCGCCACTTAAGTGGAAAATGCAGCGCATCAATGCGCTACACATCAGAAGGGAAAATAGGTATACTTTCATTGTCATTTAGACTTTCATGGCCCGTGATACTATTCATAATGTTGAATTTTGGGCTTATGCCGTGTTTTGTTATATCAAATTCGACGTGTTTCGAAATAAACCCTGTCTTTCTCCGTCAGGAATAATCTGATTATTATAAGCCCAACATTCAACATTATGAATAGGTATACTTTCAATTTTGCAAAATATCAATAATGCCCTTGAAACCCTCTCAAGATACTATACTACAAATCATCTCAAACCTAATCCATCAAAAACACAAGTATGTGCTTTTCATTCTAAGAAATAGGGAAGCCGAACGTAAGTTTAATTTTGTATGGTCAGGGGTTACATTGAAAAACTGTTACATTGCAAAATACATAGGAGTAACACTCGACAGGTCTCTCACATACAAGAAACATTGTATGAACACTAAGCAAAAAAATTCTACAAGGAAGAATCTCCTCAGAAGATTGGCCGAATCGCACTGGGGTAGCAAACCTGCAACTATCAGATCTTCTGCAATGCCATTATGTTATTCTACCGCAGATTATGCATGTCCTGTTAGATATAGCGCAGCTCATGCCAAACAGGTGGATGTGGCTCTCAATGATACGTACAGAATAATAACTGGTGTCTCAAATCCAGTCCAATTGAATGGCTTTACCACCTCACCGGGATAGAACCACCTTCTGTTCGAAATAACAGCGAACAAGGAAAGGAAGAAGGTGGAGCATGAAATAACTCGTCCGTTATATGGGTATGAATTACCCACACCAAGACTGAAATCTAGGAAGAGTTTCCTAAAAACAACAAAGGAACTCACAACCACCGACAAAAATGCTAGACTAAGATCTTGGAAAGCTATAGGTCTTCTTCCTGGTGGCTGTACAACACCATCTGCAACTTTACCACCGGGTCATAACGAGGAATGGAAATCCCGGTCAATGCATGTGAGATTTTCGAAGTGAAATGCCATGTCCTGTGGTTCGGATTCCACGTAAAAAGGAGGTCCCGTGGCTCATGATCTCAAGATTAACGGTCACGTTAAACTACAAGCTTCCTTTTTTTGGAAATCCCTAAATAGGTTGAGATCAGGAGTCGGCAAATCAAGGGCTAATATGTTAAGATGGAACTATGCTAAAGACGGAAACATCAAGTGTGATTTCGGAGAAGATCAGACTGTCAACCACATGATTCAATGTCGTTTGTGTCCAACCTCCTGGACAACAGAGGATCTACACCTAGCCTCAGAGAATGCACTACAAGTCGCCAAGTTCTGGTCTAATTATATTTAATGAAATGTTTTGTAATTGTGTAACATGTTTCTGATACGAGAATAATAATTTTACAAAATTCTTAAGTAGTCTAATAATTTAGGGGAGTAACCGGATGGCCAAAACCTGGCTTACGCCCACTCATGCTCACCGTATGGCGATGCTGCTTCAGCTGAAATATACACACATCAAAAAAAGTTTTGCATCACCTCGGTTCCCAGATCTCCGGCATATAGACGTTGACTGTGTATATTGTATCCAAGATACAGTCCCTTTGACTGTTCATAGATGTCACTAAAACTGCTCAAAGATGTAAACAACCATGCATGAGCAGGGCCTATTAGACGGAGGGGGTACGACAGCCGATCAGTTCCAGTCATTCCACCAGGACGAAGGTACGCTGCTCATGTTGTCTGTAGTTCTACCATGCCTAGAAGGTCAATACCGCAGTTCGATCGCGTCCGCATTGTTACTTTGTGTCAAGAAGGGCTCTCAACAAGGGAAGTTTCCAGGCGTCTCAGAGTGAACCAAAGCGATGTTGTTCGGACATGGAGGAGGTACAGAGATACAGGAACTGTCGATGACAGGCCTCGCTCAGGCCGCCCAAGGGCTACTACTGTAGTGGATGACCGCTACTTACGGATTGCCGCTCGGAGGAACCCTGACAGCAATGCCACCATGTTGAATAATGCGTTTCGTTCAGCCACAGGACGTCGTGTTTCAACTCAAACTGTGCGCAATAGGCTGCATGATGCGCAACTTCACTCCCGACGTCCATGGCGAGGTCCAGCTTTGCAACCCCGACACCATGCAGCACGGTACAGATGGGCCCAACAACATGCTGAATGGACCCCACGGAATTGGCATCACGTTCTCTTCACCGATGAGTGTCGCATATGCCTTCAACCAGACAATCGTCGGAGACGTGTTTGGAGGCACCCTGGCCAGGCTGAACGTCTTAGACACACTGTCCAGCGAGTGCAGCAAGGTGGTGGTTCCCTGATGTTTTGGGGTGGCATTATGTGGGGCCGACGTACGCCACTGGTGGTCATGGAAGGCTCCGAAACGGCTTTACGATACCTGAATGACATCCTCCGACCCATAGTGCAACCATATCGGCAGAATATTGGAGAGGCATTTGTCTTCATGGACGACAATTCTCGACCTCATCGTGCACATCTTGTGAATGCGTTCCTTCAAGATAACGACATCGCTCGACTACAGTGGCCAACATGTTCGCCAGACATGAACCCTATCGAACATGCCTGGGATATGTTGAAAAGGGCTGTTTATGGACGTCTTGACCCACCAACCACTCTGAGAGATTTACGCCGAATTGTCGTTGAGGAGTGGGACAATTTGGACCAACAGTGTCTTGATGAACTTGTGGATAGTATGCCACGGCGAATACAGGCATGCATCAATGCAAGAGGACGTGCTACTGGGTATTAGAGGTAGTGGTGTGTACTGCAATCTGGACCACAAATGCTGAAAGTCTAGCTGTATGATGGTACAACATGCAATGTGTGGGTCTCATGAGCAATAAAACGAGCTGAAATGTTGTTTGTGTTGATCTCTATTCCCTTTGTATTTAACGGTTCCGGAACTCTTGGAACCGAGGTGATGCAAAACTTTTTTTGATGTGTGTAGGTTCAAAATGTTATACACCATTATAACAGTTGACCTTTTAGCATGTATGGATTTATGAACTAATGTTTATTTAAAATATCTGCTAAAACCCAGTGAATTTGAAATGAGGACGACTCTCATACATGTTGAACGTGATTAGATACTGTTCAATGCAATATCGACCGAATCCTTTAAACAATACTATTATAGGAATTTACAGATCGGTGGCAGTTGAAAAGCTTCGCGTATCATTAAGTGCCTAATCTAGAACTAATTACACACAGCAACGAAAATGGAACGTAATTTATGATTAATTAGATAGATTTCAACACGCAGCCGAACAATTGAACAGCACACCGTGGCTTGCATTTATGTGTGGGTGTGTACATTCAATACACATACAGACCGATGATATTAATTTTGATAATGGATCGTATGAGCAACAGCAGAGCGACCCGTTCCAAAGAAACTGGATATTCAATCCCTAAATGGGATTTCAATTCCAATAAGCACATTACTTTCATCTCTAAATTTCAAGTATAGGGTGTTTCACACGTACTATACAGTTCCTAAATATTTCGTTTTTCATGACCATTATGATGACCAATGAACGCTTTAACCCTAGAAACGGGATACATTTCTGGTTCCCCCACTTCTCCCTATTATCCAATCCCCACCAGTGTTTGGCAGTTCCAAAATACAAAGCAAATTATTCAAAATAAAAATAAAACAAGATGTTCAGGAAAGAATATATAGCCTACTTTCTCCTAAATGTATGGGTATAGTTATAACTCATTGTCTTTATCACCTTCTAATTTCTTCCAATTCGAAGTGCAAATTGACACACTGGATTTGAACAGTGGTGTTCAAACCATAGTTTATACTTTACCCCAGGATTTTGCAATTTCATCTGCAAACACTCCAAACAACGTAGGTATTCAGTATATTAACACCGACTACTTACAATAATTGAAACTTCGTTGCTTAAACGTATCACTGGGAGATACATATTTAAAATACCTATTACACAGCTAATTTGTAATCGCGCACGGCTAACGAGAAAGACAGGCCATGGCGCGTAAACCAAACCCTTCTGTGACGTAGGCAATGTACTGCTTGATGGTGCTTGTACATTTAAGTCGAGAGCAATTCATAAGCAGCAGATGTGCAATATTTTATATCAATCTTCATAAAATGGACGCAGTTTAGATGTTCCGTGTGTTTTCAAACACGATAAATTATACTGTATAGGTTTGCAAAACTACGGCTGTTGAAGTTACTCCTTACAAAAATCCACGCGAACTAGGATTCAAGGGTTCGTTGTGTCTTTGGGCGGCTTCGGTGGCGTAGTCGGTAGCATGCTGTGCTTCTATGCCCAATATAGCGGGTTCAAACCCGGCCGAAGCCGTCGGATTTTTTAAGAGCGTTAAAAATCCCTCAGTATGCCTTCCTTCGGAGGGGAAGTAAAGCCGGCGGTCCCATGTCATATATTTATGTCATGTTAAAGAACTTTCCACTAATTAAACCTGTGTGAAACTAAATTGTATAAGTTAAGAACGTAAACAACGCTCTTAGGTTGCTACGTTTGTTGCCAAGAGCCGACTGCGGTGGCGTCTAGTAGCTAAGTTCTGAACTAGGCCTAGTAGTCGTTGACGGTGGCGGCAGAAGTAGGAACTATTTGAAAAATTCTAAGTTGCGGTTCTTAAATTAAAAAACAGATAAAACACACTATTACAGTCATCATAATTAACACCGGTTATCAGACAGATTCTACACACACCCAAAGTACACGGGACTACATGACCGCGTTGTCACAGCCCCTAAACTAAGGAACCACCCATCCAACCGTTGTGTCTCTAATAGCTGCAACGAGTAGGCTACAGTAAGTTGAGTTGTAGAGTCTGTGACCTTTGTTGTGAGTTAAATTATGTGCACATGAGTATACTATTAGATCAAATAATTTTGCAGCACATTATAGATATCATTAACTTATTGTTGTTTCAAGGGGCGGAACATAAATTAATACGTTTATAGAAGAGATCTGCGGCATACACTCGCCACCGACTAACGACTTGTATCAATACCTTCTATGAAGACAAGTGATAAATGAATACCAACGTTTATACAGGTTCAATGATGTAGACAAGATGACTAGGTACCACACCGGCAGTAAAACGAAGACCATAGAATATTATGTTCGTGAATATATTTCAATTATAAAAACGTTTGGTACATTTATGTACGGTATATCGTTCATTTAAGACTCATACATGCATACATTGTCCGGCGTCATTCATAGCTTTTCATAACCTTCCTGGGCCAGTCATTCTCGTTGGCCGTGATAATCGCTCCTTATCTTGGAGATGTGTGCCCTCTATCAGCAAAAATAATAAACTTTTCAATTATACTGTAGACATGGGTTCACTAACTGGCCGGTATAGAGCGCAGCTCGCATCTAGAAGGCTGTAGCCCAGGCATTATGCAAAAAACACGGCCAACCTAAAAAAATAATGTAAAGCTGAAATTTGGCATAGATGTTCCCTAGTACCCTAGAAACAAATTCTGAAAAGTCCCCATCTATGCAGTGTCCGCGTCATAGTTTTTGGAGGGTTCAAAAGGGCTTAAATGGGGCCTAAGTGCCAAAAACAGCATTTTTGCTTCCTGCGTTCAATATATTGATCCAAATTTAGTTCTCGCGAGCTTTAGCAATTAATAAAAATGAACTAGTAGGATAACGGACTTATCAGGCCTAATTATTGCTATTGTTGAAGGGAAAAAAATGACTAATTTAACATTTTTATCACAATTTTTACACGAAAAATTGGTAAATTTGTCATTAGCAGGTCATTATTTTTTAAACAACTGCTGATATTGACTAAAGACCCAGAATGAAAGTAATAAAGCATACTTTTAGCTTTACATTGGTAAATTACCCATGTCTATGCGAGAAACAGTTACCGAGTTACGGTCTCAAAGCATAACCGCTGTTGAAAAGGCACCCGATCTCGATTCTAGGTGACAGCGCTCGGCCTGTCGGAGCAGGCCAACAATACTCGAAACAATTAATTCAGCTTCTAAACAGTCTTGGATTTTCAGTAAATGTGGCGGAAGTCCACAGGTACGAAGTTTCAGCGCTTCGTGAAGAACGTTCAATCCCGAATGCTGGAGCGTTTACGCAGTTTTGCTTTGACAACGCTGACTATAACATAAGGACATTGGTCGGGCGAAACACATTTCACTGCATGGGAGGCATCAAGTGCACAGGTCCAGCACCTGACAGTGAAATATCTCCACTCCCACATACACGAGAAGTTCCTAATGTTGGTGCGATTGCGGCGATGGGAAAGTTCAACATTTCGTGGTATCGGAAACCCTCTTCTCCTGGTTCAAAGGACGTCAAGATTAAGGAGTTAACGGTGGAAGCCCCAAACTCTGTGGATATTGCGACGATGATGGACTCCTTGTGGTTATCTGGACGGTGGTCAGGTATTAATTTACCCGCTTCGTGAAACGGCTTTATGAAGACGTCACTGTCTGCTCATGCTCAACCAGCTTCCCAGACAACGTCAGGTGATGCCCTGTCGTTCATTAACTTGGAACAGAGCTATCCATCAACTATATATTCAGCGTTGAAATTTGCCACAAGAGAGTGCGCGGAACTGAAAGAAAGCACTTGTTTCGTAACCTTTGACCAGCCCCTATACGCGAAAGTTGCAGAGATCGTCGCATCGGACACTTCAGAAAAACTCAAAAACGTCTAGGTGGATTTCACCTTCTGATGTCATTTCTTGGGGCAATCGGCTAAGTGATGAATGGAAGCGGTTTGGAGGAGCTCTGGGCGGAAATATACGCTAAATCGTCAGTGACTCACATGATGTCTGGACACGCATATTCTAGGTAGGCTTGCAATTAGCTCGCTGTTAATGATTACGTTATGCCTTCAATTTCAAATGTATCAATAACGCAAAACTGTGCATGTTCTAGGGCCCACAGAGCGCATTTTCTGGCAAAACAGGCTGTCGGGACAATGTTACTAAACATGAACGACGGGCTGAAGGATGACATGGACGAAATACAGGCGCTTTTTACCGCATTCTCAGAAGGCACCGCCAACGACTTGCTATCATATCCTTGCCATCAACGTCTCAAAGAGTCGCTTCATGACACATTTTCTTCAATGAGCCAGAAATCTCGCACAGGAATGCTGTGGGTAGAGTACATCAAACAGCAAGCCTGGAAAATATTGAAGGATTCCGCATCTTTACGCGAGGAAATGAAGGTATTCGTCTCTACGGCTCCAGATGAAAAGGCCATAATATCAGCTGGAGAGAAGTTCGCCATTTGTCTCTACGATAGTGTCAAATTGGAGTGCAAAAGCCTCGACGAACTTCGGGTAGTGAAATACAGCCAAAAAAAATGGCAAACAACCGGTCACAGCATCATTTCAGCTGGCTTCACTTCCGCCAACTTCGGCGGCATGCAAACAACATTCACTGCGGGTATATTTGCAATGGTTAGGATTTTCTTTAGACCCGACCCAATGGGGATGGAAAACCCAACACTCAGCTTTAGCACCAGTGATAACACATCTTACAGCTGCTCCAGATCATCTCCTCAATTTGGTGTCCTGCAACTGCAAGATCTCTTGTGGCAGCCGGTGTGAGTGTGTACGTTCCGGTTTAGAATGCTCTTTAATGTGTGGACACTGCAGTGGAAAAGCATGTGGCAAAGTCACATTTGATGGCTCAGACGATGAGGAGGACGATTGAATCCGATGTAAGCTTTGTTTTGCAAGTGTTCATTGTCTAAAGAAAGCCTTTTAAGCTTTGTTTTGTTATTATTTGCATTATGCATATTATGAATGTACATTTAACTGCTAACTGCATTAAACTCGTTTTGTTCTATGCAAACTGTTTCTGCTAGTTTACCTGGATCCAAAGGAATACCATCCTAAAAGCTCATGATCAAAGATACAAAATGGTGTCAGCAAAGGTGAATAGATGGAGCCCACCAGCGTAAATGGGCGCTCGTTCGGAGCGCGACTGCCACACTTGCACTTTTATATTTGTAACTGTATCTCTGCTGCTGTTTGTCGGATGAACATGGGCATGTATCGTTTTAAAGCTACAAGTGTGCTTTACAACTTTTACTTCGGGTCTTTAGTCGCTATCAGCAGCTGTTTACACGACAAGTCCCGGCTAATGACAAATTAGCTAAATTTTCGTGAGAAAAGTTGAGCTAAAATGTTTGATTACTCATCTGTTTAAATGTATGGCAATAATTACGACCAATAAGAGCGTTATATATAACGCAGTCATTCTCTTATTACTAACAAAGCTCATTAGAACTGATTTTGGATCAATATTTTGAACGCAGGGAGCAAAAAATGCTGTTTTTTGGCACTTAGGCCCCATTTAAGCCCTTTTGAACTCTCCAAAAACTATGATGCGGACAACGCAGAGATGGGGACTTTTCAGGATTTATTACTAGGGTACTAGGGAACATCTATGCCGAATTTCAGCTTTACATTTTTTTTAGGTTAAAACTTAATATGCCTGGGCTACTGTGGTTAGCTATAACATAGTTCAAGGAATTACTATTAGATATCACTCCGGTGGAGAATGTTGTATTAATGAAATATATATTTGCCATTGCGAAATGCAGCATATAATGCTTTATTTTATAACGTCTCAGTAGTCAAGAAACAATAAATATAAAAACATTCAAGCAAAAAAATTCAACTCTGATAGGATTTGAACCACTGCCAGCCTGATGAAAGGCCAGAGCCCTAACCACTCAGACAACCGTGCACACACTAATTGAGCGTTAGGAACCAATTTAGATACAAAGTTATAGCAAATAATGGCTTGGACTAAACGATTTCTTCACTGGAGTATATTTCAATCCGAGTTCATTTCATATAAAGTTCATATAATTTTTATCGCTAGGCTATATTGCATGCAACATACTGAAATTAATAAAATATAGGTCAGAACGAGAGATCAGCTGCCATCTTGTCAAATAACCGAGACGACTCAGCTTTCTAAAATCACTTCTAGACTATAATATTACAATATCAACTTTTAATTTCAAACGGGCCACGTCGTTTAGAACAGATTAAACGATTCTTGGTTCGATAATCGGAACTGGTGAGTCCCATGACACGGATTATAAAGTTTGCATAATTCACACGGCTGCCATCCAGAAATGGTACGGTTGATGACCTCGTAGTTTGTGCACAAGACGCGTCCCATATGGAGGTATGTTGTTACCAAATTTGGTAATGATCCGATGTTTAGTTTGGTCGTAATGCATTAATAAGTTTTGACCATTTGAGTGGCCGCCGTTAAGTTTTGGTAAATATGGCGGCAATATAAAACATGACACTGAGGTGCCATTTGCAGTGCTACCTCTGTACAAAATTTCGTTCAATTCGGTTTCATCGTTTTCGAATTGATAGGGGAGGGGGGGGGCAGACATTCAGAGTACACAGACTCACACACACACACACACACACACACACACACAGACAGACACACAATTTTTGGCCCTGTGTTGGTCTCATTAGTCTACTTTCATTTCTTGCAAAAATCGAAAGTAGGCTAAAAACACTAGAAGATCAAAATTAGTCACAATCCATGGAAACCCCAAAATACTATCAAAATTAGTCAAAATTTGTCAAAGCTCAAAAAGTAAAAAACAACGAAAAAAGGCACTTAAAATATAAAAAGCACAAAAAATCAAAATTAGTCAAAATACCAAAAATATAAAAATTAGTCAAAAAATGCTCCAAAAGTAAAAAAAACAAATATTGTATGTATGTCTACCCCTTATTATTCCCGTTTTTTTCCAACGGGGTCGGAGATGAGATGCGATGGAAATCTTTGTGGCGGTGTTTTTTACGGCCGGATGCCCTTCCTGACGCCAACCCCACGAGAGGAGTTAATGAGAGATGAAATGAATGACGGTGAATGAAACTGGGCAAGGATGTGGCAGGAAGCGGCCGTGGCCTGTCAGAAGGTACCGTCCCAGCATTTGCCTGGTGTTGAAAATGGGGAAACCACGGAAAACCATTTCAAGGACGGCCGACGGTGGGGCTCGAACCCACGCGTCTACCGAGTCAGCAGAGAGCTTGGCCCCATGACCTAATGCTGCGCTTTAGCCAGCGTAGCCACTACTGTCGGTAAAAAATATATATTAATTACTCTAAATACAAAAAGAAAACAATTACAAATAGTCAAATTAGTGAAAATCAGTTCCAAAATTCCAAATCAATAAATAAATGAAAAATTAGTGGTATTTGTTATAGGTTTCTGTAATCACCGATGGGAAGCGCTATCGATAACAACGTTGCTATTATCGCTACCGTTCTAGAGCTGAGCAAATAACCTACGTCATGTATTCTTGGAGGTTTGAGGACAAAATTCATCCCTCTCATTTAATTCCTTTATCATTTTTAGCCTATTTTCAATTTTGAAAAAATAGGCTTATGAGATCACCTTTTGTCCGTGTGTGTGTGCGTGTGTGTGTGTGTGTGTGTGATTCGTGTGTGTGTCCCCCCCTAATAGAATCTAAACGGCAGGAGCGATTTCAATGAAACTCGGAAAGTTCATAGCACTATTCCCGGCGACCTCGACCGTGCCCTTCAAATTTTGTTACGACTCACCAATCCAACATGGCGGCTGTGCGAAATATTTCACCAGCATTCAATATCTCCGAAACTATTACCGATATTACCCTGACATTTTATATGGTGATAGAGGGAACTACTATAAGTTCACCTATGTGACTTTTGAAAACCTGGTAACTACAAAACCAACATGGAGGCCAAGCGAATTTGCGACTTTTAAATAGACGTTTCTCGTGATTTGACCAACCAAACGCAATGGAACTTGGTACAGTATATGTTTATATACATTGTAATGCACCGACATCTAACTTCGTTCAATTGTTTACATAATCACAAGATGGCGGATGTGCGAAATATTTCACCGGCATTCTATATCTCTGAAACTATTAGCGGTATCTCCCTAAAATTTTGTACGAAGATAAAGGGCACTACTGGAAGTCCATCTATAAGAATTTCAAAAACCGGTTAACTACAAAACGAACATGGCAGCCAAGCGAATTTGAAAATTTTAAATAGACCTTTCTCGCGATTTAATGTTCCAAGCGCACTGAAACCTGGTACAGGAAATATTTATACACATTGTAATCCACTGGTATCTAATTTAGTTCAATTGTTTACATAACCTCAAGATGGCGGCAGTGCGAATTTTAAAATTAAGTTTTTTATTTCTTGTGATGTAGTCATGCGATCGGATTGAAAGTTTGAATAATGAACCTACGCAATAATTTTCCTTTAATGGTACATGACGCTATGGCCTATACATTTAACAATCCAACATGGCGACCATCCGAAATATTTAGACGACACTAAACATCTACGAATCTATTATAGCAATCAAACTGAGTTTTTTATGTTCATAGGGGTTATGAACTTAAGTTCACCTATAGGACTTGGTGATCACAAATCCAACATGGTGGCGACGCGAAGTATAAATATTCACATGGACGTTTCTCGCAATTTAACCATCCGAGTGCAGTGAAACTTGGTACAGTAAATCATTATACGAATGTTAATCCACTGGCATCTAATTTATTTCAATCATTTCCATAACAACAAGATGGCAGCTGTGCCAAATTTTAAAATGTCCTTGTTACATCTTGTGTCCTAATCATGCGATTGAAGTTTGAATGCTACACGTACACAATAATCTTCATGTAACAGTACATAACTCTAGGACCTACATATATAAAATCCAACATGGCGACCATCCGAAGTATTTAGTCGGTTCTTAATATCTACGAATCTATTGAAAATCCACAGCCTGCTTCCAGTCTCCGACCGGGTCAGGAATGGAATGAATGAAGCCCCCATCTAGCGGCGAGTATATGGACTGTGCCGGCTGCCGAGGCCTGACGCACTCCTCTGGGGCAATGATTAAATGAATGACAGATGAAATGAAATGATAGTGGAGAGTGTTGCTGGAATGATATTTTGACAGGGAAAACCGGAGTACCCGGAGAAAAAAACCTGTCTGCCTCCGTTTTGTCCAGCACAGATCTCACATGGAGTGACCGGGATTTGAACCACGGACCCAGCGGTGAGAGGCCGGCGTGCTGCCGCCTAAGCCACGGAGGCTTTCAATCTATTACAGTAATCAAACATAAATTGTGTATGTTGATAGTGGCAATTAACATAAGTAGGATATATGAAAATAGGCTGTATAGTTCTTCACGGAACTACTTGTTTATTGTTTCATCTATTTCTTATTTTGATGTGTCAGTTGTAACCCTTCAGTCAGTCAACACGAATTTGCCTAATGACGGGGTGGGATAGAACGTTCGGAATATATGAATAATAAGTAAGTAACACTCCTGGAATAAAATACATGTACATGATTATAATTATAATGAGTCAATTTTAACATTGCGCGTTTCGACTTAAAAACGCTCATCATCAGATCACGACTGCTGTGTCGAGGTTTAAATGTATTTACAACCTCAGAGCGTTCGGAAAGTCTCTCCGCAGTGGCGAGCTACGTCGATCTCACCTTGCGGGACGTGTAAGGTTGGCAGCACATCCAAGTCGCTATATATGCAATGTCTCCCCGCAGTGATTGGCATAAGCATGCACTTCTTTCGTGTTGACCTTCAACTGCAGTAATAGGGGGGGGGATACCGATTCATTATTGCCAACAGTAAGTGTCAGTGCGTGACAGTGTTGACGCTGTAAGTTGTGTTCTTGTCAAGTTCTTGTGTAAGCTGAGTCTAATGGGAATGCTCACTACTGAAGAGCGTGTATTTTAAGCCTATTTTCAATTTTGAAAAAAATAATAGGCTTATGAGATCACCTTTTGTCCGTGTGTGTGTGCGTGTGTGTGTGTGTGTGTTGTGTGTGTGTGTGTGTGTGAGAGAGAGAGAGGTGTGTGTGTGTCCCCCCCTAATAAAATCTAAACGCCTGGAGCGATTTCAATGAAACTCGGTAAGTTCATAGCACTATTCCCGGCAACCTCGACCATGCCCTTCAAATTTTGTTACGTCTCGCCAATCCAACATGGCGGCTGTGCAAAATATTTCACTAGCATTCAATATCTCCGAAACTATTACCGATATCGCCCTGAAATTATGTACGGTCATAAAGGGCACTAATGAAAGTTCACCTATGAGACTTTCAAAAACCTGGTGACTAAACAACCAACATGGCGGTCAAGCGAACTTGAGACATTTAAATAGACTTTTCTCGCGATTTAAATATCCAAATGTAATGAAACTTGGTACAGAAAATGTTTATACACATTGTAAAGCACTGGAGTATAATTTAGTTCAATTGTTTACATAACCTCAAAATGGCGGCTGTACGAAATATTTCACTGACATACTACATCTCCGAAACTATTACAGATATAGCCCTGCAATTCTGTACGGTGATAAAGGGTACTGATACAAGTTTACCTATGTATATTTCATAAACCTGTAAAGTACAAAACGAACATGGCGGCCAAGCAAATTTGAAATATTTTAATAGACTTTTCTCGTGATTTAACTATCTGAGTGCAGTGAAATGTGGTACAGTAAATGATTTTGCAGATTGTAATGCACTGCCATCTAATTTAATTCAATTGTTTACATAACCTCAAGATGGCTGCTGTGCGTAATTTTAAAATCTCGTTTTTACTTCTTGTGTTCTAATCATGCGATTGAAGTTTGAATACCACACGTACACAATAATCTTAATGTAATAGCATAACGAATCTATCAATCTATCAATATATATAAAGCACAAAGTTTGTCTGTCTGTCTGTCTGTCTGTCTGTCTGTCTGTTATGTATACAAATCTACACCGTTTCACCGATCTGAACCAAAATGTGTATACTTACCCTTTGGAACCCGACGAGTAACCCTGTCAACTTGAAATTTCGGACAGACAACCCCATTCCCTGCATTTAGGCCCTTTTGCACAAATCTACACCGTTTCACCGATCTGAACAAACATTGTATACTTACTCTTTGGAACCCTGCGAGTAACACTGTCCACTTCAAATTTCTAAAAGACCACCCGATTCCCAGCATTTAGGCCCTTTCTTCCAAATCTACACCGATTTACCGATCAGAACCAAAATTCGTATTCTTACCCTTTGGTACCCTGCGAGTAACACTGTCTGCTTGAAATTGCGGACAGACCACTCCATTCCCTGCATTTAGGCCCTTTTGCCCAAATCTACACCGTTTCACCGATCTCAACCAAAATGTGTATATTTCCCCTTTGGAACAATGCGACTAACACTGTCTGCTTGAAATTGCGGAGAGGCTACTCCATCCCCTGCATTTCGGCCCTTTGGCACAAATCTACACCGTTACAACGATCTGAACCAAAATTTGTATACCTACCCTTTGGAACCCTGCGGGTAACCATGTCCACTTGAAATTTCGGACAGACCACCCCATTCCCTGCATTTAAGCCCTTTTGCACAAATCTACACCGTTTCACCAATCTGAACCAACATGAGTATACTTACCCTTTGTAACCCTGCGAGTAACACTGTCCACTTAAAATTTCGGACAGACCACCCCTTTCCCTGCATTTAGGCCCTTTGGTCCAAATCCACACCGTTTCACCGATCGGAACCAAAATTCGTATTCGTACCCTTGGTACCCTGCGAGTAACACTGTCCGCTTGAAATTGCGGACAGACCACTCCATTCCCTGCATTTAGGCCCTTTTGCCCAAATCTACACCGTTTCACCGATCTCAACCAAAATGTGTATATTTCCCCTTTGGAACAATGCGACTAACACTGTCTGCTTGAAATTGCGGAGAGGCTACTCCATCCCCTGCATTTCGGCCTTTTGGCACAAATCTACACCGTTACAACGATCTGAACCAAAATTTGTATACTTACCCTTTGGAACCCTGCGGGTAACCATGTCCACTTGAAATTTCGGACAGACCACCCCATTCCCTGCATTTAGGCCCTTTTGCACAAATCTACACCGTTTCACCAATCTGAACCAACATGAGTATACTTACCCTTTGTAACCCTGCGTGTAACACTGTCCACTTAAAATTTCGGACAGACCACCCCTTTCCCTGCATTTAGGCCCTGTGTCACAAATCTACACTGTTTCACCGATCTGAACCAAAATGTGTATACTTACCCTTTGGAACACTGCGAGTAATACTGTCCACTTAAAATTTCGGACAGACCACCCCATTCCCTGCATTTAGGCCCTTTGACACAAATCCACACCGTTTCACCGATCAGAACCAACATTCGGATACTTACCCTTTGGTACCCTGCGAGTAACACTGTCCACTTGAAACTTTTGACAGACCACTCCACTCCCTGCATTTAGGCCCTTTGGCAAAAATCTACACCGTTTCACCCATCTCAACCAAATTTTACATACTTACCCCTTGGAACCCGACGAGTAACACTGTCTACTTAAAATTTTGGACAGACCACTCCATTACCTGCATTTAGGCCATTTGAGAAAAATCTACACCGTTTCACCCATCTCAACCAAATTTTACATACTTATCCTTTAGAACCCAACGAGTAACCCTGTCTGCTTGAAAATTTGGGCAGACCACTCTTTTCCCTGCATTTACTTTTAATTTCGGGCAGACCACTCCTTTCCTTGCATTTAGGCCCTTTGGCAAAAATCTACACCATTTTACCCATCTCAACCAAATTTTACATACATACCCTTTGGAACCCGACGAGTAACCCTCTCTACTTGAAAATTTGGGAAGACCACTCCTTTCCCTGCATTTAGGCCCTTTGCTAAAAATCTACACCGTTTCACCAATCTCACCCAAATTTTGTCTTGCTCGACTGTGATTCATTATTACTATTACGTTAGTTTGTAAGTTTGACGTGCCAATTCAATCGTTGTAGTGTATGTATGTCCCCTATGCGTTCATATACCATTCATCCGATTGCGATGATACTTGGGTCAGTTGTTGTGTGGATTCCAGGGAAGGTTTCTAGCTACAAATTATGTATGTAACCCAAAAGGGTGAGGGACTTAACAGGAAGTTTTAAATGCCACAGTAACCCAATTGCACAATGCCAGTTGTGATGATGATGATGATGATGATGATAATTGTTGTTTAAAGGGGCCTAACATCGAGGTTATCGCCCCTAATGGTTTGGGGGATCGTGAAAATGAAACCAATACTAAAACAAACTACAAAACTAATGGGCTAGAAGAAGATAAGGACAAACGAAAGGAATAAGGGAAATAAAAGACAGGAGGAAATGAAATGCCTCAACCCTAGATAAATGAGAATTGAGGACTTGGAAGGAAGGAGAGTCACGAAATACAGATAGGAAAGGGAAAGAGGACACGGTCCGTCCCAAAGGCAATGGAAAAAAGGGGTGAAACCGGACCCAGCTCAGGACCCTCAGGGTTGCCAGCTTCCGAACTCACCAGCCATGAGCCCTTGAGGATGTAGCACTATCCAGGGTGCACCAGAAGTGGTGGGGCTACACACACCCTGCCTCCTTGAGGGCCTTGAGCAGAAGACATGAGATATTAAGAAAAGAAAAAGAAGGCTGACACCTTGAAGAATGAGGCTATCAGGAATGATTAGACAAGGGCCAATTAAGGCGGGAAAGTGAAAGAGTCACTAGGCCTCGGATACCCTGATACCATCGGAGTCGGAAGAGAACAAGAGTTTGACCAAGGGAGGCTGACTGGAAAGAGAACTGAAAGGAGCCCGGCACCAGTAAGTAGAAGCAATGCCGGACTCAGCTGGGGTCCCGTGGTCGAAAACCCACGTCCCACAAGTTGTGAGACCCTGGAGGGTGGAGGGTTGGAGGAGGGGGCAGGTGTGAGAATAGCTTGCTGATTTATCGCAAGGTAACATGTCCGGAGGCCGCCGTGTTACCTGGTATTGCTGACTATGCTGATGTTCATACAGGGCCTTTGGTCAAACCACTGTAGTGTTACGAAAGAGTGAGTGATTCACCGGCCAATGTAAAGACCAGGAACCCCCCCGAACGTCTGTCATCATATATCGTCATCAACTGCGATATTCTCAGGTTCGTGCAGCTTGGACCCGAGCAGTACTTCATAAGCTCTTTCGCTAGACGCTTCGAGTATAGGCCTAAGCCAGAAAATAAGGTTCAGACTTTGGAAGACATCGAAGGTAGAAATCTGAATTACCTATATCAGATTTAAAATTACACCATGTTCGTTTAGTAGTCATTTTTCATTACCTTATTATTATCATCATCATAAGGGCAAATGACCTAGATGTTACGCCCATTATACCACTAATTACCACACACAATACGTCTTCATCGCCTGTGAATTTTGAAATATTTCTATCACGGTAGTCTGTATGTTTGTCGTGTCAATTCAACAGTAGTTTTCATTATCATCCTCATCAAAAGGGCAAATGACCTAGATGTTACGTCAATTATACTAATAAGCAACACCACAGTCTTCATCGCCTGTGATTTTTAAAATGTGTACTTCCATTTGATTGTAAGTTTGATATACCCGTTCAGTAGTAGTCGTCTTCATAAATAAATATAATTTATCACGTTGAGTGTTAAGGAGACTGAGATATTATCATCATTCCACCGGGCGAAGCCGGGTACTACTGCTAGTAAAATATAAAGTGTGATCTCTTCTTCCTCAATAGCATGTAATGAATACGGATCGGGTTGGCACTCGCCGCTACGCAGCGCTACAGTCGATTTGAGATTGTTGATTTCCACATATGTTTATGTGTTTATGTGCGATATATTAAGTATTTAATCGATCGGTGTGTTTTGGTGGTGTTCTGTGCAAACTTTTATTGATATACAAGGGCTTACACTATTACTTCATAGTATTAATACCTGAAATGCTATTGTAGGAAGCATTAACTGAAATGGAATTTAATTTCTTGTCGTGTGTTGACGTTATCTTCGTGTGTTAATTTTATTGTTATTTAATGTAATAATAATAATGTTATTAGTTTTACGTCCCTTTTAACTACACTGGCTTTAAGAGACGCCTATTTAATGTAAGTAAACAGCAGTTTAGCCCTTACATTTTCATGAGTGCTTAAATGTGAGTAGTGAAGATGCCTTGCTCTATTGTACCAGGATGCAGATCTAGCTGTGGGGACTGTAAAGAGGTCAGACGGTTTTTCAAACCTCCTAAAGATAAGGAACGTTTTATCAAGTGCAAAGGGGCCATACCAGGGAAGGATAGGGAACTTACTGAAAAGTCCTACATCTGTGATGCTCACATTTCAGAAGATTTAATTGTTAAATTTGACAAATTTGTGATAGAAGGGAAGGAAGTAGTACTTCTCCCAAGAACCAACTGGCGATTGAAAGACTATTCTGTTCCACATATTTCCTAATTTGCCTAAGTATTTGTCCGGTATGGTGTAAATAAAAATACTCTTGATGCCATTAAAGACTACTTCTGTGAAGAAAGGGATGAGAATAAAAAGGCAATGAGTTAAAAAACATATAACTTATCTACCGTAATGGTGAAGGAGGCGTGATCAGTTTTAGGCAATAGCCTACTCTATGAAGGGGTCATAACTATGCCTTCTATGTCTGTTTAATGTTAAGTTCTTCTGAAATGATGGTAGTTTACTAATTTTGGTGTTTGTGGAGTGACATTTATGGGTATAATTGATTTTTGTAATATTCTACGGTAAAGTTGAAGGAGCCGTGATCGGGTTTAGGCAATAGCCTACTCTATGAAGGGGTCATAACTATGCATTCTATGTCTGTTTAATGTTAAGTTCTTCTGAAATGATGGTAGTTCACTGATTTTGGTGTTTGTGGAGTAAAATTTATGGTTATTATAGAATTGTATAGTAATCTACGGTAAAGTTGAAAGTTGCGTTCGTACGGCCCTTTTTTTTCTGTGTTGCAAGTCTGTTAAGGGAATGTAAAATGTGTAACAATGTGAAGAAATCCTTTCTGATAGCGAGGTTAATTTTTCCGTTCTTTTTTAAATTTACCGATAGCTGGCAAAACTAATTGCATTTTGAACTTGCTCTCTGTCTTCGCTTATTGTCGAAACTGGACTATTACAGGAGACGACTTATTAAATTATAATTGGGCACAGTAAAGTAAGTGGAGATGTCGAACTTATTAGCGCCTATGAGGATATCTTGCGGTGTTTTAACATGTAAAACAGGTCGCAAGGTTTTAAAAGTCTCGTAAGCGCCAATGCTAACTTACATCACAGATCGAAGCCAGCGCTGCGCTGCGGCGGACCAGGCGTACTAGGCCAGTGATATCACTTCTTATTCTATTCGTTATAGTAATAGTACAAAAATAAAAATCCAACCTGGGGACCATCTGAAATATTTAGACGGTTCTCAATATCTACGAATCTGTTACAGTAATTGAACTGAAATTTTGTATGTTGATAGTGGCAATTAACATGAGCAGGATATATGAAAATAGGCTGTATAGTTCTTCACGGAACTACTTGTTAGTGGAAGAGGTTTTCCGTGCTGGTGGGAACTTTACGGAGCATAGTGTGATAGTGATGAGTAATAATAATAATAATATCGTATGCTGCCGGGTGCAAGCTTTGTTATTTGACACCCAAAGGGTAGCTTGCATGTCGAATTTTGTTGTTCCTTGAAACACTATGAAAGTCAAGGAGGTTAGATATGTAAGCTCCTTGAACACTATAGCGTTTGCTAGTAGAGAAATGAGAAACTTTGTGTTGGCGGTAAATCCGGAGATTAATTTTGCCATTATGAACACGGCCTACTGAATTCAAATGGGTTCTTTGACATGCCAACATCGTATGACATGATGAGTACCGTATATACAATTGCATTACTTAATTTAATGTAATTGTTCTCCTTGTAGCAACATAACATGAATGTACTGCCAACCCAACACGTCCCACTAGGCGAGACGCGCACTGCGGAGAAACTTTGCGGACACACAGTATTATCTAAATACAAAGAAGTGTAGTGCGTTTAGCGGAAAAAGAGATTCTGAAACCATTGTATGTGGGTGAACGTTTGTGACATCACATAATGTACAGTATCGGTATTGCAAATACAGTATATTGGTATTAAACACGGTAAAGTGTGTATGTTTATACATCACTTGCGCACGATGCCACCATAATGATTGTTTTCCCTGCTTCTATGACCGCTATCATCCTCGTTCGTGCTGTACTTCAGCACTCGAGCAGCACGATAGTGATTAGCAAATAGGGTCGCATAATCAGTTGTACTAACAGTAAATACTGGGAATAAAGGTGGGCCTATTCATTCATTAACCTCCTGTACGATTTATTCTGACTCGCTTTTCCCGCACACATAATAATCATAATAATAATAATAATAAATAATATCGCATGGCCTCGGGTGCCGGGTACAAGCTTTGTTATTTGACACCCAGAGGGTAGATTGCATGTCGAATTTCGTTGTTCCTTGAAGCGCTATGAAAGTCAAGGAGGTTAGATATCTAAGCTCCTTGAACACTATAGCACTTTCTAGTAGAGAAATGAGGAACTTTGTGTTGGCGGAAACTCCCGAGATTAATTTTGCCATTATGAACACGGCCTGCTGAATTCAAATGGGTTCTTTGACATGCCAACATCGTATGACATGCGTATCGTAAATTTTGCCACCTTTCAAAAATCACTTACCACGGCCAGCAGCGAACCTGCAAGGTTGGGGTTAGTGGTCCTACACGATAACCACTCACCCACTGTGGCAAGCCCCGCACACATAACACGTTATTACAAATGTTTGCAAAATTAGGCCCTATTCACGATACCTACTGTTGTACGAATTACCAATATTAACACAAAAAAAAAGAGAAAACACAACACACTGCAAAGGCTCACCGGTGGGATTCGATCCAGCGATCCCGCGCTTACGAAGCAGGGCTCTTACCGCTGCTCCACGCGCTCGTTAGCTTCTTGCTAACGTACAACGCACATGGACGCCGGACTGCAATAGCTAATAATTAATTTCTCGGAAATCACTGAGAAGCCCACCTTACTACATGCACCTGTTATACGCCTGGTCATGCCTTACACGACGTGTACTAAAGATGGTTCGTATCGGTGACCCATGCATCGTATCCTCCCCTTGTGAGTGTACCCCTTTCTAGCCCTCACACCAGAACTAAAATTTCTTGGCAGAGCCGGGAATCGAACCAGGATCTCCGGGGTGACAGCCTAGAATTATAGCCGCTACACCACAAGATGTGCTGCTTTGACGTCAACTCACCTTGTACTTCCACTGAATCCAAACAATGAAATACTTCAGGAAATTCCTAATCGTCATTTAAAAAATATTTTTGAAGCCATTTTTCAGTGTTGCCATATTAACAATTAATATCGTAGCTTTCAGTCGGTCAACACTAACTGAAGGCAACAATATTAATATATCTTCATTTGTTATAGCGTTAGTACATGGAGGAAAGGAAGGAAGGAGATGCCTTCGCTGCGCTGCCTAGTGCAAGCTGTAGAAGCCAAACGGCTCACCCACTTTGGTTGCAAGAAAATGGCTGTCCCTATGCTTAAAGCCGTAAACAACTCCAACTAGTAATGTATTTTAGTGACATAAAACTGCAATGACAAGTCAAGATTTTTTCTTGGATAGGCAGAATACACTCTGTACATCACGGTACTTGGCACAAATAAGCTGCGTTATCTTTTTAAAAGCCAATTGAAATATAAATATGAGAGCACCTTTGTGAGGCTAGTTTTGTAAGGAAGACGCGGCAAAACGTAATAATACGCTGAAACACTGATTAAATTGAATACAGGTGTCTGAAGATGCAAGTTATACCAAGGAAGGAACATCTTGGGAATTAAAGATGTCGAACTAATTACGGTATTTCACCAAATTGAGTTTTATGTTCTTATTGGTGTTGAGGCATTCATCAGTTTTTAGGCCTAATTTCGAGCACAGCCACTTTCATTCATTGGTCGTACACATTTTGATATTCAAGAATACGAACCTGAAAATTAATAAACAGAACAATTAAAAAAGGACGCATATTTGCACAAAAATTCGGTATAGCCTGTACTTTTCGGTACCGTACGGTATTTTCTTTGTGGGGGTAGAAATTTGACGATTAGCCTCGAATTGATTAATTACGTAGGCCTACCGTAATTATTGACCGACAGCCGTTTGATAATTTGGGATTTGCAGAGGAATGATTTTTTTATTTTTTTGGTATAAGGGGTAGGCCTACCCATGCTGAGATTAGAATTGAAGAGTTTTTTTTTAAATAACTTATCACTACTGTTATTACGTTTCCAAAGTTGTATAACCGGAGCGCGATAAGAACCAGGGCCAAAATAAGGTTTAGCCATGCACAATGCCTCATGCAAGTCACAGAACACCGAATACGAGTTAAGGTTACGCCCACTTTGGTTGCAGCGCTTGGCTTCACTCATAAGAGCTCAGGGCATCTCCTCTTATAATTCTTTCCCCCATGCGTTAGTATTACCCAAATGAGATACGAGTGCCAGCGGCCAATATGGGAACTAGTGTTTGTTTACATGTGGTTGGTTGGTTGGTTCCTTAGTTTAGGGGCTGCGACAACGTGTTCATATAGCCCCCATGTACTTTGGGTGTGTGTAGAATCTCTCTGATATCCTGTGTTAATTTTGATGGCTGGATTAGTGTGTGCTATCTGGTTTTAATTCAAGTAAGGACTGTAGAATTCGATTTTCAAGTAGTTCCAACTTTTGCTACCAAACGTCACCGTCAACTAACTTTTGCTATCAAACACCACCGTCAACGACCAACTAGTTATGAACTTTATTGCTAGATGACACCTCAGTCCACTCCTGGCGACGAACGATGGAACCTAAGAGCGTTAGTCAAATCTAACCTATAATTTAGCTTCACAAAACTGTAATCAGTGGAAGGTTCTTTATCATGCCATCACTCTATGACATGGGACCGCCGGCTTTACTTCCCCTCCGAAGGAAGGCATACTGAAGTATTTTTAAGCTCCTAAAAAAATCCGAAGACTTCGGCCGGGTTTGAACCCGCGACCTTGGGCATAGAAGCTCAGCATGCTACCAACTATGCCACCGAAGCCGCCTTGTTTACATGTCGTTTGAACTGTTGACAAGTACACGGTCATATGGATAGGGTATGACTCATTTCCAGTAATCTCAGTCACCATTCTCATCTCTGTGGTGGCACGTCCCTCAGTTACGTTTAGTAGTACTGCAGTAGAAGAAGCCTCCGTGGCTTAGGCAGCAGCACGCCGGCCTCTCACCGCTGGGTCCGTGGTTCAAATCCCGGTCACTCCATGTGAGATCTGTGCAGGACAAAACGGGGGCAGACAGGTTTTTCTCCGGGTACTCCGGTTTTCCCTGTCACAATTTCATTCCAGCAACACTCTCCACTACCATTTCATTTCATCTGTCATTCATTTAATCATTGCCTCAGAGGAGTGCGTTAGGCCTCGGCAGCCGGCACAGTCCATATCCTCGCCGCTAGATGGGGGCTTCATTCATTCCATTCCTGACCCGGTCGGAGACTGGAAGCAGGCTGTGGATTTTCATTTTCAGTACTGCAGTAGAGTCTCGCAAACTCGGCACTCGGTAACCCGGCACTCCGGATTTCTCGGCCACCCTGACAGGAGAAAAAATCATGACTTTTGTTTGTTTTTGTGTTTCCGCACAGAGCGTTATTATGTTTTCTTTCGTCTTCTCCGTCTTCTCCGCTATGGACATTCTGTTTCTTCGCCGTCATCGTGAAGAGGCTTCAAGAAACAGGTTTCGAAGCGAAAAGCAAAAGAACATAACTTACTTTCTTTTTGCAAAAAAGAAAGGAAATGGTAATTTTCATTAAGTGAAAAAACTATTTGCTTACAGGAATTGTTTTGTACATAGCCTATACTGTACAGTGTACATATTATAAAAATAATTTGTAGGCCTAGTTTCTCTAATCTTTCTTTTATAATTTAATTGTTTCCCTTGATTTTTATGCAGGACTGTAGTACAGTACTGAACGATATATTCAAGTACTGTAATTGTAGTGGCTTAATCGTTTTAAAACTTTTGTTTATGTTAAAAACAAATAAATGTACTGCATTGCATTACTTTTAAACCAAAACTAACAGCTTATTTCTTCTTTTTAACACATTTCCCGATAACCCAGCATTTTCGCGAACTCGGCCACCCTTCGGTACACATTAGGCACTGTACTATATCACCGCTGTGTCCCCCTCTTTGTCCCGCAAGGAAATAGTTACTTTGATCAGTAAACGCTGCACTGGCGTAACAAATATCAGCAGCACTTCTTTTTCTACTACGTAATAATCGGTCCCGTAATGATGTGTTCGCGAGCATTTCACTGTAGAGAACGGAATGAGCAGTAGCAAAGTACAAGAGCCCCCACCACAAGCACGCCTGCAGTGGTTGACCATGTAACTCCTGCCAAACAGGCTCCGTGCTGGAGCCACAACTGCGACCATTTTGATGCTCTCAATCCATTCTGATTTTGTGGGTCAGACCTCAGAGCAACACCTCCTGCCTTGAAGATACTACACAGGAGAGATAAAAATGAGGGTTTTTAATTCGTATTATTATTATTATTAATGGTAGTATTATTATTTTCATTATTTGCAATGCCCACTGTAAGAGACCGTTTGAAATTGTTAGTTAGCCTGCTGGTTTTCGCCTTCTTATCCTCCCAAAATCTCTTCATGAATGCACTCGTTTCCATCTTGCGTTCTGCGGGCAACTTCCTGCTTTCTTGTCAGCAGCCCCTGATGTCCTGGTTTGATTCCCGGCTCTACCAAGAAATTTTGAATTTTGTTCTAAGGTCTGAAACGGAGTACACTCATCCTCGTGAGGCAAACCAAGAAGAGGCGGGTTCAATTTCCATCTGAATCATATTGGAAGATGTTTTCTGTGGTTTCTCCACTTCTACTTCAAGCAAATACTGGGATATTTCCTAACTTAAGGATACGGCCACCTCCTTGCCAATCCTCACCTGAATAACAAATACACACATTATACAGCCATCATAATAACTCAGGTTATCAGACAAAATTACACACACATAATTACACGGACCTCAGCCATCGTCGAAGTGGTTTTCCGTGGTTTCCCACTTCATCTCTTGGCAAATGCCGGAATGATACCTACTGTAAGGACACGGCCACCTCCTTCCCTCTCCCTTGCCTATCCCTCCCAATCTTCCCCTCCCTTCCCATCCCTCATGAGGCCTCTGTTCACTTTGCAGGTGCGGCCGCCTGGGCGAGGTGCTGATCACTCCTCCCCAGTTGTATCCCCCGGTCCAGATGTTTCAAGCTCCATGACACTGCTCATAGAGGCGGTAGTGGTGGGATCCCCCGCTGAGTCCGTGGGAACCACCAACCTGGAGGGTAAAATCGACTAAAAATAAAATAATATACGGAGCTAAATGACCATGAATTCGTAATGCTCCTACATAAGGTAATAACGACAAAATATGGCAAAACATATTTCGGAATATTTGTATAATTTTTAACTTCAAACCTAGTGATCAGGATCAAATGATGAACACCCGAAGGTTGAAACACGCAATCCTAAAATTCCCCCTTGATTAGTGAATAATATTAAAACATAATTCTTTTACGAAAGAGTGTTATATAAATAGTTACAATGCCTTAATTAATTGGGAAACAGCGTGATGAGTGACAGAAAAAAATTAATTCATAGCTAAATTTCTACCAATCCCTCCCAATATTATTCTGCTAAGGTCCAATTCCAGTTTTGTACCGAAAATAAGGTCCCATTAACACCAACCTACACATATGGGGTACCTACAGGTTGAGCATAACCCAATGCGTAAGCGAAACGCACTCACTTACCCTTTAAATGCCTCACAATTAAATAAATACCTTAAAACATGTATATTTTCAATGAAATAATGAAAGAATGCAACACGATAACCATGGTAACAGAATCTCAATGCAATACAATTCGAAATATTACATTACTGTGAAAGTTTCCAGACGGTTATAAGGTTATCACTGAACCAAATTAAGCTGTAAAATTCATCAATACATACAGTATAATGCGCTTAAGGGGGCCAAGGGGCACTCTAGATTTTTTTTCACGCGTTGTTCACGTGTGAGTGTGGTACGAAAGGTATTTTTCACCCGACTATAAAGGGTCTCGGAAAACCACATTTAGAGGCCCTTAAATTAAAGTGTTTGTGATATTCCCAGAAAACTAACTTCGCTCTGATATAACTATGAAGGAATGACAAACCCCTAACCACTGCACCAGTAGCTGAATTGATAAAGTCTGATTATTCATACCAAGCATAAATCAGTCATAGCATTCATGATTTTGCTAAGTGTACTCTTTACAACTAGAATATTAGCGGGCGAAGCCGCGACGGGTAATGTTAGTGAAAAGTTATTTGTGATGATGGACAAAACACACACACACACACACTTACGGAAACAATATCGATCCAAGAAGCCTAATTTCAGAGGATAAAAATATATAATAAAGACATCCTGCTTTCTAGTTTGACGGTGAATGGAATATTGCCTCCGTCTTCAACTTTAACTGCACACTGCAATAGGGCTGCATTCCGGCATGTCACACACAATCTCTGCAGTACTGCGACATTTGAAGACGTGCCCGTTTAAAGTAGATGGGGCAATAAGCATTCATGTCTCCACCCTTCACTGCCATATTGATCCTTAGGATGGAGTGTGCCAGGACGTATCGGAACAAGGCGAGTTACATGGTCTAGTTAGTGGGTTATTGACCACACAACTGCAAAGAAAATAATTATGTTTCATTGCGAATAAAACTTGTTATTGTTATTACTCAGCAAATCTTCTGTAGGTTTTTGTCGTAACTTTTGCTAGTTTTGCCTAGGTGCACCAAGTCAGACTCATCAGCGGGATCTTGGGAACCTTGCCCTACGTCCCCTTATAGACTGTCCTATCGCATTAAAGAGATCATCCATAAATAGCCTGGATACCCACCTTTTGCAGCGTGGACCGTTGCGAGTCGTGCAAGAAGGGAGAGATCACCCAGGGAATGCTACGCAAACATTCCCCACACCATAATGCTCTCTCCTCCTGCCTGAATCCGTCCGGCGATTGTTGCAGGACGTTTGCGTTCAGACGTTCACGCCTTATACGCTAAAAGCCATCATTTCGATGGAGCAAAAAAAACGTGAATAATGGACTACATGACCACGATGGCATATAGATCCTAAATAAATCAACAACAACAACAACTGCACCTACTGAGAGGCCTAACATAAAACTGGATATCTTGCAGCTGTTTTGCTGTTGTTGTTTTTTTTTTTGTGTGTCGCCATATGTGGACGTCCAGTTGCGGTATTGGCATGCAAATTCCAGCCTTCGTCGCCGATGAACAGCTGAAGTCAGCATGGGTGTATGAACCAGGCGTCCGATGCGGGGCAAGTACGCTGCAACGTTCTCTCAACGGTCATTGAGGGAATACTCCTGGTTGCCCCGTGGTTTATCTGGCCGGTCAGTTGCTCTACAGTTGCACGCCTATTCGCCCGTACACATCTCCACAGTCGTCGTTCATCCCTCTCATCTATGGCTCGTGATGCACCACAGTTGCCTCGGCGCCATTTTGCCATGCACGGTACACTTTAACCACGGCGTCACGTGATCAGTTTACAAACGTAGCCGTTTCGGAAATGCTTCCACCCTTGGCCCGAAAACCAATGATCATTACATTTTATTCGTCAGATAAATCGCTCCATGTCTGCATTGCGACAGCGATTGCACTGTCTTCCGCTTCCATTCGACACGCTTTATATGCCCTCCACTGCTAGGTTTTCTGTGGGGGGTTATTGAACGCTCACGTTGAACATTTGCGGTGGTCATATTAATGTGACTGGATAGTGTATAATGTGCATTTTCTACAGAGCTCTTACAGTTCGTCTCCTCGCTATAGAGGTTTCCAAAAGGATAGCATATTGGCCAAATAAACGAATGTTTCATGCTTTTCAGTCGGTCAAAACTATTGTACCCAAATGAGATGGGTTATTCCCTAATCCTGAGAAAAATGAGAATAATAAATACACTTGGATGACCTGTTTCGATCGTCAAGCGATCATCATCAGATCCATTACACTTTGGCTACAAAAATTTTATGTCTGAGAGTGTTCAACTCGTCAATATTTGTTAGTTATAGTCTATGTGATATTTTGTTAAAATACTGAAAGTAGTGACCTCCAAACTTGCTTGTTTAGAGTGAATATGTGATTCTAGTTGAATGTTCAATTCAGGTTGTATTGTACAGCCTACTTATCTAATTGAGTATTGCGTGTCCTGGTGAGAGCAGTTGTCTTCATCACTATCTACACTCAATTAGGGGAGGTTCATGTGGCCAGGGTCTCTTATATACCTGGGTATTTCCCCTCTCGCATAGCCTAACTAAGTTTCTCTGTTCGTCGTACAAATGTGACTGTATATGGCCAAGTCTAGTCTCCCTAATGTGGTGTATGTTACTGAATTCAAGATAATCTTCAACTATTAAAGACCTGGTCTCAATTCTCGCCACACATAAGCTAATAGCCATATAAGCACTATCTGGTCTAATGAGAATGCCCCGGCACATTTAATACTGCCGTTAATGCCGGCCTTGGTTTATTGAAGAAAAAGATACATCGTACATCTTGATCCAATAACATGTTTCCCTTATGAATCCCTTATCTAGCTTGGCTACATCGTTATGATGTGTCTTGTTTCCGACGGGGTGTGTTTTCTAGTCGAGTGAAGAGGGGTGAACTCCCCATGAATGTGTGTTCATTGAAATTATTGGTACCCCCACAGAAGTAGCGAACTGCGCGCTACCTCATCTCTATGAAACGAACCTTCGCCTCTTTACAGCAAGAACTAAAAGCTCAAGCTGCCGGTCAGGGACACCAAGATCCCGCTGATGAGCCAGCTTGTTGTCCTAGGTGAAACCCCACACAAGTCACGGCACAAACCTAGGAAAATTGCTGAGTTTTAATTCACTTGCCAATGTAACAACTTTTTGGAAGCTTTCGTAGGGAGGTTATAGCTGCTTGAGCTTTTGTTCTCGCAGTAAAGAGGCGCAGGTGCGCTTCATAAAGAGGAAGGTAGCGCGCAGTTCACTACTCCTGTGGGGGTTTGGGTGGTGACACCAAGAGCGGGCTGATGATCCAGCTTGGTGTCCTAGGTGAAACCCCACAAAAGACACGGCACAAACCTAGAAAAATTGCTGAGTTTAAATACCTGTTATGATGACAGTAATTGTTGATATAGCCTAGGGGTCATTAACATCGAAGATATCCTTACTATAAGGAGAACAGAAAACTGACAGGGGAAAGGAACGCCCTTAGCCCTCAAGGAATTAGGTTCTAGGAACTCTGAAACAAGGAGATTCGTGAAAGGCATACAGGAAAGGGAAATAGGAGAGTGTCCGCAGTGAAGGGAATGGAAAATGGGTAGAAACCAGACCCAGCTCAGTAATACCTCGGGGTCACCAATTCACGAACCCACCAGCCGTGATCACTTGAACGGGCTCATACACCGTCAGTGGGAATTTTCGCATACAGTTACGAATCATATCATAGCTTCACTAATATGTAACATAGAGTTATGAAAACTGACATATTTATAGTAAATACATAGGGCTTTCTTCTAATTTAGAGAGAGGAACAGTATATATAGTAATTCGTGATATATTGAAAGGACCATATTCGTGATTTTTTGAACTCCGTGAATCATAAAAAACACGATTTAACAAGAAATACCAGTCTGAATGGAATGATTTTTTTCATGTAAAGTAAACGCATAAATAGCGAGGATGAACCACCATGAATGTTATATTGTAAATAGTATATTTGTTTAAAAATATTAAATTTGTCTTTCATAAAATGAACAGTTTTTTGGTTATTTTTCCAAGTATATCTCAATTATTTTTTAAGATAATTTCATAAATGAGGTTCAACCTCTAGGAATCATATGATGGAATGTATCTGCCAAGTTTCATCCAGTTTCATCACATAGTTCACGAAATATTGTGTTTTTTTTCTACCAAAAAAGCAACCTTTCGGGTAAACAGCTTTGAATATTAAACACTCCATTGACAGATAGGTGCGTGGTCTCACCTAATACGCTATATCTCTGCCAAAACGCTGAATTTACTTATAAAACTTAACAGATATATTGAGAAAGGTATTGTCTTTCATTTAAACGTAAAGAAAAAGAACTTAAATTTTGACAACCGGCGGTGTATGAGCACCCTCGAGGGGATGCACCGTAACTGGTGGGGCTAGACACACCCTGCTCCTGTAGGATCTTGAACAGAAGGCAGAGAATATCAAGATGTCTGACATCTTGAAGGATAAGGGGATCAGGAAGGAGGAGACAAGGGCCAATACATGCGGGAAACTGAAATATTCCCAAGGTCTTGGATGCCCTCATATAAGGTGCGTTCAAAAAGTATCGAGCCGGAGGCATAATTACCTGTATGTATTGGCCCTGGCTGTTGAGGCAATTGTCCCTCTGTGACACGAGGCGGTCTCATAAAATTCCCTGGGCTGCGATGTGAACCAGTTCCGCACGTACAGCTGGACCTCGGCGTCCGAGGTGAATCGTTGGCCCTGCAGAGCCCTTTTCAGGGGACCAAACATGGCGTAATCACAGGGGGAGAGGTCTGGACTGTATGGAGGGTGGCCGAGAACCTCCCATTTGAATTTCTGCAGGGGTGCCGTGACTGTGTTGGCCGTATGAAGTCGTGCATTGTCGTGAAGTGACCACGGCGGCTATGGCGTTCACTATCACTCGGCGGTCCTGGGTAATGAGTGCATCATTCAGCTGGACGTTGTCATCCGTAATGCAGGGGGGTGCCCCTGACCGGTCATCATCGGCTATATACACCCGTCCTTCCCTGAAGCGCTTGTGCCATACCTTGACCCTTGCAAGGGACATGCTGTGTTCGCCGTACACTTGTGACATTCGGCGATGAATGTCCGTTCACCCTACTCCTTCCGCTGTCAGAAACCGAACAACACCTCTTTGCTCTTCGGTTGACACCTCCATGTCACTGTTTGCAATGCGACTGGCAGTGTTGGACGATTGCTGCATGCTGCTGCTCGCTTTGTATCGACACGTGACGTGCACGCCTGCCCTCTAGCGACGGGCTGTGACCTTCCACGCTCTGGTCGGAACCACACCTAGTTACACACGCCACGATTAGCCAATGTAGTCTCCGGTTTGCACATTCCAGACTCCGGCTCGTTACTTTTTGAAAGCACCTTATACATTCGGGGTCGGAAGAGAACAAGAGTTGAGCAAGGGAGGTCAACAGGAATAATGACAGAAGGTGCCCGGCACAAGTAAGTGGAGACAATGCCGTATTCAGTTCGGGTCCCGTAGTCGCCAACCCACGTTCCAATAGTCGTGAGCCCCTGGTGGTACAAAATACTGTATAAATTATCCTGTATTAAGACAGGATTCTTCATCCAACGTGGATGTTGAATAATGTATATGATGCTGTCCTTTGTGATTCTCAGAATAACAAGTGCGAATGGAAAAGGAAAGCTGAACTGCCGTGATTAGAGTTCAGGGGCCATATAATAGAGGCAGCCATCCAGAAAAACACAGAAAGAAGGGTCTCCACCCCCGACTTTTAATTTCTGCATGTATTAAGCTAGAGGGAAGTCACCGAGTAATTACAAGGGGAGTAAAGTTTTGGGGGAGTATTATTAAGAATCCGAGATTTGCTGACATGAATGTCATTTAATCTGAGTCGGGTCAGTTTCTGAATGGCGTAGGCTCCATAAATTTCAATAGAGTGATGTGCAAAATTTTCTATCAGTCGCATATTATTCATGACATAATGTCCTTAATTTAAGGCTTTTTTTTTAGCATTCTTGTCTGTCACCCCGTAGGTCCGGGTTCGATTCTTGATTCTACCAAGAAATAAAATTCTAGTCTGAGGGCTGGAATAGGATACACTAAGCCTCATGAGGCAAAACTCAGCCATCTTGGAAGTGGTTTTCCGTGGTTTCCCATTCTACTACATGCAAATGCCGGGATGGTTCGTATTTAAGAACATGGCTGCCTCCTTTCCAATCCTCATATTACTACAGACACCAGAGCCTCCGTGGCTTAGGCGGCAGCACGCCGGCCTCTCACCGCTGGGTCCGTGGTTCATATCCCGGTCACTCCATGTAAGATTTGTGCTGGACAAAGCGAAGACAGACAGGTTTTTCTCCGGGTACTCCGGTTTTCCCTGTCACAAATTTCATCCCAGCAACACTCTCCACTGTCATGTCATTGCCACGGTGGGTGAGTGGTCAACGTGTCGGTCTACTAACCCCAAGCTTGCAGGTTCGCTCCTGGCCGTGGTAAGTGATTTTTTGAAAGTCGGCAAATATTACGACACCATGTCATACGATATTGGCAAAAGAACCCATTTGAATTCAGTAGGCCGTGTTCATAATGGCAAAATTAATCTCGGGAGTTTCCGCCAACACAAAGTTCCTCATTTCTTTACTAGAAACCGCTTAGACATCTAACCTTCTTGACTTTCATAGTGCTTCAAGGAACAACGAAATTCGACATGCAAGCTACCCTCTGAGTGTCAAATGACAAAGCTTGCACCCGGCACCGAGGCCATACGATATTTTATTTTTATATGTCATTCATTCAATCATTTCCCCAGGGGAGTGTGACAGGCTTCGGCAGCCGGCACAGTTCATATCCTCACCACTAGATGGGGGCATCATTCATTCCATTCCTGACCCGGTCGGTCGATTGGAAGCAGGCTGTGGATTTTAATTTCAATATAGATTATCAGACAAATTCAATGTACACACATCCAAGTACACTGGGCTAAATGACCACGATATTCAACCTCCTTGAATCAACTAATGCCCCCCCCCAGGGCCCACATCTGGTTGGTCGTGGGTTGACGATCATGGTTCCCCAGCTGAGTCCAGCATTGCTTCCACTTACTTCTGCCGGGCTCCTCTCCGTCTTCTTTACTGTCGACCTCACTTGGTCAACTCGTGTTCTCTTCCTATCCCGACGGTATTAGGGTATCCGAGGCCTAGGGAGTCTCTTCCTTTCCCGCCTTAATTGACCCTTGTCTCATGTTTTCTGATACCCTCCTTCTGCGAGGGGTCAGCCTTCTTTTTCATTTCATGTTATCTGCTGCCTTCTGCTCAAGGCCCTCAAGGAGGCAATGTGTGTGTAGCCCCACCACTTCTGGTGCACCCTGGATATTGCTACACCCTCAGGGGCTCACGGCTGGTGAGTTCGGGAGCTGGTTACGCCGAGGGATTCCTGAGCTGGGTCCAGTTTTCCCCCTTTTATCCATTACCTCTGGGGCGGACCCTCTCCTCTTTCACTTTCCTATCTGCCTTTCATGGCTCTCCTTCCTTCCTACCAAGTCCCTCAATCCACATTCTTCGAGAGTTGAGGGCATTTCTTTTCCTCCTGTCCTTTATTTGCCTTATTCTTCTTTTGTTTACCATTTCTTCTTCTTGTATATAAGTTAGTATTTAGTTTTAGTTATAGTTTACATTTCATTTTCATCTTCACGATCACCCGCACCATTAGGGGCCGATAACCTAGAAGTTAGGCCCCTTAAAACAACAATGATCATCATCATCATCATCATCATCATTGTTTCGAGGCGTCAGCGTTGCGGTAGACCCATTTTTCATCACATGTGACATTTTTCCGGATAAATCTATCTTCAATGGGGTTAGCGATAAGCTGACGACAGATACCCACTTTACGTTGAGTCTATTCAGGGGTCAATGCATGAAGTGCATATCTACAGCTTCTGTTTCATTTCCCAAGTTTCTTAATCTGTCGATGTATGGTTTCTTTTGATGCACCAAGTTCCTGTGACAGCCTTCGAGTACTTCTTTGCGGATTATTTCCAAAACTCTGCGTATATTCTCAATATCCCATAGTTTAGGTCTTTCAAATTGCGATAAAAATCTATTGTTTTCTTCTCCAGCGTTGAGACGTTGGAACCATCGTTGTGCCAAACGCTCACAAATGACTCCGTCTCCTTCCACTTCACATATTCTTCTAGCCATGGCAGCAGCTTTGTAATCTTGTTTCCAGTAGTGCTTTAGAAGGACCGTAACATCCAACTTCGTAAGTTCCATTTGTGACTCTGAACTGACGACTGATATATTCTCGAAATATACGCAATTCCAGTCATGTAAATAGCATTGGCAAACCAAAGAAAACCAGTCCTATCTTATAATACAGCAAACTTAAACAAGATGTTCAGTAAAGATCATATATCCTACATTCTCCTAAATGCATGGGTATTGTTATAACTCGTTGTCCTTTTCAAGGATTATAATTGAATGTTGTTTGTAGTAACTTGTTGAAATACAATGTGCTAACCGGATGTTAAACATGAATATGAGGTGTTACCTTTGTAACAAAAATGTCATTCAATTCGGATTCACCGTATTGGAATTGATATGGTGAATCAATTCTCACACATAAATGGCCGCTATCTACAAACTATTGAGCTGATGACCTTGTAGTTCAGTCAAAAGATGCTTTCCACAAAAAGGTCTGTTGTTGCAAAATTTGGTAGAGATCAAATAATTAGGTTTGTCGTAATTTGACTAAGCTTTTAACATTTGGGTGGCCGCAATTTCGTTTCCATCAATATGGTGGCGATATAAAATATGACCATGAGGTGCCCTTTGCTAATGCTACCTTTGTACCAAATTTCGTTCAATTCGTTTTTACCGTGTTCGAATTGATAGGGAGAATCGATTTGCACACATACATGGTCGCCATCTGCAAACTATTAGGCTGATGATCTTGTAGGTTAGTCAAAAGACGCTTGCCGTATATATGTATTTTGCTGCAAAATTTGGTAGAGATTGTATGAATAGATTAGTCGTAATTTGATTTAAGCTTTTTAACATTTGGGTGGCCACCATTACGATTCCGTCAAGATGGTGGCGATATAAAACATGACACTGAGATGCCTTTTGCTAGTGCTTCCTCTGTAACAAATTTCGTTCAATTCAGTTTCACCGTGTTCGAAAAGATAGCGGGAATCGATTTGCACACATACATGGCCGCCATCCGCAAATTATTGGGCTGATGACCTTGCAGTTGGTCAAAAGATTTTTTTTTATACACAAAGGTATAAAGTTGCAAAATTTGGTGGAGATCAAATGATTGGGTTGGTCGTAATTTGTTTTAAGCTTTTAACATTTGGTTGTCCGCCATTACGTTTTCGTCAAGATGGCCGCAATATAAAACATGACACTGAGGTGCCCTTTGCTAGTTCTACCTCTGTACAAAATTTTATTCAATTCGGTTTCACCGTGTTCGAATTGATAGAGGGGGGGGGGGGGACAGACATTCATAGTACACACACACACTCACAGCCAGACACACTTTTTTGGCCCTGTGTAGATCTCATAAGTCTACTTTCATTTTTTCCAAAAATCGAAAGTAGGCTAAAAACGACGTTACTTACAGTGTGAGGAACCCTAATAAAAAAGTTCATATATTGTAGGCCTATATATCATAATCCATACTTGCAGACATAGATTTAATAGCGTACGTGTAAAGAATTCATGATGAAAATTAATAAATGAAATAGAATGCAGCCGAAATAAATCAGAAACCTCTATGGACATCAAATTGGCTGGTGAAAAAATAAAGGATGTAGGAGACTTCTGTAACGTAGGAAGCAAAATAACCAGTGATGGACGTAGCAAAGAAGATATAAACAAGTAGTTCCGTGAAGAACTATACAGCCTATTTTCATATATCCTACTTAGGTTAATTGCCACTAACAACATACATAATTTCAGTTTGATTGCTGTAATAGATTCGTGGATATTGAGAATCGACTAAATATTTCGGATGGTCGCCATGTTGGATTTTATATATGTAGGTCCTAGAGTTATGTACTGTTACATGCAGATTATTGTGAACGTGTAGTATCCAAACTTCAATCGCATAATTAGGACACAAGAAAAAAAAAGGAGATTTAAAAATTTTTCACAGCTGCCATCTTGAGGTTATGGAAACAATTGAAATAAATTAGATGCCAGTGGATTAACATTCGGATAAAGATTAACTGTACCAAGTTTCACTCCACGCGGATGGTTAAAGTGCGAGAAACGTCCATGTGAATATTTATAATTCGCGTCACCGCCATGTTGGATTTGTGATCACCAGGTTATTTAAAGTCCTATAGGTGAATTTAAGTTCATAGCCCCTATGAACATTAAAAATGCAGTTTGATTGCTAAAATAGATTCGTAGATATTCAGTATCGTCTAAATATTTCGGATGGTCGCCATGTTGGATTGTTAAATGTATAGGCCATAGAGTCATGTACCATTAAAGGAAAATTATTGCGTAGGTTCATTATTCAGACTTTCACTTCGATCGCATGACTACATCACAAGAAATAAAAAAATAATTTTAAAATTCGCACTGCCGCCATATTGAGGTTATGTAAACAATTGAACTAAATTAGATACCAGTGGATTACAATGTGTATAAATATTTCCTGTGCCAGGTTTCAGTGCGCTTGGAACATTAAATCGCGAGAAAGGTCTATTTAAAATTTTCAAATTCGCTTGGCCGCCATGTTCGTTTTGTAGTTAACCGGTTTTTGAAAATCTTATAGATGGACTTCCAGTAGTGCCCTTTATCTCCGTACAAAATTTTAGGGAGATACCGCTAATAGTTTCAGAGATATAGAATGCCGGTGAAATATTTCGCACATCCGCCATCTTGTGATTATGTAAACAATTGAACGAAGTTAGATGTCGGTGCATTACAATGTATATAAACATATACTGTACCAAGTTTCATTGCGTTTGGTTGGTCAAATCGCGAGAAACGACTATTTAAAAGTCGCAAATTCGCTTGGCCGCCATGTTGGTTTTGTAGTTACCAGGTTTTCAAAAGTCACATAAGTGAACTTAGAGTAGTTCCCTCTATCACCATAGAAAATGTCAGGGTAATATCGGTAATAGTTTCGGAGATATTGAATGCTGGTGAAATATTTCGCACAGCCGCCATGTTGGATTGGTGAGTCGTAACAAAATTTGAAGGGCACGGTCGAGGTCGCCGGGAATAGTACTATGAACTTTCCGAGTTTCATAGAAATCGCTCCTGCCGTTTAGATTTTATTAGGGGGGGACACACACACGAATCACACACACACACACACGCACACACACACGGACAAAAGGTGATCTCATAAGCCTATTTTTTCAAAATTGAAAATAGGCTAAAAAGTAGGTTGGCTCAGCCAAAGAAAACATTTCTAAAAGAAAGGAATCTGTTGACTTCGAATTTAGATTTAGGTATTAGGAAGTCATTTTTGAAAGCCATTGTCTGGAGCATGGCGCTATATGGAATTGAATCTTGGACTATTGGTGTAGCAGAAGAGAGGAAAATTGAAGCGTTTGAAATGTGGTGTTACAGGAGAATGATGAAGATCAGGTGGGTAGATAGGATTCCAAATGAAGAGGTATTAAGACGAGAGGGAGAGCAGATGTATCGGCGACTGCTAATGAAGAGAAGAGATAGGTTGGTAGGACACATACTAAGACACCCAGGAATTGCGGGCTTAGTTACGGAAGGAAGGGTCGAGGACAAGAACTGTAGGGGTAGACCAAGGTTAGAATATGTAGAACAGATTGCCTCGGATGTTGGGTGTGGTAGATATGTAGAGATGCAACGATTAGCTCACAGGATAGGGAGGCATGGAGGGCTGCATCAGGCCAGTCAAAAGACTGAAGTCTGAACAACAACAACAACAACAACAAAGGGTCTGATAATGATCGCTTGACGATCGAAGCTGGTCATACATGGGTTGTTTTTTTCGTTTTGGCACCTTAGTTATAACTGGATTAATAACTCACTTAGATGGTTCCAAGTTTCCACAGGCCCTCGATGTAGTCCCCACCGTTGCATACAACGTGTTCCCAGCGATGCGGAAGTCGTTGGATCCCGTTGGCACTGCCCAATCTATTGATGGTACGAAGAGAGCGCTCGGCAGCCTGCTTAACGTCTTCAATGGTATGGAAGCGCTCCCCGCGCATTGTCATCTTCATCTTCGGGATGAGATCATAGTCGCAGCAACTGATGTCGTTAGAATATGGGGGGTGATAGAGGACCTCCCAGCCCCAGCGATCCAAGAATGCCGACAAAACGCCTGCTGTGTGTGCCCTAGCATTGTCATGCCGAACGATGGGCAGTGTAACCATGTGGTGACGCCGTTTCCTTCTCTGAGCTCCTCGGAGATGGTCTTGCAGAAACGAACAATAGTACGCCGCATTAACGGTTCCCCGAGACGTTAAGCAGGCTGCCGAGCGCTCTCTTCGTACCATCAACAGATTGGGCAGTGCCAACGGGATCCAACGACTTCCGCATCGCTGGGAACACGTTGTATGCAACGGTGGGGACTACATCTAGGGCCTGTGAAACTTGGAACCATCTTAGTGAGTTATTAATGCAGTTATAACTAAGGTGCCAATACTAAAAAACCAACCCATGTACAATTGCATTTTTATTAATTTCATGTTGGCTATATTTATTTCAGGAGTACAATTGCATACATTTGTGTTAACCGACTGAAAAATATTAAATTTTGATTTGTATTACAGATTAAGTGAGCCTGTGTTGTTTAGTGGGGATCAAAATATAGCTCTAGAGGAAGATTTAATTGATCAGCTCGTGCGGTGTTGCCTGGCTTCACAGAATGACGGCTGGTGAACCAAAGTGAGAGAGGGTAGTAGCGAATATTGGAACACGCCGCGGTCTAAACCACCAAGCCTCATAGTGCAGGTCATTAGGTTTATACATTTTATTTTTGTTCTAAATTAGCTTCAGCCAGGACAGGTTTATGGTGTTCCACGGTGCGCACCTGGGTGTGGAGGTGTGATACACACCCGAGGCCGCCATTCTATTCCAGTGAAGGGTCACATTTCTAATGCACCATAATTTGTGGTCCACATTCACGTTCGACATCAGTTGTAATTCTAATGAAAAAGTACATAAACTGATTGTTGTTGATGTTGTTGATGTTTGAGTCTTCAGTATTTCGGCTGGTTTGATGCAGCTCTCCATGCTTCCATGTCCTGAGCTAATCGTTTCATTTCTACATAGCTAACACACCCTACATCCGAGGCAATCTGTTTAACATATTCTAACCTTGGTCTACCCCTGCGGTTCTTATCATCGACCCCTCCTTCTACCACTAAGTTTGCTATTGCAGGGTGTCTTAGTATGTGTCCTATCAACCTATCCCTTCTCTTCATTAGCAGTCGCCAGAAACATCTCTTCTCCCCCACTCGCCTTAATGCCTCAGCATGCGTAACCCTATCTACCTATTTGATCTTCATCATTCTCCTGTAACACCACATTTCAAACGCTCAATTTTCCTCTTCTCTGCAGCTCCAACAGTCAAAGTTTTACTTCCATAGAGCCCACGCTCCAGGCAAAGGCTTTCAAAAATGACTTGCTAATACCTGAATCTATATTCTATGTCAACAGATTCCTTTTCTTTAGAAATTCTTTTCTTGCCTGTGCTAACCTACTGTTTATATCCTCTTTGCTTCGTCCATCACTGGTTATTTTGCTTCCTAAGAAACAGAAGTCATATATTTCAGTTATCTTTTCACCTGCCAATTCGACATCCATAGGGGTTCCTGATTTATTTCGACTGCATTCCAATAATTTTGCTTTGCACATATTAATCTTCATCATGAATTCTTTCCTCAAGACAGAATTCATTCCTTTTAAAAACTCATTCAAATCCTCTGGTGTGTCGGCTAAGATGACGATGTCATCAAGCAAACCTCCGACTTGAAATTATTTCTCCTTGTATCTCTACTCCTACTTTGAATTATTCTCCAAATTCTTTCATTGCTTGCTCAATGTATAGATTGAAAAGTAGGGGTGATAAGTTGCAGCCTTGCCTTACACCTTTCTCAATACTGATTGATTCTTCTCGAAATCAAATTTTAAAAGCCGGCTTCTATAGACCAGCCCCATTCTACTACCCAAGGGTCTGTTATGAATTCACAAAATATTCTTGCTTTGCAAAGAGATTTGAAAAATATGTGTCGTCATTCAACATACACAGTACATGTATATATTAATAAGTAACCCGCCCCGGTTTCGCCCGGTATCTTTAATGGTTTACACAGCGTAAGCTTCAAAGGCACACGGACGGCAGATTCCAGACGCAATTCAGAAAAACGGAGGTGAATAGCGAAACTCCAAACACATATAGGGTCTACTCTTCTCTGAAGTCATAACTCGATCCTAGTCGACAGTTTGATGCTGGCTGAAGCTGGGGCAAACTCACTCCGAAGCGAGAACCTTTCATGCTGAACAATACTTACACTCATTATCCCACCCTATATTATTCTGCTAAGGTGCCATTCCAGTTTTGTACCGAAAATAAGATCTCGTTAACACCAACCTACACATATGGGGTACCTACAGGTTCAGCATAACCCAATGCGTAAGCGAAATGCACTCACTTACTATTTAAATGCCTCACAATTAAATAAATACCTTAAAACATGTATATTTACAATGAGATAATGAAAGAATGCAACATGGTAACCATGGTAACAGAATCTCACAGGTCCATCTATTTCTGTAAGACGCAATGCAATTCCAATTATTTCATTTCTGTGAAAGTTTCCAGACGGTTATAAGGTTATCGCTGAACCAAATTAGGCTGTAAAATACATCAATACATATAGTATAATGCGCTTAAGGGAGTCAAGGGGCATTCAAGAATTTTTTCATGCAATTTTCACGTGTGAGTGTGGTACGAAAGGTCTTTTTCACCCGACTATAAAGGGTCTCCGAATACCACATTTAAAGGCCCTTAAATTAACAGTGTCTGTGATATTCCCAGAAAACTAACTTCGCTCTGATATACCTATGAAGGAATGACAAACTCCTAACCACTGCACCCGTAGCTGAATTGATAACGTCTGATTATTCATACCAAGGATAAATCAGTCATAGCATTCATGATTGAGATTTTGCTAAGTGTACTCTTTACAACTAGAATATTCGTGGGGGAAGCCGCGACGGATAACGCTAGTATATAGATATTTTTAATGGTTTACCCAGCGTAAGCCGAAAAGGCACATGGATGGCAGGACTTCATTTGACTCGATTCACTGAAATCGTTACTGCTCGGCTTTCTTCGGTCATGAATGAATGTGTTTCTACAAAAATCTTCCTCTAGAAATCCCTTACAAAATGGTGAAAACAGCATTCAAACCCATCCAGTGGTTCTCGAGATTGCCCGTTACACCCAAGAAACGGGGACTTCGTTTTATACTATGTAGAGAAATAGTATGACACAATGTATGTTGACTTTTGTTTTTAACAAGTAGTTCCGTGAAGAACTATACAGCCTATTTTCATATATCCTACTCATATTAATTGCCTCTATCAACATACAAAATTTCAGTTTGAAGTTGTGATAGATTCGTAGATATTGAGAACCGTCTAAATATTTCAGATGGTCGCCAGGTTGGATTTTTATTTTTGTACTATTACATTAAGATTATTGTGTACGTGTGGTATTCAAACTTCAATCGCATGATTATAACACAAGAAGTAACAACGATATTTTAATATTTCGCACTCCTGCCATCTTGTGATTATGCAAACAATTGAAATAAATTAGATGCCAGTAGATTAACATTGTATAAGCATTTATCGTGCAACGTTTCACTGCACTCGGATAGTTAATTCACGAGAAACGTCCATTTAAATATTTATAATTCGCGTCGCCGCCATGTTAGATTTGTGCTCACCAGGTTACTGAAAGTCCTATAGGTGAACATATAAGTTCATAGCCTCTATGAACATAAAAAAATCAGTTTGATTGCTGTAAAAGATTCATAGATATTGAGTACCGTCTAAATAATTCGGATGTTCGCCATTTTGGATTGTTATATGTATAGGCCATAGAGTTATGTACCATTGAAGGACAATTATTGCCTGGGTCCATTATTCAAACTTTCACTTCGATCGCGTGATTACGACACAAGAAAAAAACTTAATTTTTAAATTTCGCACAGCCGCCATCTTGAGGTTATGTAAACCATTGAACTAAATTAGATGCCAGTGTATTACAATATGTAGAATCATTTACTGTACCACATTTCACTGCGCTCAGAGAGTTAAATCACGAGAAAAGTCTATTAAAATATTTCAATTTCGCTTGGCCGCTATGTTCGTTGTGTACGTGACAGGTTTATCAATGTTGCATAGATAAACTTGTATGAGTACCCTTTATCACCGTACAAAATTGCAGGGTGATATCTATAATAGTTTCGGAGATATTGAATGTCAGTGAAATATTTCGCACAGCCGTCATTTTGAGGTTATGTAAACAATTGAACTAAATTAGACTTCTGTGCATTACAATGTGTATAGACATTTTCTGTACCAAGTTTCATTACGTTTGGATAGTTAAATCGCGAGAAAAGTCTATTTAAATGTCTCAAGTTCGCTTGGCTGCCATGTTGGTTTTGTGGTCACCAGGTTTTTGAAAGACTCATAAGTGAACTTCTAATAGTGCCCTTTATCACCGTGCAAAGGTTCAGGGCGATATCGGTAATAGTTTCGGAGATACTGAATGCTGGTGAAATATTTCGCACAGCCCCCATTTTGGATTGGTGCGACACAATAAAATTTGAAGGGCACGGTCGAGGTCGGCCAGAATAGTGCTATGATCTTACTGAGTTTCATTGTAATCGCTCCAGCCGTTTAGAAGTTATTACGGGGTACACACACACCTCTCTCTCTCTCACACACACACACGGACAAAAGGTGATCTCATGAGCCTATTATTTTTCATAAAATGAAAATAGGCTAAAAATGCCGGGGATGTGGAAATCTTACAACCGCCAGAACGAAAGAAAGTGCCTGCTCAGTTGGTAAGCACATCGTGTAGGAAATCTGAAGGTCCCAGATTGAGTTCTGGTCTCATCAGACATGAATTCTCTGTTTTAAATCATGATGGCTTGTATTTCTCATGGGTGGCACCTCAGGGCTCCGGGTTCGATTTCCGGACAGCAAAGAAATTTAATTTTTGCCTGAGAGCTGGAACAGACTACACTTAGCCTGATAAGGCAAACTCAGAAGACATGGGTTTGATTCCTTCCTCAGCCATTGTGGAAGTGGTTTTCTATTTCTACTCTAGGCAAATGCAGAGATGGTTGGTAACCGGAGGCCACGACCACCTCCTTCCCAATCTTCTCCTAAATATCAAATACACAGGTCAATAAAATCAACACAATAACACAGGTTATCAGACAAAATACCACACATAAACACTGCGCTGAATGTTGACGATGTTCAAGCCCCTGGAATGGAACAACAACAACAACAACAATAAACCTTGTACCTAATTTTAAATCTTCGGAAAGCAGTGCAGGACAGAAGAAATTGGCGTAGTTTGGTACATGGGGTCACGGAGAGTCGGAATCGGCTAAACGAATAGAGAGAGAGGGAATTTTATAACACGACCTAGTGCTTAAAGCCAGCCGCCACAGCTTCTTCAAAGTTATCAAGGACTGGATACTTGAGGCATCTTTCATCTTGAGGGATCTTGTTGTTACGTATATATTTTATCATTTTAAATGATCTTGTCGACTTCGTCGTTACGCTGGGGTCTGGCGTTACGTTACGGTGACGGGACGAATTGTACCCAGATACACTGAGGTGTGTGACGTCATAGTACTGCTTGGTGCATGTATACCCCGACAATCTCTACTTCGTTAGTATAAGACAAAAATCCCCGATTCTTGGATGTCACGGGTAATCTCGAGAACCACTAGATGGATTTTGATGCGGTTTTCACCATTCTGTAAAGGATATCTCGAGGAAAGATTCTGTAGAAAATAATTTATGTATGATCAAAGGAAGCCAAGCAGTAACGATTTCAGTGAAAAAGTCGAAGACAAACTTGGCGTCCATGTGCTTCTTAAGCTTACGCTGGGAAAACCGTTAAAAATATCAATATACTATGAGCTTAAGAATTGGTCAGCAAGAAAAGTTCTACAAAAATGTCCGCGAAAGCATATCTCTAACAATACACCGCCCACTATAAGTGTTTTTAGACTGGATGGAAGGGGCACGTCCCCGCGCACTCTGGTGAGCGTGACTGCATCCCGCGCGCTGGACCTTGCTTTGCCCTTTGTTTGCACTTGCCGTTCGCGAGTAATTTGAAACAAGATAAGCAAGATAAGAATTATGCAGATAATTTTCTAAAATGTTAAGAGTCGCGAGAAGCCTCCAGCCTTTCTAGCATTTTTCAGCATTTGTAGCATTTAAAATGATACAAAGTCTAGTCTTTCAGACTGACTGTAACTTTTTAATATGTGTGTTGTGTCAAAAATTATGGCCAGCTTCCGCTTAATATCAGCAGGATATTAGCCAGGACAATGCTCAACACTGGATACCTTGAAGACCTGAGTAGTCTTAGCAGCAGTTTTCTTATCTTACAGATACCAAATATTGTGCCACCTTGAAATGTCAACCGGGGTTCAATGTGAATTTCATCTAAGGCCACAGTCACCATTCATTTATGAGCTTTCATGTGCTTTGCTTTTAAAATGCAGATACACCGCAATTGGTGTTCACCCTAGAGAATTTCTTTAATATGCCACTGAATTGACGTAGACTACAGGTTTTCATGATTTCAAGCACCCTTAAATGAAAACAGACTGTCAGAATTCCTGCCATAATTGTGAGAATATGAAGCCTATGTTTCCCTGTACAGGAAGTCCCGATTAAAAAATATATTACCCCGGTCTTTTCACATTCCTCTAAGTGTATATTGGGAAAAGTTCTTCAGGCGTACCTGTTTTCATCTCGTGTCTTGGAAAAGTTTTCACTGCACCAAGTATAATTTAAAATAGCAATTACGGTGCCTGTAGGCAAGGATCAAAGTGCTCTAATAGAATGCAAATCTCCTCGAGCTCGTGTTTCTGATTTACATGAGCATCGTCGATGAGTTCCATGCATTTCATTGCAGCTGCGAATATTTTCTGCAGCACAACGCTAGTTCGCTTGCTAGTAAAAGGGATCGGGAACGAGTGAACTTGCACACAGTTCAGGCTGTAATAAAAACAACATGTTTAGTAAAGAACTACAGTAATACACCTCATTCTGTATATTTCAATGATCCATTCTATCGTAGAACTCTACCTTCAACTAAATCTATGTCATGCGGGAATAAAACTGGTCAAGAGAGAAATTTGACTAATGGATAATTTATGAGGACCAAGCTAAATGCGTATTTGCCAGGTTATTTACAGCCTCTGTCTGAAAATCTAACTCTAAATTGAAAGCGGGAGAGAAGCGTGAATGTATGCAACCTGCCTTGCACACCTGATAAGACGGACGGCAGTGAGAAGGGTGAAGTTATGCAATCTATCATGCACATCTGTTCGACGGGTGGCAGTGAGAAGGGTAAATGTTACTTGGAATGGTATGGTCCTGAAAACCATCGTCACGGGTGACGAGACCTAGTGCCTGAGGTACGACCTTGAATACAAGCGTCAAAGTATGGAGTGTCGGGGTCCAGGGTCACGGAAAAGCCCTGAAGGCCCATAAGTTTTCGGACATTTCGGACATCCAACGTAATGTGAAGGCTATTCCTAAAGAATACTATGCCAGGAGTTTCAACGACTTGTACAGCCGTTCTAAGAAATACATAACTATCCACGGGGATTACTTCGAAGGACAGTAACTGCTGTTTCAGGTAAGCCAACAATCCGTTCGTAATATACACCCATTCACCGAACTTTTCAGACAGAGGTTGTAGATTATACGGGCGAAGTTCCGAAAATAAGTTTCGTATTTCTTCTCAAGGACACATTGTTGCCAGACTGACATACACCATGGCATTATGAACTATACACTCTGAACTATTTTAGATATAGTCGCCACCGACATTGATACACTTGGCGTAGCTTGCAATGAGTTTGAAGAAACCACTCTGGTAAAACCCGGTGCCTAAAGATGCAAGGAATTGTCGCACAGCCTGCTCCAAGGTGAGGTTTCTCGATATCCTTCTTGCGGACACTTTTGGTAAACCAACACATCATGGAACATGTGATGGGCTCAGGCACGACCAAAACGCAGTGTGGACGCCACGTCTGTCACCGTTATGCGCCTGTCCACTAACAACATGTCCTATCCTCGAGCAATGGTGTTTTCACTCGTGGATGTGCAGAGACGCCCACTTCGATCTTTATCCTCCACACGCTGCAGTCCTTCACTAAACATGCAACACCAGCAACCGACCGAATGATATCAGAGCGAGCCGATCGTTTGCTCCTCTCACTTCGTCAGTGCACTGCAGATGCGTCATCCCCCCTCCGGTGAAGCTTCTTCCGTAATTGAACCAGGCACGGGTGTGGATTCTTATGGCAATTGTTTGTGTCACCTGGTGTACCATCAGCTCGTGATTTGAAACGACGAAACTTACTTTCGGAGCTTCACTCATAGTAGCTGTTCACCATACGAAGTGTCGTTGAGATCCACTAACAAGGGAACGAATTGCGGTGTAAAATTCTTATCTGGTTGAAATTTAGTATACAATATAGGCCAGTCACTGTAGACACAAAAATCGCGTTAGGTCGCAAAAAATTGCAAGGTTCTGATGTTTTGGTATGTTGTTCGGATAGATACCAATAGTGTAAAACCAAGTTTGCAACCTCGAAAGACCTGTGCTAACTTCGTGGTGCTCGAAAAACCTCGACATTTTCAGACGTTTTTCGGTTTTTGGCTTACAACGTCCAAAATATGCATTCTATGGCAATCTTACCATTACATTCTTAATGAAGACAAACTTACCGACAATTTGAGCGCAAGTCCAGCTCTGTATGTCTTATAGATCTCGAGATACAACACTTCGAAAATGGGCAATTTTTTCCGAAATGTTCGAAATTTGTAGTAAGCTAGTCTTTCGAACAAATTACCGTCTAAAATACTCATTCTATGTGGAAAGTCATTAAAAGTAAAGTTGTAGAGCAGTTATTTAGCTTTAATTTAAGTATTAGCAAAATGCTATAAGATCAATAGTTCTCTTGTTATCAGGTAAAACACAAAAATAGGAAATTGGATTTTTCAAAAAATAGGGCTTCGAATGTACATTGTTATCAATATTGCACGGTTATCTATTAATGTCATGGGGGGGCGTGATGGTGGAGTGGGCTAGCTGCTCGTCTTTCACCCGGACGGCCGTGGTTCGAATCCCGATGACGGCGGGGTGGAATTTTCAACTGAGAACAGTGTGGACAAAATCCTAAATGTCACGCGTATTCACGGGCGGTGAGAGCTCACATGCTCTCAAATTACGCTTTGGTCAGCTTGATTGTGAAAAACGAAATAGAGTTCACTGAGGAGAAACATCTGGGAATTTAAAACCTCCTATTAGGCGAAAGAAGTGTTATACTAAATGTTGCAGAAAATGAAACTGTTCAGCTTATGTCTACCAAATTCAGAACTGCGATAGATCAATTGGAACAAAAAAGACCCTCATCAAAGCTTTGGATACAATACTGCAAAATGACTGCACTAATGAAACAATTCATCCAAGCAGAGAGGATGGGAGATTGGAACCTCCACCTCGAGACCATAAAGAGCATGCGTCCCTTCTTCCACTCGGCAAGGCACTTCCTGTATGCCAAGAGTGCGCGTCTCTATGTGCAGGACATGAACGATCTGCGACAGAATATGGATCCGAGGGAATACAGTCTATTCACAGGAGGAGACTTCACCATTCGTCAAACCCACACATTTTGGTTGGGTCTTTGGACCGACTTGACGATATAACAAGTCTTAATGAGATCGATGAAAAGTCAAGGGGGCCTAACACATGGCGGAGATTTTGAAATCCTGGTACCATGTCCACACACCATTTCCTTCCAATGAAAAAGTACTATCGATCTGCAGTGGCGTGGTTGCAGGCGCTGAAGTGAATTGCCACATGCCAGAAGAAATTCGACGTAATGGTTTCAAAGAAATAACTGGAAAGGAATTTGGAAATGTTAAATTTAAAATGAAAGACCAAGTACGAACATTGGCAGCGGCCACAGTCAAGGTGCACAACAAGCAGGTTTCTATAGACCCTCTCATAATATTCCAACGGCTGTGTACTGTATAACAAAACAGTCAGAGACCGACCTACAAAACCACTTTATATACGAGTTGACCCCATACCCATGGCTCTATTCTCCGAAGAGGGAATGCGAAAAGGAACAAAATCATCATTCTACTCTTCCTTTACGCCCCTCCCAGAAAACGTCGCCGTTGGACTAAGAACTTTTGTTGTAGTGGATGGAGGATACTTGCTCCATAAGGTTATATGGCAACGGAACAGCTCAGTGAGGGAAATTGTAGCTACTTTTATCACCTATACGACCAACCATATTGGAAAAATGTCTCAGTAGTACTCAATGGCTACCCAGAAGAGGGGACAGCTAAGAGCACAAAAACAGCAGAACGGCTACGACGTTATGCAGCCTCAGCGTGCAGCGATATCTTTTTTGAAGAATCGACACTGATCGAAGTGCCCCAAGAAAAGTTTTTGTCCAACCCAAAAAACAAGCAGCGCCTGATCAACTTAATGTGTACTGGACTGGATATACAAGGAATCGAAACAAAGCAAGCTCCAGAGGACGCCGACTGCTTTGGAAAAGAGCGAGGAGTACAAGCACGACATAATCGCTGGAGAAGATATCGACCTCTTGGTGCTCCTAAATGGATTGGACGCCAAAAAACAAAATGTTTTCTACCAGAAAAGTTCCAGGGGTGGAACAGGTTGCAAGCAGTTCTTGTCAACATCATTCATTCGAGGAGATATCTCACTCCCTCCTGGAATAGAGTTGTTCCTCCACGCCTTCAGAGGTTGCGACACCACCTCTGCCCTCTTCGGGCAAGGGAAAACGAAGATGTTGAGCGTCCTTTCAAAACAGCCAGACATTCTTGACACGGCTACCACTTTTCTGAACAATAAATACACCCATGAGGAGATAGGCTCTGCTGGCAACAAATGCCTCATGGCGTTGTATGGTGGTGGAAATGACGATTCTCTCCACGCCTTGCGTTACGGGATATTTGTCCCATCTGCTGCCAGCGCTAAAGTCAACCTCGCTCGTCTGCCCTGAACCGAAGAGGCTGCTGTCCAACGTTCCTACAGAACCTACCACCAGGTGCAGCAGTGGTCGGGGGTTGAGAAAGAGCCCACCAAGAGGGGATGGACAAGGAGTCAGCAGGGGCTGACACCAGTGACCTCACACAAGGAACCAGTGACGCGTGTTTCTGTCCCAGGTGTTAGCTGAGGCCCCTCCATCTTTCGCCACTGTGACATCAATATTGATAAGAAATTACTCATTATCATTAATTGTATTCAATTTCATTTTGTATGAAAAACAATTTTCCACTGATTGATGTCTTTCTTATCCTTTCAAAAAGTCCTACAATTCGTCAGGCTACATTTTTTGAAAAATCCAATATCCTATTTTTGTGTTTTACCTGATAACAAGAGAACTATTGGTCTTATAGCGTGTTGCTACTGCTTATATTAAAGCTAAATAACTGCTCTACAACTTTACTTTCGATGACTTTCCTCGTAGAATGAGTATTTTAGACGGTAATTTGTTCGAAAGACTAGCTTACTACAAATTTCGAACATTTCGGAAAAAAATTCCCATTTTCGAAGTGTTGTATCTCGAGATCTATAAGACATACAGAGCTAGAGTTACACTCAAATTGTCGGTAATTTTGTCTTCTTTAAAAGCGTAACGGGTGACTTTGTGATAGAATGCATGTTTTGGAAGTTGTAAGCCAATAACCGAAAATCGTCTAAAAATGTCGAGGTTTTTCGAGCACCACGAAGTTAGCATAGGTCTTTCGAGGTTGCAAACTTGGTTTTACACTATTGGTATATATCCGAACAACATCCCAAAAAATCAGAACCTTGCAATTTTTGGCGACCTAGAATGTCTTAGATGACTGGCCTAATATTCCTACAAAGTTGTACAATGACGTAGTGAAAACCGCACGAGCCACTTTCATTTTTGAACGCCAATATTGAACGCCGAAAACCTGCCGGGTGACGGCATGAGTGACGAGATGGGAAGACAACGCACCATGGCAGGTCGCGAGCCATCGCGTACTGCTAGGATTCAAGGTCAGCTTTACCTCTTCCCACCTGCTCGCTCATGCCGTCGCCCGACAAGTTTTCGGCTTTGAATATTGGCGTTCAAAATTGAAAGTGGCCCGCGTGGTTTTCACCACGTCATTGGACAACTTTGTAAGAATATTGTGTACTAAATTTTAATCAGATTAGAGTTTTACACCGCAAATCGTTCCCTTGTAAGTAGGACACGAGATATCACATTAAATCTTATCGTCACTATCCCTGATCGTCAGTATCCTAATCTTTGAAAGCATACCAATTCATAATAAGCAAATTATTTTACCTTGTGTATGTTCATATTGTACTAATAGAAATCAGAGCAGCATTTTGTACATGGCTACGACAGACATGTGTTCAGGAGCAGCAGTTTCTCGCTGATATCCTGTTTACCGATTAGGCTAAGTTTACCCAAGATGGAGTGCAGAACTTTCTACGCATGTCTGGGCTGATGCAAATCCCAGAGAAGCTGTGCAAACAAGACGTCGACAACAGTTCAGTAGTAATGTGTGGGTTGGAATAATCAGAGACACATTGGTCCTTTCATTTTACTTGGAATATTGACAGGAGCGTCCTACTGCGCCTTTTAAACGAATGATTTAACTGGTATTTTGCTGGACGTTCCACTGGATTTAATTCAGCGCATGTGGTTCATGCATTATGGAGAGCCGACTCATTTAGCTCTTGCTGCTAGAGCAATTTTACATCAACAATTCCCAAAGAAATGGATAGCGTGTCAGGGACCTACACCGTGACCTGGATATCTTCCCAATCTCAACCCAATATGCCCCTTGCTCACGGTAAATTTTTCCTTCAAATTTATTGTACAATAATTTAATTTTATAAAATTTCTGTTGCTTACGGTCAAATTCAAGTTTTATAAAACCTTTGATAAAACTTTCCATAAAATAGTACATGTTCTATTCCGTAAAATTAATTTTACGAAACGAACCAATCAGGGAAGTTGACATGAAGATGATGCTGGCGCCACATGGTGAGGAGATTGTGAAGCTCGCTTGTAAACGAACACTTCGAAAATGGCAGGCTGCGGCTGGACTAAGGAAGCTGTTAGTGTTTTACTGGTCGAGTACCAGAAATATCAGTGTTTGTATGCGGTTAAAACACCCATATACCACAATAGAAGCGCAAGAAGGGAGGCAGAAATCTCAATCGAACACAAGTCAGGCTGATGTGAAGGCGAAGATAAACGGGCTTCGAACTCACTTGCAGTCTCATTTCAGGAGAAATGGCTTGGCTTATGTTAGCGTCCTGTCGAATATTTTTGGGACCAACAAGAACTAGGAGTTTTTAGCCTACTTTCGATTTTTGCAAAAAATGAAAGTTGACTTATGAGATCACTACAGGGCCAAAAATTGTGTGTCTGTCTGTGTGTGTGTATGTGTGTGTGTGAGTCTGTGTGTGTGTGTGTGTGAGTGTGTGTACTCTGAATGTGTGTCCCCCCCTATCAATTCGAACACGGTGAAACCGAATTGAACGAAATTTGGTACAGAGGTAGCACTGGCAAAGGGCACCTCAGTGTCATGTTTTATATTGCCGCCATCTTTACCAAAACTTAATGGCGGCCACTCAAATGGTCAAAACGTAATAATGCATTACAACCAAACTAATAATCGGATCTTAACCAAATTTGGTAACAACGTTCCTTCATATGAGGCGCGTCTTGTGCCCAAACTACGAGGTCATCAACCGTACCATTTCAGAATGGCGGCCGTGTGAATTATGCAAACTTTATAATCCATAACATGGGACCCACCAGTTCCGACTATCAAACCAAGAATCGTTTAATCTGTTTGAAACGACGTGGCCCGTTTGAAATTAAAAGTTTATATTTTAATATTATAGTCTAGAAGTGATTTTAAAAAGCTGAGTCGTCTCGGTTATTTGACAAGATGGCAGCTGATCTCTCGTTCTGACCTTTATTTTATTAATTTCAGTATGTTGCATGCAATATAGGCTAGTGGTAACAAATATATGAACTTTCTATGAAATGAACTTGGTTTAAAATATACTCCAGTAAAGAAAACGTATAGTCCAAGTCATGATTTGCTATAACGTGGTATATGTATTGGTTCCTAACGATCTATTCGAGTGTGTTCGATTGGCTGAGTGATCAGCGCGTTAGTCTTTCATCAGGCTGGCCGTGGTTCAAATCCTATCAGAGTTAGACTTTTTTTCTTGATTTTTTTTATATTTATTATTTCTTGAGTACTAAGGAAGCTGTTAGTGTTTTACTGGTCGAGTACCAGAAATATCAGTGTTTGTATGAGGTTAAAATATATATATATATATATATAAATATAAAATATATATTTAATTAAAACAACATTCACCACCGGAGTGACATATAAGAGTAATTACTTGAACTATGTTATTGGTAACCACAGCCTTCTAGAGGCGAGCTATGCTCTCTACCGGCCAGTTAGTGAACCCATGTCTACAGTATAATTGCGAAGGTTATTATTTTTGCCGATAGAGGGTACACATCCCCAAGATAAGGCGCGATTATCATGGCCAACGAGAATGACTAGCTCTGGTGAGTTTTCATGACGTCTGCAATGTAGTTCTGTTGCACCACTGCCTGGTCTTCGTTTTACTGCCGGTGTGGTACCTAGTCATCTTGTCTACATCATTGAACCTGTATAAACGTTGGTATTCATTTATCACTTGTCTTCATAGAAGGTATTGATACAAGTCGTTAGTCGGTGGGTAGTGTATTCCGCAGATCTCTTCTATAAACGAATTAATTTATGTTCCGCCCCTTGAAACAACAATAAGTTAATGATATATATACTGTGCTGCAAGATTCTTTGATCTAATTATACTAATGTGCACATAATTTAACTCACAACGAAGGTCACAGAATCTACAACTCGACTTACAGTAGCCTGTTCGTTGCAGCTATTAAAGACACAACGAACCCTTGAATCCTAGTTCGCGTGGATTTTTGTAAGGAGTAACTTCAATAGGCGTAGTTTTGCAAACCTATACCGTATAATTTATCGTGTTTGAAAACACAAGGAACATCTAAACTGCGTCCATTTTATGAAGATTGATATAAAATATTGCATTTCTGCTGCTTATGAATTGCTCTCGACTTAAACGTACAAGCATCATCAAGCAGTACCGGTACATTGCCTACGTCACAGAAGGGTTTGGTTTACGCGCCATGGCCTGTCTTTCTCGTTAGCCGTGCGCGATTACAAATTAGCTGTGTAATAGGTATATTAAATATGTTTCTCCCAGTGATACGTTTAGAGCAACGAAGTTGAAATTATTGTAAGTAGTCGGTGTTAATAAACTGAATACCTACGTTGTTTTGAGTGTTTACTGATGAAATTGCAAAATGCTGGGGTAAATTATTTGAACGCCACTCCTCAAATCCAGTGTGCCAATTTGCACTTCGAATTGGAAGAAATTAGGAGATGATAAAGACAAAGAGTTATAACTATACCCATACATTTAGGAGAAAGTAGGCTATATGTTCTTTCCTGAACATCTTGTTTGAAACTGCTTTCCTCCACTCTTAGAAAATTCCTACTGTGTATGAATTCTGATCTTCTAACCTCAACTCATTTTTGACCAAGGACAGCATTCCTCTACTGATCTCTTCTTTTTATCCATTCCCGAATCCAGGACTTCCTAGCATTTCGTTTCTTCCTTTTTACCACTGTACGACATATAATTGTAGCTAAAGCAGCAATTTTTGCAATTTTTGCTTTGTTTGTTGGAGCCATACTCTCAAACCAATGTGTGTTGAACAGCTGATTATTGGTTCAAAAGTTTATCGGTAGATGACGATCCTGATACATCCACTGATTTTATAAAATAATTTTACCGTGAACAACACAGCTTGGTTCGTCAATTTTTTATAAAATTAGTTGTAAAATAAATTTTATGAAACATTTGACCGTGAGCAACCGGCATTAGACTTCTAGTCATGGGGTCATTGAAAGGCCATTGTGTATGCCACACCTATTCATAACGTGTACATGCTGCGTCAGCGAATAGAACAAGGACAGACGCCGGGAATATGAGAGTGTGTGAGACAGTCAATGATGCGTAGCATAGACGCCTCCATTACAGCTCGTGGTAGCCATTTTGAGCACCTTCTGTAGGGAACTGTAAGTAGTAACGTACACTTTATCAACACAAATGACCAACTTACATAGTGTTATGTACACCACAAACAATGCTTGTAACACGGAAACTAAAGCAAATACACCAAATGTTTACAGGACATGTTTTGCTTGTTGTCAGATCCTCCGTCGAATTCCCACAGCTTTCCTATATATGTAGTTATACCTGTACTGTATAATACAAGAAAATGGCATTCACTAAATCCATTGCTTCTCACCAGAAGAGATATATCTCACAGCTCATGAACTCCTGCCCCTCCTTGCCTGGTCTGGGGCACCCCCCTGCATTACCGATGACAACGTCCAACTGGTTGATGCACTCATTACCCAGGACCGCCGAGTGTCAGTGAACGCCATAGCCGCCGTGGTCGCTCCACGACAATGCACGACCTCATACGGCCAACACAGTCGCGGCACTCCCGCAGAAATTCAATTGGGAGGTTCTCGGCCACCCTCCATACAGTCCAGACCTCTCTCCCTTCAAGTCTCTAAATGACAGTGAGTGTGATGTTTGAGAGCCTGTAATGTAAGGTGCGTTCAAAAAGTAACGAGCCGGAGGCTGTAATGCGCAAACCGGTGACGACATCGGCTAATCGTGGCGTGTGTAACGATGTGTGGTTCCGACCAGAGCGAGGAAGGTCACAGCCCGTCGCTAGAGAGCACGCGTGCACGTCACATGACGATACAAAGCGAGCAGCAGCATGCAACGTTTCGTTATTGAAAACATGGATCCGATGGAAATTGAAAGAATTTATCAACTTCTCTGGAGTGTAGAAGAAGGAGAATCAGAGAACCGAGCTCTTCAACGAGAACAGAGTACGCTACATCGAGACGCAATTTGTTTGAAGATGACGATTCTAATATTGTGTACCATTGATACCCAGATATCTGAAGACGAGCACCCGTCAGTGAATGGTTCACTGAATGAAAGTGAAAATGAAAGCCTTCTGGCTATTTAACCTATTTGCATCTTAAGGAATACAGTCTAATGAGATCACAAAATACAAAATACAAAATACTCTCAATAGGCTAGACATACCCTTATGTAACACATCTAAGGTCTGATATTTCGATGTATTGTGTACAAAAATAATCATTTTTGTTCGTCTACTTTTCATATTTTGCAAAAATGAGGAAAAAGTAGACTTATGAGATCGGGCAAATGTGTGTCTGTCTGTCAGTCTGTCCTTCTGTCTGTCCTTCTGTCTGTCGGTCTGTCTGGCTGTGTGTGTGTCCCCCCCCCCTATCAACTCCTAAACGGCTGGAGCAATCGAAACAAAATTTGGTAGGAGTAAACATCTATACCTGCATATATCACGGCCATATTTGTAAATGATGTCAGTGCTACCAACTGCTGAAAACTCGCAATTGAAATTTGAGCTCCATGTTGGATATCTTGGAAGGTATGAATGGGAGCTATTTCAAAATTGGCACACGTGTAGATAATAATATTGCAGTTTAATTTCCAGGAGGCCATGCATGGCAGTGTTGCCGAAATGATTATAAGCTTGCTAATAGGTCCAATTTTTAAATTCATATAACTTCTACACTATCAATTGGAATTCAACCAAATTTCGTATGTACTATGCGTACATACACAGATATGAATGAGCATACTCTTAAGAACCACCAGGGCTGTCAACTGTTAATAAATGCACACCCTATTGTTTTTATCCAAATACCAATATATCAGAAAGTATGCAAGCAGACAGCTTTAAACTATGCACGCGCATAGTACCTGACATTCTATATTAATTTGGAGTAACTTATATACGTCAGTGCTACCAACATGATTGTAAGCCTGCCGAGAGGTCCAACTTTAAATACACGTAACTTCTATACTATCATTTGGATTTCAACCAAATTTCGTGTGTGTTATGTGTACCATAACCGATATGACTATTCGTATATTTAGGAGCTACCAGGGCTGCCAACTGTTAATAAATACTGTCTCTATTTTTGTTACCCTAATATCAATATATCATAAAGTATGCAAGCCAATAGCTCTAAACTTTGCGCACGTATAGTACCTGGCATTCTATATTAATTTGAAGTAACTAATATAGGCCTACGCCAGTGCTGCCAACATGATTCTAAGCCTGTTGATAGGTCCAATTTTAAAATGCATGTAACTTCTCTACCAACTAATGGATTTCATTCTAAATTGACACAACAATAGATCATATTATTTCAGATTATTTCTGACCAATACATGTATGTCATTGATGCCAACATGATTTTACGTGTGCTGTTAGATGCAATGTTTAACTGCATGGAACGTCCATGCTATCCATTGGATTTCAACCAAATTTTGTATTCTGTACCTTAAGAGATGGAACTAAGAATATACTCAGTCACCAGGGCTGCCAACTGTAGTTCTCTATTAGGCTATATTATACCAGGTATACAGTATTTCGAACTAATTAGAAATTTCGATATTACCAACTTAATTTCGTCATTATTCTAGATAGATCCATTTAGATTAATCATTGGCATGAATCTTAAATTTAAAGGAAAGTAGGCTCTTTAGTTCGTCACGGAACTTCTTGTTTTGTATTAATATCGCCCTTAAATTCTTTGCGGTCGAATTATGGAGGATAATTATCTGTGCATGTCCTCCAGGGTTAAATAAATACTACGCCTAAAATCGCTGCCGGCCCCGTTGTGTTGGGGTAGCGCGCCTGTCTCTCACCCGGAGGCCCCGGGTTCGGTTCCCGGCTCCGTCAGGGATTTTAAAATTGACGTGAGGGTTGGAACGGGGTGCACTCAGCCTCGTGAGGACAATTGAGTGGCTGTCTGACAGTGAGGCAGCGCCTCGATCACGAAAACCAAGTTTAACCGCTGAGGGGACCCGATGCGCTGATCACGCGTCACCCCAATATCTGCAGGCCAAATGGCTGGGCAGCGGTCGCTTGGTCGGCCTAGGCCCTTCATGGGCTGTATAGTGCCAGGGGGAGGGGGGTTACGCCTAAAATTACAAATTTTGAAAACATCTATTAATGTTTGCGTTGGTAGAGTTAGGCCTATTAATCAATACGAAAACAGTAGTAAGCGTTTACTTCCCTTTGGATATTGCATCATCATGACCAGAAATTGCGTAATCCTGATGACGTCATGGGTCCTTAGAGCGACCACGTGGTCCAGGAGCGGGGCATGTGCACTGCACGTGTTAGCGTGGGAAGGGGTTGACCTTTTGGCTTGTTTATGTGATTGTGATAAAAAGTTAATGGGTGTTGACGGCATGGGGGTTGTTTATTAGGATGGTAACTCGAAATTCAGACTCCTCTTCCACTCCTACAGGGGAGTTTCTTGGTTCGATTCTGTGTTTTGTTATTTAATTCCCGGGGCAGCCTGTGTATCATGGTTATTAAGTATTGATTGATTATTGAATTATATTTTGGTAATTTCCCAAGGAAGTGTAGAGAGTCTTGTGTGTCATAACTTTTGAATGAGAGTGTACGGTGAGGCACTCGACATAGCCGGATCGCTACCAGACATGTGGTGTGCAGCTGTTCCGTTTTTGCTCGCGCCGTGCGGCAAGCCATGAGAGTAGCCAGCGCATGTAGTGCATGGTTGTCGTTAAAGTTTTTGCTCGCGCAAGCTAAATAAGTAATCAGATGTTGTAATGCGACACTCTGTTTAAGTACGACATATATTACCACAGCGTGGGAGTGGAGTTGTGTTACTCCTTCTCGCTATGTTATGTCTGTTTAATTTAAATGATGTTAACATTTTTTGTGTTCTGGCTTGCTTCATGATCTCAATCTGGTTAAAGTGTTTTATATGACATGTATAACTTTGAGTGTGTGAAATGAATTTCGATCTGTTTGTTTTTAGATTCCCAGATGTCATTAGTCAAGTCTGTAATTTTTAATGCGAGAACGAGATTGGATGTCGGTTCTCAGAGCTCCATGTGAAAATGTTTAAAATAGCTTTTTGCAGTTTGATATTCGCAATATATAAGAGCACATAGCTATGAAGTAACACTTAGTTTCAAAGCAACTCAGTTAACAATCAACATGACCATGTATGGAAATCTTTTAGTTAAGCTCCAGCAGCTCTATGAGATAAAATCTCTGAGAGAACAATCAGAGAGGCTGGGGCTAAACTTCGCAGTGAGCGCGTTCAAAGTGGAAGAGGACGTTTGGTTCAACGGGCTTAGCAATCTTCAGCAGGACATGTATAATTGCGAGTTATTGGAAATAATTCGAGACCGCCAGCATTGTAGAGAGTTGACGGCGGATGGCGTAACCCCCCACATATTGGGGGTGATCATTCAGCGGCTGGAATCAATCGACTCCGACAGTATCGAGCTGCTCGATTTTCCACCGCTGGAGGAAGAGAGTGTGGGGGGTGAAGATCGTATGGATGCCGAAGAAGGTGGAGAAGAAGAAGAAGAAGAAGAAGAAGAAGTCCAAATGATTAATTAAATGGACGTTGGACAGTGGGTGTTTAAAAAAAAAAAAAATTAAAAAAAAAAAATAATAATAATAATAATAATTTGTGTGGTGTAAATCTTTTTTAAAAATATATTTATTTGATCATTTGTGGTTTACATTAATTATATAATATGAATTAGTGAAAAATGATATGATCTTCGTTCTTAAAGTGGTAAGTAGTTCTTTTTCCAACAAGCGGCAGAGAGAATTGAAGATGCTGTGTTGTTTGCAGAGTGGAATATGCTGGTCTTGTGCACGGGGTAAGTACAATCATTCTTTTCTTTCTTGCGTGTGTTGGTTTTAGTGAGCTGAAAAATATATATATATAGAGACACATTAATAATAATAATAATAATAATAATAATAATAATAATAATAATAATAATAATAATAATAATAATAATAATAATAATAATAATAATAATAATAATAATAATATCTTTTGTGAGGAATAAAAAATAAAAATAAAAAACTTACACTGTTCTAATTATAAGATATTTTTGTTGGGGATCCAAGAGTTGTGAGTTGAATCGAATCCAAGCCAAGATACGAAGGCTCGGGTTCCTTTTCTACGTAGTACTTTGTCGACTAAGTAAATATTAGGATGTTTTGTTCGTTGTAACTCTGCTTCGTAGAACGCACCAAATATTGGGATATTTTTATTATCTTTTAAAAGATATGTTCGTGGATTAGTATTTTGAACTTTATAAATTGTAAATAATTCTGTTGTCCAATTACCTTCGTACCCTTTACTGAAGTGTTTCTTGATTTTTGATATTCTTACAATGTCGCCGATTTTATATTTTGGTTTTCTTAAAGTTTCATTATATTGTGTTGGCAAGCGGGGTGGATTGTTTCTTTTCACATCATTAGGTTTCATGCCAATGCTGCGATGTATTTTGTGATTATACTTTACTAGTAACTCAGGCAAAATATGTACCCATCGGTAAGAACCTCGTGTTGTGAATTCTTTCCACATCGATTCCTTAAGAGTTCGATTAAATCTTTCTATCACACTCGCTTTAATGGAGCTGCCAGTGGAATAATGCTTTAGATTTTGTTTCTGAGACCATGTTTTGAATTCACTGTTATAAAATTCCGTTCCTCGATCGGTGTGAAAATAATTGGGCAATCTTTTACTTTGAGAATAAACAAATTTTAAGCTTTTCACAATCTCACTTCCTTTTTTGGTTTTAAGAGGAATTGCCCATGCATATTTCGAGTAAACGTCAATAATGGTTAATAAATATTTAAATCCATTATTCCATTTTGCAAGTTTGGACATGTCCACAAGGTCAGCTTCATGGAGGTCATCGATTCCTTTGCTAATAACACGTCGTCTTTTAAACTTTTTTCTAAGCGGTGCGTGAAGTTCTTTTGCAATTTCTCGTCTGATTTCGTTCATAGTTATTTTCCAAACAATGTTTTATAACATACTGTGCATTGTTTTACAAACGTTGGAATTTTTATTCAATATATCCAGCATTTCTTAGTTCTTCTTCTATTGCAAAGATTTCGCTGTCTAGTCCTGTGTGACCTGCAGCTTTCGATGCAATTAATTTTTTAAGTCTTGATACCAATTTGTTTGGTTCATTCCAGTGAACGAATTCAATATTGTTTCCGCCTTCAAATTTCCAAATGGCTTGTGGCGCGATGTGTTTTTTTTTGACCATATCCAGTATGCATCGTAGTATTTGCTTTTTCATTTTCATCTGCTGTTTTTATAATTCTATCTATGTCTTCAGTGAGAAGGGGTTCAATTATATGTCTATACTTATAAGATTGCGTTCCTCTTGGAGCTGCATTGCTTGTATTGTATTAGGTACTCAGCTAATAATAGTGTACATCACCCCTTATTATTTTCCCTAATTACAGTACATGGGAATGATGACCATGATTTCCAAGCCTCTAAGTAAAACAAAAACAAATTATTTCCATTTCCAAACAGTTGGTGTGAGGTGAGGTGAGGTGAGTTTTCTAAACGTCAAACTCATGTGGATTTCCACTTTTACTCCAGGTAAATGCCGTGTTTGCCCCCAGAAAAGTGCAAAGAAAATCGAAACATGTTATGTTTGGATCAATTCCTTACCTACATGACAACATGTACTCGAAAGAACAAGTAATGAGCATTCTATGTTAACAATAGAGAGATGCTTGCAAACTGCCAATGCTTAGAGCTCATTAGCGGCTTCTAAGAGAGATAAGGAGTACACTCACTTGAAAGACTAACAAGAGGAGTTTTCGATTTTCCCACAACATCCAATCTGAAAGTAAATATAAATGACTATGCACTTAAGTCCATAACCACCTCCTTACCATTCCTACCCTTCATAGTCAAAGGCACACATTAATACAGCCATCACAGTGACAGAGGTTATTTGTAAAATATCTAAATATCTGAGATTTAACTTGAAATTGACCAGAATTTTGTAAAATCCACAAAATTTACCGCAAATTTAGCAAATTCCACCAAATTTCAGCAAAATCCAACAAATCACTACCAGATTTATTGAAATGCCATTGAATTATTAAAGAATGGTTTGAACTAGCTCAAATTTATATAAAATTACCCGAATATTGATGAAAATTCACCAAATTCTACCAAATTTAGCCAAGAGGACTACAAAGCATGAAATTTAACCATTTTTTAAAATTCACAACATATACTCGAAAATTCTATAATATTCCCTTTACGTGTATGCTTTTTTTAGTTGTTGTTTCGTTTCCCACACTCCCTGCAGACAAATACCTGAACATGACTTTCTGCTAGACTTGGAGCTCCACATTCAACATGATAGCTGAGTTTCATCTCCCATAAACTCGTCTCTGAGGTGGGTGCCAGAAAAGGCATCCAGCTGTAAAAACCACACCCTCACATAGACTTTCATAACTTCTTACGTTGAGGTTCATAACACTACGTTGAATGATTTATCGGTTTCCTTTTCACAATTCCTGTCTATACTTTCCTCTTGAAGGTTGCAAGATGCTTGCAAGGTTCCTAAAATGCAATTCAATTTAATAAATACCTTAAGATGGTTTGATTTGTTTAATGATATGGTGTTGATGATGGATATATACGTTAAGACTAATTTTTGTTAGGTCTTGACTGGCCTTGCAATTAGAAATTGACAAACCAAACATGGGTTATCTACCAGGGGAACACTTTGACCACTATGTTGGTTATTGACCAGTAAGTACAGTTCTAGTAATGAAACAGAAATCCAACACAAACAATGAGCGCACAATGCGGCGGAGATTGGTACCACGATGTACTGTTGGTTATGTAGCTATGTGGAATGTACATCACATATGGTTTACTTGAAGGTTTGGAGATTCCATTAAAGATATTTCTACAATAAACCATTTTCAAATGGTCATTCGTTGGTGTGAAAATATTTATTATATGGTATTTTATGAAAACAATTATGATTTATAAAAAATTTATACGTTTACTGTATTCTTATTTAATGTAAGCACTGGAGGCACTATCGACCAAAATACAGCACTATCTGGAATGTATATTGTATACTTGAAGGTTTGGTGATCCCATTAAAGGTATTCCTACAATAAATGATTTTTAAGTTGTCGTTCTATGGCGTGAAAATATTTAATATATGATATTTGCTAAAAGGATATGCCACTGGAATTATTTTTCAAGTAGTTATTTTAATGACAACAGAGTTCACTGTTAATAACGGGGAGCCCTATGTGGAATGTAGGATAACATGTAACATAATATACGTGACAACTGTAAGGCTTGTGATTTTTAAGATGCCTTTATCCCTATATTAATCACCCAGTTTGCAATACTGATAACTGCAATGTTTCTGAAAAAAATTGAAACAAAACAAAAATCAGCATTGAAAAACCAAAAAGTGGTTGAGCATATATATAGTGGGGAAAAGAAAAGTTTTGTAAACACTAATGTCCAACAAGACTAATTAAATCAGTAACTGTCAGGGTGGCCGAGTGGTTAAGGCGTTTGACTTAAGATCAAATTTCCAAATATATAACGAAGCAAGGGTTCGAATCCCTTCCCTAACATAACTATTGCTTGAACATGCAAGAAAACAAGAAATATACACAAACTATGTTTATCAATTTAATCAATTTTTTTTTTACAAGAGATATACACACAGAATACAGCTCGTTTTTGTTTATCAGTTCTTTTAAACATAACACTTGTTGAAAATTTTTTTTTTAGGGGATGGGGGTGTTGCTACGTTGACTCATCACACAATAATAGCAGCTTTACGAAGTTCATTTTCTATATTTAATAGCTCTTTCTCATAACCAATATGACCAAGCTGTTTACAGGCATGCAAGAGCTGTAGACGTTCGACTAATATATTAGGATCGTTCCATTTGCTATTTTTTATGAATGGTTTCAGAATCTCGGGAAGCAGTTCATCATTATCACCATTAATATGATTATCATCCTCATTATTATAATCATTTTCATAATGATGATCATTATCATCGTTATCATTTCCATGATAATTTCCACCTGTGTCCACAGTCTGTTCAATGGTTTGAGTTGTCTTTGATAGTGTTGAAAGCTTCTTTTTAGATGTGCGAGAATGCTTTAACATTGTTATGTTATTATTACCACTATTCCCTTTCCTCACTAACTTTTTGATGGGGTATATTGTCTCTGATAGGGTTGAGGGCTTTTGAGATGTGGGTGCATGTCTGAACATGGGTTTCACAGGAGGTGTTAAAGGTTTCTCATTAAACAACTCGCTAACAGCATGAGTGCGTTGTAGTGTATTAAACTTGAGGTTAATATTATCTTGAGCAGTACTATCTTTCTCTTGGACTTGGTTTCTTGCTTTGGTTTGGGTTTTCCTTACATTTAGACTAGCGTGATTATTAAGTTTACATTCATGATTGTTTGAAGAAAGTACGTCCAATTCTTTTGTTTTAAGCATTCCTCGACACTGTTTCGATCGTTGCTTTGAACAGCGCCAAATAACAGTTCCATTTTTATTGCTTCGTTTCACAATATATGAATATCCTTTATAGTATGCATAAGGCTTACCATACCTAGTCACTGATACTTCCATATCAACTGTCAAGCATAAACTAATTTCTAGTAAAGACAACTTGGTAATAACAACAATAGATTAATGTGGGAGCATATATAGATGCAAAAATAGGGAGCAAAATTGGGGGTAAAAAGTGTCAGCGAAAGTGGGAGCAAATGTGGGAGCAAAAACTGTGAGCAAACATTGGGAAGCAAAAAGTGGGAGCATATATGGGATGAAATGTGGGAGCAAAGCAAATATAAAAAGTGGGAGCAAATATGCTAACAAATATGTCAACAAATATGCCGGCAAAAGTAAATACACATTTCAAGATAGTTGAAAGTGCAAAGAAAATATGGAAGCAAATATGAGAGCCAATGCAGTGTTTTTCTAAAACAACTAAGCATAACAAACTTAGTCATAACCTAACCTGCCGCAACCTCACCTAACTTAACTTCACCTATCCTAACCTAACCTAACCTACCCTAACCTAACCTAACTTCACCTATCTTAACCTAACCTAGCCTAACTTAACCTAACCTAACCTCACCTAACCTAACGTAACCCAACTTCACCTAACCTAACCTCACCTAACCCAACTTCCCCTAACCTAACCTAACTTCACCTAACCTAACTTGACCCAACTTTACCTAACCTAACCTATCATAAATTCACCTAACCTAACTTTACCTAACCTCACCCAACCTAACCTTTCAACTCTCAGATCAAAATTAAATTCTGGGCATAGCCGAGTTGGAACCCATGACCTCAGGGATAACACCAAAGTATACTAACCACTACATCGCGAGATGGGCAAATTATCATGCTACACAACACAAAAATAAAAGTTTCCTGTAGTGGAATTCATTGGCTGACAACCATAGTTGGGAATTCAAACCCAAGACTTCAGGACTTTTGTTATGAACATTATCAGAAATATTATTCCATTTACATTTTGCTGCTGCTTATAATTATAAGAGTTGGCATTAATATGGGATCAAAAAGTGGGAGAAAAAAGTGGGAGCCAATATGGGAGCAAAAGTGGGAGCAAAAGTGGGGGCAAAAGTGGGAGCAAATGGGGGAGCCAATATGGGAGCAAATGTGGGAGCAAATCAGCTCACCTCGGATATCACCAGTGAGTGCTCATATCCACCGCTAGGTAGCGGAAACACACTTTGCGTGTTGTATGTAATTATCTTACTAAGTTTGACTGCATGCAAAACGTGCTTGTATAAGCTGTGCATATAATTTTAATATACAATTAACACTAATTGTTCAGAACTAACATGTATAGCCTTTTCTAGGGTATCCTTAGCAAGAACGACTGACTAACCCAGGAGTGTAAAGCCTTGCCATATTCAGTAAGCACCTGTTGCCGCTTCCATATTTTCTTTGCACTTTCAACTATCGTGAAAGTTGAAATTTTCTCTTTAGATGATCTGGTAGATGTTCCCACTCTATACGAATTCGTTGTGGTTCATATATACTCAAGCCTTACAGTTGTGACATATCACGTATATTATGTTACATGTTATCCTACATTCCACATAGGGCTCCCCGTTATTAACAGTGAACTCTGTTGTCATTAAAATAACTACTTGAAAAATAATTCCAGTGGCATATCCTGTTAGCAAATATCATATAATAAATATTTTCACGTCACAGAACGACAACTTGAAAATCATTTATTGTAGGAATACCTTTAATGGGACCACCAAACCTTTAAGTAAACCATATTTGATATACATTCCACATAGCTACATAACCGACAGTACGTCGTGGTATCAATTTCAGCCACCAGGCGCGCTCATCGTTTGTATTGCATTTCAGTTCCATTTGCATTTCTTGAAAATCACCCCCAAGCCAAAAAATACATAGCAAGTTAGTGGAATCATGTTACACATCAATAATTTTAGAAGAGCTCTCAGGTATTGTATGATGATTTTTTTTAGAAGTGAATAACTGTTTGTTGACTAGCATTTACTGTTACACAACATTATTTTTGGTAAACTCTACATAAGTATCCTAATTGTCTCTGGTATAATGTCTTGTTTAACAAACATGGTCACACGGTTTATCTATACGTTTAAGCCTCTGTTGTTTATGATTTTAAAAAATGATAAACAGCTAAACTCACTGGTCAATAGCCAACATAGTGGCCAAAATGTTTCCCTGATAGGTAACTCATGTTTGGTTAGTCAATTCTTATTGCAAAGCCAGTCAAAACCTAAAAATAGTATTAACACCATATCATTAAACAAATCAAACCATCTTAAGGTATTTATTAAATTGAATTGCATTTTAGGAACCTTGCAAGCATCTTGCAACCTTCAAGAGGAATGTATAGACAGGAATTGTGAAAAGGAAACCGATAAATCAATCAACGTAGTGTTATGAACCTCAACGTAAGAAGTTATGAAAGCCTATGTGAGGGTGTGGTTTTTACAGCTGGATGCCTTTTCTGGCACCCACCTCAGAGACGAGTTTATGGGAGATGAAACTCAGCTATCATGTCGAATGTGGAGCTCCTAGTCTAGGAGAAAGTAATGTTCAGGTATTTGTCTGCAGGGAGTGTGGGAAACGAAACAACAACTAAAAAAATATACACGCAAAGGGAATATTATGGAATTTTCGAGTATATGTTGTGAATTAAAAAAAATGGTTAAATTTCATGGTTTGTAGACCTCTTGGCTAAATTTGGTAGAATTTGGTGAATTTTCATCAATATTCGGGTAATTTTATATAAATTTGAGCTAGTTCAAACCATTCTTTAATAATTCAATGGCATTTCAATAAATCTGGTTGTGATTTGTTGGATTTTGCTGAAATCTGGTGGAATTTGCTAAATTTGCGGTAAATTTTGTGGATTTTACAAAATTCTGGTCAATTTCAAGATAAATCTCAGATATTTAGATATTTTACAAATAACCTCTGTCACTGTGATGGCTGTATTAATGTGTGCCTTTGACTATGAAGGGTAGGAATGGTAAGGAGGTGGTTATGGACTTAAGTGCATAGTCATTTATATTTACTTTCAGATTGGGTGTTGTGGGAAAATCGAACACTCCTCTTGTTAGTTTTTCAAGTAAGTGTACTCCATGCCTCCCTTAGAAGCCGCTAATGAGCTCTAAGCATTGGCAGTTTGCAAGCATCTCACTATTGTTAACATAGAATGCTCATTACTTGTTATTTCAAGTGCATGTTGTCATGTAGGTAAGGAATTGATCCAAACATATCATGTTTCGATTTTCTTTGCACTTGTCTGTGGGCAAACATGGCATTTACCTGGAGTAAAAGTGGAAAACCACATGTGTTTGACGTTTAGAAAACTCACCTCACCTCACCCCAACTGTTTGGGAATGGAAATAATATGTTTTTGTCTTACTTAGGGGCTTGGAAATCATGGTCATCATTCCCATGTACTGTAATTAGGGAAAATAATAAGGGGTCATGTACACTATTATTAGCTGAGTATCTAATACAATTTTGCATATCCCTAGGACCAGTATCGCATTATAATGGCATGCCATTTGTTACCGTCCTTAAAGCCAGTGATTTAAAACAAAAGAGGTGTTTATTTTCCACCACCCCCAAACAAGGGCTTTCATCTAGTGGAATGTAGGTTGACGACCATGGAGCCCCAGCTGAATCCGTCATTGTTCCCACTGACTTGTGCTAGGCTCCTGTCTGTCTTCTGTCCTGTCGGCCACACTTGGTCAACTCTTGTTCTCTACCGACTCCGACATTATTAGGCTATCCAAGGCTTAGGGAGTCTCTTTATTTTCCGACTTAATTGACCCTTGTTTATTTTTTCTGATACCCTCCCTGTGTGAGGAGGCAGCCTTCTTTTTATTTTTATGTTATTTCCTGCCTATTGCACAAGCCACACTAAAGGTAGGGTGTATGTAGCCCCACCACTTGTGGTGCACCCTGGATATGCCTACACCCTCAGGGGCTTACGGCTGATGAGTTTGGAAGTTTGCGACCACAAGGGATTCCTGAGCTGGGCCCAGTTTTCCTCCTTTTTATCGATTACCTCTGGAGCGGGACCCTCTCCTCTTTTACTTTCATATCTACCTTTTATGGCTCTCCTTCCTTTCAAGTTCATCAATCCACATTCTTGAGGGTTGAGGGGCATTATTTATTCCTTCTGTCCTTTATTTGTCCTGTTATCCTTTTGTCTTACATTTCATTTTTCTAGTTATAAATGTGTAGTTTGTTTTAGTTATAGTTTACATTTAATTTTATTTTTCACCATCAGCCAAACAATTAGGGGTCGATAGGACAGCTTGGTGGTCAAGTTTATAGAACGCTTATCTTTTGTTTGAAACAACACCATGTTGATTTGCCGACTGGGTCAAGTATTTTATACTTTGTTCACTTATTTCTCATGGCTTTGAAACTGGCTGCCTGTAACGTGATAATTATTAACTTTAACTTCAGTGTACGGTGTAGGATTGGAAAGGAGGCAGCCCATGGCTTCTGAATTACAACTATGTTAGCGTTTGTCTAAAGTATAAATAAAAAGAGAGTTCAAACATCATGTAGGGCATAAACTATTTTTAAATTCAGATGTGTGTTTCACAGTAAACACAATCATTCTCCGTTTAAAACAACCCATAAATTTCTTTTTCTAACATGATAGCTTATAGGCGGGCATTGCTATAGCTTACATGTAGTAGGGTCAACAGCTAAGGATTCAATTTCAATTACCTATACCTCTCATGGTATGGCTCTTAGTCAATTCGTTAAACTACATAAAACTTTTCTATATGTTCTGTTATATTATCATTTGACCATCTCACAGTGTAGTGTTTAACATAGTTGGTTGTCTACCCTAAGGCCTTGGCTTGCAACCCCGACTATACCAAGAAATTCATATTCATCTTAAGGTTGCAATAAGGTTCATTGAGCCTTGTCAACCCTTACCTAACAACTATCAAGTCATGTACGTTAACACGGTGCGAATCACGTCCACCATCAAGCAGACGAGTAATATGAAACTTGCTGGCAAGAGCTTCGTGTTCTTATCACCAAGACTCATTACATAAACAAAGCCAGTGTCTCTGTGCAGATTCAACCCAGCGATAGTATGCAAGACTGTGTTTGTTCAAAAAGCATCATTAATATAACTCGACTGTCACCACACAGGTCCGGGTTCGATTTTCTAAAGGCTGCAACAGGTACACTCAGTCTTGTCAGGTAAAACATTTTGGGTCAATTCATGAATCATGGGAAAGGGTTAGCCACTGTCAGTCCAAAACAACACCTTACTTCACCCTCTCCGATAATTAGTTTTATAAAATCTCAGGTCGATAACCTTAACGTTTTGGCTCTTTTGGGTATATTCATGGGGGAATGGCAACGGTTTGGCCATCCTGATTTGTACAACACCTGATACAACTCTGTAGCCTTATTCATTAGCTATAAACACATTAATCCATAATTACCTAATAATAATAATAAAAATAATAATAATATTAATTTGCAAGCTGTCATCCTCCAAACACACATTCATTAAAAAGCATGGTTTCAAAAAACTCTTATGCTTTTAAGTGTTTAATACCTTTTTCTCCTGTAACATTACTATTCCCTGTTTTATGAGTGAAATAATCTATCGAGGTAAAAGCGTATGTCATCACCTATTTTTCAACTTTCAAACCTAATTTTAGGGTTCTTAGTTTGCAAGATATCGATTTTTCAATTTGAGGGTAGTTTTCACCCCTCTACTATTTTTCATGAAAAACAAAAGATCTTAGGTTCAATTATCATTTTTACCCGTTTAAGACCTTTTTCCCCACTGTAAAATCAGTATTTACTGTTTTAGGGGTGACATCATCTATCCAGGTAAAAGCCTATGTCACAACGAATTTTTTAAGCTATTACACATAATTTTACGGCTCTTAGTTTCCAAGCTATCGATTTTTCAATTTGGGGGTAGTTTTCACCCCCGTGCTATTTTTCATCAAAAACAAAAGATCTTAGGTTCAATTATCATTTTTACCCGTTTAAGACCTTTTTCCCCACTGTAAAATCACTATTTACTGTTTTAGGGGTGACATCATCTATCCAGGAAAAAGCCTATGTCACAACGAATTTTTTAAGCTATTACACATAATTTTACGGTTCTTAGTTTCCAAGGTATCGATTTTTCAATTTGGGGGTAGTTTTCACCCCCCTGCTATTTTTCATCAAAAACAAAAGATCTTAGTTTCATTTATCATTTTTAGGTGTTTAACACGTTTTTTCCCCATAACATGACTATTTACTGTTTTAGGGGTGAAATGACCAAACCAGGTAAAAGCCTATGTCATCACCTATTTTTAAAGCTATCACGCCTAATTTTAGGGTTCATAGTTTCCAAGATATTGATTTTTCAATTTTGGGGGGGGGGTAGTTTCACCCCATAAAGGGAGACGTCGCCCCAAGTGCTAGGACCCCTCATACAAGTCCCTAGCATGATTGGTTCACGAGATATTAACAAAAGTGTAGTTAGGCCCTTTTGACAAAAAAATTAAAGGAATGATACTTTCAAAAACGAGGTGTCACCCCAAGTGCTAGGATACTGCCTATGGGAAAATCCCATCCTGGGTTCAGAAAATATTATAAATGTGTAGTTAGGCCCTTTTGACAAAAGCCACCGGTGTGCATACATACAAAAATTGCTCTTTCACCCCAGGTAAGGGTAGTTTTTATTTTGGGGGTTGACATACCTCATTCATACAAAAGGAGAATTCACTACGAGTCCTATGACACCCCATATGTTTAAATCGCATTATTGGTTAGCGAGATACTAAAAAGCGAATGACCTAGTAGTTTTTTGTTTTTTTAATAATTTTTTTAAAAAGCCTCATCTATAAAGAATCTTTTAAAAATTCCGCTCTCTTACAAAAGCCCTCAAGTGCGCATGCATACAAAAATAACCACTACTTAACCTCCGGGGTAAGGGTAGATTTATTTTGGGGTGGATATACTCCCGTCCATAGCAAGGGGTGGTTCACCACAAGTCCTACGACACCCTATATGCTCAAACCCGACCATGCGTTCGCGAATCATCGCCAATGTTCGCCAGAAAGTAGGCTATCATTTTGTTTTGTCCTACACACTTCAAACTTGCTGTCAGCCTAGAGGGCATAGGGACCTTTCATTGACTTCAAACAAACTTTTCTCTCATCTTCACCGTTTCCAAAATAGCACCAATTTCAAAAAACAACAATTTTAAAATATTATATATATACCGACACGCATTCATAGCAAAGAGGACGTCACACCATTCCTAAATAACACATCGTTCTAGCCTTACAAGCTCATTAAATTCGCCAAAATGTCAAAAACGCACGTTTACCTCAAATTGCGTTTCCAAATTCCACCCATTTTAAAAAATTACCTCACCATCAAATAGAGCGGGAAAAATAGCATTTAAACGAGCCCTCACTCAACCCTAGTCCTCGCCCACCACCAAACATTTTCCCAACATAGCCATACGTATTCAAGCACACACGCGACTTGCAAGAGAACATACACTACCCCACTACCCGCGAATGACCTTTTGTTTTGGTATTTTATTTAAATAATGAGGCTATAGGAAAAGAGGGGGGCATTACTACGAGTGCGAGATATCAGGTTCGGGGCCGATACGACGAGGGTTCAATCGCGAGCAAAAAAACATAACAGCTGCACACCACATGTGTGGATTGCTCGCACTGGCACACATGCTCACAGTCGCACGGGTGTCAGATGACAGTTAAAATCCTAATAAACAACCCCCATGACGTCAACAACCATTAACTTTTTATCACCATCGCACAAACAAGCCAAAAGGTCAACCCCTTCCCACGCTAACACGTGCAGTGCACATGCTGGCTCCTGGACCACGTGCTCGCTCTAAGGACCCATGACGTCATCCCATGACGTCATCAGGATTACGCAATTTCTGGTCATGATGATGCAATATCCAAAGGGAAGTAAACGCTTACTACTGAAAACTATCTTACATTTTCTTAGGATGGTAAATGCTGTTGCTATTTATACTTATAAATGACATTCACTAAATCCTTTGCTTCTCAACAAGAGACATAATATCTCACAAGGTATAAAATCCTTCCCCCACTTTCTCCCCCTCCTCTAAAATGCATGATGGTAATTCATTTCAACTCCCTAAGTGACAGTTTTATCATTTAAAATGATCTTGTCGACTTCGTCGATATGCTTGGATCCAACGTTATGCGTTACGGAGACGGAGACGGAGGCGGAAGTGACGTCATGCAGCCGCGCGGGAAGTGTCATGCAGCCACGCGGAAAGCAGAAGCTAATGGTTATTGGAGTCTGTTGAAAGGGTCCTGGGGCGTCGAGCGACCTTGGGCTTTGAGCGAAGCGAACACAAGAATACAGGGTACTTCTAATGAGATATACAAGATGCCAGATAACAATACAAGGTGACTCCTAAAGAGATATACAAGATGCCAGATAAGAATACAAGGTGACTCTTAAAGAGGTGTACAAAATGGCAGAGAAGAATACAGGGTGACTCCTAAAGAGGTGCACAAGATGTCAGACAAGAATACAGGTGCCTCCTAAAGAGGTGTGCAGAATGTCAGAGCAAAATACAGTACAAAATGCCAGATAAGAATACAGGGTGACTCATGAAGAGATATACAAGATGCCAGATAAGAATACAAGATGATTCTTAAAGAGGTGTACAAGATGGGAGAGAAGAATACAGGGTGACCCCTAAAGAGGTGCACAAGATGTCAGACAAGATTACATGGTGACTCCTAAAGAGGTGTACAAGATGTCTCACAAGAATACAGGGTGACTCCTAAAGAGATATACAAGACGCCAGATAAGAATAGAAGGTGAATATTAAAGAAGTGTACAAGATAGCAGAGAAGAATACAGGGTGACTCTTAAAGAGGTGCACAAGATGTCGGACAAGAATACAGGGTGACTCCTAAAGAGGTGTACAAGATGTCACACAAGAACACAGGGTGACTTCTAAAGAGATATACAAGATGCCAGATAAGAATACAGGGTGCCTCCTAAAGAGGTGTGCAGGATGACAGAGCAAATTACAGGGTGACACTTAACGAGGTGTACAGTATGTTAGATTCAATTCAAATACAGGGTGACCCTTAAAGAGGTTGGCGAGATATCAGATTCAAATAATGGGTGACTCTTAAAGAGTTGTAAAAGATGTCAGACTCAAATACAGGGTGACCCTTAAAGAGGTGCCCGCGCGGGAAGCCTAAGTTAATGGGTAATGGAGTCTGTTGAAAGAGTCCTGGGGCTTCGAGCGAAGCGAGTAGCCCTCCTGAGCCTTTCTAACATGTGTAGCATTTGTAGCATTTGAAATGATATAACGTCTAGTCTTTCAGACTGACTGTGATTTTTTTCTCTACTCACAATGATACGATCGGATGATAATACCGCAGTCCTTCAGTTATATCCAATATACGCTGCTCCAATGGTCATGCGGCTTACTCCCTTTCAGCGTGCCTTGTCGGACGTGTCCCTTTTGCCACCATCCATCCGGCAACACATACATTGCTCTTCAAAGATGTTGCCTCCTCTGTCATTTCTTCATCTGGAAACTGTTCGAGCTGTCATTAAACCTCAGCTTAGCCGCAATCGATTCACGATAGGAAGGTTATTTGACCGAAGAGTAATTCCGTTTCTATCATTCTGAAGCTACGCACCATACTTGCACGCAATAGTTCGAACATTAAATGAGTGCGTGCATACGAAAAGGTACCAGACGCTTCATTAAAATTCTCTGTTACTGAACAAAAATGGCACGCACAAAGTATGCGATATGCCAGAAATGGCTAATTCTCTTTCTGCCAGATTACTGTGTCACAGAAATTCCTTTTTACAAATGCCGTTTCTAAGTTAATTTTTAAGGTAATAATGAACCTTCCGTACCATTAACTATTTAGGCCTATTCTATCATCTATCGAGGGGCAGATGACCTCGTAATTCTGCCCCTTAAAACAACAATAACTAACTAACTTATTTCGTTTCACCCTCTTTGTGGAACGTTGAATCAATCATTTCACAGTGTGTTTGTTCATTCTTTAGTGCCCAGTATCTCTTCATTTTAGGGGCAGATAACTTCGTAGTTCCATCCCTAAAAACAACAATAACTAACTATCTCTTCATTCTATCTGATCTTCTTTTCCTTTCCTCTCTTCTTCCGAGATGATGGGTTTGGATTTTAGTGAAGACTAGCAACACGCCATGGCTTTGACAGCGTAAGCTTAAAAAGTGCATTTTTTATTTCAATTAACTATGACCTATATCCATTTTCCATCTCGGCATGTTAGGTTAAAATCACCGACTCAACTATTACTGTAATTAAATTATCATGGAGATAGCATGTGCAACGAATTCTAGACAGACGTAATTTAAAAAAGTCCTCTCGGCACGCCGGAAGGCGGAGGTAGATTTCACCGGACAAACTTGGGGATAGGCGAAAATAGGCAGAATATGCAGGTTTTCGTAGAAGGATCAGACCTCATTCATTGCGAGAAGGTATTTTATAATTGGAGCTTAATTAACTTTGTTTTTCGTCATTTTATGCTTATTTTAAACATTTTATTGTCTTATGGGAACGGTAACATTCTTGTCATTTGGGGTCCATTTTTATAGGCTACTTGTGGTCACACTGTCCTTATGCAAGGTTTCGACACTGATGTGTAACTATGTAACGGCCTGTTACTTCTTCACGCAAAATTATATCTCCCGCAGAGATTTTGGTTGGTTCCTCAGTTTAGGGGCTGCGACAACGCGGTCATGTAACCCCGTGTACTTAGGGATGGCTGTATTAGTCTGTAATTCAGGTAAGGACTGCAGAAGGTCAATTTCAAGCAGTAGTTCCTAATGTTGCTACCATGTACTACCGTCAACGACACCTACCTGTGAACTTGGCTACTAGATGCCACCGCAGCCAGCAACTCGCAACGAACGTTGGAACTTCCCCTCCAAAGGAAAGCATACTGATGGATTTTTAGCGCTCTTAGAAAATCCGACGTCTTCGGCCGGCTTTGAACTCGCGACCTTGGGCATAGACATTCAGCATGCTTGCTACCAGTTACGTCGCCGAAGCCGCTTCACACTTAGTCAGATGGAATTCTGAATATGATCTCGAGCAAGTGCGTTATCTTGGCAACGTCTGATGGCTCATCCCTCATCAATTTAGTAGTGTTGCCATGGCAACCACTGATAGCTCTTGGCATTTTCTTATAATTCCGAAATCATTTTTCTCATCCCTTGGAATAATGGTGGGTCGTATCAAAAATTCTTTCAGACAAAATTTTAGGTAATTATTAGGGGAATATTGTCAATTTTGTACGGTTTTGACATTGTGCCTATTAAGAGAGACATGATTAATGTTTCCCGAAAAACCCACTTTTTCCCACCCCTTTGGTCAATGGTTGGTGCTATAAAAAAACTCTTCAACCATAAATTTTTGGGCTTTATCCGACACATAGTATGAACGTTGAACAGATTCGATATTTCACATATTAAGAGAGTTATATCAATATTTCACTTTTACGAAAAAAGCCCCCCATTTTCACCCCCTTCGACCGATTTAGCCCAGTAACGAACTCGACCGAGATTTTATAGGTATACATATTCGGTAAAATATTTAAAGTGATTGGAGCAAAATTACGGCAGTTATCGTGTTCACAAGAAACTGATATGCATATATATATACACATATACATACAAAAATTATATATAAACTTTTGAACTGACGGTGGTTTTGGGGTCTGGGGGATGTGAAACGCGAAGATATGTCGAAATTTTCCGGAAGTCGAAACATGGTACCCATTGCAATAGTTAGCTTTCTAATGAAATCTACCTCTGGTTGGTTCCTCAGTTTAGGGGCTGCGACAACGCAGTCATCTAACCCCGTGTACTTTGGGTGAGTGTAGAATCTGTCTGATAAACGGTGTGAATTGTAATGGCTGTAGTAGTCTTAATTCAGGTAAGGACTGCAGACGGTCAATTTCAAGCAGTAGTTCCTAATGTTGCTACCAGGTACTACCGTGAACGACACCTAGCTGTGAACTTGGCTACTAGATGCCACCCCAACCAGCAACTCGCAACGAACGTTGGAACTTCCCCTCCAAAGGAAAGCATACTGAGGGATTTTAGCTCTCTTAGAAAATCCGACGACTTTGGCCGGCTTTGAAACCGCGACCTTGGGCATAGACATTCTGCATGCTACCAGTTACGTCACCGAAGCCGCTTCCCACTTAGATGAAAATACTGAATCTGATCTCGTGCAAGTGCGTTGTCATGGCAACGTCTGATGGCTCATCCCTCATCAATTTAGTAGTGTTGCCATGGCAACCTCTGATAGCTCTTGGCATTTTCTTATAATTCCAAAATCATTTTTCTCATCCCTTGGCATAATGGTGGGTCATATCAAAAATTCTTTCAGACAAAAGTTTTAGGTAATTTTTAGGGGAATATTGTCCATTTCGTACGGTTTTGATATTGTGCCTATTAAGAGAGATATGATTAATGTTTCCCGAAAAAAACACATTTTCCCACCCCTTTGGTCAATGGTTGGTGATATAAAAAAAACTCTTCAAACATAAATTTTTGGGCTTTATCCGACACATAGTATGAACGTTGAACGGATTCGATATTTCACATATTAAGAGAGTTATAGCAATATTTCACTTTTTCGAAAAAAGCCCCCATTTTCACCCCCTTCTACCGATTTAGCCCAGTAACGAACTCGACCGAGATTTTATAGGTATACATATTCGGTAAAAAGTGATTGGTGAAAAATTACGGCAGTTATCGTGTCCACAAGAAACGGATATATATATATATATATATATATATATATACTTTTGAACTGACGGTGGTTTTGGGGTCTGGGGGATGTGAAACGCGAAGATATGTCGAAATTTTCCGGAAGTTGAAACATGGTAGCCTACCCATTGCAATAGTTAGATTTCTAATGAAATCTACCTCTGGTTGGTTCCTCAGTTTAGGGGCTGCGACAACGCGGTCATCTAACCCCATGTACTTTGGGTGAGTGTAGAATCTGTCTGATAAACGGTGTGAATTGTAATGGATGTATTAGTCTGTAATTCAGGTAAGGACTGCAGACGGTCAATTTCAAGCAGTAGTTCCTAATGTTGCTATCAGGTACTACCATCAATGACACCTAGATGTGAACTTGGCTACTAGATGCCACCCCAACCAGCAACTCGTAACGAACGTTGGAACTTCCCCTCCAAAGGAAAGCATACTGAGGGATTTTAGCGCTCAGAAAATCCGACGACTTCGGCCGGCTTTGAAACCGCGACCTTGGGCATAGACATTCTGCATGCTACCAGTTACGTCACCGAAGCCGCTTCCCACTTAGTCAGATGTCAAAGTCAACCCCTGGCACCATCCAGCCCATGACGGGGTAGGCCGACCAAACGACCGCTGCCCAGACATTTGGCCTGCAGATATTGGGGTGACGCGTGATCAGCGCGTCGGGTCCCCTCGGCCGTTAATGTTGGTATTCGTGATCGGGGTGCTGTCTCACTGTCAGACAGCTACTCAATTGTCCTCACGAGGCTGAGTGCATCCCGTTCCAACCCTCACGTCAGTTTTAAAATCCCTGACGGAGCCGGGGATCGAACCCGGGGCCTCCGGGTGAGAGGCAGGCGCGCTACCCCAACACCACGGGGCCGGCTTAGTCAGATGGAAATACTGAATCTGATCTCGTACAAGTGCGTTGTCATGGCAACGGCTCATCCCTCATCAATTTAGAGGTGTTGCCATGGCAACCTCTGATAGCTCTTGGCATTTTCTTATAATTCCGAAATCATTTTTCTCATCCCTTGGCGTAATGGTGGGTCATATCAAAAATTCTTTCAGACAAAAGTTTTAGGTAATTATTAGGGGAATATTGTCCATTTTGTACGGTTTTGATATTGTGCCTATTAAGAGAGATATGATTAATGTTTCCCGAAAAACCCACTTTTTTCCACCCCTTTGGTCCATGGTTGGTGCTATCAAAAAACTTATTTGACATAAATTGTTGGCACTTATCCGACACATATTATGAACTTTGAATGGATTCTATATTTCACGTATTAAGAGAGTTATAGCGAAATTTCAATTTTTCGAAAAAAAGCACCCCATTTTCACCCCCTTCGACCGATTTTGCCCATTAACGAACTCGACCGAGATTTTAAAGGGATACATATTATGTAAAAAATTCAAAGTGATTGGTGCAAAATTACGGCAGTTATCGTGTCCACAAGAAACTGATATACATATACATATATATATACTGAGACCGTTTAGTTGATGTCAACAACCACGATGACTCAACTAACGACACATAAATCAAATAAAAAGTACCGTGAGGATCAGGTGACCTTCCATAAAGGCTAAAGCGGCACGAGAGTCCGTAGTCCACAGGGATCGTGGTACATGGTGACGATGGTCATAGACCGCCTAAGGAAAGGTTCACCTTAAAACTAGACTGAGAAAATAAACATCCAGACTCATGTAAAACACCGTGAAAATTTATTAAAATTCACAAGCCCCTTGCCTAGTTCGTAGGGTTATAATCGGCTAGTCCGCAAATTAATAAATAAACAAAGATAAAGAACAGGTCCCCCTACCTAAGAAGTTACTGAAAACCCTCGCGAAAGATCTAACTCACAATGATAAAGCAACAACAGCAACGCTAGGAATATGGTACGACGCAAGTCCCTAGTTCAAGTTACAAGATCAAGCTAATATCTGAATTTACATTTAACAGGGTAGCAAAACAAATCTAGGTTAGGATGGTACCATTTCGACATTTAAATTTAACATTAATTCAACTAGCTAAGTCCTATCAATTAACAAAATTTACGGCGATGACGTCCGTAAAAGAAAACAATTACATCCAAAAGCTAAGTGTACAGCCATGAAAAACAAACAATTTAATTATGCTTAATAACTATGTGCTAACAGCACACAATAAAGTAACATGTAGGGTTTAATACACTTGACATCATAAATTAATAACGAAATAGACAGAGTAGTTTTATTAAAAATTCCTGCCTACACCTTGGTTTACTCTTTGTAAACCATAGTCATCTAATGTGTATAGTTACGGTGACGAATGCGCAGTTGAGACCACGTCTGACATCGCATGGCCTGAGCTCCACAAGCTACGAACTCTAGGTTCGCACATGCTTCAGGTCGCTACAAAAATGTCAACTGTCCTAGTCATTTCCTCACAAGGAAATTATCTTCAACTGCACGGCTATGTCAACAGTTCCAGAATGCAAAGAACAAAGTTAGATAGAAAGAATCGTTAGTTAGGCTTGTTTTACAACAATTATGCGTCTTATTATTAGGATGTCGGTTTATAGGTTTATCGTAGGTTTATGGCGAATAACATTGACAATAGCCTGGGCACGGAGTGTCTCCAACTGAGATCATTCTCCACCAAAAAGCCTCGACTCAACAGTCGGAATATAATCAACGAGTATAACAACTCGGACACACAATAACACGGGTTACCAGCGGCGCTAAGCTCGCGTTCAATAACTCTGGGATAGGCCTGTACAACAGTTACCTTCCATAACATCTGGTCAACGGGATCATCCCCGGACAAAGCATACAATAACATCCTGCTATAACAGGGTAGACTTCACCATCCTATAGAAAACCTTACATAACTGTACCTGTCATACGACAAGACACGCGACAGAGCGTTAAACTAACAAAAACCGATCCATAAAACAAGTGATCAAATACAAGAGTGGAAACTGATTTCCATAAGCAAAATAGCAATGAAAGGAAAAGCGAATACAAATTGTACTCTGTCCTCGTCTATAGTAGTTTTGTCTCACAATAAAGCAGGCGTGCTCTAGGTCACTGGGTTACATAACCAGTTTATTCAAGGCCGGCGATTTAATCAATACAAAACCTGCACTTGGCCGGTTCATAAAAATTTTTACCATGGGTTACGGATCTCTACAGAGTCCGTGTATCAAACGCACGCTATAAATCTGAGTATAGTAATACAATTCCGTCTTTCTACCAAAGACGTCTAAATGAAAGTAAACTTACAATAACTGAAGCTCTTTGCTTTAAAAATGCAACTCAGTAGTTGATAGAACATCAAATAAAAACGTGTCTCAGACGACACAAGAAAAAAAATGATAAATGTGGCACAGATTCACACACTAGATCTGCTTAATGATACGTTGGGAACCGCGTTCGATGCTAGGCAACGAAACATTCCTTCTAGTTGTTAGGTTCAAACATGACCAAGAATAGCTTCTGAGCTTATTCAAAATGAAATATAATGCATTTACAAACTGGTAGTTACTGTCGACTACCTAAATGATACGACCGTTCTAACGACAGTCAGGGGTGTAACAAAGGATGGCTGCGAAGAATGCAGTCAATTAATAACCAAGGCATCTGATTGCCATAACTACAGTCAGCAAAGACTTGAAAATTACCCCAAGTAGGGTTGAACAAAATAGCCTCAAAATGACTACGATCAGGTTCAGCAAAAAGGTAGGCATTGACGTTCCACGACGTTCACCAAGCTGCACCAGGGCTGACCAAAATGTCTGACCCCAAGGGTGTCTCACTCTAAACTGAAATAAATGACATCTAACTAATCTAGTTACATCCCTACCTAGAAAAATGGCTGACACTGAGTGTGGTTGATTCACAAACTACATTAAAACTACTATACCACCAGAAACTAGAACAAAGAAGGGGTGTGACAAAAACTCACGAAATGGAGGAGCTCTCACTCAGCTCTCTATTCCACAACAAGGGTTGTACATAAACCTCTCTGGCTCTCTGGATCGGTATCCTCCTCATCAGGATTCCCATCTGGACTCCCCCAAAGACCAGGGTTCGATTTGTCCCTGTCGACATCTTCGTGGATATGCCTGGAAATGGCATTTTGGCTCCTTCCCTCTCGTTCATCGTTCTGGAAGTTCCACCATCATGCGGGTTCCTGTAGAAACGTCACCCCCCCCCCATACTGGGATGGTATTAGCCCATGGTGACTGCTTCAACCATGGCGGAGAAAAGTCCAATCACGTGGGTAACGAAATATGTTGCGTGATTATTCATCCTCTCACTTCCAAAATTATAATGTCCGTCGTGACTATTATAGGCTTCAATTATAAAATACGACACAGCCTTAATCTTGCAGATGTGGATTAGCATGTGAGCTAATACTATATTATAATGCTGCACATGCTAGTGACGCTACTTTTGTATCACGCAGCATCCGTGAATTATACGACGTTTCAAAGATGAAATTTCCACTTTGGCAATTTAAATATCTCATACTATTATAATCACACTTATTCAGGATAATTGTAACACTATTACCTGTATATTTCCACTAGGCATCTGCCCTCCACATACGCGTGGGTAATATGTGATGTCACAGCAATGTTGTGCAATACACTATACTTGCCAATAATTATTTCCCAAGCTTCTTATTTAATTCACTGGACTTCATCGACAGTGGATATTAGTATTTGCTTGCTCGATGGCACCTTATAATCACTTTTAACGCTAAACAGCGGATATTCTTCTACGTCTCGTAGGACAAATGTAATTCCACGCCTACACAAGGCGGATTCTCAAGACGCAGTGCTCCGGTACTGGGTGTCTCTAGAAAGTAGGTCGTCAAAACGAAAACGTTGAGCGACTACTTACGTTCCTTTTTGCGTATCTGCAAGGGTATTACCTTACCTAAAGTAAAAATAAACATTCTCCAAAATGTTTTAATAATGCAGCATGACGAAATGGAATATTCTGAGTCTCGTAGGAAAGATAAAAATAATTAATAAGACCTCAGGTAATAATTAGCAGTTTACACCAAAGTCAAAAGTGCGATTCACTGCTACTTCAAAGTATCGCGTGATCTCTCGGCTTCACGTGGCTTCCTGGGTGTGTTCAAAAGTACAACATCCCATCATAAATGCTCTGTCATTAAAAAATATCACATGAACCATAGCTCAGCGGGTTCATCTGCCTCTCTGTCGTTTCAAATAAAATGTTGGGATAACATTTTTATTTGCTTTGAAATTCATTCAAGAGTGATATTTTTTTAGATTGGCTGCATTAAAGGTTCCAATGCGCTCTCCTGTCCTAATGTCTTCTATCACATAACTTCCATTGTTTAAAGGCTGTCGGATACGACTAGGGCCATAATACAAGGATAGAAATTTCCCATATATGCGGTCTATAGGACTAGAAATTCCGGGTCTCCTTATAAGGATAAGGTCTCCTTCTACTAGTGGTTCTCTAAACCTCTGGCGTCTAGTTCTTCTCAAGCGCTTGGCAGCTTGTCTGTCCATAGTCTCTCTCGCAGCTAAAAGTCTGCTGGCATGTGATGGTTGTAAACAAGGTGGATTTACAATCACACGATCCCATATTCTCAGCGGCATCTGGTTCAAATGCAAGACCATAGGTATTTGACCAGTGCTTTCATGTACTGTTGAATTAATACATTTTGCCATAATAACAAGGACTTCAGTCCATCGCCAGTGTTTTTCTTGACAATATAATCGACAGAATTTTGCGATAATAGACATCACGCATTCTGCTGGGTTGCTCTCTGGATGTCGAATAGATGATAAAACATGACCTATTTCAAGCTCATTCATGGCATTGGCAAATTCTGCTGAGGTGTACTGTGATCCGTGATCAGTCAACAAGAATTGTGGCTTTCCTGCCTCCGGTATCACTTGACGTCTAATCCTCTGAATAATCTGATGTGCAGTAGCTTTTTGAATTGGATGAAGCATCGTATATTTCGTGAACACATCCACCGTTACAACGATGTATCGATTCCTACGACGAGCCTTAGGTATTGGGCCATACAGGTCCTGTGCATACAACTCTCTAGGTTGAGTTGGTAGTATTGGTCTAGGTTCTTCCTTCAGCAAGTGTGACGTGTATTTGTTCCACTGGCATGCGTCGCAAGCACGTAAACACTGTCTAACGGTGGCTCCTAACCCTTTCCATGTGAAAGACTCCTTGATAGTTGCAATGGTTTTGTCTGTTCCACCATGTCCAATGGATAAATGTACCATAAGAATAACAGATTCTTGGTATCTCCTAGGAATAACTGCACGCAGTTGAGTGTGGTCCTCGTCTACAAACTTGTATAAGACACGATGATAAATCAAATAATCATCTGCAACAGCAGCAATCCTTGCATAATGATCATCCTGTGGATCCATTCTTCGTTCTAGGAAACGGATAATATGTCTGAGTTCCTCCTCACGTTGCTGTCCTTCAGGTAAATGACGAAATCGGCGAAGGTGTTCCTCGCATTCTCCCTCGATGTCTATGGCATTAACAGTAGCTTCAGGATTCCGGCTGAGGATGTCGGCCAACACATTCTCTCTGCCTGGTCGATAAACTATTTCCAAATCGAACTGTTGGAGAAACAGCGTCCAACGTGTGATCCTGTCGCTTGCCAGTCTTGTTCTCAAGATGAAGGTCAACGCATGATGATCGGTTCTCACAATAATCCTCTGACCTAACAGTAGTTTCTGCCAGTATTCAAGTGCGTAAACAATTGCAAGTGCTTCTATCTCGGTCGTGAAGTAGTGAGATTCATGTGGTCTTAAACGTCGGCTTAAGAAAGCAATGTAATGACGTTTCTTCTCATCATCTTCCTGGAGTAAAATGGCTCCTATACCAATGGCAGATGCATCAGTTTCTAGAATAAAGTTCCTAGAGTAATCTGGATATTCTAACTGAATTGAGTCCACAAGCATCTGTTTAGCTCTCCTGAAAGCTATCTCGCATTCATCATTCCAGTTCCACCTGCAGTTCTTTTTCAATAATCCTTGCAGTGGTGCAACAGTTTCGGAATACTTCTCACAATGAGCAGCAAAGAATTGGAGAATTCCTAAGAATTGTCTCACGTGTTTCACACGGGCTGGTGTTGGAAATGCAGCAACAGTTCTAATCTTTGCCGGATTCGGTCTATATCCTTCTCCATTGATTATGTGTCCTACGAATTTCACTTCTTTCTGAAAAAATCGACACTAGTCAAACTTGACCTTAAAATTTGCCTGTCGGAGATTCTCAAAAACAAGGCGCAATGTCTTTAAATGCTCTTCTTCTGTTCCCGAAGCTATGATTATGTCATCCACATAACATATTACTTTCTGCTTCACTTCATGAGTCAGCTTGGCATCAAGTGCTCTGATTAATGCGGCTCCGGCATTTTTCAATCCAAATGGTAGTTTTTGGAATACATAAGTAGTCTGATCAAACAAGAATCCAGTATATTTCTGAGTATGCTCAGATAATCTGATATGGTAATAAGACTGAACCAAGTCTAATGATGAAAATATCCTTTTTCCTTTGAACTTCCTGAGAATGTCCCTAATCTTGGGCGGTCTGTCGTGCTCAGGAGCTAGGCGTTCATTCAAGGCTCTGGCATCAAGACAAAGTCTCAAGCTTCCATCTACCTTAACCACAGGTATTATGGGATTCAAGAAAGGAGTCGGTGATTTCTTGATTGTACCTGCTGCTTCCATCTCATGGATCTTCTTAGCAGCTTCTTCGAGATGTTTCTCGGCAATCGGATAGATCCTTTTCTGGAATGGGGAAACGTCCAGTAATACAAGATCATACTCGTAGTCTAATATCTCACCAGGTGTGGTGTCGAATATATCTCGGTATTCGTTCAGTATTGCGTCAAGATCCTCATGTGTGGGTGCTGATAACGATTCTGCCTCTTCGTCGGCATCTAGTGTCGCCTCAATTTCCTTGCCCTTTAATGCTTCGACTACGTCTACTTCGGATAGGAATTCCGGTTCTTCTTCAATTAGGCTCATCTGAATGGGTTCGTTCGGCTTGAACTCTACCGTATTCCGTCCCATGTCAATGATTCCATCATATTTTCTAATGAAGTCTGCGCCTAAAATGGCATCATGATGCAGGCCCTTCATTACGAGAAATTCGTCCAAGTACACGTGGCTCGAAATCTTCACAGTACACAAAATCTGGATTTTGCACGTTACAACGCGGTCAGGTATGACACCTCTGACTCTTATAGCTGAAATGGGCAACTCCGTCACCTCAGAGTTTGCTCTAAGTCTGGCATGGCAATCGGCGGAAATTACACTAATCATCGCTCCAGTATCGATGAGTATGACTACACTGACTTCATTCAAGGTGGCTACAATCTTGGGTAGACGTGTTAATTCATAACTGTGGTTCGTCGTTCGTCGTTCGTCCAACAAGTCTTCTTGGATTGGCTCCCAGAGTAATATAGAGGCAGTTACTCGGTGCTCAACCAAACAAGAATCTATTGATTTTTCGGAGTTTTTTTTTTCTGTCATGGCGAGAAGTACTGGGCTGGTTCTGCTCCGTCTCCTGCGCCGAATGTCTATTTTCCCTCGAAGTAGGGTTCCGTTCTCCCTCTTCTTGGATCTGCAATTCTCTCAATTGTTGGAGGTACTCACGGCTCTCCCGCGCTCTTCCTTTCCAATCCCTGTCTGGCTGGTATCTAGGGTCTCGATTTCTGTCGTAACCCCCGCTATATCGATAGTCTCTACGGATACGTCCGTGTTGCTGATTTCTTCCTTCATTCCCTCGGCGGTTGTTTTCATGACGTCGGTTGTCGTCCGTCCTTCGGTCGAATCGCCGGTCCCAATGACTTCGCCGGTCATCATGTTGATTTCGAGTATACGGAGTGTTGTTCCATTCTCTCCTGTTATAACTGTAATTGTTATCACGTCGCCCAGAATCCTCTGTGGTTTGTGTTTGTTGTGGCGTCTGGCTCACTTTATCAACAGTCGTCAGATTCATATGTCTATCCTCGCGCCTATCAGCCTTCTGCTGACGGTGTGTAGGAAACTGTTCTGTGTTAGCGTCCAACCTTCGCAGTATCTGGTCACACTGCTGGAAAGTGGATGCCCCTGCAGCGATTAACACACGTTGTACATCCGCAGGGTACTGCCAAACAATTGTGTTCACCAAATCTTGTTCGGACAACGGAGGCTGAAGACAACGGAGCTTCGCGAGCTGTATTGCGAAGTAATTCGCATAACGAGTAGGTGTATTGGAACTGTACCTTCGAGTGTACATCTCAGCTCGGATACTCTGCTGGATGTCGCTCGACCAATATGTTCTCAATAACGCTTCCTTAAAGTCTTGGTAGCCTGTGAATGAGTATCGGAATGCTCTGAACCAGGTACCGGCTTGTCCCTCAAGCAGTCGCTCTATAACTCTTAGTTCCCTCTCTGGAGTTACCATAGTATCACGTAAGTAGCTTTCGACATTTGCTAGGAATTCCACTGGAGTAACACCGCTCCCAGTTCCCGAGAAGCGAGCTGGTTGCTCCTCTCTTGAACGAATTATGGTGACATTTCCCTTCGTATTCGCGGGTCTGAAAGTATTTTGCATGTAACTCTGCGTAGGAGTGTTAGTCTCATGACTAATTCGATTAGATGCTGGTTGAAACGGGTGAGCGTCAAAGTTCAAGGTCTGACCTTGCGCTAAATTAGTGAATTGTGACGGTTGCGATTCCATAGGCGCGCTGGGTTGGAAATGGGTAGGCATCATTCCTCCTGATTGAGATATAGGCGTTTCCTGAGATTCTCCCATCTGTGGGTGTACGTGTCTCTCTCTTGGAGTCGTCTCGAGTCTGTCCAGGCGTCTTTCTATTACTTCAAGACCTGGGATGGTTCTGCGACTTTGTTGCCTAAGTCGTTCAATTGCAGCTCGATCCTGTCAACCTTTCCCTTGAGGTTTGTGTCTACCTCGCGTATGGCCGTCCTAAGGTTATAACTGAGGTCTAACCTCTCGGTCACCGCGACTTCCTCAAATCTCTTTTGTAAGGAATCGATATCTCCTTCAACTCTGGACATATTTTCTTGGATTTTACCCACATCGTCTCTAACCTCGGCTACCTTAGCCTTGACGGTAGCTTCGTGTTCGTTGAGGTCACCTCTCAATAACATGAGGTCAATTTTGTGTTCCTCATGATGAACATCAACTGTCTCACGTAGACTGGCTACGGTTTCCGTCAATTCAGAAATGTTTCTCCTGTTGGTGTTAAGTTCCTCTTTAATCTCCATCATGCCATCAACGATAGTCTTCACGTTGTTATTAACGGCATTGGCAGCTCCTCTCATCAAGATTGAACCAACGTTCATGGTTGCCATGTCCTTCTTCACATTTCCGATAAATCCCTCGACGTGATCTAGTCGAGTCCCGAATTCTTCCCTGGTATGTTCCAGATCTGCTCTCATGTCTATCTGGACTTTATTCAAGGTTGTCTGAATTTGAGCTGTGTGCTCCTCCAATCGGTTTTGCACCTCCTCCCTAGCTCTATTCATCTGGTCGGTTAAGCAATCTACGCGCTGGTTAGCCTCCTGATGGTGTCGTATGACATCAACCCTAACAGCTGCTAAACCTGTCGTCAGATCATTTCTCGCTTCGATCCTATATGTGTCCATGTCTGCCCTGACTTGAGTTAAATCAGCCCTAACATTATTTACAGAGTGAGTGTTAATTTCTAAGTCCTGTCTAACCTGGTCCACATGACCACTGACATTGTTGACTTCCTGTCTAACCTGGTCCACATGACCACTTACAGTATTTACAGCCTGAGTATTCTGACCTAAGTCCGCAGTAATCTGTTGAAGATTGGCATTCACACCTGCCATCATCTCTCCAAACACACGACGAATAGTTTCCTCATCCATAGATAAGAAATATATGAGAAAGTGAGGGATCAATTTCTACTGGAACTTAAGCTATGATTAGTTACTTGGTGGTATAAAGCTTGCTTCATTTATATAAATATCACGAGTACAGCTGGAGTATGCAAACTAAGTGCTTCTACATTTACAAAGACAACGGTGAGCAAAGCAAAGTATTACATTTACTTAGGATGAGGCATCATCAAAGAAAACCCTATCCTTCATTTATCCAACACTAAAGCCTCACCCCATGGACTTCTATCAAACATGAATGCCATGCGGTCAATTGATCTGCAGTACGACTTTCTAAGTTCGTCCCAGTCCTGTCAATTTACCATTAATCAACATTAGGATCCTCAAAAAAAAAAACATGGTACTGAGGGTCACCACGTTAACGTCGGCACATGAGTTGGGCGCCATTTTATGACGTCCAAGTCAAGCCCTCAACGTTGTGCGCCATTTTATGAGACCGTTTAGTTGATGTCAACAACCACGATGACTCAACTAACGACACATAAATCAAATAAAAAGTACCGTGAGGATCAGGTGACCTTCCATAAAGGCTAAAGCGGCACGAGAGTCCGTAGTCCACAGGGATCGTGGTACATGGTGACGATGGTCATAGACCGCCTAAGGAAAGGTTCACCTTAAAACTAGACTGAGAAAATAAACATCCAGACTCATGTAAAACACCGTGAAAATTTATTAAAATTCACAAGCCCCTTGCCTAGTTCGGAGGGTTATAATCGGCTAGTCCGCAAATTAATAAATAAACAAAGATAAAGAACAGGTCCCCCTACCTGAGAAGTTACTAAAAACCCTCGCGAAAGATCTAACTCACAATGATAAAGCAACAACAGCAACGCTAGGAATATGGTACGACGCAAGTCCCTAGTTCAAGTTACAAGATCAAGCTAATATCTGAATTTACATTTAACAGGGTAGCAAAACAAATCTAGGTTAGGATGGTACCATTTCGACATTTAAATTTAACATTAATTCAACTAGCTAAGTCCTATCAATTAACAAAATTTACGGCGATGACGTCCGTAAAAGAAAACAATTACATCCAAAAGCTAAGTGTACAGCCATGAAAAACAAACAATTTAATTATGCTTAATAACTATGTGCTAACAGCACACAATAAAGTAACATGTAGGGTTTAATACACTTGACATCATAAATTAATAACGAAATAGACAGAGTAGTTTTATTACAAATTCCTGCCTACACCTTGGTTTACTCTTTGTAAACCATAGTCATCTAATGTGTATAGTTACGGTGACGAATGCGCAGTTGAGACCACGTCTGACATCGCATGGCCTGAGCTCCACAAGCTACGAACTCTAGGTTCGCACATGCTTCAGGTCGCTACAAAAATGTCAACTGTCCTAGTCATTTCCTCACAAGGAAATTATCTTCAACTGCACGGCTATGTCAACAGTTCCAGAATGCAAAGAACAAAGTTAGATAGAAAGAATCGTTAGTTAGGCTTGTTTTACAACAATTATGCGTCTTATTATTAGGATGTCGGTTTATAGGTTTATCGTAGGTTTATGGCGAATAACATTGACAATAGCCTGGGCACGGAGTGTCTCCAACTGAGATCATTCTCCACCAAAAAGCCTCGACTCAACAGTCGGAATATAATCAACGAGTATAACAACTCGGACACACAATAACACGGGTTACCAGCGGCGCTAAGCTCGCGTTCAATAACTCTGGGATAGGCCTGTACAACAGTTACCTTCCATAACATCTGGTCAACGGGATCATCCCCGGACAAAGCATACAATAACATCCTGCTATAACAGGGTAGACTTCACCATCTTATAGAAAACCTTACATAACTGTACCTGTCATACGACAAGACACGCAACAGAGCGTTAAACTAACAAAAACCGATCCATAAAACAAGTGATCAAATACAAGAGTGGAAACTGATTTCCATAAGCAAAATAGCAATGAAAGGAAAAGCGAATACAAATTGTACTCTGTCCTCGTCTATAGTAGTTTTGTCTCACAATAAAGCAGGCGTGCTCTAGGTCACTGGGTTACATAACCAGTTTATTCAAGGCCGGCGATTTAATCAATACAAAACCTGCACTTGGCCGGTTCATAAAAAATTTTACCATGGGTTACGGATCTCTACAGAGTCCGTGTATCAAACGCACGCTATAAATCTGAGTATAGTAATACAATTCCGTCTTTCTACCAAAGACGTCTAAATGAAAGTAAACTTACAATAACTGAAGCTCTTTGCTTTAAAAATGCAACTCAGTAGTTGATAGAACATCAAATAAAAACGTGTCTCAGACGACACAAGAAAAAAAATGATAAATGTGGCACAGATTCACACACTAGATCTGCTTAATGATACGTTGGGAACCGCGTTCGATGCTAGGCAACGAAACATTCCTTCTAGTTGTTAGGTTCAAACATGACCAAGAATAGCTTCTGAGCTTATTCAAAATGAAATATAATGCATTTACAAACTGGTAGTTACTGTCGACTACCTAAATGATACGACCGTTCTAACGACAGTCAGGGGTGTAACAAAGGATGGCTGCGAAGAATGCAGTCAATTAATAACCAAGGCATCTGATTGCCATAACTACAGTCAGCAAAGACTTGAAAATTACCCCAAGTAGGGTTGAACAAAATAGCCTCAAAATGACTACGATCAGGTTCAGCAAAAAGGTAGGCATTGACGTTCCACGACGTTCACCAAGCTGCACCAGGGCTGACCAAAATGTCTGACCCCAAGGGTGTCTCACTCTAAACTGAAATAAATGACATCTAACTAATCTAGTTACATCCCTACCTAGAAAAATGGCTGACACTGAGTGTGGTTGATTCACAAACTACATTAAAACTACTATACCACCAGAAACTAGAACAAAGAAGGGGTGTGACAAAAACTCACGAAATGGAGGAGCTCTCACTCAGCTCTCTATTCCACAACAAGGGTTGTACATAAACCTCTCTGGCTCTCTGGATCGGTATCCTCCTCATCAGGATTCCCATCTGGACTCCCCCAAAGACCAGGGTTCGATTTGTCCCTGTCGACATCTTCGTGGATATGCCTGGAAATGGCATTTTGGCTCCTTCCCTCTCGTTCATCATTCTGGAAGTTCCACCATCATGCGGGTTCCTGTAGAAACGTCACCTCCCCATACTGGGATGGTATTAGCCCATGGTGAGTGCTTCAACCATGGTGAAGAAAAGTCCAATCACGTGGGTAACGAAATAAGTTGCGTGATTATTCATCCTCTCACTTCCAAAATTATAATGTCCGTCGTGACTATTATAGGCTTCAATTATAAAATACGACACAGCCTTAATCTTGCAGATGTGGATTAGCATGTGAGCTAATACTATATTATAATGCTGCACGTGCTAGTGACGCTACTTTTGTATCACGCAGCATCCGTGAATTATACGACGTTTCAAAGATGAAATTTCCACTTTGGCAATTTAAATATCTCATACTATTATAATCACACTTATTCAGGATAATTGTAACACTATTACCTGTATATTTCCACTAGGCATCTACCCTCCACATACGCGTGGGTAATATGTGATGTCACAGCAATGTTGTGCAGTACACTATACTTGCCAATAATTATTTCCCAAGCTTCTTATTTAATTCACTGGACTTCATCGACAGTGGATATTAGTATTTGCTTGCTCGATGGCACCTTATAATCACTTTTAACGCTAAACAGCGGATATTCTTCTACGTCTCGTAGGACAAATGTAATTCCACGCCTACACAAGGCGGATTCTCAAGACGCAGTGCTCCGGTACCGGTTGTCTCTAGAAAGTAGGTCGTCAAAACGAAAACGTTGAGCGACTACTTACGTTCCTTTTTGCGTATCTGCAAGGGTATTACCTTACCTAAAGTAAAAATAAACATTCTCCAAAATGTTTTAATAATGCAGCATGACGAAATGGAATATTCTGAGTCTCGTAGGAAAGATAAAAATAATTAATAAGACCTCAGATAATAATTAGCAGTTTACACCAAAGTCAAAAGTGCGATTCACCGCTACTTCAAAGTATCGCGTGATCTCTCGGCTTCACGTGGCTTCCTGGGTGTGTTCAAAAGTACAACATCCCATCATAAATGCTCTGTCATTAAAAATATCACATGAACCATAGCTCAGCGGGTTCAATACATACGTAAATTATATATAAACTTTTGAACTGACGGTGGTTTTGGGGTCTGGGGGATGTGAAACGCGAAGATATGTCGAAATTTTCCGGAAGTCGAAACATGGGACTCATTGCAATAGTTAGCTTTCTAATGAAATCTACCTAAAATGGCGAGGTACATGCAGCACAAATCTCTCTTCCTTCCAATCTTAAGTTGACTGTGTATTCTGCGGAACGAAGGCTGAATCTTGGGTGATAGACTCGCACACTAGCTCGCTGGTTAAAATGTATCCGAAGCTAGTAATTGAATGGAGATTATTGGAAGAACTGAAAACCTTAAACACTGACAGTCAGTCTGAAAGACTAGACATTATATTTTAAATGCTACAAATGTTGCGTGAACTCAAAGTCCGTTAGCAAAAAAAAAAAAAAAAAAAAAAAAAAAAAAAAAAAAAAAAAAAAAAAAAGAAACAAAAAAAAAAAAAGCAACTGGAATCCAAGGTCAAAGGCGGTAGCTGGCTGGATGACGTCACGCTCACCGTAGCGCGCGGGGAAAGGAGGAAGCTCAATCAGTACTATGACGTCACACACCTCAGTGCATTCTCGGTACATTTCGTCCCGTCACCGTAACGTAACGCCAGACCCCAGCGAAGTCGACATAATCATTTGAAATGATAAAAAAGCAAACCAAGGTCAAAGGAGGTAGCTGGCTGGATGACGTCACGCTCACTGTAGCGCGCGGGGAAAGGAGGAAGCTCAAGCAGTACTATGACGTCACACACCTCAGTGCATTCTCGGTACATTTCGTCCCGTCACCGTAACGTAACGCCAGACCCCAGCGAAGTCGACATAATCATTTAAAATGCTAAAAACACTTATAGTGGCCGATGCATTTAAGTTATACATCATTTGTAGAACATTTAATGCTGAACAATATTTTTAAGGTTCGATTTGGAACCTCGGCGCTAAGGCAGCGCGCTGCCATGGTGGCGGAGACTCTCTACCGCTCCACGAGTATTTATACAAGATGCATTTCGAACTCCGCCACCGCTGCCCAAGCACCGTAGTTTACGAAATTATTCAAGGCCAGGAAATGGAGTAGTAAACTGCTATCCAAAATGGTGTTTCATAAAATTCCGCTAGATGTCTCGACGTGTCACAAAATTGTCTGTATGAAATATTTGAAAATTATTGTATTTTTTGCCTCTAATAAGGGCATAAGGTTAAATTATTCCAATAACACGGGATCTTGAGAACATTTAAATGGCATTTAACTTCATTTTTTAACAATTTTATGTAACGGAAATATGTCCGAGTATTAAAGAACCAGTAACACAAAATGTTTCAACAGAAATAAATTACGCAGATATGACAGCATATCAACTAGTATTTCCAATTTTTGACAATTTCCTATACCTCATTCTATGTTCTTGAAATAACTAATTTTATTCAAAATTACAAATTACAAATTACAAAAAATATAGATTTTCTTCAATATTTAAGGGATGTCCTAAAGAATGTAAAATGGAATGAGGCTAAAGAGAGTACAGAGCATTTTCTGGTGTAGCGGCTAGTGTTGTTCGCTCTCACCCCTGAGGTCCATGTTTGATTCCCAGTTTTGCCAAGGAATCTTCATTCTGGTGACTTGACGTTACAGACAGCTAACGCACAGGGCTGCGAGTAACGTAGAAAGCCGAAGTTATACGATTGACTTCGCCCCACCACATGGTAGCTTTACGATTGCTTACGAAGTGAGAAGCGTATATCCTCTCTGTTTCAAAATAAATCATGAGATTGTGCCAGAGCTTATCTATATTTACGACACTTTACTAAATGTAAAATACTGTAGTGTAATATTCAACATATCATATTCTCAGAATACTTTACATTGAAGTACCTCCATTTTCTGTATCTTGCACGTCGGCCTGGTGGTCTAGGGGAGCGGTTGCTGCTTCGTGTGCCGGAGGTTCTGGGTTCATATCCTGGAAATGCCCAGCTTTTTAACTTTTGTTTTATCTCTTGAAAAGATTCAAAAAGTGTATAACAGAACCTTAGGAACGTTCTTTTTTTCCGTGCGAGACTTGTACATATACTGGTAATATAAATACATAGTTTGAGGTCAAACGCTCCTTCTTTTTTTTTCTTCTTTTCGTCGGTTTACCCTCCAGGTTGGCTTTTCCCTCGGACTTAGGTTGGTTGGTTGGTTGGTTAGTTCCTCAGTTTAGGGGCTGTGACAACGTGGTCTTGTAGCCCCGTGTACTTTGGGTGGGTGTAGAATCTGTCTGATAACCGGTGTCAATTGTGATGGCTTCAATATACAAGAATTTAAAAATACAAAATTTTAGCACAATATATTTGATCAAATGTTCATATTAATTGCTTTTATTAGAGTTCAATTACATGATTAAATACAAGGTCATTATCTTTGTGTGCCCCGATAAACATTGCAAGCTAAGCCGGCGTTGACTGGCGCAGATCGCGGGCGCGCGTACGCGCTTCAGTCGGTGGTTAGCGCATACTTTTACACTATTACCCATCAAGTTCAATAATGTGTACTTACAGTGCTCATAGGCCATGCTGAAAATGTCCTCCCTCTCTTGTAACACACACTTGACATCTTCTGATGAAAAAATGGACAACGATCTCATCTAATTATTGTTCTGTAAGAACACAACGTTGTCGGTCATTTTTATTATTATTTACGGAACCTGTTTTCTTGAATCGTTTAGAGAGGATTCTAATTGTACTAGCATTAGGCACAGATCTTCCTGGAAACTTGATTCGAAATTTTAATTTTCGACTTGTTTCAAAACAAGACTTTCTGCTTTTCATATACGAATTATGGATATACACAGGTTCGCGCAATGTGATTTGGTGTCTAGGCATGACCAACAATCACAGTATACACAATACTCACTAAACGTGCAACACTAACGTCTAAGTTTTGCAGATACACGTCCATATGAATGACAAAACACGTGTGAACTAACGATATGAGTCAGCGGAGCGGGGTATTGCGAGGTCCGCATAGTTTCCCGCGATTACCGGGGCGCACAAAGATTGATCCTGTAATTTCATACATACTTTTGTATGGATGTCCATTTCGATTAGATTTGTATATTAACAAGTAGTTCCGTGAAGAACTATACAGCCTATTTTCATATATCCTACTCATGTTAATTGCCCCTATCTACATACAAAATTTCAGTTTGATTGCTCTAATAGATTCGTAGATATTGAGAACCGACTAAATATTTCGGATAGTCGCCATGTTGGAATTTATATATGTAGGTCCTAGAGTTATGTACTGTTACATGAAGATTATTGTGTACGTGTAGCATTCAAACTTCAATCGTATGATTAAGACACAAGAAGTAACAAGGAGATTTTAAAATTTCGCACAGCTGCCATCTTGTGGTTATGGAAACAATTGAAATAAATTAGATGCCAGTGGATTAACATTCGTATAAGGATTTAATGTACCAAGTTTCACTCACTCGGATGGTTAAGTTGCGAGAAACGTCCATGTGAATATTTATACTTCGCGTCGCCTCCATGTTGGATTTGTGATCACCAGGTTATTTAAAGTCCTATAGGTGAACTTAAGTTCATAGCCCCTATGAACATAAAAAAAAATCAGTTTGATTGCTATAATAGATTCGTAGATATTCACAGCCGTCTAAATATTAAAATGCACATTGTATATTGTATTGTATGTTGGATTGTTAAATGTATAGGCCATAGTGTCCAGTATCATTAAAGGAAAATTATTGCGTAGGTTCATTATTCAAACTTTCACATCGATCGCATGATTACGACACAAGAAATAAAAACTTAAATTTAAAATTCGCAAAGCCGCCATCTTGAGGTTATGTAAACAATCGAACTAAATTAGATACCAGTGTATTACAATGTGTATAAACATTTCCTGTACCAGATTTCATTGCGGTTGGAACATTAAATCGCGAGAAAGGTCTATTTAAAGTTTTCAAATTCGCTTGGCCGCCATGTTCGTTTTGTAGTTAACCGGTTTTTGAAAGACTTATGGATGAACTTCCAGTACTGCCCTTTATCTCCGTACAATATTTCAGTGTGATACCGCTAATAGTTTACGAGATATAGATTGCCAGTGAAATATTTCGCACATCCGCCATCTTGTGGTTATGTAAACAATTGAACCAAGTTAGATGTTGGTGCATTACAATATGTATATACATATACTGTACCAAGTTTTATTGCGTTTGGTTGGTTAAATCGCGAGAAACGTCTATTTAAATGTCGCAAATTCGCGTGGCCGCCAAGTTGGTTTTGTAGTTACCAGGTTCTCAAAGGTCACATAGGTGGACTTCTAGTACTTCCATTTATTACCGCAAGAAATTCCAGGGTGATATTGGGAATAGTTTCGGAGATATTGATTGCTGGTTAAATATTTCGCACAACCGCCATGTTGGATTGGTGAGACGTAACAAAATTTGAATGGCACGGTCGGGGTCGTCCGGAATAATGCTATGGACTTACCGAGTTTCATTGAAATCGCTCCAGCCGTTTAGATGTTATTAGTGGGGATACACACACACACACACGCACACACACACGGACAAAAGTTGATCTCATAAGCTTATTTTTTCAAAATTGAAAATAGGCTAAAAATTGAGTTATTTAAGCTAAGTTTTATTTACTATATTGTTTTCCGTAAAACATGACGTATTTAGTGTATAAGTGTGTTATTGTAACGTAGCTCTAGCTGTTGAAGACCCCAATGAAGAGTTGATGACATGGTACAATAAACATCATAGAATTAGCAGGTGTCTCTCAGTAAACTCAATTATTAGCCTACGGACTAGGGTAGTTGCTACACAGAACGGGTCTAAACAGGGAGCGCCGATCGTCGGCTGATGATCCCAATTGGTATACATGGGCAAATCCCTCACACAAATACTGAATGGTACGGTACCTAGAATAATTAGCTGTAGTTTTTTTTTTTTTAAATTTAGTCAATTTACCCTCTAGGTTGGTGGTTCCCACGGACTCAGCGAGGGAACTCACCACTACCGCATCTATGGGCAGTGTCCTGGAGCTTGGAACATCTGGTCGGGAGGGATACAACTGGGGAGGTGTGATCAGCACTTCGCCCAGGCGGCCTCACCTGCAAAGCGAACAGGGGCCTCATGAGGGATGGGAAGGGATGGAAGATTAGGATGGATAGGCTAAGAAGAGGGAAGGAGGCGGCCCTGGCCTTACAGTAGGTACTGCCCCCGTAATTGAATTATATAGAGACCACGGTGGCTATATTGAAAATTATGAAGAAAGTTAGGGCTGTCATAGTTATGACGTGGATGGTCATGACGTAAGCACGGATGACGCAAACGTTATGCCAGCAGGCTACTTGAGCTGAGATTCTCAATGACGTCAGCATTTATTCGAGAAAGTTCCGAGATTTACGACGCAGTCGCAGGAAACGTGGAATTGTGCTGAGGAAGAAATTATGCTATTGGAGGGGAGGCCCGAACCAATGAACGGTTGTTTGAAGGAAGACGGAGATTGCTGAAACTATGGTATTTTTAATACTTTTTGGAATGCAGGATTGTGGAAATCCATTTGCAGTAGAGGCATTGATCTGGAATTTTGGTGAAATTTATTTCCTGTTTTTGAATTTTGAAAATCCGTCAAGTATTGACGAAGTTGGAACTTCGAGCGATGACGCAGTAACTCGATATGGAAGGGATGGATACGCCCCTTATGAAGTTTATAAAAGGCCTTGCGCAGAAGAGAGGAGTCTCAATCGTCAGATCTCAATCGTCAGATCTCAATCGTCAGATCTCAATCGTCAGATCTCATATCGCATATCTCAAATCGTCATATGGTGAAACGTCGAGTGACATTAGTAGAAAGAGTCGTCTTTATAACGCGTGGTGAAGCCACCGCATTAAGCGAGATTCGACCAGACAAGCAGTGCAAGTTTACTGTGAGTAAAACTAGGTGAAGTTAAAACGCACATTATAACGCGTCTACAAGGTTAGCTATGAACAGTTAGCGGTTGCCTACAAGCTAATTCTATTGTGCAGTGCTACATTAAGCAGTGTAGGAAATTTGAACAATTTCGAGGAGGTATTTTAGAAGATATTAGCACTTTTAGACGTCTGACAAAAGTGATTTTCTCGCCGCCTGAGAAGCACGCTGTAGCGTCAGATTCTACGCTACGGCTGACACTGCTTGTATAACAGGGAGACTTCTGATTGCTTTTGTGACACAACGCTACAGTATTATGGAGCAGTTTAATACGGCAGTTTGTTCTACTATCACTATAACCGAAGAGAAGATGGAAGGCTAAAGGACTTTAATGCAATTGGGACATACATCGTTGGAGTAAGATAGCAACATGGAACTTCGCTAATTGCTATTCCATACAAGCGGACATGTGGTGAACAACCATCTACACCCATGTTTCGTGGCTCAACGCTGAATACTATCAAACAGCAATGAAAACGATTTCATACTCACTGAATATGAATATTTCAATGGAAATTACTACAAAAACTTTATGGCGATTTTCTACAAGATCTTCAGGGATTTTTCAAGAGAGGTCAGGGTTGTCCCGACTCACAAAGAAGAATTTTGCCGGAAGGATGTCTTACGTCTTCATGGAGCAGTGCAATTTCCGGAGAAGGAAGCAGTTCGATTCTCCGAGGGTGCTGTTTCCTGTTTCGAGGATGGAGCTCAGCTTTAACTTGGTGAAATGGATCCATCAGCAGTCTTCTTTGGGGAATTTTCCTCTGGAACGTCAATCGGCAGATAAGGTAGTCGTGAACGTTTATTGTATTTGAGTTTCTTAGCAATACCTGAGCAACCATTTTCCCTTATTTTCTGTCCTCATGTATTTTGCCCTATATTCTTGTTTGAGATTCCTATTCTCAGTACACCTTGATGAGTTATGTCTTTTTCGACGATTTATTAAGACATTGTTATGTCATGGACTGATTTTGGATCAGTTGAGACTGATATTTAGATTTTTCAGTAATTTGCTTATTTTTGTAGTCTCGATTTGACTGTAAGTTAATGATTTTTATGGCAGATTTAAATTCAGACAGCGCGTCACATTATTAAAGTAATTCTACCCCAGTTTAATTTCTTTGACCAATTTTCTGTCATCATCAAGAAGGAAGAACATTTAAATGATTTTAGAGCGTTAAAATCTCTTGCGTTGTCGACGATCTTGGAAATACTAGTCGTTATTTGAATTGATTGCAACACAGACATTTATCGTCAGTTATGAACGACCATTGCATCATAGACAATTTTGTGAAAGATGAACTTTAATTATGTATTATTGAATGCATTAAAGTCGTGAACTTTTGTTAGGAGTTTTCTCAATTAGAGAGTTGAATAATAATGTTTGCATTCCACAGTCTAATTGGATTCTATTCGACTATTTTGCAGTTTAGTCGCACTTTGTTTGATGATAGTATTTTTATACTACAATACTTTTAAGATGATAATCTTAAAATTTTGATAGACCAGAGAGGCGTATATAAGCGTATTCACTATTAAATTTGTTTGTGATTGGCAAATTTTTACTTCATTTCGATTCATGAATGAAATCCACGAAGGTTAAATGACAACAGTTTTGAAACTATTAATGATTATAAGAATTTTTGAAGTGGACCTATGAATGTATAATCGCTAGTGCAGCGAACGTGTTGAAAGTCGCTGATGTATAATGCCCTTGAGTAAATGAAGGAGATTCCGACAGTAATTAATGATATTAAAGAATTTGTTAGTGGAGGTTTTTGTAAATTCTGTGGAAGATTTTGATGCCGTATATATTAATATATGATGAATTTTGGGCCTATTTTTGTAAGCGACGTATTTTCCGCAGGAGTGTATTGTATTTGTCCTTTGAAAATTAATCAAGTGAATTTACTGTTATAATTAACAAGAGTATTGAAAGAATTTGAGATAAGATTTTGAATGAAGATTACCGTCACAAATAATTATAATAATTATTAAACCTTTATTAAACCAGATTGTGACATTAACATGTATAACTAACCTTCATTGGTCGATTATATTAACACGATTATGAAATTACCAACCGGATGAACATGTGGTTAATGTATTTCTTAAAATTAATAATTTGAATAATTTAAATGTTAATATTGTATATAAATAATGTAAATATCTTTGACAATAATGTGGAACGGAAGTAATGTTAGAGGCGTGTTTAAAATTCTTTTTGTCTTTAACCATATTATAAACAATTTCTAATTGTTATAAACATTTATGAGTTTTTGTTATAAACATTTAAGAGTTTGTTTTATACTCTAAACAATGCTTATTAAACATTTGGATGATAATTAAACAAGTTTAGGGATTGTCAGAATAATCCAGTGGTATGTGAGTAAAGCATTTGAAAGATTTGCGTAACAATATTTGTGATGTCTTGCGGACATTTAAAGCTTTTGAGAGTGCTGGATTCTTACGCAACGTGGCTTGACAAGAGAGCCCATTTGACAGGTGTACGTCAGGTTGAAGGGTAGATGGCAGCTGGCCAGACATCTGGTTATCAGCGGACGAGGTCGTCTGCATTGTGGCCTTGCGCCTATAAATACAAGTGTCATGTTTATTAAAAGAAAACAAATGCTCTATAAATGTGTCTCATCCTGACTTCCTTATCCAATCCAAATGTGTTCTGAATATTACGTTATTTTGAGCTCGTGGGAGCTAAAATGTTGTATAATAACTTTGCAAGTCCTATAGGAGGACATAGTCAGATTGACATGGACTACTGATAGCCACATTTATTTTGTTGAGTTGTTAAAGTCATACCCTTTATTTGAAATAAAGCTTTTGTACAGTTCAAAGTTCTTGCCGTCGTTCTGGTTCATTTTTAAATGTCATAGTGAAGATTATTGTGGGAGCAGACTTTAGAGATCCTGTTGTCAACCCAATCCCCGAGATATTTATAAGCGGTAAGTAGAGGTAAGTATGGACCCCCGTCTATTTTGTGTGTTCCACAATAATTCTTTGTTAACTTCTGTGCTCAAATCTCGGTAGTATCTGTCAGTGCCATTTTCATTGGTGTAGCTGAGCCGGCGCGGTGGATTATTGACAATCCGATTGAGGGGGCGGATATCTGACAGCCTACTATCCGGGTAAACGGGGACAGTACCATCCCGGCATTTGCCCGAAGACGAAGTGGGAAACCACGGAAAACCACTTCGAGGATGGCTGAGGTGGGAATCGAACCCCCTCTACTCATTTGGACCACCCGATGCTGAGTAGACCCCGTTCCAGTCCTCATACCACTTTTCAAATTTCGTGGCAGAGCCGGGAATCGAACCCAGGACCACCGTGGCGGCAGCTAACCGTGCTGACCGCTACGCTACGGAGGCGACGTAGTTATTTAAAAATAATTAAAATGACTTTGTCATATTATTTCAACTCTGGTAGAAAATTACGCATTTGAACTACATACAGGAAGGGCGGGGTATAACCACACATAAGGTTTCCCAGGTCCCAAAGAGCCGAACAACGTCAAAAGTGCATAGTAAGAAGTGTGTAACTTAGTGGGAAAATAAGGTTTATTTACATGATTTAAATTAGTCCGAGCAGACTAATCGTACGCCCTATAAATCTATAAATAAATAAAAATATAACAAATAAATAAGTAATATCCGGGGTTGACCCATGAGCAGTGAGTTGTTCTCCCAAGAATAATGTTACTGCAGTCACATCGAGGGAGGACTTTCTCTGTAAACGGTCTGGCAACAAGGTTTCAAAGGTCGCGTGTCTACGGACGGAAACCAGTTCAACAGATTTCCTCCCACTCCAGGAGACCAACCTTCTCATGGCCTGTCAATGTGACCATTGCCTGGAATACCGGCTAGATATTCGTCTGTTCCGTGTTATATTGTTTATGAGCCACATATTTATTGATATTTAGACACGAAACCAGATTATTACGTCTCGTTATCTGATTCCCGGGTTTACGTTCACTCGTGGGTTTAAAAGCACTGTTGCTGAATGCGATGTACAATTCCTCCTATTTTCTCCCATTTTCTCCTTTCACTTTGTATTTTTGACGTCTTGATCGCTTACTGATCTGGGGAACGCATGTTCCCGGCTGCTTGGAAATAGTCTACTTACCCTGTTTGTTGGCATATCAGTTATTTCATGTTCAGAGTAGATCAAAGTTGAACTAATTATCCCTTTACTTACTATGGTGTGGTTGCCAGTTATTGGAGAAAATTATACTAGGCAGTCAACTAAAAAAAAAAAAGAGAGTAAAAAGAATTTAATATGGAGTAGAGTGTTATGGGAAGCAATTAAAATGGTGCTGATTAAATCTAAATTGAGTATGGGTATTGTAGCGCAAATTAATTTGACCGTTTGCATACAGAAGAGAGATTTAATTTTAATAACATAACTCTCCAAAACGAAGGCTGCTACTGTTGGTTTGTTTTAGGATCAGTGATTTCGCAGCCATCCATTAAATTTACTTGTTCCGTTCGTACATTATTAATTTATGGTTTGACCACGGACCCAAGCTGAGTCCGGCATTGCTTCCACTTACTTGTGTCGGGTTCTTCTCTGTCGCGTTGAACTTCCTTGTTCAACTCTATAGGGTGTTTCAAAAATAGGGGGCATAATTTCAGGTATGTATTTGTAATATGTAGACAATCAAAATAGTTCATTACAACATGTGTCCGGAACTGCTTCATTCCCGAGTTATGGCCTTCACAACACTGAACATCATCGGAACGTTTTTCTTTCCACAGGTCGTTGCCGTGATAGGAGACATTAAGAGGACACTCAAACGGTTCATTCTGAGGCGAAGGTTAAATCCAGTGTTGTATTTGGCGTTCATCTGTGCGTTATGTAGCCTACTCAAATCAGCATCTGGCAGAAATGCACTTCATGTGCGGTAAGGTGGACGGCAATGCTGCGTTGGCTCATCGTTTGTTCCAGGAGAGGTCAATGAGACATCAATGTGAGGTCTGTATGCATGCAAGAGGTGGACATTTCGAACATGTTCTGTAATGACAATGACCTGCGGAAGAAAATATTTCCAGTGAAGTTCAGTTTTGTGAACGTCATAAAACGGAGATGAAGCCTTTCTGGACACATTTGTAATGAAATATTTTGATTGTCTACATAAAACAAATACATACCTGAAATTATGCCTCCTATTTTTGAAACACCCTGTATATTAGGGTATCCGAAGATTAGGCAGTCTTTCGCTTTCCCACCTTAATTAGCGTTGCATCATCGTTCGTGATGCCCTCATTATCCGAAGGGTTAGACCTCATCTTTTCTCTTCATGATATGTCCTGCCTTCTGCTTAAGGCCCTAAAGGAGGCAGAGTGTGTTTATCCCCACCAGTCAGTGTGCACCCTGGATAGTGGTACGTCCTCAAGGACTCATAGCTGTTGAGTTCGAGATTTGGCGACCCTGAGGGATTCCTAAGCTGGGTCTGTTTTATTCCTTCTTTAATTGACTTTAGGGTGGACCCTCTCCTCTTTTCCTTTCTATTCTGTCTTTCATAGCTTTACTCCAAGCACCGCCTTCAGATATCTTGCATTGACCTTCTCGAGTGTTAGGAAATCTCCAACGCTTAGTTTCTGGCATACTACCTCTATCCCATAAATGAGTATTGGTATAATTTTGGCGTCAAACAGTACCACGGCCAACTTCGGGGATAATTTGGTAATGGCTTTGATGTTTTAAGGTTGGAAGAATTTGTGATATTATGTTTACGTAGGAATACAAGGCTTTATGACTGTTTTAGTGATAATCGTTAATTCAAAGACCCAGAGAAGCTATAGATGAATGATATTTCAAGAATTATGTAGGCTACTTTCTAACATTGGAACCTACAGGGTGGCCACAAAGTCGCTTTACCCCCCTCTTATAACCAATAGAAAACCCAAACCTAGTTAAATAAGTTGCACACCATTTCTAAGAGAGGTTTTCTTAGGAATATACGGCATTAAGAGTCCAAACCATCAGTCTGTGCACCATCATTTTCATGGCAAATAATAATACGGCGCCATGTTCTGTGCGACATTCTTCGGAGCATTGCTGGTGTGACTTTAGTGAAAGCTTGTCTCACATCATCTTTCAGTTCATCCGTGATATTGTATCCGTTTTGTGAAACGATACCCTTTATGGACCCTCATAGCGCATTATCACATGTGGTAAGGTCTGGGCTTCGTGGTGGCCAGGCAAGTGGAGCCGGCAGCACAGGAGAACCATCGGAAAAGAGCACTTTTCCTCGTTTTGGTATTGTGCCGAACATCTGAAGAAATGCCTCACATGCCTCCATCCGATAATTCCTGGACGGGTGTAGGCTGATATGGGCGCAAGCCTAAGTCTTTCTTCATGTGCTTCTACATTGTCGCAGTTCTTCCTGGGCGAAGGATGGGTCTCGTAATGCCGTATATTCCTAAGAAACCCTCTCTTAGAAATGGCGTACAACTTATTTAACTCGGTTTAGGGGTTTCTATTGGTTATAAGAGAGGGGTAACGGGACTTTGTGGCCACCCTGTATATCAAGAAATCAATGTCAGCACGTATCCTTCGTCGTTAAAAAGCCAGTAAAGTTAGATAGTTATTGATTTTTTAAGGGGCAGAACTACGACGTCATCTGGCCCACCAGTAGAGTCTATGTGAAATAGCAATTAATATAGAATAGTTCTGAAAAGGATCAAATTCTCCTCCTCCTAGCAGGAGACAGAGTTTAGCTATCGTGTATATCGCGCTGATTAATTGGGACACAAGCTTGTCGTCTTATCGCGGAAGTGTCGAATAATTTGCAGGCACCTCCGAGTGTGTTCCACGAATTCATGTTTGAGCCTACGGCTTCATGTCATGTGATGGATATAAATGGTGCAATTACAGTCTTTGCGGGATTTGAGGCGTCCTCTTTACCCGACTGGCTGTGTCGCACAGCGGTAACATTCTCGCCGTCTGTGCCTAAGGTCAAGGTTCCAGGATCGAATCCTGGCGCAATCAGTTGGCATTTGAGGGTGCAAAAATGTGAGAGAGCCGTGCCAGTTGATTTATAAGGACGTAACACCCCCGGTCTATTTCAAGGGAGGCTTCTACTTCAATGTGAATTTGCATGCCATTTGTCCAGTAGTTTTGATACCAGCCCATATGAAACAGACATTTATTTATTTATTTATTTATTTACTTATTTATTTATTTATTTATTTATTTACTTATTTATTTATTTATTTATTTATTTATTTACCGAATGGCTTTTAGTGCCGGGAGTGTCCGAGAACATTTTTGGCTCCCCAAAGGCAGTTGCTGCTTCAATCGGACACCCATAGGGAGAGCTACAAGTTCCATTCAATTTCAAGTAGTTCCAACTTTCGCTACCAGATATCACTGATACCTAGTGGTGAATGTTGGAATTTTATAGAGTGTTCTAACGATATCTAACCTAGAAATTTAGCTTCACACAAGTTTCGTCTGTGGAACGATCTTTTACATCCATAAATCTATGACATGGGACCACCGGCTTTACTTCCCACTGAAGGAAGGCATACTGAGAATTTTAAAGCTCTTTAAAAAATCCGACGACTTCGGCCGGGTTTGAACCAGCTATTTTGGGCACATCAGTTCAGCATGCTACCAACTACGCCACCGAAGCCCCATCTTAAATGGAAAATTCGTTCCAGGGAGATGGAATTGGGGAGGGTATTTTACGAAAAGGTGAAATATCGCTCTAACTTTCCTAGAACGCGAAAACTTGAAACAATTCAAAGTTCATGGCTTCGGTGGCCTAGTTGGTAGCATACTGAGCTTCTATGCCCAAGATCGCGGGTTCAAACCCGGCCAAAGTCGTCGGATTTTTTAAGAGCGTTACAAATCCCTCATTATACCTTCCTTCGTAGGGAAGGTAAAGCCGGTGGGCCCATGTCATAGATTTATGGCATCTAAAAGAACCTTCCACTAACTTCAATTGTGTGAAGCTAAAATGTGTAGGTTAGATTTTATTAACGCTCAAAGTCCCAACCTTCGCCACCAGGTGCTGGTTGTGGTGGAATCTAGTAGCTAAGTTCACAGCTAGGTGTTGTTGGCGGTAGCATTTGGTAGCAAAAGTAGGAACTACTTGAAATAGATAGTCTGCAGTCCTTACCAGAATTACAGATAACACACCCTAATACAGCCATCACAATACAGATTTCACACACACCCAAAGTACACGGGGCTACATGACCCCGTTGTCCAACCAAAGATCCTTTAATGTTTCGAATAAGGGCCAAGAATGTTTTCAGCGACATTTGTTGATAGCACCAAACATTGACAAAAGCCCCCCTCTTTTAGTCAATGGTCGGTGCTATCAAGAAACGAAGTCGAGGAATTGGAGTTTTGTGAAGAGAAAAAAACAATCATACCTGCCTCAATAGGAACAATATCAAAACTATGTATAATGGTCAATAGTCCTCTAAAAATTACCTAAAACTTATGTCTGAAAGAATTATTTGATATAACCCACCTACCCTTGCGCCAAGGGATGAACAAACAAGTAGTTCCATGAAGAACTATACAGCCTATTTTCATATATCCTGCTCATGTTAATTGTCTCTATCAACATACAAAACTTCAGTTTAATTGCTGTAACAGATTCGTAGATATTGAGAACCGTCTAAATATTTCATATGGTCGCCAGGATGGATTTTTATTTTTATACTATTACATTAAGATTATTGTGTACGTGTGGTATTCAAGCTTCAATCGCATGATTAGAACACAAGAAGTAAAAACGAGATTTTAAAAGTACGCACATCAGCCATCTTGTGATTATGCAAACAATTGAAATAAATTACATGCCAGTGGATCAACATTTCGTGAGGTGAAAACCAGAGGGTTCTATCTACACTTTTTGAGGATTTTGATTTTTTCGTTTTAAATGGTGCTGGGAGATATGTACTATCGTTATCCATGACGGCAAGATCCATAACATTTACCGTTTCCAGTCATTAAGCAGGTAAATTTCGTTCTATCTGCAAAAGTTGGCAAGGCTGAGAACCAGATGGTTCTATCGGCAGAATGTTGGTAGACAGTTCAAACTGGATCGGCTGTTTGGAGTTGCTCACTTCTATCTCATCTCATCTGTTTGGCTACAACTCCTTCATTAACAACACAACCACTGTGATAACATGGAAAGTGAAATATCTTTAGAGGAATATGATGTTACTGGTGAAATGGAGAGTAATCTTACGCCAGAAAGAAATCTACAATGTGCTAGAAGAATACGAAGGAGGCAAGTTTAAACACACATTACTAATCATTGTTTCAGTCTTCTGATGTGTTCATTGTTGTTTTCAGTGCGATGCAATTCTGGTACATAATTAATATTGTTATTCACGAGTTTAAAATTAGAGAATAAGCCAGGGTTAACTGCCTTCACGTAGCTATTTCTTCTGTTAGGTTATGGCAAGGTGATACATCGTCATATAATAGCTCAATGGATGAGATCCTGGATGTATCCAGTATTCATGGAATTATTAGTATGGTCCCTTTGTATCAGATGTGTCTGGGTGGGTAACAAACTTAATCTGTGATCATAACCTCAAATGTCAATGTCATATTTAGTATGTAGCCTGTACATTTGTGTATGCATGTAAGAGTGTATTATTGATATTATTATTATTATCATCATATTTTCTATTTCAGAAATCCGGGATTATGCACTGGCTGCGAGAAATTGATATTAGTTCCGTATACTGATTCGGAATCAGCCTCAGAGAAGGACGAATTCTCACCCATGAAAATTCGTAAGAAGTCCAGGAAGAGAAAGCGTAACCCTCAACAATGGAAAAAGAATATTCGAAAGAGACTGCGGCAGAGTGGTGGCGAGTACATTAGCACTGCGTGTAAAAAGGTAGCTGCGAAGGAAATAAAACATGAAGACTGTTAGTGCAAATTTAAGTGTTATCATAAGATTTCTAAGGATGACCGGAATTCCATAATGATTTCATTTTATTCACTGCAAGAAAATGAGAAAAAACATTACATTTTACAAAACTCCGAGTGTAAATCTTCTCAGAGGTCCATGACAGTTGACCCTAGGAAACGTAAGTCTTTCTGTTACTTTCTACAAGTGAATGGCACCAGGTAGAGTATGCAAGAAATTCTTCCTAGGAACCTTGTTGGTTAGTCAAAAAGTAATATACAATGTGCATTTTAACAAAGATCAAACATCAGGGACACCAACGTCCGATGAGGGAGGAAAGAAAGCAAGAGAAAGGATTTCTAAAAACTGTAAAGATTTTGTTAGAAAGCACATTGAATCATTTCCAAGGGCAGAGTCGCATTACTGCAGGGCTGTGACACAAAAGGAATACTTAAGTCCTGATTTAAATGTAACGAGGATGTATGCCATGTATAAAGAAGTTCGTATACAGAATAGCTATGAAGCGGTAACACTGTCAATGTACAGGTCCATATTTAACACTGAATTTAATTTGGACTTCTTAGCCCCAAAATCAGATCGTTGTGACCTTTGTGAGGAGTTTATCATGGCGAAAAAGGAAAATAGAGTCACTGAGAGTTTGTCAACGAAGTATGATAACCATTTTGAAGAGAAATCATTCATGCGACAGGAAAGAGAACATGACAGACGAAGTGATGCTATGGTGATATGCTTTGATCTACAAAATGTAGTAGCTTTACCTCAAGCAAATGTTAGTTGCTTCTTTTATAAAAGAGAAGTGAACGTTTACAACCTTACTGCTCATGTATCGAGACATAAACAAGGCTATTGTGCAATTTGGCATGAAGCACTGTGCGACAGATCTGGAAATGACATTGCAAGTGCTGTAATTAAAGTATTAAAAAGGTTTCAGCTATGTACCCGGAAGTCAGGGAATGTATTCTTTGGAGCGATAGCTGTGTTCCTAAGAATAGAAACTCACTGATTTCTTTTGCTTTGGCTAGCTTTCTTCAAGAAAATAACCACATAAGAGAAATTACCATGAAATTTTCAACACCGGGGCATTCTTGCATTCAGGAGGTTGACTACATCCATTCAAACATAGAAAAGTGTTTGCGGTTATCAGAGGTGAGGTCTCCAGTTTCACTAATAAGAATTCTTCTCTCTTGCAACAGGAGGTCACCATACCATGTACTTCAGATGAGAGCATCCGATTACTGTGACTACCAGGCTCAAACGAAACTGTTTCAGTATAGTAAAGTACCGTATCTGCAGGTATCGCAGCTGAAATTTTGTGCAGACGACCTGTTCAGTGTGTACTTTAAGACAAGCCACGGTATTCAGGAGTGGAATAAAGTCAAGATACCGACGAGTAGAATCAACAGGACAAACAATCAGCAACAGAACATAGTATCAACCCGACTACCAGAAGCAAAAGTTTCTATATCAGTGAAGAAATTGTCCAAGGAGAAGGCTACAGATATCCATTTCATGATGAAATGGATGCCCACTGTCGATGTAGAGTTCTACAAAGCAATTTTGAAATGAAGAACATTATGTCTCTAACATCTTACGCAAATTTTAGAGCCAAAAGGTTCTATCTGCATGCACACTTCTGAATAAGTCATTAAAATACCTATGTTCTCTATGTAATTGTTAAATTTGTTGTTAATTCATTAAAGTAGAACCTTGTATCATCATTTTGAAATACTTCGCAAAGAGTTGGCTTCAATACTACATACTTTATGCAATTCCAAACTTCAAACACCTCTCACGAAAAATTAAGTTAAAGTCTGATAGAACCCTCTGGTTCTCACCTCGCGAATTTTGTATAAGCATTTAACGTGCAACGTTTCACGGCACTCGGATAGTTAATTCGCGAGAAACGTCCATTTAAATATTTATACTTCGCGTCGCCGCCATGTTGGATTTGTGCTCACCAGGTTACTGAAAGTCCTATAGGTGAACATATGTTCATAGTCTCTATGAACATTAAAAAAAAACAGTTTGGTTGCTGTAAAAGATTCATAGATATTGAGAACCGTCTAAATATTTCAGAATCTCGCCATTTAGGATTGTTATATGTATAGGCCATTGAGTTATGTACCATTCAAGGACAATTATTGCCTAGCTTCATTATTCAAACTTTCACTTCGATCGCATGATTACGACATAAGAATAAAAACTTAATTTTAAAATTTCGCACAGCCGCCATCTTGAGGTTATGTAAACAATTGAACTAAATTAGACTCCAGTGCATTACAATGTGTATAAACATTTGCTGTACAAAGTTTCATTACGTTTGGATAGTTAAATCGCGAGAAATGCCTATTTAAAAGTCTGAAATTCGCTTGACCGCCATGTTGGTTTTGTAGTCACCAGGTTTTTCAAAGTCTCATATGTGAACTTCTAGTAGTGCCCTTTATCACCGTACACAATTTCAAGGCGATATCGGTAATAGTTTCGGAGATATTGAATGCTAGTGAAATATTTCGCACAGCCGCCATGTTGGACTGGTGAGACGTAACAAAATTTTAAGGGCACGGTCGAGGTCGCCAGGAATAGTGATATGAACTTACCGAGTTTTATTGAAATCGCTCCAGCCGTTTAGATTTTATTAGGGGGACACACACACACACGCACACACACACGGACAAAAGGTGATCTCATAAGCCTATTTTTTCAAAATTGAAAATAGGCTAAAAATTTTCGGAACTATAAGATGGCGTATCACGTACGCTGAACATGTGGAACGTTTTACCCCTTTATAGGGCTAAACGATTTTTAGCCTACTTTTCACATTCGGGAGGAATGAGGAAAAAGGTAGACTTATGAGATCGATCCGGGCAAATGTATGTCTGTTTTTCTGTCTGTCTCTCTGTCTGTCTCTCTGCCTGTCTCCCTGTCTGTGTGTCTGTCTATATGTCTGTCTGTCTGGATGTTTGTGTGTGTCCCCCTATCAACTCCTAAACGTCTGCAGCAATCGAATCTAAATTTGGTATGAGTAAAGATCTATACCTGAATATCTCAAGCCCGTATTTGAAAATTATGTCAGTGCTACCAACTGCTGAAAAACCGCAATTGAAATTTGAGCTCCATGTTGGATATCTTGCAAGGTATGTATGGTAGCTATTCTAAAATTGGCACACATATAGATAATAATATTTCAGTTTAATTTCCAGGAGACCATGCATGGCAGTGTTGCCAACATGATTCTAAGCCCACTGATAGGTCCAATTTTAAATGCATATAATTTCTACACTATCAATTGGATTTCAACCAAATTTCGTATGTACTATGTGTACATAAACAGACATGACTGAGCGTATTCTTAAAAGGCACCAGGGCTGCCAGCTGTTAATAAATGCTCTTTCTCTATTATCTTATCCAAATACCAATATATCAGAAAGTATGCAATCCGACAGTATGCACACGTATAGTACCTGACATTCTAGATTAATTTGGAGTAACTTATGTGCATCAGTGCTACCAACATGATTCTAAGCCTGCTGATAGGACCAGTTTTTAAATACTTGTAACTCCTATACTATCAATTGGATTTCAACCAAATTTCGTATGTGATATGTGTACCATAACAGATATGACTATGCTTAGCCTATTCTTATGAGCAACCAGGTCTGCCAACTATTAATAAATGCTGTCTCTATTTTTTACCCTAATATAAGTATGTAAGCCAACAGCTTTCAAATTGGCACACGTATAGTACCTGACATTCTAGATTAATTTGGAGAAACGAATATACGTCAATGCAGCCAACATGATTCTAAGCCTGCTGATTGGTCCAATTTTCAAATACATGTAACTTCTATACTAACAAATGGATTCCATCCAAAATTGGCACAACAAGAAATATTTCAGATGCATGATATTGTTGCCAACATGATTTTACGCGCTGATAGATCCAATGTCTAACTGCATGTAACGTCAACCAAATTTTGTACACTGTACCTTAAGAATTGGAACTAAGAATATATTCAGTCACCAGGGCTGCCAACTGTAGTGCTCTATTTGGCTATATTGTACCAGGTATACTGTATTTCGAACTAATTCGAAATTTCGATGTTACCAACTTAATTTTGTCATTATTCTAGACAGGTCTATATAGATTGGCATGAATCTTAAATTTTAAGAAAAGTAGGCTCTTTAGTTCGTCACGGAACATCTTGTTATAATATTCTCTTATACAGTAGTTATGTTTATTATTTTAATATTTATATTTCTTTTATAATTATTGTAATTTCATTTTTATGATTTTTATTTCGATATTTTACATTTTAATTGTTAATGCTTTTAGCTTTAAATTTTAAAAATTTTATCCAACCCATTACGTCAAGTAGATATTATAATATTTGATTTTTAGAAATACTTGCACTTCGGCATGAAAATTCTTCAAAATTTGGCTTAAAGAATAAACTATCAGCATCTTTGTAAGCAAAAACTGTGGTTAACATAAAGACCACTATCCCATAAAGGGATACAATAATTTTCAAATTGAGTAAATTCGAAATATTTTCTTTGCCTGGTGAAATCTGGTTGGTTGGTCGGTTGGTTGGTGCCTCCGTTTTGGGGCTGCGACAACGCGGTTATGTAGCCCCGTGTACTTAGGGTGTGTGTAGAATCTGTCTGATAATCTGTGTCAATTGTTATGGCTCTGTGTTTTCTGTTTTAATTCAAGTAAGGACTGCAGGCATTGATTTTTTTTTCAAGTAGTTCCTACTTTTGCCACCAAACGCCACTGTCAACGACCAACTAGTTCAGAAATGAGTTACCAGATGCCACCACAGTCGGCTCTTGACGACGAACGTAGGAACCTAAGAACGTTAGTCAAATGCTTAATCTATATTAAATTAGCTTCACACAGGTGTCATTAATCGAAGGTTCTTTAACATGCCATAAATCTATGACATGGGACCGCCGGCTTTACTTCCCCTCTGAAGGGAGGCATAGTGAGGGATTTTTAACTTTCTTAAAAAATCCGACGACTTCGGCCGGGTTTGAACTCGCGATCTTGGGCATAGAAGCTCAGCATGCTACCAACTACGCCACCGAAGCCGCCTACCCGGTGAAATCTACCTCCGCCTTCCGTCGTGCCGAGAGGGATTCTTTTTTTCAAAATTCGAAGTGTGATTTTTTACTGCTCCATCACGACTTAAAATGAAATATGCAATCATCAAGAGATGGCAAAATAGTTTTAGTTCTAATTTACCGTTTCCAGATAGTGACCTATCCTCGACACAGATGAAGACCTAGTAGTTTATTTTCCAATTTCATTCCAGTGCAAAGCAATTAACAATAATTGGAGAGTAAATAATATTTTATTTGATATTGAATCGCAAAAAAATGAAATTATAGCAGGACATGAAATATAGTATACTCCTAAATGACCAACATGTGAAGCAACAACAGAGCACATCGCATTCATTTGGCGAGTTTATAGTCGCGGCAATTAAACGGTTATCTATTGACTGTTAACATGAAATTCGATGGTGAACAAAGCTGCGTCTCCTGGGAACTAGGCAGCTATAAATTATTTTGGACTTCATGAATAACTCGCATTACTTGTTCTGTGAATACTGTGCGATCATCAACTCTCTGCTCTACTCTTACCGCATTTATGAAGGAATAAAATGGCCTTTGTTAATGTTTCATTGTTTGAAACTTAAAAAGTTGAAAATTATACCATCATTCGATTTCAAACCGTAATATCCTACGTTCCAGGAAGGCGCTCGCTGCCAGTGACGTACCCAGGATTTCATTTGACGGGGTGTTTTCTAAAGGAGAGTTAATATCCTCCTCCTCCCATCCACCGGCCTAATTGTAATCTTGCACAACGTAAAAATAAAATACCACGACTTGAGAGGTACGCGCTATTATTGTTAATTGATATTACACATTTTCAATTGGTGTATTTGACATAATTTGATAGCCAGGAGATCCTAGGATAGACTGGCTGCCTATTGCTTTTGCTCGCTTAGCACCACCCGGAGGACACGTGCAGAAAAGCCTGGGGTCTTCTTAGAAGGCTAGGAGGAGGTACACCAGTAGTAAAGAGTCAACCTCAGGTGACACCTGACCAAATAGCTTCCCATAATGTAACAACTTCCAGAGCTCCATCTGATAAGAAGCATACGAAGTATGTTAGATACCAGCTACGTGCTCTGAAATCAACACCTCGCATGTCTAACTATTCACGTCCCTTTACAGCCCTTGATGTTCAAGAGGCCCTCAAGGAACTAAAACCTGGCAAGGCATCTGGTTTCGATGGAATTCATCCAGAATTCCTCATACATATGGGAAACAATGCAAAGAGATGGATGGCACAGTTCTTCACAGATATTCTCCAGACTGGACAAATCCAACCCGACTTCATTAAAGCTAAAATCATTTCCATATTGAAGCCTGGAAAACCTGCAAATAGACCTGCAAGTTACAGACCAATAGCATTCCTTAGCTGTTGCTACAAACTCTTTGAAAGGCTTATCTATAACAGAATTGGGTCAACCATTTTAGAACTCATTCCTGTGGATCAGGCAGGCTTCAGACCTAACCGAAACTGCTGTGATCATGTACTTTCATTAACATCTTACATTGATGCCGGATTCCTGCAAAAGCTTAAAACATCTGCTGTCTTTGTGGATCTCACTGCTGCCTTTGATACCGTATGGAAGGAAGGATTGATTTATAAATTACTCAGAGCTATACCCTGCAGAACAATTGCTCAGCTTATCAACAACATGCTCAGTGACAGGAATTTTCAGGTCTGATTAGGTGAAAAGAAAAGCTCAGTGAGAAAACTGCATAATGGTTTGCCCCATGGATCAGTTTTGTCGCCACTACTGTTTAATCTATACATCTCTGATCTTCCAGAAACAATATCCAGATAGTTCTGCTATCCAGATGACTTGACCCTGGCCACACAACACAAATCATTGAGAAAACTGAATACATTTTGATTAAGGACTTATCCACCCTGACAGAATATTTCAGGAACTGGAGACTCACACCTAGTAGAGCCAAGACGGAGGTCTCTTGCTTCCATTTGAGTAACCGGCTTGCTAACTTCAAACTAAATATTACCTTTCCCAATAGAGTACTTAATCACAATAGGATTCCGAAATATCTTGGTGTTACCTTGGATCGGACATTATCCTTCAAACAACATCTTTTGAACTTGTCGAAGAAACTGAAAACCCGAAACAATGTTATTCAGAAGCTAACTGGTACTACTTGGGGATCTGCTGCGAACATCCTGCGCTCTTCAGCCTTAGCACTGGATTTCTCTACTGCCGACTATTGTGCTCCAGTGTGGCTTAATAGCCCGTATACGAAGTATATTGACCCACAATTGATTACCAGCATGCGTCTTATATCTGGCACCATCAGGCCAACTCCAGTCCACTGACTCCCACTGTTGTCTGGTATAATGCCACCTGACTTACGAAGATCCCGTGCTCTTGTTCGGGAGTACAACAAGATCTGCAAGAATCCTCTGCTACCTGTTCTAGGCGACATACCAGCTCTTAGTCTCCAAAGATTGAAATCACGACATCCACCTCTTTGTGATGATGCTCTGAAGACCTCCACCAACTTCGATGCTTTGGAGGAATGTAAAGGCCACTGGAATAACTCCACTGACTTGCCCCTACATAACAACTTCAGAGGGGTAAAAATTGCTAACGGATTCCAACTACCGCGTGCAACTTGGTCCAGACTGAACAGGATCAGGACAGGTCATGGAAGGTGCAGGGATTCCCTGTATAAGTGGAACTTTGTACCATCTCCAGAATGTGAGTGGAGCCCCTCGCCCGACCATTACCCACATTTTAAGCGAGTGTCAACTACGGGCTTATCCAAGTAAATTGGAAGACTTTCTATCACCAACAGCGGAGGCACTGCAGTGGGTTCAAAAGTTGGACATTCAGCTATAACGGATAAGTTAACACTAATGCCTGAAGAGAATCAATGTTTTTTTATATTGTGTATATATTGTATATATTATGTATATAATTTTCTTGCCATACGCTAATAATAATAACACATTTTCAATTGGGCATGACAATGTAATCCCAATTACCGGGACATGTGAAAAATAACCAGCAAATAACTACATGTGATTAAAATACACCTCTGTCTGAAAAGTTCGGTGAATGGGTCGATATTACGAACGGATTGTTGGCTTACCTGAAACAGCCGTTACTATACTCCGAAGTAATTCCCGTGGATGGTTATGCTCTGCTTAGAACGGCTGTGCAAGTCCTGGCATAGTCTTCCTGAGGGATAGCCTTCAGTTGGGTCGTCGCATTACGTTGGATGTCCGAAATGTCCGAAAACCTCTGGCACTTCAGGGCTTTTCGGCGACCCTGGACCCCGATACTCCATACTTTGACGCTTGCCTTCAAGGTCGTACCTCAGGCACCAGGTCTCGTCACCCGTGACGATGGTTTTCAGGACCATCCCTTTCCACGGAACATTCACCCTTCTCACTGCCACCCGTCGAACAGGTGTGCACGTTAGTTTGCATAAATTCACACTTCTCACTGCCACCCGTCTATCAGGTGTGCAAGGCAGGTTGTATAAATTCACGCTTCTCTCTTGCTTTCAATTTAGAATTTTGACGACCCAAACTGAAGGCTATTCCTAAAGAAGACTATACCAGGAGTTTTCAGGACTTTTTCAGTCGTTGTCAGAAGTGCATAACCATCCACGGGGATTACTTCGAAGGTCAGTAACGGCTGTTTCAGGTAAGACAACAATCCGTTCGTAATATAGCCCATTCACCGAAATCTTCAGACAGAGGGTGTATATAAGGTACTTGAGCTATACAAGGCCCGGTTCCAAATAAGACCCATATGCGATTTTAGAATATTCAAAATTCTACAAGATTCTTAGTGCTTCTGATAGCGACTAGCCTTTAACAGCTCTAATAGAAACGACAACTTACTGTTGAAGTGAACGATTCCGCGATGTTTTTCTTCAGTCGTGTAAGAAACGGCGTCCGAAGCTCTTCTTGATACTATTTCTAGGTATTTTAAATAAACCTCCTTCATGTTTTTGAAATTTAACAAACATAAACCTGTTGCATATAATTTCAAAGATTGTGATTTGTGGATTAATATACCGTATTGGTATTTCTGCTTAATGTGCATTCCTTTATTTCTTTTCATTTACATATGGGCCTTATTTGGAAAAAGTGGAAATGAAAATCCACAGCCTGCTTCCAGTCCGACCGGGTCAGGTATGGAATGAATGAAGCCCCCATCTAGCGGCGAGGATATGAAGTATGCCGGCTGCCGAAGCCTGTCGCACTCCTCTGGGACAATGATTAAATGAATGACAGATGACATGAAATGATGGTGGAGAGTGTTGCTGGAATGAAATTGTGACAGGGAAAACCGGAGTGCCCGGAGAAAAACCTGTCTGCCTCCGTTTTGTCCAGCACACATCTCACACGGAGTGACCGGAATTTGAACCACGGACCCAGAGGTGAGAGGCCGGCGTGCTGCCGCCTAAGCCACGGAGGCACTTATTTGGAACAAGTAGTGGGCTTTATTTAGAACGGGTGAACCTAATAAGGCCCGTTACTCACAGTTTAAATATTTTATTAAGTTACAATTGAAATATTTCCCAGTGGTTCTAATTATCATCCCATGTTTTCATTACTGCTTGACTTCAAGTTAAATCAGGCGGCTTCGGTGGCGTAGTCGGTAGCATGCTGAGCTTCTATGCCCAAGATCGCGGGTTCATGTCTGGCCGAAGTCGTCGGATTTTTTAAGAGCGTTAAAATTCCCTCAGTATGCCTACCTTCGGAGGGGAAGTAAAGCCGGTGGTCCCATGTCATAGATTTATGGCATGTTAAAGAACCTTCCACTAATTACATCTGTGTGAAGCTAAATTGTATAGGTTAGGAATGTAAACAACGCTCTTAGATTCCTTCGTTCGTTGCCAAGAGCCGACTGCGGTGGCGTCTAGTAGCTAAGTTCTGAACTAGGCCTAGTAGTCGTTGACGGTGGCGTTTGGCGGCAAAAGCAGGAACTACTTGAAAATTGATCGTCAGCAGTCCTTACTTGAATTAAAACAGATACACACACTAATACAGTCATCACAATTAACACCGGCTTTCAGACAGATTCTACACACACCCAAAGTACACGGGGCTACATGACAGCGTTGTCGCAGCCCCTAAACTTAAGAACCAACCAACCAAGTTAAATCCAGGACAATGATGAGATTTTTCCCCGTCAAGTCAAAACACTAACAATTTTTAAACGTTAAGTGGGCTTTATTTGGCACAATTACGTTATATATTTGTTTTTGACTACAGAGGAGGGAGAAAACTAAGGCATGACATGTTTCACTCGTCAAGACAGCATCATCAGATCCAAATCAATACAAGAACAAATGGTTCTACAAAACTCTGCCAAAAATTTATGACACCCACTAACAGTCACTGTTCTCCAAAATCTAAAAAACCGTCAAAAATATACCAGTGGTAAAATACTAAAGCATTAATCAACCGAAAAAAATAACTATTTATGTATGACTGTGAAATTACACACTGTCTCACTTCACCAACTTATCTATGAAGGGGTAGCTACTATTGCTGTGATAATCTTAAGCAATAAGCCCTAATCTACTGTAGAATTATAAATTAATGCAGAAATATCTACTGAGATAATAATAATAATAATAATAATAATATCGTATGGCCTCGGATTTCGGGTGCAAGCTTTATTATTTGACACCCAGAGGGTAGGTTGCATTACGAATTTCGTTGTTCCTTGACTATGAAAGTCAAGGAGGTTAGATGTTAGATATCTAAGCTCCTTGAACACTATAGCGCTTTCTGGTAGAGAAATGAGGAACTTTGTGTTGGCGGAAACTCCCGAGATTAATTTTGCCATTATGAACATGGCCTACTGAATTCAAATGGATTCTTTGACATGCCAACATCGTATGACATGCGTATTGTATTTTTGCCGCCTTTCAAAAATCACTTACCATAGCCAGGAGCGAACCTGCAATCTTGGGGTTAGTAGACCGACACGACATCCACTCACCCACCGTGGCAAGCTGAGATGATCGTAAAACACTAGAACTGAACATACAATAGCAGTATTTGTCTTCTACTAATGTGTTGAAAGATATAATATGGAGACTTATCTGAAATTGTGGAAACAACCTACTCTGACAATGACTTTTCTGATATAAACAAAAACATGTATGTATATTCATACAATACTAGTAGTTTTTGAAGGCTAGATAAGTCCTAGTAATTGGCTAGTAAACCAGATATGGTTGGCAAATACAATTTGGGGCAATGTGATGATATGAAAGTATTTATTTGACGCATTTCTTTTCTAAATAGTGATATATTCCACAGTACAGGTTCTACAAAAATTTTACGGACACACGCAAAGTTCTTGATGATTATTCCTTCCCCTATACTTTTGGTCTCAGGCATACGAATGTATACAGAGAACTCGAACGTGTTCCGAGGAACATTTTGTGAATTTATTATGAAAACATCACTGTTAGTTTGGAAGCTACAATGTTTTTTGTTAAGATACGTGTGAAGAAAATTGTGTATATTTTCATATTTGAAGCTATCTGGACAGAACACTATGAAGATTACATCCACAATTTTGGTTATGAAGAAACACAGATACTTGTAGAATATTTTTAATTGCAATAGAACACAAGAATGTGTTTTCAGTAAGAAATATCACCAGTTTTGAAAACAAAAAGTCAACAGACAGACATTCTTTCGGCTTGGCTGGGCGGGAGACCATTCAAGCTACAGAGATCTTTTATGTTTCACGTTGTAGTCCAGCAGTTGCAGCACTGTATTGGATCAAGAACAGCTTCCTCCTAGGTCAAAAAATGTCTGTGATGACATATTTCGCTCGTCATATTTGGATCTGATGAGGCTCACTTGACGAGCCAAACATGCTATTTCTTCTTCTTCTTCTTCTTCTATTTCATCCTCTTTAATAGGCCGCAATAATATATATAAACATTAATTACATGTATATTTCTAGTTCTTTCACATATTCCTGTGGGCCTAATTGGAGTAATTTTTGTGTTGACCGAAATTTACAATATTAATCGAGTCAATATACCACCCCTGAGAACGACCAGTCGGAGCAACCCCCATGAATCTGGCTCCTAAAAGTGCACAATACACTCAAGTTATCAGACAAATTGAACACACAAGCAAGTACACTGGATCGATGACCTAGATGCCCCAAGCCCCTGAACCAAATTTACAACAATGACAACAACATAATTTTTTACAATGCACAGAAGTAGCAACATTCAATCGGAATTTCTATTTACAACATGAGAACCGATAATGAACCTTACTGCAACTCCTGGCATCATTGCGTTATACATTATGACGGACTCGATGAATAACTCACAGCCTATTACTAGACTCATTTCAAACTATATTCTCCAGACCTTTGATGTCTCTAACTCATGTGTTCTAGTGGGTTGGCCCCATTGCATCAATTACAGGCCAGCTCAAGGGGCAACGTGCATACTTCTTGACGACGCTTCGTGTCGTTTGCTGGGAATCCACCACGGGAATTAACTTCCCAAGGCAACTTGTCGAGTACGACGACAAAGTGAACTCAACTCGGGGACTGAGGCTATTTAGATTTAGTGTCAATCTCAAGTCGCATAGAATGGCTCGTGCTCAAGGAATGGGCGTGGATTGACACGACTAATAGGTCTAAACTACAGTAGAGGCTCAAACGTAAATTCTCAGGGTGCGCTAATTATGTATATTGGAATTAAACCGAAATAAATCTTAAAACCCCATGAACACCAAGTTGGCAGATGAAAGGCTAAAGGAAGTAGGAGACTTCTGTTACTTAGGAAGAAAAATAACCAGTGATGGACGAAGCAATGAGGATATAAAAGTAGGTTCGCCCAGGAAAGGAAAGTATATCTACAGAAAAGAAATCTGTTAACATCGAATATAGAATTTCTTACCAATCCATAACAACTTCGTCACACCTATTTCCAACGTACTCTCTACAATATTTATCTACCTGTCAAATATATAAGGTGCGTTCAAAAAGCAACGAGACGGAGGCTGTAATGCGCAAACCGGTTACTACATCGGTTAATCGTGGTGTGTGTAACGAGGTGTGATTCCGACCAGAGCATGGAAGGTCACAGCCTGTCGCTAGAGGGCAGGCGAGAACGTCACGTGACTATAAAAAGCGAGCAGCAACATGCATCAATCGTCCAACGCTGCCAGTCGCATTGCAAACAGTGGCATGGAGGCGTCAACCGAAGAGCAAAGAGGTATTGTTCGGTTTCTGACAGCGGAAGGAATAGGGGGAAAGGACATTCATCGCCGAATGTCACAAGTGTACGGCAAACACTGCATGTCCCTTTCAAGGGTCAAGGTGTGGCACAAGCGCTTCAGGGAAGGTCGGGTGTCGTTGGCCGATGATGCCCGGTTTGGGGCACCCCCCTGCATTACCAATGACAACGTCCGGCTGGTTGATGCACTCATTACCCAGGACCGCCTAGAGACAGCGAACGCCATAGCCGCCGTGGTCGCTCCACGACAATGCACGACCTCATACGGCCAACACAGTCGGGGCACTCCTGCAGAAATTCTAATGGGAGGTTCTTGGCCACCCTCCATAAAGTCCAGACCTCTCTCCCTGTGATTACGCCATGTTTGGTCCCCTGAAAAGGGCTCTGCGGGGCCAACGATTCACCCCAGACGTCGACGTGCAGCTGTACGTGCGGAACTGGTTCAAATCGCAGCCCAGGGAATTTTATGAGACAGCCATTCACCGCCTCGTGTCACAGTGGGACAAGTGCCTCAACAGCCAGGGCCATTACTTCTAACATACAGGTACTGGTTTCTGTAATTATGCCTCCGGCTCGTTACCTTTTGAACGCACCTTATATATCAACCATCATTTATAACCTAACTTATTCAGCATTTCCATTTTCACATCCACATCTCTTCAATTCAACGCTGTTTTATCAAGACTTTTTCACGTTTTTATTAACACATTCTGTAACAGATCTGGTTTTTGAAATTCTTACTTAGTGAGCTCTAGGAACAAGAATATTTTTAGTATCCCCTGTTATGGCAAAAGTATATTAAGTGTATGGTACTTCACATTTACTTGTCCTATACTACGCTGAGGAAGGTTACAATGAGTCTGAAACTGGTAACTTAAGGTAATAAATAGTTTTTCCCTCCCAATATTATTCTGCTAAGGTCCAATTCCAGTTTTGTACCGAAAATAAGGTCCCATTAACACCTACCTACACACATGGGGTACCTACAGGTTCAGCATAACCCAATGTGTATGCGAAATGCACTCACTTACTCTTTAAATGCCTCACAATTAAATAAATACCTTAAAACATGTATGTTTACAATGAAATAATGAAAGAATGCAACATGGTAACCATGGTAACAGAATCTCACAGGTCCATCTATTTCTGTAAGACGCAATGCAATTCCAATTATTACATTACTGTGAAAGTTTCCAGACGGTTATAAGGTTATCACTGAACCAAAATAAGCTGTAAAATTCATCAATACATGCAGTATAATGCGCTTAAGGGGGTCAAGTCGCACTCTAGAATTTTTTCACGCAATTTTCACGTGTGAGTGTGGTACGAAAGGTCTTTTTCACCCGACTATAAAGGGTCTCCGAAAACCACATTTAAAGGGCCTTAAATTAACAGTGTCTGTAATATTCCCAGAAACCTATCTTCGCTCCAAGGATAAATCACTCATAGCATTCATGATTGAGATTTTGCTAAGTGTACTCGTTACAACTAGAATATTCGCTTGTTATAATTAATACGTCAATATGGAATCGGGCTATCATGGTCATTGTTATGTCATTTTATCGAATATCGATTACGAATTAGGAAGTAATTTTTGAAAGCCGTTGTCTGGAACGTGGCGCTCTATGGAAGTGAAACTTGGGACTGTTGGAAAAGCAGAAAAGAGGAGAATTGAAGCGTTTGAAATGTGGTGTTACAGGAGAATGATGAAGATCAGAGAAACAATGTAAAAGTATTAAGACAAATGGGAAAGAAGAAATGTTTGTGGCGACTGCTGATGAAAAGAAGAGATAGGTTGGTAGGACACATACTAAAACACCCATGAATAGCAAAGTTAGTTGTGGATGGAAGGGTTGAGGACAAGAAATACGGTATATCAGTAGACCAAGGTTAGAATAAGTTAAACAGATTGCCTCGGATTTAGGATGTGGTAGCTATGTAGAGATGAACGATTAACTGAGGTCAGGGAGGCACGGAGGGCTGCATCAAAACTGCCAAACCACTGAAGACTAAAACAACAGATTTAGGGCCGTTTTCGCCAACTCTTTACTAGCGATTAATTAGTTAATTCCTATTTAAGTTAAATGCGATAGTTAATGCTTGGTTATTGAGGATGCATTTCACGAGGCCATTTGGGTTCGTACTTACTTAAATACGCCTTACGGCACTCGTGCATGCGTAGACTTAATTGTACTATGGATAATATGGCGAACAGATTAAGAAGCGTGCATCACTGATCATAGTTCGCGATGCTTCCTTGAGATTTTCTGGAACGGGGAAGGGAAATACAGAAAACCTTATACTCGTACATGGCAAAAGCTTAACATGATACGAAAAAAGTATTTCGAAGACCTAGCAGTTGTGTGTGTACATTGTTTACGTAGCGCAATAAGATACACTCTCCCCGTTGTCTTCGTAGCGTAAGTGGTTGCGTTGCACACTCCGAGTTCATTACGCAGAGCTCGAAGGAGTTAGAATCCCACTTCGGATAGGCCAGCATTTTCATTTATTTCCGTATTGTTCTTTCTTGGTATTAGTAACACGTATGATCTCTTAAAATATAAATTTCATAAATATATTTTATATTCGATGATGATGATAATTGTTGTTTTAAGGGGCCTAACATCTAAGTTATCGGCCCCTATTGGTCTGCATGATAGCTAAAATGACAATGGAATGGAAACCAGAACGAAAATTAAGTTATACGGAAAATACTTACAAAAAGGAACTCAGATTGAAACTACTCACATAACGGAGAGCGGTAATACATACAAAAGGGAATTTAGAACGAAAAAAACTCACAAAAGGAAGAGGTTGAAAGATACGCACAAAATGTAGGCTAGGTTCAAAATACGTACAAAATGCAATGTAGAGTCGAAATACTTACAAAACGTAATGTAAATTCAAAATACTTACAAAATGCAATTAAAATTGAAAATGCTTACAAAATGAACAGTAGATTCAAACTACTCATTTGCATTGATAAAACTTATAAAATGCAATTTAGATTGAAAATACTTACAAAATGTAATTTAGATTCAAAATACCCACAAAACGCAATTGAGATTCAAAATACTTGCAAAATGCCCACCATACAAAATGCAATTTCGATTTAAAATGCTTGCAAAATGCGGTTTAAGTTGAAAATACTTACAAAATGCAATTGAAATTCAAAATACTCACTAAAATGTCCTGCTCCTACATTGAATGACTTACTAAGAAGATATTTTGATTGCCAATCTTTACAAAATGTAATTGAGGTTGAAAACACTCGAAAAATGCAATTTAGATCGAAAAAACTTATAAAATGCAACGTAGATTGAAAACACCTATAAAATGGAGTATAGATGCAAATAATCGCTAAAGGGAATTTACAAACACGGGGAACCAATTAACAAAAACAGTGCGGGAATCTTAAGGAGAAAAGTATATATAATGAAAAGAAAACAAGAGGTCTGACCCCTCGAAGAAGGAGGGATCAGGAAAGATGAGACAAGGGCCAATTAACGGGATAGTGAAAGACTCCCTAGGCCTCGGATACCGTAATACCGTCGGGGTCGGAAAAGAACAAGAGTTGACCAATGGAGGTCGACAGGAAAGAAGACGGAGATGAGCCCGGCACAAGTAAGTAGAAGCAATGCCGGACTCAGCTGGGGTCCCATGGACGCCAACCCTCGTCCCACTGGATGTGAGCCCCTGGGGGATAATTTACATTCATATACATTAAATTTCGTATGATAGTCGGAAACAACCAATTCAACCGCCATTGCAAAATGTGCAACGTTGAATTCAACTTTTTCCCTCCACTTTAACGATGCTTTAGTGAGTTGAGTGGTCAAATTTGGCAATTTAACGTAATTGCTTGTTAGTGGTAAGTTATCGAGCGTTTCTGTTTGATGACATGTTCGTGCAATGTTAAATGACCTTTAATGATGACTTAAGAGACAATTGGCGTAGGTAAAATTGGCCCTTACACAACATGTTCTGTTGTTGCTTATTTTAGGGGCTGTGACATCGCAGTCATATAGCCCCGAGTATTTGGGTGTGTGTGGAATTGGTATGAGAATTATAAGGCTTATTGCTCTAGTGAATCACAGCAATAGTAGCAACACCTTCATAGATTATTTGGGGGAGGAAGGCAGTTTTGTTTAATGGGATCGTCATTTCTAAGTTTTGCAACATTAAACTAAATAAAAACTCACCAATTTTTCTAGATTTGTGCCGTGTCTTGTGTGAGTTTTACCTAGGATACCAAGCTGGATAATCAGCGGGCTATTGGTGTCCCCGCCCGGACCCCCAAAGGAGCAGCTAACTGCGTGCTACTTCCCTTTTTATGAATCGCACCTGTGCCTCTTTACTGCGTGAACTATAAGCTCAAGCAACCATAACCTCCCTATGAAGGCTTCCAAAAAGATGGTATAGCCTATTGACTTTCACGGCCAGTCAATTAAAACTCAGCATGTTTTCTAGGTTTGTGCCGTGTCTTGTGTGGGGTTTCGTCTAGGAACCAAGCTGGCTCATCAGCGGGCTCTCGGTGTCCCCGCCTGACTAAATAATTCTTTATTTTTGGTCCTCAATGCCTTAATATTTATTAGTAATAATTACGACACTTAGTATGTTTCTGACAGGTTTTTACTTTTGGGTTTTGGAGGGCAGGGACCATCTGTGGGTGTCACTGTAAGTTTGGTAGTGTTCTGTAGAGCCATTTGTCCTGTAAATGTGTATGCAATGATGCTTGCTTGACGAACTATGCAGACTATGGGTCGGGGATACAACTGGGGTGTGTCACCTACAAAGTGAACAGGGACTGATGAAGGGATAGGAAGAGTGGGAGGGTTTGGCAAGGAAGTTGAAAGGAGACGGCCGTGGCCTTACGGTAGATACCATCCCGGCATTTGCCCAAAGACAAAGTGGGGAACCACGGAAAACCACTTCGAGGATGGCTGAGGTGGGAATCGGACCCCCTCTACTCATTTGGGCCACCTGAGGCTGAGTAGACCCCGTTCCTGTCCTCGTACCACTTTTCAAATTTCGTGGCAGAGTCGGGAATCGAACCCAGGATCTCCGGGGTGGCAACTAATCATGCTGACCGCTACGCTACGGAGGCGACCGTAAATTGTTTATGTCTAATTCTTAAAACTAATGCAACAAATATTCAAAAAAACGAAATGGATAGCCTTACAGTTTTCATTAACATAAGCATTCCTTATTCTTAAATATTTCGAGTGCTGGTTTAGCGGTAAAGTATGTCCCTAACGCGGTTTCGATGTCCTAGTTGGTAGCATGATGAACTGCTGTGCCCAAGATAGCGGGTTCAAACCCGGCAGAAGTCGTTGGATTTTTGAAGAGCGTTAAAATCCTTCAGTAAGCCTTCCTTCGGAGCGGAAGTAAAGACGGCGGTCCCATGCCATAGATTTATGGCATGTAAAGGATCCTTCCACAGACTAAACTTGTGTGAAGATAAAGTTCTAGGTTAATTTTCGTTGGAACGCTCTATCAAATTTCCAACGTTCACCACTAGGTATCACTGACATCTGGTAGCGAAAGTTGGAACTACTTGAACAGAACTTGTAGCACACACTTTGGGTCCGCTTGAAACAGCTACAGACTCTGGCGAGCCGAACATGTCCTCGGACACTCCCGGCACTAAAAGCCATACGATAAATAAATAAATAAATAAATAAATAAATAAATAAATACATAAATAAATAAATGTCACTAACAAATATTTGGAAGGTGATGAATCTTAAAGTGTTGTACCCGTTCGTCCTGGGGATGCGATGACCCATCTGCTATTACATCGCATTCCTGGAGTTCCAGGACAGAGCGGAGTTAAATGAACCTCTAGTCAATTAAGGAATGTGTCGGAAATTCAGCTGAGTTATCAAAAAAGCAGTGGGTAACACGAGACAAAGTATCTCTAGGGTCGTTACGGGCTTAAGTTTAATAAAAAAAAATGCAAATATAAATGGGCGCCATCAACTGAACCCCTAGCAAACCACATCCTTTCCGGTTAAGCCTTACTCAATACAAGGAAAGAAAAAGGAAAATCACATCATCATCAGATCACAACTAAGATAAAAACAAATTTATTTCACTTTGATAGTCAGACAGACATTTTAAATATACCTCCTACCTGAGAGTATGGTCGAATGCCAACGTTAAATTGTCATTGTCCAAAAATCGAACCATCTCTTTTCTAATCAAAAATATTTCATCCACATAGAACAAGAAAAATCTCTAAAGTTCTCTTGGGTTCTCAGGATCACTGTAGCACTATGTCTTTCGTCACTGACATTTGTCATACCTGAGACCTAATTTCTCTTTAATTTAACATCATGAATGAGGATTTGAAAAAGTTATTAATCTGTCTAAACATACACATATTATAATCACATATTTTAAATATCACGTATTTTATGGCTTGCATGGTATAATTTAAATGTTGAACACGTTAGTAAAATGCTCCTAAACATCGAATAATTAATTTACACTATTTACATTGTCATTCATAATTACTTGTTTGTGAATTACAGAAAATTCACGGCTCATTGGTCATCATTATCATCATCATCAAAATTAAATATTTCTCACATTAATTCTCATTTCAAAATTCAACATATTCTTGTCAGAATCATTAACTCATCACCATTAAATCATTTAAATGAAAATTATTATCATCACTTCATTATGCTTTCTAATTATTCACACACTCTTATTTTATCATCTACTTCAGATTAAATCATCTTAAATCATCAATACAAATTGTTTAATTCCTCAACTCAAGTTGCAATTCCTCAAATTATATCTCTATTAAATTTATTTTAATTCCATATAAATTCATTAATCATCAGCTTCTTTAATTAATTATCACCTAATTCAGTTATTCATCATCTATCCAATCATCTATTAATTTATTTAAATCAGTTTATTTATCCAATCTTTAATTCATCCATTTATTTAATTCGTTGATTTATTCCAAAATTTAATTTATCAACTTATTTAAATTTTACTCTTCTGGTTATTTAGATTTTCATTATTTCATCTAGTCATTCTGATTTTTATTTCATTAGGTCAGATCATTATTATACTTAATTTTCAGATTATTATTTCATTAATTATTATTCTCAGAAAATCTTGTATTATCAACTTTATTTATTTGTTTAATTTCCTAACAAATTGTTTAATATGGTTTATAGAACGTTGTCTTACAGTTTTATTACTTCCAAGTTATATCTCGTATCTAATTTTTATGCCAAAAAATATTATTGCCTTCACGACATCACGTTGGATCTGACTATCCACAACTACATTATATATCCTCAATTCTTCAAATATCACATTTGAATACCACAATTATTCCACAAAACTCCATAAATATTCAGCACATACAGCATGAATCTCAACAATTACGCTAGACTGGGTTCGACAACCTCATGTCTGCCTTAAAATGCATTAGCAACATTGCAACTATCACTTGGCAACTTCCACAAAATGCCTATCACAAACTTCACTTAACCATGTTGCATGATCTACAAAAAATATATAACTGGCTTCAAATTATCAACGCACACAATCTCCAATAATTGTAATTAATCTGATCACATCTAGACAACTTCTTAAACAATTGGAAAAAATATTACCTTAGTAATTCAAGATTAGCTTTCAAATAGCATAAATTCTCTTACAATTCTCATAATTCACATCACAGAAAAACACCAATGTGCTATAATCTCTCATATCAAAATCTGCAATACTGATCTGCCTTAAAATAAATCTGACCATTAATGATTCATTCATCTTACAAGATTCAATTACTTTAAGTCCTTCTCAAAGGTATCAAACACAATTATAAAAATCATCAAAAGCATCAGCTGTACCAGCTGTTAAACTGAAAATACTCTCAAAAGAGTAAAGCAACAAAATATTGGATTGGCAAACAAGAATTACAAATGTAACCCTGCTGACATTTATCGTTACTTTATTTAACAAAATTTCGACTGATATGTGACTAGTAGTTCCTTGTTTGATTCTCTTACAATCTCATGTACACTCGGATGATAAAAATGAGTCCCTCAATGGCAAGTAAGATGAGTAACCACCGTACAATCGTATAAATACGAAAGACCTCGCCCCGTCGACTAACATGATAGTGCCCTAAGCGATGGGTAGGATGAGTAACCACCATACAATCGTATAAATACGAAAGACCCCATCTCGACGACTAAAATGAGTGAATGTACCAGATAGGAATCAGCAAGTCTCTAGTTGTCATATAAAAGCGATATTCATTCACTAAAGTGAATAACATCTTAATATCTCCAAACAATCCAATGGAAAAAATCCCTACTGATGAATAATACACACTCGCTAGTATGCAATGAACTGACGAGGTAATATAGATAATCAATTGCAGATCACGAGTTCGAAATACTCGTCACACAAAAAACTATTCATGAAAAATATCCTTGCTGGAAAAATGTCTAAAAGACCAAACATCTGCTTAATAAAGCCAACCAATGGTGAGAATTTCGTATAATGATGCCTGCCATATCATATGGTTACGCCATATTCTAGCAAAATTTCGAAGCATATAAAGTCAAAGCCATGTCTTAAACAATTGTATCATTCCTATTAGAAAAATATACATGTGTGCCCAGAATTCATGAAAATAATCGTATCAGAAAGTTATAACTCTTACAGTACCTTCTCATAATCAGCTGTTATTAAATTTCAAAGATCGTCGATTTTCCCTATGTAATGAATTTCTCGAAAGATCGGCGTGAATATCATTCCATCCATGCAATGACGATTGCCTTCGAATCCCAAGTGAATCAGCTGGTGGACCTCCTCCTCGTCAGGAATCGAATCCATCGCTCTGTCGTGCCATCGCGTCTCTGTCTGCGTTTACTCCGACATGATGAACTTCTGGTTATCCATAGCGGATATTGTCCAAATCCTCACGAAAAAGTTCATAGAAACAGCGGACCCCCTATTCCTCTTCTACGTTACGCCACTGTTCTAGACAATGTTCAGTTTAAGTGTTGAAAGTTCAATTTCCACAGCGGTTTAGTTTTACTTGTAGAAAATAAAATTGTTTTATCAGAGTGTCTAAGTTTATGAAACACCCTGTATCTGTGTTCATACTCGGTAATTCATAACACTTCATAAGAAAGAATTGCATTAATGCACGCTCTTATGTTCCTAAGTGCATTTGCTTACAACATTCCGTTTGCTTAAAATTGTTAATGTTACTTGGAATGCGTTATGAAATGCATAGTCGTAATGTCATTAAGAAAAACTATGTTCATTCGAAGTTCCCAGTTGCAGTATCTCGTAACTATCTGCTTTTATAATTCAAATGCTGAATAAATGTTCCAACTCAATGTAGTGATGAAGTTCAGCTTCTGTTATAATGCTTGCGTATATAATGGGAAATAACCCGCTCGGTTTTACTGCAATGCTATCATCATCTCCGCATAAAGCTGGCCTCGCCATGTCGCTATACTATGCCGTTCTGCGTTGAAATGCAGCTTGGAATAAAGTTCTCCAACTACTCGCAATGCTGTTTTAAAAAAAACCGGCCTCCTATGCTTGTTTGCTGCGGATGTCCGCCCGGCCCACTGACCTACTTGTCGTTCGCTGCTCGGAGAAGCTGAAACTGTCGCTTTCACTTTCCGTGACAGTTTCTGTTCGCTGCGCGACCTTGTACCATGCGCTTGGCGTGTGCTACTCAGCTCGACTCTCTTGCTTGGCTCACAGAGCTCCACTGACAGTCTCTGCACAGCAATGACCCTTACCTGCCTGGCGCAGACACGTGACGTCCTCCCCACCACCGTGGTCTTGCGTCACAAATATAATCTCGAACCTCCATCATCTCGGCTATTAAGTTATAAAATAACTTAAGGGTTATCTGACTTCCTTCAAATTATTACCATATATAATGCATGTTATATCTCCTCTTCTAAGATGTTTAAATACCATGTTCCATATAGATCTTAATACAGCTTCATATTTCCATCCATAATTCCATCTGCTTGACTGCGGTCAGCGCCTTCTAAATCCTAGACCTACTACGTCATCCTGACATTCCTCTTGACTCGATCTGAGCGCTATCTTTTCTTAACTCTTCCCAAAACCTCAACTACGGCTTAATGTCTGCTGGCGTAGCCGATAGCCTCAACTAGGTATCGGGTACAGTGTGTCAGTGAAAATTGCGATGGAATGTGGTGAATCTGTTAACATCGACAGAATGGAGTTGAGGTCTGTTTACGGATCACCGAAAGGATTGATGGAACGACGGTTATCTCAACAATATAGACCAGGTTCTATTTATGGTTAACAAGCAACCCGCCCCGGCTTCTCCCGGGAACAGTTATGAATTCATTACGTGATAAGCGCTTTTCTTGCGATGTCAATGAACTACGACCTCCTATCCGTTTTACATCTCGGCATGATGGATTAAAATCACTGACTGGACTATTAATTCCATTACGTGATAAGCGCTTTTCTTGCGATGTCAATGAACTACGACCTCCTATCCGTTTTACATCTCGGCATGATGGATTAAAATCACTGACTGGACTATTAATTATATTATCATGGAGAAGCATGTGCAACGAATTCTTGTCAGACGTAATTTAAGAATTGCGTGGTGCATGAAACACAAATCCCCCTTCCGTCCAATCTTAACTTGACTCTGTATTTCACGCAATGAAAAGTTCACAGGCGAAATGAAGAAAAGTCGAGTTGCACTTCCAGAGAAACTCCAAACAAAACCACTCTGCTCTGAAGTCTTAACTCAACACGACTCGACAGTTTGCTGCTGGCTGTATCTGGAGTAATAGGCTAGCCCACTAGCTAGGCTGTAACTGGGGTGATAGGCTCGCCCCTAACTATTTCGTAAACTGTCTTCTCAGTAATTGAATGGAGATTGTTGGAAGAAGTGAAAACGTAAAAACACTTATAGTGGGCGATATATTGAAGATAGAGATATGCTCACACGGACTTTTTTTTGTAGAACTCTTCATGCTGAACAATTGTTACACTCATAGTATATCGATATTGTTAACGGTTTGCCCAGCATGAGCTTAAAAAGCGCATGGACGCCAGGTTTTCTTACCACTTTTTCACTGAAATCGTTACTGCTTCGCTTCCTTTAACCATAAATAAATTATTTTCTACATAAACCTTCCTCGAGATATCTATTACGGAATGGTGAAAACCGCATCAAAATCCACCAAGTGGTTCTCGAGATTACCCGTGACAACCAAGAATCGGGGACTTTGCGTTATACTAACGGTTAATGTACGTGGGATCTTTAAGGTTATAGTCCAATCAATAGACGAACTTCACCCTACATCAGATGCGGGATAGTTTTTTATTTTTTGGTGTTATTTAGGACCTTTAGGTAGTTATTAATCCAAGTTTCCGTCATCCCCACCCCCTTGCTTCGTCCGCCATCTTGAAAAAACTGTCAGAAATCGGCACTTTTTTCAGTTTTTGGCCTCTAGCTCATTCCCAGTTCATTTGTTTGAAGATATGTCTACATAAGAAAGTGTAGATTACTAAATTTTCAACAACTTTGATATGAAAGTTTTTTATAGGACCAAGCGTATCCGAGATACGAGAAGGCGAAAAAGGTCGAAAATTGGCGATTCAGCAAATTTTTAACTTTCGCTACACTTTCCATCGCAAAAACAGGGGGAAGACTTGATCTCAGCAAAACGTTTATTTAATGAAAGTTGAAGAGAATTTAATTTCCTTTGAAACTCGTGTATCAAAAAAATAATTACGAGCAATGGGTAGGAGTGGGGGTAAATTTAAGAAAACTAGAGGAAATGCGTTTTTGTGATTCATCCCTGGAGCGCCGTGTTGGTGAATGTTTTTCGTTCTCACTATATTTCAACCATTTTCTGAACATTAATAGTGTTTGATATTATTGTTGGTAATTTTCTGTAAGTGTACAATTTGCCACCGGGGAATTACCCGCATTTTCAAATTAAGTTTTTTTTTGAGTCGTTTCGGTCATCAATGGACCACGATGTTCTTCACTCATATGATCACTGTAAAGCTTGTTTTCTTGTCTGCCAGTAGATCTTCATTCTTGACGAATGTTCAGCTCTCCTTTCTTCCGTCCACTTGCAGTGAGGGCGAGGCATCACAGATGTTAAAGGGTGTAGATTACTGGTTGATTTAACCGCCTTTCTGAACAGGTTCCTATCCCAAACCAGAGTTTGATTGATTCGAGCTTCTGTTAGGTCCTTTTTAACTTGCATCGACCATTTACAATAGGAATTTTTTTTAGAGATTGATGAGTGGATTCGATATGAAAGTCGATGATGCTCCATCCGCTCCAAATGTCCAAAGAAAGACATTCTCCTTTTTCTCATCACACTCACCAAATCTTCTATATGTTCAAATAATTCATTGTTATGTCTTCTTCTGTAAGTACCATTATCATTAACAGGTCCTAATATTTTCCTTAGAAAATGATTGAATTAATGAATGAATGAATGAATGAATGAATGAATGAATGAACCATAATGAACAATACTGAACCTCCTGGCCATTATTGATCTATAAATGATGTTCGCCATCATGAATAACTCGCATCCTATAACTAGAGTCGCCTTCCAACTATGCTCTCTCGACCTTTGATGTCGGTAACTAATGTGATCTAACAGGGCGGCCCCATTGCATCAATTACAGACCAGCTCAAGGGGCGACGTGCACACTTCCTGACGTCCGTCGTGTCGTTCGCTGGGAATCCACCAGGGGAATTAACTTTCCCAGCAACTTGTCGAGTACGACGACAAAGTGAACTCAACTCGGGGACTGAGGCTATTTAGATTTAGTGTCAATCTCAAGTCGTTTAGCAAGGCCTGCATTTGAAGGATATGAAGCCAACTTACTTTTTTGTATTTACTCATTTTAGGGAATATGACATCACGGTCATATAGCCCCCTGTATTTTAGGTGTGTGCGGAAATTGTGTGATAACCTGTATTATTGTGATGGCTGTGATAGTGTATGAATTTGTAATACAGGCGGGGATTGATAAAGAAGCAGCCACGGCATTTTTTAAAATTTATTTTTGTTAGTTTGTTGGTTTGTGATTTGTTTGTTTGTTAGTTGCTAATTCTTAGACTCTTATTTGTTATTTATTTATTTGTTTGTTTGTTAATTGTTATTTGTTTGTCTTTTTGCTGTTTGTTATTTGTTACTTGGTATTTGTTTGTTTGTTTGTTTCATATTTGGTACATGTTTGTTTGTGATTTGTTTGTCTGTATGTTGTTTGTTATTTGCTATTTGTTTGTTTACTTAAAAATAAAAGCTTACCACGGTGGGTGTGTGGTTATAGTGTCGGACTACCAACCCCAAGCTTGCAGGTTCGCTCCTGGCCATGGTAAGTGATTTTTGAAAGGCGACAAAAATCACAATACTCATGTCATACGTTGTTGGCATGTTAAGAAACCCATTTCAATTCAGTAGGCCGTGTTCATAATGGCAAAATTAATTTCGGGATTTTCCGCCTACACACAGTTCCTCATTTCTCTACTATAAAGCGGTATAGCGTCAAGGAGCTTAGATATCTAACCTCCTTGACATTCATAGCGCTCCAGGGAGCATTAAATTCGACATGCAAGCTGGCCTCTGGGTGTCAATTAACAAAGTTTGCACCTGGCACCCGAGGCCATACGATATTATTATTATTATTATTATACTTACAAAATTTATTTATTTAATATTTATTTAGGGCTCTAGGCCCTCTCTCACACGTAACCTCATATTGTGTTATTAAATTAACATGTAGAAACGTTACTGGTTTTACTAGAAAAATACCCTAAATTAGTGTTTGCACTAGCAAAACACAATACTGTGACCGATATCGCATGGTTTTGAGAGCTCTGGCAACGTCGCATAGCAGGAGGAAGGATGCAAGCGGAAGTAACCTGAGGTTGATGTTTTTACGTCATGGACATAGTCGACAGCATGACTAGGCGAAGTTTCCAGAAGTGTAGAGGGCGCTGATGAGCTCCAGGAAAAGTTGAGGTGGAAAGGTCACACCGGAGAAGCGGGTCTCTTTATTTTGCATCGCCGTCCAGCGAAGTTCACTTTCTTTTGTGTCGCCGTACGCCGAAGTTGATCTTTATTTTTGTGTCGCCGCACGCTGAAGTTCCTAACAAGTGTGTAGTAGCAGTCGTATCGTGGCCGCTTGGAACCAGTGTGGTATTCCGACAGTTTTTTGGGACATAGCTGAAAGGATCAGTATTATTTCTTGCGTGGACAGCTCTGTGTTAACGAATACTAAAGCTGAATGTGGCGAGGTGATATTATAACGCAGATCATAATGCATTATGTTGTGGGACACTAGTCATTTTGTACAATAAAGTGCGAGCAGACACACGTGGTGTCTCAAGCTTTTACCAGGTACGGGACTGTATGGGCCGTGCGCTATATAACTGACGCCCAGAACATATGAACGAGGCGATGTGCTTTTGTTTGACGACCAGACAAATGAGTGTCCAGGGTCAGTGAACTATGAGAGATAAGCTGAGTGCAGTCCAAATATAGAGCGACATTCTAGGTCAAGGACGGACGTAATACCTTATGAGTACATGCTTGTGTAGACGCATACGATATAACCTGTGCCGTTATAGAGTTATTTTCACGGCCATGAGTTGATATTACTTGGCATAGTCGACATGAAGATTGCAGCGATGTATTGGACGGACATAAAGGCTATCAGTACAGACCAGTGCGAGTTTTGTGTCAAGAACTTTACGAGCGAAGAGATGGCAAGCTAAGTTTAGTATGTGGAAGCTGTTACGATGACGTGGAAACGAAGGCGAGCCAGGACCATGGACACCCCGAGGGTCGCGAGCTGGATCCAGGACGAGAGGGGAGGATGTTCAATGGGAAGAACGTGGACCCAAACCCCCAGGAAACGTGTCAGCGGAACCAAGACTGAGGTGGCCGAAAGGTACTGAAAACCATGTTAATTCTTAAGTAGTGGTTAATGGGTAGTGGTTACTAAGATTTGGACAGTTGGGCAAAAATATAAATAGAAGTTAATCAATAAGGATAAAATGCGATATAATGACATGATTAATAGGATAGTAAATGTTAAGTTTTCTTTTGAGAGATTAATGCAGTCATATTTAGGGTTTAAAAATAAATGTATGGATGCTTCAAAATATAATTTGAGTACAGGGATCTTTCAGCGTGTTAAGTCGCTGTGTTCTTTGAATTGGTGCAACCTGGATGACAAATTATGGTTTGAACAGGCTTAAATTACAAGGGATTCATTTACACTTAATGGGCCACTTTTTGTGCGCACATCACATTTATGCTAAACACTCACACGTCACTGAGGTTTCCCTTTACATGCTAACATGAGGAGATGCGTTTGGTAGGTGACTGATACAAGGTTGTGTAAATAATGATACTGCATTGATAAAATAGCAGGGTTGCATAATACGAAGTTATGATGAAACTAAAGGTTCTCGATATAGCGAGGTGAATAAAATAAATGATTATAATTAATGTTACGTGATAGGTTCAAGTAGATGAAATTTTGAGGCAATTGTCAGTTGAAAAATAATACAGATAGGCAGAGGCCATCTACTTAAATGTTTATGGTGTAGTTATAAATATGTGAAGAGCATGCAGTGATTAATAAATAAACAAAAATATATCTGGGATCATAAAGATGTTAAAATGTAAAGTGATGAATGTAAAAGCCAACAGCCAGTCATTTTTCTGAGTGAGGCACAGCTGAACGAAAACCAGTGAAAATAATAATGAAAGTATTTAATACATGAATAAAAGGTCTGAAAATAAATTCTTTAACGCCAGTGACATCCATACATAACAATACTCTTTTTCCTATTTTGGTGATTACATTTAGTTAGAAGGAGATCGAATGAGGCAACATTTTTTTTTTTCTTTGAATATCTTTTCAGATTTATGGACCTGCTCATTTATGGACTATTAGCGGAGAGGTGACATAGCATTTTGAAGTAATGGTTGTAATACTAGAATGATATAGCTCTGATCTCCGTAAGTTATTTTGTATCCAAAGATTAGGACGCCCGGAGATTTTTGTCCTCATTAATTTGAATTTTGCTTCTGCGTAATTTTTTTTTTATTTGCACGTCAAGAGTAATTTTGAGAAGTCTCCGAGCGGAGGTAGGCTTCTGTGTGTGATTCTATGTATTTAGTGGTGTGGTTCTGTAATAAATGGTGGATGAGTTTTATCTTAACAGCGGAGTTTTTTGTCATTCTTGTTCGTTGTCATACTTGTGTGTCCACCGGATCAATTTTGAGATTTTACCCCAGTTGTACCCATCATTGTAAGGACCCCGGGATTGCTTGAATCTCGTTCCCGACACAGTTTTTTTTTGGCCAAAATTGATTCGGACATTCAAGATTTTTTTTTTTCCTTTCGCGTTGTACCGAATTCTGGGTGAGGGTTGAAGTGTATGTCGGGCCACCCAATCCAAAGCCAGATTATCGGGCACAACAAGATGGCGCCCACCGTGTAATGGCCTCGAACTGGGAATATCGTACCACGCAGTGGTATAGCCGACATCTTGAACTCGAAAAAATTGGAACACCAGAGGAGAGTGACAAGATGGTGGACGGCCATGTGGCACAAATGGAATGGAGAGAAAACCAATTGAGTGCTGGTACCCCATTTTATTGTGCGATATGTCTGTCAGTCTGTTAAAGTTCACTTTGTAGGATTTTTGTGTGTGTTTGAATGACATAGAACGAAGCGATTCAGTAACGTTAGATCGCTGTGTTTAAGCGATACCATCCACATTTATTATTTCCACATGATATTAGATTTCGATTCCACTGCCAAATTGAAGTGACCACTAGTCCTTAGTCTAAGTTAGTCACTAGTTGTAACAGCTTCCATGTTTATTTGTTGTGAAATTTGGGAGAATTTGATGAAATTAAGGGATTGATGGGACAGCTAGGAGAGAAGCTAAAGGAGTTAGCTAAAAGTCAAAAGAATATGGAGGAAGGTTTGAAGACTCAATGGAAAGACCATGAAGGTGGTATGAACACTAATCTAGATGGGTTGGATAGACAGTTGATTAAGATGCATGAAGGAATAAATACTAAATTTGAAGGTTTAGACACTAGATTTGAAGGTTTAGACACTAAATTTGAAGGTTTAGACACTCAATTCAAAGGTTTAGACACTCAATTTAAAGGTTTCGACACTCAATTTAAAGGTTTCGACACCAAATTCAAAGATTTAGATACTAAATTCGAAGGTTTTGAAAAAAATCTTGGAATTCAGTCAGGGGACTTGCAAGGAGGATTGGAATTATTTAAGGAGCACCAATTCGATATGAAACAGTACATGGAGAAGGCTCAAGCCGAAATGACGGATTTAAAAGAACAAATTAAGAGGGATAAGGTGGAAATTGAGAGTAATATGGGGACACAGTTGAAATCATTGGAGAAAACCGTTCAAGAGAAAATGGATCGAAGCGTGGAGGCATTGACCGCCAAGATGGAAGAAAGGGATAAAGCAATCAACGCAGAGGTCTTGGTGTTAAAGGAAGAGGCGAAAGCAATACAGCAGAGATTAGCGAAAGATACCAGGAGCATGACCGATAAAATGTCTGAATTCACCATGGAGCAGGAATGCAAGATGGAAAGTCTTAGGAGTCAGATGGGGGAAATGAAATTAGAGTTAAACGACGAAATTAAAACACAGATTGCAACAGCGGTTTCGACAGTACAAGATAAAGTGAGTATTGATCACGGAGAACAGTTAAAGAGAATTGTTGAATTAGAAGGAGAGATGGTAGAAGCAAAATCGATAGATGTAAACAAGGAACCAAGTCCGACAGGAACAACATTCACACCAATCAGTTACAGCTCAACTCAACCGATTACCATCATTAGGAATCAGGAGGACCGCCCAAAATAATTTTCAAATTTGACTGGCATCACACCCATAGAATTCCTGCGGGACCTGAAGGAATACATGGATGAACATAGGGTTCCTAAAGAGAGAGAAATGAGGGTGATAGAAAGAGCTCTTGAAGGCCAACCGCTAAACTGGATGCGAGCTTTTAGGAATCAGTTTAGAGGGTACGATGACTTTGCGAACGCTTTCCTGAAGAGATTTTGGTCCTCAGAAGATCAACAAAGTATAAGGGCTGAATTATACTCAAAGAAATACGCGACTAGCAGGCCAACACAATACGCTGGGTACTTCACGAATCAGGTAGCCAGGCTACAATTTTTGGATCCACCGTTGGAGGAGCAGGATTTGGTGCATGCCATCATACAGCAATATCCGGTAGAAGTCCAGCGTGTATTAATTGCATCGGGTGCAAATAGACTCGAGGTGTGTGACGAGATTTTGAGGAAACTAGACCACACGAGCAAGATGACGGAACCTCGTAGTCCAAGGACAGAACAGAGAGAAGCAAATATGGTGGTAATGGATCGTATGGCGCAGACGGAACCTCAGCGAAGTTATGGAAGGAACGATAGAGATGGAAGGGATGAAGGAAATGGCTTAAACAGATACGGGAATCAAGGAAAGCCATATGACCGGAGGCCATATTATCAGGATAGAAGTGGACGATTTAATCAGAGGGACTACGGAAGGTCAGGATATAGAGGGAGAGAATCGTGGCCACGTGATCGGAGACCATACAATAACTGCCCAAGGTACGGGAATCAAGAAAGGCAAAATTATAGGCCATCATTAGAAGAACGTCACCAAGAAAGCCGAAGATACATTGAACAATTAAGGGAAAAGGAACAAGTAGAAGAAGAATCTCAGGCAAAACAGCATGAGGAATCGAAACCAGGCACCAGTGGAGTCAAATCAGGAAAGAGAAGCTGACAGGAAGGAAATACTGAGTTTGGACAGGGACTCACAGGCAGTAATAACGATTTTTTGCCCATTAATAATGATTTACGCCCTAGTGCTAGGACAGTCCAAATTCAAGCTATACACCACATAACTGATGAAGATATTATTTATGGAGACGAAGAAGGAAATAGAAAGGTGAGGTGTGTGGATCTGCCAATAATCAATGTAAATATAGGGAAGTGTGAGATTGAAACGCTGCTCGACACGGGTGCGAGTGTGAGCATAATATCGGAAGCTTGTCTGGAAGGAATAAAAGATTTAGTTGAGATGGCTATAATGCCAGTATCGAGTATGAAGATACAGGGTGTTATTCCAAACAGATCAGTAAAATGTAGAAAACAAGTTTTGTTTGAATTCCGAATCTCTGAAAGAGTATTCGAGCATGTATTTATTGTGCTCAAGGACAGTAAATACAGCATGATATTAGGAGCGGAATTCATTTCTGAGCACGGCATAGTCATAGACCTGCGCGGAAAAGTGGTTCAATTCAGAGATGATATAGATGAACGAGTTGAAAGTGAAAGGGAAGAATTTCCAATTAGGGACACTGGAAATAAGTGGGAAGGAATGTTGCCGGATAGCAAGGAGGAAATGAGGATAAATACCATCAAAGAAGAACCATTGGAGCCAAAGTTACAGGAGAATTTGGAAAATCTGATAGAAGAGTTTAAACACATCTTCGACAGCAAACCAGGGTTGATCAAAAATTTCCAGTATGAAATGAAATTAACTGATGACACGCCGTATAAAGGGAAAATTTATCCTGTCCGGAATACCTTCATGGGAAGGTAGAAGAGATGATAAAGACAATGGAGAAGGACGGCATCATAGAGAAGAGGGCAACGTCATACTTGAACCCTCTCGCTATAGTAAAGAAACCCGATGGATCTGTGAGGATATGCTTAGACGCGAGAAAAATTAACAGCGTGAGCCTTCCAGAATACGACAGACCACCCAAGATCAGGGAGATACTGAGAAGGTTCAAAGGGAAGTCGATATTTACAACTCTGGATTTGACGGCGTCATATTACCATATTGAGCTAGCGGAAAATAGTCGTCAGTACGCGGGGTTCCTATTCGACGAGAAGACATATGTCTTTTCTAGGCTCCCATTTGGCCTGAAAAATAGTGGACCCGTGATGGTGAGAGCACTGGACCAAAATCTAACGGAAGAAGTCAAGAAGCACGTGATCTGTTACGTAGATGACTTGATCATAGCATCGGAGACACCAGAAGAGCATATAGAACACATTAGAATGGTTTTTCAAAATCTAGATGAGGCGAACTTCAAAGTGAATTATAAGAAGTGTCATTTTTGTAAGGAGGAGATCATGTTTCTTGGACACGTGATAAATGGGCAAGGATACAGGCCAAACCCCCAAAAGATAGATGCTATCAAAAACTTCCCTAGGCCGCGAAAAATTAAGCAAATTAGAGGATTTTTGGGCATGTGCCAATTTTTTGCCCTGCATTGCCCTAAGTACTCTGAAGTGATGGCTCCGCTTCACGAGTTACTAAAGAAAAACAACAAATGGAAATGGGGAAACGAATGCGAATAAGCTTTCAACAGAGCAAAGAGTATGCTAGTTGAAAACATAAAATTGGAGTATCCAGATTTTCAAAGAACGTCTTACTTGGAAACGGACGCTTCTTATGTGGGAATAAGCGCGGTACTATATCAACTAGATGACAAACAGCAGAGGCACTACTTAGCATTTGCTAGTAGAAAATTGAAAGCGCATGAGAGGAACTACACTGTCACTGAAGTTGAAGCCTTGGCGACGATTTTCGCACTACAAAACTGGAAGAAAATGCTATTAGGACACCGAATAATAATAATAACTGACCATAAGGCCCTCCAGTTTATGTTAAAAACGGATCTAGCCAATGAGAGAGTTGCACGATGGACCTTGTTTCTGCAAAGATTTGATGTTTCGATTGTTCACCAACCGGGAAGGAATAACCTGTTGGCGGACATACTGAGCCGAAATCCCTGTGAAGAAGCAAGCGTGCAAGTGGTAGAAATTCAACGGGAAGACCGTGAGACGATTGAAAGACTCAAGAAGATCCCACAGTCACAAAAAAGATACGAGCCGTTGAGAAGAATTTATAGGTTTTTGAAAGGCAGGATGGACCGAGATGACCCTGAATACGAAGCTACTTCGAAACAAGCGGCTGTACATTTGATTTTAGGGGACTCAGTCTACAAGTTCATAGATCGAGATCGCACTATGCTCAGGATCGTAATACCACCCAGTTTAGTCCAGCCGGTGACATGGCTAGCACATCATGCCATAGGTCATGGCGGCACGGACAAGACGATTGCGGTGTTGCAGGAACAATTTACGTGGGAAGGAATGAGAATATCTGTGAAAAACACATTGAGAACCTGTGACGTATGTCAGAAGAGCAAGTACTCATCACACCTACTACGGGAGAAGCCAAGGGCTATAATACCATCCAAACCCTGTGAGTTGTATTCGGTGGACCTGTATGGCCCCCTCCCTAGATCAACCAGAGGAAATCGGTACATATTGGTGACTATGGATGTTTTTTCGAAATTCATAATGCTGCACCCCATTCAAAAGGCAAAGGCGAGATACGTCATCAATAGGATAGAGAAAGGAGTGATTCCTAAGGCAGGTAAGCCCGAATATATTTTAACAGATCACGGGACTCAATTCACTGCAGCAGACTTCCAACAAGCGATTACGAGGCTGGGTATTAAACATATTTTAAGTTCAATTCGAAATCCCGAATCGAACCCTGTTGAAAGGACGAAGGCTGAACTGGGAAAGTTCATCAGAATTTATACACATGAAAGGCATGATAGATGGATGGAATTTGTACCGCTAATTGAAGCGTGTATAAACACCACACTCCATGAAAGTACGCGGCAAATTCCTCAGGCTCTCCATTTTAATACGGCACCCAGAAGACCATGGGACCATCTGTTCAACAGACCTCCAGACGCCGTCCCCAGTCATAATGTAAGGATACAGAGGGCACGCGAGCGACTTCAACTCCAAGCGGACAAGAGAGCTAGAAGGGTGCAGCACAAGCGATTCGATCAGCCCCTGAACGAAGGACAGGAAGTGCTCCTCAGGAGACCTGTGTCATCTAATTTGCCAGCGAAGATCTACAGCAAATTTGTAAGAGTTTTCGCTGGGCCGTTCAAGATTGGACGCAATTATGGAAATAATTGTTACCAAGTCGTGGATATCGCAACTGAGAGAGTTATAGGCAAATTCAATGCAGCTAGCCTTAAAAGGTACCACAAGAGAGAGTAAGCATGCGATATGGAGAACTCATTGAAGAAATAGATTGTTAACCCAACAGAATAATAATAATCGAGATGTTTCACGCTTATTATTATTCCTGGTTGAGGGGGATTTGTGACCGATATCGCATGGTTTTGAGAGCTCTGGCAACGTCGCATAGCAGGAGGAAGGATGCAAGCGGAAGTAACCTGAGGTTGATGTTTTTACGTCATGGACATAGTCGACAGCATGACTAGGCGAAGTTTCCAGAAGTGTAGAGGGCGCTGATGAGCTCCAGGAAAAGTTGAGGTGGAAAGGTCACACCGGAGAAGCGGGTCTCTTTATTTTGCATCGCCGTCCAGCGAAGTTCACTTTCTTTTGTGTCGCCGTACGCCGAAGTTCATCTTTATTTTTGTGTCGCCGCACGCTGAAGTTCCTAACAAGTGTGTAGTAGCAGTCGTATCGTGGCCGCTTGGAACCAGTGTGGTATTCCGACAGTTTTTTGGGACATAGCAGAAAGGATCAGTATTATTTCTTGCGTGGACAGCTCTGTGTTAACGAATACTAAAACTGAATGTGGCGAGGTGATATTATAACGCAGATCATAATGCATTATGTTGTGGGACACTAGTCATTTTGTACAATAAAGTGCGAGCAGACACACGTGGTGTCTCAAGCTTTTACCAGGTACGGGACTGTATGGGCCGTGCGCTATATAACTGACGCCCAGAACATATGAACGAGGCGATGTGCTTTTGTTTGACGACCAGACAAATGAGTGTCCAGGGTCAGTGAACTATGAGAGATAAGCTGAGTGCAGTCCAAATATAGAGCGACATTCTAGGTCAAGGACGGACGTAATACCTTATGAGTACATGCTTGTGTAGACGCATACGATATAACCTGTGCCGTTATAGAGTTATTTTCACGGCCATGAGTTGATATTACTTGGCATAGTCGACATGAAGATTGCAGCGATGTATTGGACGGACATAAAGGCTATCAGTACAGACCAGTGCGAGTTTTGTGTCAAGAACTTTACGAGCGAAGAGATGGCAAGCTAAGTTTAGTATGTGGAAGCTGTTACGATGACGTGGAAACGAAGGCGAGCCAGGACCATGGACACCCCGAGGGTCGCGAGCTGGATCCAGGACGAGAGGGGAGGATGTTCAATGGGAAGAACGTGGACCCAAACCCCCAGGAAACGTGTCAGCGGAACCAAGACTGAGGTGGCCGAAAGGTACTGAAAACCATGTTAATTCTTAAGTAGTGGTTAATGGGTAGTGGTTACTAAGATTTGGACAGTTGGGCAAAAATCGAAATAGAAGTTAATCAATAAGGATAAAATGCGATATAATGACATGATTAATAGGATAGTAAATGTTAAGTTTTCTTTTGAGAGATTAATGCAGTCATATTTAGGGTTTAAAAATAAATGTATGGATGCTTCAAAATATAATTTGAGTACAGGGATCTTTCAGCGTGTTAAGTCGCTGTGTTCTTTGAATTGGTGCAACCTGGATGACAAATTATGGTTTGAACAGGCTTAAATTACAAGGGATTCATTTACACTTAATGGGCCACTTTTTGTGCGCACATCACATTTATGCTAAACACTCACACGTCACTGAGGTTTCCCTTTACATGCTAACATGAGGAGATGCGTTTGGTAGGTGACTGATACAAGGTTGTGTAAATAATGATACTGCATTGATAAAATAGCAGGGTTGCATAATACGAAGTTATGATGAAACTAAAGGTTCTCGATATAGCGAGGTGAATAAAATAAATGATTATAATTAATGTTACGTGATAGGTTCAAGTAGATGAAATTTTGAGGCAATTGTCAGTTGAAAAATAATACAGATAGGCAGAGGCCATCTACTTAAATGTTTATGGTGTAGTTATAAATATGTGAAGAGCATGCAGTGATTAATAAATTTAAAAAAATATATCTTGGATCATAAAGATGTTAAAATGTAAAGTGATGAATGTAAAAGCCAACAGCCAGTCATTTTTCTGAGTGAGGCACAGCTGAACGAAAACCAGTGAAAATAATAATGAAAGTATTTAATACATGAATAAAAGGTCTGAAAATAAATTCTTTAACGCCAGTGACATCCATACATAACAATACTCTTTTTCCTATTTTGGTGATTACATTTAGTTAGAAGGAGATCGAATGAGGCAACAATTTTTTTTTCTTTGAATATCTTTTCAGATTTATGCACCTGCTCATTTATGGACTATTAGCGGAGAGGTGACATAGCATTTTGAAGTAATGGTTGTAATACTAGAATGATATAGCTCTGATCTCCGTAAGTTATTTTGTATCCAAAGATTAGGACGCCCGGAGATTTTTGTCCTCATTAATTTGAATTTTGCTTCTGCGTAATTTTTTTTTATTTGCACGTCAAGAGTAATTTTGAGAAGTCTCCGAGCGGAGGTAGGCTTCTGTGTGTGATTCTATGTATTTAGTGGTGTGGTTCTGTAATAAATGGTGGATGAGTTTTATCTTAACAGCGGAGTTTTTTGTCATTCTTGTTCGTTGTCATACTTGTGTGTCCACCGGATCAATTTTGAGATTTTACCCCAGTTGTACCCATCATTGTAAGGACCCCGGGATTGCTTGAATCTCGTTCCCGACACAGTTTTTTTTTTGGCCAAAATTGATTCGGACATTCAAGATTTTTTTTCCTTTCGCGTTGTACCGAATTCTGGGTGAGGGTTGAAGTGTATGTCGGGCCACCCAATCCAAAGCCAGATTATCGGGCACAATAGTTTCAGTAATAATTATGTCAATAATTATTTATTTAGGAACCATTCCAGCATGATTAAGAGAATGGACTAGATCTTGCAAACAACAACAACAACAACATCAACTACAACTCAAATATCAGTATTAATAAAGATTATGTCTTTAAGTTATTACGTCATGAAATGCACAAATAGACCAAGCTATGTCGATGAAAGTTGGGAGTATTAAAATGTCTGAACATGATGAGACTCGAACCTACTGACCTCCGGTTTTGTTTGCAAGAGCTGTAGCCACTAAGCTATAGGTTTTAGTTGTTGTTTTATGTAGGGGCTTTGTGACATCGTGGTCATGTAGCCCTGTGTACTTGGGTGTGTTTCGAGTTTATCTGATAACCTGTGGTATTAGGATGGCTGTATTAGAGTGTTCATTAGTAAGTCAAGTGGGGATTGGGAAGAAGACGCCCGTGGCCTTAAGTTAGGAATCATCCCGCCATTTTCATTGAGTAGAAGTGGGAAACCACGAAATATCACGTCAATGGTTATTGAGGCAAGAATCGAACCCACCTCTCTTCAGTTTTGCCTTACGAGGTTGAGAGTACCCCGCTCAAGCCCTCAGACTAGAATTAAATTTCTTGATGGAGCCGGGAGTGGAAGCATATTACGTACAGTTTTCGGAGAAAATAATAATAAAAATAATAATAATGTTACTGACGCCCTTTATAACAATTGCGGCTTTTAGAGACGCCGAGCTGCCGGAATTTTGCCCCGAAGGGGATCTTTAATGTGCCTGTAAATGTACTGACATGGCTCCCTAGCATTTGCGCACCCTCTAATGCCAACTGGCTGCGCCAGGTTTAGATCTTGCAACCTTGGGCACAGAAGGTGAGAACGTTACCGCTGAGCCATGCTGCCTGTATCCCGAGAACAATGAAAGTGACTGACTTGAGCTGCCTGGGCCTTCTGTAGAGCATATTGTTCAAACTAGGCCAGGGAAGAGAGGGTCATATGACACAGATCAAATGAATGTCACTTCAATGTGTCGAGAGAAATATTCATAATGAATGCGACTTGCGTGAGAGTGACAAATATAATATTGTAGACATGTTGCGGAGGGTGGAAGGAGGTTTGATTGTTACGTGCAGCATGCTTGGTCCGTCCAGGCTGACTCCCACACAAACACCTATTCTTCGCCATCCTATTCACACAAGCAGGAGCGATACTATTTTTGGATGTTTGCAAACCAGGCTGCATGAAAAGGGACATATCAGTATGCTCCACCCTTTGTTTCCTTTTCACATTCAACCTGAATAAAATAAAATGTCCGGTTAGATTGTAAATTTCACTTCCATTTACAATACGCCCACCAAGGCCTTTGTTTTGCATCCTACTTTCACTTTTACTGAGGTGTACAAATTATTAGACCAGTTTTCGAACATCTACTTTGTACTTTTGTGACTTAATACAGTAGAAATGATTTGCAAGGCGCAGAAATTATTTCAATAACCTTAATAACATTTTGAATGCCTTCAGCAATAATGATTATGATGATGATTGTTGTTTTAAGGGGCCTAACATCTAGGTTATCGGCCCCTTGTGGTTTGGGTGATCGTGAAAACTAACTACTAACTTAAATACTAGAAGAAGAAATGGAAAACAAAAGGACAATAAGGCAAATTAAGGACAGGAGGAAAATAAATGCTCTCAACCATCGAAGATTGCGGATTGAGGGACTTAGAACGAAGGAGAGCCATGAAAGGCAACTAGGAAAGTGAAAGAGGAGAGGGTCCTCCCCAGAGGTAATGGATAAAAGGGGGAAAACCAGACCCAGCTCAGGAATCCCTCGGGGTCGCCAACTCCCGAACTCACCAGCCGTGAGCCCCTGAGGGTGTAGCAATATCCAGGGTGCACCAGAAGTGGTGGGGCTACATACACCCGGCCTCCTTGAGGGCCTTGAGCAGAAGGCAGGAGATAACATGAAAAGAAAAAGAAGGCTGACCCCTCACAGAAGGAGGGAATCAGAAAAGATGAGACAAGGGCCAATTAAGGCGGGAAAGAAGGATACTCCCTAGGCCTCAGATACCCCAATACCGTCGGGGTCGAAAGAGAACAAGAGCTGACCAAGAGAGGTCGTCAGGAAATAAGACGGAGAGGAGCCCGGCACAAGTAAGTGGAAGCAATGCCGGACTCAGCTGGGGCCCCGTGGTCGCCAACCCACGTCCCACTAGATGTGAGCCTCTGGGGGGGTCTTCAGCATTAAGAGACAGCTTCTGACAAGCAGGCACATTAGCATTAAAACTAGGAAATCGTTTATCAAATCATTAGTCTGGAGTGTTTTGTTATACGGATGCAAAACTTGGATTTTATGGAAACAGGACATCCAACGCCTGGAAGCAGTGGAAATGTGGATTTGGAGAAGGATGCTGAAATTGAGCTGGAGGGAGAAAAGGACTAAAGAATGGATCTTCAAAAAAATAGACGAAACATGGAAATTGATCACTATTATAGTATTGAGGAAAGCAAAAATCGTTGGCCACACCCTACGTCATAATCAGTTCCTGACCACCATATTGGAAGGAAAAGTTTTGAGGAAGAAAGGAAGAGAAATACCGTGGAAAGCTCATCTGGATTGTGTGATGCATGGAGTCCAATTTAAACAGTATGGAGACTTAACACGCTCTGTAAGTGAGAGACAAATGCGGTAGCAGAGACAAGGCCCAGCCTTTAGAACAGGGTCATCCAGCCATTGCGCTCTGAGAGCACGGCCGCGCTCGGGGAGCACTGGGCTGTCAGGCTAGCGCTCCTTCCCCTACCACCACTACACTGGTGCAGCGAGGAGACGGACGATGTCCGGACCGTGCTGAATAGATACGTACGTACAGTCGTGCGGTTGACAGCTTTGGTAGGTTTGTTGACATCATATTGACAGGGCTCTTTTGCCATAAAAAAAAAATAATGCATATACAAATCGAATGGCACTCCGATGTATGGAATGTGCAGGAAACGAACGCAAGTGTTAAGTAAAGAATATTGTGATGTATTTCAAACTGAAATTCAACAACACTTTACTCATTTGAACAGATAGTACAGACCTTGAGAGACCTTTGCTCTGTCGTTTTTACGAGCTTTTAGTTTTTGAGGAAACAATCTTCTCTAAATTGGGTACACTATTTCTGGACACAGCTATTCGTAAACAATTGCGCAAGTTTCTATCGCTCATCATTGCACGATGTTTACTTTTGGTAAGCTTAAGAACCGAAAAAAAACCGGTCACAAATGTACATTGAGCCAAGCATTGATCACTTCGGCACGGAAGGCAGACCGCGCCCTCAACCAGCCAAGCTCCTCCCACCACTACCGAAACTACACTACCTTCCACCAAAGAGCTCGGAGAACTGGCTTAGAGCTAGGCCGGAGCGCTAGCACTCAGGGAGCACTGTGTGGATGGTCCTGCTTTAGATGATGATGATGATGATGACGATGTTGATGATGATGATGATGATGATGATAAGAAACTAAGTTATTACGTTTTTTACTAAAAGAGGAGTCTTGTTAATGCACAATGCCACACGTTTTCTTTTGATTGCTAAATTCTAGTTTTCGTATGAAGTTAAACCAGAGAGATTGGAAGAATTTTATTACTGATTGTTCACTCTTCAACTATTCAAAAATTCGCTGACAATGACCCGATTTATAAATACATTCCAAAGTCAATGAAAAAAAAAACAAGAATTTCCGTGACGAACTAAAGAGCCTACTTTTTTTAAAATGTAAGATTCATGCCAATGATTAATTTATATGGATCTATCTAGAATAATGACGAAATTAAGTTGGTAATAACGAAATTTCTAATTAGTTCGAAATACTGTATACTTGGCATAATGTAGCCTAATAGAACATTACAGTTGGCAGCCCTGGTAACTGAAAATATTCTTAGTTCCATCTCTTAAGGTACAGAATACAAAATTTGGTTGAAGTCCAATGGATAGCATGGACGTTACATGCAGTTAGACATTGGATTTAAATCATGTTGGCAACAATGTCATGCATGTATTGGTCAAAAATAATATGAAATAATTTGATCTATTGTGCCAATGTTGAATGAAATCCATCGGTTAGTATAGAAGTTACATGCATTTTAAAATTGGAGCTATTAGCAGGCTTAGAATCATGTTGGCAGCACTGCCGTATATTAGTTACTCCAAATTAATCTACAATGCCAGGTACTATACGTATGCCAAGTTCAGAGCTTGCATACTTTCTGATATACTGATATTAGGGTACCAAAATTAGGGACAGCATTTATTAACAGATGGCAGCCCTGGTTGCTCTTAAGAATACGCATAGTCATATCTGTTATGGTACACATAGCACATACGAAATTTGGTTGAAATCCAAATGATAGTATTGATGTTACATGTATTTAAAGTTGGACCTCTCAGCAGGCTTAGAATCTAGTTGGTAGCACTGACGTATATATGTTACTCCAAATTAATATTGAATGTCAGGTACTATACGTGTGCATAGTTTAAAGCTGTCGACTTGCATACTTTCCGATATATTGGTATTTGGATAAAAGAAATTGAGAGCATTTATTAACAGTTTGCAGCCCTGGTGGATCATAAGAATACGCTCAGTCATATCTGTTTATGTACACATAGCACATACGAAATTTGGTTGAATTCCAATTGATAGTGTAGAAGTTATATGCATTTAAAAATTGGACATATCAGCAGGCTTATAATCATTTTGGCAACACTGCCAAGTATGCCCTCCTGTAAATTAAACTGAGATATTATTTTCTATACGAGTGCCAATTTTGAAATAGGTCCCATGGAGCTCAAATGTCAATTGCGATTTTTCAGCAGTTGGTAGCACTGACATAACTTTCAAATATGGCCTTGAGATATTCAGGTATATATCTTTACTCCTACCAAATTTTGTTTCGATTGCTTCAGCCGTTGATGAGTTGATAGGGGGGGGGGGGACCCACACACAGCCAGCCAGACAGACAGATAGAAGGACAGACAGACAGACACACACACATTTGCACGGATCGATCTAGTTAGTCTACTTTCTCCTCATTTTTGCAAAATGTGAAAAGTAGGCTAAAAATTCGCTGACAATGACCCGATTTAGCGATACATTCCAAAGTCAATGAAAAAAAAGAAACAGGTGACAATCATATTCTCAAATTTCAAAACATTCCGGAAGCAATTGCTTATGGGAAACGTTGTAAGTCCACAGGGGAGTAACCATTACTAAATAGGATAATAAAAATATAATTGAACGATTTTGAATAAGAAATTGTGATTAATTAAATTCTTTATTTTAGTAATTTCTCAAGACCTTTACTTGGTGAGTGTTGAACTATGGTTGTGAAACATGAACACTTGGGAAAATAGAAGAAACAAAACTTGATACAGCTGAAATGTGGGTTTGGAGACGAATGACCCGAACAAGCTGCATGGAAAGAAAGACAAATGAAGAGAAAGACCGCAGGAGGCTAATCTGGGTTCTGTGATGCATGGACTTCAATTTAAACAGTATGCTGACTGAAAGCGCTCAGCAAGTGAGAGACTAATGTGTTTGCAGCGACAAGGCCTAGCCTTTTTAGATGATGATGGTGATTCTTGCCAGATGCCACACAAATGGTTTTGTAAAATTAGCCCCTATGGTAGTGGCTGGAAGGTGATGATAAAAGAATTTTAACTCAAATTGTGTTACCTAATATACCCCTCCCTGGAAAGGAACCTCTCTACCGGGTCTTTCATAAAGTAAGAACGGTGAGCGGCGGCTCTGTTAACTGCAGTTCTGGTGGCCTTGGCCGGGCTTGTGGCGCGCCACGGCCCCCTGCTGTAGCATTGAAAGCGCGCGCATAATACTTGCAATAAACGAGCAGGTGTTCACTCGCCAGTCAGAACCTCAGATGTTAACATGATACAGTTATCATTAGTTATTGTTATTTAAGGGGTGGAACTACGAGGTAATCTGCCCCTAAACAGTTATCATTACAACATCGTATTTTTGTATGTAAAACTTATTTTAAGTACGAGTCGGCTCGGCGGGTACGTGATTCAGTTGTTCAGCAGTTTCCTGATGAAGTGCCACCTTCACTAGCACAGATTCACGTAATTGTAATTAAGCATAAAATTAACAAGTAGTTCCGTGAAGAACTATACAGCCTATTCTCATATATCCTACTCATATTAATTGCCTCTAACAACATACAAAATTTCAGTTTGATTGCTATGTTAGATTCGTAGATACTGAGAACCGACTAACTATTGCAGATGGTAGCCAGGTTGGATTTTTATTTATGTACTATTACATGAAGATTATTGTGTACGTGTGGTTTTCAGACTTCAATCGCATGATTAGGACACAAGAAGTAAAAACGAGTTTTTAAAATTTCGCACAGCTGCCATCTTGTGGTTATGAAAACAATTGAAATAAATTAGATACCAGTGGATTAACATTTATATAAGCATTAACGTGCAAAGTTTCAATGCACTCAGATGGTTAAATCGTGAGAAACGTCCATTTAAATATTTATACTTCGCGTCGCCGCCGTGTTGGATTTGTGCTCATCAGGTTACTGAAAGTCATATAGGTGAACTTATGTTCATAGCCTCTGTGAATATAAAAAATCAGTTTGATTGCTGGAAAAGATTCTTAGATATTGAGAACCGTCAAAATATTTCGGATGCTCGCCATTTTGGATTGTTGTATGTATAGGCCATAGAGTTATGTACCATTAAAGGAAAATTATTGCGTAGCTTCATTATTCAAACTTTCACTTCGATCGCATGATTACGACACAAGAATAAAAAAATAATTTTAAAATTTCGCATAGCCGCCATCTTCAGTTTATGTTAACAATTGAACTAAATTAGAAGCCAGTGAATGGCAATATGTATAATCATTTACTGCACCATATTTCAATGCGCTCATATGATTAAATCGCGAGAAAAATGTATTAGAATGCTTCAACTTCGCTTGGCCGCCATGTTCGTTTTGTAGCTTACAGGTTTTTGAAAGTTGCGTAGATAAACTTGTAGCAGTGCTCTTTATCACCGTACAAAATTTCAGGTTGATATCATAAATAGTTTCGGAGATATTGAATGCCTGTGAAATATTTAGCACAGCCGCCATGTTGAGGTTATGAAAACAATTGAACGAAGTTAGATGTCGGTGCATTACAATGTTTATAAACATACACTGTGCCAAGTCTCATTGCGTTTGGTTGGTTAAATCGCGAAAAACGTCCATTTAAAAGTCGTAAATTCGCTTGGCCGCCATGTTGGTTTTGTAGTTACCAGATTTTCAAAGATCACATAAGTCAATTTCTAGTAGTTTCCTTTATTAACATACAAAATTCCAGGGTGATATCGGTAATTGTTTCGGAGATATTGAATGCTGGTGAAATATTTCGCACAGCCGCCATGTTGGATTGGTAAGACGTAACAAAATTTGAAGGGCACGGTCGGGGTCGCCCGGAATAGAGCTATGAACGTACCGAGTTTCATTGAAATCTCTCCATCCGTTTAGATTTTATTAGGGGGGGACACACACACGAATCACACACACACGGACAAAAGGTGATCTCATAAGCCTATTTTTTCAAAATTGAAAATAGGCTAAAAATCAGAAATACAGTAGAACCCCTCTTGTCCGCCCACGGCTGGCCCGCCGCTCCGGTTGATCCGACTGTGTTCGAGCCGAACTTGCCCCGACTCGTAGCGGTGACTCACTACCCGTCGCACCATTGTTGTTTACAGGTACTTGTTATTAATCGCTTGTCCGTTTTAGTGCTCCGTCATTATCTCCTTACGTTCCTGTCGTTGTCCGTGTTTTGTACAGTACGGTACGTACTGCACTGTGAAGTTTTTAGTGCTTACTGTTCGTTGGTTTTACGACATTGTTCACCTGTGTTCGTTACAGTACTGTACAGTGATTTGTTTTATGTACACTGTGTGTACTGTACAGTTGTGTGTGGTTTTTTTCAACACTTTACTCTTTCATTAAATGAAAAAATAGCAGTGCGACGAAGATTGGACAAAGGGGAATCACTCCAAGTAATTGCCAAGGAACTCAGTGTAGGTGTTACGACAATTGAATCATGTACAGTGACGATGGATGGTGAAAATGCCCTTATGAAACACAAAACATTGGAAAAGCCTAAACTTGAACTGCTTGACAATGCATTGTGGATGGGGTTCTACCAAGAAAAGGAACCCCGATATCTTGAGTTCAGAGATTGTTTATTTTAATGTAAATCCGTATTTTTCTGCACTTTCTGATAATCCGACCTTTATTGCGATCCGACCATACCCTCAGTCCCAAAGGTGACGGATTACAGGGGTTATACTGTATTACAGTGGCAGAACTCACTCGCGTCAGCCAGAATGTGGTTACCAGATACAATGCCTGTATAACCCAGGAAGGACGACACTTCCAACATCTTTTATAAGGTAATATTTCATACAGTATTGTACACACGCTTAAAGCAGGGGGCCGTGGCGCGCCACAAGCACGGCCAAGGCCACCGCAGCAGCGAATAACAAAACTGCCGCTTGGCGTTCTTACTTTATATGAAAGACCCTGTATATAATCATAAATATAGAAGAAACAGAAAACAATTTTACATCATTACATTATTAATATAAACAGGTTAATGGTTCCTCCTGATCAATACTTTTATTGATCAGGTGGAACCTTTAACCTGTTTATACTAATTCGTTTATGAATACGGAACCAGAATGAAACTTTTAAGTTCTAAAATCATTAGATTATTGTTACAATAACACAGAATTTAGTTGTTTGAAATAGAAGCATGTTGATCGTGTTTCTTGGCTGTCATCTCTTCATTTGTTCATTAAATGTCACCACTGTGTTTAATCTCCTAGAATACCGTATATAACTATACAGTTAACTGCGCCAAATATTTAGGGAAACGTTCAATTAGGTTCTGTGGTTTGAAACAAGAACAACCAATGTCCAAAATAGAAGATTTGAGATATGACGAAACAAAGTTTGGAGTGTGACTTGGGCATTCGATGGCTGCGGACTTAACAATCAGGTGTGTCGCATACCATTTATGTAGTCGATTGTTGACCACTCCCACCACGAATCAATAATAAATGTTAACATTAATTGTTCTAGTCCCCGTATTTCTAACATATTGCCCAACGAGAGGCTGGGTGTACCACGTTCCAACCCTCAAACCAGAATTACATTTCTTGGCATAACCGGGAATCAAACCCAGATTTTCGGGATGACAGTCAAGAATGCTAGCCAATTTCTTCTCAAAAATACGGACCTCGTTTTTCACATCTTTTGGCACTTGCTGACGTGGGGAATCATATGCTAGTTATTGTTATTTCAAGGGGCAGAACAGCGAGGTTATCTGCCCCTGGCTCTCTGGTTATACTCTACTCATCCTACAGAATACAGCTGGCTGACAGTATATAGATTAGAGTTTGTTCTTTACCGATGTAAGGAATTTTGATTTAAAATTCTGTACGCTTTCTCTTCTGGTGTTCTAAAAAGTAAGAAAGTAATAATGAACCCTTAAGTGGCCAATTATAACATTAACCTCGGGAACTGTACTAAATATTGGTTTGAAATTCTAACTCAACAGCTCTAGCGTCTAACGGCAGAAAACATCGTGCAATCAAAACCACTCCAAGCTAAGAGGAGTTGCTGCCAACTTCAGGATCTCTTTCACCAACCAAACTTCGGAAACATTTGAAACTGCAATAAATCTTTAAAAAAAGGAAGAGGAAAAAGGAGAGCTTACAAAAAATATCTTCTCTATTGAGATCTCTCACGGAATGTTTTCAAATCTATCCAACCTATCCTCTACTGTGAAGTGTGTACTTTAAGTAGCCAGCCTGAAGGCTAGTCAGATCCTGAAAAAGCACTGGTCATCGTTCATATAATAGAAACCCCAAATAGGAAGCACACTCTAACGCACCTTGATTTCATTCATGAAATAGCATTCGTGGCTTTCACCACGGAAGCCGGGTTCGATTCCAAGCTCTGCCAAGAAATGTAATTGTGGTCTGAAGGCTGTAACGGGTTACACTTAGCTACGTGAGGCAAAACTGAGTAGAAGTGGGTTCGAATCCTACCTCAGTCATTCTTCAGTTTTCGTGGTTTCCCTCTTCTTCTCCAAGTAAATACCCGGGATGGTACCTAACCTCCGACCACGGTGTCTTCCTGCCAATATCCTACTTTAATTACAAATACACACACTAACACAGATATCACAGTGACACAAGTCATTAGACAAATTCTACACACACAACCAAGTAAAAGGGGCTACATGTCAACAACGTCACAAAGCCCCTAAAGGAATCAACAACAACAACAACAACAATCATCAACTATAATGAGGTCCTGTAGCGAAGGCGAGGAGTGCGGTAGTTTGCCATCGCTTTCATCAGGAGAAATGACAAAATGAGTACGAGCATCCATACGATCCTACTGAGCTAAAAATTTATGAGATATCTCTTGGTGACCCCGGGATACCAGTTGAGTCCGTCATAACTTCTACATACTTGTACTGGGCTTCTCACTTTCATGTTTCATGTTGACCTGCCTTGGTCAACTCTTGCTCCCTTCCGAATCCGACGAAACTAAGTCTAAACCTAGGATGTCTTTTATTTTCATGCCCCACTTAGCTCTTGTCTTCTCCTTTCTGATACCCTCAGATTGCGAAGGTTCAAATCTCTCCTTTTCTTTTCGCACCCTCAAATGTGAACTACCTACACCAGGATTCGATCCTGCAACCTTGAGAAGAGCAGGCAATAACGTTACTGCTGAGCCACGCAGCCAGTCTAGGCTACACTAATGTGTCCGTCAGAAACTACTAATTATCAACAAATTCTATGGATGGTTAACACCTGAAAGAGGCTTTCATTCAGAAGAACTCGACTTCACTCCATTCAATTATTTTCCCACTTCCTAAAACCCTCATTGTCCTTCCGTTATTCCCAGACGTGAACGTCCACGCAACACACAATGTATCCTTCTTCCATTAGCTCATTCACCTTTACACTGAACCAATTAATCGATAACAGCGCCACGCACGTACGGTTCATTCACAAACCCACCCGCATTCTCACCTTCACATTTTCTCGCAAACGCAATCACTGTCAAAGCTGGTCAATTAAAAACAGTTTCACCCGCAAACTCTATCCATTTTATAAGATTTTGTTGGTTGGTAGGTTCCTTAGTTTAGGGGCTGCGACAACGCGGTCATGTAGCCCCGTGTGTAGAATTTGTCTGATAACCGGTTTAATTGTGATGGCTGTATTAGTGTGTGTAATCTGTGATTCAGGTGGAAGGACTACAGAGATTAATTTTTTCAAGATTATATAAGGTGCGTTCAAAAAGTAACCAGCCGGAGGCATGATTACAGGAACCAGTACCTGTATGTTAGAAGTATTGGCCCTGACTGTTGAGGCACTTGCCCCACTGTGACACGAGGCTGTCTCATAAAATTCCCTGAGCTGCGATGTGAACCAGTTTCGCATGTACAGCTGGACGTCGGCGTCCGAGGTGAATCGTTGGCCCCGCAGAGCCCTTTTCAGGGGACCAAACATGGCGTAATCACAGGGAGAGAGGTCTGGACTGTATGGAGGGTGGCCGAGAACCTCCCATTTGAATTTCTGCAGGAGTGCCGCGACTGTGTTGGCCGTATGAGTTCGTGCATTGTCGTGGAGCAGAATGACCCCACGGGAGAGATTGCCTGGTCGTTTTGTTTTCATCGCTTGGCGAAGGGTGGTCAAGGTTTGCGAGTAGCGCTGGGCATTCACTGTTGTCCCGTGCGGCATGAAGTGTATCAGAAGGGGGCCATCTTGGTCAAAGAAGAACGTCAGCATTACCTTTCCTGCACTCGTGTGGATGGCCTTGCCTTTTTTGGGTGGTGGTGACCCTGGATGCTTCCACTGGAGGCTTTGTCGTTTGGATTCTGGTTCGAAGTGATGACACCATGACTCATCTCCAGCCACCACTCTTGCCAGGAACCCATTCCCTTCCCTCGCATAGCGCTGCAGATGACAAAGACAGTGGCCTATTCGACATGCTTCCTGGTGTGGTTGAAGACTGTGGGGCATCCATTGGGCACACACTTTGCTCAAGTGCAGTCGTTCCTTCATGATGGTGTGCACACTTCCGACGCTCAATCCGACCACGGCGGCTGTGGCGTTCACTGTCACTCGGCGGTCCTGGGTAATGAGTGCATCAACCAGCTGGACGTTGTCATCGTTAATGCAGTGGGGTGCCCCAGACTGGGCATCATCGGCTAACGACACCCGACCTTCCCTGAAGCGCTTGTGCCACGCCTTGACCCTTGCAAGGGACATGCAGTGTTCGCCGTACACTTGTGACATTCGGCGATGAATGTCCGTTCCCCCTACTCCTTCCGCAGTCAGAAACCGAACAACACCTCCTTTCTCTTCGTTTGACGCCTCCATGTCACTGTTTGCAATGCGACTGACAGCGTTGGACGATTGATGCATGCTGCAGCTCACTTTTTATTGCCACGTGACGTGCACGCGTGCCCTCTAGCGACGGGCTGTGACCTTCCATGCTCTGGTCAGAACCACACCTCGTTACACACGCCAAGATTAGCCGATGTCGTCACCGGTTTGCGCATTCCAGCCTCCGGCTCGTTACTTTTTGAATGCACCTTATATAATAGTTTCTACTTTTTCCACCAAATGCTACAATCCACGACACCTAGCTGCGGACGCGGCTTCTAAATGCCATCGCAGACAGCATCCGGTGGCGTATGTTGGAACTAATAGAGCGTTATCAAACTAACCTACAAATTTTTGCTTCCACAAGTGAAATTAGTGGAAGGTTCATTTTCATGCCATAAATCTATGACATGGGACCGCCGGCTTTACTTCCCCTCCGAAGGAAGGCATACAGAGGGACTTTTAACGCTCTTAAAAATCCGACGACTTCGGCTGGGTTTGAACCCGTGATCATGGGCATAGAAGCTCAGCATGCTACCAACTACGCCAACGAAGCCGCTGAAAGTTTTTGTTCCATGAAAAGGCGTTGACATCGTGGTCATTTCAGCATCATATACTTTGGTGAGCATCCACTATGTGGCTAGCATTCTTGGCTATCACCCTAGACGTCCGGATTCGATTCCCTACTATGCCAAGAAATGTCCTTATGATCTGAGACCTGGAATGAAATACACTCAGTGTCGTGAGACAAAACTGAGAAGAGGCACGATCGATTCCCTACTCGGCCATCCTGGAGTGGTTTTCTGTCGTTTCCCATTTCTACTCCAGTCAAATGGGTTTGTTGTTGATGATTCATTTGATGGGCGTGGATATCGTGGTCATTTAGTCCCGTGTAGAATGTCTTTGATAACCTGTGTTATTTTGTGGTATCTGTAGCATTACGTGTATTTGTAATTCAGATGGCCCTAAGTTAGGAACCAGCCCGGCACTTGCCTAGCGTGAAAGTGGGAAACCACTTCTGGGATGGGCAAGTTATTAATCTAAGCCTACTCTTCTTAGATTTGCCTCACAAGACTGAGAATACCCCGTTCCAGCCCTCAGACCAAAATTAAATTTCTTCGCCTCCACGGTGACAGCGACGAATGACAGCCACTACACCACGAGGTGGTCTCTAGGCCAAGGCTGCCTACAATAGCACAGGTTATCAGACAGATTATCAGACACAAGCTCTTAAACTGAGGGAATTGGAAGGTACGGAGTGCACCAAAATCTTCCAAATCGTCGCAATAGTACAGGAAAAATCTTGCATTTCATAAATAATCAGCAGAAATATAATTGTATGTCTACCCTTTATTAACCCTGTTTCCAACGGAGGTCGGGGATGATATGCGATGAAATCAAAGATGATGGTTTTTATGGCCGGATGCCCTTCCAAACGCCAACCTCATGACAGGATTTAACGAGAGATGAAAGAAACTCTGCAAGTTCAATTTCAAGTAGTTCCAACTTTGGCCACCACACGCCACTGTCACTGACACTGTCACCCAGCGGCGAAGGTTGCAACTTGTTAGAGCGTTTTTAACCTAATAACCAACAAATTTAGCTACACACTAACAACTACATGGGCCCGCTAGCTTTACTTCCCCTCCGAAGGAAGGCATACTCAAGGAATTAAACGCTCTTAAAAATCTGGCCACTTCGGCCGGGTTTGAACCAGCGATCTTGGGCATAGGGGCTCAGCAAGCTACCGACGACGCTACTGAGGCCTGTAACCAAAATTTATTTGTTTATAAAGTGCGTTGAAACAAATAAAGAATATCATAGCCCCTGCCATAAATGTGCTGTGTTGAGCTCGCATAACAGTAATGCAAGCGGCGTCTACAAGTAAAAAAAAAGAGAATTATCTGCAGCAGTGTAAAATTGCACTCTGATTTAATAAACATCGACAATTTGTTTTTTAAAAAGTGTGTTTAAGCAAATGGAGGAAGAGATAATGAACCGTATAATATCTGCAGAGAGGTGCATGTTTGCAATGAATAAACTATTCAGCAGGAAACTGTTATCGAGGGCATCGAAACTCCGTGTGTTTATAAGACAATTGTACGACCAGTATTAATATATGAGGCAGAAACATGTACATTAAGCAAGAAAATGGAGAGGAGAATATTGACCTTTGAAAACAAAGTGTTAAGCAAAATCTTCTGGTTTGTATTAGAGCAAGGAAACTTCAGAAGAAGAAAAAACACAGAAATTCACGCACTGTATAACCAACCGGATGTGATAGCAGTAATAAGTAGCAAAATAATAGAATGGCTGAGACATATACTGAGAAGGGAGGAAGGGATGTTAAAGCAGTGCTAGAAGGAAAACTACAAGGCTAAATACCTTTCGGTAGACCAAAGTTGAGATGGCAGGATGGAGTCAGGAAAGACCTGGAGGCCCTGGGAGCTAACGAGAATATAGCGGGTGACAGAAAGCAATGGAAGAGGCTAAAGAGTGAAACAATGGACAGACTTCGGTTCGTGTGGCCAACTAAGTAAGTAAGTAAGTAAGTAAGTAAGTGTTTAAACAAATAAACAAGATGATAGCCCCTGTCAGAACTGTGCCGCATCCAGCGCGTTTACCAATTAGTGGTTGATACACCTTCCGGAGTTCTAGCATCGGTCTGCTAGTCCTTGATATTATTATTAAAAATATTACTTTGGTACAAGCTAGCCAATTGGCATGCTCGAGTAAAACAATCCTTTAGTTCAGTCATGGGCAAAGTACGGCCCACGGGCCAAGTGCAGCCCTTGAGCTAGTCTAATCCATCCCGCGACCTACAACTACACATAGGTCATATTTCCTGTTCGGTGTACCTAGAAGTGAAAAACTATTTCAATCTCATTGTGTTTATGCGTTTTGTGTAATACAGGGTCTTTATTTTTACTTGGGAGGGCGATTCTGCTTGACCTTGGCCGACGTCCCCGGCCAATAGCCGGCTGTTACATGTTGGCGCGCGCGGTCTCCGGCCGTGTTCCCACGCTCTTGCTGCTGTAGACGTGTGAGCTCCGAGCTAATTGGGTGTTTTATAAAATGTACGAGAGAAGTAAATGCTCGAATTGCACAGGCAAAAGAAGCCTTCTCAAAAAAGAAATCTTTACTAACCTACAAAACTGTTAACTTAGAGGTGCTAAAACACTTCGTGAAAAGTTTTGTATTGAGTATTGCAAGTTATGGCTCTGAAACATGGACTCTGCGACAAGCAGATGTATCAAAACTTAGGACATTCGAGATGTGGTGCTGGCGACGACTACTAAAGATACCTTGGACTGATAAAGTCACGAATGAGAATGTTCTTAAACAAGCAAAGGAGACACGTACCTTGGTTAAATCCTGAAACAGAAGAAGGAATAGTATTGTTGGCCATTTGATTCGTCATTCTGACTGGTGCACCACTCTCTTCGAAGGGAATCTAGATGGAAAGAGGAGTCGAGGATGACCAAGGACTCAATTTATAGACAGCATTAAAGGCAAGAACACTTATTGCCATTTGAAACTACAGGCCAGAGAAAGGAGACGTTTTGGAAGACATGCATGTTACCCAACAACCTAGCGGTTGAGGAGAGGAAGACGATAAAGCTACTGTTTACTGTATATCTTATTGTATAGTGTTTTATTGTGATTGTGTATAGTGCTGTAATGCCTTATATGAAATGTTCGTTACGTGAACGTGTATATCTACACAATACGTAGACTACATAAAGTGAGGAAATCGTGCGCTATAACAAGATAAAAGTTTCGAGTGAAATTTCCAGGGAGAACCATTCCTATAAATCTGACAATAAAGCGACTGGCTAAGAGACTCAAAAGTACAGGCCCAGTAAACAATAGAAATAGACGTAAAGGTCTTATTTCCTTACTGAAGCTAAATTAACCGGAGTAACCGGAAACTTCATAAGGAGATGCCGATTATGTTTGACAGCGGATGGGGAAGATTTTCAGCATCTGCTGTAAGCATGGTGAGTAAAAATGCATGATAATGATATTAGGCACCGTATTCTGCCGTACATATGCGTGCGCGGTCTCTGGCAACTGAGCCGTCACTGGCGGAGCACGTGGGCGAGAGTGTCCTTGCCAAGCAAATATAAAAACCCTGTATCTTTTTGTGTAAAAGATCTCCAAGGCGAATTTGAATGAAGATTTCAGGACTTCAAAGTTAGTGAACAGGACTTGAACGTCTTCAGCACGCCATTTAATGTGAAACAGTAAAATCAGAGTTGCAGCTAGAACTGATTCAGTTACAATGTAACAACGAATTAATGCAACTATTCCTCAACGATTCGAAAGTTGAGTTCTACAATGTCCTACCAAATTCAAGCTTGCCAAACTTGAAATCTCATGCACAAAAGACAACTGCCATGTTCACATATTTCTATATCTGTAAACAGGTGTTTTCTACTATGAAGAATCGAAGAAATAGCGTTAGAAATAGATTGACAGACTACCATTTAGCTGCGCTACTAAGAATCAGCTCATCCCAGTTTCAACAAAATTGTGAAAATATTTTAGAAGCACAGTCACCGTTTCACTTGTCACATACTCCTTCCTCTTCGAACAAAAATAATGAAGGCGTGTGTTCTTTTTTCCTAGGCTTTCTACCATTTGTAGCCTATAAGTTTTAATTGATATAAAATTTAGAAATAAAAAGTTATAATCTATAACCATGTGTTGTTCTTTTTAGGTAGATTTGATTAGATAGCTAACTATTGCAATGGGTACCATGTTTCGACTTCCGGAAAATTTCGACATATCTTCACGTTTCACATCCCCTAGACCCCATAACCACCGTCAGTTAAAAAGTTTATATATAATTTATGTATATATATATATATATGTAAAGGAAGGAAGATTGTAGTTTTACGTGACCGTGAATCTTGTGATTATGAGCCACGGGACCTCCTTTTTACGTGGAATCCGAACCACAGGACATGGCATTTCACTTCGAAAATCTCACATGCATTGACCGGGAATCGAACCCGGACCGCCTTGGTGAGAGGCATACAGCTAGACCGCTGAGCCACCACGCCCCTATATATATATGTATATATATATATATTGTACCCATGTGAGTAATCTCGATGGAAAATATGCTTCTGCCTCCGGCTAGCATCAGGACTCAGGCGTGTACCGTTCTCCCATTGAACAGTTGCATATTTTGGATTTGAGGCTACAAGGTATCAACTCTACAATGATAAGGCACAACTCTACTCTATAGACTTTAATTCAGTAAAACTCATGGCTTCAAACAAATAATGAGAACACAAATCCCATAAACAATACACAAACAAACAAAGTTACTCCCACAATCCATTAATTATTCACATAGTTGAACAAATTAAATCCGTATCACTATTCAATCTTTTACCATTATGTGGACTTTAAACTTTACTCAAGTGCACTGATGCACATGTAATGTTTCACAAAACTGAACTATTACATTCATGTCACCTAATGTAACTTCTTTATATTCACAAAGTTACTTGTATCCTACAATACATCTGAATTTACATCATGTGTACTATCTGTGTTACATCTCTCTCTCCCACCAAATGCTTTCATGCATTAGCCAACTCATGGTTTGCACTACCATCTACTTGCAACACCACAATTACGTAAGTCTACCCCTCCACTCACTTCTTTTTATAGATACACTGCATGTCATTGTGATTTCACTAAATAACTTCTGTTATCGTTGTGTCGGATAGTATACTATTACGCTACCCTTACGAGCGTAGCCTGTGGCAACGAGTAACCAACTTCATTAACTAGGTGTCAGTGACAGTAACAAATACAACATCCAACCATTCGTTAGATTGCTAAATTTTTATATCATCAGGGAAATCTATGATTAGCAATGTGTTTTTAAACCACACACATTCATTACACATTATAACAATTCTTCCTTTCATTACAAGCAAGGTCTTAAATCTGTCCGCTCAAGAACGCGAACCTTCATAGTTGGTTTAGTAACCCCAGCCCCTTGGAGCTGCCTGCATACAATAGACAGAGTAGGGTCGTTCACGGCTGTAAACTGCCCCTTGTCTCCCCGTTTCCTGGACTTTTACCTCCCAAGCAGTATTACAACTTTGAATATAACATTGTGGTCACAATGATCCACGTGATCCCATATGATCTGAACTGAATATTATGCAATGGTTCTGGGTGAGCTTGAATATTTAATCCTATCCTTAGGACATTAATAACGGCCTCAACAGGTCCGTATCACAATATGAAGGCACGAGATTCATAGAACACAGGTCTAGTGGTCAGCCGGTATCTCAAATAAAATATTACGGTCAGTCAACAGCTGCCGCCAATGATTCGCTTCAACGAGCCGAATCACTCAACATTAAGTTCTCGGGGAATCAGGTATAGCGTCGAGGTGTCCAATGTTCTCCCCGCGCTTACCACTGGATTCGAACCCGGAACATTTCATATCCAACATCGGAGATAGGGTACACACTAAATATGCTCCGGCATAAATTAATATCTCTGTACGCTCATGCTGTACGAGATTTCACACGTCGATTAGATCACCTGGCCCCTTACCTGTCCACGATCTCGCCTTATAATAAAGAGAACTCTAACTGTACTCTACAAGCTTAATCAAGCCACAAATTCAATTCACTGTCAAGCTCCAACATTCCCGTGCATAAGTATATTCCCATTAATACAATCTATTTAATATTAATTCTTTTCTCTTCCCTTAATGTAATCTACTGCTTGGCTAGATAAATAATCCAATTAGCGTAAATACTTCTTGCTTAAAACCTTTCATCCTGATGTATTCAATTATACCGTTTATGATTATTATAATAATTATTATTATTATTATTACTGACATAAATTATCCTTCCGACACAACGTAACTGCTTCAATGATCGAACATTCGCGTTCGTCACGTTAAGTTTCACATAACTGAATTGTCATTATTTATTAGTAGCATTAATAGTGGTAAAGATTAATCCACTCTCTGATGTATTCAACATCTTAACTTTACTGAAATCAAACAATAAACATATGAGGATATGCCTCCTAATATTGATTCTTACTGGCATATTTTATACTTCCGAAATCACATTACATGCAGTGACTATCCTTCTATAGTAACATGATTTGTGGGGTACTTAAGTCGGCTTTATCCAGGTGGCTCCAACCACCATATTCCAGTGTCACCTGCCATCGGCTTACTTAGTGACACATTGCCATCTTGCAAATACACATATTATATGACATCTGATTTATAAACACACGACACTTTTCCATTTTTATAATGAAGCTAATGCTTCCGAAACACATGACACTTTTCCATTTTTATAATGAAGCTAATGCTTCCAAAACACATAACACTGGTTATATTATGACTTTAAGAGATATTTTACATAACATCGGTGCACAAAAACACGTTACACTTTAATTCCTGATTGGTTGACATTCCCTAGCATGTATCGAAAGTACAGGTGCGGACGGCCCTTTCTTCGGTCCTACCCCTTCCTGATTGAATCTCCCGATCATCTGCTCACGGATTCACCAACAGTTTCTCGATCATCCCTTGATAATCTTCCTACTATTGCAGCGATATGCTTACATCTCGTCATGAACGCTACTTACTGGTATACTCCAAATATGTATAACCAATCACTATACTTTACTGCGCTCAACATTGTACATTGTATTTACATGAATTATTACTTTTCACAGTCCTGCCTAGTATATCACACGGCACTTAATAAACATTATATAACAGTCTTACTGCACGGCTTCCCACCTTGAAGTCCGAGCATCCTCTCCTAACTTCGGTAATATGCATTTCGCATAATCTAGTTTGTTAATTACCGACTTCATTCTTAATTCATGACCATGCATGAATATATTCTCACATGTGTGTTACATCGCACAGCTAACATGCTGATTACCAGTGAAATGTTTAAGTCTTTGTGTGCGCCTGGGCGCTCCGTGTCCTTTTCAACTGCGACTGCTTCAAAACGACTCTCCCTCCGACTCGGTCTAAAACTGTCACGAACTGTAAGTTTCAACTGTCCGCCGTAAACTGTACGCTTCGACTGGGTCCACCCTCTTATATCTGTTTCACACAAAAAGTAGGGCAAGAATTCCCGCGATAAATCAGCTCCTCTCCTAGGGTGATTCTGAACTTGGAATAATATCCATATTGTTCCTTTTTCTTCGCTGGTCACAAAAATGTATGTGTGTTCGAGGATCGATCGGCCACTTAATTTATATTAATTATCTTATCCATGGCGTGGGGACGCTACTTCACTGGGAATCCCTGGCAACATCCTCAAGTCCAACCGCGAACACCCATAGTCCTGTAACATTACGCACTGCATTAAACATGCCTTGATTTCGCCGTTTTATGGCTCTAAAATTAGCCTCCTGGCTAAAGATCCATCTGTGCGCAACTCTCATGTCATTGCATTGCTCCAATCATGAGTAATCAATGATTTTCCTTGGGATCTTCCCGTTCCATTCTCAAATCTATTCTCAAACGGGGAAGAACCTGGTCATTATTTAACCTCCCGACCCTTTGCAGACGACTTATCTGGGTCAGCAAGATTGACGTGGCGCCACGGGCCTCCTCCCACAATTCTGGGGCTATTTGCAAAACGTCAAACTTTGAAACTCCTGTGTTTCAAATCCAGCATAGCCTACTTCATGTAGTCCAAATAATGCTATCTTCCACTATTTTCCTGCATTATTTCACTAAATAATGTCAGTAACAACTGATATCACACCAGTAATTAAATATATAATTTCATCTAGGGGTTCTTACAATGAAATACCCTCAACAGATCTCGGGTTCGTTCCCTGGTGGAACCTTCATTCAGAGCTCAACTTATCTCCGAGATCCACGTTCGAGACCAGTCAGCATGACCACCTCGGTTTCAATATATATATATATATCAGTTTTTTGTGGACACGATAACTACCGCAATTTTGCACCAATCACTTTGAATTTTTACCGAATATGTATACCTATAAAATCTCGGTCGAGTTTGTTAATGGGCACAATCGGTCGACGGGGGTGAAAATGGGGGTATTTTTTTCGAAAAAGTGAAATATCGCTATAACTCTCTTAATATTTGAAATATCGAATCCATTCAAAGTTCATACTATGTGTCGAATAAGGCCCAAACATTTATGTTTGAAGAGCTTTTTGATAGCACCAACCATTGAACAAAGGGGTGGGAAAAAGTGGGTTTTTCGGGAAACATTAATCATATCTCTCTTAATAGGCACGACATCAAAACCGTACAAAATGGACAATATTCCCCTAATAATTATCCAAAACTTTTGTCTGAAAGAATTTTTGATATGACCCACCATTACGCCAAGGGATGAGAAAAATGATTTCAGAATTATAAGAAAATGCCAAGAGCTATCGGAGGTTGCCATGACACAACACTACTAAATTGATGAGGGATGAGCCATCAGACGTTGCCATGACAACGCACTTGCACGCGTTCACATTCAATTTTCCATCTGACTAAGTGAGAAGCGGCCTCGGTGACGTAACTGGTAGTATAGTGAACTTCTATGCCCAAGTTCGCGGGTTCAAAGCCGACCGAAGTCGTCGGATTTTCTAAGAGTGCTAAAATCCCTCAGTATGCTTTCCTTTGGAGGGGAATATCCAACGTTCGTTGCGAGTTGCTGGTTGCGTAGGCATCTCGTAGTCAAGTTCAGAGCTAAGTAGGGGGGTAGTGAGAGTTCCAAATAGTGTCATGGCCGCCGCGTGAGTCCAAGCCAATATCTCGCAAACCCATGGTCCGATTTTGACAAATGAGGTGTCGTTGGACTCGGACTGATGCCCTCTTTTTAATGGACCACTCATTTCAACCCCTAAATAAAACCTACCCCTACTAGGGGGTGAAAATGTAATTTTCTAGTGAAAGTCTCTTTCCAAATGTGACATGTATAAGGTGCGCTGCTAAAATGAACTTAAACGTTGTTGCTCATATAGCGCATGCGTTTTACGAGATGCCGCTATGGATGAACATTTTTGTTTTTTGTTTTTTACGCATGCGCACTTTGGATTTTTGTAAGAGGGCGAGCTCTTTGAAATAAATGATTGATAAGAAGAGGTTTTGGTGGTGAGGAGAGAATCAGATAGTCGCCTACTTTCCTACGAAGTTTGCCGATATGTCTCAAACGCAAGGTCGGATTTGGACGTGTGACGTGTCAAATCGCTTGTCTCGAAGCCCTATACATGTTATTAATAGGTTAGAGTTTTGAGAATGAGGGAAACAAGCTTTTTTGGGGTAAAACCATGATTTTAGACTTTTTCTGATATTTCACGAATGCATGGTCGGATTTGGTCCTATGACGTGTCAAATGGCTTGTCTCGAAACCCTCTTTATTTTGGTAATAGGTTAAAGTTTTTGAGAATGAGGGAAACAGAATTTTTTGTTGTAAAACCGTGATTTTAGACTTTCTGTTATATCTCACAAACCAATAACGCCAGAGACGTATACGAGGGGTCGTAGGACTCGGGGTGATGCCCCTTTCCTCTCCCCTTTCGAATATAGTATTTATGTTTAAAAAATGCGAAAGGGTCTAACGACACTTTTGTTGAAAACATTTTAGTTTTTAAAACTTTTTCTTTTAATCTGTCTAAAATGTTCATGAAGAGTGGTTGCAGATAGAGACGATACCACTGGACACGTGTTTCAACGAAGCTATTACTGGCCACGGTGGTGATATACCAATACAGTATTCGCTATTTCGATGAGACGGCGGGTCGAGGGTTCGTTTTCCGATTTTTCCTATGATGGAATACCTAATACCTAAACCCCCTGAAGGGGGTCTTTAACATGTAAACGATTATGAGTGACATGACAAATGATAATTCCTTGATCAGATGAAGTTAGCTTTAGATAGAACAAACAGAACTTGGTTATATGTTGCTTGAAGTGAGTATAGAAAACAAACTTGCTGGGGCAGACTGACAGGATGTGGATGTTATTTGAGCTTATTGGAATGCATTGACTTGACAGGGCAATGAAAAAAGCACAGAGATGCTGAGGACACTTGAAGGTCAAACGATATGGCAACTATGGTGGGAGGGGGAAGCGAGGATGATGTCGCCGATCATGTTCAATGTTCAATGAATGAATTTAAATTTTGCGAAGCATTGTTCGGAGAGGGTCATGTGACGACTTGTTTTAAGGATATTTATTTTTCCGATCTTTCTTATGGTGGTCTCATTGATTGAAATCATTCAAAACTGCTAGGGCATGGCCTTGAGATTTTATAAACTGATAATGGGATTTTGACATACAAGGTCCACTCAGAACTTGACATGATGTCATTCTTTTTATGGCTTATGAATTTCCCCAAAAAAGACCCAAAACAACAAGATCATAGACTTTTGCTTTTCTTAATATATTGCAAACCCATAATGTTAGATGTTTACTGTGAGTGACGAAACCTAGCTAGGTAAAGAAAGAATTATTGTGGGCTACATGTATGGTGACCGACACGTCTTTGAACATTGGAACTTGTTTTCAGATCTGAGTGTAGTACATAGGGAGTATAGGTTGTAGGCATGGCTTGACAAACGGTGTACACAAAATTCAATTTATCGATTCAAGAATTATGAGTAGACTATCATTAATTAATTGGTTAAAGAGTGTAGCTAAAAATAAAAAAGTGACTACATTAAACTAAACTGAACCAAGTCGAATCAAACCCAACTGAACCAAACCAAGCCTAAAGCAAACCAAACCTAATCAAGAACAAGCCAAGGGCTTAAGTGTAAAACTTGTGGGGGAATGCAGTCATTGGCAATGTCCAAAGAAAGGGATAACGCTCTACCTTTAGAGGGTGAGGTAAAGCTAGCGCATGGTGCTAATGCATATTCCCAAGTACATGAACCACACACACACACAACTATCCTATGCTGTTTTTATGAGTTGACTGTTAAAACTTACTCAGTGGTTACTGAGCAAGATGGTCGCTACACACAACAAGCTTTAAATACTTGAGGCTAATAATCTATACACACACACACGCACTCGCTTGTTCTAAACTAAACTGTCTCGCTGGCAGTGCTCACACAGTAGGCAAATGACAGAAATGCTTGGCTAACCGAAATACAATCATTTTCGGTTGTCTAATGATACCAGCTAGCCATTACATGCTATAGTGGTGAGCACATGTGCCTCTTGCACTGGAGATCGTAACTCGATTTCTAGCTCTAAGGCCTAGAACGAATCAAACTAAGAAAGAATGGTATGGTGACGCAGTAGTTAAACTGTTAGCCTTTCAATAAGGTAGAGTAGGGTTTGATTTTGGGTTAATATACATGTCATAAACAAACAAACAAAAAAAGCGGAGATAATGTTTAAAACTGATTACACTTGTCTCTTTTCAAATTATTACTTAGATTACAAATACAAAGGTGGACTGGGTTTGATATACAGTTAATGCTGCCTATCGCATACTAGCCTGTAAGAAAGCCAAACAAGCAAAAGGCGTAGGTAGAGCAGTGGTAAAATCACTATGTGTAGAGAACTACCTAACGGTTTTATGAACTGGCAATGCTATGTCGCATAAACAGTGCAGGATACAATCCGGCAACCATAATTTTTATCTTGTGGAACAGAGAAAATGCAATTTTACCTTGATGGATAGGAAATGAGTGCAGATGAATGACCTATGCATTAGCCTACCATAGGGTTATAACCACGAGGTGGAGGTGTGACTTTTATATTTTATTGTTTAGAGACATGGCTTTTTTGTAACCAGTAGATTTAGTATTTTGTAAATATTCATTTTTGTAATTGTAAATAGTGGAAACATTTTTTTTGTAATAGTAAATGTTAAATGTATAACTAAAAGTTATTTGGGATAAGTGTGCATGTCAAGGATAAATAGCGTGGTTGTATTTGTTTTCAAAGACAGGTATGGTTGTGTGAATGTATGACTACAAATAGAATGATAGAGAGAGAGAGAGAAAGCTTGTGTATGTGTGTGTGTGTGTGTGTGTGTGTGTGGGTAGCATTGATTTTTCAACCAAAGCAAACACGGCAAGGTAGGATGGTGGGGTAATTAATGTATATAGCAAATGGTAAATAGTATACTATATTTTTTTAACACTTGTGTTTTTTTAATGCAGCAGTAGATAGGTGTTATTTTGTAAAACAGTCTTACCTACAGTAGTAGTAGTAGTAGTAGTAGGCCTATATGTTTTTGGAAACAAACAGAAAGAGAATGCACTATTGCCATGGCCAAGCACTTCCATTAAAGTGATTTCAAGAAAATTTAAATCAGCAAATGTGTGTTTTACAAAACTAAACATTCAGCATGGACTAAATCATAAACGTGTCTTCTGTGATATGGAAAAAATAGGAAATCCATGTTTCCATATCAACACAATTTAAAAACTTAAAACTGACATTTAAAAAATGTAAATGGGAAATTGGCAAATGTGTAAACAACAAAATGGAAAATTCTTGTTTCCATATCATGAAATCCAAAAACTTTAAACTGACATTTTCAAATCGTGTACATGGAAAATTGACAAATGGCAATGTGTGAAATGTGAAAATGAAAAAATATGAACAAATGGCTATTATTATTTAAAAATAATAAAAAACCGTCGTGTTCTATCGTTAAAGTGTGAATCAAACCACATCTACTTATTTGGATCACCCGAGACTGAGTAGACCTGTTTTAGTCCTAATATACTTTTAAAATTTTATGTTAAAGCTCAATTTGAACTCAAGAGCTTTAGAGTGCCAGCTAACTATTATAACCGTTACGTCACAAAGACAACTTTACACTACTCTTAATAAACAATAATAAGAAAAAGAATAATAAATGTTGAATTTTTTTTTAAGGATGAACATGGTGACACTGTTTCTGTTGCACAGTCTGCTAGCTACTAGCCAGCAGTTGGGGTCTTAGAAAACGATACAGTTGACATTTTGTAATGAGATGTGACATGTTTCAAAGTACAGTATTATGGGTTGCTGTTGAGTAAAAACTAATCCTGTACAAGGAAGCAAGGGTTCGAACCCCTTACCTAACATTACTATTGCCTGAACATGGCTTGACGACACTGTATTATTATGATACTCGATACACAAACCATAGATAGAGTGTATTGTTTAAGATCACTTTCTTTCTGAACATAGGTGGAGACTGTTGATGGTTAACAATGGCATTAATATAGTAGGACGTGGGTATAGCAATTAAGAAAAAACAGACAATACCCATACAATATTTTTATTTATTTAATATAAGTACTTGTACAATAGTTACATTCAAAATACATTTCTTTTTTCTCTATTACTATTTAGTCCTTTTTGATTCTCTTGCATATGAAGGGTAGATAACCTTGTAGTTCAGCCCCTTAAAACAACAACAACACAACCTTTTGCATAGTCTGTGATGTTGACGACTCTTGAGATGTGGAAGATGGAATAAACATAACTTTTACAGCAGGGGTTAAATGTTGCTCAATAAACACTGCACTATTTTGAGTAGCAACATTTTTTTCTTGTACTAGCTTTTTAGCATTGTCATGATTATTTGTTGACAACAACAGTGTTTCATTTGGTACACTACATTGATGATCACTCACACTTAAAACCTTACCATTTCTACTTTTTAGATTGCCTCGACATCTTTTTGACCTCTCTTTTGAGCATCGCCAAAATATTATTCCTTTTACATTTTGACGATTATAGTTATAAGAGTAGCCTTTATAGAGTACACGTTGTTTACCTTTGTTAGTTGTAGTAAGTTCCATAGTAGCAACTAACCTGTTAGTATGATTTGCTCACTACAAAGGTTATAACTGTTCTGATAATAAAATCATTTAGCGTTGGCTTTTATATTTAATATGTACAGTTTGAAGTGATAGCAAAAGTGAGAGCAAAATGGTAGCAGAGTGGTAGAAAATATAACATGTATTGTTAAGAAATAGTTTAAGCTGTTATGTGGATCCATTACATAATAATTTTAGCACGACGAAGCTCATTTTCTATATCCAATAGTTCTTCCTCATATTCAGTATAACCAGCCTGTTTATAGACATGCAGTTGCTGAAGCCGCCGGATTAGCTTACTTGGATTGTTCCAGTAGACAAATTTAACAAATGATTTTTTAGTTGTAAACAAAGCATTACCATTATCATTATTATCTTCATCATCAACATCATCATCATCATAACCATTATCATTATCATCATCATCATTATCATCATCATCATGATCATTATAATCCTCATCACTATTACTATATAGTCCTTTTTGATCCTTTTGCAATACCACATTTTGCACAGTCTGTGTTGCCCTTGATAATGTTGGGAGTTTTTCAGACATTGACAACTGTCCTAACACGACTTTCTGAGGAGATGATACATGCTTTTTAACAAACAATGCACTATCTTGAGCTGCAATATCTTTTTCTGGGACAAGTGTTTTAGCATTTTGAAGAGTTTTTTTAAACAGCAACGATGTTTTATCTGGTACACTACATTGATGATCACTCATACTTAAGACATCACTATTTTTACTTTTCAACTCACCTCGACACTGTTTTGAACGATGTTTTGAACAACGCCAAATAACAGTTCCATTTTTATTGGTTCGTTTTACAATATATTTATATCCTTTATAGAATGCGTATGGCATACCATTGCTATTTGTTGATACTTCCATGTCAATTGTCAAGCATGAACTAATCTCTAGCAAAGTTCACTCGATAATATAAATAATTTCTAAACCCCAGTAGTGAATAGTCAGTTGTTTTTGATCTATGCAAGCGTAAACATGTCACATACACTGGTGATGGATACTCAAGGCTTTAAGGTCAATGAAAACAAGTACAGTATATATTTAAATAGGTGGCTATCATTGATTGCACAACACGCGGGTCACCATATCTTTTTTTCTTTCGGACTAGTGTTTTAACATTTGAAGAGTGTTTTAAACAGCAACGATGTCTTATCAGTCACACTACATTGATGATCACTCACACTTAAGACCTCGCTATTTTTACTTTTTAACTCACTTTGACACTGTTTTGAACGATGTTTTGAACAACGCCAAATAACAGTTCCATTTTTATTGGTTCGTTTTACAATATACGTATAACCTTTATAGTATGCATATGGCTTACCATAACTATTCGTTGATACTTTCATATCAATTTTCAAGCATGAAATAATCTCCAATAAATTTCGCTCGATAATAGAAATAATAGTTTAAAGTGGGTGCGAAGGTGGGTGCAAAAGTGGGTGCAAAAGTGAGTGTAAAAGTGGGTGCAAAAGTGGGTGCAAAAGTGGGTGCAAAAGTGGGTGCAAAAGTGAGTGCAAAAGTGGGTGCGAAAGTGGGTGCGAAAGTGGATGCAGTTTATAGTAGGCACCATTTTTACTAGAATGTGATTTGAGTAAATGTAATTTCTAAACCCAAGTAGTGAATAGTCAGTTGGTTTTGATTTATGCAAGCGTAAACATGTCTCATACACTGATGATGGATACTCAAGGCTTTTTGGTCAACAAAAACAAGTATATAGTTAAAGAGGTAGCTATTATTGATTGCACAACACTGAATCTATTTTTGAAATTTTGACAAAGGGTCTAAGTGCACTTTTGTTAATATCTCGCGAACCAATAAGACTACGGCATTGTATGAGGTATTGTTGGACTTTTTGCCGAAGACTGCTGGTAAACACTTATGTTCCCACGACCTTTTTAAAGATGGCGGCTGACCCACGAGTGGTGATTAAAACGTATTCCAAGCGACGCTTGTCGATAAGCAAACCAATAATCAAAGGGGGGTGTGACAGAGCTTGAGGCGATAACCCCTTTTGATTGATCCCTGTTGATTTGCCCCTTTGGACTGGTCCCCGTTGACAAGTCCCTCTGAACGGGTCCTTTTTGAAGGGAGTCATTTATGACGGGCCCCTGCTGACGGGTCACTGTGGACGGATCCCTGTGGACAGGTCCCTGTTGACAGGTCCAAAGGGATCCGTCCACAGTGACCCGTCAGCAGGGGCCCGTCATAAATGACTCCCTTCAAAAAGGACCCGTTCAGAGGGACTTGTCAACGGGGACCAGTCCAAAGGGGCAAATCAACAGGGATCAATCAAAAGGGGTTATCGCCTCAAGCTCTGTCACACCCCCCTTTGATTATTGGTTTGCTTATCGACAAGCGTCGCTTGGAATACGTTTTAATCACCCCTCGTGGGTCAGCCGCCATCTTTAAAAAGGTCGTGGGAACATAAGTGTTTACCAGCAGTCTTCGGTAAAAAGTCCAACAATACCTCATACAATGCCATAGTCTTATTGGTTCGCGAGATATTAACAAAAGTGCACTTAGACCCTTTGTCAAAATTTCAAAAATAGATTCAGTGTTGTGCAATCAATAATAGCTACCTCTTTAACTATATACTTGTTTTTGTTGACCAAAAAGCCTTGAGTATCCATCATCAGTGTATGAGACATGTTTACGCTTGCATAAATCAAAACCAACTGACTATTCACTACTTGGGTTTAGAAATTACATTTACTCAAATCACATTCTAGTAAAAATGGTGCCTACTATAAACTGCATCCACTTTCGCACCCACTTTCGCACCCACTTTTGCACTCACTTTTGCACCCACTTTTGCACCCACTTTTGCACCCACTTTTGCACCCACTTTTACACTCACTTTTGCACCCACTTTTGCACCCACCTTCGCACCCACTTTAAACTATTATTTCTATTATCGAGCGAAATTTATTGGAGATTATTTCATGCTTGAAAATTGATATGAAAGTATCAACGAATAGTTATGGTAAGCCATATGCATACTATAAAGGTTATACGTATATTGTAAAACGAACCAATAAAAATGGAACTGTTATTTGGCGTTGTTCAAAACATCGTTCAAAACAGTGTCAAAGTGAGTTAAAAAGTAAAAATAGCGAGGTCTTAAGTGTGAGTGATCATCAATGTAGTGTGACTGATAAGACATCGTTGCTGTTTAAAACACTCTTCAAATGTTAAAACACTAGTCCGAAAGAAAAAAAGATATGGTGACCCGCGTGTTGTGCAATCAATGATAGCCACCTATTTAAATATATACTGTACTTGTTTTCATTGACCTTAAAGCCTTGAGTATCCATCACCAGTGTATGTGACATGTTTACGCTTGCATAGATCAAAAACAACTGACTATTCACTACTGGGGTTTAGAAATTATTTATATTATCGAGTGAACTTTGCTAGAGATTAGTTCATGCTTGACAATTGACATGGAAGTATCAACAAATAGCAATGGTATGCCATACGCATTCTATAAAGGATATAAATATATTGTAAAACGAACCAATAAAAATGGAACTGTTATTTGGCGTTGTTCAAAACATCGTTCAAAACAGTGTCGAGGTGAGTTGAAAAGTAAAAATAGTGATGTCTTAAGTATGAGTGATCATCAATGTAGTGTACCAGATAAAACATCGTTGCTGTTTAAAAAAACTCTTCAAAATGCTAAAACACTTGTCCCAGAAAAAGATATTGCAGCTCAAGATAGTGCATTGTTTGTTAAAAAGCATGTATCATCTCCTCAGAAAGTCGTGTTAGGACAGTTGTCAATGTCTGAAAAACTCCCAACATTATCAAGGGCAACACAGACTGTGCAAAATGTGGTATTGCAAAAGGATCAAAAAGGACTATATAGTAATAGTGATGAGGATTATAATGATCATGATGATGATGATAATGATGATGATGATAATGATAATGGTTATGATGATGATGATGTTGATGATGAAGATAATAATGATAATGGTAATGCTTTGTTTACAACTAAAAAATCATTTGTTAAATTTGTCTACTGGAACAATCCAAGTAAGCTAATCCGGCGGCTTCAGCAACTGCATGTCTATAAACAGGCTGGTTATACTGAATATGAGGAAGAACTATTGGATATAGAAAATGAGCTTCGTCGTGCTAAAATTATTATGTAATGGATCCACATAACAGCTTAAACTATTTCTTAACAATACATGTTATATTTTCTACCACTCTGCTACCATTTTGCTCTCACTTTTGCTATCACTTCAAACTGTACATATTAAATATAAAAGCCAACGCTAAATGATTTTATTATCAGAACAGTTATAACCTTTGTAGTGAGCAAATCATACTAACAGGTTAGTTGCTACTATGGAACTTACTACAACTAACAAAGGTAAACAACGTGTACTCTATAAAGGCTACTCTTATAACTATAATCGTCAAAATGTAAAAGGAATAATATTTTGGCGATGCTCAAAAGAGAGGTCAAAAAGATGTCGAGGCAATCTAAAAAGTAGAAATGGTAAGGTTTTAAGTGTGAGTGATCATCAATGTAGTGTACCAAATGAAACACTGTTGTTGTCAACAAATAATCATGACAATGCTAAAAAGCTAGTACAAGAAAAAAATGTTGCTACTCAAAATAGTGCAGTGTTTATTGAGCAACATTTAACCCCTGCTGTAAAAGTTATGTTTATTCCATCTTCCACATCTCAAGAGTCGTCAACATCACAGACTATGCAAAAGGTTGTGTTGTTGTTGTTTTAAGGGGCTGAACTACAAGGTTATCTACCCTTCATATGCAAGAGAATCAAAAAGGACTAAATAGTAATAGAGAAAAAAGAAATGTATTTTGAATGTAACTATTGTACAAGTACTTATATTAAATAAATAAAAATATTGTATGGGTATTGTCTGTTTTTTCTTAATTGCTATACCCACGTCCTACTATATTAATGCCATTGTTAACCATCAACAGTCTCCACCTATGTTCAGAAAGAAAGTGATCTTAAACAATACACTCTATCTATGGTTTGTGTATCGAGTATCATAATAATACAGTGTCGTCAAGCCATGTTCAGGCAATAGTAATGTTAGGTAAGGGGTTCGAACCCTTGCTTCCTTGTACAGGATTAGTTTTTACTCAACAGCAACCCATAATACTGTACTTTGAAACATGTCACATCTCATTACAAAATGTCAACTGTATCGTTTTCTAAGACCCCAACTGCTGGCTAGTAGCTAGCAGACTGTGCAACAGAAACAGTGTCACCATGTTCATCCTTAAAAAAAAATTCAACATTTATTATTCTTTTTCTTATTATTGTTTATTAAGAGTAGTGTAAAGTTGTCTTTGTGACGTAACGGTTATAATAGTTAGCTGGCACTCTAAAGCTCTTGAGTTCAAATTGAGCTTTAACATAAAATTTTAAAAGTATATTAGGACTAAAACAGGTCTACTCAGTCTCGGGTGATCCAAATAAGTAGATGTGGTTTGATTCACACTTTAACGATAGAACACGACGGTTTTTTATTATTTTTAAATAATAATAGCCATTTGTTCATATTTTTTCATTTTCACATTTCACACATTGCCATTTGTCAATTTTCCATGTACACGATTTGAAAATGTCAGTTTAAAGTTTTTGGATTTCATGATATGGAAACAAGAATTTTCCATTTTGTTGTTTACACATTTGCCAATTTCCCATTTACATTTTTTAAATGTCAGTTTTAAGTTTTTAAATTGTGTTGATATGGAAACATGGATTTCCTATTTTTTCCATATCACAGAAGACACGTTTATGATTTAGTCCATGCTGAATGTTTAGTTTTGTAAAACACACATTTGCTGATTTAAATTTTCTTGAAATCACTTTAATGGAAGTGCTTGGCCATGGCAATAGTGCATTCTCTTTCTGTTTGTTTCCAAAAACATATAGGCCTACTACTACTACTACTACTACTGTAGGTAAGACTGTTTTACAAAATAACACCTATCTACTGCTGCATTAAAAAAACACAAGTGTTAAAAAAATATAGTATACTATTTACCATTTGCTATATACATTAATTACCCCACCATCCTACCTTGCCGTGTTTGCTTTGGTTGAAAAATCAATGCTACCCACACACACACACACACACACACACACATACACAAGCTTTCTCTCTCTCTCTCTATCATTCTATTTGTAGTCATACATTCACACAACCATACCTGTCTTTGAAAACAAATACAACCACGCTATTTATCCTTGACATGCACACTTATCCCAAATAACTTTTAGTTATACATTTAACATTTACTATTACAAAAAAAATGTTTCCACTATTTACAATTACAAAAATGAATATTTACAAAATACTAAATCTACTGGTTACAAAAAAGCCATGTCTCTAAACAATAAAATATAAAAGTCACACCTCCACCTCGTGGTTATAACCCTATGGTAGGCTAATGCATAGGTCATTCATCTGCACTCATTTCCTATCCATCAAGGTAAAATTGCATTTTCTCTGTTCCACAAGATAAAAATTATGGTTGCCGGATTGTATCCTGCACTGTTTATGCGACATAGCATTGCCAGTTCATAAAACCGTTAGGTAGTTCTCTACACATAGTGATTTTACCACTGCTCTACCTACGCCTTTTGCTTGTTTGGCTTTCTTACAGGCTAGTATGCGATAGGCAGCATTAACTGTATATCAAACCCAGTCCACCTTTGTATTTGTAATCTAAGTAATAATTTGAAAAGAGACAAGTGTAATCAGTTTTAAACATTATCTCCGCTTTTTTTGTTTGTTTGTTTATGACATGTATATTAACCCAAAATCAAACCCTACTCTACCTTATTGAAAGGCTAACAGTTTAACTACTGCGTCACCATACCATTCTTTCTTAGTTTGATTCGTTCTAGGCCTTAGAGCTAGAAATCGAGTTACGATCTCCAGTGCAAGAGGCACATGTGCTCACCACTATAGCATGTAATGGCTAGCTGGTATCATTAGACAACCGAAAATGATTGTATTTCGGTTAGCCAAGCATTTCTGTCATTTGCCTACTGTGTGAGCACTGCCAGCGAGACAGTTTAGTTTAGAACAAGCGAGTGCGTGTGTGTGTGTATAGATTATTAGCCTCAAGTATTTAAAGCTTGTTGTGTGTAGCGACCATCTTGCTCAGTAACCACTGAGTAAGTTTTAACAGTCAACTCATAAAAACAGCATAGGATAGTTGTGTGTGTGTGTGGTTCATGTACTTGGGAATATGCATTAGCACCATGCGCTAGCTTTACCTCACCCTCTAAAGGTAGAGCGTTATCCCTTTCTTTGGACATTGCCAATGACTGCATTCCCCCACAAGTTTTACACTTAAGCCCTTGGCTTGTTCTTGATTAGGTTTGGTTTGCTTTAGGCTTGGTTTGGTTCAGTTGGGTTTGATTCGACTTGGTTCAGTTTAGTTTAATGTAGTCACTTTTTTATTTTTAGCTACACTCTTTAACCAATTAATTAATGATAGTCTACTCATAATTCTTGAATCGATAAATTGAATTTTGTGTACACCGTTTGTCAAGCCATGCCTACAACCTATACTCCCTATGTACTACACTCAGATCTGAAAACAAGTTCCAATGTTCAAAGACGTGTCGGTCACCATACATGTAGCCCACAATAATTCTTTCTTTACCTAGCTAGGTTTCGTCACTCACAGTAAACATCTAACATTATGGGTTTGCAATATATTAAGAAAAGCAAAAGTCTATGATCTTGTTGTTTTGGGTCTTTTTTGGGGAAATTCATAAGCCATAAAAAGAATGACATCATGTCAAGTTCTGAGTGGACCTTGTATGTCAAAATCCCATTATCAGTTTATAAAATCTCAAGGCCATGCCCTAGCAGTTTTGAATGATTTCAATCAATGAGACCACCATAAGAAAGATCGGAAAAATAAATATCCTTAAAACAAGTCGTCACATGACCCTCTCCGAACAATGCTTCGCAAAATTTAAATTCATTCATTGAACATTGAACATGATCGGCGACATCATCCTCGCTTCCCCCTCCCACCATAGTTGCCATATCGTTTGACCTTCAAGTGTCCTCAGCATCTCTGTGCTTTTTTCATTGCCCTGTCAAGTCAATGCATTCCAATAAGCTCAAATAACATCCACATCCTGTCAGTCTGCCCCAGCAAGTTTGTTTTCTATACTCACTTCAAGCAACATATAACCAAGTTCTGTTTGTTCTATCTAAAGCTAACTTCATCTGATCAAGGAATTATCATTTGTCATGTCACTCATAATCGTTTACATGTTAAAGACCCCCTTCAGGGGGTTTAGGTATTAGGTATTCCATCATAGGAAAAATCGGAAAACGAACCCTCGACCCGCCGTCTCATCGAAATAGCGAATACTGTATTGGTATATCACCACCGTGGCCAGTAATAGCTTCGTTGAAACACGTGTCCAGTGGTATCGTCTCTATCTGCAACCACTCTTCATGAACATTTTAGACAGATTAAAAGAAAAAGTTTTAAAAACTAAAATGTTTTCAACAAAAGTGTCGTTAGACCCTTTCGCATTTTTTAAACATAAATACTATATTCGAAAGGGGAGAGGAAAGGGGCATCACCCCGAGTCCTACGACCCCTCGTATACGTCTCTGGCGTTATTGGTTTGTGAGATATAACAGAAAGTCTAAAATCACGGTTTTACAACAAAAAATTCTGTTTCCCTCATTCTCAAAAACTTTAACCTATTACCAAAATAAAGAGGGTTTCGAGACAAGCCATTTGACACGTCATAGGACCAAATCCGACCATGCATTCGTGAAATATCAGAAAAAGTCTAAAATCATGGTTTTACCCCAAAAAAGCTTGTTTCCCTCATTCTCAAAACTCTAACCTATTAATAACATGTATAGGGCTTCGAGACAAGCGATTTGACACGTCACACGTCCAAATCCGACCTTGCGTTTGAGACATATCGGCAAACTTCGTAGGAAAGTAGGCGACTATCTGATTCTCTCCTCACCACCAAAACCTCTTCTTATCAATCATTTATTTCAAAGAGCTCGCCCTCTTACAAAAATCCAAAGTGCGCATGCGTAAAAAACAAAAAACAAAAATGTTCATCCATAGCGGCATCTCGTAAAACGCATGCGCTATATGAGCAACAACGTTTAAGTTCATTTTAGCAGCGCACCTTATACATGTCACATTTGGAAAGAGACTTTCACTAGAAAATTACATTTTCACCCCCTAGTAGGGGTAGGTTTTATTTAGGGGTTGAAATGAGTGGTCCATTAAAAAGAGGGCATCAGTCCGAGTCCAACGACACCTCATTTGTCAAAATCGGACCATGGGTTTGCGAGATATTGGCTTGGACTCACGCGGCGGCCATGACACTATTTGGAACTCTCACTACCCCCCTACTGAGCTAGGTGTCGTTGACGGTAGTATCTGGTAGCAACATTAGGAACTACTGCTTGAAATTGACTGTCTGCATTCCTTACCTGAATTACAGACTAATACAGCCATCACAATTCACACTGTTTTTCAGACAGATTCTACACTCACCCAAAGTACACGGGGTTACACGACCGCCTTGTCGCAGCCCCTAAACAGAGGAACCAACCAAAATCTCTGCGGGGGATATAATTTTGCGTGAAGAAGTAACAGACCGTTACATAGTTACACATCAGTGTCGAAACCTTGCATAAGGACTGTGTGATCACAAGTATAAAAATGTACCCCAAATGACAAGAAGGTTACCGTCCCCATTAGACAATAAAATGTTTAAAATATGCACAAAATGACGAAAAACAAAGTTAATTAAGCTCCAATTATAAAATATTCATAATGTTGAATTTTGGGCTTATGCCGTGTTTTATTATATTGCAATTCGACGCGTTTCGAAAGAAACCATGTCTTTCATCGTCAGGAATAATCTGGAATACGACAATGTTGCTAAGAGAAAGCAACGAAGAACATATAGAAGGTGCCCAAAGATGGACGCCATTATAGCCCCATGTTAGGGACAACGGAAAGCAGCAGTGAATTACTTTCTCAGGGTTCTGATAATAGGTAGCCAGGATTCACTGAGATTGTAGCCGGTGTCGCGGTTGAAATTATCAGGGTGTTTACGTATTTCAACCGCCTCCCTGATGATTCTGGGACGATATTGCTTTATACGGGCAAGAACATCCACCCCTTGGAACATGACATCATGGCCAGGTGTTAAAGCATGATCGGCAACAGCTGATTTATCAGGTTGAATGAGTCTGATACATCTATTATGTTCCTTAATGCGAGTGCATATTGTTCTCGAAGTCTGCCCGATGTAAACCTTGCCACAAGTACAGGGAACTCTGTAGATACCCGGTTGTTGCAATTTAGGCAAACTGTCCTTAGTTGGTCGCAGGAGTTGCCTAATCTTAACAGAAGTTCCAAATACAGTCCGTATGTTGTATCGACGTAGGATTTTAGCAATACGATCCGTTGTGTTATGTATGTACGGAAGGTAAGCAGTTCCTCTTACATCTCTTTTCTCAACTGACGTCCTATTATTATTTGTTGGTTTCAGAACCGTAGAAATCAAAGCCTTGCTATAACCGTTGCTCTCAAAGGTGGTTCGCAGGGTGTTAATTTCTTCTTGTAAAGAAGACACTTCACAAATCCTCCTAGCCCTGGTAGTTAGAGTTGTAAGGATACCATGTTTCTGGGCAGGGTGATGGTGAGAACTTGCGTGGAGATATCTATTGGTGTGTGTTGGCTTACGAAAAACGCTGTGTCCTAAAGATCCATCCTCTTTCTTGGTGACGAGAACATCTAAAAAAGGTATTTTGCCGTCAGATTCCTTTTCCATGGTGAAACAAATAGAAGGGTGCTGGAGATTAAGGTGATCCAGGAAATGGCTAAGATTTTCCTCACCTTCCGTCCAAACAACGAACGTGTCATCCACATAACGCCACCAGATCTTCGGTTTGAAAGGAGCCGACGACAAAGCTTTCTCTTCAAAGTTCTCCATGAAGAAATTAGCCACAACAGGAGAGAGAGGACTACCCATGGCCACACCATCAGTCTGCTCATAAAAATTCCCATTCCATAGAAAGTAGGAGGAGGTCATGCAGTGATAAAAAAGTCTTGTGATGTCTTCAGGAAAAAGGCCATTAATGAGAGACATAACACCATCAATAGGTACTCTCGTAAACAGAGACACCACGTCGAGACTCACTAGAATATCACCCGGCTGAAGTGTTATAGCTTTTAACTTTTCCACGAAGTGTGTGGAATCCTTAATGTACGAAGGCGTGTTACCCAGAAGCGGCTGAAGTAGTCTACCTAAGTATTTGGAAAGGGCATATGTAGGAGAACCAATCGTACTAACAATGGGTCTAAGAGGAACATCGTCCTTATGTATTTTAGGAAGACCATAGAGTCTCGGAGGAATAGCATCCCCTGGAAGGAGAGTCTTCGCTGCATCCGCTGGAATAGATGATTGCTTGATCAATTTGACGGTGACATTTGAGTAGCGAGTAGTAGGATCACGACTATTAATCCTATATACAGGATCTGATAACAAAGACGAGATCTTAGAATCATAATCAACCTTATCCAATACCACTGTCGCATTACCCTTGTCAGCGGGGAGAACGATAATATCAGAATTGTCCCTTAGATCTTTAAGTGCCCGGCTTTCACCTTGTTTTAAGTTGGTGTTAGGTGGCTTAGCTGTCTTGAGAACTCGGGAACATTCTTGCCTGGCTTCCTCGGCCTCTTCAGGTGTGAGGTGATGTACTGAGGATTCTACGGATGTAATAAGTTCTTCAATAGGAATTCTTCTAGGCGCTACAGCAAAATTGAGACCTTTAGCGAGAACTGCTTGTTGGGTATCACTTAGGGGGTTGCTGGACAAATTTACGACAACCTTGTTATCATCAAGTCTAATGGCTTGAGATTTCTGCAACTGACATAACCTATCATATTTGGAAATATGTCTGTCCCTCACCTGATCTAGAACGCTGTTAGCTTGCACTGAAGAAATACGATCGAAGATATTCCATAATTCCTCACTTACGAAGTTTGAGAGGCGTAGATGTAGCTGTAGTAACTCCCTCGAAATAAAATCTAACTGCTTACGAGTATGCTGTAACCTCTCTATCAATAACGCCTTGCTTGCACGACGATAGATTCTCGTTGCCTTAGGTGTTCTGAAGGAATGCTTCAACATAACAAAATTCGGTAGAATATCATGATCCCGGCATCTTAGGAGAAAAGCGAGTGAAGAGATTAGACACACCTTCTTGCGTCGTAACCTACTGAATCTAGACATCAGTCGGAAAATATCCTCCCCATAGAGGTTTCTAATATTGTCATTTAGACTTTCACGGCCCGTGTTATTATTCATAATGTTGAATTTTGGGCTTATGCCGTGTTTTATTATATTGCAATTCGACGCGTTTCGAAAGAAACCATGTCTTTCATCGTCAGGAATAATCTGGAATACGACAATGTTGCTAAGAGAAAGCAACGAAGAACATATAGAAGGTGCCCAAAGATGGACGCCATTATAGCCCCATGTTAGGGACAACGGAAAGCAGCAGTGAATTACTTTCTCAGGGTTCTGATAATAGGTAGCCAGGATTCACTGAGATTGTAGCCGGTGTCGCGGTTGAAATTATCAGGGTGTTTACGTATTTCAACCGCCTCCCTGATGATTCTGGGACGATATTGCTTTATACGGGCAAGAACATCCACCCCTTGGAACATGACATCATGGCCAGGTGTTAAAGCATGATCGGCAACAGCTGATTTATCAGGTTGAATGAGTCTGATACATCTATTATGTTCCTTAATGCGAGTGCATATTGTTCTCGAAGTCTGCCCGATGTAAACCTTGCCACAAGTACAGGGAACTCTGTAGATACCCGGTTGTTGCAATTTAGGCAAACTGTCCTTAGTTGGTCGCAGGAGTTGCCTAATCTTAACAGAAGTTCCAAATACAGTCCGTATGTTGTATCGACGTAGGATTTTAGCAATACGATCCGTTGTGTTATGTATGTACGGAAGGTAAGCAGTTCCTCTTACATCTCTTTTCTCAACTGACGTCCTATTATTATTTGTTGGTTTCAGAACCGTAGAAATCAAAGCCTTGCTATAACCGTTGCTCTCAAAGGTGGTTCGCAGGGTGTTAATTTCTTCTTGTAAAGAAGACACTTCACAAATCCTCCTAGCCCTGGTAGTTAGAGTTGTAAGGATACCATGTTTCTGGGCAGGGTGATGGTGAGAACTTGCGTGGAGATATCTATTGGTGTGTGTTGGCTTACGAAAAACGCTGTGTCCTAAAGATCCATCCTCTTTCTTGGTGACGAGAACATCTAAAAAAGGTATTTTGCCGTCAGATTCCTTTTCCATGGTGAAACAAATAGAAGGGTGCTGGAGATTAAGGTGATCCAGGAAATGGCTAAGATCATCAGGGAGGCGGTTGAAATACGTAAACACCCTGATAATTTCAACCGCGACACCGGCTACAATCTCAGTGAATCCTGGCTACCTATTATCAGAACCCTGAGAAAGTAATTCACTGCTGCTTTCCGTTGTCCCTAACATGGGGCTATAATGGCGTCCATCTTTGGGCACCTTCTATATGTTCTTCGTTGCTTTCTCTTAGCAACATTGTCGTATTCCAGATTATTCCTGACGATGAAAGACATGGTTTCTTTCGAAACGCGTCGAATTGCAATATAATAAAACACGGCATAAGCCCAAAATTCAACATTATGAATAATAACACGGGCCGTGAAAGTCTAAATGACAAAATTATAAAATACTTTCTCGCAATAAATGAGGTGTGATCCTTTTACGAAAACGTGCATATTCTGCCTATTTTCGCCTATCCCCAAGTTGGCCCGATGAAATCTAACTCCGCCTTCCGGCGTGCCGAGAGGACTTTTTCTATTTTTTTCGGCCTGCCTAGATTATGTTGTATTGCATCTGGCCCTGCTCTAAAAAGTTTACCCATGTCTGATTTATTTCATACAACGCCACGTCTCATGCTTCCGTCACCTGTTTCTGTCCTATACACATAATTCAATTAATCGATAGTTCAGTCACGCACGCCCACACAGTGCATTCAATGAATCACCATTACCCAACACCTTGTCATTTTGTCGCAAGCTTGCTCGCTTGCAAGCCTGATCGATTGGAAAACAATTTCTCCTGGCGTATATTACTCCTTGTGTACATTCCTCACCTTACTTTTGTTTGATACGAGTGTGTTCAATTGATGGTTTAGTCAGTTCAAAGTTTGAGCAACATCCTTGATCCGGGAAGCTCTCTAGACTTTCAATGACGGTTAATAAAACAAAGGGGTTATGTAGATTAGTCGTTAAATTTACTGTTTCATTAAGGGGGGAAGTAACCGATAAGAGGTCAAAATATCAAAAAATTGAAATATGTGTTTTCTCTGTTTATGGCCTCGTTTATACTTTGTGTAAAAATTTCAAACTCTTTACTCAACTAGAAGTATTTTTAAAATAAATTCATATCTAATGCTGCATGCCTAGTCTATAGGCAAAGTTACTTAAATGTGAGTAAAATAATATATCCAACTTTCAAATGTTAGTTTCTCAGTACCAATTTTTCCACCACATAGGTACACTTTTCTCTGAAAACTTAAGTGCTACATAACTGAAATTTTCAGGGATTATTTATTGAGTGATTATACACATATGTATGTAGACTTATACTTCTATTTAACCATTTGTAGAATTTGCCTGCATTTACATTCATATTTTCACTGAGGTTTATAGAATCCAAAATTCAAATGACCATAAATCAAAAACTTTTCACGGTATTTGGATAATTCTAGATAAGGTTAGAGATAGTGAAATATATTTAAACTAGTTAAAAGATCAGGCCAGGATCGTTTATAGTAATGTTGTAAAGTGTACCTAAATAAGAGGATGTCACAAACATTTTGCAGTGACTGTACTGGTGCCATTTTGCCTCTCGAAAAACTGTTGCTAGCCATGTAATAGCTCAAATACCGTTAGACAACAGTACAAAGTTTCAATGCTCTATGTATTATATTGTGAACTCAGTTAACGTTTAAAGCCAGCTATGTATTTTCGGTTACATCCCCCCTTAAGCGTTAAACAGATTGTCTCGGATGTAAGATGTGGTAGCTACAGTATGTAGAGATAAAACGATTAGATCAGGAAAGGGTGGCATGGATATCTTCATAAAACCAGTCGAAAGACTATAGACTCAAACAACAACAACCAAAACAACAGCAAGGGTGTGGGTTCAATTCCTAGCCAGATAGTGGAATTAAGAAAACTGATAAGAGGCAGGAAGAAGAGCATATTGCCTAAACCCGCTTACTGTCCCATTCGTCCGCAATGCACTTGCAATGTTGAAATTGCAATTTGAAATGTATTTAAGTTAATCTCTAACTAAGTCCCCGATTCTTGGATCTAACGGGTAATCTCTAGAACCACTGGATGGGTTTGGATCCGGTTTCCACCATTTTGTAAAGGTTTCTGTACAAAAACATTCATTTATGACCAAACGAAACCGAGCAGTAACGATTTCAGTGAATAGAGTCAAAGAAAAACCTGCCATCCTTGCGCCTTTTAAGCTTATGGTGGGTAAACCATTAAAAATATCTAAGTAGGCCTACTATGAGTGTAACAATTGTTCATCATGAAACGTTATACCAAAAAAAAAAACCTGCGACAGCATATTCTCTATCTTTTCATTTCTTACAACGATCTCAATTCAGTGGGAATTTAAATTACTAGCGTCGGAGCGAGTTTACAAGCTAGCGAGCGACCCTATCACCCCAGCTAGCTTCAGCCAGCATCAAACTGTCGAGTCGGTCGAGTTAAGAATCCAGAGAAGAGTACATATTTTTGGAGTTTCGCCGTTCACCTCGACTTTTCCGAATTGAGTCTGGGGTCAGTCGTTCGGAGGGGGTGGGGGAGGGGGGAAGGGGGGGGGGGGCGGCCGTTTCAGCTTATGCTGGGTTAACCGTTAAAGATACCGGGTGAATCCGGGGTTGGTTGATAATTACGAATAATACTAAAAATCACTTTAGCTGCAATTAACTCTCACTACTGTACTTGTTTCATTAAACAATTATCCTAATTACTAAATAATATTTAAAGCCTCCGTGGCTTAGGCGGCAGCACGCCGGCCTCTCACCGCTGAGCCCGTGGTTCAAATCCCGGTCACTCCATGCGAGATCTGTGCTGGACAAAACGGAGGCTGACAGGTTTTTCTCCAGGTACTCCGGTTTTCCCTGTCAAAATTTCATTCCAGCAACACTCTCCACTATCATTTCATTTCATCTATCATTCATATAATCATTGCCCCAGAGGAGTGCGTCAGGCCTCGGCAGCCGGCACAGTTCATATCCTCGCCGCTAGATTGGGGCTTCATTCATTCCATTCCTGACCCGGTCGGAGACTGGAAGCAGGCTGTGGATTTTCATTTTTTCACTAAATAATATTTACGAAAGTTGACCTTCAGTTGTCTACACCACATGCTCGTATTAGGCCTACTGCATAGGTACAGTTTTAGCGGCCACGGTGGCCGAGAGTTTTAACGTGCTACGTCGCGCCTCGCTGGTATCGAAAGAGCCTGGGTTCGATTCCCACCTCGGCCAGCCTGAAAATGGATTTTGTGGTTTCCAATTTTCACTAACAGGCAAATTCCGGGACGGTTCCTTTCAATAGGTCCACGACTAATTTCCTTACAAAATCTCTTCCCTGACCCGTAATGAAAAGAAAATACATGGCCAATGGTTGCAGTAATGAAATTATAAGTACAATTTTTAAAACATTGGACGCTAGAAAGCTGTTCGGTGGTTGGGTAGAAGGGTGAACTTTTATTAGAGGTACACATTTCATTGATGGTGTGAGTTTCAATGTCGGTTCCTGCAAAAATCGGTCGTTAAGGGGGGTATTGCTTAAAAGTAGTGGTCTTTAAGAGATGCTTTACTGTAGTTGTAAAAGTTACGTCATTCTTCAGTTTCCAACCACAGACTAAGCATCTCCTCAGATATAATCAAGCTGGAAGGCTTGAGTGCATTGCCTTTGAAAAACGGGAACCAGTTGCTCAGTGAGCTCCTTATGCCTCATATTTTAATGATTTTTTTGTTTTTGAATTGAATTTTTCATCATATGACTGTCAGGTGGTCAGCCTACTGTCGACCAAAGCATTATGTGCACTCGAGTTTGAAGGTTGTTTGTGAAGTAACCAATAGACCTACATAAAATCCAATACCATCATCATTTTCGTCGTTCTATTTTACGTTAGTTCATGTATGTTTGGATTCATATTTTAATAATTTTTATCGCAGTTGGAACAAAAAAAGTGCACGTTTTTAAGCGTGTTTCAACCATGCGTCACATTTAAGAATTATTATCTCAAAAACCCGTCATCAGATCGAATCCAAATTTTAACACAATATACATTGGAATGTTGTATAACTGGTTTATTAATTTCAAAATTGTGTGTGTCCAAGAAACAAAGTTGTTATCATTTTTGTAAGGTAACTTTTTCCCGGCTCAGGGTGGTTGGAAAATGTAGTTCTTGGTAGCGTTGTAATCGATATACATTAAAAAGTTATGCTGTATGACTGTGAAATACGTAAATTAATTCACTTATTTTATATCGGTTTGTATTTGTACGAGTAAATAACACTTGGTTCACCAGCTAGCTGCTCCGGGAAAAGCTGTACAGCGTTGCCGAAATGGTGCCCACACGCATCATGGCGCGTCTCGCTCGTAAGGTAGGTCTATTGGTTACTTCACAAACAACCTTCAAACTCGAGTACACATAATACTTTGGTCGACAGTAGAGGCTGTTTGGATCCTCAAATAGCACCACCATAGGTTATGTGGTAGAAACCCACAAAATCGAGGCAGCACTATAATGAGGCGTACTAGGCAAGGTGAGGAATGAGGTAGTTTGCCATTGCTTTCCTCACTGAGTCAGAACAGCTGTACTAACCCTACGAGAAGAACCTTTCAACAACATCCTGAAGCACTAGCCGTGTGCCCTGAATGCCATTACTCGGCACCACTCATACCTCAGTAGCTTCCATAAAATCACGGACATGAATGTGACTGAGACATTGGTGAAAAGCCACATTTTACTCTAGCCAGTGCCAACGGCAAATGTACTGCATTCATCAAGAGATTTATATACTCGTGTCAGGAACAAAAATATTACTGAAGAACTTATGCACAAAATGGGCAACAAAAATGACAAAACTTGAACATTTAAGGCTCTAAATAATGCATGACCAATATTTTGCCATGTCACGTCCATTTGGTGTAGCCGTCACCAGATCCTCTATGGTGCACAGTATATGATGATGATGATAATTGTTGTTTAAGGGGCCTAACATCTAGGTTATGGGACCCAAATGTGCACAGTATAGGACACAGACTGCACTGAAGCAGATGACCCATACCGTGGTCTGTTCTTCACCGCATTCACAAAGGACCGAGTCGCAGCAAAAACCCCATTTATGAATGTTGGACTTGGATCTGCCAACCCCAGATCGCAATCTGTTGAGAGACTTCCAAGTTGACCAAGCCTCTGTATGTCCTGCTGGGAGCCTTTCAGAAGGAGCCATCCACTGAGTAATGTGGGGGCTTCTGGTCAACCACGATGTAATCCTCAAAACCTGAGGTTTGTCAGTTAGGCACTCAGTTGTGTGAAGGAAGATTCTTCTGGACTTCAGTCGAGAGTGGGCTGGTTGAAAGCTATACAATGCATGTGCTTGAGACACATCAACCCTAGATCTCTCACATGTAGCTGCAACTTCTCTTCTGATCTCTGGGGGTACAATGCCTGCTAAACAATACCGTTTTCACATGGTGTGGGTCTCGGGCAGCCAGTGATGAGTCTACACGTTTCATTTAATGCAGTATCAACCTGCTTGGTATGACACGACCTATACCACACAGGACATGTAGAGATAGTAAACAGGCAGTCCTCATCATACACTGTTCATTAATTTCACGGATTAGATGTCGAAAGCATTCCGCTCTACTCTGAGCACAGATTATTTTATATTTTTACCGAAACACGCATTCTAGAAATTGAATGAAATTTTATTTCAGTAAAATGAATACTTGAGTACATCCCGAAATTCTTTATTACTTCTACTTATAGAGGGGATTTGAAACTCGAGTTCTATTGTGCAACAATTTTCTGCTTGGTCTGCTCTCGGTAACGGAGGTTCATTCGTTGTGGCAGACCGGCAGGACCGTGAGGATTATAATAATTGGACAGCTCACTGCATTTTTTAACCCAGAGGCTCAATTTGAAAGTTAAATAGGAGTATCTAATGCCATATCGTACGCACGATATTCCTGGGCGAACCGACAAAAACCTCACCCTCCTTCTCCACTAGGATTTATTTAAATGTCGTTTGTTATGAATGAGGTGAAGAGGAATGGGGTCTGCGTGTTTGTGCCATTCCGATCCTCCACCACCGCCCCCACATCCACTATCCCACCCCCTTGTCCTTCCCCCTCTTTCGAGATGAGTTTCCTGTGCCAGGCACCATATTCGAGTTGCAAGTGGATTTTCGTCTCCCCCTTTTTGAACTAGACCACTCACAATTGTCTGTCTGTCTGTCTCTCTCTCTCTCTCGGCTGTTTAATCAATAATGCGATGTCATCACACGCAACCAAATATGTATGATTTGTTGTTGAAGAGAGACATTACATATACGTCAGTAAAACGGAGATACTTACTTCTAATTTCAAAATCAATATGCTAAATGAAGTGCATTACTCCTACGATTATAAACATTCATTCATATTCTAAAGGCTAATGCCTTGATGAAACCACATTCTTCTTTCGTTGGCGGTTCGTTACAGTTCCATGTAATTGTCACATCCCATTCTATTCTTGATGTCTTCCAAATACTTCGTCCAAAGCCGTCCTCTTCCTTTCTTTCCCATCACTTTACCTTCAAGAATGTTAACGATGAAAGTGTTGTGTCTGATGATATGTCCAATGAATTTTATTTTTCTCTTTCCCATTTCCTTCATTAATCTCCTCTCTTCTTTGACTTCTCTTAAGACTTCCAGGTTGGCTTTTCTTTCCATCCAGCTCGTTCTTGTAATTTTCCGCCACATTCACATTTCAGCAGCTTCAGGTCGATTATTTTCCAATTTACCCAGAGTCCAAAATTCACTTCCATAGAGCAGTGTACGCCATACAAACGATTTTGCACAGGATTTTCATACATCTACATGATCTTTCATATACAGTAAGAATGGGAAGCTGCAGTTTTGTTATCCGCACGTGCCGTGGCCTTGGCCAAGCGTGTGGCACGCCACGGCCCCCTGCTCTAGTATTGAAAGCGCGCGCAATGTATATACTTAACCTTGCAATAAGCATGCAGATGATCAGTGGCTAACATGGTGAGACAGTTATCATTGAAACATCTTTTTTATGTAAAACTTATTTTAACAAAACTCAGCAATTTTTCAAGGTTTATGCCGTGTCTTGTGTTGAGTTTAACGTAGGAACACCAAGGTGGCTCATCAGCGGGCGCTTGGTGTCCTCGCCTAGAAAAATTGCTGAGATTTAACTCACTGGCCATTAAAGCCAATATACCATCCTTATTATAACAAATTTTAACTAATCCTCACACATTGGAGGAACTGAAAGGACACATGACGCATGCAATCAGAAGCATTACAGTGGCAGAACTCACTCACGTCAGCCGGAATGTGGTTACCAGATACTATGCCTGTACACCCCAGAAAGGACGACACTTACAGCATCTTTTATGAGGTAATATTTCATATAGGATTGTACACACGCTTAAAGCAGGAGGCTGTGGCGCGCCACAAGCTCGGCCAAGGTCACCGCAGCATCGGATAACAATACTGCCGCTTGCCGTTCTTACTTTATATGAAAGACCCTGTACATTCATATGTTTGCTGGATAAAATGTTTTTCTTAGTAATAAATGCCTGTTTTTCCAATACAATCCTTCTCTTCACTTCCACAAGCATCTATAGTCTTCTGTGATTATACTACCGAGTTAACACAATTGTTTCACTTGTTGTATTTCTCAAGTCATCAGTTTTTATATTGGTTTTAATTTCTTCCATATTTTTCGGAACTACCATTACTTTCGTTTCCCGTTTTTAGCCTACTTTCGATTTTTGCAAAAAATGAAAGTAGACTTATGAGATCAACACAGGGCGAAAAAAGTGTGTCTGTCTGTGTGTGTATGTGTGTGTGTGAGTCTGTGTGTGTGAGTCTGTCTTTGTGTGTGTCTGTGTGTGTGTGAGTGTGTGTACTCTGAATGTCTGTCCCCCCCCCCCCTATCAATAAGAACACGGTGAATGCGAATTGAACGAAATTTGGTACAAAGGTAGCACTAGCAAAGGACACCTCAGTGTCATGTTTTATATCGCCGCCATCTAGACGGAAACGTAATGGCGGCCACACAAATGTTCAAAGCTTAAATCAAATTACGATTAACCTAATCATCCGATCTCTACCAAATTTTGCAACAACATACCTTTATAGAGGAAGCATCCTTTGACCAATCTAATAGGTTATTAGCCTAATAGTTTGCGGGTGGCGGCCATCTTTATGTTAAAATTGATTCCCCCTATTAATTCGAACACGGTGGAACCGAATGAACGAAATTCGGTACAGAGGTAGCACTACCAAAGGGCACCTCAGTGTCATGTTTTATATCGCAGCCATTTTGACAGAAACGTAATGGCGGCCACACAAATGTTCAAAGCTTAAGTTAAATTACGACTAACATAACCATCCGATCTCTACCAAACTTTGCAACAACATTCCTTTATAGAGGGAGCATCCTTTGACCAATCTAATAGGTTATTAGCCTAATAGTTTGAGGGTGGCGGCCATCTTTATGTCAAAATTGATTCCCCCTATTAATTCGAACACGGTGGAACCGAATGAACGAAATTCGGTACAGAGGTAGCACTACCAAAGGGCACCTCAGTGTCATGTTTTATATCGCAGCCATTTTGACAGAAACGTAATGGCGGCCACACAAATGTTCAAAGCTTAAGTTAAATTACGACTAACATAACCATCCGATCTCTACCAAACTTTGCAACAACATTCCTTTATAGAGGGAGCATCCTTTGACCAATCTAATAGGTTATTAGCCTAATAGTTTGAGGGTGGCGGCCATCTTTATGTCAAAATTGATTCCCCCTATTAATTCGAACACGGTGGAACCGAATGGAACGAAATTTGGTACAGAGGTAGCACTAGCTAGGGGCACCTCAGTGTCATGTTTTATATCGCCGCCATCTTGACTGGAACGTAATGGCGGCCACACGAATGTTCAAAGCTTAAATCAAATTACGTTTATCCTAATCATCCGATCTCTACCAAAATTTGCAACTACATACCTTTATGGAGGGAGCATCCTTTGACCAATCTAATAGGTCATTCGCCTAATAGTTTGTGGATGGCGGCCATCTTTGTGTCAAAATCGATTCCCCTATTAATTCAAACACGGTGAAACCGAACGGAACGAAATTTGGTACAGAGATAGCACTAGCAAAGGGCATCTCACTGTCATGATTTATATTGCCGTCATATTGACAGAAACGTAATGGCGGCCACACAAATGTTTAAAGCTTAAATCAAATTACGACTAACATAACCATCCGATCTCTACCAAACTTTGCAACAACATACCTTTATGGAGGGAGCATCCTATGACCAATCTAATAGGCCATTAGCCTAATAGTTTGCGGATGGCGGCCATCTTTATGTCAAAATTGATTCCCCCTATTAATTCGAACACGGTGGAACCGAATGAACGAAATTTGGTACAGAGGTAGCACTAGCAAAGGGCACCTCAGTGTCATGTTTTATATCGCCGCCATCTTGACGGTAACGTAATGGCGGCCACACAAATGTTCAAAGCTTAAATCAAATTACGATTAGCCTAACCATCCGATCTCTAGCAAATTTAGCAACAACATACCTTTATGGAGGGAGCATCCTTTGACCAAACTAATAGGTCATCAGCCTAATATTATGCGGATGGCGGCCATCTTTGTGTGAAAATCGATTCCCCTTATCAATTCGAACACGGTGAAACCGAATGGAACGAAATTTGGTACAGAGGTAGCACTAGCAAAGGGCACCTCAGGGTCATGTTTTATATCACCGCTATCTTGACGGAAACATAATCGCGGCCACCCAAACGTTAAAAGCTAAAATGTAATTACGACCAACCTAATAATCTAGTCTTTACCAAATTTTGCAACACCATATCTTTATGTGGGAAACATATTCAGACCAAACTGCAAGAACATCAGCCCAATAGTTTGCAGATGGTGGCCAAGTATGTGTGCAAATCGATTCCCCCTATCAATTCAAACACGGTGAAACCGAATTGAACGAAATTTGGTACATAGGTAGCACTAGCAAAGGGCACCTCATATTCATGTTTAATATCCCTATAGCACGTTGTATTTCAACAAGCTACTACAACCAACATTCAATCATACTCCTTGAAAAGGACAAAGAGTTATAACAATACCCATGCATTTAGGAGAAAGTAGGCTATATGTTCTTTACTGAACATCTTGTTTCACTTTTAATTTCCATAGTTTAAGTGTGTCTTATAGGACTTGCAGCATTTTATTCATTTCTTTTTCGGAGTCTGAAACTATTATGGAGGTACATACTAGTAATTTCAAAATCAATATGCTAAATGGAGTATATTACTCCTACGATTATAAACATATGCTGATAATTGTTGTTGTTGTTGTTTCAATGTGCCTAACATCGAGGTTATCGGCCCTTAATCGTTTAGTGATAGTGAAAATGATAAAATTAGCAAAGGACACCTTCTACTGTACATAGAGGAACTCAGACTGAAAATACCATTGCCAGCTACTTGACCATCTACAGAACTACTGTATTAGAGTGTAGAAAAGCAAAGAGGAGAGAGATTGACCAAGGCTTCTATATCACTGACGCCATGATAGACAGAATGTGGACCAAGTAGAATCAAGAACGAAGACATATAATAACGAGACTCGCCATTCATGTCTTCCATCATAAGATTTCCTTAACCAGATCTTACCATAGCCCGAGTGACAAATGTGTATGTGTACTGTGCAACGAAAGGTGTACCAAGTACCATATAACGATATGCCCCAAAACAACAAAGTTACTTAGTGAATTTTATAGTAAAAATTAATGCCCATTCGGGCAATCTTCCTTCTTTTATGTGTGCTTAGTTTATTTCTTTCAACAAAGGAAATCTTTCAATTCTTTCAAAAATTACAAAATGGAAAATACTGCTACAACTATTACAAATTACAGACTTATTGAAAACAATTATTTCAGCTACAAAACCAACATGCCCTGGTTTAGTAACACCAAAGAAGACCACCAAATGTTCCGAATCAATCCCGACGACTCGTTGGACAGGGATCTCTTCCACAAATAGAAAGAGACGAACGGGTTAAATCGAGTCTTGTCTTCAAAAATAAGACTGAGGAACGCAAGAAGGCCCATCTCATCCACAAGGGATGAGAGAATTTTGGGCGCAATATAAAACAAGATATAACGTGATTCTAAATGGTCCTAGCGAATGTTATATATGGGAAATAATGGAAAGAAGGGAAAGGGAGTCCACTCCAAAGTCATTGAAAACAAGAAGTTCAGTAAAGAACATAGGCCTATAGCCTACATTCTCCTAAATGCATGGGTAAAGTTTTAACTCTTTGTCCTTTTCAAGGAGTATAATTGGATATTGGTTGTAGTAGCTTGTTGAAATACAACGTGTTATACGGATATTAAACATGAATATGATGTGTCCTTTGCTAGTGCTACCCCTGTACAAAATTTCATTCAATTCGGTTTCACTGTGTTTGAATTGATATGGTGAAACGATTTGCACACTTACATGGCAGCTATCAGCAAACTATTGGGCTGATGACCTTGTATATTGGTCAAAAGATTCTTCATACATAAAGGTATAATGTTGCAAAATTTGGTAAAGTTCAGATGATTAGGTTAGTCGTAATTTGATTTAAGCTTTGAACATTTGGGTGGTCGCCATTACGTTTCCGTCAAGATGGCGGCGATATGAAACATGAAACTGAGGTGTCCTTTGCTAGTGCTACCTCTGTATCAAATTTCGTTCTATTCGGTTTCACCGTGTTTGAATTGATAGGGGGGGGGACGACGACGACGACAGACATTCAGAGTACACACACTCACACACACACACACACACACACACGCACACTCATACACAAACAGACAGACACACAATTTTTGCGCTGTGTTGATCTCATAAGTCTACTTTCATTTTTTGCAAAAATCGAAAGTAGGCTAAAAAGGGGAAAATGAACTCAACCCAGGAATCCCTCGGAGTTGCCAACTCCAACTCACCAGCCGTGAGCCCTTGAGGGTGTAACAATATCGAGGGTGCACCATGAGTGGTGGAGCTACGTGCACTAAACCAATTTTAAGGCCATTAGCAGACGATACCATGAAAAGAAAAGGAAGAGGTTTGACCCCTCGTTGAATGAGAGAACCAGAAGCCAAGGTTCAATTAAAGCGGGAAGGTGAATGACTCCCTAGGCCTCGGATATCCTAATACCATCGGGGTCGGAGAGGACAAGAGTTGACCAAGGGTGGTTGATAAGAAAGACGATGGAGAGCAGCTAGGCACAAGTAATTGGAAGCAATGCCGGTCTCGGCTGGGGTCCCATGGTCGATTACCCAAATCCCACTTTGTGTGAGCCCCTGAGGGGATTATAAACACACTATTTTTTCCCATGTGGTAATATGTAATACCGGGTATTATAAGCTAATAATACAATATTTTCGGACATGAAAGCTTGCTTCAAAACAAGAAAAATACTCGGGTCCTACGACGATTTTTTTCTGAGATCTGATAACCACAGTAGAACCCTCTAGTATGGAATACTGAAAAATGTTTCAATCGTTTTGGCAATTATGTTTTGAGACATAAGAATAAAACAAGCAAACATTTAGAAGTAAAATCAGTTTGGTATGTCAATCTGTTATATTTATACAGTTCATCGGAAGTTGAGAAAAACAAACAGCCTTCGTAAGTGTGGGTTTGTGTCTTCTTTTTCATGTGCCGTCTCCTCTAAGAAGGTTGGTGATCATCACAGCAATCCAGTTTTTGGCTCTAGCAGCACTGAAAAGGTTCACTGGAATTAGGCTACACTTGCACCATTCTTTTAGGTTGTCCAACCAAGAGATCCTTTTTCTTCCTCGACTCATTCTGCCCTCAACCTACCCTTGAATAATTTCTTGTAGAGGACGACACCTGTCTCCTCTCATTATATGGCCCAAGTATTGTAACTTCCTAATTTTGACACAAGTAATTATCTCCTTATATTTACCTATCCTACGCAATATCTCAAGATTTGTGATTCTATCCATCCAGCTTAATCGTAAGATCCTTCGATATGTCCACATCTCAAACATTACTCTAAAAGAGGTGCGACATACAGTTCAGGACAGTTTAGGACGTTATCTAATAACGTTGAGGTAACTGGAGCCCCTCACACTGCCGCGGTATTCCCGAGAGCGTCAAATTATCACAGTTGGTATATCGCCTCGGTAGATTAATGTTGATTCCTTTCAGGAACTTTGCGACATCGTATTCATGTACTTGGGTGCGTGTAGAATGTGTCTGATAGTCTGTGTCACTGTGATGTCTGTACTAGAGTGTGTATTAGTAATTGAGCTAGGATTTGGGTAGGAAGCGGCAGTGGCCTCACTGCCGGCATTTTCCTGGAGCAGAAGTGGGAAACCATGGAAAACCACTTCCAGGATGGCTAAGGTAGGAATCAACCCCGCCTCTTGTTATTTTTGTCTCATGACCTTGCTCTTCCGCCTCTTAAGCAACAATGACTAACTCACATTAAGACAATAAAAGTCAAAAATTCTTATAAACATGGGAGATATGAGGGAAACGAAGAACAACACAAAACAAGGCAAAATTTTGAAAAACGGTTCAAAATACTTAAGATAACAATTTTTAAAATGTTTCAGTTTGTTTCCTTTTTTATAAGTAAAATTATTTTACAACAGTTATTACTAAGGACCGGATTCTTAGGTTCTTACGTATTTCCTTACTTTTAAATACAAACATACTTGAATACTTTTCCGAATCACACTCAACAGAGCCATTATTCATGGGTTCTGTAATCTTATATATAAAAGTGAAAGTCTGTATGTATGTGGGTATGTGGGTGGGTCTGTTCCGTATACAAATCTACACCGTTCCACCAATCTCAACCAAATTTTGCATACACATAGTTTAGGACCCAGAACGAACCGCTGGCTACATGAATTTTCGATAGTCTTTCTCATTCCTCTGATTTCGTCCCTTTTGCACTCAAGCACAGGCAAATCAAATCATAAAATATACTCATGAAGGAATGGCAAGGCAGATAGTTTCCATGGCAACATAGCTCAAGTCGAGACGCGGCCGACTGGATGCCATTCGCGCTCTGCACTACCGGTATAGAAAATGAGGATCTTTACTTGAAATCCCGTTAGTTACTCAACTACTCACACAGCACTGTCAACCGAGTTTAGCATAACAAAGACTTGACACCATCTTCTACTATATATTTGTCAAATACCACTCACTCACTCACTCATTCATTCATCACGAAATCTCAGAAACCACCGAACGGATTGGAATGAAATTTGGTATGCAGCTTCCTCAAGGGACGCAAATGCTCATTAAGAGAGGATTTTTGCATATTCAGGTTCTAAAGGGGTGTTAAGGGGGTAGACCTGCATTTCATTGAATAGCAATATCTCCCGATTGGTTTCATTGGGGGATGTGATACTCGGCATATAAACTAATCATTAAAAATAAGAATACATGTGTCTGAGGGTTTTTCGATGTGGTGTACATTATGAGGGGAAAGGGGTGAAAAGTGGGGATTAAAAGATTCCTAACGGAGCGTGTATCTCTTAAACGACATAGGCGAGGAGTTTGAAACTCAGCGAAAAAAATCAACATAAAAAAGAAGTAAATATGTGTTTGACCGGTTTTTCATAAATCCAATTTATGGGGCCCATGGGGAGGGGTGAAATTCTGTGGGGGGGGGGGGGAACAGGAAAGAAAGTGACCTAACTGATTGACTAACTCACTCATCAAACTCAGGGGAAAATTAAGTAAGTAAGTAAGTAAATAGCTGTTTGACAGTTTTTTTTCTTAAATCAAATTTAAGGGGTTCATGGGGAGGGGTGAATTTCTGAAAAAAGAAAATTGAAAGAAAATGTCCTGACTCACTCACTCACTCATCATCGCCCAGCCAAAATTATTGAAGTTAGAAACATGACAGTTTGGGGATATATTCATTGTTTGTCAAAACCGTCTACTGAGGGAGGATTTTCGGATAATCAGGTTCTAAAGGGGGTCTTAAGGGGGTTAAACCTGCATTTCATTGAATAACAATATCTCCCGATTGGTTTCATTGGGGGATGTGATACACGGCATATAAAATCATCATTAAAAAGTAAGAAGACACCTGTCTGAGGGTTTTTCGATGTGGTGTATATTATGAGGTGAAAGGGGGTGAAAAGTGGGGATTGAAAGATTCCTAACGGAGCGTGTATCTCTTAAACGACATAGGTGAGGAGTTTGAAACTTAGCGGAAAAAAAATCAGGATAAAAATAAGTAAATATGTGTTTGACAGTTTTTTCATAAATCCAATTTAAGGGTCCCATGGGGAGGGGTGAAATTCTGGGAGGGGGGGGGGGCAGAAAAGAAAGTGTCCTAACTGATTGACTGACTGACTCACTCATCACACTTAGGGGGAAAAACTGCTTTAAAGTAAGTAAATAGCTTTTCGACAGTGTTTTGAACAATCAAATATAAGAGGTTCATCGGGAGGGGTGAAATTCTGAAGAAAAAAAATTAAAGAAAATGTCCTGACTCATTCTCTCACTCATCATCGCCCAGCCAAAAATATTGAAGTTGGAAACATGGCAGTTTGGGGATATGTTCGTTGTATGTCCAAACCGTACACTAAGGGAGGATTTTTGGATATTCAGGTTCTAAAGGGGTCTTAAGGGGGTTAAGCCTGCATTTCATTGAATAACAATATCTCACGAGTGGTTTCATTTGTGGATGTGATACTCGGCATATAAACTAATCATTAAAAATAAGCAGACATAGGTTTAAGGGTTTTTCGATGTGGTGTATTATTATGAGGTGAAAGGGGTGAAAAGTGGGGGTTGAAGGATTCCTAACGGAGCGTGTAGGCCTATCTCTTAAACGGCATAGGCGAGAAATTTGAAACTCAGCGAAAGAATCAGCTTAAAAAGTAAGTAAATCGGTGTTCGACCGTTTTTTCATAAATTAATTGAAGGTGCCACTGGGGTGGTGTGAAATTCTGGGGGAAAAAAGGAGAGAAAGTGTCCTAACTGACTGACTAACTAACTCACTCATCAAACTCAGGGAAAAAAGACAGCTTAAAAAACAAGTTAATATGTGTTCAAGCGTTTTTTCATCAATCCAATTTAAGAGGCCCGTGGGGAGGGGTGAAATTCTGGTAAAAATAATTGAAAGAAAATGTCCTGTCTGACTCACTCACTCATCACGCCCAACGAAAACTATTCAAGTTGGATACATGAAATTTTGGGAATATGTTCGCTGTATGTCGAAAACGTCAACTAAGGAATGATTTTTGTTTATTCGGGTTTTAAAGAGGTGTTAAGGGGGGAGGGGGGGGGGGGTGTAAACGTGCATTTCATTGAATAACGATATCTCATGAGTTGTTTCTTTGGGGATGTGTTATTCGGTATATAAACTAATCATTAAAAATAATCAGACATATGTCTACGGGTTTATCGATGTGGTGTATACTATGAGGTGAAAGGGGTGAAAATTGGGTGTTGAAGGATTCTTAACGGAGCGTGTATTTCTGAAACGACATAGGCGAGAAGTTTGAAATTCGACGGGAGAAACAGCTTTAAATACAAGTAAAGAGGTGTTCGACCGTTTTGTCATAAATCTAATTTAAGGGGCCCTTGGAGAGGGGTGAAATTCTGGGGGGAAAAAAACAGGAAAGAAAGTGTCCTAACTGATTGACTCACTTACTCACTCATCAAACTCAGGGGGGAAACAGCTTTAAATAAGTAAATAGGTGTTCGACCGTTTGTTTCATAAATCCAATTTAAGGGGTTCATGGGGAGGGGTGAAATTATCAAAAATAATTGAAAGAAAATGTCCTGACTGACTCACTCACTCATCATCGCCCAGCCAAAATTATTGATGTTAGAAACATGAAATTTTGGGGATATGTTCGTTGTATGTCGAAAACGTCCACTAAGGAAAGAGTTTTGGATATTCAGGTTCTAAAGAGGTGTTAAGGGGTAAATGTGCATTTCATTGAATAACAATATCTCACGAGTGGTTTCATTTGGGGATGTGATACTTGGCATATATTCTAATCATTAAAATAAGCTGACACATGTCTAATGGTTTTTCGATGTAGTGTATATTATAAGGTGAAAGGGATGAAAAGTGGGGTTTGAAAGATTCCTAACGGAGCGTGTATCTCTTAAACGACATAAGCGAGGTGTTTGAAACTCGGAGGAAATCAATCAGCTTAAAAATAAATAAATAAATAAATAAATAAATAAATAAATAAATACATAAATAAATAAATAAATAAATAAATAAATAAATAAATAAATAAATAGGTGTTCGACCTTTTTTCATAAATACAATTTAAGGGGCCTATGGGGAGGGGTGAAATTCTGGAAGAAAAACGTCCACTAAGGAAGGATTTTTGGATGTTCACTCTCATCGACCAACCAAAACTATTTAAGTTAGAAGAATGATATTTTGGGGATATGTTTGTTGTGTGTCGAAAATGTCTACTAAAGAGGGATTTTTGGATATTCAGGTTCTAAAGGGGTGTTAACGGGGTTAAACCTGCATTTCATTCAATAACAATATGACACGACTATGACGCGAGCGAAGCGAGGCTAAAAATGAGATGGTGTGTGTGTATTACTCAATCACGCAAGTACCACTGGTCCGATTTACAAGAATTTTACATGGAAGTAGCTGATTTACCTGGTTAACATATAGGTTACTTTTGATTTCAATAATTTGCACTATTTAAAGATGGCGACCATTTTAGTGACGTCACTACACCCTTTGGTTTCAAGCTTTCATATTTCCATTTCAAATAAAAAGAGAACGCTAAGAAATAGCAAATTTTGATGGCATATACGAGATTTAAAATTACATTTTCTATCCGAAAGGTATCTCCAACCGTTAGCGAGAAAAACCTAAATGTGTGCTATAAAACACGGTCAACGCCGAGCGGTGTATTGGACAAAATGTTCCATCCTTAATATTCCTCTGCGCAGCATCTCGCATATCCCCTGTTTTAACTGTCACCTTCACATTTTAATTTATTTATGACGCGTATCGAAGCACGGGTACTTCAGCTAGTATCTTATAAATCTAAATGATATGCAAGTACCTAAGAAACCTAAATGCCGTTTTGTTCCATTTATTGTAGTAACTTATATTTGATTTTTAATCCATATTTTTTTTTTTTATGTATAAGTCTGAAGATAGTGTGCATTTCCTAGCTCTAGTTGATTGAGAGAAATCCTACCTGCAATAAAATTCAAATATTTTCAACACTTTTCAGTTTATATCTTATTGTTTGGTTATTAGGGTATGGCCCGGATTTTGATGACATGCCATCTTTTTACTGAGCTGTCTGAATCAATGCTGAAATACATAGAAACTACGGACGGGCAACCACATCTTCAAATATGTCATTTTTACTTTGCATCTTTTGGCATTTTATTTTTCTATTTTTCGATTTTAAGAGCATATTTTTAAGTTTGGTAGATTTCTTGGGTCATATTTTAGAGAAATCGGCCTTTTAAGGTCTTTTTTTTTTTCAATTTAGTCATGTCACAGCTTTATATGAGGGAGTTATGTCTCTCAGAGTTAGCGGCAAACGACCTTCCTCACTTCAAGTACGCTCAAATCACATCAGTTGATGTTGAACGCAGCTTTTCGAGATATAAAATCTTGTTGGCCGATAACCGCAGATCATTTGCATTTGACAACATCAGAATGACATTCGTAGTGCAGTGCAACTGAGACTAAAGTGAACATAAACCTTTTGTTAAGTGCTAGAAATCTATTTTGATTGACTTTCCAGTTTGAGCATAAGATGTCATTTTTTCAATAATTGGTGAGTTTATTATTATACGATAATACCGACAGTAGTGGCTACGCTGGCTAATGCGCAGCATTAGGTCATGGGGCCAAGCTCTCTGCTGACTCGGTAGACGCGTGGGTTCGAGCCCCACCGTCGGCCGTCCTTGAAATGGTTTTCCGTGGTTTCCCATTTTCAACACCAGGCAAATGCTGGGATGGTACCTTCTGACAGGCCATGGCCGCTTCCTTCCACATCCTTGCCCAGTTTCATTCACCATCATTCATTTCATCTGTCATTAACTCCTCTCATGAGATTGGCGTCAGGAAGGGCATCCGGCCGTAAAAACCATCGCCACAAAGACTTCCATCGCATCTCATCCCCGACCCCGTTGGAAAACGGGAATAATACGGGGTAGACATTCATACATTATTATACGATAATATTCTCCATTTTATGCTGCATTTTTCGAATCTTTGAAATATTGGTGAGTTTATTATTATAAGATCATTTTCTCCATTTTATAGTGCATTTTTAGGTCATTTATTACAGTAATTTTTGAAAATTTTAAGTGCATTTTTAGCCTATTTTCAATTTTGAAAAAATAGGCTTATGAGATCACCTTTTGTCCGTGTGTGTGTGCGTGTGTGTGTGTGATTCGTGTGTGTGTGTCCCCTAATAAAATCTAAACGGCTGGAGAGATTTCAATGAAACTCAGAAAGTTCATAGCACTATTCCCGGCGACCTCGACCGTGCCCTTCAAATTTTGTTACGACTCACCAATCCAACATGGCGGCTGTGCGAAATATTTCACCAGCATTCAATATCTCCGAAACTATTACCGATATTACCCTGACATTTTCTATCGTGATAGAGGGAACTACTGTAAGTTCACTTATGTGACTTTTGAAAACCTGGTAACTACAAAACCAACATGGCGGCCAAGCGAATTTGCGACTTCTAAATAGACGTTTCTCGCGATTTGACCAACCAAATGCAATGGAACTTGGTACAGTATATGTTTATATACATTGTAATGCACCGACATCTAACTTCGTTCAATTATTTACATAATCACAAGATGGCGGATGTGCGAAATATTTCACCGGCATTCTATATCTCTGAAACTATTAGCGGTAAAACCCTGAAATTTTGTACGGAGATAAAGGGCACTACTGGAAGTCCATCTATAAGACTTTCAAAAACCGGTTAACTACAAAACGAACATGGCGGCCAAGCGAATTTGAAAATTTTAAATAGACCTTTCTCGCGATTTAATGTTCCAAGCGCACTGAAACCTGGTACAGGAAATATTTATACACATTGTAATCCACTGGTATCTAATTTAGTTCAATTGTTTACATAACCTCAAGATGGCGGCAGTGCGAATTTTAATATTAAGATTTTATTCATTGTGATGTAGTCATGCGATCGAAGTGAAAGTTTGAATAATGAACCTACACAATAATTTTCCTTTAATGGTACGTGACTCTATGGCCTATACATTTAACAATCCAACATGGCGACCAACTGAAATATTTAGACGATACTGAATATCTACGAATCTATTTTAGCAATCAAACTGCATTTTTAATGTTCAAAGGGGCCATGAACTTAAGTTCACCTATAGGACTTTAAATAACCTGGTGATCACAAATCCAACATGGCGGTGACGCGAATTATAAATATCATAATGAGGCTCATTATAACACTCTTTTTCATTATGAAACAGTTTCTCCCAACAATCAGAACTCAAGAAACAGTTGTGTGGCCAATTAGATAAGAATATCTTCGCGCATGCGCTCAAAATCCAACATATTTCTGTGTTGTCAGCGAAGTGAATGGTCTCTGCTTCCGGAGTGCCTTGACCACGCTTGCGCTCTGTTCAGTCACCAAAGCCAAGCGCGCCTTGTTCACTAATAACTGAATTAACTGAATCCCACAGATATTTATGAATATTTATGTTAAAACATATAATAAAGTTATAATTATCGTCGAACATAAACAGTCGTATGCAACTCGCCTATAATGCTAATTAAGACACTCGTATGGAAATTATAAAACTCGCATACGCTCGTTTTATAAAGACACTCGTGTCTTAATTATAGCCATTATAGGCTCGTTGCATAATGTACTATTATGTTCGACCCTGACTATTATATGTCAAAAAACTGTACTATAATGAGGCTCATTATAACACTATTGTTCATTATGAAAAAGTTTCTCCCGCCAATCAGAGCTCAAGAAACAGTTGTTTGACCAATTAGATAATTAGATGCGCTGAGTTCCACGGCCTTCTAATTTAAATTCCACTGCCCGACCTACTGTCATAGTAGGGTAATCTAGGAGGCCATGGTCAAATACAAGGCATTCTCTGCGTCTCATGCGCTCTGTTCAGTACATAAAACTGGCGAAATCTCGACAGATATTTATGAATATTTATGTTCGAACATAAAATAGTTACAATAATTATCGTCGAACATAAACAGTCGTATACAACTCGCCTATAATGTTAATTAAGACACTCGTATGAAAATTATAAAACTCGCATACGCTCAATTAATAAACATACCCCTGTCTTAATTATTGCCATTATAGGCTCGTTGCATAATGTACTATTAAAAACCAATTATACATATTAAAAACCTAAAAAGAACTATTTTATATGTTTGAATGCCTTGGTATGACAAGCGCACCCATACAATTATAATCGTTATAGTTTCGTTATATTGACAAATACAATTCTAACCCAATAGCTGTGTACATCAGGGCAACTGCTCAGGAGTGCTCACATATAAGCACATCATGGATAAGGAGACACACTGGATTGGCTGGTAATGAAAGAGCAGACCAATTAGCAAAATCAGCGGCTACGACACATCATGAAATAACATATAGTAAGTCTCCAAAATGTTACGTTAAGATGCAGATAAGGAATTACATACTACACGAATGGAATATCGCATGGGCATGTAGCCTGAAAGGATCTGTAACAAGAGAAATATGCTTCCCGGAAGTACAAAATCGACTGTTATCAAAAATATTTGAGCCAAACTTTGTCCTCACACAATTTTTAACTGGTCATGGAAAATTCAAGTCTTATTTTGAACGTTTTAAAATAGAAACAGACGACCGGGTGAGTTAGCCGTGGTGGTTACGGCATGACTGATGGCAGTCGCTCACATCCGGGAGGCGAGGAGGTTCAAATCCCCCCGCCGGCAACCTTGAAGATGGTCTTCTGTGGTTTCCCATCTTCCTTCCAGGCAAATGCCGGGGTTGGTCCCTAACTATAGGCCACAGCCGCTACCTTCCAACTCCTCGTCTTTACATTCCAACTTCCCTCCTTCCCTCCCCAACGGTACTTGTAGCTCACCCATTGGGTGTCCGTCTCGAAGCAGCTACAAAAACTGGCGAGCCGAACATGTCCTCGGACACTCCCGGCACTAAAAGCCATACGCTAAAAAAAAAAAAAAAAAAAAAAAAAAAAAAAAAAGACGACGACTATTCATTTTTTTGTGGATTGCCTCAATCGGTGTATCTCCTTATATTTGAGTGTCCTGTTTTTGAAAAGGAAAGATACTATTTACAATGCCACCTTAATAGCTGTAACCTGGAACTTTCAATGCTGCTGTACCATATTTTCAAGAGGCAGTGCTGTTTAGGACAATTTCTCACTTTCATCAACAAAATTTTTTTGTAAACTCTGTTAGTAATATTTATATTTGCATTGTTTTTAATCTACAACCCTAATGTACCTATGGTTAAATAGGATTCCTGTATTTTTTTTGGATATTTAATAATTATAATATACTGTAGTTTCCTTTTTAAACCGTGCCCCCGTGGGCTGTTTTGCTCTGAACTCAAGTCATCTACACGCCATGAATTTTTATCCTCGTCTAGTTCCCAAATTAATATCGGGATGCTAAGCACTGGCGAGCCATAGCGACCACATCATCCTGCGCTTGGGACGTGACAACTCGGCTAAATTGAGTTGCATCCTCATTTCCTCCCCTGGCCTTCACGAGAAGGGTGCTCGAATTAGGGCTCAGAGTGCTTCGAACTACGCGGCACTCCATAGTTAGAGGCGAGCTTTATGGTGGCTAACAATCAACGTAAATCTAGTAAAAGAAAATCATTTTCAGTCCGGCCACACGAATTTCTACAATCAACGTAAAGAAAGTAATTAGTCTAGAATCGGATTTTCACGTCCGCATTGAAAATGAAAATCGACAGCCTGCTTCCAGTCTCCGACCGGGTCAGGAATGGAATGAATGAAGCCCCCATATAGCGGCGAGGATATGAACTGTGCCGGCTGCCGAGGCCTGACGCACTCCTCTGGGGCAATGATTAAATGAATGACAGATGAAATGAAATGATAGTAGAGAGTGTTGCTGGAATTAAATCTTGACTGGGAAAACCGGAATACCCGGAGAAAAGCCTGTCTGCCTCCGTTTTGTCCAGCACAGATCTCACATGGAGTGACCGGGATTTGAATCACGGACCCAGCGGTGAGAGGCTGGCTTGCTGCCGCCTAAGCCACGGAGGCTTCACGTCCGCATTAATGACGAAAATAATCTTTCAATTATCAGATATATTATTGGTTGGTTGGTTCCTTAATTTAGGGGCTGCGTCAAAGCGGTCATGTAGCCCCGTGTACTTTGTGTGTGTGTAGAATTTGTCTGATAACCGGTGTTAAGTGTGATGACTGTATTAGTGTGTGTTATCTATGATTCAAGTAGAAGGACAGCAGACGGTTAATTTTTTCAAGTACCTCCAACTTTTGACACCAATGCTACCATCCACGACACCTAGCTGCGGACGCTGCTACTGAATGTCATTGCAGTCAGCACCCGGTGGCAAACATTGGAACTAATAAAGCGTTATCAAACTAACCTACTAATTTTTGCTTCCACAAATTTAATTAGTGGAAGGTTCTTTTTCATGCCATAGATCTTTGACATGGGACCGCCGACTTTACTTCCGAAGGAAGGGATACTGAGGGATTTTTAACGCAGGTATATAATTATACAGCCACGTCTTCAGACCTCTGGTTTATTAGGAGATTTTTACTTTTCTTGATACAACATAACACCTCCAGAAATATTAGATTCTTACTTATAAACGCCGTGTACTATTTCAGTCACCATGTAGTTCTATGAAGGTGATAATTGCTTTTAGGGTCCTAACTAGTAGGTTATCGGCCCCTAATAGTTTGGGTGAAATGAAAAATGGTGATGAAATGAACACTAGAGATAAAAGTAACTACTAACTTACATCTTGTTGTTGTCTCATTAAGGGGCTTAGTCATCGTGGTCATTTATCCCCATGTACTTAACTGTGAATAGAATTTGTCTGACAAACTGTTTTATTGTGTTGTCTATAATAGCAGTAGTAATGTGTGTGTGTCTGTCTGTAGAATTGGGAAGGAGGCAGCCATGGCCTTAAATTGGATTTTTATTCTAGCATTTGCCTGATTTGTAGTCGAAAACCATGAAAATCCGCTTCCAGGATGACTAAGATAAGAATCGAACTCACCTCTCCTCAGTTTTTCCTCATGGAGATGAGTGTACACCGTTTCAGCACTCAGACCGGAGTTAAATTTCTTGGCAGAGCCGGGAATCGAACTCGGTCAACTGAGACGACAGCCAATAATGCTAGCCACTATCCACGGGAACCATATGTTACTGGCTGCCTGATGGACAAAAAACTTAATAATAATTTACGGACCAGTAGAAGAAACGGACAATAGAAGAAATAAGAGAATATTTTAAAGAAATGTATGAGAATTGACGGACTCGTAAAGAAGTAGAGCCATTAAAGGAAAGTGAAATAGGATAGGGTCCACCCCAATGTCAATGGATGAAAAGCTCAGCCGTGGGTGCCTGAGGGTGTTGCTCTATCTTGGGCGCACCATATTTGCTGGGGCTACATAACCCTGCCTCCTTTAGGGCCTTGTGGAGAAGGCAGGAGATACCATGAAAAGAAAAATAATAGGTTTGACACGTCGAAGAATGAGGGTATCAGGCGGGAAAATGAAAGACTCCCGAGGCTTCAGATAACCTAATACCGTCGGAGTCGGTGGTGAACACATGTTGACCAAGGGAGGTCAACAGGAAAGATGACAGAGAAGAGTCTGGCACAAGTGGAAACAATGCCAGACTAAGCTGGGGTCCCGTGGTCACCAACCCACGTCCTACTAGTTGTGAGATTTTGGAGAAGTTCTATGGAAAGGTCTAGTAGCATGATAGCGCTTCTTATCTTCAGAAACTCTCTAATAATACTACAAGACTAAGTTCGGAAGTCACATGGTTGCATGTCAGTCAGGATGCGTTTGCGTGACACCAGATGACACATGCCTGTCGTGAGTTCGCCACCCCAGAGCTAGTATCGTCTGTCGTTTGACGAGACAAGGAAACTTCTCTTTTAATCTCGCTCGCTCTTCGTTCTGCCTTTCACCAAGTTTAGAATTCTACAGCTACTTAGCAAAGTTACAGTGGCGACACGTGTACTCTGGAGAAGGGACCGACACTCGGAAATACATGGATACTAATTTGAGACCAGTAATGATTTAAATAGTTTCCTTTAAGAAAAAATACACTGTACCTAGGTATCTAAATGATATAATATTGTTGTTGTTTGAGTCTTCAGTCCTTTGACTGGTTTCATGCTCACTCCAAGTCTCCCTGCTCTGAGCTAATCGTTTCACCTCTACATAGCTACCACACCTTAGATACGAGGCAATCTGTTTAACATATTCTAACCTTCATGTAACCCTACAGTTCTTGTCCTCAACCCTTCCATCCATAACTAAGTTTGCTATTCCTGAGAGTCTTATTATTATTACCAACCTATCTCTTCTCTTTGATGCAGCTCTCCATGCCTTCCTGTCCTGAGCTAATCGTTTCATCTCTACATAGCTACCATACCTTTAACATATTCTAACCTTGGTCTACCCATACCGTTCTTATCCTCGACCCTTCCTTCCATAACTAACTTTGCTATTCCTGGGCGTCTTAGTATGTGCCCTGCCAACGTATCTCTTCTCTTCATTAGCAGTCGCTAGAAACATCTCTCCTCACCCACTCGTCCTAATACCTCTTCATTTATAACCGTATCTACCCATCTGAGCTTCATCATTCTCCTGTAACACCACATTTCATTCTCCTCTTTTCTGCTGCTCCAACCGTCCAAGTTTCACATCCATACAGTGCCACGCTCCAGAACAATGAAATTTCCAAATCATAATTTTTTTTTTTTTCAAAATCCACTTGATGTCTTTTCTAAACTGTGTCATTGGTGTAGCGTTGGATGGTGGTCGTGTTTGAAGCCATGTTCAGTGTTGCCTTAGTAAACGACAGTTTTATGATTTTCAGTCGGTCAACACGGTTGAACCCATCTGAGATGGGTTATTCCTAATAAATATTAATCTCATGTAAATTTTTGTCAGGATCTTCTAATAAATATTAATCTCATGTAATTTTTTTCATTATTAGGAATAACCCATCTCATTTAGGTACAATCGTGTTGATCGACAGAAAAGCATCAAACTTTTGTTTCATGGTAGTGAGATTATAAGCAGAAGGAACTGAGATTTTTAGCCAACTTTTCACATTTTTCAAAAATGAGGAAAAAGTAGACTTATGAGATTGATCCGGGAAAATGTGTGTCTGTCTGTCTGTCCTTCTGTCTGTCTAGCTGTGTGTGTGTCCCCACCCCCACCCTTATCAACTCCTAAACGGCTGCAGCAATCGAAACCAAATTTAGTATGAGTAAAGATGTATACCGAAATATCTCAAGCCCATATTTGAAAATGATGTCAGTGCTACCAACTACTGAAAAATCGCAATTGAAATTTGAGCTCCATGTTGGATATCTTGGAAGGTGTGCATGGGAGCTATTGCAAAATTGGTACACATGTAGATAATACTATTTTAGTTTAATTTCCAGGAGGCCATACATAACAGTGCTGCCAAAATAATGTTAAGCCTTCTGATATGTCCAATTTTTAAATGCATATAACTTCTACACTATCAATTGGATTTCAACCAAATTTTGTATGTAATATGTGTACATAACCAGATATAACTAAGTGTATTCTTAAGAGCCACCAGGGCTGCCAGCTGTTAATAATTGCTCTCTCTATTCTCTTTATCCAAATACCAATATATCTGAAAGTATGCAAGCCGACAGCTTTAAAATATGCACACTTATAGTACCTGACATTTTAGATTAATTTGGAGTAACTTATATACTTCAGTTCTACCAACATGATTCTAAGCCTGCTGATAGGACCAGTTTTTAAATACATGTAACTTCTATACAATTAGTTGGATTTCATCCAAATTTCGTATGTGCTATGTGTAACATAACAGATATGACTATAAGTATTCTTAAGAACAATCACGGCTGCCAACTGTTAATAAATTCTGTCTATATTTTTTTTACCCTGTTATCAATATATCAGAAAGTATGCAAGCCAACAGCTCTATACTTTGCACACGTATAGCACCTGACATTCTAGATTTATTTGGTGCAATTAATATAATTCATTGCTGCCAACAAGATTATATGCTTGTTGATAGGTCCAATTTTAAAATACATGTAACTTCTATACTTACAAATGGATTTCATCCAAAATTAGCACAACAAGATATAATATTTCCGATTATTTCTAACCAGCACACGCATGACATTGTTGCCAACATGCTTTAACAAGAGCTGATAGATCCAATGTCTAACTGCATGTAACGTCCATTGGTCTTCAACCAAATTTTGTATTCTGTACCTTAAGGGATGGAACTAAGAATATATTCAGTCACCAGGGCTGCCAACTGTAGTGCTCTATTAGGCTACATTATACCAGGAATATTTCGTACTAATTAGACATTTCGATACTACCAACTTAAGTTCGTCATTATTCTAGATAGGTTCATATACTGTAGAATAATCATTGGCATGAAAAGTAGGCTCTTTAGTTCGTCACGGAACGTCTTGTTTCCATCGACATTCGCCAAATTCTATACCTTATTTGGTGGCTTCTTTTCGTTGTAGTTGTTCGATAAAATGAGTGGTAGTAATGCAATGACATGTATAACCGAGAAAATATCGCTAGGGTACTTACTTTGATTTAATACAGTATAATAGTATTTTGTTCACCCCTGTTTGCCCGATGAGAGAGCGTTAATCAACAGTCGGCTCGTAATATTATCCAGGCATGTTCTTTGGTAATTGAGGCCCATACGCTTACAACTTTATTGGGAATTGTGACACGGAGAATCGGTCACGTTATCCAGTGCTTACAAGTTTGTTGTGAACTGGAAGCGAGAATCAGGCGCTGAGTGTTTGTTCACAGTTGGGTAATTCATTCCATTAGCAGATGTGACAAAACAAAGCATTTGAAAGCACCAGTCAATAAGTACAGTCTTTAACAAATGTATTTAATGGCTTACTTATCCTCCACGGAAATATAAAATAAATATCCAGTAACCGAGTGGAAAGATGTTACACATCAAAAAACACACATACCATCAATCGGGGTGACTACACCTTTTACATATAACATTGCTATTTTAAGGGGTGTATCATCTAGGTCAGGGGCTCTCATCCTTTAAGACATTGCGACACCCTTTTTAGGCTGAGTATTTTGGTGACCCCCCAAGTTTTGTTATTGTTTGAGTCTTCAGTCGTTTGACTGGTTTGATGCAGCTGTCCATGCCTCCCTGTCCTGAGCTAATCGTTTCATCTCTACATAGTTACCACACCCTATATCCGAGGCAATCTGTTTAACATATTCTAACCTTAGTCTACCCCTATAGTTCTTGTCCTTGACCCTTCCTTCCATAACTAAGCTTGCTATTCCTGGGTGTCTTAGTATGAGTCCTACCAACCTATTTCTTCTCTTCATTAGCAGTCGCCACAAACATCTCTTCGTTTGTAACCCTATCTACCCATCTGATCTTCATCATTCTCCTGTAACTCTACATTTCAAACGCTTCAATTCTCCTCTTTTCTGCTGCTCCAATAGTCCAAGTTTCACTTCCATAGAGCGCCATGCTCCAGACAAAGGCTTTCAAAAATGACTTCCTAATACCTAAATCTATATTCGATGTCATCAGATTCCTTTTCTGTAGAAATGCATTCCTTGCCTGAGCCAACCTACTTTTTATAAACTCCTTGCTTCGTGCATCACTGGTTATTTTGCTTCCTAAGTAACAGAGAAGTTTTAACTTTTAACAATGCTTGTGCCGACAAATTTTGGATGAGTATTAAAAAGGAATACCCAGAACTGTCCACAACAGCGCTGCATCTAACAACTGTGAACAAGGATTCTCCATAATGAATTTAAAAACCAAATCAAGAAATCGTTTGACACCGGAAAATGACATTGCTTTATGTGATACAAGAATCATTCCATACTTGAACAAGAAGTTCCGGGACGAACTAAAGAGCCTACTTTTCATAAAATGTAAGATCTATGCCAATGATTAATCTATATGGGTCTATATAGAATAATGCCGAAATTAAGTTGGTAATATCGAATAGTTCGAAATACTGTATAACTGGCATAATGTAGCCTAATAGAGAACTACAGTTGGCAAACCTGGTGACTGAATATATTCTTAGTTCCATCTCTTAAGGTACAGAATACAAAATTTGGTTGAATTCCAATGGATAACATGGACGTTACATGCAGCTAAACATTGGATCTAACAGCGCGCGTAAAATCATGTTGGCAACAATGACATACATGTATTGGTCATAAATAATCTGAAATAATATAATCTATTATTGTGTCAATTGTGAATGAAATCCATTAGTTAGTATAGAATTTACATGCATTTTAAAATTGGATCTATCAGCAGGCTTAGAATCATGTTGGCAGCACTGACGTATACAAGTTACTCCAAATTAATCTGGAATGCCAGGTACTATACGTGTGCAAAGTTTATAGAACTATTGGCTTGCATACTTTCTAATATATTGATATTAGGGTAACAAACATAGAGACAGTATTTATTAACGGTTGGCAGCCCTGGTTACTCTTAAGAATCGGCATATACATATCTGTTATGGTACACATAGCACACACGAAATTTGGTTGAAATCCAAATGATAGTATAGAAGTTACATGTATTTAAAGTTTGACCTCTCAGCAGGCTTAGAATCATGTTGCTAGCACTGACGTATATAAGTTACTCCAAATTAATATAGAATGTCAGGTACTATACGTGTGCATAGTTTAAAGCTGTCGGCTTGCATACTTTCTGATATATTGGTATATGGATAAAATAAATTGAAAGCATTTATTAACAGTTGGCAGCCCTGGTGGATCTTGAGAATACGTCCAGTCATGTCTGTTTATGTACACGTAGCACATACGAAATTTAGTTGAAATCCAATTGATAGTGTAGAAGTTATATGCATTTAAAATTTGGGCCTATCAGCAGGCGTATATTCATTTTGGCAACACTGTGATGTGTGGCCTCCTGGATATTAAACTGCAATAGTATTATCTATACGTGTGCCAATTTTGAAATAGCTCCTATTCATACCTTCCAAGATATCCAACATGGAGCTCAAATTCAATTGCGATTTTTCAGCACTTGGTAGCACTGACATCATTTTCAAATATGGGTGTGAGATATTCAGGTATAGATCTTTACTCCTACCAAATTTTGTTTCGATTACTGCAGCCGTTTAGGAGTTGATAGGGGGGGGGGGGGGACACACACAGCCAGACAGACAGACAGAAGGACAGACAGGCAGACAGACAGAAGGACAGACAGACAGACAGACGGACACACATTTGCCCGATCTCATGTCTACTTTTTCCTCATTTTTGCAAAATGTGAAAAGTAGGCTAAAAAATTGGTTAATTCCAAACAAGCTCAATTTTCTCATTAATAAAATAAAAAGGGGTTCAGTAAAAAACATATAGCCTACTTTCTCCTAAATGCATGGGTATTGTTATAACTCTTTATCCTTTTCAAGGAGTAAAATGGAATGTTGGTTGTAGTAGTTTGTTGAAATACAACGTGCTATAGAGATATTAAACATGAATATGAGGTGCCCTTTGCTAGTGCTAAATCTCTAAAAAATGTCATTCAATACGGATTCACCTTGTTTCAATTCATATGGGGAATCGAGTTGCACACATACATGGCCGCTATCTGCAAACTATTCGGCTGATGACCTTGTAGTTCAGTCAAAAGATGATTCCCACAAAAGGGTATGTTGCTGCAAAATTTGGTAGAGATCAAATGATTAGGTTGGTCGTAATTTGATTATGCTATTAACATTTGGGTGGCCGCCATCCCGTTTCAGTCAAGGTGGCGGCGACATAAAACATGACACTGAGGTGCCCTTTGCTAGTGCTACCTCAGTACCAAATTTAGTTCAATTCGGTTTCACCGTGTTTGAATTGATAGGGGAATCGATTTGCACACATGCATGGCAGCCATATGCAAACTATTGGGCTGATGACCTTGTAGTTTAATCAAAAGACGCTCCCCATATGAATATATGTGGTTGCAAAATTTTGTATAGATCGGATGATTAGTTTAGTCATAATTTGATTTAAGCTTTGAACATTTGGGTGGCCGCCATTACGTTTCCGTAAAGATGGCGGCAATATAAATAATAATAATAATAATGTTACTGGTTTTACGTCCCTTTTAACTGCACTGGCAATATAAAACATGACACTGAGGTGCCCTTGGCTAGTGCTACCTCTGCACTATATTTTGTTCAATTCGGTTTCACCGTGTTTGAATATATAGGGGGAATCGATTTTCACACATACATGGCCACCATCCTCAAAATATTGGGCTGATGACTTTGTGGTTCTGTAAAAAGATTCTTCATACATGAAGGTATAATGTTACAAAATTTGGTAGAGATCAGATGATTAGGTTGGTCGTTATTTGATTCAAGCTTTTAACATTTGGGTGGCCGCCATTACGGTTTCGTCAAGATGGCGGCGATATAAAATATGACACTGGAGTTCCCTTTGCTAGTGTTACCTCTGTACCAAAATTCGTTCAATTCGGTTTCACCGTGTTTGATTTGATAGGGGGAATCGATTTGCACACGTACATGGCTGCCATCCGCAAAGTATTGGGCTGATGACCTTGGAGTTTGGTCAAAAGATATTTCATACATAAAGGTATAATGCCGCAAAATTTAGCAGAGATGGGATAATTAGGTTAGTCGTAATTTGATTTAAGCTTTGAACATTTGGGTGGCCGCCATTACGTTTCCGTCAAGATGGCGACGATATAAAACATGACACTGAGCTGCCCTTTTCTAGTTCTATCTCTGTACCAAATTTCGTTCAATTCGGTTTCACCGTGTCTGAATTGATAGGTGGGGACAGACATTCAGAGTACACACACCCACAGACACACAGACAGATACACAATTTTTGGCCCTGAGTTGATCTCATCAGTCTACTTTCATTTTTTGCAAAAATCGAAAGTAGGCTAAAAAAACGTAAAGGTTGAGTAAAATGTGAGTGTATTCTTTTTCATCGTTTTAGGTAGATTTCATTTGAAAGCTAACTATTGCAATGGGTACCATGTTCCGACTTCCGGAAAATGTCGACATATCTTCGCGTTTCACATCCCCCAGACCCCAAAACCACCGTCAGTTCAAAAGTTTATATATAATTTATGTATATATGTATCTATCTATCTATCTATCTATCTATCTATCTATATATATATATATATATATATATATATATATATATATATCAGTTTCTTGTGGACACGATAACTGCCGTAATTTTGCACCAATCACTTTGAATTTTTTACATAATGTGTATCCCTATAAAATCTCGGTCGAGTTCGTTAATGGGCAAAATAGGTCGAAGGGGGTGAAAATGGTGGGCTTTTTTTCGAAAAAGTGAAATTTCGCTATAACACTCTTAATACGTGAAATATCGAATCCATTCAAAGTTCATAATATGTGTCGGATTAGTGCCAAAAATGTATGTCAAATAAGTTTTTTGATAGCACCAACCATTGACCAAAGGGGTGGAAAAAAGTGGGTTTTTCGGGAAACATTAATCATATCTCTCTTAATAGGCACTATATCAAAACCGTACAAAATGGAAAATATTCCCCTAATAATTACCTAAAACTTTTGTCTGAAAGAATTTTTGATATGACCCACCATTACGCCAAGGGATGAGAAAAATGATTTCGGAATTTTAAAAAATGCCAAGTGCCATCAGAGGTTACCATAACAACGCTTTTAAATTGATAAGGGATGATCTATCAGAGGTTGCCAAGACAACGCCATTGACGAGATCACATTCATTTTTAGCCTACTTTTCACACTTTCCGAAAATTAGGAAAAAGTAGACTTATAAGATATAACCGGGAAAATGTGTCTGTCCTTCTGTCTGTCGGTCTGTCATTCTGTCTGTCTGGCTGTGTGTGTGTGTGTGTCCGTCCTATCAACTCCTAAACGGCTGCAGCAAACGAAACCAAATTTAGTATGAGTAAAGATGTATACCGGAATATCTCAGGCCCATATTTGAAAAAGATGCCAGTGCTACCAACTGCTAAAAAAACGCACTAGAAATTTGAGCTCCATGTTGGATATCTTGGAAGGTATACATGGGAGCTATTCTAAAATTGGCACACATGTAGATAATACTATTTCAGTTTAATTTCCAGGTGGCCATACATGACAGCGTTGCCAAAATAATTTTAAGCCTTCTGATAAGTCCAATTTTAAATGCATATAACTTCTACACTATCAATTGGATTTCAACCAAATTTTGAATGTAATATGTGTACATAAACATATATGACTGAATGTATTCTTAAGAGCCACCAGGGCTGCCAAATGTTAATAATTGCTCTCTATTTTGTATCCAAATATATCAGAAAGTATGCAAGCCGACAGCTTTAAACTATGCTCACGTAAATTACCCGACATTTTACATTAATTTGGAGTAACATATATACGTCAGTTCTACCAAAATGATTCTAAGCCTGCTGATAGGACCAATTTTTAAATACATGTAACTTCTATACCAACAAATGGATTTCATCCAAAATTGGCACAAAAATATATAATATTTCAGATTATTTCTGACCAGCACTCGCATGACATTGTTGCCAACATGCTTTTACGTGTACTAATAGATCGAATGTCTAAATACATGTAACGTCATTTGGAGTTCAACCACATTTTGTATTCTGTACCTTAGGAGATGGAAGTAAGAATATATTCAGTCACCATAGCTGCCAACTGTATTGCTCTATTAGGCTACATTATGCCTAGTATACCTTATTTCGAACTAATTAAGACATTTCGATATTACCCGTTAATTTCGTCATTATTCTAGATAGGTTCATATACTGTAGATTAATCTATGGCATGAATCTTAATTTTAAGAAAAGTAGGCTCTTTAGTTCGTCACGGAACTTCTTGTTCCATCTGACTATGAGGGAAGCGGCTAACTGGTAGCATGCTGAACTTCTATGCCCAAGGTGCTGGTTCAAAGCCGGACAAAGTCGCCGGATTTTCTAAGAGCGCTAAAAATCCGTCAGCATGCTTTCCTTCGGAGGGGAAGTTACAACGTTCGTTGCAAGTTGCTGGTTGCGGTGGCATCTAGCAGCCAAGTTCACAGCTAGGTGTCGTTGACGTTAGTATTTGGTACAAAATTAGGTACTACTACTTAAAATTGACCGTCTGCAGACCTTACCTGAATTACAGACTAATACAGTCATCACAAATAACACCGTTTATCAGACAGATTCTACACACACCCAATGTACACGGGGTTACATGACCACCTTGTCGCAGCCCCTAAACTGAGGAACCAACCAACATCTCTGCGGGAGATAAAATTTTGCGTGAAGAAGTAACAGACTGTTAGATAGTTACACATTAGTTCCAAACCTTGCATAAGGACAGTGTGATCACAAGTATAAATAAAAATTAACCCCAAATGACAAGAAGGTTACCATCCCCATAAGACAGTAAAATGTTAAAAGTATGCATAGAAAGACGAAAAAATGTTAACTAACCTCCAATTGTAAAATACTTTCTCGCAATAAATGAGGTCTGATCCTTCTACGAAAACCTGCATATTTTGCCTATTATAGCCTATCCCCTAGTTTGCCCGGTGAAATCTACCTCCGCCTTCCGGCGTGCCGAGAGGAATTTTTGAGGTAAGGAAAGTAAAATGTTCTTCCTTTTAGGTAGATTTCATTAGAAAGCTAACTATTGCAATGGGTACTATGTTTCGACTTCCGGAAAATTTCGACATATCTTCACGTTTCACATCCCCTAGACCCCAAAACCACCGTCAGTTAAAAAGTTTATATATAATTTATGAATATATTTATATATACATATATCAGTTTCTTGTGGACACGATAACTACCGCAATTTTGCACCAATCAATTTGAATTTGTTACATAATATGTATCCCTATAAAATCTCGGTCGAGTTCGTTAATGGACACAATCGGTTGACGGGGGTGAAAATGGGGGTCTTTTTTTTCGAAAAAGTGAAATATCGTATAACTCTCTTAATATTTGAAATATCGAATCCATTCAAAGTTCATACTATGTGTCGAATAAGGCCCAAATATTTATGTTTGAAGAGTTTTTTGATAGCACCAACCATTGACCAAAGGGGTGGGAAAAAGTGGGTTTTTCGGGAAACATTAATCATATCTCTCTTAATAGGCACAATATCAAAACCGTACAAAATGGACAATATTCCCCTAATAATTACCTAAAACTTTTGTCTGAAAGAATTTTTGATATGACCCACCATTACGCCAAGGGATGAGAAAAATGATTTCGGAATTATAAGAAAATGCCAAGAGCTATCAGAGGTTGCCATGACAACACTACTAAATTGATGAGGGATGAGCCATCAGACGTTGCCATGACAACGCACTTGCACGCGATCACATTCAGTTTTCGATCTGACTAAGTGAGAAGCGGCCTCGGTGACGTAACTAGTAGTATGCTGAACTTCTGTTCCCAAGTTCGCGGGTTCAAAACCGGCCGAAGTCGTCGGATTTTCTAAGAGCGCTAAAAATCCCTCAGTATGATTTCCATTGGAGGGAAGATCCAGCGTTCGTTGCGAGTTGCTGGTTGCGGTGGCATCTCGTAGCCAAGTTCAGAGCTAGGTGTCGTTGACGGTAGAATCTGGTAGTAACATTAGGAACTGCTTGAAATTGACCGTCTGCAGTCCTCACCTGAATTACAGACTAATACAGCCATCACAATTCACACTGATAGACAGATTCTACACTCACCCAGAGTACACGGGGTTACATGACCGCGTTGACGCAGTCCCTAAACTGAGGAACCAACCAAAATCTCTGCGGGAGATATAATTTTGCGTGAAGAAGTAACAGACCGTTACATAGTTACTCATCAGTGTCGAAACCTTGCATAAGGACAGTGTGACCACAAGTAGCCTATAAAAATGGACCCCAAATGACAAGAATGTTACCGTTCCCATAAGACAATAAAATGTTTAAAATATGCATAAAATGACGAAAAACAAAGTTAATTAAGCTCCAATTATAAAATACTTTCTCGCAATAAATGAGGTCGGATCCTTCTGCGAAAACGTGCATATTGTGCCTATTTTCGCCTATCCCCAAGTTTGCCCGATGAAATCTACCTCCGCCTTCCGGCGTGCCGAGAGGACTTTTTTTTAATTAAGTGTACTTATTTGTCAGTAGAGAGTTTTGTATTATAAATAAAATAAAATAGCCTAGGTACTAGAATCACAATAATATATTGTACCAGAAATAAGACCAGTTGCATTGAAGAGTGCATGATCCAGGAAAAGTATCATTGACAAATTATAACATATTATGAACCACCTCGTGCAGCAGCTAAAATTATAAGCTGTCGGCCCGGAGGTCTGGGGTCGATTGATGTCTCTGCCAAGAAATTCCTGGCCTCTGGAATCCGTCTGATGTATGTATATTGTGCCTGAATATGACCCTGTACTGGTTGTCTTGTACTGTGATGTTCATTTACTGCAGGTTGCACCGCCCTCTTAAAATAAACATATTCTTGGCGTGCCTCCTAGCTGCATCACTGGAACCAACTAGAAAAGAAAGGAGTACGCAGTGGAAATGGATGTTAATTTCTGACCTGTGCTGGGCCCGTATTTGCAGGCCAGATGTGCCGAGCGACTCCAGACTCCGTGAAGGTGGTCCCACGACGAGTGGTAGGAATACCCTCCTGGTGCTAGAAAGCTAGAATAAGTTAGGCCTAGGTTTGAAGAGAGAGAGAGAGTGAGAGAGAGAGAGCAGCCCGATCGCCCAACACTACTAAATGAGACACATGGGTAAAGAAATGGAAATTTAATGAATTGAAACCGAACACACAAAGAAACCCAGCCAGAATAACACACACAAAAAAGAATACCCTTCACCTAGGGGTCAAATAAAGTCACTTTCAAACGGGGAAGATAAATATAAATAACAATAAATAACTTACGATAGTAAATAACGTTAACAAATTAAATTCATACCTGTGCTCACTTCGGTGAAAACGATGTAAAAAGGGAGGAAGTAAAAGATCAAGAGGCAATCGAGCCGCTCGCTGGTCAACAACAATCACTTCTCAGCCTAGAGATGGATGGTTGTCATGACGACCACAAATAACAAGCATAGCAAAGATAAAACAAGAGGCTGTGTGCGTGTCGCAGAGGCTGTGGCGAGCAATGGGGATGCGATCGAGCTGGCAGTCCCCAGAGAAAAGAAAAGCAAAACCAAAGATACTATAAGAAGAAACAAATGACGTCAGGTGTCCGTGAAATATATCATGATACATACACGCAATCAAACACACAAAATGCTAGCCGACGATGCAGTAATAAAACACAAAGCAACTCGTGCTTGTAAGTAGTCTAGCAAAATATGCTAAACCTATATAGTCCCCAACTTACTTTCCGAGTTCGAACTGAATACGGTAAGGCCTACTTAAAGTTACCGCCGTGATCCAGTTGCCCGAAGCATGGAATGAAAGGAAAACATAAGGGCTAAAATATATGGTGTCATGCCTCGTGTTGGGAGAATGGTCGAAACGCCAACGTCCACAAACCACGGGAGACCCATTCGAAGATATGCCCAATCAAAACAGCATCAATGCACCTGGCAGCAAGAAAAACATACCCTCACAAAATCACTCGCAGATATATTTCACGGCACAAATAAAAGGTTAAACGAAGACTCAAACAAAATAAAACAGGAGACCGCCATTACGATTGGTTCCACAGCAAATACAAGCACACGACGAAGATCAAAAAGAAAGGTTAAATTTAGGAAATGAGCATAGTGGACACAAGGTTAGATGTATTACTTACATGAGTAAATGGAAGGCTTCGGCATAATAACAATGTTAAATAAAAAGGAAAACATTACATTTTAAATAATAAGGCGGAGAGCCTCAAGGCACGTCCGGACAGAAAGTATCTTACATGGCGTCTGAGTCTACCGGGACGGCCGCCAAAGAAAATAAAGAAATGAGAGATGTTAAACATGGCTCAGGATCCACACCACCCCCCAAAAGAAAAATTATTTATAATAATAAAAGATTTTTCTTTTTACATCACTAAGCACCACCGCTTTGAAATCAATCATATCCCAAGTGTTCCAAAATACACAACATCCTTATCACACAGGTGGTTTGTCAACAACAATAACAGTACACAAAATATGAGGGGGGAGGGTGATCGATATAACAATCACTTAAGCAATTGAGCCATATCAGAAAGAATACAGTTATAAAATGAAGTAATATATAAAAATAATCAGATCGCTTCGGCGATCGCAATATCAGGACAGAACTCCTTCGGGGTCCCCAAAGGCGCGCGTTCCTTTGACGATCCCTGGGCTTGTCATAATGGTATTACGGTTCGCCTGAGCGTTACAATGACAAGAAAAGTAGATAGAGACACGGACGAAAATCATAAACAAAAGACTTTCGCCCTTTGACGCCGAAGTCTGCCATTCTCCTTATACCCATCATGAAAGTGACGTATTAAAATAACAAAGAAGCGATATAATGTGTCCATTATTTATAGAATATAAATTCTCTACTGGCCGAATTCGCAAAAATACATATTTTTACAATAAATATTAAGTTACACAGAGTATGTAGGCCTATTTCTTCTTGTATTATTTTCTTTCTTGAGCTCGTAAATTTGTACTTGACTCTGCCTCGGTCAAAATTGGTTCAATAATAGGCAGGTCAAGGAGACGCCATATGAATACTAGCTTCCTTGGATAACATAAGCAAATTATGATTGGCTAACCTACGCAGAAAAAGGACAACATTAATCACAGCAAATAAGAAGGTTACACAATAAATGGTTTCAATTGAGATATGTGGGCTCTGGATACGTCGGTGGGATTCTCCTTGGAGATCAATTCAACAGTGACAGGTGTTAAAAATCTAGTAATAGTTTTGGGCGTGCTCCAGCGAAGCATTAGCTTAGCTGACTCCTTATTCTTGGCCGAACTCTGTGGGTGCAGGCGCACTAGCACGTCGTCATTCACCTGAAAACAAACAGGTTGCCTACCCTTGTTATAGCGAGACGCCACGCGATCTCGTGCCCTTTTCAGATGCCGTACAGCAACTTCCCATTTTTCTTTGACTGAGGTACGGCGGGATGGCGCAGCCAGATAATCTATTTTCCACTGAAGCTGAAGTGGATCAACAATACGCCTTCCTAAAAACAATTCCGAAGGGGTTGAATTCGTCGATTCATGAAGAGCAGTGTTAAATCCTAAGGAGAAAAACTGAAGATTTGCGTCCCAACGTGACTGATCTGCGTTGTGGAACGCACTCAAGCAAGCCTTCAAGTTATGATGAAACCTTTCAACGTGATTTGGCTGAGGGTGGTAGGGTGCCAAAAAGACATGATCAATTCCCCAAGAAAAACACATTGATCTAAAAGACTTGGACCGGAAAACGCTCGCGTTATCGGACACTAAAAACTTTGGAGGACCAAAAACACCAAAAATATGATTGGTCAAAAGCCTAACAGTGGTACGTGTCGTGATTTCCCTGACAGGAAATAACCATACAAATTTTGAAAATCCATCAACGACAGTAAGTATAGCTTGATGACCAGAAGATGACCTAACTAGGGGACCAAAATAATCTATAAACAGGCGCTCATTAGGATATGACATCGTGTCAGCGTGGTGAAGTCCAATGCGAGAATTCTTTGCTGGCTTAGAACGTTGACACGTAACACATTTTCGGACGAAAGCAAAAGCATCCGCTTTCAAATGAGGCCAGAAGAATTCCTGAGAGATTTTATGGAAAGTCTTCGTCATACCTAAATGTAATCCAAAACAGGATTCATGGAAATACGCCAAGAGCATACTTCGTATATTCTCTGGCACGAAAATCCTACATTTCGAAGATCGAGGAGCGGTATGCACTATAACATCATTGCGCAATGAAAACTCAGATACACCAGGATCTTTCCCGAGAATTTTTTCACGTAATGTGACACAAAATGGGTCATCTGCTTGGTACGTACGGATGTCAGTAAAAGACCATGGAATGTGTTGGAGAAGATTCACTGGCTCGGGGATCTCAACAATGGGAGGAGTTTCCTCAAACATGCGTGACAAAATATCCGCTACAACATTTTCACTGCCTCTGACGTGAATGATGTCAAAGCTGAAAGAGGATAGACGAAGAATCCAACGATTTATACGTCCCAATTTTTTGACATGCGAGCGCATCCAGGACAGAGCTTCATTGTCGGTATACACTATGAAATGCCGATATTCTAGAAAAGATCTGAAACGTTCACAGCCGAATACGACAGCCAGACTTTCTTTCTCGAAAGTGGAATACCGGCGTTCGCAATCGTTCAGCATCCGACTGGCAAAAGCGATGGGTGCCAAATTACCATTCACCTGCTGACTAAGCACACAAGAAACTGCGACATCACTCGCATCACAATGTAACATAAAATCTTTCCCAAAATCCGGAGTTCGAAGGACGGGAGCAGAAGAAAGACATTCTTTCAATTTCTCAAAGGCGAGACACTGGTCGGGGCCCCACACGAATCGTACATTCTTCTTCTTCAAATAATTCAGGGGCGCTGAAATGTCCGAAAAGCCCTTAATGAACCTACTGTAAAAGCCTGCCATTCCCAAAAAACGTCGGACTGCTTTCACATTCGTGGGAGTAGGGAACTCTTGGATACATTGCACACGCTCAGGGTTCACTTCTATGCCCACATCCGAAAGAATGTGACCTAAAAATTTGATTTGCTTCGAAGCCAAAGAGATTTTGTCCGGGTTAACAGTGAGTCCGGCTCTGCGAAGACGACATAGGACTTCACGTAAATGGATCAGGTGATCCTCAAAAGACTGACTGTAAATCACGAGGTCATCTAGATAGTTAAACACAGATGAATACTTTAAATCTCCAAATAACTCGTCCAAAACCCTACTCAATACTTGTCCGCCGATAGAAATGCCCATGGGTAACTTATTGAACTCAAAAAGGCCGAACGGAGTGGAGAACGCAGTTACCTTACGGCTCTCGGGATCGAGAGGAATTTGATAATATGCACAATTCAAATCTAGGACGGAATAGTACTTCGCCCCGTGAAAATGCTGAAAAGCGCTCTCCAGAGTTGGAAGGGGAAAGTTGTCGAACACCACCTTAGAATTGAGTCGACGATAATCAACTACTAAACGAAAAGTACCCTCTTTCTTAGGCACCAGGAATGCTGGACTACCATAAGAAGACTTAGAAGGACTCACAACACCGCGTGCCTTAAGATCATGAATATATTCTCTCATGGCAATAAGTTTGGGTGGAGAGCAAGAAAATGGCGCCGACCTAACTGGAACCTCATCAGTCAAATCAATATGACACTCGTAGCCGATAGCGGAACCCAGTTCCGACGTGAGAACATCTGGAAATTCATTCACCAAATCAGATAAAGCGTCACGTTGACTCGTGAATAAAGTAGGAGGGATTAGAACAGCAGAGATACCAGAAAAATTACAAGGAACACTCGCTTCACAAGTATTAAAATGAAACCGCTCCTTGGATTTAAACAAAAAACTGAAGGAATGATCCGAAAAATCAAGCCTCAACCCTGCTTTGTGCATAAAATCAGAACCTAAGATCATAGGCGTAGATAAGTCATCCACCACATGGAAGTTCCAATCCCAAGAATAACCACATATCTTAATACGACATGTTACAACGCTAGAAACAGAAATAGATGACTTCACCGCAGAATAAAATTTTAAACCCCCATCTTGTGGACAGATCTGAGTAACAGGAAGCTGTACCGCGATGGAGCGCTGAATAAATGAACGTGAAGCACCAGAATCCAGTAAAGCGGGTATCGACAATTTCTTAACACTTACAGGGACCCAAGGACAGAAGTTTCCAGTCGTGGAAATGTTCATTTCCCGGCGAACTTCATTTCATGGCCACTCCGGCGGGTCTAAACCGGGGACCCATGCTCGTTTCCCTGACGCGAAGCACATCTAGGACAGGCTATGTGCGTCACGTCACGAAGACCACATGTGTGACAAAACACACGAGAGGGCGCACGGCAGGAATTAAAATGATGCCCCAAACGATCACAATTCCAACATTTTATACGGTTATACATGTTCGGGTTTCGAGGTAACTGTTGATCCTGAGGAGCGGGATTCGCAGAAGAAGTAGCATTGGGAATACTGCCGACAATATGCGAGTGGGGACGGTTAACTGCCCGGTCCTCCTGACGAGATATTGAAGATGGGTGCGCAGTCCTCTGAATCTGGGATTGCGCGCATGCAGTCTCTGGAAACAAACTCTCAGAGGGGAGGGGTGGGGGTACATATGACTTGCGCAGGCGCCGATTGAACTCGCATTCACGTCCTTGATCAACAATGTCAGCCACACTATACACACTGGACCGGCGTATGAAAGACTTGTACTCAGGTGCTAGATTTCTATACACAATATCAACAGTTTCAATAAGGGGAAGGGGCTGCGACAACCTACTTATTAAAGTCATTAGCCCAGTGACAAAATCGTCTACAGGCTCTTCCAAACCCTGGGTACGGCGATGAATTTCAGCCTTCAAGTCATGTTCAAAATCATAAGTCGTAAACCGCTCCTTTATTGACTTACAGAAATCAACCCACGAGATGAAAGATCTGTTGGTAAGTCGATACCATTTTAAAGCTAAGCCACTCAACAATAACGGTAGGCAGACAACAATGTCGTCTGGTTCGAGGTCATAACAATGGCAGAGTTCACTGACCCTGTCTAAGAACTCAAATACAGACGAAACTCCCAGTTCACCAGAAAATGAAATTCCCCACTTGGACACTATATTGGCTACGCCTCCCTTGCGATGGCCTTTCATCTCAGTCAATGGATTAGTGTCTTTCCCACAGACACTTTCAAACGATAGCAGATCATCGTCAGACTGGATGAGCTCCTTCTTCACGTTACAACCTGGGAGAGAATACATGGCTAAACTACAGAAGTACTGCTAGCTACAATTCAAAACAATAACTACAAATGTCTTGCCTCCGTCCTGCGCCTGAAATGAGTACGAAACAAGAAGTAGGGTTGGTTAGTACATTACCAATGCTGGGGTTCGTTGATAGGGTCCAACTCATTGCACTCTCCTTACAGTTTGTTATTTTTATGGTCCATACTCCTTGGAAGTTCACATTGACTCTCAATATTTGTTTGCATAGTATGCAATAGGGAACATGAAACAGAATAAAAACAACATTGAAAAATATGCAGCGAAATATTAAAATCCAATGGATATGGCTAAGCGACCGGGAGACTTAACCTCGCAACTGATACCATCTGCACCGCCCTCTTAAAATAAACATATTCTTGGCGTGCCTCCTAGCTGCATCACTGGAAGTAGTGGGAGAACGTGGATCCGAACACAGTCCTTATATGGTCATGTCAAGGTCATCCACTTTTTGCACCTGTGGCCACAGGTGCGTGGGCGGGGGAGTGGGGAGGGGGGAGGGGGCGGGGGCGGGGGAGTGGGGAGGAGGAGGGGGAGCGGGGATGGGCATGGCGGAGAGCTCCGCACAGGCTGACGACTGTCAGCCAACTATGCTCTTGATGGGAGCAGTCTCTGTGTATATGCAAGAGGCTGGTAGCCTGCGGGCTTGAGCCGAGCAGTAGCGAGAGCAGTCGAGGTCAGCCGAAGCTGGTATAGCTCGAGGCAGTAGGACGTACTGAGTGGTGGGAAGGTGGCTGGACTGGTGCGCTCAACTTGTGTGTAAATGAGATTTGTTGTCAGCCTGAGGGGGTTAACTGGCGCGTGTCAGCCTTGGCAGACAGGAGAAAGCGGAACCTTATTTTCTTGTTTGGAGGTGAGTGAAGCCAAGTGGCTGTTTGTTCCCCTTGAGCCAACTCTTTAAGGAAGAGTGATTAATTCTAGGTCACGTACCAAGCATGCACTCAGTCAAGATCAATAGCAATGCATTGGTGTCAGTAAGCTTATGTAACCTGTATTGAGGTAGACCATGGTTAATGTACAGTCTGCACAAATGTGACTTCTTTTTTATTTAATACCACCTTGCAATTATGAGTATAGAAGAAGAAGAATCATACAAATGAAAACGTTCCTATGATTTTTCAGACAAATGTTGGATTATTATTTCTTACACACCCATGCTAGTCTCTTTTCCAATCCATATGAGAACTGGTGCTGAAAAAATGGATTTGAATTTCATCTCAGCGAACTTTAAAAATAAATAGTTAAGTGGAAGTAAAAGCTTTTGTGCCTCTCCTTTTTTTTCTGGGCTGGAGACCAGCTCTAGGGCTTAAGCCTAGAGGCAAAGTTAACACGCACACGCACATACATACACACACATATACATAAGCTTATAGAGAAATTAATTTCACATCAAAAGCTTTTTTTTCATTCACATGAAGGCTTACAGAGATGTTAATCTCATGCCATAGGCCTTCTTATTTACACACAGGTTTATAGAAATATTAATGATGGGTAAAGACATTCCTTCTCGACGATCCTTGGTTTGTCGGGAAGAGAGAATATCTTGCATGAGAGGATATATGTGTATGATATAGGAAATCAGTGCTGTTTGGAATAATTATATCCGTTCTATTCCCATCATCAGCTAGACATCTCGTTAAAAACTTTGCTCTGGCACACTGAGAACACCAGTACATCGCTTCTTTGTCATGGTCATGCAATAAGGATCTATAATTATCATGTCTAACATAAAATGTTATATTATGTGTTCCGTTAGATGTAGGAGGGGGGTCATCTGAAGCATCACTGCTACTAGTATCTTCATCCAATGACAATGATAAACCTCTTTGTAAAATAAAACATTTCAGACACATAATATAACAGTGATCAACGTTTCCGTCTTCAAATATGTCTGATGTAGGCCTACCTGGTATATGATAGTCATGAATATATGTCACACACGGGAATTTTTGAAATTGACGAGGAAAGACAATGATATCGCCTTTGTTGTCTCCCATTGTGTAGTGCAGTCTATAGTCATATCGAGTTGTGTCAGGCGTTATAAAATATTGTAGCGGCCATTCCCTAATAACACTGTTTAAGTAATTTGTATAAGTACTAGTACGTCGAAATGTGGCGTAGTCTCTATTATAATATATAGTTCGATGTCCATGACTAGTTGGATAAGCCCAGGTGTCAGGCGACAAAAAATATTGTTTCATCTGTTGGTTTGTGGAAGTCATTGTTGCAGAGTTAGAAAGATGAATAGTAAGATGGATAAAACGAGATATAATTACCGTACAGTAGATTTGCTGATTCGTACACGTTTGTTTCCTCCAAGTGCACACCACTGGATGACAGTACCTATTGGGGTGTTCACTCTCTTTTATACCCTAAACCAAGGATAACTGAAAGCTGTTTTGTTGAAAGGTTAAAGGTTATTTAATTCTAATAGTAAAAACAGGATATAGTTTCAAGGAAATCACCTTGACGGATAGTATATATTCGATGTAAGTGGTACCTACAATCATGCTTGCATCACATCTCTAGTCATGTCAACATTATTACTCTGCTCTGTAAAAGGTGAGACAACGCTTTTTTAATTCTCTTGTTTTGATAAAATATTGAACAAACCACTAGCAGCATTAACAACTGCTAAAGGCAACTCCATAACACTACAAAATGTTCTCACGATACCTGCTACAATCAAAGTAAGGTGTCCAGAACAGCTCTAAGTGCTACAATTGTGGAGGAACATATGTGATGTCTTACCATGATCACAGCTATATTAAAAACGATCATGAAACGCAGGGAGTTGAAAGTAAAATAACATTTATTGGTAAACATTCCAGCCCTCATATCCCTTCAAGTTTCATAGACTACTCTCAACAAGATCGTGGCTCTAACGCACATATTACAAATTCAGCACTTGGCCACAGCTACAATATAAACATAAAATTCCTTCCAACTACTCTCATCAAACATCACAAAAAACTTTAAACACTTGCAATTAAACAACATAAATTTCAACTAACAAACCCAGTCTCTAACCCGTGGTATAATCTGCCTGAGGGTTCAAGGCCATGTCTGCCCACTCGGGATGATGTATCATGGACTAGGGAATCACAAACACACCCAACTACTTAGAACCTACACTAAATAACTATGAGTGAGCTCGAATAAAGTTACAAAATAAAGTACCGTAAGAGTGCATAGGCCATCACTCCTCTTAATTTGAACTTTCATGAGTAACTATGAAACTTCTAAACTAGGCAGCATTTAATTTCAACCAAGCCCAAGCGGGGATTCATTTCAACATCAAATTTACCCTTTACAAAACTACCAATTACAATAAAATCGTCATATGCAGAGTAAAACCAACAGTTGATTATGCCACGCCTGGCAGCCATTTGTATTGTATCATACGACCAATCACAATCCACTTAGACTAAAATACTCCCAGCTCATTACATATGCAGCAAACGCACAGCTCAACAACTAATCATAGCCGCCCTCACAAAAAACACACCTACACCTCATTATAAATTCAAATCCTGTTACAAAACACGCCTTCCAAGTACCCATTACTCACTCTAACCGCAGTCAAGACACACCCCGTGGTGCTGCAGGCTATCTACTCCAGTTGCAGGGCAAGGCTGATCCTTAGCAGACTGTGGGTTCGATATCAACACACAATTTTTACAGCACTTCATTCCTCTGTCTTCAACTCACTTGTCTCTCATATTAAGTACAAAGAATGAACATTTTGGCTCAATTTGATTCCTGAGTAATATGATCTATGCTACATACCTCCATATCCAAACCTTTCCCAATAGGATATAGGGTAATAGAACAGCATACAAAATAAAAAATATAACATCAAATATATACATTTATTCAATAAGGTAATATACATACAATGTAAAATAAACTTCAATTATCTTTTACCAATCCCATTGCAAACAGCGATACAAAGATTTAGACATACAAATCCATATTTACAGTGTTGAATGTCCCCAAGGTAAACTTGAAATGCCATCACTTAGCCATGAGCGTTTATTGTCGAACGAAAATAAAGTTCGTTTCATTTGTTCGACAAGAAACACACGATGACTTTGGGAGTGTAGTCGCAATTGTTTTTGTAACAGAGATGTACCATTAAACAATTCATCTCGGTAGCGTTCGATACTTAATGAACGGACAACATTGGAACGTACCCCTTTTGCCTTACAAACCTGACGGGACGTTTCTGTATTGTAACAATACATTTTTGGAGCTAAACCTATAAATTCCGTCATAAGATTAATACCACATTCATCCTTTAAAAGTCCTAACACTTTTGAATTTCTAGGTAATATTCCAAACACGTTTTCGCTAGGAAACGAAGATGTGTCAAACTGCATAAAATGCTTACTCATTACAAGATAGGGATCTTCATTTTTGATATGATAGACAAAACTATCAGTGTCACTGTAAATTAGTGAGACATTACCAAAATGATTTCGAGCAAATCCATAGTGAAATGCATACATGTGTAATTTTGAATACTCCAAAATACACATGCCCAAGAATATAGGTTTATTATAAAATATTTCCACTTTGTTTAATTCAATGGTAGCCAAATCATTTTCAATAATCTTGATAGACCTAAAATTGGGTTTTGCAATTAACTTACGTGCACCCCATCCACCCTCCCAAGAATTTACTAAATGAATTACTCGATGATTGCGAATATCCTCCATACTTTTTCCATAACATGCGTTATTCATCAGCTTAAAAATGTTCATCTCAAATGGTTGTGTTGCACGTTGCCGATGCTGTGTGTTCAAGTCCATATATGACTTCAGCCATGCACTTTGTGCAAATGAAATAATACGATGAACTTTTACAAGTCTCATACCATAAACTATGCATTGTAAGAGCATCTGAATGTGTATGACATATTTCTTTTTAGAATACAAGGTTCCCATCAATTTTGTTTGTTTAAATTTTGAACCAGGAGGGATCATGCGCTCAAGACAAAATGGAAAATCAGAATGGTCATTGTGTAGATGTGCAGGGTAATCTATGTCGATTTCGAGAACGTACCCACGGTTTGGATCACGTCCAGCCATTTCAATGTCAAATTGCTCAATTTCCTGATTTGTCAACCATACAAAATCTCCGTATGGAAGTGGTTGAGACATTGCATAACCATAAAGGTTATTGACGTCGAAATGCATGAGGTAGGAGGTAGGCTGTTCAGGTTTATACAAAGACATGTATAGATTATTTGCCTGAACATGCTTCTTGTTGAGAGAAACAAATCCACCTCTTATCCCCTTTTCAAAAAACAAAAGCATATCAACATCAGTGAGCAGATCCAATTCAATATTTGTATACCGGAGCATTGCATCCCAGGAATAACCCGGACCTGTATAATAGTGACAGGGATCAAGTCCATATATTTTGAGACACATGTGACGAAATTTTTCAAACACATCAGTGAGTAAAAGTGTGTCTACAGTAAGGTATAGATCTGCATATTGACCTAACGTTGTAATACCAAATGTGGACCAAACATTACAGGCGTGACGATAATCTTCATCTGAAATTGGTTCATTGTTTAACGTGTTGAAAAAGGCAGATTCATCAGGTAAACTTGATTCGCTTAACGATGCCCAGCTATTAACATAATTATAGGGAAAAATACCTTTTTGAATGCATAACTGAAAATGATCAGAATTTGGAAAGTGTTTTTGTGTATAGTGCATGACTTTGTGAGAAATTCCTTTTAATAATGCATCAAGAGATGAGGACATAAACCGAAAAGAATCAAGGAAACGAATTGAAATATCTCCGTGTCGTATGGAAAAAGATATAAATCTTTCATGATTTTGAGGAATAATGGAAAATTTAGCTTTATCAACATTTGCAAATTCTCGAATAATAAAATGAGAATCAAAGCCACTCAAGTTATGAAACAGACATGGAATAAACTTAGCTGCACGGTAATTGATGTTGCAGTCGTTATGTGCTGGTCCTCTGTACCTACCTGTAAAGTGACAGTGATCGCGAACTTTGATTTCATCAGGTAAAATGATTTTTTCACAAATATGACATACATTTGTATTATCATGTCGTGTTATATCATCCATAGTTAATTGAATGGTTACAGCGTTATGTAAAAGGTGATGCAAACGATCAGCAAGCTGATACAACATAGTTAATAACCACTGAATGCAGTTTGGTCCACGATACAAGTCAAAATATGATAAATTTGAATCGTAAGAGCAAACGACTTGAAAAGCGACAGAGAACGGTTCATGTCTTTGAATATCATCTGTGTAAGATTGAAGTGGATTCGGTTGACATCGCTGCACTGGGACAGAGAGAGTTTCTATATCTGCGTACACAACATATGCAACTGTATCTCTACAATGATAATTGACAAATTTCATTTTTGCTTTTGCTTTTTCAGGAAAAGTTAATTTTACAGCACTGTGAGTGGTACAATCGATCATATGATTATTCAATATGTCCTGCGTGGTAAAATATTGTAAGCATCGTTCACAAATGGATCTCCTTGAATGTTTGGTAGAGAATTGCGCACCCACAAGTTTACCAAGATTAGTGATGAGACAATAATGACTTGTGTCTGAGTTGGAAATGTATAAAAGATTAATATGGTACTTTCTGTTTTTATATGATGAAAAATAAAGAGGACCAATAACAGTACTCCTGTTAAGACCATACACGTTAAATGAATAATCAGGATTAAGTCTTTCAAATTTAGAAATAGATGTTAACTCAAGAGGAAAAACAATACTGGTCAAGTTGAGTGATTCTAAAAGCTTGTTAAACATTTTCTTATATTTTGTTGGTCTGTTTCTATTATGTTTAACAGGTGCTAATGTGGCCGCTATACACCACACAAAACAGTAAACGTCTTCATTACATATATTTACAACTCCATTTTTCTTTTTAATTGATGTAGGTAAATTAATATACATTGCACCAGAGTTTAAAGGATCAAAGTTACATATATTTATTTGTAAAAATAGAATGGTTTCAAGAGCTTTTCCACTTTCACCTTCCTGAAATTTATCCAATTTACCTAAGAGATTATCTACAATATTGATTTTAAACCAATCATCAATAGTGTCAGATGGATACAATGGTCGCATGTTTGTTATAAAATAAAAATTTTCGCGAACTTCGTCACCATTCCTTTTTACAAAAACAAAGGTACATGCCAATTCTGAATTTACTTTTAGCGCTGTAAAATGTGATAAATATTCAGTAATTTTAATTACGAATAATTCAAGACATGCGAGCAGAAATACTTTCAGATTGATGATGTTGTTAACATTGTGTATGCGACCGCTACATACTCGTCGCTGAAAACAGTTGCGAGTATCCTCCCAAACAAGTGTCTCCATAACAAAATTTAAAAATTACACAATTCTAATTTACCATTTCAACTCTTCAAAATTTAGAATGATCACACTGCTGTTTAGCACATCTAAATACAATAGGATACGATTGCGCTAAGTTAACTCTCCTCCTCTTCAAAATTCACAATGCAAGCATTGTTTCGCACACCTAAATACTTTAGGACGAGGTTGCGTGCATTCAATGCTGCCAATGCTTCCTCCGTTAAAGAACCAAATCTGGTTGGCAAGAATACAACAAAGTCATGACACTGGCAAAGTATTCTTGCTCCAAATGTAGTATCTATTTTTTTTAGATTTTCCACTGGAAACGGCTGATTAATGGGAAGATCCTTAAGTCTCCGCGTTTCCAGTCCAGCCTGAGCTCCAATTTTATTTATCTGTTGAAGAGCGTCCATAGTTAGTCTATAATGAAAAAGAATATATTTGTAAGCATTGTTCTTTCCTTTAAGCTGAACTGATGAATTTACAAAATAAGGTATCTTACCTTAGGTAGTGAAGATGTGTTCACTTTAGACAGATGTTGATGACAATATGACAGTGTTTGCTGCATGCGGCTGTATATATATCAATTTACAAGAAGTGTATGAAAAAATTTAAAAAAATCTCTTTGCACACGAAACAAATATCGTTGTGGAAGGAGATGGGTAGGGATGGTGGTAGGGAACCAATGACATTAAATCATACAAATTGAGCATGCGCTGTTCTATGAATCAAGGGAGAGATGGTAATACAAACTGGTTTGCTTAGTCTAGGAACATGTTTTGGGTGGAGTTTAAATGTTGCAGTAGTGGTAGGGGTCCAATCACGTTAGAAGAGCTAACTGAGTGTGGCATGGTTGCTATACTCTCAAATAGGTGGAGTTTAAACATGGTTGTAGTGGTAGGGGTCCAATCACGTTAGAGAAAGAAAGTGGATGTAGCAAGGTCACTATTGTTTCAAGTGCGCAATTACTTCAGACGGATATGACCATCCTCGAACTTGTGTTGTCTAGACGAGTAACCTTCACACATGTAACCACGAGTTTCAAGAAAAAGCAAGACAAGGGAAGGACACTCTACCCTAGAGAGCAAAAACAAGGTTACTCCATTTTATACGGATATAACCAACCTTGAACTTGACTTGTCTAGACATGGAAATTTTATGCATGTAACCTCATGTTTCAAAAAAACTAGTCAAGGTAAGAACACACTACTCTTGAGAGTAAAGAAAGAAGCAAGGTTACTTCACCCAGATGAGTGTACAATTATCCTATACATATAACACCGACCTCGAAATTACCTTGTCTAGACAAGTGATTTTCACACGTGTAACCTCAAGGTAACAACACACTACCCTTGAGAGTAAAGAAAAGGTTACGCCATCCAGATGTATTTACAATCATCACAGATGGATATAACCGTCCTCGAACTTGTATTGTCTAGACAGATGACCCTCACACATGTGGCCTCATATTTCAAGTAAAGAAAGTCAAGGTAAGGTTGTTCTAACTTTACAGGAAACAAAAAACAAGAAAACAAAAAGCGAACCAATCACACTGCTTATTACAATGTATGCATGCACAATTGCATGGCGTAACAGATCTTCCCACATGGGGGAGAGGAAAAAGTGACACATGCGCAGTTTAATGATGTTCTCGATGGAGGGGTAATTTGGTGAAGATGGAAGGATGTCTGCTATGTATATAAAGGGAAGACAATGAGTTTGAAAACATTAGCATCGTCAACAGTACTAGCAAGTGGACAAGCAAGCATTATTTACAAGCGAGATGGACAGCAGTACATTAGACGGATGGATGGAATGTACACCATCATCGTCAAGAGCAAACAACTGGTGAGTTACATTTTGTTCCATAGACACTTTTAAAGTGTAAAAATTTGTAACAATTAAACATATCAATGTGCAAAAGAATTGAAAATATATCAGCTAAGAAGTTCAAGTTTTCACAAACATTCAAGTACTGTAATTGAAATAAGCAGTAGTTTCCCTTTCAAAGTTAGTTAATGGTGTTCTGTAACACAAGTACACTAAAAAATAAATTCAAAAATAGCATAGTATTGAGATCAGTGAAATTAAACGTACATGATTGTTTTGAATAAATCAATGTTTATATCAGATTTAAATTAATGTTCTATTTCAATGTTAAACAAATTGATACGTATAATGTCATTTGCTGTGATTGATTTGTCTATATCACAAGAATATAGAATTATAATGGATAAAGAAAAGTTTGCACAATGATATATTATATAGCGTAATATATAAAATCTACAAGATATTGTTTCAAATCTTTTTCAGTATTCCATCTTCTTCATCTGAAAAAGAGCAGAAAAAACGTGTTGTACTCTATGATGCGACAACACTAGACGATTTCACGAAACTTATGGAATCACACACCCACTCCATTTTGTATCCACCATTATCAACGAATGGATTGACTTCACTGAAGAAAGGTGTCCTCTTTGATGAATTAATTAATGAACTCTCATACTGCGAACCATGCGCTGAATTGATGGGTATAAAGAAATCGAGAGTAGTAGTAACCTATAATATGACATTTGAAAAAGTGTTTGAGGTTGTGTTGACTGAACGTCAAACATACTGGTGTAATGGTTGTGGAAAAAATTTGTGGTGGTGTACATGGGAAAATTCACCGGACTGTTTCATTGACTTTCCGGCCAAGCGGTTACCATATACCGAATTGGAATATGTGTCTATCGAATTGGAATCGCAGCCACTTAATGATGAAGACGAAAAAAAATATAATACGATGTGTAAAAACTTTAAAATTTTAAAACTTAACAGAAACTAAAGTATGATATTCTTTTTAACAAAATTGGAAATTTAAAGAGGTAGAATGATCTTGTACTATTCTTCATCTTGCTTGTAAATAATGCTTGTAACGTTGCTAACACTAAAAATAATAAACGCTTTTTTTGTTTGTTTGTATTTATTTATTTATTTTAATTATAAAACATAATACATCCTGTTTATCTTTTTAGTTTTTGTAATCGTCCACCACTGATTGTGAGCTTTCCCTTCATAGCTCCTGCAACAATAAGAGCTGCCATTTTTTCTGCGACAGATGCTGAAGGTGATGACACACGTTCCATGGCTTTTCTCAAAAGAATCTGATCGGCAACACGTCTTAGTTCAGAAATGTTCTTTTCATGTTTAGAAGCTCTGTATGCCAGATCATGCTGCTTACACGCAGCGTCCAGAATGTTAATTCCAGAATCACCACGTGCAAGTCGTACGTCCAAATTAGTGCCAGGTCCACAATATTGATAACCAGGTAGATGCAGCTCGAAGGGTAGAAGATCTATGACTTTGTCAACGAGACCATGACCAGTACAGGTCTGGCATATCTTTTTCAGTCGATGACGTACACTTTTCTTCCTTTTCTGCTGCTGCTGTGGATGATGCTTCTTTCTTGCCATCACATCCGTGGAATGAGGAAACATAGTCTTTACATGAGGTTTTATGTCCATTATACAGTTTAATTAACTGACATGTTCTACATGTGTGAACCGATGGCATTTTGGAAACGGCCACTTGTTGATGATGATCATAATCAGTGCATGGTTGAAGTTCACACAGCACAGGATCTTGAGTCCAATGACTAGGTACGCTATCCCAAATCTCCTTCACAGCATTTGACGCAACATAAAACAAAAACGCTTTGGGTAGAGCATTTAATTCTTCTTCTGTAAAAGCATGCAGTTTCTTCTTACAAGCGAAAAACTTAACAATTGCTCGTTCAATAGGGTTAGAATTTAAACTTTCAATGGTAGCCATTCTACACGTCTGCACAACACAAAAGTCTCTAACTCACTGTGGTGGTCAACATTCATGCATCATATTTTTACAATTGTCTTCCACGTACCGACATGCATTGCGACTTAGCCAATCAAAGAGCTTCATTACATGTAGAAGTGTCTTCTTTTGTACACGTTCAGCAGGCTCGCACAAGGTATGTAGTGCAGGACATCCCATCTCGTGAAGATCGATGAGTTGGCAAGATGGTGGAACATGGTGACGTAACCATTCCCTTTTTTCACCTCCCTTTACAAAAACATGGTTGGCAGCGAAAAAATAGGGTTTTAAAACAAACGATAGATAATGATAAGGAATGTCTCCTTGATTCCAGTTTAATCCTAAATTATGCCGTAGCCACTCGGTTTGTTTTCTATCTTCGTCCGACTGCATGTGCAATGGAAATGGTGGTTCAAAAGTGAAAGCACTTACTCTAGGCGCCAACATGTTTGTACAGTCTATAATGGCAACCTCTTTGAAGACAAACTTGTTTCCATTGACTTTGAAACCCTGAATATCAACAATCAGTGTTCTAGACATGATTACTGCTTGATGACACACCTTTCTTCGCCGCCGACTTCTGTCAACTAACCAAGTTCTACCTATAGTCCTGCTAGTTAAAGGGGTAAAAAGATGAAACAAAAAGGGAGTGGTTTAAATAAAAATTAAAATAATGAGATAAATTACACTACTTTATTTGTAAAGAGATCTGAACATTGTTTACAATTTTTTATCATAGGATTAGGGCCATCCCAATCAGTGTGGGAATCCCCTCGATGCATGAAATGTCTACGGCAGCTGCGGCAGGCTGCAACATCCGCTGACATACGGAGGTGTGATGGTAGTTTATCCCAGTTGAAATCAATATCGTGTGCACCATACGTGGACAGAAATCCAGTTGGTAAATAGGGGATCAGATGCTGCGGCATTTTATGAAGCAATTCTGCTTTATGGTAGGCGGTGATGGCTGAACTTATCAGGCTACGATAAATTTTAAATACCGCATCGGCGTCTCGACTTGTTGAGTAACGATCACATTTACAGTTTAACCCATCCGCCCGCTCTCCATCATGACATGATGCTTTGGCGACATCATCTTTCTTCTTTTTTGAGCAATGCTTTTTGTACCCCCTATCGTGAATGCCGAACGTTGACATAAATCCATCTGGTAAATAGGAAACCAGATGCGGTGGAATTCTATGCACAGTATGAGTCTTGTGATAGGCAGTAATAGCTTCACTCACTAGAGAACGATAGATGATAAACCTTGTATCCTCATCTTCACTATGTGAGTCACTTTCACATTTACAGTCTGTTGCTCCCCTTGGAGGAGGGGTGTTGACTTCATCGTAGCTTTCCATGACTGAGCAGGGGAATGCAGGCAGACATGCTATTTATACTCTGGTCACGATGTTGGACAGCGGCTGATAATACACCTGTGCCTCGTGAACAATAAGGCAATAGGCTGTTGTTTTTTCTGGAATAACGGCAGATGTTTCAAATTCTAGTCTGATATCAATAGTTGTTTCCTTCATCGACTCCTCCAAATACGAACAGTCCATCACAATCAGAGGTGCTTTGGTCTTAAAGTCTTGTGGTGATAATAGCGGACATGGTTCTTTCTGATAATAGGATGACTGAAAATTTGTAAACATGTCATAGAGCTTTCCATATTTGTTCTTGGTAAAGTTTAAGTCCATTCCCTCATAGGGGAAAGTAACACCGTTCAGGAAGAGTCGCATATTTCGCAATTGGATGTGATCAAATTGTGATGCATCTTTATTCTGTTGATATTTACGATCTGTTTGAAATCCAACAATGACGTAGAGAGGTCGCTCTGTGTACCGTGAGGTTTTTATAGACCATGTACGCGTATCGGTGAGTGGTAATACCGGATATTCATGCAGCTCCCAGCTTCTAAATTGTATGGGTAAAGGTGTATCCTTCTCCACAATCTTGAGTAGACTCAATTTTTTCTGATCGGACAGAGTAACGTGCGGTACTTTCCATAGAATTCGTTGCAATAAAATTTTTGAATCTATTGCGCCACCATCAACACCCTTCAGTGCATTATAATCACTCCTGTCTCGCACAAGAATCAGATCCTGTTTTACGTTCACAACGATGCGCTTATGATCCTCTGCAAAGCCTAGTATTAATTTTAAAGGTAAATGACCGGTAAATGAACCATCAGTGTTAATCATCCAGTCATTGCTTGTGTCGGGACACCAGCCAGCCATACGAAAAGCTTTACTTTCTTCAGTTCCATACGCAGGATAAAGTTTCATAGCGCTTGTTATGCCAACATTTCGAGTTGTATCCACTTCGATTCCGTTGATGACATAGCGAACTTCAGAAAACAGAAAGGCAAGAGCATTGTTGGCCAACTTTGACGTTGTCGGGATGGTACCATCTGATTTGATGAGTTGACCTTCAATCAGGATGTAACTTTCATGTGGTAGGGTGTAGATATCTTGTTGATTAATGGTAATGCGGATCTCATCATTATTATTTAATCCTTGAGTATACGGTTGGTAGGAATGCTGTTCAATTTTTACAATACCCTCCTGCACTTCAACTGGGTTTGTCACGTCGAGGATTGAATTCATGATGTAAGGTGTAACCCAGTTGTTGTAAGATCTGCTTGTTGACACGTGTTAACCTGTACACGCGTTGCAAACAACTAACACCCAGCCTGGATGGTGTTGGTGCTTTATACACTTGTTTCATGCTGACTTCAGATACAATTTGTAGGTTACAGGTGTATGACGGTCTAACTGGATGAGACGTTGGTTTCTATTCACCAGTCTTAAGGTAATATTCCTAATATTGGTTACACTCACAGGATGATAGAGCACTACTGATGGGTTTTCACGGATGATATAGCCACTGGGTGAAGTGACAATAAAATCGTAGAGTGAATGCGATGGTTCCTGATTGGTGTAAACGTCGGTGATTATGTTACACGTGACAGATATGTGATGGTCTTCAATAATTTTTTCAGGTTGGTCAGACTTGTGCAACACATTTGGTTCTAAAACTCGTGCTGAAAAACCAAGCAATGGACCAATTGAGTCTGGTTGTGATTTAAAATCAATCCTAAAGGAAGAAAGAATACTGCAACGATGTGTTACGTTGTTGGCTATGAGTTCAAACTTGTATGTCCCGTCAAGAAATGCTTTTAGAGTAAATTCTCTGATGAGAGTTGTGTAGATGTGATCGTAAATATCATCTACCGTGTAGCTGCCAGGTGGTAGAGTTAACTCATAGTCATCGTAGTAGAACTTATCGTTGATGTCTTCATGTACGTTGTAGATTCTATTATAACGTTCGAACGAAATAAGTCCCAGCACGTAGGGTCGTTGTCCCAATTCAATAGGAGGATAAAAGTCAACAGTTACTTCAGCTCCTTGTCCGTGCACTGTAAACGTTCTACTTTCTGCCATTATACTGCTCACGTTACCTCATGTGCTGAGTCTTATATAGAAAGGTCAGACAGAGGCGACCACAGTGTTGAGTGTTAAAATTTTGTACTCGTTTCACATTATAGTTTATTATTGCACTGCTTCCGAAATAGCGAATAAGCTCTGTCGGAGGAGGAAGGTTTCCAAAACTGTCAAAGTACCACACAGTAGATCCTTGTTTTATGTAGGCCACGTAATGTGTTCCTGGTCCATGACTCTCATCCAAATTAACAACAGCACTTTCACGCATCCAAGGTCGAGGTGGTAATTGATTACGCATAAACACACCTCGAAAGCGTGATATCTTCAACCGTTTTGCATATCTCATAACTTCCTCATGCGTCATAGCTCGCCGCGGCAGTGCGTCTATTAAATGTTTTTTGGCGACATGTAAATGCCAAGTCCTTTCCTGTAAGGTGCCAGCTTCATGTTCACACCTTTACCGCGCAGTGCAATGGCTTCCATTGTTTTATTATGTCTTTCACTTTCCTTCAACTGTTGCTTCGCCTCCTCAACAGCTTTCACTGTTCGTGCTACTGCACTTGCTCCACCAAGAAGTGAACCCAGAGCTGCTAGTCCAGCAAATAGTGCGGGTAAAAATCCGCCACGTTTCGGTACAGGAATAACACGCGCTCGTTTTCTAAAACGTAGTTTACTTTTGGGATTTGCATGCAATCGTGCTGCTCGGAGAGCTTTTTTAATGGCCAAATCGCTATTTTTTTCTCCACGTGAAGCTTGACGTGCCGCATGAAGAATTGCTTTAAAGCCTCCCTTTCTCGATGACGTCTTCTTCATCTTCTTCCCCACATATCTTCGATTCACCATCGCGAGCGAGAAACGAGACAACCTCACGCTGTAAAGTATGGAACACAACTAACGCTTCTTGGGAGGAGAACGAGCAATTATTTAATTAATGGTGGCGGTATATTCAAGTTCTACATACAGCGGAAAATCGTTCATTGTTTTCCCCGCCTCTTTTTCTTCAGACGACAATTTCAGTTGAAAGGATAATTTGTCCTCGGCTTTCACCGCCAGATCGATGAGTGATGATGATATAACACTACCGTTTAATAGTAAGTCTAAATGTTTAAAATCTGGTGTATACTCGATAACACGAATGGCACCATCATACAGTAAACGGTAATTGCTATAACCCGAACGTAGTATATAGGTGAGTTCATTGGGGTCTTTTACCGGTTGTTGGTTTACAATGTGCAGCAAAATTATGGAGGGTATTGATTTAATGAAAAGCGATAACCGTTGTTCCAAAAAACGTTTGGTCGCTACATCGTGAGGTTGTACAGGATCAGCAACTTCAGCTATTCGTCTTCGTTTCATCTGTAGTGCATTCTCCTTAATTTCCCACACCTTTCTCATTTCAGAGGTCAAAAACCGTTTTGTACAAACATCTTGATCATCCTCAGGATCGGCCACATGCACAAGACGTGCATTATTCGCTGTATAACCTTTTTCAGTTAGGGAAGGTACAATGCTGAGAAGTTGTTTCACCTTGTTATCCACATAGTCCTTTCTAGCAGCGTCCGTGTTATTTGTTGGAAGAGCCAGCTGAGTGATTCGACGATGGTGTACATCATAGTCCTTTGCTTCTGTTAACACCACAGCATTGGTTAACATGTAGATTTTGGTGCACACATCTTGATTGTTCACAGGGTCTGCAACACTCATGATACGTTTATTCTGTGCGTCATAATCTCCCTTGATACGGCGTAAGCGATAGTAATCTACATACTTTTTCGAACATGCGTCTGAAGGTAATAGAGGTTCTGTTATATTGGTTAATCGCTTTCCATTAAAGTTGTAATGATCATCCGTTGTGCGTGGCAGTGCATTGGCATCAACATATCGTTTATTAGCCGGATCTGTATCATGTTTTGGATCGTTTATTGAGACAGATGATGCATTTGTTTTCTTTGTCTTATGTGTTCTTCCATAGGCATCCATGGTTACACTAGATCTGAAACAGACACTTGCTTCATGTATATAGAGACCACCTCTATCCTTTTCACGTTTAGTTAATATGCAGATTATTAAGCAGCAACATTCACTTCCGGTGGGAGATTTGGTTTCTAACCTCTTCTCGACAACGTCTGAACAACGTCACGGCTCACTCTTCCCGTCATCCATTCGCTGTCTCATCACCGGACCATCAGGATGTGGAAAAACAAATCTTCTGCTTACCCTAATCACGTCGTTAAACGGCGTGCGCTTTCAAAATATTTACATTTTTGCCAAGTCCCTCTATCAACCTCTTTATGTGTTCTTGGAACAGGTCATGTCAGGTCTTCGCAACAATAACATGAGGTACTTTACATTCCCTGCACACGAAGATGTCATCTCTCCAGATCATGTTCGCCCCAATTCACTTATGATTTTTGATGATGTGTCCACAGAACGGCAGGCTATCATTCAAGCCTATTTCAGCATGGGACGACACAAACATATTGACTGCTTCTATCTGTGTCAAACCTATTCACGAATACCGAAACAATTAATTCGTGACAATGCAAACGTGATTGTTCTCTTCCGGCAGGATGAACGTAACATGCGTCACGTCTATGATGATCACGTGAACCCAGACATGACCTTTCAAACCTTTACACAGTTGTGCGCCACATGCTGGAACGCTCATCACCACGGCTGTCTTGTTATCGATAAGCAGAGTGACATTACCAACGGCCGCTACCGTAAGGGATTTGATCATTTCATACATATTTAAGGTGCTGCGTGGCTTTTTCATTCGTCATTTCTTTAGCTATCATGGCAACAGCAGGAAGTCAATTAAAGAAACACATTATCCGTGCACGAAATAATATTCGACGCAAGTTCCGCGAACTGAAACGCACACATGCCGATAGTGAGCTGTTGATCGCAAAACATTTGAAATCACCTCTGGAAGCTGTGTTAAAAGGAACATCAAAGTCCAATAAGCCAAATACAGTATCAAAAGGAACGCAAACCATTGTGGAGGAAGAACAAGAAGAAGACAATGAAGAAGCTGAAGATGTTTTTACTTCTGAAACAGAATCACCGCTTCCAGAGTTTCTAAAAACTACAGTCATTGCTCAAACGCCGTCTAGCTCTAGAGAAAAAAAACCTACATTGTCAGAAATCTTGACTACACCTGAAAAGTATGTGCAGCTGAAAAGTATTCTGGTAGAGCATTTTGGCCCATTGGTAACACCCTACCTTGAAGACCTTTTTACTAGAAAAACTGATACGACCTACGGCGTTCGCTATGAAAATAAACGTTTTCGAATTGGTGACTCGGAGATCAAAATAAAAGATAATGTTATGATTGTTAAAACGGTTCGATATCAACTGACGTCAGGTCTTTTAGAACTTTTATTTGCACGTGTTACTTCTAAGGATGGGTATGACGAAGACGATCTTCAAAAGTATAAGGATATATTGATGGCTACAAATGGTTTTAGACGTAATTATAAACGTTCTGAACCAATCAATGCAAATAAGAGTTTCAAATATAAGACCATCATATCCAAATTGTTTCCCACCTATGCAAGTGTCCGTCATACAAGCTCAGCGTCCGGCGTCACGTTTAAAACTTTTTGTCGATTTCGCCTATTGGAACGATCCTAATAAGTTGGTCAAACGTCTACACCTCCTGCACGCCTCCCAACAGGCTGGACATACCGGTCATGAAGGTGAAATTGTAGAAATAGAAGAGGAGCTTCGTCATGCTGGCATTATTGTGTGATGGATCCACGTGGCAACACCCCTTCACCTATAAAAACAGCAATTGCTCGCGAGTTGCATAAACCAGCTCGCCGTATCTATCCACGGCGTCATGTTGTTTCAAAAGGAATTGATGAGCTTTGGCAAGCCGATCTCGTTGAAATGATTCCCTATGCCAATACTAACAATGGTATCAAATATCTGCTCACAGTCATTGACGTCTATTCCAAAATGGCGTTTGTTGAACCTGTGCAAAATAAAACAGGTAACCTAGTTACTACAGCCTTTAAACAGATTATTCAAAGAGCTAAACGACAACCTCGCCTCCTCCAGACCGATCAAGGAAAGGAGTTTTTCAACAAGGAGTTTTCTACGTATATGCAAGAACTTGGCGTTCATCATTATTCCACCTATAGTAATTTAAAGGCAAGTGTTGTTGAACGTTTCAACCGAACGTTAAAAACATACATGTGGCGGGAATTTACAGCAAGAGGATCTTACCGCTGGGTAAACCTAGTGCAGAATCTAGTATCACGTTACAACAATACCAAACATAGAACTATTGGAGTAAAGCCGTGTTTGGTAATAAAAAACACTCCACGGCTGAATCGCATTCATCATAGCATCAAAACAGCTGACCCACAACGTCATCGTTTTCACGTAGGTGACTATGTACGCGTCAGTAAACATAAATCACTCTTCTCAAAAGGGTACACACCAAACTGGAGCACAGAAATATTCACCATTCGCCAAGTGAAACGTACCCATCCAGTCACTTATCTACTTCAGGACAGTAACAATCAGCCCATCAAAGGAGGATTCTACGTACAGGAACTTCAAAAGACACTATATCCTAAGCATTATCTTGTTGAAAAAGTGATTAAAAGAAATGGCAATAAACTCTATGTCAAATGGTTAGGTTTTAATTCCTCTTTTAATTCTTGGATTAATAAATCCGATCTTGTATAATTATTCTTGTTTATTTTATTTTAACCTCTCTAATCCTCTCCTTGTCGGGTTGGGCGAGTGGTCTAAGGCGTTCGACTTAAGTTCGAATTTTCTACATAGAAAACGAGGGTTCAAATCCCTCACCCGACACAACTTTTTATCTCAACATTGGTTGGCAACACTGCCTTGTAAAACACTAAACAAATCAATACCTTTTTGACATCAATTTGTTTCTCTTCAAGTAAGCTCGACTTGGCTCGAGGGAATAATGAAACAAACACCCACTCGGCTTCACTCGGCTCTCTTCACTACTGCTCGGCTCAAAACACAAAAACAAGGTTCCCCTTCCTCTCACCGGGCAAGTTGAGCGCGCCAGTCCAGCATGTAGATCAAGAGAGAAAACACATCCCAGCTTCCCACCACTCAGTACGTCCTACTGCCTCGAGCTATACCAGCTTCGGCTGACCTCGACTGCTCTCGCTACTGCTCGGCTCAAGCCCGCAGGCTACCAGCCTCTTGCATATACACAGAGACTGCTCCCATCAAGAGCATAGTTGGCTGACAGTCGTCAGCCTGTGCGGAGCTCTCCGCCATGCCCATCCCCGCTCCCCCTCCTCCTCCCCACTCCCCCGCCCCCGCCCCCTCCCCCCTCCCCACTCCCCCGCCCACGCACCTGTGGCCACAGGTGCAAAAAGTGGATGACCTTGACATGACCATATAAGGACTGTGTTCGGATCCACCTTCTCCCACTACTACTGGAACCAACTAGAAAAGAAAGGAGTACGCAGTGGAAATGGATGTTAATTTCTGACCTGTGCTGGGCCCGTATTTGCAGGCCAGATGTGCCGAGCGACTCCAGACTCCGTGAAGGTGGTCCCACGACGAGTGGTAGGAATACCCTCCTGGTGCTAGAAAGCTAGAATAAGTTAGGCCTAGGTTTGAAGAGAGAGAGAGAGTGAGAGAGAGAGAGCAGCCCGATCGCCCAACACTACTAAATGAGACACATGGGTAAAGAAATGGAAATTTAATGAATTGAAACCGAACACACAAAGAAACCCAGCCAGAATAACACACACAAAAAAGAATACCCTTCACCTAGGGGTCAAATAAAGTCACTTTCAAACGGGGAAGATAAATATAAATAACAATAAATAACTTACGATAGTAAATAACGTTAACAAATTAAATTCATACCTGTGCTCACTTCGGTGAAAACGATGTAAAAAGGGAGGAAGTAAAAGATCAAGAGGCAATCGAGCCGCTCGCTGGTCAACAACAATCACTTCTCAGCCTAGAGATGGATGGTTGTCATGACGACCACAAATAACAAGCATAGCAAAGATAAAACAAGAGGCTGTGTGCGTGTCGCAGAGGCTGTGGCGAGCAATGGGGATGCGATCGAGCTGGCAGTCCCCAGAGAAAAGAAAAGCAAAACCAAAGATACTATAAGAAGAAACAAATGACGTCAGGTGTCCGTGAAATATATCATGATACATACACGCAATCAAACACACAAAATGCTAGCCGACGATGCAGTAATAAAACACAAAGCAACTCGTGCTTGTAAGTAGTCTAGCAAAATATGCTAAACCTATATAGTCCCCAACTTACGTTCCGAGTTCGAACTGAATACGGTAAGGCCTACTTAAAGTTACCGCCGTGATCCAGTTGCCCGAAGCATGGAATGAAAGGAAAACATAAGGGCTAAAATATATGGTGTCATGCCTCGTGTTGGGAGAATGGTCGAAACGCCAACGTCCACAAACCACGGGAGACCCATTCGAAGATATGCCCAATCAAAACAGCATCAATGCACCTGGCAGCAAGAAAAACATACCCTCACAAAATCACTCGCAGATATATTTCACGGCACAAATAAAAGGTTAAACGAAGACTCAAACAAAATAAAACAGGAGACCGCCATTACGATTGGTTCCACAGCAAATACAAGCACACGACGAAGATCAAAAAGAAAGGTTAAATTTAGGAAATGAGCATAGTGGACACAAGGTTAGATGTATTACTTACATGAGTAAATGGAAGGCTTCGGCATAATAACAATGTTAAATAAAAAGGAAAACATTACATTTTAAATAATAAGGCGGAGAGCCTCAAGGCACGTCCGGACAGAAAGTATCTCACATGGCGTCTGAGTCTACCGGGACGGCCGCCAAAGAAAATAAAGAAATGAGAGATGTTAAACATGGCTCAAGGTCCTTCTTGGTGTAAAATAATTTTTCATATGATCTGCCTTTTCGTTTTTAAACTTGAACCAACGAAGGAGGTATGTTACTTAGAAGGAACTGATTTCTCCTAAACAGTTATGAAAAGCAAAGAGGAATTGTTTCGGTCCGAAAGCACAGACCCTGATCAGGAATCCATTGCGATCACTAACTTCCAAACTCACCAGCCACGATTCATGAAGGCTTGAAAATATTTTTAGTGATCCTGAAGTCGCTCATTTTCGAGATGTGTGTGAATGGTTTAATCCTTCTCTTTTGTATTTTTAGCCTACATTTCACATTTTGAAAAAATGAGGAAAAAGTAGAATTATGAGATCGATCCGGGCAAATGTGTGTATGTCTGTCTGTCCTTCTGTCTGTCTGTCTGTCTGCGTGTGTCCCCCCCCCCCCCCCCCTGTCAACTCCTAAATGGCTGCAGCAATCGAAACAAAATCTGAATATCTCAATGCGGTATTTGAAAATGATGTCAGTGGTACCAACTGCTGAAAAATCGCAATTCTATTTCAAAATTCGCACACGTATAGATAATCATATTTCAGTTTAATTTCCAGGAGGCTATACACGGCAGTGTTGCCAAAATAAATCTAAGCCTGCTGATAGGTCCAATTTTTTAATGGATTTACCTTCTACACTATCAATTGGAATTCAACCAAATTTTGTATGTGCTATGTGTACATAAACAGATATGATTGAGCGTATTCTTAAGAGCAACCAGGGCGGCCAACTGTTAATAAATGCATGTCTCTATTTTTGTTACCCTAATATCAATATATCAGAAAGTATGCAAGCCAATAGCTCTAAACTTTGCACACGTATAGTACCTGGCATTCTAGATTAATTTGGAGTAACTAACATACCTCAGTACTGCCAACATGATTCTAAGTCTGCTGATAAGTCCATCTTTAAAATGCATGTAACTTCTATACTAACTAATGGATTTCATTCAAAATGGGCACAACAATAGATCGTATTATTTCAGATTTTTCTGACCAATATATGCATGACATTGTTGCCAACATGATTTTACACGCGCCGTTAGATCCAATGTTTAACTGCATGTAACGTTCATGCTATCCATTGGACTTCAACCAAATTTTGTATACTGTACCTTAAGAGATGGAATGAGAATATATTCCGTCACCAGGGTTGCCAACTGCAGTATTCTATTAGGCTACATTAGGCTTCATTAAGCCAGGGATACAGTATTTCGAACGAATTTGAAATTTCTATATTACCAACTTAATTTCGTCATTATTCTAGATAGATCCACATAGATTAATCATTGACATGAATCTTAAATTTTAAGAAACATAGGCTCTTTATTTCGTCACGGAACTTCTTGTTTTAATTAATGCAGCCAATGGCCAAATACTTTTCTTTTCAGGACGGGTCAGAGAAGGGATATTGGAAGGAAATGGGCCGTGGACCAATTGAAAGGAACCGTCCCGGCATTTGCCTGGTTTTGGAAATGGGAAACCACGAAAACCATTTTCAGGACGGCCGAGGTGGGATTCAAACCCACGCTCTCCCGATGCCAGCGAGGAACGAGGTAGCGCGTTAGCCCTCTCGGCCACCGCGGCTGGTGTCTCTTTTGAATGACGTCTGATATTTTGACTCACGTGTCGCTCAATTCTTTATTGTTGCGCAATCGCAAATTTCTAGTACACTTTCTGTGTCCAAGGATTTTTCTTAAGATCTTTCTTTCTTTCTTTCTTTCTTTCTTTCTTTCTTTCTTTCTTTCTTTCTTCGATGTCTTTCCAGGTTGTTAATCGTAGACATTCTTAAGCATACAGTCACTCTAATTGGATCACTTTCTGATATTGTCTGAACTTAGACTTGATTGAGATTGCTTTCTTGTTTAGTATTGTTACGGCTGTGAGTTTGTTTCATCGCTCGCCGCATGAGTCACAACTGCCCCGGGGCTGGGCTGCTCTGCCTCAGTGTATTGCGTGCGCCTTATGCAACAGGACTACTAGGACCAAGGGATGGTCCAGAATATTCGTGACTGAGCCAGTGAAGGAAATCTCGAGAAGCCGTGAACCCTGGATGGGTCTAGAAGCATTTATTGAGTCACCGGCCTGCTATATAAGAGCGACCTGTCAAGCAGTTGTTGTTGTGTTTTACGAGCTAGTGCGAGCGTTTATCCTGAGCGACTGAAGTGTGATGACTTGCGAAACCCCTAGTGAAGCCGTTTCTCTTGACAGCGAGGAAGTGAGAAGCATACAGGGGACTGCCTGTATTTTGAGTGAGTGTGATTTCACTGAGCGTCAGAGATATTGTGGTGAAGTGCCGTGCGAGTTACGAAATCCAGTGACATTGTTTCCCTGCTCGTGAACAGCGAAGCAGCGTGTTGAAGGCTATCGTAAGTAACTGTAATTTGTGTACAAAAGGAAGAGTTGCATGTAGTTCTGTCAAGGCCACCAGACTCATTAGCGAGAGGATTAACTGTTGACAAGTGTAAAGGGAGCAAGAGCTCTCCATAAGCAAGAGACTTGAGGAAACTGGAGTAAGGTTCCAATTGCTTGTATTTGCTGATGAGTAGTGTATCATTCTGGCCGCAATAAAATTAATTATTTCTTTAAAGGAACATCCTGTGTTGTGCTTTCTACCCACCGTAATCCAGTTAACAAAAGTGCCACTAGGGGGTGGCACGTAACAGTATTAATTATTTTTATCATCATCATCATCATCATTGTCGTGATTCTACAGTATTTGCACTTTATTTATCGATACAATTCTTTAAGCAAGGTCTCTTTAGGTACGGTAACTGTCATTGTGCATTGCCCTTAATTCTCACTCAGACTAGTGGGATCATCTATATCTCTTTTATCTCTGTCTCTTTTTTGTGCGCTCGTTTATTTTGTCGAACCCTGGAAGATCAATCAACTTTTTCCAATAGCTCGCTCTCACAGCACAGTTCATTTGAAGCCGTCAACAACGTGCGCTAAAGCTGCTTTCAGCAGATTTGCTGAAACAACTAATTAGGATATTGATGCAATAGTTTGTTGCTGGACATTTGTTTTTTAATGTTACTTTTCATTTATTAATCACATGGGACACCATATGAATTTGTACTATTCATATTAATTCACGTTTATTTTCCATGTTTTGTACAAGCTTGCGGGTTATGACTAGTCCGATTTGATTCACGTAATATGTGTTGGCTGGTTCCTCAGTTGAGGGGCTGTGGCAACGGGGTCATGTAGCCCCATGTACATTGGGTGTGTGTGAGTAGAATCTGTCTGATAACCGGTGTTAATAGTGATGGCTGTATTAGTGTTTGTTATCAGTAATTCAGGCAAGGACTGCAGACGATCAATTTCAAGTAGTTCCTACTTTTGCTACCAAATTCTACCGCTAACGACACCCAACTACGAACTTGGCTACTAGATGCCACCACAACTGGCACCTGGTGGCAAACGATGGAACACAATAGAACATTATTCAAATCTCAGCTACAAATTTAGCTTAAGACAATTGTAGTTAGTGAAAGGTTCTTTTACATGACATAAACAATGACATGGGCTTTTTCCTGTGAGGGCACCTTAAGAGTACCGACAGCGGTGGCTACGCTCAATAAAGCGAAGCGTTAGGTCATGTGGCCAAGCTCTTTGCTGACTCAATAGACGCGGGTGTTCGAGCCCCACTTTACTTCCCCTCCGAAAGAAGGCATACTAAGCGATTATTAATGCTCTTGAAAAATCCGACGACTTCGTCCGAGTTCAAACCCGAGATCTTGCTACCAACTACGCCACAGAAGCCGTGTAAAGTAGGCCTATGTTGAGTGGATCCGAAATGGGCTGCCATTAATGGTTTTAACAAAGTGGTCGGCAGAGCACCATTCCTTTGTGGGGAGAGTTATTTCAAAATTATGACTCTCCGATTACTGTACAAAGAGTGTTTTGCCACCATTTTGACTTCCTGAATATTGGGAACTGCCTGTGGCCATCAAGGTAACCAGACTTATCCACCCCAAGTTTTTTCCTGTGAGGGCACCTTAAGAGTACGGTACCGACAGCGGTAGCTACGCTCGCTAAAGCGAAGCGTTAGGCCATGGGGCCGAGCTCTTTGCTGACTCATTAGACGCGTGGGTTTGAGCCCCACTGTCAGCCGTCCATGAAATGGATTTCAGTTTTTTTTCCCACCATTTTCTACACCAGGCAAGTGCTGGGACAGTTCCTTCTGACAGGCCACGGCTGCTAGAGTACCCGCAAGAAGAGCTTGCCGAAACTCAACGATGCGCAGAGACCAATATTAATCGGCGTAGTTTAATGCTCATTGCGGGGCTCCTGTGTGTCCCCCGAATGCTGATTTATGGGCTCACTGCTCACTCCATCCTTCAACAACGCTGCTCACTCCGAGGCACGGTTTACAGCTGTAAACCAAGCGTAAACCCAGTCACAGTTCAGCCTGCCAAACCTGGGCAGACGATCCGTTCAGACCTGCTGCTAGCGAGCTACTACTGCGAAGTGGGAGGGGCGTTGTATGCCATTACCGAGCACACCCGAACACCCGATTATGGCCGAAGATCTGCGCAGTATTCTTCGGCAAGCTTTTCTTGCGTCTCCTCTACCTGGCTCACTGCTCAAGTGCTCACTGCATTCTTCAACCATGCGAGCCCACTGCGAGACGTGGTCTACAACTGTAATTCAAGCGTAGAGTGAAAAGAAGCAGAATACAATATAGGCTAATTAGAATAGGTTACTGAGTCCTGGCTCAGGTAATAACTACTGTGTAAGGCATTACATACACGCGCTGAGATCTCACTTCAACCCCAGTCACAGTTTAGCATGCCAAGCCTCAGTCTGGGCAGACGGTCCGTTCAGAATTGCTGCCAGCGAGCTACTGAAGCCAATTGGGAGGGGCATGTTCTGCCATTACCGAGTCCACCCGAACATTGCCGAAGACCTGCGCAGGAATCTGTGGCAAGCTCTTCTTGCACGTATTCTACCTTCCACATGCTTGCCCAGTTTCTTATGTCTTCATCCATTCCATCTTTCATCCCGGCGCGCACGTCGCCCACGGGCGTCGACTAGAAAGACTTGCACTCGGCCTGTCGGAAGGCTGCACACAAAAATAATATTACCTTAAGAGTAAAATTACTGAATGTCTAATCGCAGAAATGTTAAACCGTTTGATATTCGGCATTTGGAGGAATTTTGTCCAATGAAGTGATGATCACTTTTCCAGTCACGTTCAGGTTGAATTAACTGTAGTGTGTAGCGATACAAATGGCAAATTTTTCTCTATGTATTCATGAGAAGAACAAATAAAATTTTCCATTATTGACAATTTACTACGTTGTTTACGTCGTACTATTCTTTACACTCACGGCTTGCTGCGTGGCTCAGCGGTAACGTTCTCACTTGCTGTTCCCAAGGTTGCAGGATAGAAACCTGGCACAGCCGGTTGACATTTGAGTGTGCACAAATATGATGAAGCCGTGTCAGTAGATTTACTGGCACGTTAAAGATCCTCTTCGGGGCAAATTTTGGCACCCCAGCGTCCTTAAAAACCACAGTTGTTAAAGGAGACGTAAAACCAATAACATATTATGATTATCATCTTTACACTCAACCTCATAAGTGATGGTTAAATATTAATTTTGCTTATTTATGGATTCGCGTGGCTATTCTCGAAATACTACAGTTGATTTATTGATGTGTAACATCTTTCCACTCGGTTGCTTGATATTTTTTAGGGAGTGATTTTGAAAAATGGGACGGAAGTGGATCGGAAATATCGAGGTGGCACCAGCTGGCAGTGGTGGATCGAACGTAAGTGTAAGACGCACGGCCAACTCGATCGATCGATCCAGTTGGCAGTGGTAAGAGAAACAACGAGCGCGCGGTGTCGGAAATTGAAACCATGGCGTACTCTCGGCCATGTGGAATGTATATGACATACTGAAAGGTAAACGCTCATGCGAACTCTGGTGTCAAGTGATTGAAACAAAGCACATGGTACATGTTCGAAGTCTTCGTATCAGTATTTAAATGGTAAAATGCTTTAATATCAAACATTGTAAGTAGTCGGCATTGCCTGTATTATGTTTCGGAACAATGGCTATTCAAATATTAACCCACATAAAGGTAATGCAGTCATCAATATAATATAATTGTTGTGGTTATACGAGAATTGAGCAAGCCTTCATGAACTATTGCGGAATACATTCTTTTAACTCACAAGAGGGCCTATTCATAAGGCATTTTAAACTCAATTTCACGCAGGAACATTATCGAAACAAGCAAAATATAAATGAAACTTAATTCCGTAATGCAGTATTATTGGAACGTGGAAATAAGTCACCATCTTGTGCACAAAATTTGCGTAGTCGAAATAGCAGTGGGGTTAGCACCTATGACTGTGAATCAAGACATCTCGGGTTCGAATCCCGGACGGGGTATATATTTTTGCTACCAGATTATCATTTTAAACGATATTTATCACATCAATATGACTCATTTTAACAGAATCCATACGAAATTACGTGTTGGTATGTGAATCAAGAGGACTTGTTTATAAGGAATTTATGGTTATGAGTGGCGTCGCGTCTATTAATCTAGTTGATCCATATCGTATTCTTTATTTAGGCTAGTGCTGGTGGAAGCTACAAATCAACTTGTAAAACGAGTTCCGTATTATAAACTACAATATCAGTAAAACACTCCCTTTTACAATAGATTAATATTTGTGCCAATAATAGTATAAAATACCTGTGTATCAACAATTTCACGTGCGGTTTCTTCTATGTCAGATGTTACACATCATATGCGACTAGTGGAAGGCTCGTAATTTTTTTTCGAATGAAGGACTGTGTGAACCAACAATAATAATAATAATAATAATAATAACGATTTATGGGTCAGGCCTACAGTATATTCAGATTGGTGGTGAATAAACGTCACTTTCTACAAACCCCCGGATGAGAACCACTGCACGGACCGCAGAAAGGAAGGACGAAAGATCATAGTGAAAGACTGAAGAAATTTTGGGAAGAGAAATTAGTTAGTTAGTTAGTTAGTTAGTTATTGGAGTTTCAAGAGGCGGAACAGCTAGCTCATCTTCCCCTTTGGCAAGAGTAGGAAGTTAAGTGTAGTTAGTGGAAGGTTCTTTTTCATGCCATAAATCTATGAAATGGGACCGCTGACTTAACTTCTCATCCAAAGGAAGGCACTGACGGATTTATTAACGCTTGCATTCAAAGCTTCTAGCCTGAATAAAGCGAGGTTTAAAACATGATATTGTTGCCATATTTGTCATACAATGCACGCCTTAACAATGCATCTGCCATATACCGAAGAATGTGAGTCGTAATTGGAACCACTTTTTAAAAAAATGTGCCTGAGCACATGGCCAAGCACTGTAAACGACCACCGTTACTACTGTAGAGGGTGTAGCTTAACCACATAGAGGAGCGTTTTAGGCGTAATTACTATGTTATTAGGTTAGTGATCCAATTCCATCAGTAAATTTTCGTTTCAATATTGAAATGTGACATTATGATTCGATTTAAATTCGACCATGTTTACGAGATGTGAGGAGGGATCAATATACAGTCACTTGACATGCCATGGAAATCGTCAAATTGGAATTATGCAGAGGCTTCCACAGCAGCTATGGTGATGAATATATCATAGAAGCAAATGTACGAGCTTCGGCCTAGATTAACAACCTCATACTCTAGACTAGGGTTGTACAAAATAGATACCATCTGCCGTGTTCAATAACGTGTAAGTGAATGGAGAAATTGCTCCCAACTAGAATTGCTATGAATAGTATCACATAACCTGTCAAAACCACTTCCAATGAATAATTGTATTTCCACCAACCAGGATAATTCATTTGAGTTACACATTCGGTATAATAATCGTAGGCTATACGTTCAATAGGAAAGCATGTTGGTTCGAATACCAACGCCGAGAGACTTCTCCCAACCTAGGACTGAGACGATTATAAGATACAAATAGAATGTATTGTTTTTTACTTTGTGTGTTTGTCTTCTTGCTTCACATTTATTAATTACTAGCAGAAGTACCCATTCTTCGAACGGTCTTTGGTATTAATAATCAGACGTTTTCAATTGAGATACTGTTGCAAAGGTTAGGGGCTTGGAACCTGTTTGTCGACAAAGAAAAATGATTAGTTAAAATGTGCTCTCCAACTAAATTTACCTAACGTGTTCTTCCTGACGTGAAAATAAAATTGAAAACCTCATAGACGAATCACAATACACGTCACATACAAACTGACCCTAACCGTTGTGTCACGTGCCCATCCACAGGAAGACCCCTTTTATAAAAAATTACAAAATAAAAAAATCAGTTTTTTAGCCTCCACGGCCCAAATTCCTAAAAGCAGCAAAAAATGGTCTACTATTTCAAATCAGGAATTTTTGAAAATAATGTTGGTGTTTGGAGATATAATAGACCTTCTGTACGACATATCGTACGTGTGAGTCGTGTGAAAAATATCTAGGGTTCTCCTTGAACCCCTTAAGCGCATTGATGATTTTTATAGTTTTAGTTGGTTCCGTGACAACCTTATAGCCATTTGCAAACTTTCACAGAAATGTAATAAATGGAGTGGCTTTACTTCTTGCAGAAATAGATGTAAAGTTGGATGTCACCTCTTGAGACACAGTTGTCGTGGTTGATGGGTTTCATTCCTTCATTAGTTTATTAAATGAAATTAGTTTTCTGGGAATATCTAAGAAACTGTTGGTTTTAGAGCCTTAAAATGTATTTTTCGGGGACCCTTTACGGCTCTTTAGTGGCCCCCAGTTTTGTTTCTGACACCATGGGGTTGAAAATGAGCTTTGTCTCGTCGTTGTACGCCATAATAATGATGATAATAATAATAATAATAATAATAATAATATCGTATGGCCTCGGTCGCCGGGTGCAAGCTTTTGTAATTTGACACCCAGAGGGTAGCTTGCATGTCCAATTTCGTTGTTCCTTGAATCACTATGAAAGTCAAGGAGGTTAGATATCTAAGCTCCTTGAACACTATAGCGCTTTCTAGTAGAGAAATGAGGAACTTTGTGTTGGCGGAAACTCCCGAGATTAATTTTGCCATTATGAACATGGCCTACTGAATTCAAATGGGTTCTTTGACATGCCAACATATAATAATAATAATAATATAACAATATAGGGATAGGGATATAATAGACCTTCCGTACCATACCCGCACGAGTAAATCGCGAGAAAAAAATCTAGAGTACCCCATGGCCCCCTTAAGCACAGTATATGTATTGATGAATATTTCAGGTTAATTTGGATCCGTTATAACCTTATAGCCGTTTGCAAACCTTCGCAGTAATGTAATAAATGGAATGGCATTGCGTGTTACAGCAATAGATGGACTTATGAGATTGTGTTGCCATGGTTACCGGCTTGCATTCTTTCATAGTTTCGTTTTCTGGGAATATCTCAAAAACTTTTGGTTTTAGGGCATTAAAATGTGGTTAAAGGGCCCCCGAGTTTGGTTTCTCACATTGAGGGGCTGAAAATGATTTTTGTCTCACCCTCCTACGCCTATTTCAGCATGTATTTTAAGGGGGTAGGCCTCCTTTTATGAGAGGTACGGTGAAGAGTTACATCAATGATTAGTGTCGAACATCTGATGGATATCTGTATCAAATTTTACGTTGATCTGCCCAACCGTTCTCGAGTTATGAGGACACAAACAAGTAGTTCCGTGAAGAACTATACAGCCTATTTTCTTATATTCTGCTCATGTTAATTGCCTCTATCAACATACAAAATTTCAGTTTAATTGCTGTAACAGATTCGTAGATATTGAGAACCGTCTAAATATTTCAGATGGTCGCCAGGTTGGATTTTTATTTTTTTACTATTAAATTAAGATCATCATGTAATGGAAAGGGAGGAGGAAATTGATGTGGATGTGGATGCGAAAGGAGATTTAATATTGAGATCAGAATTTGATAAAGCTTTGGAAGACTTAAGCAGGAACAAAGCACCAGGCATAGATGATATACAGATTGAGTTGCTACGCTGCATAGGAGATGAAGGTCTGATCAGGTTATTTCACTTGGTGTGTAGGATTTATGAGACAGGTGAGGTACCCCTTGATTTCAAGAAGAATGTAATCATCCCTATACCAAAGAAAGTGGGAGCTGACAGATGTGAAGATTACCGTACTATCAGCTTGATTACTCATGCTTCAAAGATCCTGTCTAGAATAATTTACAAGAGGATTGAAAGCCAGATAGGAACGGAGTTGGGTGAAGACCAGTTTGGTTTCAGGAGAAATGTAGGAACAAGGGAAGCTGTACTAAGTCTTAGGCTGATTTTGGAAGGTAGAATAAGGAAAGATAAGAGAACGTTCATGGCTTTTGTAGACTTAGAAAAGGCTTTTGACAACGTTGATTGGACTAAATTGTTTGACATTTTGAAATCGATTGGAATAAAGTACAGGGATAGGAGGGTGATATACAATCTATACAGAAACCAGACAGCAGTCATTCGAGTTGAAGGATATGAGAGAGAAGCTGGTATTCAGAAAGGTGTAAGGCAAGGCTGCAACTTATCACCCATACTTTTCAATCATTACATTGAACAAGCAATGAAAGAAATTAGAGAAAAATTTAAAGTGGGAGTGAAGATTCAAGGAGAAATCATTTCAACTCTGCGATTTGCTGATGACATCGTCATCTTGGCCGACAAGCCTGAGGATTTGAATGAGTTTTTGAATGGTATGAACTCCGTCTTACGGAAAGAATTCATGATGAAAATTAATAAATGTAAAACAAAAATACTGGAATGCAACCGAAATAAATCAGAAACCTCTATGGAGATCAAATTGGCAGGTGAAAAGCTGAAGGAAGTAGGAGACTTCTGTTACTTAGGAAGCAGAATAACCAGTGATGGACGAAGCAAAGAGGATATAAAAAGTAGGTTAGCTCAGGCAAAGAAAGCATTTCTACAAAAAAGGAATCTGCTGACATCGAATATAGATTTAGGTATTAGGAAGTCATTTTTGAAAGCCTTTGTCTGGAGCGTGGCGCTCTATGGAAGTGAAACTTGGACTATTGGTGCAGCAGAAAAGAGGAGAATTGAAGCATTTGAAATGTGGTGTTACAGGAGAATTATGAAGATCAGATGGGTAGATAGGGTTACAAAGAAGTATTAAGACGAGTGGGAGAGGAGAGATGTTTCTGGCGAATGCTAATGAATAGAAGAGATAGATTGGTAGGACACATACTAAGACACCCAGGAATAGCAAGCTTAGTTATGGAGGGAAGGGTCGAGGACAAGAACTGTAGGGGTAGACCAAGGTTAGAATATGTTAAACAGATTGCCCCGGATGTAGGGTGTGGTAGCTATGTAGAGATGAAACGATTAGCTCAGGCCAGGGAGGCATGGAGAGCTGCATCAAACCAGTCAAAAGACTGAAGACTCAAACACACACACATTAAGATTATTGTGTACGTGTGGTATTCAAACTTCAATCGCATGATTAGAACACAAGAAGTAAAAACGAGATTTTAAAATTACGCACAGCAGCCATCTTGTGATTATGCAAACAATTGAAATAAATTAGATGCCAGTGGATCAATATTTGTATAAGCATTTAACGTGCAACGTTTCACGGCACTCGGATAGTTAATTCACGAGAAACGTCCATTTAAATAGTTATACTTCGCGTCGCCGCCATGTTGGATTTGTGCTCACCAGGTTACTGAAAGTCCTATAGGTGAACATATGTTCATAGTCTCTATGAACATAAAGAATTTCAGTTTGGTTGCTGTAAAAGATTCATAGATATTGAGAACCGTCTAAATATTTCGGAAGCTCGCCATTTAGTATTGTTATATGTATAGGCCATAGAGTTATGTACCATTCAAGGACAATTATTGCCTAGGTTCATTATTCAAACTTTCACTTCGATCGCATGATTACGACACCAGAAATAAAAACTTAATTTTAAAATTTCGCACAGCCGCCATCTTGAGGTTATGTAAACAATTGAATTAAATTAGATGGCAGTGCATTACAATCTGCAAAATCATTTACTGTACCTCATTTCACTGCGCTCAGAGAGTTAAATCACGAGAAAAGTCTATTAAAATATTTCAAATTCGCTTGATCGCCATGTTCGTTTTGTACTTTACAGGTTTATGAAATATACATAGGTAAACTTGTATCAGTACCCATTATCACCGTACAAAATTGCAGGGTGATATCTGTAATAGTTTCGGAGATATAGAATGTCAGTGAAATATTTCGCACAGCCGCCATTTTGAGGTTATGTAAACAATTGAACTAAATTAGACTCCAGTACATTACAATGCGCATAAGCAAATGCTGTACCAAATTTCATTACGTTTGGATAGTTAAATCGTGAGAAAAGTCTATTTAAAAGTCTCAACTTCGCTTGGCCGCCATGTTGGTTTTGTAGTCACCAGGTTTTTGAAAGTCTCGTAGGTGAACTTTTAGTAATGCCCTTTATCACCGTTCACAATTTCAGGGCGATATCGGTAATAGTTTCGGAGATATTGAATGCTAGTGAAATATTTCGCACAGCCGCCATGTTGGATTGGTGAGACGTAACAAAATTTGAAGGGCACGGTCGAGGTCACCGGGAATAGTGCTATGAACTAACCGATTTTCGTTGAAATCGCTCCATCCGTTTAGATTTTATTAGGGGGACACACACACACACCTCACACACACACACACGGACAAAAGGTGATCTCATAAGCCTATTTTTTCAAAATTGAAAATAGGCTAAAAATTGTCCACAGACTGACAGACAAAAAAATTATTTTTGCGCGTATCCGTCATATAACAGTCTGAAACGCGCAAATATCGCAAATTTCCCTGGAGATTCAGAAAAAACAGACAAACTTTCATTTTTATATAATTATATAAAGATTATTTATTTAATTAATTTCTTAATTTCCCTCTTGAATTCCAAACTTGTAGAACATGGGTTGGCGACCACGAGACTCCAAGTGACTTCGGCATTGCTTCCATCTACTCGTGCCGGGCTCCTCTCTATGTTCTTTCCTGTCGACTTTACTCTTGTTCTCTTTCGAACCCGACGGTATTAGAGTATCCGAGGCCTAGAGAGACTTTCACTTTCCCTTCTTAATTGGCCATTGTCTCATCTTTCCGGATACCCTCATTGTGTGAGGGGTCATACCTCTTCTATTTCTTTTGATGTATCTCCTGCCTGTGTGTAGTCCCACCACTTATGGTGCACCCTTGATGTGACCGTAGCCTTAAGTTGAATGGCAAACCACTGTAAACCACTTCCAGGATGGATAAGGTGTGAATCAAACCCACTTCTCAGATTCGCCTTACGAGTCTGAGTGTACCCCTTTCCAGCCCTCAGACCAGAAATACATTTATTGGTCGAGCCGGGAATTCCACCCGGACCTCCGGGGTGACAGCCAAGAACACATAAAATAGCTGCATGGCCCTTAAAAAGTGAGGAAGGAGTCAATGCTTATCAGAGCTCATTACAGACATTAGTAACTTAAAGCCAATGCTTCCAGCTCTGCATTCCATTATAATGGATCAGTTGAGAATGAGCACCAGAACTGAACATTCATAGAATGTAAATAATCTCCGATAATCCCCGATTCTTGGATGTCACGGGTAATCTCGAGAACCACTAAATGGGTTTTGATGCTGTTTTCACCATTCTGTAAAGGGTATCTCGAGGATTATTTATGTAGAAAATAATTTATTTATGATCAAAAGAAGCCGAGCAGTAACGATTTCAGTGGAAAAGTCGAAAAAAAATCTGGCGTCCGAGCGCTTTGTAAGCTTACGCTGGGCAAACCGTTAAAAATATCTAAATACTATGAATGTAAGAAGTGTTCAGCATGAAACGTTCTACAAAAAAGTCCGCGAGAGCATATGTCTATCTTCAATACATCGCCCACTATAAGTGTTTTTACGTTTTAATTTCTTCCAACCGTGTCCATTCAACTACTGAGGCGACAGTTTACGAGCTAGCTAACGGCGAGTCTGTCATCCCTGTTCCAGCCTAGCTAGCGGGCGAACCTATTGCCCCATATACAGCCATCAGCAAACCGTTGAGTCGTGTTGAGTTAAGACTTCTAAGAAGGGTGGTTGTGTTTGGAGTTTCCCCGGAAGTACAACTCGGGTTTTCTTCATTTCGCCTGTGGAACACAGTCAAGTTAAGATTGGACGGAAGGGGGATTTGAGTTTCATTCACCTCGCTATTCTCTGAAAGTGCAACTCTCATTTCGTCTGTGAACTTTCCGTTCCGCAAAATTCACAGTCAATATAAGATTGGACGGAAGAGGGATTATATTATATTGAATTATACTGATTGGCGTATAATCTCTATTCAGTATAAAACCAATTCCCCGATTCTTGGATGTCACGGGTAATCTCGAGAACTACTGAATGGATTTTGAAGTGGTTTCCACCATTCTGTAAAGGATATATCGAGGAAGGTTTATGTTGACAATAATTTATTTATGACCAAAGGAAGTCAAGCACTAATGATTTTAGTGAAAAGGTTGGAAAAACACTGGCGTCCGAGCGCTTTTTAGGTAGATTTCATTAGAAAGCTAACTATTGCAATGGGTCCCATGTTTCGACTTCCGGAAAATTTCGACATATCTTCGCGTTTCACATCCCCCAGACCCCAAAACCACCGTCAGTTCAAAAGTTTATATATAATTTATGTATATATATATATATATATATATATATATATATATATATATACACATATATATGTATATATGTATATCAGTTTCTTGTGGACACGATAACTGCCGTAATTTTTCACCAATCACTTTGAATTTTTTACATAATATGTATCCCCTTAAAATCTCGGTCGAGTTCGTTAATGGGAAAAATCGGTTAAGGGGGTGGAAATGGGAGTCTTTTTTCGAAAAAGTGAAATATCGTTATAACTCTCTTAATATCTGAAATATTGAATCCATTCAAAGTTCATACTATGTGTCGGACAAGGCCCTAAAATTTATATTTGAAAAGTTTTTTGATAGCACCAACCATTGACCAAAGGGGTGGGAAAAAGTGTTTTTTTTTTCGGGTAACATTAATCATATCTCTGTTAATAGGCACAATATCAAAACCGTACAAAATGGACAATATTCCTCCAATAATTACCTACAACTTTAGTCTGAAAGAATTTTTGATATGACCCACCATTACGCCACGGGGTGAGCAAAATGATTTGAATTATAAGAAAATGCCAAGTGCCAAGAGAGGTTGCCATGACAACTTTACTTTTAATTGATGAGGGATGAGCCATCAGCAGTTGCTATGACAACGCCACTGCACGAGATAACATTCAGTTTTCCATCTGTATGTGGGAAGCGACTTCGGTATCGGAACTGGTAGCATGCTGAACTTCAATGCCCAAGGTCGCGGGTTCAAACCCGGCTGAAGTCGTCGGATTTACTAAGAGCGCTAAAAAAAACTGAGTTTGCTTTCCTTCGGAGGGGAAGTTCCAACGTTCGTTGCGAGTGATGGTTCCGGTGGCATCTAGTAGCCAAGTTCACAGCTAGGTGTCGTTGATGGTAGTATTTAAGGTAGATTTCATTAGAAAGCTAACAATTGCAATGGGTACCATGTTTCGATTTCCGGAAAATGTCGACATATCTTCGCGTTTCACATCCCCCAGACCCCAAAACCACCGTCAGTTCAAAAGTTTATATATAACTAGCTGAAATACCCGTGCTTCGCTACGCGTCATAAATAAATTAAAATGTGAAGGTGACAGTTAAACCAGGGGATAGGCGAGGTACTGCGCAGAGGGAGATTAAGGATGGAATATTTTGTCCAACTACACCGTTCGGCGTTGACCGTGTTTTATAGCACAAATTTAGGTTGTATTCGCTAACCGTTGGAGACACCTTTCGGATAGAAAATGTAATTTTAAACCTCGTATATGCCATCAAAATTTTGCTATTTCTTAGCGTTCACTTTTTATTTGAAATGGAAATATGAAAGTTTGAAACCAAAGGGTGTAGTGACGTCACTAAAATGGTCGCCATTTTTAAATAGTGCAAAGTATTAAAATCAAAAGTAGCCTATATGTTAACCAGGTAAATCAGCTACTTCCATGTAAAATTCATGTAAATCGGACCAGTGGTTCTTGCGTGATTGAGTAATACACAGACACACACCATCTCATTTTTAGCCTCGCTTCGCTCGCGTCATAGTCGTGTCATATTGTTATTCAATGAAATGCATGTTTCACCCCGTTAACACCCCTTTAGAACCTGAATATCCAAAAATCCCTCCTTAGTAGAATTTTTCGACACACAACAAACATATCCTCTTCTTCTAACTTTAATAGTTTTGGTTGGTCGATGAGAGTGAACATCCAAAAATCCTTCCTTAGTGGACGTTTTTCTTCCAGAATTTCACCCCTCCCCATAGGCCCCTTAAATTGGATTTATGAAAAAACGGTCGAACACCTACTTATTTTAATTAACTTATTTATTCATTTATTTATATTTAAGCTGATTGAAACTCGGAGAAAATCAAACTCCTCGCCTATGTCGTTTAAGAGATACACGCTCCGTTTGGAATCTTTCAACCCCCACTTTTCATCCCTTTCACCTCATAATATACACCAAATCGAAAAACCATTAGACATGTGTCAGTTTATTCTTAATGATTAGAATATATGCCAAGTATCACATCCCCAAATGAAACCACTCGTGAGATATTGTTATTCAATGAAATGCACGTTTACCCCCTTAACACTTCTTTAGAACCTGAATATCCAAAACTCTTTCCTTAGTGGACGTTTTCGACATACCACGAACATATCCCCTAAATTTCATGTTTCTAACTTCAATAATTTTGGCTGGGCGATAATATTTCTTGATATTCCTGAATCTTAACTTGTCTTAATTCGGCTAACTCCTGAATACTTATTATTTCATATCCATCATATATGCCCAATCTAAAGTAGTGCATCTTATCCCTTTTTTTCTCTATCCAATCTCTCCGTTCCTGAGCGTAATTTCTTCGGTCGTGCTCTCTGTAAGGGATCTTCCGCCATATATCATTCCATTTTCTTTCCATATCCCATAGTTGCTCTACTATTTTACCTACTTCCTCCCTGAACATTCTTATCTGTTCCAACGGTGCTATTTCTATTTTCCCTTCTTTCTCCATGCGTTTCGCAAATTTCTTCTTCGTTTTTATTAAAGACCTTTTAAGCTTAGGGATTTCCTTATACAATTCCTCTAATTCCTGTTTAGGTATTGTATAACAATTTTTTCTTGCCCTTTTACCAATTTGGTCTATCTTCTCAATTTCCTCGGAAATACTTTCTCTTTGTTCCTCAATTCCTTCTTTCTTTCTTGAATTAAAATCTTTTAATTCCCAAAGTTTGTCATCCATCTTCTCATGCTCATTCCGCATTTCCTTAATTATATCCAAGAATTCTTTTACTTCCTTCCAGGTCGCCATTTCTACTTTTTCCTGATCCTGAACACGGAGATTATCGTTCTTTTCCCCTTCGTTTTCCGAGCCTACTTGAACCTGCATTACTACTTGAGACTTTGAGTTATCTTTACTATTGTTATCCTCTGTACTAATTACATTCTCCCTTGGAGTCGGTTTACATTTTTCTTTTTCCATTTGGAGCTCTAAAGGCTCACTTGTTACCCTGTTGTCTGCAGACATGTTACCTTCTCTTCGTGTAACTATGTCTCCAGGTGCACTCATGCTTTCTACAGAAACCTTTACAATTTCCTTACTTGGGTACGCTTTATCACCTGTAATTTTACATTTATCTGGACTCTCTACCCTTACATCTTCTGAGAGCCTCCGCCTCTCTTCACTTAATGACATCATATTAGAATACAATGGGCTACTCATGCCACATCGCTAAAACATGCTTGAGAGATGGTAACTGAACTTTTGTGTCCCAATTTCTTCAAAAATTTACTTTGGTACGGGTATTTACTACAACGTACCCTTTTGACATCTTTATTCAAACTCCTCAACTTTATGGAAGTATTTAAAATTCAAAATTTCGAAAAACCATTTTTTTTTCCAAAAAAATGAAAATTTTGATTTTTCGAGAAAACTCGGGTTTTCCCTAGGAAAACTCATCCCTGCGTACTGGGCGCCAAAAAGTTATGATTTGCTGGGGGGTTGTTTAATCCAGGGCTGCTCGGTGTGAGTTTCTAGGGACCCAAGCGGTCAGTTAACATTATACGTTGTAGCTATTCCTAATATCACTTTACTTTACATGAAACGACCGTCTTAAGTGTTCCTCTAGTTATTAATCCAAGCACATTACTTTGTATACCCCCATGTGCCCTTTTAGCAAGAAATATGCAAATCACAGTATGCCAGCATTGCTCAATTCGGGATTTTCGGGGTTGTAGTATGTTCTCCCACTCTGTGACTTACACATTTTGGATTAAATAGAGGATACACTTGCAAAAATAACAACAAAATCAACTCCTATTTTAACACATTTAATTAACCAAAATTATGGCGCTACAAACAATAAAACAATTAAACTACTGACCAAAATCTTCTACTTGTTCCAAGTGAACAAGGAATAATATAGAATTACACAAATATTATATTAAAACACATGGTTTCCTTTAAAACCAACAATTCATAATTATTTTTACTTCCATAAAGTACCTATCTTAAAGTTCCATATAACTACGAGCTCCTTTGGCTCGATATTTTCCAATAATAATGGTGTCATTCCTTTGTACACCTCAAAAACTATTTTTAATCTTTTCTTATCATCAAAACAAATATATATAATTACATTTAAAATTACATGTTAATTATCTACTTCAATATTTGGGCACTTCACATGTTCTCAGCATTTACTATCACTCTCAAGTTTTACAAATTCATCACGGTGATCGGGAAATTACTTGTGTACTCCAGAGTTATAAAGATTACTTGACAAAGTCAAAAACTATGATTACTCCCGGAACCTAGTTATTTTCATTTAACTCGTGGAATCCTATTTCCATACAGCATTACAATAGGGATTGTTATTTATTTTATTTGTCTCACAAGACCATTATCACATAAGAAAACTACGATCTGAACTGGCGAGCGGTAATTTCATCTACAAGGACCTCGGTTCAATTCCCGGGTCATTAACAACTTTAAACACTCACGGTGTATTCATTACTTCTTACAAGACGGCCTTCAGCCACCCCTCCTGCTCCTAGAGTCTGACCGTAATACTTGAGCGTGATTTATGTCTGTGCGGGAAACTTCCCGTTTAGTCTGCGGGTGGAGCTCTCTTCAAAGCTTTTAAACAAACCTTCCTTTCATTTTCAGTTCTTTGGGGAGACCTGGCATCCTCCTTCTCGTTTTACTTTCAACAATATTATTGGGATCATAAACCACTTTCGTAACCTTGGCATTTATTAATTATAAAGGGTCCTCATTGATTGGGAAGATTAATACACATTCTACGACGAATAATTAGGGGCTTTAACAACAAGAGGATTCTAGGTTCGAATCTCTTAACATGCCTCGGGAACCATTCCCATACTGGAGGACTTATACAAAATGCGATTTAAAGTCGGCCGTGGCCTACATGACCTACGCTCAATAATACCATACATTTGCTCCCTTTTACATAATAACACACACATGGCCTCGTGATCTACGTCACAATTAGAGGACTTACAACATATCTCAATTCACTGCAATCAACTACCCTTCATAAGTAACTTACCAAGTACTTTAACTTTTACGCGTTCCTAGCGTGACATTTTATTTTAATTGCGCTCCGTTGCGCTATACATTATTTTTAAGCCTATCGTCTTCCAAAGAACTGATAAATTCCATATTAACAATTGATACATATCTCAATTTTTATATTAATCTTTTCCTTTGACAATAATTGCTCTATTTTAATAACATGCGTTAATATCATGTCTTAAATTTTTTATTAAGGCTCCAACGCTCTTATGTTCATATCATTCAATTTGATCTTCATTTATATTTCCTTACCTTGTTATTATTATTATTATTCATATTATATCTTCATTCCTTACAAAAGCTCAAAAGCTATTTCTTTCATATAACTCAAATTTACCTTTATTTAAATATCTTTCATGATAATTATTATTATTACGCTTGCTCTTATAACATTCGTCAAATACACTGACATTTTATTCATACATTTCCTCTACAGGATTTATTCTTTCAAATAATTATTTATAATTTCTCAAAATTCTATTTTTGTTCAGACCGCGTTCTTATTCTGTATTTAGTTATTTAGAAACATCCCTTTTTCTCAAAAACTCCGGTGAATTTGTACATAATCATTTCCCGACACCAAAACATAATGAAAATCTTTACTCACATGTTTAAGGTCGTTTTTTGACCCTTCTCCTCGTGCGATGTGTCATTTTTGGCCCACTTTTAACTTACTCCATCGTGTACAACTTCATTGCATGTACAGATATATCTTGACACATATTTAACACGTACATATTTAACACTAATAACATTTTAAATACACTGGTGTATCCGTTTAGAACACACAATAAAACACTGAAAATATATTATTTTTAACACTAAAATCTTGATATATTTACACTTCACAATTTTTGATCACTAGACCGCTATTTAAGCCTATCACACGTGACCTCATGATCTCCCGTCTCCAAGGGTGAAATTTAGTAATGTCGGCTTCCTATCCTCTCTGAATATGAAAGTCTCGAATCATCTACTTCCTTCCTGCAATAGCACTCCTTCGAATCCCGTTCTGGACGATCTGCTATTCCTCTGACACGAACGGCTCCCCTTTTAGATTCTGTTTATTGATCTTAATGAAAGTCTGTTCTGTTCACGGTCCCCTTGATAATTTATCGGTGACCTATGGATTTTTAGCAACTAATACTTCTTGCGTCTTAGTGCTTTTGAATAGTTCGTCTGCTTTCTTGAAACGAATGTCTATAGTTTCCTGTCTTCTCCTTTGCTTATTCGGTTCTAGTACTTCTAATCTTCGAGAATACTTACGAACCTTATTTCTCTGTCCCTGCTCGGGTTCTTTAAATTAGATAAACTGTTTATCTCTCTGTTACGGTACTTCCGTACGCTATGATACTTTTGGTCGTTTACTTAAAGACCTATCGCCTTGAGTCCTACGTTCGCAGCCTGCTCTGTCTGTATTTTACGAACTTTTCACTGTAAACCTTTTTACTGTCGGACCTAAATCCTGTAACTAGGATTTTCCTACTTTTTCAAACACGGCGAATCTGTACTTTTACTTCTTTACAACTCCTTACGGAGGTACGTAAATTATTAATAACGCGACGCCCGTGGCTATCGGATATTCTTCATTCGGTGCTTATACTCGTTGCAGAGTATGACCTCCCCTGAAGTTCATACGTTTTAAGACTTTGACGCAGCATCTCCGCTCACGGAGTGCTCGTTGTAAAACTGCATGATGCGTAGTGACGCCCCCTCGGGCTCTTGAATACTGTCTTCGATGCTTGATACAGCGTGACGCCCCCTCACGGGCTGTCGCAATGACTGCATGTTTGGTCTGGCTCTGCCAGAAGCTTTATACTCTTTAGTCACAAAAAGATAAAACTCTAGTCCTTTTCGTGACCCTTTTAGATTCTGTTTATTGATCTTAATGAAAGTCTGTTCTGTTCACGGTCCCCTTGATAATTTATCGGTGACCTATGGATTTTTAGCAACTAATACTTCTTGCGTCTTAGTGCTTTTGAATAGTTCGTCTGCTTTCTTGAAACGAATGTCTATAGTTTCCTGTCTTCTCCTTTGCTTATTCGGTTCTAGTACTTCTAATCTTCGAGAATACTTACGAACCTTATTTCTCTGTCCCTGCTCGGGTTCTTTAAATTAGATAAACTGTTTATCTCTCTGTTACGGTACTTCCGTACGCTATGATACTTTTGGTCGTTTACTTAAAGACCTATCGCCTTGAGTCCTACGTTCGCAGCCTGCTCTGTCTGTATTTTACGAACTTTTCACTGTAAACCTTTTTACTGTCGGACCTAAATCCTGTAACTAGGATTTTCCTACTTTTTCAAACACGGCGAATCTGTACTTTTACTTCTTTACAACTCCTTACGGAGGTACGTAAATTATTAATAACGCGACGCCCGTGGCTATCGGATATTCTTCATTCGGTGCTTATACTCGTTGCACAGTATGACCTCCCCTGAAGTTCATACGTTTTAAGACTTTGACGCAGCATCTCCGCTCACGGAGTGCTCGTTGTAAAACTGCATGATGCGTAGTGACGCCCCCTCGGGCTCTTGAATACTGTCTTCGATGCTTGATACAGCGTGACGCCCCCTCACGGGCTGTCGCAATGACTGCATGTTTGGTCTGGCTCTGCCAGAAGCTTTATACTCTTTAGTCACAAAAAGATAAAACTCTAGTCCTTTTCGTGACCAACTTTTAAAATAATGGTTGCACAATTATAAAAATTATTACTTCAGAAAGCTCGTCTTCTCAACGTCAAATGATCTCATTGCGCATAAGAATCGATCGTGCAATTCGGAGATATTAATTAATTTGTAGTCTTCAGCTGCGTGGGTGTTGCTGTTCATTTTTAATATTCCCCACTCCTCTGGTATCAGTGAATCCCCGATGACGTATATACGTTTGCAGTTTTTTCCTGTGCAATTATTACAGGGTTTTTCTTTACACAAAAATCTCTAATCCGAAATGATTCACAGTCCAGTGTTTATTTACTTATTTTTATTCCTGCAAATGGGTTAAATTTAATTATTCTTCTTCTGGCACATCGGCGGTGTTGCCGTTTTCCTGCAAGCTAAGCTGGATTTCCGAGTCACGCTTCCTTGTCTTACAGTAAAAATTTTCAACTCGTTCTATTAATATCCATGACCCGCTCCTCTCAAGGAGTCAAGAGGCATGATCTCATCTCCTGAACACCTGGTCCTCGCCGCTTGCACAACGTTAGGCTAGAATCCTGGCTTGAAATTTCTCTGTTACATTAGAAACTATATGTTTCTTTCATTCCTTCCCCAAATACATGGATTCGACCCCTTTTGAGCCAATGGTACATGGGTTCACTATTTACTTATATTTTAAGCTGTTTTTCCCGCCGAATTTCAAACTTCTCGCCTATGTCGTTTAAGAGATACACGCTCCATTAAGAATTCCTCAACCCCCAATTTTCACCCCTTTCACCTCATAATATACACCACATCGATAAACCCTTAGACATATGTCTGATTATTTTAATGATTAGTTTATATACCGAATATCACATACCCAAAGAAACAACTCAGGAGATATCGTTATTCAATGAAATGCACGTTTACCCCCTTAACACCTCTTTAAAACCCCAATATACAAAAATCATTCCTTAGTTGAAGTTTTCGACATACAGCGAACATATTCCCAAAATTTCATGTTTCGACCTTTAATAGTTTTCGCTGGGCGTGATGAGTGAGTGAGTTAGACAGGACATTTTCTTTCAATTATTTTTACCAGAATTTCACCCCTTCCCATGGGCCCCTTAAATTGGATTGATGAAAAAAACTTGAACACCTATTAACTTATTTTTAAGCTGTCTTTTTCCCCTGAGGTTGATGAGTGAGTGAGTTAGTCAGTCAGTTAGGACACTTTCTCTCCTTTTTCCCCCCAGAATTTCACCCCACCCCATTGGCCCCTTAAATTAATTTATGAAAAAAACGGTGGAACGCCGATTTACTTAATTTTTAAACTCATTCTTTTTCGCTGAGTTTCAAATTTCTCGCTTATGTCGTTTAAGAGATAGGCCTACACGCTTCGTTAGGAATCCTTCAACCCCCTCTTTTCACCCCTTTCACGTCATAATAATACACCACATCGAAAAACCCTTAGACATAAATGTCTGCGATTTTAATGATTAGTTTATATCCCGAGTATCACATCCACAAATGAAACCACACGTGAGATATTGTTATTCAATGAAATGCAGGTTTAACCCCCTTAAGACCCCTTTAGAACCTGAATATTCAAAAATCCTCCCTTTGTGTATGGTTTTGACATACAACGAACATATCCCGAAAATGCCATGTTTCCAACCTCAATATTTTTGCCTGGGCGATGATGAGTGTGTGAGTGAGTCAGGACATTTTCTTTCAAATTTTTTTTTCTTCAGAATTTCACCCATCCCGATGAACCCCTTGATTTATCAAAAAACTGTCGAACGCACATTTACTTATTTTTAAGCAGTTTTTCCCCCCGAGTTTGAAGAGCGAGTGATCAATCGGTTAGGACACTTTCTTTCCTGTTCTTTTCCCCCAGAATTTCACCCCTCCCCATGGGCCCCTTACATTGGATTTATGAAAAAAAAACGGTCAAACACCTAATTACTTATTTTTATGCTGATTTTATTCCGCTGAGTTTCAAACTCCTCGCCTATGTCGTTTAAGAGATACAGGCTCCGTTAGGAATCTTTCAACCCCCAATTTTCACCCCTTTCACCTCATAATATACACCACATCGAAAAACCCTCAGACATATGTCTTCTTATTTTTAGCCTATTTTCAATTTTGAAAAAATAGGCTTATGAGATCACCTTTTGTCCGTGTGTGTGTGCGTGTGTGTGTGTGTGTGTGTGTGATTCGTGTGTGTGTGTCCCCTAATAAAATCGAAACGGCTGGAGCGATTTCAATGAAACTCGGAATGTTCATAGCACTATTCCCGGCGACCTCGACCGTGCCCTTCAAATTTTGTTACGTCTCTCCAATCCAACATGGCGGCTGTGCGAAATATTTCACTAGCATTCAATATCTCCTAAACTATTACCGATATCGCCCTGAAATTGTGTACGGTGATAAAGGGCACTACCTATGAGACTTTCAAAAACCTGGTGACTACAAAACCAACATGGCGGCCAAGCGAAGTTGAGACATTTAAATAGACTTTTCTCGCGATTTAACTATCTAAATGTAAAGAAACTTGGTACAGCAAATGTTTATACACATTGTAATGCACTGGAGTCTAATTTAGTTCAATTGTTTACATAACCTCAAAATGGCGGCTGTGCGAAATATTTCACTGACATTCTATATCTCCGAAACTATTACAGATATCAGCCTGCAATTTTGTACGGTGATAAAGGGTACTGATACAGGTATACCTACGTATATTTCATAAACCTGTAAAGTACGAAACGAACATGGCGACCAAGCGAATTTAAAATATTTTAATAGACTTTTCTCGTGATTTAACTCTCTGAGCGCAGTGAAATGTGGTACAGTAATTGATTTTTCAGATTGTAATGCACTGCCATCTAATTTAATTCAATTGCTTACATAACCTCAAGATGGCGGCTGTGCGAAATTTTAAAATTAAGTTCTAATTTCTTGTGTCGTAATCATGCGATCGAAGTAAAAGTTTGAATAATGAACCTAGGCAATAATTGTCCTTGAATGGTACTTAACTCTATGGCCTATACACATAACACTCCTAAATGGTGAGCTCCCGAAATATTTAGACGGTTCTCAATATCTATGAATCTTTTACAGCAACCAAACTGATTTTTTTTATGTTCATAGAGACTATGAACATATGTTCACCTATAGGACTTTCAGGAACCTGGTGAGCACAAATCCAACATGGCGGCGACGCGAAGTATAAATATTTAAATGGACGTTTCTCGCGAATTAACTATCCGAGTGCCGTGAAACGTTGCACGTTAAATGCTTATACAAATGTTGATCCACTGGCATCTAATTTATTTCAATGGTTTGCATTATCACAAGATGGCTGCTGTGCGTAATTTTAAAATCTTGTTTTTACTTCTTGTTGTCTAATCATGGGATTGAAGTTTGAATACCACACGTACACAATAATCTTAATGTAATAGTACAAAAATAAAAATCCAACCTGGCGAACATCTGAAATATTTAGACGGTTCTCAATATCTACGAATCTGTTACAGCAATTAAACTGAAATTTTGTATGTTGATTGTGGCAGTTAACATAAGTAGGATATATGAAAATAGGCTGTATAGTTCTTCACGGAACTACTTGTTATTAATGATGAGTTTATATGCCGAGTATCACATTCCCCAATGAAACCAATCGGGAGATATTGCTATTTAATGAAATGCAGGTCTACCCCCTTAACTCCCCTTTAGAACCTGAATATCCAAAAATCCTTTCTTAGTGGGCGTTTGCGGCCTTTGAGGAAGCTGCATACCAAATTTCATTCCAATCCGCTGGGTGGTTTCTGAGATTTCGTGATGAATGTGTGAGTGAGTGAGTGAGTGAGTGGTATTTGACAAATATCTAGTAGATAGTGTCAAGTCTTTGTTATGCTATACGCGGTTGACAGTGCTGTGTGATCAGTTGAGTAACTAACGGGATTTCAAGTAAAGCTCCTCATTTTCTATACCGGTAGTGCAGAGCGCAATTGGCATCCAGTCGGCCGTGTCTCGACTTGAGCTATGTTGCCATGGAAACTATCTGCCTTGCCATTCCTTCATGAGTATATTTTATAATTTGATTAGCCTGTTTTTGAGTGAAAAAGGGCCGAAATCAGAAGAATGAGAAAGACTATCAAAAATTCATGTAGCCAGCGGTTCTTTCTGGGTCCTAAACTATGTGTATGCAAAATTTGGTTGAGATTGGTGGAACGGTGTAGATTTGTATACGGAACCAACCCACCCACATACATACATACATACAGACTTTCACTTTTATATATAAGATATATATATATATATAGGTATGTATATCAGTTTCTTGTGGATATGATAACTGCCGTAATTTTGCACCAATCACTTTGAATTTTTACCGAATATTTATACCCATAAAATCTCGGTCTAGTTCGTTACTGGGCTAAATCGGTCTAAGGGGATGAACATGGGGGACTTTTTTCGAAAAAATGAAATATTGCTATTACTCTATTAATATGTGAAATATCAAATCCGTTCGAAGTTCATACTATGTGTCTGATAAAGCTCAAAAGTTATGTTTGAAACGTTTTTTGATAGCACCAACCATTGACCAAAGGGGTGGGAATAAGTGGGTTTTTCGGGAAACATTAATCATATCTCGGTTAATAGGCACAATATCAAAACCGTACAAAATGAACAATATTTCCCTAATAATTACCTAAAACTTTTGTCTGAAAGAATTTTTGATATGAGCCACCATTACGCCAAGGGATGAGAAAAATGATTTCGGAATTATAAGAAAATGCCAAGAGCTATCAGTGGTTGCCATGGCAACACTACTAAATTGATGAGGGATGAGCCATCAGACGTTGCCATGACAACGCGCTTGCGCGAGATCAGATTCAGATTTCCATCTGACTAAGTGTGAAGCGGCTTCGGAGACGTAACTGGTAGCATGCTGAACTTCTATGCCCAAGGTCGCGGGTTCAAAGCCGACCCAAGTCGTCGGATTTTCTAAGAGCGCTAAAAATCCCTCAGTATGCTTTCCTTTGGAGGGGAAGTACCAACGTTCGTTGCGAGTTGCTGATTGCGGTGGCATCTAGTAGCCAAGTTCACATCTAGGTGTCGTTGACGGTAGTATCTGGTAGCAACATTAGGAACTACTGCTTGGAATTGAGCGTCTACATTCCTTACCTGAATTACAGACTAATACAGCCATCACAATTCACACCGTTTATCAGACAGATTCTACACTCACCCAAAGTACACGGGATTACATGACCGCGTTGTCGCAGTCCCTAAACTGAGGAACCAACCAACATCTCTGCGGGAGATATAATTTTGCGTGAAGAAGTAACAGACCGTTACATAGTTACACAACAGTGTCGAAACCTTGCATAAGGACAGTGTGACCACAAGTATAACAAGTAATTCCGTGAAGAACTATACAGCCTATTTTCATATATCCTGCTCATGTTAATTGCCTCTATCAACATACAAAATTTCAGTTTAATTGCTGTAACAGATTCGTAGATATTGAGAACCGTCTAAATATTTCATATGGTCGCCAGGATGGATTTTTATTTTTGTACTATTTATTTTGTACGTGTGGTATTCAAACTTCAATCGCATGATTAGAACACAAGAAGTAAAAACGAGATTTTAAAAGTACGCACACCAGCCATCTTGTGATTATGCAAACAATTGAAATAAATTACATGCCAGTGGATCAACATTTATATAAGCATTTGACGTGCAACGTTTCACGGCACTCAGATAGTTAATTCGCGAGAAACGTCCATTTAAATATTTATACTTCGCGTCACCGCCATGTTGGATTTGTGATCACAAGGTTACTAAAAGTCCTATAGGTGAACATATGTTCATAGTCTCTATGAACATAAAACAATTCAGTTTGGTTGCTGTAAAAGATTCATAGATATTGAGAACCGTCTAAATAATTCAGAAGCTCGACATTTAGGATTGTTATATGTATAGGCCATAGAGTTATGTACCATTCAAGGACAATTTTTGCCTAGCTTCATTATTCAAACTTTCACTTCGATCGCATGATTACGACACGAGAATAAAAAATTAATTTTAAAATTTCGCACAGCCGCCATCTTGAGATTATGTGAACAATTGAATTAAATTAGATGGGTGTGCATTACAATCTGCAAATCATTTACTGTACCACATTTCACTGCGCTCAGAGAGTTAAATCACGAGAAAAGTCTATTAAAATATTTCAAATTCGCTTGGTCGCCATGTTCGTTTTGTACTTTACAGGTTTATGAATTATACATAGGTAAACTTGTATCAGTACCCATTATCACCGCACAAAATTGCATGATGATATCTGTAATAGTTTCGGAGATATAGAATGTCAGTGAAATATTTCGCACAGCCGCCATTTTGAGGTTATGTAAACAATTGAACTAAATTAGACTCCAGTGCATTACAATGTGTATAAACATTTGCTGTACCAAGTTTCATTACGTTTGGATAGTTAAATCGCGAGAAATGTCTATTTAAAAGTCTCAATTTCGCTTGACCTCCATGTTAGTTTTGTAGTCACCAGGATTTTGAAAGTCTCATAATAGAACTTCTAGTAGTGCCTTTTATCACCGTACACAATTTCAGGGCGATATCGGTAATAGTTTCGGAGATATTGAATGCTAGTGAAATATTTCGCACAGCCGCCATGTTGGATTGGTGAGACGTAACAAAATTTGAAGGGCACGTTCGAGGTCGCCGGGAATAGTGCTATGAACTTACCGAGTTTCATTGAAATCGCTCCAGCCGTTTAGATTTTATTAGGGGGACACGCACACACACATCACACACACACACACACACGCACGCACACACGGACAAAAGGTGATCTCAAAAGCCTATTTTTTCAAAATTGAAAATAGACTAAAAATGGACTCCAAATGACAAGAAGGTTACCGTCATCATAAGACAATAGAATGTTTAAAATATGCATAAAATGACGAAAAACAAAGTTAATTAATCTCCAATTATAAAATACTTTCACGCAATAAATGAGCTCTGATCCTTCTACGAAAACCTGCATATTCTGCCTATTTTCGCCTATCCCCAAGTTTGTCCGGTGAAATCTACCTCCGCCTTCCGGCGTGCCGAGAGGACTTCTTTAAGTTTACGCTGGGAAAACCGTTAAAAATATCTATATAGGCTACTATGAGTGTTCAGCATGAAAAGTTCTACAAAAAAAACAAGAAGTTCCGTTAAGAACTATACAGCCTACTTTTCATGCCAATGATTATTCTACAGAATATGAACCTATCTAGAATAATGACGAAATGAAGTTGCTAATATCGAAATTTCCAATTAGTTCGAAATACTGTATACCTGGCATAATGTATCCTAATAGAGCACTACAGTTGGCAGCCCTTATGACTGAATATATTCTTATTTCCATCTCTTAAGGTACAAAATACAAAATTTGGTTGAAGTCCAATGAATCGCATGGACGTTACATGCAGTTAAACATTGGATCTAACCGCGCGCGTAAAATCATGTTGGCAACAATGTCATGCATGTATTGGTCAGAAATAATCTGAAATAATGTGATCTATTGTTGTGCCAATTTTGAATGAAATCCATTAGTTAGTATAGAAGTTACATGCATTTTAAAATCGGACCTATCAGCAGGCTTAGAATCATGTTGGCAGCACTGACGTATATTAGTTACTCCAAATTCGTCTAGAATGCCAGGTACTATACGTGTGCAAATTTTAGAGCTATTGGCTTGCATACTTTCTGATATATTGATATTAGGGTAACAAAAATAGGGACAGCACATATTAACAGTTGGCAGCCCTGGTTGCTCCTTAGAATACGCATAGTCATATCTGTTATGGTACACATAACACATACGAAATTTGGTTGAAATCCAAATGTTAGTATGGAAGTTGCATGTATTTAAAGTTGGACCTGTTAGCAGGCTTAGAATCATGTTGGTAGCACTGACGTATATAAGTTACTCCAAATTAATAAAGAATGTCAGGTACTATACGTGTGCATAGTTTAAAGCTGTCGGCTTGCATACTTTCTGATATATTGGTATTTGGATAAAATAAATTAGGAGCATTTATTAACAGTTGGCAGCCCTGGTAGGTCTTAAGAATACGCTCAGTCATATCTGGTTATGTACACATACAACATACGAAATGTGGTTGAATTCCAATTGATAGTGTAGAAGTTATATGCATTTAAAAATTGGACCTATCAGGAGGCTTATAATCATTTTGGCACACTGCCATGTTTGGCCTCCTGGAAATTAAACTGAAATATTATGGTCTGTACGTGTGCCAATTTTGAAAGAGCTCCCATTCATACTTTCCAAGATATCCAACATGGAGCTCAAATTTCAATTGCGATTTTTTAGCAGTTGGTAGCACTGACATCATTTTCAAATATGGCCGTGAGATATTCAGGTGTAGATCTTTACTCCTACCAAATTTTGTTTCGATTGCTGCAGCCGTTTAGGAGTTGATAGGGGGGGGGACACACACACAGCCAGACAGACAGACAGACAGACAGACACACATTTGCCCGATCTCATAAGTCTACTTTTTCCTCATTTTTGCAAAATGTGAAAAGTAGGCTAAAAATCTTGGGAGAGCATATATCTATATGGGCCGATAACCTACATGTTAGACCCTTTAAAACAACAATTATCATCATCATTATCTATATCTATCTTCAATACATCGCCTACTATAAGGGTATTTACGTTTTCATTTCTTCCAACAATCTCCATTCAGTTACTGAGGCGACAGTTTACGAGCTAGCTAGGGGCAAGTCAATCACCCCAGTTACAGCTTAGCTAGCGAACGAGCTTATTGCCCCAGATACAGCCAGCAGCAAACTGTCGAGTCGTGTTGAGTTAAAAACTTTAGAGAAGAGTGGTTGTGTTTGGAGTTTCCCTGGAAGTTCAACTCAGCTTTTCTTCATTTCGCCTGTGAACTTTTTGTTCCACCAAATTCACAATCAAGTTAAGACTGGACGGAAGGGAGATTTGTGCTGCATGCACCTCGCCATTCTTAAATTACGTCTGACAAGAATTTGTTGCACATGCATCTCCATGATAGTCCAGTCAGTGATTTTAACCCATCGTGCGGAGACGTAAAACGGATATTGGTCGTTGTTCATTGACATCGAAAAAAAAAAGCGCTCATCACGTAATGCATTTATAACTGTTCCCGGGCGAAGCCGGGTCGGGTTGCTAGTATTTAATAAATTGTTAATTATATGCATTCTCAAATAATGTAGGAGGGCAGTCTCTCATTCTCGTGTCAACCCAAGCCCACCCGGTGGTGGCACCCTGCTAGTAGCAAACGTCAAGTAGCAGAAGAAAACAATTGAGTAAGGCATGAAACGACAAGGGTGTACATACCTTGTATTTTTAGCCTACTTAACACATTTTGCAAAAATGAGGAAAAAGTAGACTTATGAGATCGATCCGGGAAAATGTGTGTCTGTCTGTCTGCCTGTCTATCCTTCTGTCTGTCTGTCCTTCTGTCTGTCTGGCTGTGTGTGTGTCCCCCCTATCAACTCCTAAACGGCTGCAGCAATCAAAACCAAATTTAGTATGAGTAAAGATGTGCACCGGAATAGCTCACGTCCATATTTGAAAATGATGTCAGTGCTACCAACTGCTGAAAAAACGCACTAGAAATTTGAGCTCCATGTTGGATATCTTGCAAGGTATGCATGGGAGCTATTCCAAAATTGGCACACATGTAGATAATACTATTTCAGTTTAATTTCCAGGAGGCCAACCATGACAGTGTTGCCAATATAATTTTAAGCCTTCTGATAAGTCCAATGTTTAAATGCATATAACTTCTACACTATCAATTGGATTTCAACCAAATTTTGTATGTAATATCTGTACATAAACAGATATGACTGAGCGTATTCTTAAGAGCCTCCAGGGCTGCCAACTGTTAATAATTTCTCTCTCTCAATTTTTCTTTATCCAAATACCAATATATCAGAAAGTATGCAAGCCAACAGCTTTAAACTATGCACTCGTATATTCTGACATTTTAGATTAATTTGGAGTAACTTATATACGTCAGTTCTACCAACATGATTATAAGCCTGCTGATAGTACCAATTTTTAAATACAAGTAACTTCTATACTATCAGTTGGATTTCAACCAAATTTCGTATGTGCTATGTGTACCATAACAGATATGACTATATGTATTGTTAAGAGCAATCAGGGCTGCCAACTGTTAATAAATGCTGTCTATATTCTTTTTATCCTAATATCAATATATCAGAAAGTATGCGAGCCAACAGCTCTATACTTGGCACAAGTATAGCACCTGACATTCTAGATTAATTTGGAGTAATTAATACAAGGCGGTGCTGCCAACATTATTCTATGCCTGCTGATATGTCCAATTTTAAAATACATGTAACTTCTATACTAACAAATGGATTTCATCCAAAATTGGCACAACAAGATATCATAATAATTCAGATTATTTCTGACCAGCACACGCATGGTATTGTTGCAACATGCTTTTACGCGTGCTGATAGATCCAGTGTCTAACTGCATGTAACGTCCATTGGACTTCAACCAAATTTTGTATTCTGTACCTTAAGAGGTGGAACTAAGAATATATTCAGTTACCAGGGCTGCCAACTGTAGTGTTCTATTAGGCTACATTATACCAGGTATATTTTGAACTAATTAGATATTTCGATATTACCAACTTAATTTCGTCATTATTCTAGATATGTTCATATACTGTAGAATAATCATTGGCATGAAAAGTAGGCTGTATAGTTCTTCACGGAACTTCTTGTTAGTATACTGTATTTAACTCATGACTCTCCAGTTGGCCATCACTTCGAATACTTATGCACAATTAGGTTCGATAGTAAATATTGTATATGTCTAACTGCAATTTTTTAATTTGAGATTGTTTAACCTTTAAACGTCCAGTCTAGTCTGAAAACCTCTGTTTGCGAACAATTCACCATCATTATACCCTATTAGCAGCTAGCACTGTGGTTCCCTCTGCTTTTACACCGTTTAGTCTGAAATCGTTCAACACTGAATGTAAACATTGTCTTCTATGTAGGTCTACGTCTGCTTCTTATACCCTCTACAGACGAACTCATTAACCTCTTGGGTAATTCCTCCTCCCCTATTCTTCACATGACCTCACCGGTTCGGGTTATACGAACAGCTTCATCTATCGCGCTCATTTCTAACTGAGCCGTTATCTCTTTATTACGAGTACCTTCCAGCCATTGCAATAATCATTCGTGCTACCCTCATATCAGTTACCTTTAGCTTATATATCAGATACCCCGAATCTACCCAGCTCTCACTTCCGAACAGCTGTTGTTTGTTCACTCTTTTAGGGTCTTCGCGACATTGTGGTCATCTATCCCCGTGTACTTGGGTAAGTGAAGAATTTGTCTAATAACCCGTGTCAGTGTCACTTGTCGATCTACACTAGCGTGTTCGTAATTGAGGTAGGATATGGGTAGGAAGTAGCCATGGCTTTAAGTTAGATACCATCCCGGCATTTGGCCAGAGTAGAAGTGGAAAACCACGGAAATCTACTTCCAGGATGGCTGACGTAGGAATCGAACCCGCCTCTTTTCAGTTTTTCCTCACTGACTGAGTGAATCCCGTTCCAGCCCTCAGACCAGATGACATTTCTTGGCAGAGCCGGGAATCGAACTCGGGCTGGCGTGGCGTGGTGACATTCAAAATGACAGTGTCATTACGCAATGATTTGTGGTTACTGAGCCGAAGTCGTTGGATTTTTAAGAGCGTTAAAAATCCCTCAGTATGCCTTCCTTCGAAGGGAAAGTAAAGCCGGCATGTATGGCATGATAAAGAACCTTCCACTAATTACACCTGTGTGAAGCTAAATTGTAGGTTATAATTGACTAACGCTCTTAGATCCCAAAGTTCATAGCCAGGAGCTGACTGCGGTGGCATCTAGTAACAAAGTTCAGAATTAATTGGTCGTTGACGGTGGCGTTTGGTAGCAAAAGCTGAAAACTTGAAAATCGAATGTTTGCAGTCCTTACTTGAATTAAAAACGGATAAGACACGCTTATACAGCCATCACAATTAACACCGGTTATCAGACAGATTCTACACACACCCAAAGTACACGGGCTACATGACCGCGTTGTTGCAGCCCCTAAACTTAGGAACCAATCAACCTGGTTACTGAGCGATGTAGGGAGTGTTTCGTCGCTATAGTAACTTCTTTCTTGCTGGATACTGTCGATTAGAACAGGGAACTCACTGCATTGTCCTTTCTGAACCTTGACTCTATTTCTTTCCCCATACTACCATCCTGTGAGCACCTGCTCCAATAGAGTTCCCCCTATCTGGCATTCTGTTTTATTGTGTTTCTTTCTCACTGACATGACCTTCATTTTTCAAAAGAAATGTTATGAATTTAATTTATTTTGATTTAATTGTAATAGTAATAATAATAATGAAATTAATATCTACAGCCTGCTTCCAGTCGACTGGCCATGTCAGAGAATGGAATGAATAAAGCCCCCATCTGCGGCGAGGATACGAACTGTGCCGGCTGTCGAAGCCTGTCGCACTCCCCTGGGGCAACGATGAAATGAATGACAGATGTAATGAAATGATGGTGGAGAGTGTTGCTGGAATGAAATTGTGACAGGGAAAACCGGAGTACCTGGAGAAAAACCCGTCTGCCTCCGCTTTGTCCAGCACAAATATCACATGGAGTGACCGGGATTTGAACCACGGACCTAGCGGTGAGAGTCCGGTGTGCTGCCGCCTAAGCCACGGAGGCTTAGTAATAATAATAATAATAATAATAATAATAATGTTTTACGTCCTCTTTAACTACTACGGCTTTCAGAGACGCCAGGATGCCGGAATTATGCCCAGAAGGGGATCTTTAACGTGCCAGTAAATCTACTGACACGGATCTGTCACATTTGTGCACCCTCACATGCCAGCTGACTGCGCCAGGATACGAATCTGCAACCTTGGGCCCAGCAAACGAGGACTTAACCGCTCAGCGACGCTGCCATCCGTATTATGAATTACCCTCATTGCTTTTAGTTAATGATTAGTCACATGTACTGTAAATATAACTAAAACATAATGAATTAATTGTTTATTAATTAATGAGTTATTGTTAAATGAGCAACATTTAAATGGCTCCAACTTTCTGGGTCATATTTTAGAAAAATTGTCAACCGACTTAATGAGTGACACAAACGTATCGATGCTTTTCACTTCACTTACCTTAAATTAATTCTTCATTCTGGTTCACAGTTGCACCAAATCGATTAATAAACACGAAAACGAACAACGCTCGGTATATTTCGTTATTGGATGAAATGCTGTCACATCAACGACCACTTCAAGAACACGCCATACTGTCACTAGCTCGTAACTCACAGATGAAGATTTCAATATAATTACATGAAATACTGTATACATTCACCGGAATACAATTAAGTATCTTAAAAAATATATACTGTATATATAATACTGAACTAATATTTTTATTGTACTGAGAATTTAAACCAAATGAAGAAACCATTTTGATTCACGTAGTGCGCCATGCACGTGTTGCAGACAGGTGGCGTGACAATTTAATCCAGGCAGTGCTTCTTAGCAGGTAAGGGTAACAGCTGTCCATGTTTAACCCTACCGAGGCCATTAGCTTCTAGGAAAGTATGTGAGTTTAGAAACAGTGATGCATGCACACTGCTGGTTCAATTCATTTGGCGTGTATTGTCAAATGTGCTAGTTAAGGAACAAACTCGTTGTGTTATTATTTAAATGTAATTAGCCATTCGCCCGGGGACAGTTATGAATGCATTACGTGAACAAACGTTAAGTCACTTATAGTGGGCGATGTATTGAAGACATAGATATGCTCTCGCGGAATTTTTTGTAGAACTTTTCATGCCGATCAATTCTTACACTCATAGTATATTGATATTTTTAACGGTTTGCACAGCGTAAGCTTTAAAAGCGCACGGACGCCAGGTTTCTTGTTAGACTTTTTCACTGAAATCGTTACTACCTGGCTTCCTTTGATCATAAATAAATAATTTTCTACAGAAACCTTCCTCGAAATATCCTTGACTGAATGGTGAAAACCGCATCAAAATCCATTCAGTGGTTCTTGAGATTAACCGTGACATCCAAGATTCGGGGAATTAGTTTTATACTAAGTAGATATTGTATTGCAGCCAATAGCCATACGGAAAGTAGAATCATGTTACCTTTTACAAAATGTACAGAATGTTCAGTTTTTTGCATAGCGGGACAGGGTAATGTTCTTACTGTGCATTCAAGCTGGTGATACGGTGGGCAGATTTCACACTCACAGTCACTTGATGGTTCACGAAAGCCTTTCCTGTTATAATGCGATGGTGAAACCCATTTCTTGCACCTGTAGTGTAAAAGTGGCGTAACTCTTAAGTTCGCATCATGCCACTTTTGTTTGATTATGGCCAGGGTTTGATAGAATTCTGGGTTCATTTATGCTGTCTGGGGCGTGGTGGCTCAACGGTCTAGCTGTATGCCTCTCACTAAGGCGGTCTGGGTTCAATTCCCGGTCAATGCATGTGAGATTTTCGAAATGAAATGCCATGTCTTGTGGTTCAGTATCCTCGTTAAAAAAGGAGGTCCCGTGGCTTATGATGTAGAGATTAACGGTCCCATTAAACTACTCGCTTCCTTTCTTCCTTGCTTCATTTCTGCTGTTTTCAAAAGTTATTACTCTAGGAATCTTGTGGAGGCTAAGGTTGATGTCAGGTTGTGGGTGGTCATTAGATCTTCAATTAAGGATCTAGTACCTGGTACGCAAGTTGAATTGGCACGGATTAGGATATGCTGACAGTTCTTCTTACGTATTTGGCGTTGGCTCTGTCTAGAGACTTCAGGTTTATGTGATTTAGGTGTGGCCATGTCATCTCGATCGCATATGACACCATTCTGGGGCGACTTTTAGTTTGAATAGTGCCATTGTGGTTGTGAGGGAGAAGGGATTTAAGATTTCGGATCTCCATTGTGGCATTTAACGTGGCAACGGTGTCTTATTGCCATTGTTATTAAGTTTAGTGATTGAGATAGGATAGAAGGTATGCAAATGGCCGTTACAAATTCTAGTGCACGTGCTATCGCCTGTGCCACCTGTAGTAAGAAAACGTAAGGTAAGAAAGGATAGCCAACTTGAAGGAGTGGAGCGAGCAAAATGAAGTCACTTTGTTAAATGGCCGCCAGCAAATAATATTGTTTCATTTGGGAGACTTGAAGATCGTGATCATTTATCACCGTGTACTTGTTGATAATTAATTTAGGGGCTTTACGACACCGGGCCATTTATCCCTATGTACTTGTGGTGTCTGTAGTAGTGAGTGTGTTTGTAATGCAGGTTAGGATTGGGAAGGAGGAGACTGTGGCAATCCTGGAATTTGCCTGGAGTAGAAGTGAGAAACCACGGAACACTACTTACAGGTGTGATGGAAATCGAACCCAGAAGTTCTCAGTTTTGCCTCATGGGGCTGAGTGGACCATGTTCCAGCCCTCAGACCAGAACTCAATTTCTTGGCAGAGTCGGGAGTCGAATCCGGGCCTCCACGGTGACAGCCAAGAATGCTAGACACTACGCAATGAGTTCCCCTGTCGTTGGATGTATATATATATAATTTGTCTGATAACCTGTATTACTGTGATGTCTGTAGTAGTGTGTGTATTTGAATTTCAGGTCAAGATTGGGAAGGGACGGCCGTGGCCTTAGGTTAGGAACAATCCCGCCAGTTTCCTAAGTAGAACCACGGAAAATCACTTACAGGTGATGGGAATCGAAGCCTTACCTTATCAGTTTTGCCTCACGAGGCTGAGTGTACCAGTCATCAGACCAGAATTAAATCGGCAGAGTCGGGAATCGAATCCGGACCTCTGCATTTGCCTGCAGTAGAAATGGGAAACCACCAAAAACAATTACAGGAGATGGGAATCGAAACCAAGAAGACTAAACACTACACAAAGAGACCCCGTGTACTTGGGTGTATGTAATTATTGATTGGCGACAATTTTCTCAAATTTTCCTGTAATGGTAAATGTTTTTGCTTTATATAGGTGTATGTGGGACTATATCTTGAGATAGCATTTGATAACCTGTGTTATTGTGATGTCTGTGGTGGTATGTGTATTTGTAATTCAGGTCAGGATTAGGAGGGGTGGCAATGCCCTTAGGTTTGGAACAATCCCATGATTTGCCTGGAGTAGAAGTGAGAAACCACTTCCTGGTTGGCTAAGATGGGAAACGAACTCTCCTCTTGACAGTTTTGACTCACGAGACTGAGTGTACCAGCCCTCAGATCAGATTTAAATTGGCAGCGTAGGGAATCGTACCCGGACCTCTGGGGTGATAGACAAGGATGATATCCACTAGACCAGGAGGGGGCCAAATTAAGATGCGGGTCGATATGGATAAGCGCACAGTATGCTCGAAATTTAAGGAATATTTTGAGCTCATAAGCGAAAATTATTAAAAATCTGCAAACAAGAAAGTCACTTAATAGTTACAGGAATTGAGGAGGCCTAATCTGAATCTTGTTACGATTTTCCTTAATGGCAATGCTTGTGGTCGTACTGGATATTGAGTGCTTCAGGTGTTCTCCTAAATGGTTGTACTGTGATGAATTAAGGCTCCCACACACCGGAGCGATGGCGGTGGCGGTCAAATGCCTTATCTCGACTTAGTATAAAACGAAGTCCCCGATTCTTGGTTGTCACGGGTAAACTTGAGAACCACTGGATGGATTTTGATGCGGTTTTCACCATTCTGTAAAGGATATTTCGAGGAAGATTTCTGTCGAAAATAATTTATTTATGATCAAAGGAAGCCAAGCAGTAACGATTTCAGTGAAAAAGTCAAAAACTAACTGGCGTCCGTGCGCTTTATAAATTTACGCTGGTCAAACCGTTATCAATATACTATGAGTGTACGAATTGATCAGCATGAAAAATTCTACAAAAAAGTCCACGTGAGCATAGGGCCTATCTCTATCTTCAATAAATCACCCACTATAAGTAAGTGGTTTTACGTTTTTTTTCACGTAATGCATTCATAACTGTTCCCGGGCGAAGCCGGGGCGGGTTGCTAGTGCAGAATAAATAGAAGCTTTCAGACAGCGTAGCGATCACGCGAGCAGCGTTCAGGACAGTGCAGCGTTCTACTACGCAGTGGCGATCAGATGCAACTTGTCGAATTTGACCGCTGTCCGGGTCACTGTGTGTTGACATTACAATGAGTGCGACGACAGAGCAACTCATTAAAGAAGTGAAATTGCATAACATAGTATTTGATTTGTCGCATCCTGATTATAAACATATACCGGTAGTCCAGTAGATCATCGACGCATTCCATTGGCATCGGAAAATAAATGTAGAATCCTTCTCCATGACGTCGCAGTTGCCGATATAAAGTGTGAATTTCTTCTTGATGCTCACGAAGCAGATTCAGGTCGTGAATCCACGTTCTCTTGCGTTTCTTTTTCTGAAAAATATATTATTAATTACTATATATTATTTGCGATTTGTATTATTTGTAAATAGGAGCCTCCGTGGCTTAAGCGGCAGCATGCCGGCCTCTCACCGCTGGTTCCGTGGTTCAAATCCCGGTCACTCCATGTGAGATTTGAGCTGGACAAAGCGGAGACAGACAGGTTATTCTCCGGGTACTCCGGTTTTCCCTGTCACAATTTCTTTCCAGCAACACTCTCCACTATCATTTCATTTCATCTGTCATTCATTTGATCATTGCCCTAGGGGAGAGCCACAGGTTTCGGCAGCCGGCACAGTTCATATCCTCGCCGCTAGACGGGGACTTCATTCATTCCATTCCTGACCCGGTCGGAGACTGGAAACAGCTGTGGATTTTCATTTTTCATTATTTGTAAATACTTGTCAGATTTTTCTAACTGTACACAATCAGAGAGATAATTACCTTGCTTGGTGATGCTCCTCATGATTAACTACCGCTGTCAACAGTAACGCTTCTTCCTTCAGTATCCCTTCCTTCGGAGGGGAAGTAAATCTGGTGGTTCGATGTCATAGATTTATGGCATGTTAAAGAACATTCCACTAATTACACTTGTGTGAAGCTAAATTATAGGTTAATTGGACCAACGCTTTTAAGTTCCAACATTCGTCGCCAGGAGCCGACTGCGGTGGCATCTAGTAACCAAGTTCTGTACTAGTAGTCGTTGACGGTGGCGGCAAATGTAGGAACTACTTGAAAATTCAGTCTACGGTCCTTACTTGAATTAAGAACAGATAACACACACTAATACAGCCATCACAATTAACACAGGTTATCAGACAGATTCTACGCACACCCAAAGTACACGGGGCTACATGACCGCATTGTCGCATCCCATAAACTAAGGAACCAACCAACATTCTTCCTCCAATTGAGATAACCGACGCATCCTCGACGTACACGATTTTCTCAACTGATCGCTGCCACCGCACCTAGGTGTGAAAAGACGCGATCGCTCCGGTGTGTGGGAGGCTTTATATTAACGTCTTGGCACACAGAATGCGGGCTACGATCACAATCTGCGTTCTCCGTCCGCAGTGAGCTCAAAGCAAATCAGTGTTTCTTAATAGCCTATTGCATCATCTCTGTCACACACACATCGGCCTCCGATAACGATCTCAACCAGAAACTAATGGACAGTGAGTTTAGGGTCTGTTGCCCCCACATTGAGTAACGTCCTTTCTTGAAATGAACACTGAAATACACATTGAAGAGGTGAGATACTACCCATTTTTAGCCTATTTTCAATTTTGAAAAAAAAAAAAAAAAAGGCTTATGAGATCACCTTTTGTCCGTGTGTGTGTGCGTGTGTGTGTGTGTGTGTGTGTGTCCCTAATAAAATCTAAAGGGCTGGAACGATTTCAATGAAACTCGGTAAGTTCATAGCACTATTCCCGGCGACCTCGACCGTGCCCTTCAAATTTTGTTACGTCTCACCAATCCAACATGGCGGCTGTGCGAAATATTTCACTAGCATTCAATATCTCCGAAACTATTACCGATATCGCCCTGAAATTGTGTACGGTGATAAAGGGCACTACTAGAAGTTCACCTATGAGACTTTCAAAAACCTGGTGACTACAAAACCAACTTGGCGGTCAAGCGAAATTGAGACGTTTAAATAGAAATTTCTCGCGATTTAACTATCCAAACGTAATGAAACTTGGTACAGCAAATGTTTATACACATTGTAATGCACTAGAGTCTAATTTAGTTCAATTGTTTACATAACCTCAAAATGGCGGCTGTGCGAAATATTTCACTGACATTCTATATCTCCGAAATTATTACAGATATCATCTTGCAATTTTGTACGGAGATAAGGGGTACTGCTACAAGTTTACCTATGTATATTTCATGAACCTGTAAAGTACAAAACGAACATGGCGACCAAGCGAATTTGAAATATTTTAATAGACTTTCCTCGTGATTTAACTCTCTGAGCGCAGTGAAATGTGGTACAGTAAATGATTTTGCAGATTGTAATGCACTGCCATCTAATTTAATTCAAATGTTTACATAACCTCAAGATGGCGGCTGTGCGAAATTTTAAAATTAAGTTTTTATTCTTGTGTCGTAATCATGCGATCGAAGTGAAAGTTTGAATAATGGAGCTAGGCAATAATTGTAGTTGAATGGTACATAACTCTATGGCCTATACATATAACAATCCTAAATGGCGAGCTTCCGAAATATTTAGACGGTTCTCAATATCTATGAATCTTTTACAGCAACCAAACTGATTTTTTTATGTTCATAGAGACTATGAACATATGTTCACCTATAGGACTTTCAGTAACCTGGTGAGCACAAATCCAACATGGCGGCGACGCGAAGTATAAATATTTAAGTGGACGTTTCTCGCGAATTAACTATCCGAGTGCACGTTGCACGTTAAATGCTTATACAAATGTTGATCCACAGGCATGTAATTTATTTCAATTGTTTGCATAATCACAAGATGGCTGGTGTGCGTACTTTTAAAATCTCGTTTTTACTTCTTGTGTTCTAATCATGCGATTGAAGTTTGAATACCATACGTACACAATAATCTTAATGTAATAGTACAAAAATAAAAATCCATCCTGGCGACCATATGAAATATTTAGACGGTTCTCAATATCTATGAATCTTTTACAGCAACCAAACTGATTTTTTTATGTTCATAGAGACTATGAACATATGTTCACCTATAGGACTTTCAGTAACCTGGTGAGCACAAATCCAATATGGCGGCGACGCGAAGTATAAATATTTAAGTGGACGTTTCTCGCGAATTAACTATCCGAGTGCCGTGAAACGTTGCACGTTAAATGCTTATACAAATGTTGATCCACAGGCATGTAATTTATTTCAATTGTTTGCATAATCACAAGATGGCTGGTGTGCGTACTTTTAAAATCTCGTTTTTACTTCTTGTGTTCTAATCATGCGATTGAAGTTTGAATACCACACGTACACAATAATCTTAATGTAATAGTACAAAAATAAAAATCCATCCTGGCGACCATATGAAATATTTAGACGGTTCTCAATATCTACGAATCTATCACAACCTTCAAACTGAAATTTTGTATGTTGATAGAGACAATTAACATGAGCAGGATATATGAAAATAGGCTGTATAGTTCTTCCCGGAACTACTTGTTATATGATCGAGAACAAGTTGTGAATTATTTCATGGTCGGTTACAGTTGATTATATACTGTAGTTCTACAAAACACTCATGCGACATTTGAAAGTAAATGCAAATTCTAACTTAAAAATTCTCTTATTCTCGACACAATCTGTGATATTCGCCTAATTATTCTCGTTGTAATTCCATTTCGTAGACCCACTTACGCCTTTTGGCCCTTTTCACGCGGACGGCGTTCAGAACAATGCATATATTCATATATCCTGCTTATGTTAATTGCCTCTATCAACATACAAAAATTCAGTTTGATTGCTGTAATAGATTCGTAGTTGTTGAGAACTGACTAAATATTGCGGATGGTCGCCATGTTGGATTTTTATATATGTAGGTCCTAGAGTTATGTACTGTTACATGAGGATTATTGTGTACGTGTAGTATTCAAACTTCAATCCCATGATTAGGACACAAAAAGTAAAAACGACATTTTAAAGTTTTGCACAGCTGCCATCTTGTGGTTATGGAAACAAATGAAGAAAATTACATGCCAGTGGATTAATATTTGTATAAGGATTTACTGTACCAACTGTCGGTGCACTCGGATGGTTAAATTGCGAGAAACGATCAGGTGAATACTTATACTTCGCGTTGCCGCCATGTTGGATTTGTGATCACCAGGTTATTGAAAGTCCTATAGGTGAACTTATGTTTATAGCTTCTATGAACATTAAAAATCAGTTTGATTGCAGTAATAGATTCGTAAATATTGAGATCCATCTAAATATTTCGGATGGTAGCGATGTTGGATTGATATATGTAGACTATAGGTAGAGCCCTGCGCGGATAGACAAAACGTTATCCGCATCCGCCCCGCATCTGCACGGCTGTTATCCGCATCCGCCCCGCATCCACGCGTTTTACCCACAGGTTTGTTATCCGAATCTACTGGCATTACAATAATATTTTCAATGTGTTGCTTTATACTTTATCTTTTAGACATTTGAGCAGCAAGTCGAACCCTTAGGCTATGTACTGTACAGTATGTCATGTGCTATGTCTAAAATGAATGTGCACAGCCAGAATTGCAACCCTTTTCAGTTAGGAGTGTTGATGATCCTTAATGACATTGGGATTAACGTAAATCATCATCTTATATTTGTCATGAAAAACCATAACGGAAAACTATGATATGTCATAAATATCCGGGCCCTAATAAGGGAGAGTGGGGTAATTGTGCGCAAGACTCGGTCTTGTGATGATGAAATAATAGAGAACACAACTGCAGTTATGAATAAGGGAGCCTTAGTAATTCTATATTCGATGTGCAGAAACAAATTTAATTCAAAAATAAATTTGGTGGACTATAATTCGAAATCTCACAAATATGCATTTGCGCACTATTACCCACCCTGCAGGGTAATCATGCGCACGGGTTGGGAAATTGTGTGCATGGGATGAGTGTTGGAAAGCCATACTAATACAATGTGAATTCGCAGAAACTTGCACTGTGCATTAACATTAGAATATTGCAATACTTTTTACAAAAGCATAACAATGCAATGAACTAAAATTCTGCAGTTTTGGATATTAGAATAAAATATCTTCGTTTCGTCAGCATTAAAGGAGGCAATCCAATTTAGGCTTGTTCTTTCAGGTTGTCTCAACGTTAATGTAGGATTTCTCTTCAAGAACTCATACAACCAATATTTGCCTGCTAGACTTTTAACTTTATGGAAATTATGGGGAACCTTATTCTCCTCTGCAAACTTGAACTCGAACCGTCTGACAAGCTTTGTGGGCGTTAAGCCATAAAATAATTTTGCCAATGTGAAAAGGTATTCGGATAATTATGACTCCATTTCGTTAGTAAAACAGCTTTACGGACTAGACGAGGTGGAGCAAGACAATCTTGCAACAACTGTTTTGGTAGGATTGACTGGGGAATGTTGAAACTTTTCCCCGCTTCCCTTATTTTCCACCCATCATCCTTAATTGCACGTCGAGATTTCTGCACATTTTCTGCTGGGTAGGAGTTTTTCTCCGTTTTCCGCGTATAATTTCTTGGCATCTGGAGATCAAACACGAAATATTTTGCCATTAATGTCGCATTGTATTTGTAGTCTATTTTGTAGTACTTGTATCATACCCCACGCTGCTTTTAAAACGTAACTCACTGAATCCCGGTAAACTAAACTATTATATTGAAAAATAAATGCATGCAAAACCACTGTACACACTGGCATTTAAAACTACACTTAATTTAAAATAATTGAATCACAACTGTAGGCTTACTTTCTTATTTGCTGGCTACAGAAAATAATATGCAACGTGTTATGTTTCTTCATCCAAGCCTCCGGTTATCACATAGCGACTGGCATCATGCTGACTGTCCCTATCTGATAGGTACGATGACAGCTTTAGGGTATCAGTGAACTGAGTTGCTAGTTGTACTACCAACTCGAAAAACATCGGTGCCCACGATTACCCGCTGCGCACAATTACGCAACTTTCCCCATGATATTTAACAAGTTCCGATTGTATTCTAAAGACTATCCGCAAATTTACTCCAAATATTATCCGCAGCTTATCCGCTATCCGCACAGCCATGCAAAGTATATCCGCATGGCGAAAAATGTTGCGGATATCCGCATCCGCGCAGGGCTTTAACTATAGGCCATAGAGTCATGTACCATTAAAGGAAAATTATTGCGTAGATTCATTATTGAGACTTTCACTTTGATCGCATGATTACGACACAAGAAATAAAAAAATAATTTTAAAATTCCCTCAACCGCCATCTTGAGGTTATGTAAACAATTGAACTAAATTAGATACCAGTGCATTACAATGTGTATAAATATTTCCTGTACCAAGTTTCATTGCATTTGTATCATTAAATCGCGAGAAAGGTGTATTTAAAATTTTTCAACTTCGCTTGGCTGCCATATTCGTTTTGTAGTTAATCGGTTTTTGAAAGTCTTATGGATGAACTTCCAGTAGTGCCCTTTATCTCCGTACAAAATGTCAGGGTGGTACCGCTAACAGTTTCAGAGATATAGAATGCCCATCAAATATTTCGCACAGCCGCTATCTAGAGGTTATGTAAACAATTGAACCAAGTTAGATGTCGGTGCATTACAATGTGAATAAATATATACCGTACCAAGTGTTATTGCGTTTGGCTGGTTAAATCGCGAGAAACGTCTATTTAAAAGTCGCAAATTCGCTTGGCCGCCATGTTGGCTTTATAGTTACCAGATTTTCAATAGTCACATACGTGAACTTCTAGTTGTTCCCTTTATCACTGTAAAATATTCCAGGATGATATCTCTAATAGTTTCGGAGATATTGAATGCTGGTGAAATATTTCGCACAGCTGCCATGTTGCATTGGTGAGACGTAACAAAATTTGATGGGCACGGTCGGGGTCATCTGGAATAGTGCTATGAACTTATCGAGTTTCATTGAAATCGCTCCAGCCGTTTAGAAGTTATTAGGGGGGACCCACACCATCACACATGCACACACAGACAGACACACGGACAATATATGTTCTCATAAGCCTATTTTTTCAAAAATGGAAATAGGCTAAAAATAAGGCTAACATATTTTCTTCGTGAGAAGAACACCCACATGTTCCTATATGTTTCTCTTCTGCCCACCTTATTGGTATCTGCCCGCGCACGCTACAATTCCGTAATGTGTGTGACATTTCCGAATCACAGATCGCCTTGAGTTTCATGATGTCCTGCCCGTAACCGCAGTCCGCATTCTGTGGGGCCGAGGCCTTTAATGTTCTATATTGTATCGTGTAATACTAAACTCACCTCGGTAAGATGATAATGATAACCAAAAAAAATAATAATTCAATGCTTTGTTTATTTTTACAGGTGCGGTGAAGTGTATATTGTGTCGAAGATTTCGGGCAGTGACATTTATGCGAGTGGTTGGGGAACGAAAACTTGCATCTGGAGATCAAGGTAAGTCCTACAATACGGCATATACTTCGTACATTCTTAAAGTTTGTAAATATTAATCGTATAGTGATTAATTCTTGAAAACAGCTATTTTGGCCTTTCCACTTTTACAAGGTAGATTATTGAAAATAGGGTACATGATTTATGATTCACATACCTTTCTGGGAGTCATTAGAAATTAGTTTTACCTTGAATTGTCACTGCTGCCCCGGAAATATTTGTTTTATTGCGTAAATAAATGTTTTTACTTCGTACTCATTCAACGACGGCCGCCATGACACATTGACGTCACACACAACGTCGTCATACGCCAACATGTCCGATACACGACACACGTAACTTAGTAATTATGTGAAAAAGGCATTACCATTGGCCTGGATAAAGATTATTGATGCGTGACTACCCCCGCTGTGCATACTAAAACCAGTGGTGTTAATATTAGCTAACGCGACCCGCAGAGCTGTGCTACTGAACAATATTGGTTTAGGCGAAAACCATTGGTCTGCAGGATGTGATATAGTACCGAATGCGTGGGTTTGGCAATACTGTACATGATGCAAAAACGGCTGAGTCAGCTGGAATATCATCTATAAAGTCGTGATTATTTTTGGGATGGCTGGGTGGATTATAGACAGCGGATGAGTAAACATCTATTACTACATCATTTCCAGATATTTTCGCGACTATTAATTCAGGTATTTTGGTTAATCTAAGTAGTTAATGAATTTTCTTCCATAAAAAGCACTCGTAAAGTTGTACCGTATGGTGTTAGTATCTAGATTGAAGTAACATATCTGAAAAAAAAAGTCCTCATTGCGAAAATTTAATTCTAGAATGAGTTACACTCAGCCTCGTGAGGTATAACTAAGAAGAAATGGTTCAAGTATATACCGCGATACGTACTGTACGTGTCTAGGGAAAAGTTTAAGAGTAGTCCGGGACATCACGGATGACGTGCAGTCGTGGATGTTCCTTTGTTTGTTGCTTTAGCTTTAATTGCCGCCATTTTATCAGCTGTATAAGGTTTCAAACAGTGCGACGTTACATGCTGATACAGTGACTTGTGTTTAAGTGCGAGGTATGATAGTGAGTTATGAATGTTTATAAATTACCGTACTTTTAGTTGTTCAATTTTTATTGAAATGTTGCTCGGTGCTCTTCTAAAGGCATGGTGAGGCAAAGCCATTGGTCGCTACTTGGTTAGGTGAATGTATGGGCAAGAATTACATTAATACTGAATGGGACCTGAACGTGGCTTTTACACTTGCATCAGACATGTACGTGGCATTTACATACCTTGTTTCACCTTCTGGGTGATATTGCCTACTGAAATTAGTACCTAACCCTGGTCACTACTGCACTTAAAATATGTGCTGAATTACGCAAATATATGTTTTTATTTATTGCTCTTTTAACAATGGTAGCCATGTTCCGACCACGCTTGAATCTCGTTCAACTGTCAACAAGGCGCACTCAACGGCACGCACTGAGGCGCACACATTGTTTCCAACATGTGGGAAACAAAATCACTGTTGATAAAAGAAAAACATTTATCTGGACTCGTTAGGCTGTAAGAATTGTCAAAAACCATTGATCTAGACGCGTTAGACTGTAATCATTTTTAAAATCCATTGGATTGGATCAAACGAAGGTCAGAATGGCCCGGTTGAGGTGCGGCCTTGGCCGCGGAAAGCTAGCGTGGCACTGTTGACAAAAAGAAAGAAACATTGATCTGGATGCGTTAGTTACAGAGTGGTACCGTAAGGATGGGGTTGGCAATACTGTCTTGACGATAATTCACGTGGATAATGGCGGACACAGCTGGGCTTATATATATCAGTCGTGATCTAAAAAGGGGAGTGTGGGCGGGTTATGGTCAGTGAAGGAATAAACATCTATTCCTGATTTATTTCTCATCGTTTGGTAAGGTATTTTTGCTAATTCACGTAGACCTACTGTAGAAAATTTTATCGTACATTCGTATCTCATTGAGTGCTACCAAAATTACTGTTTCTACTACAAGCAAGGGGTTCTGATAAAATCAACATTAGGTTTGAGTTTGTACGTAAAGCATTATTAAGATATACAATGTAACATGTATGCATAGTTTAAACCTTTAGTGTCGTCCATGACGTCATGAATGCAACGATTTTGTTTCTTAGTGGGATTTTTAGTCCAATATATTGCGATATATACTGCACCCCATCACAATTACACAGGTTACAGAAAGATACACCACACACACACACACACACACACACCAAGTGCATGGTAATACATAACCACAATGACCAAAGCTCCGAAATGAATCAACAACAAGAACAGCGTGTCGAATTTTATGTCCCAAGGCACCTGTCCCATTCCTAGACTTAATCATTACAGTCGCCATGGAAACACAGGATATCGGACACATTTGAAACACACTCAAGTAATTGTGATGATTATCAAGATTCGCCGAGCCCCTGTACTGGGGTAACAACACCTTCTAGGGGCGGATGACCTCGCTCTTCCGCCCATTGACACACTAGCAATAAAGCGACATTTACTATTATTTACTTGGTTGTTGCTAATTTTAGTGGCTGCGATATTGTGTCATAGTCCCGTGTACTTGGGTGTGTGTGTAATTTGTGCGATAACCTTTGTTATCGTGATAGCTGTTCTAGTGTGTGAATTTGTAAATTGAGGACAGGATTGGGAAGGAGGTGGTTGTGGCCATATGTTGTGAACCATCCCAGCATTTTCAGGAGCAGAAGTGGGGAAACCACGGAAAACTACTTCCAGAATGGCAGAGGTGGAAATCAACTTCTCAGTTTTGCCTCACAAGCCCTCACGCCAGACTAAAAATTTCTTGGCAGAGTTGGAAATCGTACCCGGATCTCCGGGGTGACAGACAAGAATGCTAGCTGTTACGCTATTAATATTACTACTATTATTTAACAATGTAATATTGTGGGTTATTTGGTTAGAAACGCTCTATCAAGTACCAACATTCACCACTGGGTTTCAGTGATATTGGTGTCTGATAGCCAAATTTGAAACTACTTGAAATTGAACTTCTTGGGGAGCGCACGGGTGTTCAATTGAAATGCCCTGCTATGGCCATTGGCTGCAATTCAAATATAATTAAAATAAAACAAGACGTTTCATGCCTTTCAGTCGGTCAACCCGACTGAGGTAGGTTATTTCCTAATCCTAGCGACTTAGGTGGCGTAGTTGGTAGAATGCTGAACTGCTGTGCCCAAGATAGAGGATTCAAACCCGGCCGAAGTTGTCGGATTTTTTAAGAGCGTTGAATATCCTTCAGTATGCCTTCCTTCGGAGGGGAAATAAAGCCGGCGGTCCCATGTCATAGATTTATGGCATGTAAAAGATCCTTCCACAGACTAAACTTGTGTGAAGATAAATTTGTTAGGTTATATTTCGTCAGAACGCTCTATCAAAGTTCCAACGTTCACCACTCGGTATCATTGATATTTGGTGGTGAAAGTTGGAACTACTTGAAATTGAACGGAACTTGTAGCTCACCCTATGTGTGTCCGGTGGAAGCAGCTTCAGACTCTGGCGAGCCGAACATGTCCTCGGACACTCCTGGCACTAAAAGCCATACGATAAATAAATAAATAAATAATTCCCTAATCCTGGAAATGACTACATGGGATTAATGAATACGTAATATTTTTCAGGATTGGGTACAATTTTGTTGACCGACTGGAAGGTCCCAAACTTTTGTTTACTAAAGCAACACTGAAAAATGGCTTCAAACACCAGAATGCCATATATAATTATAAATGCCCTGAATCACTGAATGAAAATTTCGTTAACATTCACAAGAGAAGGGATTAAGTGTAAGGCATGCACGGTTATCTCAAGCGACGGAAGGAAATATACTCAGTGACCAAAAGTCATGGGAAGTCACGGAATGTGATGTTAATAACAAGTTTTCCTTTGCGAGCCCTCAGAACGGCAAGAATACGACGAGGCATCGAATCGACAAGAAATGGGTCCCTGACTTCCAACATTCAACTGGGCGGTGATCTGACTCACAGTAGCCCTTCGATCGCCCCGTATGGTTCTGCTGAGGTGACGTGATGTCCTTTCGTTAAACACCTGTGGTCGTCCCGTGGGGCGGTTTACGCGGATGGTAACATTATCTCTTCGATATTGAAGGTCCAGTCTCGACACTCTTGACCTCGGAAACCCAAATTTGTGTGTAAACTCCGAAATGTTATGACCCAAGCACCGTACGCTGATGATCATCCCACGTTCAAAGTCAGCTAACTCACGACGAGTTGCCAGCCTTACTACACTCGTGTCTGTGAAGGACAGCTCTGCCCCACGACCGCTAGCCGCAACGCTTAGGAGTCATACACGGGACATTCTCTCATGGGACTATCCTTCCTGTGACACTTGGCCAATCACTGCCCACTAACTAAACGTAAAACGTAAAATTCAACTATTTCCTCAATGGTGCCAAATATTGTAAGGTTAAAGGGCCCGTCTAGAATAATTTACAAAAGGATAAAAGGATGGAAAGCCAGATAGAAACGGAGTTGGGTGAAGACCAGTTTGGTTTCAGGAGAAATGTAGGAACAAGGGAAGCTGTACTAAGTCTTAGGCTGATTTTGGAAGGTAGAATAAGGAAAAATAAGAGAATGTTCATGGCATTTGTAGACTTAGAAAAGGCTTTTGATAACGTTGATTGGACTAAATTGTTTGACATTTTGAAATCTATTGGAATAAAGTACAGGGATAGGAGGGTGATATACAATATATACAGAAACCAGACAGCAGTCATTCGAACTGAAGGAAGTGAGAGAGAAGCTAGTACTCAGAACGGTGTAAGGCAAGGCTGCAACTAATCACCCATACTTTTCAATCTTTACATTGAACAAGCAATGAAGGAAATTGGAGAAAAAATTAAAGTGGGAGTGAAGATTCAAGGAGAAATAATTTCAACTCTGAGATTTGCTGATGATATCGTCATCTTGGCCGACACGCCTGAGGATTTGAATGAGTTTTTGAATGGTATGGATTCCGTCTTACGGAATGAATACGTGATGAAAATTAATAAATGTAAAACAAAAATACTGGAATGCAGCCGAAATAAATCAGAAACCTCTATGGACATCAAATTGGCAGGTGAAAAGCTGAAGGAAGTAGGAGACTTCTGTTACTAAGGAAGCAAAATAACCAGTGATGGACCAAGCAAAGAGGATAGAAAAAGTAGGTTGGCTCAGGCAAGGAAAGCCTTTCTACAAAAAAGGAATCTGTTGACATTGAATATAGATTTAGGTATTAGGAAGTCATTTTTGAAAGCCTTTGTCTGGAGCGTGGCGCTCTATGGAAGTGAAACTTGGACTATTGGTGCAGCAGAAAAGAGGAGAATTGAAGCATTTTAAATGTGGTGTTACAGGAGAATGATGAAGATCAGATGGGTAGATAGGGTTACAAACGAAGAGGTATTAAGACGAGTAGGATAGGAGAGATGCTTCTGGCGACTGCTAATGAAGAGAAGAGATAGGTTGGTAGGACACATACTAAGACACCCAGGAATAGCAAGCTTAGTTATGGAAGGAAGGGTTGAAGGCAAGAACTGTAGGGGTAGACCTAGGTTAGAATATGTTAAACAGATTGCTTCGGAAGTAGGGTGTGGTAGCTATGTAGAGATGAAACGATTAGCTCAAGACAGGGAGGCATGGAGAGTTGCATCAAACCAGTCAAAAGACTGAAGACTCAAACAACAACAAAAACAACAACAACAAAGGGCCTGGAAAGGTTACCAATTGTGAGTCTTGGAGGGCTCTATTAAACTAAATAACAAAATTTACAAAATCCCTTCCGGAAAACAGCCTAAAATCACTTGTTTGTTTACTCGTTTTCTATTTGAGCCAAATTGATTTATTTATAAGGTGCGTTCAAAAAGTAACGAGCCGGAGGCTGGAATGCGCAAACCGGTGATGACATCGGCTAATCGTGGCGTGTGTAACAAGGTGTGGTTCCGACCAGAGCGTTTGTCGTTTGGATTTTGGTTCGATGTGATGACACCATGACTCATCTCCAGCCACCACTCGTGCCAGGAACCCATTCCCTTCCCGCGCATAGCCCTGCAGATGACCAAGACAGTGGGCCATTCGACATGCTTCCTGGTGTGGTTGAAGACTGTGGGGCACCCATTGGGCACACACTTTGCGCAAGTGCAATCGTTCCTTCATGATGGTGTGCACACTTCCGACGCTCAATCCGACCACAGAGGCTATGGCGTTCACTGTCACTTGGCGGTCCTGGGTAATGAGTGCATCAACCAGCTGGACGTTGTCATCGGTAATGCAGGGGGGTGCCCCAGACCCGTCCTTCCCTGAAGCGCTTGTGCCACGCCTTGACCATTGTATGGGACATGCAGTGTTCGCCGTACACTTGTGACATTCGGCGATGAATGTCCGCTCCCCCTACTCCTTTCGCTGTCAGAAACCGAACAGCACCTCTTTGCTCTTCGTTTGACGCCTCCATGTCAGTGTTTGCAATGCGACTGGCAGCGATGGACGATTGATGCATGCTGCTGCATGCTGCTGCCCGCTTTGTATTGACACGTGACGTGCACGCGTGCCCTCTAGTGACGGGCTGTGACCTTCCACGCTCTGGTCGGAACCACGCCTCGTTACACACGCCACGATTAGCCGATGTCGTCACCGGTTTGCGCATTCCAGCCTCCAGCTCGTTACTTTTTGAACGCACCTTACATTTAATTTTTTTGTGTTCGACCCTGGCGAAATGTAAATATTATATGTCAGAAAAGTGTACTATAATGAGGCTCATTATAGTACAAGTTTTCATTATGACACAGTTTCTCCCACCAATCAGAACTCAAGAAAGAGTTGTGTGACCAATTAGTTGAGGATTGCATCGCACCAGTGCTCACTTCCATGGCCCCATATTCTAAATTTTACTGTGCGGCGACTGTCATAGTGAGGTATTCCAGGAGGCCATGGTCAAATACAAGGTATTCTCTGCGTCCCATGCACCACTATGTTCCGAACATAAAACTGGTGAAATCTCTACAGATATTTATGAACATTTATGTTCGAACATAAAATAGTTATAATTATCGTCGAACATGAAGCCTCCGTGGCTTAGGTGGCAGCACCCCAGCCTCTCACTGCTGGGTCCGTGGTTCTAATTCCGGTCACTCCATGTGAGATCTGTGCTGGACAAAACGGAGGCAGACTGGTTTTTATCCGGGTACTCCGGTTTTCCCTGTCAAAATTTCATCCAGCAACACTGTCCACTATCATTTCATTTCATCCGTCATTCATTTAATCATTGCCCCAGTGGAGTGCGACAGGCTTCAGCAGCCGGCACAGTTCATATCCTCGCCACTAGATTGGGGATTCATTCATTCCATTCCTGACCCTGTCGGTCGACTAGAAGCAGGCTGTGGATTTTCATTTCATTGTCGAACATAAACAACTCGCCTATAATGGTAATTAAGACACTCGTATGGAAATTATACAACTCGCTACGCTCGTTTTATAAACATACTCGTGTCTTAATTATTGCCATTTTAGACTCGTTGCATAATGTACTATTAATGTGTTCCTTGGCTCAATATTCCCAGCATGTATTTGATTGTTTGAGAAATCTTCACACTGGAAGCAGTTATAAAGGCTTACGTAAAACACTGCATTGATTATCACTAGCGCTCGTAGTGCCAGAAATGGCAAACTGCTAACCTAATTGACCGGATGTGGTTGAGTTTCTAGTGGACAATCATCAGTCTACCACTTGTCTCATGCCGGCACCTCGTAGGAAACGTTCAGTGTGTCCTCAATGATTGTAAATTCGAGGAAACAACGAAAATTATTTACAAATGCACCAAAAAACTAATTGTGATCATTGAAGGTCTAGGGCAGGGCCATCCAGTCATTGCGCTCTGAGAGCACTGGGCAGTCAGACTAGCGCTCCTTCTCCTACCACCACTACACTGTGGCACGGGAGGAGACCTGAGACATACGGACGAAGTTCCGACTGCGCTGACAAAATACGTACGTACAGTCGTGCGGTCGACGGCTTTTGTGGAATTGTTGACATCATATTGATAGGGCAGTTTTGCCATAAAAATATACCTCGCAGAGGCCTACAGGGTGAGATTATTTCTTATTTTTCAACTAGCTCCATAGGACGAACACATGCCGCCTCGTCCATTAACCACTCCTTGATTAAATTCCCTTCCACGAAGGGTTTCTCAGCTTTGGCAATTCGCATCGAACATTTGTAGCTTGCTCGTAAATTGGGTCCACCAACCTCACTCTCCTCTATCTCCTGTTGGACAGAAATACGGCAAGTAACAATTTTATTGTTCTTCAGTTAATTAAGTCATTTGTTTGTTAGTAAACAAGCATTATAAAATTAAAACAATAATACTTACAGAAAAGTCCTGCCTGAAATGTTCTTTCAATTCTTCCAACTTCGATTGGCGACTGGCGTTTGTCAAATCCCTGTGGTTAGCACTGCAGTGCCGTTCCAAATTATCTATATATTTAAAACACTAAGCTGTTTTTTGTACACACGAGATTGTGAAAACGACTTAACCGATTGGCTTCGTAAGACATTCTAACGAAAGCTCTTGGCATGCAGATTTGCAGAGTGTCTCTAAAATAAACAAATATATTACGGTATATTTTTAAATTAATATAGAAAATAGCAGAATTCTAGGCCCTCACGCATGCGCACAATCCGCCTGGGGGTCATGACAAAATGGCGGTGAGAAGTCCATTAAAATGTATGTTATTTAATAAGCTTGCATGTAATTGAAAACATACATTAACCAAGTTCTGACAGTAAAATATAATAACAGTATGAACGTATACGAATGTGCAACATTGATTTATTTGGATAATGAAATGGATTATTTTCTTCAGACAGCGGCATTTAATGATAAAGAACTGCTGCGTCTGCTGTCAACCAAGAGTGCGCGTGTAGCTATGTGGTTAAGGCGACAGACTATGGTTCCAAGGTTCACCGGTTCGATCCCAGCCCTCGCCGATATATATATATTTTTTTACCACTGAAATATTGTTTAATCAAGGAGTATTAGTAAGGTTTTATGTCTGTTAAAGATACATATTTCTACATTCCCTCTCGGTATATTTTTGAATTAATATAGAAAATAGCAGAATTCTTGGCCCTCACGCATGCGCACAATCCGCCTGAGGTCATGACAAAATGGCGGTGAGAATTCCATTAAAATGTAAGTTATTTAATAAGCTTCCATGTAATTGAAAACATACATTAACCAAGTTCTGACAATAAAGTATAATAACAGTATGAACGTATACGAATGTGCAACATTGATTTATTTGGATAATGAAATTGATTATTTCCTTCAAACAGCGGCTTTTGAATATAATGAATGGCTGCGTCTGCTACTATACATGAGTGCGTGAGTAGCCATGTGGTTAAGGCGACTGACTGTGGTTCCATGAAGCGCCGGTTCGATCCTAGCCCTCGCCAGTTTTTTTTTTTTTACCACTGAAATATTGCTTAATCAAGGAGTAACAGTAAGGTTTTATGTCTGTTAAAGATACTTATTTCTACATTCCCTCTAAATACGTTTTATTTTCGTTTTACCATTGCATTGCAGCATGTAATCAAAAGAGCAAACTGTTGTCCGCAGCACGCCGTTTAAATATCTGCAATCAGTTCCTATAACTGACAACAGATGGCAGTAATTCGCCCATATAGTTCCATTAACTGACAGCAGATGGCAACACCATTGCATCGATATATTTATAACACAAGACATGGCATGTTTTCACGTGATGGAAAATTATAAAGGAGGGGAATATTTAAGAAGGGAAATGTTGAGGAACATTAACTGACAGTTGAATGTGTAGGCTAGGTTGTTTATGTACCTTAATATTGCAATTTCTTCCCAATGCTTCGGTGGTCAAGTTATTAGCGTCCTAGACTAAAAGTTATAATTATGCATCGTCGATATTAAAGAAAAAAGTAGTTTTCCAGGCACACGCGCGTCTCCACAATTGCTTTCGCCATGAGAGACACTTGGCAAATATAATTCGTTTGAAGGACTCCGACATCTTGGTCACTCAGCCCCGTGTACTTGGGTGTGTATGTGTGAAATTTTCTTCTGATAACCTGTGTTATTGTGATGGCTGCATTACTGTGTGTATTTGTAATTAAGGTGGTAAATGGCAAGGAGACGGCCAAGGCCTTAAGTTAGGAACCATCCCGGTATTTGCCTTAAGTGGAAGTGGGAAACCACGGAAAACCACATCCAAGATTGTCGAGGTGGGAATTAAACCTTCCTCTTCTTAGTTATACCTCAAGAGACTGAATGTACCCCGATTTTGCCCTGAGACCAGAATTAAATCTCTTGGCAGAGCAGGAAATGTAACCAGGGTCTCCGGGGCGATAGACAAGAATAGGTGGGCCTCCATGTGTTAATACGATTTTTGACATGCACGGGACATAGAATTCAAAAACTGCCTCCATTAGGGTGACTATCGAAGTGAGTATTGAGTATAGGCCTATGGTCATTCCAGTAGTTGGTGAAGTGATTCTATGTTCCCCTGCAAAATGTACTGCCATAACCTATAACAGGTGATGGAAATTGCTTATTTAGAGCAGTTTCGTACTGTTTATAACAAAATGAAGAACGTCATTCTGAGCTGCGTTTTCAAGCTATCGCAAAAAATTTCGCTGGCAGGAACAATTATAAGGAATTTATTTTAAGCGATCAGTCTCATCGCATTCTCCTCACCAACCAACTTGAGTATGAAAGTCTCTGGACGGTCATGTTGAACTTCATTGTATAAGACAATTGTTTAATGATTATTTGTTTAGAGCACGGAGTCTAACTACGTAGTTGATTTCGGCAATGGAAGTATTATTTGCCATTTAATATTTAGCGGCTCCGTTATTGCAGGACACTATAGTGTTATCGAATAATACGAAGCCACATTTAAAATCCAATATAAATAGGCCATTTCAGAAACAATTCCAGATATTATGCAATACAGTGTACTGTAAGGTCCTTGACGATCAAATGTAAACATTTTTCTACATTGTATTTCTCTTGCGTAAAATCTATGCGTGGTTACTTTGGTCTTTACTGTTGTGAGGGTAAAATTGATCTACTGGAATATAAAATATTTGCCAAGCTGCAACAATGTAATGATATTAATTTAAAAGTCATTGAACTTATATCCAGCAGTTCAAACACATACATCAGCGTTAACAGATTGGATACTGAAGATGAAAGCCAGCTACTTCATTTCCCTATTATTGAATTTTTCAATTCCTTGGAATTAAGAGATTCGCCTCCACATACTTCGAACGTTTAAGCCGTAGATATGCTTCTTAGAAATCTGAACGTTTCCCATGGACTCATATATGGTAATATATTAATTGTAAGAAATCGCTTGGATTCGGATATAATAGGTGCAGTAATAATAGGCAGAGAGCTCAAATCCTACGACTTGATTTAACACCTTACGATAAAACACTTACAGGTAGCCTACAGTACATTTTCTTTTAATAGGCAACAATTTCCTATTCGCTCGGCCTACTTTATCAAAATCAATCAAGCTCAAGGAGAAACTCTTGAACGTATTGGGCTATTTACCTCATCACGTTTTCAGTCATGACCAGCAGGATAGTGAAGGTGCAAAAAAGGTCCTGTTTGGGATGGTAAAGAATAAGAGGCGGAAGGATCCTACGGATTATGTTAGAATTGTGAACAAAAGGGGACAAGAGATAGAAAATAGGGAAGAACTGAAGAAAATGTGGAAATAATATTTTGAAGAACTCCTGAACCCAAATGGAAACCACGGCGAGGAGGAAGAAATCGGGGAAGAGGTACAGTAGATGAACTGCAAATAGAAAAGGACTTAACATGGAAAGAAGTGGAAGATGCAGTGAGGAAGATGAAAGGAGGGAAGGCACCGGGTGTGGATGAGTTGAGTGTGGAGATGGTGAGAGCAGCAGGAGAGGTGGGGATACAATGGTTGTACCGAGTGATGAAGACAGCATGGAAGGAAAGGAAGACCCCAGAGGACTGGAAAAAGGGAATAATTGTCCCGATCTTCAAGAAAGGTAGTAGAACAGAATGCAGAAACTATCGGGGAATAACACTGATGAGTCATTGTGCAAAGTTGTTTGAGAAAGTTTTGGAAAGGAGAATTAGGACAAGGATAGAAGGAGGGATGAGGGAAGAACAACATGGCTTCAGATCAGGAAGGTCCACAGTGGATTTGATTTTTGCTGTAAGGCAGTTACAAGAACAGCACTATGAGTATGGAACAGATCTACTGATGGCCTTTCTGGACATTGAGAAAGCATATGACAGTGTATGCAGAAACAAAGTATGGAAGTCCCTGGAGGATAGAGGAATATAAAAATGGACTATAAGGAAGATAAAGGAGATGTACAAGGGAAGCGTGAGCTGTGTGAAAGTGGGAGGAGAGAGATCGGACTGGTTGGAACAGAGAAACGGCCTGAAACAAGGAAGTGCACTGTCACCGTTACTTTTCATTGTGGTGATGGATGACATAATGACCCGAGTGGCACAAGTAATTGGGGAAGGAAAGATGAAAGCAATGGTGCTTGCAGATGATTTGATGATTTGGGGAAACAAGGAGGAGGAGGTACAGGAACAGTTGGACGTGTGGGAAGGAATAATACAAGGTTATGGGATGAAATTTAGCATAAATAAGAGTGAGATGGTGATCACACAAGGAAGAAGGAAAGAACCACAACGGAAATAACAATTGGTGGGGAACAGCCGAAGGAATTGGAGAGTTTCAAGTATCTGGGAAGCCTGATACAAGAGAATGGAAGAAACGATAGAGAAATAAATGAGCGGGGGAGACAGGCAGAAGCATTCCGGAGGAGTGTGAGAAGCATGTTATGGAGCAAGAATGTCCCTCAGAACAGCAAAAAGATCATATATCGGACGTACAATGTCCCTATCCTGACGTATGCCTCGGAGACCTGGGTTATGAAAGGAAGGGAGAAGAGAAAAATACAGGCCAGTGAGATGAGGTTCTTGAGAAGCAGTATTGGAGCTACAAAGATGGACAGAATAAGAAATGAGAGGACCGGAGAATTAATGAAGGATGAACCATTACAGACTGGTATAGAGAAATCTAGACTTAGATGGTATGGACATGTAAAACGAATGGAGGAGAAGAGGATACCCAGCAGGATACACGAGACGAAGTGGGAAGGAAAGAGACCAAGAGGGAGACCGAGAGACAGGTGGGTGAAGGGGGAGGAAGAAATCGTGAAGAAGAGAGGAGAAGACTGGACAAGGGTGGAGGCTGAGAGATGGTGGGAAGACAGAAGACGTTGGAGAGACTTGTGTTCCAAACAGACCCGGCCAGTGGCTGGAAACTGTGCAAGATGATGATGACCTAATCACGTTTTCAGTCATGACCAGCAATATATTGCAATGCTGAGAGTGCTATCTTTTGACGCCCTTAAAGTTGCAATAGTGCTAAAAAGTAATCGTACAAAGAATGTAACTTATATAAGAAGCTTCTTCAGTAATTTTGTTTTCCATTGTCCGTCATGTTTTGACGGGTTTCATCTAGTCTATATATTTAAAACACTAAGCTGATTTTCGTTATCGCGAGATTGAGGGAACGGTAGAACAGATTCACTTCGTAGAGCAATCAGTCGAAAGCTGTAGGCCTGTAGATTTGCAGAGTGTCTTTAAAATAAACAAATATTTTACCCCATATTTTTAAATTTATAAACAAAACTGCAAAATTATTGGCTCCAGCGCATGCGCAGAATCATCTTGGTTAATGACAGACATGGCGGATGTCCACCGCGTTTTAAAGTAATAGTTATTTATAAGAATTATAATATAGGAGGGAAATATTGATTATGAAGTTTCCACGATATAAACAGGAATAGAATACACTATTATAAAAAAAACGGAAATGTAGAAGAATTTATACGAACTGTTGAGAGTGAATGTTGTTTAAGTAACTCAATATTACACTGTTCCACAAGTGGTTCGGTAGCTCAGACGGCAGTGTTGAAAACTCTTAATTTATGCATCGCGCAATGGAAGCAGTTCGAATCCCACCTCCGACACATATTTTTATTTCTCAAGTATTCTTTCTGCCTATTGGTAATACATTGTCTTAACATATTTTATTTTTATTATTCCCATAAAGTAAGGAATTTTTCACGATTTACGTTCCCATATACTTTTAAATTATTAAATAAAAATGGCCACAATAGCTTTCGCCATGAGAGACAATTGATGAACATAATTCATTTGTTGGACTCAGACATCGTGGTCACTCAGCCCCGTCTACTTTGGTGTGTGTGTGTGTCTCAAATTTTCTCTGATAACCTGTGTTATTGTGATGGCTGTACTGATGTGTGCATTTGTAATTCAAGTGGGGAATGGGAAATTGGCGACCGAGGCTTTAAGTTAGGAACTATCCCGGTATTTACCTGCAGTGGAAGTGGCAAACCACGGAAAACCACATCCCAGATTGTTGAGATGGGAATCGAACCTTGCCCTACTTAGTTTTGCCTCAAGAGTGCGCCCCGTTCCAGCCCTCAGACCAGAATTACACTTGCAGTGGAAGTGGCAAACCACGGAAAACCAAATCCCAGATTGTTGAGATGGGAATCGAACCTTGCCCTTCTTAGTTTTGCCTCAAGGGTGCGCCCCGTTCCAGCCCTCAGACCAGAATTACATTTCTAGAGAAATGGCGGATAAAGGATTCACCGTATGGTAGTGTGATCTTTGTTTTTGAGAATTAAAAAGAGGGGATTGAAGAACTTCAACAGGCGTTTGAGTTCGTTTGTTGTTTAAGTAACTTAATATTGGTTTAGAAGTCTGTTGACTGGGTGGCTCAGGGGTAACATTGCGGACCCAGGAATGAATTTTGCATAGTCGAAGGAGTCTCACCTCAGACATGTATTTTTATTTCCCAATTATTCTTTCTGGCTATTGGTAATTCATTGTCGTAACATATTTTACTTTTATTATTCCCGTACAGTAAGGGATTCTACACGATTTACGTTGCCAGATACTTTTATATTATTAAATAAAAATGGGCACAACCGCTTTTGCCCTGAGAGAAAATTGTCGAACATAATTCATTTGATGGACTCCGACATCGTGGTCACTCAGCCCCGTCTACTTTGGTGTGTGAGTGTAAACTTTTCTCTGATCACCTGTGTTAATGTAATGGCCGTATTGATGTGTGCATTTGTAATTAATATGGGGAATGGGGAGTTGACGACCGAGGCTTTAAGTTAGGAACTATTCCGGTATTTGCCTGGAGTGGAAGTGGGAAACCACGGAACACCACATCCAAGATTGTTGAGAAGGGAATCAAATTTTGCTCTACTTAGGTTTGCCTCAAGAGTGCACCCCGTTCCAGCCCTCAGACCAGAATTAAATTTCTTGGCAGAGCAGGGATCGAACCTGGAATCTGGGGTGATAGCTCAGAATGTAGCCTTAAGAGTGGGCTTCCCTGTGTTAATACGATCTTTGACAAACACTGAACATATAATTCTAAAACTCCCTCCATTACGGTGGCTGGCGAAGTGAGTCTATGCTCATTCCAGTAGTGGCGAAGTGATTCTATGCTCCCTTGCGTAATTTACTGTCATGGAAATGCAAAGTTTTGTACCTTCAACAGGTGATGGAAATTCATTATTTAGAGCAGTTTCATTCTGTTTATTTCAAAATGAAGTTCGTCATCCTGGGTTGCGTTTGCAAGCAAATTGCAAAAATTGCAAGGATTTTATTATTGGCGATCAGTCTCATCGCATTCTCATCAGCAACCTACTTGAGAATGGAAGTCTGTGAACTTAATTGTATAAGTGAATATTATTGTTTATTGATTATTTTTTAGAGTACATAACAATGAGTCTAACCACGGAGTTGATTTTGGCAATGGAAGTAAGTTATTATTTGCTATTTAATATTTGGCAGCTGCGTTGATGCAGGCCACTATAGTGTTATTTAATATGACGTTAATTCGGGGAGAAATGCTGCTATAAATAAACCCATTTTACGAAATAGAACATTAGCCGCAAAAGAGTGGGAAATCGGAGAAAAATACGAAGCCACTTTTAAAATCCAATATAAATACGGCATTTCAGATACAATTCCAGATACTATACCGTTACAGTGTAGGGTCCTTGACGAACAAATGTAAACATTGTTCTGCACTGTATTTCTCTTGAGAGAAATCTACACTTGGTTACTTTGACCTTTGCTGTTGTAATGGTAAAATTAAACTGGCTAAATATAAAATATTTGACAGGCTGCAACAATTATTTTTCACTGGAGATGATAACTCAAGGCATTTCAGAGAGACTAATCGGCAGTACAATGCTATGTCCTTCGTTTCATTTAGTGCCAATGTTACTGTGCCACACGCATACGGTCCACATCGTTTTAAAATGTATGGAGGTGCACATCATCGCATTTCTTCGTTATATTCCAAAATTATATGCGACGGTTTGCGGCCAGTTGTATTAGACTCCTCAGAGTTCTTGAATTCCTTGGAACTAAATGACTTGCCTCCACATATTCCAAACGCTTGACCCGTTATGCTGCTTAGAAATCTGAATGTTTCCCAAGGGCTCCTAAATGCAACCTTATTGCTTGGATTTGGAAATAATAAGTGCAGTTAAAATTAGGCAGAGAGGTCTAATCCTTCGACTTGATTTAACACCATCCGATAAAACACTATCATTTTGTTTTAAGAGGCAATATTTTCCAATTTATTTGGCATACTCTGTCACAATCAATGAAGCTCAAGGGGAAACTCAGGAACGTATAGGTCTCAATTTGCCTCATCAATTTTTCAGTCATGGCCAGCAGTATTTTGCAATGTTGAGAGTGCAATCTTTTGACGCCCTTATAGTTTCAATTGAGACATAAAATAATCGTACAAAGAATATACAGTAGGCCTATATAAGAAAATTCTTCAGTAAATATTTTTCTATTGACCGTCATTTTTGACGGGTTTCAACTAGTCTATATATTTAAAACAGTAAGGTGATTTTTGTTATCACGAGATAGAGAGAACGACAGAACCAATTTACTTCGTAGAGCACTCTAACGAAAGCTCTTGGCCTGTAGATTTGCAGAGTGTCTCTAAAATAAACAAATATAATACGGTATATTTTTAAATAAATATAGAAAATAGCAGAATTCTTTCCCCTCGCGCATGCGCACAATCCGCCTGGGCTCATGACAAAATGGCGGTGAGAAGTCCATTAAAATGTAAGTTATTTAATAAGCTTCCATGTAATTGAAAACATACATTAACCAAGTTCTGACAATACAATATAATAACAGTATGAACATATACGAATGTATATTGATTTTATTGATAATGAATTGGATTATTTTCTTCAGATAGCGGCTTTTGAAGATAGTGAAAGGTTGCGTCTGCATCTTATTGTGAGTGCGCGAGTAGCTATTTGGTTAAGGCGATTGACTGTGGATCCAAGGATCGCAGGTTCGATCCCAACTCTCGCCAGTTTTTTTTTGCCACTGAAATATTGTTTTATCAAGGAGTATTAGTAAGGTTTTATGTCAGTTAAAGATGCATATTTCTACACATTTTCTCAACACGTTTTATTTCCGTTTTACCATTGCATTACAGCATGTCCTCAATACGTCGTTTGAATATCTGCAATCAGTTCCAGTAACTGACAACAGATGGCAGTACCTCGCCAATATAGTTCCAGTAACTGAGAGCAGATTGCGTCGATATATTTAAAACACAAGGCATGGCCTTGATGGCGAGCTTTCGCGTGATAGTTAAATATTGTTTTATCAAGGATTATTAGTAACGTTTTATGTCAGTTAAAGATTCCTACATTCCCTCTCAATAAGTTTTATTTCCGTTTTACCATTGCATTACAGCATGTGGTCAAAAGAGCTAATATCTGCCATCAATTGCAGTAACTGACAAAAGATGGCAGTACCTCGCCCATATAGTTTCAGTAACTAACAACAGATGGCAGCACCATTGCATCGATATATATTTAAAACACAAAACATGGCGCGTTTTCAAGTGATGGAGAGTTATAGAGGGGAATTTTTAAGAAGGGAAACGTTGAAGAACATTAACTGACAGTTGAGTGTGTAGGCTATGTTGTTTATGTACTTTAATATTGCAATTTCTTCCCAATGCTTCGGTGGTCAAGTTGGTAGCATCCTAGACTAAAAGTTATAAATTATGCATCGTCGATATACTCTTAAATTATTAGTGAAAAGGTAGTTTTCCAGGCCCTGGCGCGTGTCCACAATTGCTTCCGCCATGAGAGACACTTGGCAAACATAATTCGTTTGAAGGGCTCCGACATCGTTGTCACTCAGCCCCATGTACTTTGGTGTGTAAGTGTAAAATTTTCTCTGATAACCCGTATTATTGTCATAGCTGCATTACTTTGTATATTTGTAATTAAGGTGGGAAATGGCAAGGTGACGGCCGAGGCCTTAAGTTAGGAACCATCCCGGTATTTGCCTTGAGTGGAAGTGGGAAACCACGGAAAACCACATCTAAGATTGTCGAGGTGGGAATCAAACCTTCCTCTTCTTAGTTATACCTCTAGAGACTGAATGTGCCCCGTTTTTGCCCTCAGACCAGAATTAAATTTCTTGGCAGAGCAGGAAATGTAACCCGGGTCTCCGAGGCGATAGCCAAGAATGGGTGGGCTTCCATGTGTTAATACGATTTTTGACATGCACGGGACATAGAATTCTAAAACAGCCTCCATTAGGGTGACTGCCGAAGTGAGTATTGAGTATATGCCTAAGCTCATTCCAGTAGTTGGCGAAGTTATTCTATGTTCCCCTGCAAAATGTACTGCCATAAACTATAACAGGTGATGGAAATAGCTTATTTAGAGCAGTTTTGTACTGTTTATATCAAAATGAAGAACGTCATTCTGCGCTGCGTTTTCAAGCTATTGCCAAACATTTCGCTGGCAGGAACAATTATAAGGAATTTATTGTAAGCGATCAGTCTCATCGCATTCTCCTCACCAACCAACTTGAGTATGAGAGTCTCTGGACGGTCATGTTGAACTTCATTGTATAAGACAGTTGTTTAATGATTATTTGTTTAGAGTACTGAATCTAACTACGCAGTTGATTTCGGCAATGGAAGTATTTTTTGCCATTTAATATTTAGCGGCTCCGATATTGCAGGTCACTATAGTGTTATCGAATAATACGAAGCCACATTTAAAATCCAATATAAATAGGCCATTTCAGAAACAATTCCAGATGTTATGCAGTACAGTGAAAGGTCTTTGACGATCAAATGTAAACATTGTTCTACATTGTATTTCTCTTGCGTAAAATCTACGCGCGGTTACTTTGGCCTTTACTGTTGTGATGGTAAAATTGATCTGCTGAAATATAAAATATTTGCCAAGCTGCAACAATGCAATGATATTAATTTTAAAGTCTGTCTGTCTGTCTGTTAGGTAGTCAGCCCGAAGGCTGGTTGGATCCTCAAAAAGTACCGCCGTTACGTTATGTGAGTAGATACCCACAAAAACCCAAGGCAGCGCTATTTTGAGGCGTTCTAGGCAAGAAGAGGAGTGATGTAGTTTGCCATTGCTTTCCTCACTGAGTCAGAACAGTAGTCCTAACCCTATGAGTTGAACCTTTCACAGCATTCACAGGCACTGACTGTGCCCCGAATGCCATTACTAAGCACCACCCATACCTCAGTAGCTTCCATATAATCACAGCCATGAGTGAGACTGAGACATCGGTGAAAAGCCACCTTTTACTCTAGCCTGTGCCAACTGACAAATGCAAAAGTACTGTATTCATCAAGAGATGGGGAACATTGAACTTATATCCAGTAGTTCAAACACATACATCAGCGTTAACATATTGGCGAACAGTTGTGCGAGTGTAAACTTTTCTCTGATAACCTGTGTTAAAGTGATGGCTGTGTTGATGTGTGCATTTGTAATTAATGTGGGGAATGGGGAGTTAACGACCGAGGCTTTAAGTTAGGAACTATCCCGGTATTTGCCTGGAGTGGAAGTGGGAAACCACGGAAAACCAAATCCAAGATTGTTGAGATGGGAATCAAACTTTGCTCTTCTTAGTTTTGCCTCACGAGTGCGCCCCGTTCCAGTCCTCAGACCAGAATTAAATTTCTTGGCAGAGCGGGGATCGAACCTGGAATCCGGGGCAATAGCTCAGAATGTAGCCTTAAGAATGGGCTTCCCTGTGTTAATACGATCTTTGACAAGCACTGAACATATAATTCTAAAACTCCCTCCATTACTGTGGCTGGCGAAGTGAGTCTATGCTCATTCCAGTAGTGGCGAAGTGATTCTATGCTCCCTTGCATAATTTACTGTCATGGAAATACAAAGTATTGTACCTTCAACAGGTGATGGAAATTCATTATTTACAGCAATTTCATTCTGTTTATTTCAAAATGAAGATCGTCATCCTGAGTTGCGTTTGCAAGCAAATTGCAACAATTGCAAGGATTTTATTATTGGCGATCAATCTCATCGCATTATCATCAGCAACCAACTTGAGAATGGAAGTATTCATTGTATATGTGAATATTATTGTTTATTGATTATTTGTTTAGAGTGCATAACAATGGGTCTAACCACGCAGTTGATTTTGGCAATGGAAGTAAGTTATTATTTTCCATTTAATGTTTGGCGGCTACGTTGATGCAGGCCACTATAGTTTTATATAAAATGACGTTAATTTGGGCAGAAATGCTGCTATAAATAAACCCATTTGACGAAATAGAACATTAGCCGCAAAAAAGTGGGAAATCGGAGAAAAATACGAAGCCACTTTTAAAATCCAATATAAATATGGCATTTCAGAAACAATTCCAGATACTATGCCGTTACAGTTTAGGGTCCTTGACGAACAAATGTAAACATTGTTCTGCACTGTATTTCTCTTGCGAGAAATCTACACTTGGTTACTTTGACCTTTGCTGTTGTAATGGTAAAATTAATCTGAATAAATATAAAATATTTGACAGGCTTTAACAATTATTTTTCACTGGAGATGATATCTCAAGGAATTCCAGAGGGACTAATCGGCAGTACAATGCTATGTCCTTCGTTTCATGGCGCAGCGGTCAAACTGTATGCCTCTCACCAAGGCGGATCGGGTTCGATTCCCGGTCAATGCATGTGAGATTTTTGATGTGAAAGGCCATGTCCTGTGGTTCGGATTCCACGTTAAACGGAGGTCCCGTGGCTTATGATCGCGAGATTAACAGTCACGTTAAACTGCAAGCTTCCTTCCTTCCTTCGTTTCATTTGGTGCCAATGTTACTGTGCCACACGCACACGGTCCACATTGTTTTAAAATGTATGGAATTGCACATCATCGCATTTCTTCGTTATATTCCAAAAATATAAGCGATGGTTTGCGGCCAGTTGTATTAGACTCATCAGAGTTCTAGAATCCCTTGGAACTAAACGACTGGCCGCCACATACTCCAAACGCTTGGCCCGTTATGCTGCTTAGAAATCTGAACGGTTCCCAAGGACTCCTAAATGAAACCATATTGCTTGGATTTGGAAATAATAGGTGCAGTTAAAATTAGGCAGATATGTCTAATCCTTCGACTTGATTTAACACCATCCGATAAAACACTATCATTTTCTTTTAAGAGGCAATATTTTCCAATTCATTTGGCATACTTTATCACAATCAATAAAGCTCAAGGGGAAACTCTGGATCGTATAGGCCTCAATTTGCCCCAACAATTTTTCAGTCATGGCCAGCAGTATTTTGCAATGTTGAGAGTGCAATCTTTTGACGCCCTCATAGTTTCAATAGAGTCAAAAAATAATCGTACAAAGAATGTACAGTAGGCCTATATAAGAAAATTCTTCAGTAAATATTTTTCTATTGACCGTCATATTTTGACGGGTTTCAACTAGTGTTTCTTTAAACACATTAAATCTCGTGGCGCACTAAACATTTGGCATGCCCTTTATAAGCTGTACAGAAAAATGAAATTTCCCATTCTGCTTTAAGGGCTGCTGCTTCGCCACTCCTTCTTTAAATATGATGTTCAGTCTTGACCACTGCGAAACTGACTTACTTACTGGTTGTCAACAAAGCGCTTTGGACTAGACAGCGACTAGACGCGCTTAGCCAGCCAAGCGCCTCTCACCTCTAACGAAACTAACTTCCACCAAAGTGCTCGGAGCACTGACTAAGAGAGCAGCCGGAGCCCTAGCGCTCGTGGAGCGCTGTATGGATGGCCCTGGTCTAGTGTATTAAACCAAAGGATAATTTTAACATTGAATGGATTTTTGAGCACATTCAATCATCGCATCTCAACCTCAATTGCATTTTGTAAAGATTGTCAAACTAAATTGCTTTTTAGTAAGTCTTTAATGTAGGAGCAGGGCATTTTTAGCCTACTTTCGATTTTTGCAAAAAATGAAAGTAGACTTATGAGATCAACACAGGGCGAAAAAAGTGTGTCTGTCTGTGTGTGTGTGAGTCTGTGTGTGTGTGTGTGTGTCTGTGTGTGTGTGAGTGTGTGTACTCTGAATGTATGTCCCCCCCTATCAATTCGAACACGGTGAATGCGAATTGAACGAAATTTGGTACAAAGGTAGCACTAGCAAAGGACACCTCAGTGTCATGTTTTATATCGCCGCCATCTTTACTAAAACTGAATGGCGGCCACTCAAACGTTCAAAACGTAAAATCAAATAACGACTAACCAAATCCTCCGATCTCGACCAAATTTGGTAACAACATACCTTCGTATAGGATGCGTCTTGTGACCAAACTACAAGGTCGTCCGCCATACCATTTCAGGATGGCGGCCGTGCGAATTATGCAAACTTTATAATCCATATCATGGGACCCACCAGTTCCGATTATCGAGCCGAGAATCGTTTTAACTGTTCTAAAGGAAGAGGCACGTTCGAAATTAAAAGTTTATTTTGTAATACTATAGTGCAGACGTGATTTTAAAAAGCTGAGCCGATTCAGTAATAAGACAAGATGGCAGCGGATATCTTGTGCCTGACTTATATTTCACTAATTTGAGTATTGCATGCAATATAGCGTACTGATACAAAATAAATAAACTTTGTATGAAATGCTTTATATATAAATAATATACTCCAGTGATGAAATCGTTTAGTATAAATCATTATTTGCTAACAAGTTCTATGTAAGTCATTTTATATAGAACGATATTCGTTGACACAATTAGCTCAGTGGTAGAGCGTTAGCCTATCGCTCAAATGCCTATGGTTCAAACCCGATCAGAGCTAGGTTTTTTGCTTGAAATGTTATATGTTTATTGTTTTGTAATGACTCAGATGTTTTAAAATTAAGCGTTATATTGTGCATATTTTGGTGTAAAATATATATTTAATTAAAACATAATTCGCCAGCAGAATTACTCGAGACATCTAGATGCCAAAAAGGTAACTGCACGCCGACCTACTTATTAACTTCCAGATTTTATTGAAAAGTTTCTTCTTCTGGCCGCTAGAATGCACTCGCTCTGTTAGGATTATATTGTTCGATATTTCACCACTAGATGTCACGACTAGTCTACGTGGGGCTCCATTGATTACTATACCATTGGCATTCTATGCGCATCGAATTTGAAGAATGACAAGATGATACTACGATACATTTTCACTTTTTATTTTAAAGGGTTTGTAACAGCCTATTGTGCGTTATTTGAAAATGTTAATTGAAGTAAAGAACAAAACGATTTCACATAGTATCTGAACTCTACCGTTGGTGCTAGTTCAGGATATTAATTAATACTTTTATTTCAGCCAAATAGCAATCGAAAATATCCACATAGTTGGTATACACACGTCTCTGTGGGGTCATGGAAAGATTTGTTAATTCAATTAGGGTTGTGAAAGTGATACGCAGCCAGACGTGTAAAGACATGCCTCAACTCAAAGTTGGATGTTGCCCGCGTCAGGCCGATTATATAATATTAATAATAATAATGTTATTGGTTTTACGTCCCTTTTAACTACTGTTGCTTTTAGAGACGCCGGGCTGCCAGAATTTTGTCCCGAAGGGGATCTTTAACGTGCCAGTAAATCTACTAACACGGCTCCCTCGCATTTGTGCACCCTCAAATGCCAGCTGACTGCGCCAGGATACGAACCTGAAACATACGGTCCAGCAAGCGAGAACGTTACCGCTGAGCCACGCCGCCAGTCCGGTCGATTATGTCTCCAGATCCATAACATTCTTTAGATACTTCTTATCCTTCTTTCTTCAATGATGGTAGAAGTTTTTATCTAGGTTGTGGCGTTTGGTGGAGGTAAATTGTTTCTAAGGTCTTCAACAAAGAATAGTTCTATTATACTCTTTGATAATAACAACGAGTTATAACTATACTCATACATTTAGGAGAAAGTAGGCTATATGTTCTTTACTGAACATCTTGTTGTAAGTATTTTCAACCTATACCGCATTTCACAAGAATTTTAAATCTAAATTGCATTTTGTATGGTGGGCATTTTGCAAGTAGTTTGATTATCAATTGCATTTTGTGGGCGTTTTGAATGTAAATTACATTTTGTAAGTATTTTCAATCTAAATTGCATTTTGTAAGTATTGTCAATCGGAATGAGCAGCTTGAATCCACCATACATTTTGTAAGTATTTTGAATTTCAATTGCACTTTGTGAGTATTTAGAATCTGAAATGGGAGGTTTTCAATCTAAATTGCATTGTGTATTTTCAATTTCAATTGCTATTTGTAAGTATTTTGAACCTCAATTGCATTTTGTACGTATTTTCGATCTCATTTGCAGTTTGTAAGTACTTTGAATTTCAATTGCATTTTGTAAGTATTTCGACTCGACATTGCATTTTGTACGTATTTTGAACCTAGCCTACATTTTGTGTATATTTTTCAATCTATTCCTTTTGTAAGTATTTTCGTTCTAAACAGTGGCGTGTGGTGGAATTTTATTTAGGGTAAGCAATTGTATAAAACTTAGCACCGGCTACAATAATAGTAATAATAATAATCATAATAATAATAAATATTTATATTAATAATAATAAAATAGCAATAATAACAATAGTAATAATAATAATCATATAGCAGCAATTTGTTACCTGGGAGAAAATCATTGATGGCCAGGTCGTGGAAGTTTTGGATATTTCATCTCGGAAAGTAAATCTTTCTCAATTGGTAACAGTCTATCCTGGCCTTATGTAATGCGAGCATAGTTCATTTTATTCGCTTTAAGATAGAAAAGCCTCTTTCTACAGAAGCACTTGTTGCAGGAATAGCTCAGATAAATTCACAGAGTCGCATTTCCTCTCTATATGCTCCTTGGAGATGTTAGGAAAAGTAACAGTTCATTATTTTTTAATTTATTTTTGTCAGTCACCAGAAGTGTATGCCATTAGCTGTGATCGAAGAGCAGGAAAGTAAAGTAAGCCTACACTGGGATAACTCTTTATAAGGCACGGAGCACTCGTTTATTCTTGTCTGAATTAATAGAATTAATGAGTTCAAGAACTGTAGAGAATCTTAAGTGACAAACTTATTGTTGAGCTGTTGTACAACCGTGTCTATAATTTCATGATACTACTACAGTCATCATATAAATACAAGTTATCGTACAAATTCAACATATGCCGAACTACACGAGGTTGATGACCAAGATGCCCCAAGTCTCTAAAATGGATTACAACAACTATAAGTTTATATAACAGACGTCTATGAGATGCCTTAGAATCGTGCAATTTTCGTATCTTACTATCTGGGTCAGAGGTGCCCTTTACCTCTTGTTCTGTCTTCTCCCAATATTCTTTGAATTGACCCCTTTTTCTTGCAAATTCAACTTTGAGTTCTCCTACTTAATGGGACTTCTTTTGCAATATGGAAAACAATACGCCAAACAGAGAAAATATGCTTGAAAATACTGCGGGTATAAAATTAAAGAGGAAATCCTTCAACGAAAGAGAAAATCCACGGTCAACGATATTCGTTGACGGTTCCAACCAAAATTGAAGTGTTCTCTAATTGAATAATAATGTTATTGGTTTTACGGCCCTTTTAACTACTGCGCCTTTTAGAGACGCCGAGGTACCGGAATTTAGCCTCAAACATGCCAGTAAATCTACTGACACGGATCCCTCACATTTAAGCACCCTTAAATATCAGGTGACTGCGCCGGGATTCGATCCTGCTATCTTGGCACCAGCAGGCGAGAACTTTACCGCTGGGTCTCGCAGCCAGTCTTATTGATTATGCAATAGGCCTACTATTTGCTACCTAGATTTCCTCTATCTTAAGAATCTGCACTTTCATTATGCCCTCTGAAAACCTGGTCTTGTTTGCCGAGGAAACAACATCAATGAAACGTTTCATAATATCTCTGTTTTTACGAACATGTTCACTATGTCGCTGATCACTAATTTTCTTTCGCTCTTTTTCATAATTACTACTTGCAGATGAATTTGAGAAAGATTGTGCATTTTTAAAATATTTGTGTATATTATTAATGTATCTCTCATAATTCAAAATGTTTTTATCGTTTCGAGAAAAAGAAAGTCACGGCCAATAATACGTTAAATAATTTGTTGATGGAAGTGCAACCACACAGCCATGTGTTACTGGCATATACATTAAAATGCCGAATACAAGCTTTCCCTTTCGTGGTAATGCTCAATTCATGAATTGGACAACCTCCTAACAAATTATTATTTTTGTCCTCAAAGGATCTAGAAGTAAAGCTAGCTTGACGCAGATCACGAATTATGCAGTCACTGTCATCTCTAGACCCAAGTGAGGGGCAGATGACCTCGTTGTTCCACCCCTTAAAACAACAATAACTGCAGGGCCTAACTAGACCCAAGTGTTGACTTCATTCTTTTTTACGGAGAGTCGCGCCTACTATCATAAGCAGAAACGTCTACTGCATACCTTACTCCCTTGTATTGCACTAAATAACATAACTGTATATCGCTGAACTACTGTATAAAGAAGAGTAAAACAGACACATGTATACACACAGTAAATAAAAGACAGTTTTTCACCAACTCTGTCACAGATTTTTCAGTTGTATTGAGAAAACAAATCCAGTATCTTTGGAACTGACCGCTTCTACTTTCCGGCGGCAGGTATGTAATGGAAGGAATTGCTTCCTACGCTCCCAATCCCAACTCACCCTGCATGCCGCGCTATTGTGCTGCTACAAGCGACTTCTTAAGGAACTCGCAACAGGCAACCTCGCAACCTCGAAGTACCGAAAGGGGTCATTAACATACTCGCATTTTAGTTCACACAGACTGGAAAATCACTTCAGCTAAAGCAAATAATATTCTAAGTTTCATTCTTTCGCTTGGGTATGTAATGCTTACCTTACATCCAGGGAATACACGCGCCTGGTTCTAAATTCCCTTTTGTAAGTATTACCATTCCCGTGGCTCATGATCTCGAGATTAACGGTCGCGTTAAACTACAAGCTTCCTTCCTTTTCCTTTTGTAAGTATTACCGCTCTCCATTTTGTGAATAGTTTCAATCTGAGTTCCTTTTTGTGAGTATTTTCCGTCTCACTTAATTTTCGTTCTGGTTTCCATTTCATTGTTATTTTCGCTATCACCCAGACCATTAGGCGCCGATAACCTAGATGTTAGGCCCCTTAAAACAACAATTACCATCATCATCATCATCATCATCATCATCAACCATCGCATCTCATATGGATCCTGGCGCAGTCATTTGGCATTCGGGGGTGTGGAAATGCGAGGGAACCGTGTCAATAGATTTACTGGCACGTTAGCTTCGGGGCAAAATTCCGGCACTGCGGTGTCTCTAAAAGCCACTGCAGTTAAAAGGGACGCAAAACCAACAACAATATTATTTTTATGGCTCACATTCACTGAAACGTTCTGAGTCAATGCTTATTTGGGGGTAGCAATTATCCGTAATGGGATAGATTGAGGCCAGTGTCATTAGAAGTCCTCTAGACATCGACTTGAGAGTCATTAGTTAGTAGACATAATGAACTGGAAGATTTGTAACACACATAAAAACGTTCAAAGGCATTTTTTAAATTAATGAAGCATAAATTGTACAAACTGCTTTCTTTAGTGCTGTTATGACAAATTGAAGTACTTCAAGAGACTGGGCTTTCATAAATCGTAGCGAATTCGTGGATTATTGTGTTTGTTCTTAGGAAATTATCGTCATTATCTCTTACTTAATTGCATACTTACGAAACTGTAAATATCTTGCATGTTCACAGTATTTAAATTTTATATTAGGCTTGGGTATTCCAGACGAGAACACTGCGTCATGTAAGCATACCAGACATTTTGGAATACAATGCATCTACTCGGCGCACAAACTCACGATATACAGTGATTTCAGTTTTCAGGTTCCAGTATTTACGCCCAAATAAGCGGAAAAAATATTTTTAGCACACATACACACGCGCATTTTAGCGTGATGTCAGTTTGCATCTGAGGGTTCTTAAACACGAGAGAGCCCTGTCATTAGGTTTACTCGCACGATAAATGGCCCCTTCATGGCATGACTTCGGCACACCGGCGCCTCACAGTAGTTTAAAGCGACATGAAAGGCATAATGCATTTATTATTATTATTTGTTGTTGTTTGTCTTCAGTCTTTCGACTGGATGATGAAGCTCTCCATCCTTCCCTGTCCTGAGCTAATCGTTTCATCTCTACAGAGCTACCACACCCTTCATCCGAGGCAATCTGTTTAACATATTCTAATCTTGGTCTACCCCTACAAATCGTATCATCGACCGTTATTTTATAACTAAGCTTGCTATTCCTGGGTGTCTTAGTATGTGTCCTACCAACCTATCTCTTCTCTTCATTAGCAGTCGCCAGAAACATCTCTCCTCTCTCACCCGTCCTAATACCTGTTAATTCGTATCCCAATATACCCATCTGATCTTCATCATTCTCCTGTAACACCACTTTTCAAACGCTTCACATCTCCGCATTTCTGCTGCTCCAACAGTCCAAGTTTCACTTCCATTCAGTGCCACGCTCCAGAGAAAGGCCTTCAAAAATGACTTCCTAATACCTAAATCTATATTTCGTTCCTGCTTTTCTCTGTCCTCAATTTTGGAATGACCGTTTTTATCATCACCTTTGTGTTAGCTGCGTAGGTTGCTTCTGGAAGAATTACTGTTATTATTATTATTGAACTTTATGACACCCCCTGCTATCTAAGATACTGTATCTCTGACATTTATGTTGTGTGTTTGAGTCTTCAATCATTTGACTAGTTTGCTACAGCCCTCCTGTCTATGCCACACTGTCCTGAGTTAATCGTATCATCTGTACGTAACTATCACACCCTACATCCGAGACAATCTATTTAACATATTCCTACCTTGGTCTACCCCTACAGTTCTGCCCTCGACCCTTCCTTCAATACGTTTGCTATTCCTGGGTGTCTTAGAATGTGTCTTACGAACCTAACTCTTCTCGTCATTAGCAGTCGCCAGAATCATCTTTCCTCTCTCACTCGTCTTAATACCACTTAATTTGCCACTCTCACAGATACAAAGCTTAAGAATGGTGGTAATGAGAAGACTTCATCCCTTCGATGTTGAAAGGAAGGAGTCGATTGCGTGTCAACTGGTTCTTGTTGCGACCGGTACTCGCGGGAGCGTGTAGTCAATTGAAATTTTTATGAACTTACGACAGAAAGTAAGGACACAAAATAAAGGTTTTAGCAATCGGTGAACGCAACAGCGTTTTATTCACGTCAAAAATACATACAATAACAAATGGTTTTAAGATATACCTCTCCTAGGAGTGGATGTCAAGGACATCATTGTTGCGGCAGAAGCAGACTTCAGAGGAAACAATGCCAGGGAAATGTATCAAAAGGTGAAGTATTTTAGCAAAGGTTACCAGCCGAGACAGAAATTTGTCAAAGATTCTAGTGACAAAATTCTGACCAACGATTATGATATCGCCAAGAGATGGAAGGAGTACTTCGACCAGCTTCTCAATTGCGAAGACCCTGAAATAGTATTTGAATTCCAGTCTCCAACCAAAGTCGACTTGGATTATCCGCCACCCACTTTGGATGAGATCAAAATCCAGATCAAACGGCTCAAGAAGAATAAAAGTCCGGGTGAAGATGGAATACAGACCGAGATGATCCAGGAAGGAGGAGAGAAACTAACAGAAAAACTGCACAGGCTGATACAAGCAATCTGGATCAAAGAAGAACTACCGTCAGAATGGAAAACAGCTCTGATTTGTCCAATCTATATGAAGGGTGACAAATTGAAATGTGATAACTATCGAGGAATCGCCCTGCTTAACGTCTGCTACAAGATCTTGTCCAACTGCCTCATAGATAGAATTCAACCAGTGGCAGAATCAGTGCTTGGTGATTACCAGGGAGGCTTTCGGCTGGGGCGTTCCACAGTAGATAATATCTTCGTTCTCCGACAGCTTACTGAAAAACTGGGTGAATATGGCAAAGAACTCCACGTGTTATTCGTAGATTTCAAGAAGGCCTATGATTGCATACACCGAAAGAGCCTACTCAGTTGCCTAAGAGAGTTTGGAATGGCCGAGAAACTCATCAACTTGGTAGCGATCTGTCTGAGCGAAACACGCGGTAAGATAAAAATGGGAAATCGAGTGACGGAGGATTTTGAAATTTTGACGGGTCTCAGGCAAGGAGACGGGTTATCTCCTACACTGTTCAATTTTGCCTTGGAAAAGATCATACGCGAGACCTTTCGAGAGAATTTTAAAGGAATCCAAGTCGAAGGGAAGAACCTAGCATACCTTGCCTACGCAGATGATATCAGTTTACTCTCCAGTTCTCAGGAAGAGTTGAGGCAAATGACCAGAGCACTCAAGGCAGCTGCCAACAAATTTGGGCTAATCGTGAATGAAACCAAGACGGAGTACCTCAATATGACTCGCGGGCAAGGCCACGTTTTTGGGCAACTACAGTCACTCCGAGTAAGGGACCAGTCCTACAAGAGGGTCCGTGAATTTAAGTACTTAGGATCGCTTTTCACGGAGAACTCATCATGTGAGGCAGAAATCAATGCCAGGATCCAAGCAGGAAACCGAACTCTCTACAGCTTAACACAGCTTCTTCGTTCCAGATGTCTCTCCAGACAGTTCAAAATTCGTCTGTATAAAACTCTGATCCAACCCGTTGTACTATATGGCTGTGAGACATGGAGTATCCGAAAACAGGACTTTCATAAACTACTCGTATTTGAGAGAAAAGTTCTTCGGAAGATCTTCGGACCGGTGAGGGATGTAAACACGGGTGAATGGAGGATTAGACAAATTCATGAAGTAGAAGACCTGTACCATGATGCCAACATAGCTGGAACCATCAAAACCAGAAGACTGCAGTGGGCTGGACATGTAGTCCGGATGGAAGACCACCGATGGCCACGGAAGCTACTGGATTTCATCCCCACAGGAAGAAGACCACCAGGGAGACCAAGGAAGCGGTGGAGTGATGGACTCCATGGAGATCTGCAACAGGCAGCGATACGCGTAGACACTAGGCGGATGGCAGCTATGGATAGGAGACGATGGAGAAGGAAACTTGTAGCAGCGCGCGGTCCACTGGGCCTGATCGCGTAGAAGAAGAAGAAGAGGAGTGGTCATATCTGTTGGGAAAGATTTCAAAACATAATCTCTATGGAGATTTGAACCCAAATATCCTGCAATCCTGGCAGTTGCGTTTAGCCACCTACACCAATTCGGTCACACCTTGACTTGAAAATATAAAGCTCTTAGTAAACACTCTCCAAAAGACCAAGCTCACTTTGCATTTGAATGATATTTCACTCTTGAACGTAGGAATTAAAACTATGGATGCTAAGCTTTAGAATGTTTGCTCTCTTACACAGAGGAATAATAAAATGAATCCCAGGTGCAGAGTCAGTCTAATGGGGGGTTGTTCCTTACCCTTGCAAACAGAGCGCTTGTTGTTGGAATCCTGTTTGTTTTAGGTGCGGGGGCTAGCTTGCGTCTCTCCATATGTCGTCAATGTATTGACGCAGCAAGCTCTATTGCCACATTACACATTAGCCGTGCCGGTACTAATACTGAAATATTGCCCAGGGTTGCACTGCATTGCATTTGGACCAGCAATAACATGGCCAGATCAATCGCATCGAGGCTTGTATGAGGAGTGATAAAAAAATTAAGTACCGATTTTACTTCATAGGACGACTGTATAATTTTCAATTATATTTAAATTGCAGCCAATGGCCATAGCAGGGTATTTTAATTGAACGGCTGTGGGCTCCCCATCAAGTTCAATTTCAAGTTGTTCCAACTTTGTCTATCAGAGATGCCTCTGTCAATGATGACACCTAGCGGCAAACGATGGAACTTAGGGAGCGTTTCTAACCAAATAACCTACAAATTTAGGTACACACAACCAATTGTAGTGGTAGGTTCTTTTACATGCCATAAATCTATGCCATGGGCCCACGGGATTTACTTCCTCTTCCGAAGGAAGGCATGCTGAAGGATTATATCGCTCTTAGAAATCCGACAACTATGGCCGGATTTGAATCCGAGATCTTGGACATAGCAGTTCAGCATGCCAGCGACTAAGCCACCGAATCCCCTGACTGTATTATCTTCCGTACGAAGACCAGATGATCGCACGAGTTCCAATTGACAATCGGACTCACGGTGGGTGAGTGGATAGCTTGTCTGTCTACTAACCCCAAGATTGCAGGTTCGCTCCTGGCCGTGGTAAGTGATTTTTGAAAGGCGGCAAAACTACGAGACGCATTTCATACGATGTTGGCATGTCAAAGAACCCATTTGAATTCAGTAGGCCGAGTTCATAATGGCAAAATTAATCTCGGGAGTTTCCGCTAACACAAAGTTCCTCCTTTCTCTACTAGAAGCGCTATAGTGTTCTAGGAGCTTAGATAACTAACCTCCTTGACTTTCATGGTGATTCAAGGAACAACGAAATTCGACATGCAAGCTACCCTCTGGGTGTCAAATTACAAAGCTTGCACCCGGCATCCGAGGCCATACGATATTTATTTATTGGTGGATTAGAGCCCTGCGCTAGTCGGCTTCGGTGGCGTAGTTGGTGGCATGCTGAGCTTCTATGCCAAAGGTCGCGGGTTCAAACCCTGCCGAAGTCATCGGATTTTTAACAGCGTTAAAAATCCCTCAGTATGCCTGCCTTCGGCGGTCCCATGTCATAGATTTACTTCCGCTAACTAAACTTGTGTGAAGCGAAAATTTGTTGTTTAGGTTAGATTAATGTTTTTAAGTTTCAAGACTTGTCACCAGGTGCTGGTTGCGAAGTTCACAACTAGGTGTCGTGGATGGTAGTATTTGGTAGCGAAAGTAGGAACTATTTGAAATTATCGTCTGCAGTCCTTACTTTAATTAAAAACAAATAACACACATTAATGCAGTCATCACAATTAACATCGGTTTTCAGATAGATTCTACACACACCCAAAGTACACGGGGCTACATGACCGCGTTCTCACAGCCGCTAAACTGAGGAACCAACCGCTGGAACTTGACGAGAGACTTCACAATGTTTTACAATCATCATTAGTGATAATTAGGGCTCGGATGTTGATACCGTAAGAAAGTGTAAAAAATGCACCATGAAATGGAGACAGTAAAGAACATATAGCCTACTTTCTCCTAAATGCATGGGTAGTGTTATAACTATTTGTCTTTTTCAAGGAGTATAATTGAATGTTGGCTGTAGTAGCTTGTTGAAATACAACGTGCTATATGGATATTAAACATGAATATGAGGTGCCCTTTGCTAGTGCTACCTCTGTACCAAATTTCGTTCCATTCGATTTCACCGTGTTCGAATTAATAGGGGGAATCGATTTTGACACAAAGATGGCCGCCATCCGCAAACTATTAGGCTAATGACCAATTAATTTGGTCAAGGGATGCTTCCTCCATAAAGGTATGTTGTTGCAAAATTTGGTAGAGATCGGATGATTGGGTTAGTCGTAATTTGATATAAGCTTTGAACATTTGTGTGGCCGCCATTACGTTTCCGTCAATATGGCGGCGATATAAAACATGACACTGAGGAACCCTTTGCTAGTGCTACTACTGTACCAAATTTCGTTCCATTTGGTTTCACCGTGTTTGAATTAATAGGGGGAATCTATTTTGAAACAAAGATGGCCGCCATCCGAAAACTATTAGGCTAATGACCTATTAATTTGGTCAAAGGATGCTCCCTCCATAAAGGTATGTTGTTTCAAAATTTGGTAGAGATCGGATGATTAGGTTAGTCGTAATTTGATTTAAGCTTTGAACATTTGTGTGGTCGCCATTACGTTTCCGTCAAGATGGCGGCGATATAAAAAATGACACTGTGGTGTCCTTTGCTAATGCTACCTTTGTACCAAATTTCGTTCAATTCGCGTTCACCGTGTTTGAATTGATAGGGGGGACAGACATTCAGAGTACACACACACACACACACACACACACACACACACAGACTCACACACACACATACACACACACAGACAGACACACTTTTTTCGCCCTGTGTTGATCTCATAAGTCTACTTTCATTTTTTGCAAAAATCGGAAGTAGGCTAATATACACCCCTTCCCCTTTCTACCTAGCCACAGCTGACCTTGGCCAGGTTTGTGACGAAAACAAGAGCATCTGTATAGCTACGGCACCGTTCTTCTGCATCCAAGATAAATATTTTTCTACTAATAGCATTACTGAAATATTTTATTTCAATATGTTAAATTATCTTGTATCAGCTACTAGCTTCTTCTTAACTCTGAGAGACGTAACTCCCTCATATAAAGCTGTGACATGACTAAATTCGGGGGAAAAAATGCCTTAAAAGGCAGATTTCTCTAAAATATGACCACAAAAATCTACCAAACTTTAAAAAATGCTCTTAAGATGGTAAAATAGCAAATAATGCAAAAAGATGCAAAAAAAATGACATATTTGAAGACGGGGTGGCCCGTCCGGAGTTTCTATGTACTTCAGCATTGTTTTAGTCAACTCAGTAAAAAGATGACATGTCATCAACATCCGTGCCCTAGTGATAATATTTCCTTTCTCTCTGAAATTGAGAAGGTGTAAGGAATATAAATTTTGTCGGGAAGAGAGCACAATAATAGCGCTATATGAACTAATATACGCTACTTATTCTGGAGGGGAACATTGTAAATGTCTTCCTTAACGAGTTGAGATATCGCTAGGTTCCACCGAATTCACACCCTGCTCCCTAAGTAACGCTTGCGTGAACACCCTCTCCCCAGGCGTGCCAGCCAATCGGCACTTTAATACTGATGTTTTGGTCGTGAATAGGCTACTACATAGAAAACCAGACACGATTGCGGTCTGGTAAACGTTAGTGGGGAGAAGAAACAGCTAGGGGGAAATAATATCTTCGTATCATCATCATCATCGACATAATCAGTCATCACCATCACCATCATCATATCATCATCATCACCACAGGGGCGTATATAAGAGGGGTGCTAGGAGGGCTCCAGACACCGCCCCGAGAAAAGCCAATAAAAATTAAGAAAATAGTGCTTTGGTAAGAGCATAAAATAATTGTAAATTTGGCTGTACCCCAATCTTAACTTATTGGCAAAGTTATAAACAATAATACGATTGAAATTAAGACTAACTCGTGGTGTAGTGGCTAGCATTCTTGGCTGCCGCCCCGGAGGTCTGAATTTGATTCACGGCTCTGCCAAGAAATTTTAATTCTAGTCTGATGGCTGGAACGGGGTACACTCGGCCTTGTGAGGCAAAACTGTGAATTCCACAGTACGGTACATTTGAGAAATAAATTATCAACTTGTACAAAAAAAAACACACACAAAAAACCTGTTAATCGTTCTGCTTAGTAAATTGACAAATATTTAGATATTTGCCATTCATACTCCATAGATCATAATAGAAAATTCATTAAGTATAAAATTTTATTTGTGTGTTGTGTTATATTTTGCAACTTTTTTTGTATTGCCAGTAATTTTAGGCTATATAAACGTTGAATCTTATCTAAAATAATTACACAAAGTTATATGCTCTAAGATATTGGTTGATATTTCTGGGTATTTTGCGGAGACAATCTCCTGAGAATACTCACAATTTTTCAGGACAGCCAGCCCCCCCCCCCCCCCCGAAAAAAATGTATATACGCCCCTGCATCATCAATCATCACCATCACAATCATCAACAGGCCACTTTGCGCTTGGAAGATTCATCAAGGAGTTTGTGATATCTTGGTCATAAAGTGGTTGTTGTTCATTCAAGTTTGGGACTTGTTGAGTGATATTGACCAACAATCTCTTGTACTTGTGCGTCAGTGTTCAATTTGTGTCCTTTGCTGACTGTCCTCTGGAATTATAGTTGCCGATTCTGTAGGTGCTTTGCGACATCATGGTCGTGTAGCCCCATGTACGTTGGTTTGTGTAGAATTTGGATGAGGCTGGCTGTGTAGCTCAGTGGTAACGCTCTCGCCTGCTATGCCTGAGATTGTAGGATTGACTCCTGGCTTAGTCAACTGGTATTTGAGGGTACGCAAATGTAAGGAAGCCGTATCAGTAGATTTACTGGCACGTTAAAGATCCCCTTCGTGGCAAAATTCTGGCACCTCGACGTTGTACTTGTTAATTTCAAGGTTAGAAAATTTTATACCCCAGAATTTTACATCTTTCATCAATATATTAACAACATCGTAGCAACATCATAACTGACAAGTATGTTTCTTCTGAAAATTTTAAGGTTAGACCACAACAATGTGATACAGAGTGGCGTGTCCATTAAGGTTGATTTGTAGTCATATTACGTCCGATAATATTAAACCACACTGAAGATGATCGTGATATAACTAGAAGATACATCATATAGCAGCGACGTCTGATTCACTGTAATCGAACCATTCATATGATTTTTTTATTTTTTATTATTTTTGTGAGCTTTCTTTCTATTTAAATTTCTAATAATATTTTGTTTGGATATCCATTTTCTCTTTTATCTTTGTAAACTTAATTTTTAATTCCTGGTAAACCTGCAAATAAAGCTGATACTATCGCCCAATTGCCCTTCTGAGCTGCTGTTATAAGCTTTTAGAAAGGTTAATCCTTAATAGAACTGGTCCAAAGATCCATGAAGTTACACCAATTGAGCAAGCAGGTTTCAGGCCTAACAGAAGCTGTACAGATCAAGTACTTAGCTTAGCTACATATATAGAAGCTGGGTTCCAACAACGACTTAAAACATCTGCGGCTTTCGTTGACCTTACAGCTGCCTACGATACGGTATGGAAAGAAGGGCTATTGTACAAATTCGCAAGTATTATTCCTTGTAAAACCATTTTAAGGCTTCTAAACAACATGTTATCTGAGAGATATTTTCAAGTGGTTCTTGGCAATCAATTAAGCAGACAGAAAAACTTAACAATGTTCTTCCTCAGGGTTAAGTTTTGGCCCCAGTTCTATTCAACTTATATACATCTGACCTACCTGCAACAGAGTCAAGGTAATTTATATATGCAGACGATCTGGCTTTATTAACACAACATAGAAGCCTTGAAGCTGGTGGAGAGATACTTACTGCAGATCTAAATATTATGTATTATTACTTCAAGAAATGGAGATTTACCAAATCCAACGAAGACCGAGACTGGCTAATGCAAAGCTCAACGTAACCTTCAACGGTTAAGTCCTTCACCATCAAGTCTACCCAAAATATTTAGGTGTTACTCTTGATAGAACTTTGTCCTACAAGAAACACATCGAAAACATCGCTGCAAAGTTGAACTCACGTAATAACATCATACAGAAGTTGAGTGGAAGTTCATGGGGTGCAACTGCTACAACTTTAAGATGCTCTTCCTTAGGTCTTGTCTACTCTGCGGCTGAATATTGCGCCCCAGTATGGCTTAATAGCCCTCATGTGAGGAAAATTGATGTTCAACTACATACAGCAATGAGGACAATAATAGGATGCATTAGATCTACTCCACTACAATGGCTACCACCTTTAATTCATATTGCTCCACCAGATTTGCGAAGACAAAATGCCCTTCTCAAGGAATATGAAAAATTGATTAAAAATCCACAGCTCCCAATTCACTCAGACGTTCCTATGCTTAAAAGGAGTAGATTAAAATCCAGGCGGCCATCCATAATATTGGCAGAATCGTTACAAGAAATGGGCTTTAACATGAACAAGAAGTGGTCGGAAATGTGGAGTAGAACTAATAACGTCGAACATCAGTCTCTAATAAGAACCACCACAAAGCCACCAGGCATGGAACTCCCGCGACATGCATGGGAGACAATTAACAGGATTCGAACAGGCCATGGCATCTGCGCAGAGAGTCTTCACCGCTGAGGAAAGGTCCCATCTCCCCAATGTGATTGTGGCAGTGAACATCAGACCATCCAACACATAATATCAAGTTGCAGCCATCGAGCGTACCCTGGAAATCTTAACGATTTCTATGAAGTGTCAGAGGCAGCTCTTCACTGGATAGAGAATTTAGATATTAAATTATAAATTTAATGACGTAGTTAAATTAATTTTGTATATATATATATTATGTTGTAATTCAGTTTTGTTATTGCCATACGCTAAATAAATAAATGCCGGCCCCGTGGTGTTGGGGTAGAGCACCTGCCTCTCACCCGGAGGCCCCGGGTTCGATCCCCGGCTCCGTCAGGGATTTTAAAACTGACGTGAGGGTTGGTACGGGGTGCACTCAGCCTCGTGAGGACAATTGAGTAGCTGTCTGACAGTGAGACAGTGCCCCGGTCACGAAAACCAAGATTAACGGCCGAGGGGACCCGACGCGCTGACCACGCGTCACCCCAAAATCTGCAGGCCAATTGGCTGGGCAGCGGTCGCTTGGTAGGCCTAGGCCCTTCAAGGGCTGTAGTGCCACGGGGTTAGTTAGGTTAGTTTAAATAAATAAATAAATAAATAGTTTTAATTCAATATACCCTGACAAAGGTGTCATTAAACACCGAAACATGTAGGTTTAAGCAGTGATTAAACCACATTCTTTAGTGCTTGACAATGCGGTTTTGAATAAGATAGTAATATTTTTGCTCTCCTTAAATATGTTATCCAAATTCAATAAAACCAAGGAAGCCAACGGTGTTTTTTTATACTCATGCCCGTTTAATTCACTTAGTTTATTTACAATATTATCATTTAGAAACTATTGCTTCAAACAAGACTATGAATGCTCCGACAACTGGTTACTTTATGCCTCTTCAATAACCATTGCAGAACATATAGAGACTTTCCGCTTACTATCTTCGAATATGTCACACCGCCAACAACCACATTAATTTGATCTGTACCGCAATTAATTCAACAACCTATATATATGATGCACCTTATAGAGTCTAGTGCTACGCTTTATAATAATTTCGTTCATTTAATGCTTTATATTAGGCTGATGAAGGGGACAAAACCTGTTCATTAGTCCCTGAAATATGTACCTTTTCCAAGAACAACTTTGTTAATATTTTATCATTAAAGTATTGATTCAGGCGGAAATATTAACTTTTTTTTTACTGTATAGGGAACTTGGAAACAATAAGAGATTTATTCTCACTGAACTGGAAAGTGCTGAAAATATTTGAATTTTCTGGCAGGTAATATTTCTCTCAATCAAAAAGAGCTAGAAATAAACACTGACTTTGAGTTTACTTTTAATAAATTACGTACTAAAAATTAAAATAAACTACAATAAATGGAACAAAACTGCAATTCGGTATTTTAGGTAGGCATACTCGCATATCATTTAGTTTTTTTAGATACTACAGAATTAATGAATCTTTTTACTGTGATTCAGAAAAGAATTGAAGTATATTTGTATTTAGTAAGGAATAAACGAGGGAACAATCTAAGAATCTTGACCCTTGTAATTACCGTTTCAGAATGAGTCAATGATTCATGAAATAAGCTACAATAAGAAAGAAGAGAGTAGAAAGGGTAAGGCGCCTAACTACACCACTCTGAACTGACAAGGGAACAAGAGGCTTTAAAAATGCAATAATCTTGATTTACATGCGTTCTCTTCTTCGAATGTTGCAATTTTAAAAGCGTCGATTTTAATAGACTATTACTATGGAACGATCTAGAGCTCTCACATAAACTGGGATGTGTGCAATTTCCGGATAACACACGAAGGTTTGATGGTCTCAATGTCACACCCGAGACAGCTGGTATAAAGGGGATATTACACTGACTCTCTCGCCCTTTCATTCTCTTCGCATTCCCTCCACCATTACATCTTCAGTTTAGTATTCCGTTCTGTTTGATATTCCAGCCGGAATTCTCGATAGGGACACGTTCAGTAATTTTGTTTTGTTTCTTGTAGTCATAGTAAGTTATTCCCCGATTGTCCACACTATAAGAAGGTGTTTCCATACCGTAATCCTCTCTCAGATTAACTGTCAATATTTTTAGATGACCTACCCTATTATTTCATAACTTACTAGTTACTTTAACCTTCGTTGACGGTTTGATAGAGTTGTTGATTCTTTTAGGGGCTTAGCGACAGTGTATTAATGTAGCCCCGTGCACTTGGGGCGTGTGTAGAATTTGTCTGATAACCTGTGTTACTGTGATGTCTGTGCTAGTGTGTGTGTTTTGTATCATCATCAGATCCTAATCATTAGGGTTGGAGTTTAATTTTATATAATATTTTTAAAATATTAAGTAGGTTATTATTTTAAATATTACTTACAGTAGTATATAGATATTAAAAACAAGTAGTTATGTGAAGAACTATACGGCCCATTTTTATATATCCTGCTCATGATAATTGCCTCAGTCAACATACAAAATTTCAGTTAGAAGGTTGTGATAGATTCGTAGATATTGAGAACCGTCTAAATATTTCAGATGGTCGCCAGGTTGGATTTTTATTTATGTACTATTACATTAAGATTATTGTGTAGTGTGGTATTCAAACTTCAATCGCATGGTTAGAACACAAGAATTAAAAACGAGATTTTAAAATTTCGCACAGCTGCCATCTTGTGGTTATGCAAACAATTGAAATAAATTAGATGCTAGTGGATTAACATTTGTATAAGCATTTAACGTACAACGTTTCACTGCACTCGGATAGTTAAATCGCGAGAAACGTCCATTTAAATATTTATACTTTGCGTCACCGCCTTGTTGGATTTGTGCTCCCCAGGTTACTGAAAATCCTATAGGTGAATTTATGTTCATAGCCTCTAAGAAAAAAAACCAGTTTGATTGCTGTAAAAGATTCGTATGTATCGAGAACCGTCTAAATAATTCAGATGCTCGCCCTTTTGGATTGCTATACTGTATGTATAGGCCAAAAAGTTATGTACCATTCAAGGAAAATTATTGCCTAGGTTCATTATTCATGATCGCATGATTACGACACAAGAAATAAAAACTTAATTTTAAAATTTCGCACAGCCGCCATCTTGAGGTTACTGTAAACAATTGAACTAAATTAGATGACAGTGCATTACAATATGTATAATCGTTTACTGTACCATATTTCACTGCGCTCAGAGAGTTAAATCACGAGAAAAGTCTATTAAAAAGTTTCAAATTCGCATGGCCGCCATGTTCGTTTTGTACTTTACAGGTTTATGAAAGTTACATAGATAAACTTTTATCAGTACCCTTTATCACCGTACAAAATGTCAGGGTGATATCTGTAATAATTTCGCAGATATAGAATGTCAGTGAAATATTTCGCACAGCCGCCATGTTGGATTGGTGAGACACAATAAAATGTGAAGGGCACGGTCGGGGTCGGCCACAATAGTGTTATGATCTTACCGAGTTTCATTGTAATCGCTCCAGCCGTTTAGAAGTTATTAGGACACACACACACACACACACAACTCACACACACGGACAAAAGGTGATCTCATAAGCTTATGTTTTTCATAAAATGAGAATAGGCTAAAAAGATCAGATAAACGCCCAAAGGGTATAGGGACAATTGTAATGTGTCGTCAGAAAAATATAAAACCCGGAGACAAGCAAATATTAGAATTGTAATATGTATAAATTTTACTAATTATCAATATACGGTAGCAGGCGATATAATTTCGTGCCCATTTGCATACAACAGTAACGGTTTTCATAGCAAGTATGAGCCAAATGTCCATATTCATGCTTAGATGATTGCTCAGCGAACGAGAAAATAGGCTCGTGTGATTTTCCTTTGATGTTGACTTGCCGTCGCACTCCGTGTAAATCTGGAGCCTATTACATGATGTATATACACGTTGAAATGTGTTAGCAAAGAGATTCTGTAACTGACATCATTAGAATCTCACGCGAGATACAGACAGTACAGTTATGTGGTGAGAAAATATGTACAGTATTTAGTTTCTATAAGACTGGAACTGGTCTCTCATTAGTTTTATTTGTTCTCAAATTGAATCTGCTGGAGCTGAAAAGTATTAAGTCATTTGTCACTACTTTGCAGGAGATAGTTAAAAAGTCATTGACAGAAGAGAACTTAACGAACACACTATATCAGTGATCTACGAAGGCTGTATTTTAAGTAAGGGCAGTTTTCTTTAGCCCGTAGGTAGTGCGCATGCCACAACAAGCGTGCGCGCTACCTCCCGGCTTCCTTTGCGAACAAGCAGGTGCCAGTTGCAGCTGAGTAGCTAACCTGTACGCTGAACTGTGCATCTTTACAATGTTCAAGATTATTGATTCGCCCGCCGCGTGTGAGGTACGATCTGTGAAACGTTTTTTGAGTGCAAGAAACATGTCGGCTGCAGACATTCATCGTCAACTTTGTGAGGTGTATGGTGATGATGCAATGACGGAAGGTAAAGTGCGAAAATGGGTACGAGAGTTCAAAAGTGGCCATGAAAATGTTCATGACTATGAACGCTCAGGTCTGTGATCACAGATGACTTGGTGACTGCAATTGATACGAAAATTCACGAGGACCGAAGATTCATGATAACCACTCTATCAATGGATTTTCCTCAAGTATGAATTCTTGGTTGTCAGAGCAGGCGGCAGAGGGATTTCAGAACTTTTAGTTTTCAGGTATGACAACTGCCTAAGTAAACAAGGCAACTATGTATAAAATAGAGGAAGATATGTCAAACCTAAAATTAAATTTGGTTTCAAAATGAAATGATCGGTTAACTAAAAAAAACGGCTCTTACTTAAAAAGCAGCCCTCGTGTGTTGTGAAGCATCAATTCAGTTTATATTTGTGTTAGCGGAATATCAATTTTAATTAAATAAACATATTTTTCAAATCAATTTTGGAAACGTGACTTAATGCCTTTCAGCTCCGTGGTTAGTTTAGTGCGGCTTAAATCCATCCAGAGTGAATATTTCATATTGTATTTAATTTTCAAATGGATTTGTAACATGAAAACCACATAAGCCCTTTACAAAATGTAATTTACAATAGCACTGTAACACGCGTGAACCTTGCAGTGCGGCCATCCTTAAGTACGGAATACGGCGCTGAAAGGTAGCAAGTCATTACCTTATTGCTTATCTCCTTTTTTTTTTAGCGTATGGCTTTTAGTGTCAGGAGTGTCCTCGGACATGTTCGGCTCGACAGTTTTTGTAGCTGCTTCGAGGCGGACACCCAATGGGTGAGCTACACGTACCGTCGCGTGTGGAGTGTTGTCTGGGGAGGAAAGTGGGATTGTAAGGACAAGGAATTGGAAGGTAGCGGCTGTGGCCTATAGTTAGGGTCCAACCCAGGTATTTGCCTGGATGGAAGCTGGGAAACCACAGAAGACCATCTAAAAGGTTGTCGGCGGGGGGATTCAAACCACCTCGCCTCCCGGATGTGAGGGACTGCCAGCAGTCATGCCGTAACGACCACGGCTAACTCACCCGGTTTATATTCTCCGATCGCATTGCATGTAGCAGTGGTTTCTGGCTTAGACAGAAGGTTGACTTAATTCTTTCCGATGCCGCTCCAAGACCTGTGGGTGAATACTTCAAAATACTAATACTTTAAAATATAACCATTTTTAGCCTACTTTCGATTTTTGCAAAAAATGAAAGTAGACTTATGAGATCACTACAGGGCCAAAAATTGTGTGTCTGTTTGTGTGTGTGTGTGTGTGTGTGTGAGTGTGAGTGTGTGTGCTCTGAATGTCTGTCCCCGTATCAATTCGAACACGGTGAAACCGAATTGAACGAAATTTGGCACACTGGTAGCACTAGCAAAGGGCACCTCAGTGCCATGTTGCATACTGCCGCCATCTTGACGGGAACGTAATGGCGGCCACCTAAATGTTCAAAGCTTAAATTAAATTTCGACTAACCTAATCATCAGATCTGTACCAAACTTTGAAGCATTATACCTTTATATATTAAAAAATCTTTGGCCATACTACAAGGTCATCAGCCCAATAATTTGCGGATGGCGGCCATGTATGTGTGCAAATGGATTCCCACTATCTATTCAAACACGGTGAAACCGAATTGAACACTATTTGGTACAGAGGTAGCACTAGCAAAGGGAACCTTAGTGTCTTGTTCTATATCGCCGCCATCTTGACGAAAACGTAATGGCGGCCACCCAAATGTTAAAAGCTTAAATCAAATTATCATCAACCTAATCATCTGATCTCTACTAAATTATGCAACAACATACCTTTATGTGGTAAGCATCTTTTGACCAAACAACTAGGTCATTAGCCCAATATTATGCAGATAGCGGCCATGTGTGCGTGCAAATAGAATCCCCCTATCAATTCAAACACGGTGAAACTGAATTGAACGAAATTTGGTACAGAGGTAGCACTATCAAAAGGCAACTCAGTGTCATGTTTTATATCGTCGCCATCTTGACGGAAACGTAATGGCGACCACCCAAATGTTAAAAGCATAAATCAAATTACGACCAACCTAATCATCTGATCTCTTCCAAGTTGTGCAACAACATACCTCTATGTGAGAAGCATCCTTTGACCACGCTACAAGGTCATCAGTCCAATAGTTTGTATATGGCGGCCATGTATGTGTGCAAATCGATTCCCCCTATCAATTCAAAAATGGTAAAACCGAATTGAACGAAGTTTGGTACAGAGGTAGCACAAGCAAAGGGCACCTCAGGGTCATGTTTCATATCGCTGCCATCTTGACGGAAACGGAATGGCGGCCACCCAAATGTTAAAAGCTTAAATCAAATTTCGACCCACTTAATTATTTGATCTCTACCAAATTTTGCAAAAATAAACCTTTATGTGGGAAGCATCTTTTGACTGAACTTTTTTTTAGCCTATTTTCAATTTTGAAAAAATAGGCTTATGAGATCACCTTTTGTCCGTGTGTGTGTGTGTGTGGGGGGGAGTGTGTGTGCGGGTTTCCCCCTAATAAATTCAAAACGGCTGGACCGATTGCAATGAAACTGGGTAAGTTCAGAGCACTATTCCGGATGACCCCGACCGTGGCCTTCAAATTTTGTTATGTCTCACCAATCCAACATGGCGGCTGTGCGAAATATTTCACCTGCATTCAATATCTCCGAAACTATTACCGATATCACCCTGGAATTTTTTTACGGTGATAAAGGGAACTACTATGTGACTTTTGAAAAACTGGTAACTACAAAACCAATAGGGCGGCCAAGCGAATTTGCAACATTTAAATAGACGTTTCTCGCGATTTAACCAAGCAATCGCAATAAAACTTGGTACAGTATATGTTTATACACATTGTAATGCACTGACATCTAACTTCGTTCAATTGTTTGCATAACCACAAGATGGCGGCTGTGCGAAATATTTCACCGGAATTCTATATCTCTGAAACTATTAGCGTTATCACCATGAAAGTTTGTACGGAGATAAAGAGCACTATTGGAAGTTCATCTATAAGACTTTCAAAAACCGATTAACTACAAAGCGAACATGGCGGCCAAGCGAATTTGAATTTTTTAAATCGACCTTTCTTGCGATTTAATGTTTCAAACGCAATGAAACTTGGTACAGCAAATGATTATACACATTGTAATGCACTGGTATGTAATTTAGTTCAATTGTTTACATAACCTTCAGATGGCGGCTGTGCGAATTTTATAATTATGTTTTTATTTCTTGTGTCGTAATCATGCAATCGAAGTGAAAGTTTGAATAATGAACCTTCGTAATAGTTTTCATTTAATGGTACATGACTCTATGACCTATACTTTTAACAATCCAACATGGCGACCATCCGAAATATTTAGACGGTTCTGAATATCTACGAATCTATTATAGTAATCAAACTGAATTTTTCTATGTTCATAGGGGCTATGAACATATGTTCACCTATTGGACTTTCAATAACCTGGTGATCACAGATCCAGCATGGCGGAGCCGCGAACTATAAATATTCACATGACGTTTCTGGCAATTTAACCAACTGAGTGTAGTGAAACTTGGTACAGTAAATCCTTATACAAATGTTAATCCACTGGCATATAATTTATTTCAATTGTTTACATAACCTCAAGATGACAGCTGTGCGAAATTATACAATCTCGTTTTTACTTCTTGTGCCCTAATCATGCGATTGAAGTTTGAATGCTACACGTACACAATAATCTTCATGTAAAAGTACATAACTCTAGGACCTACATATGTAAAAATCCAACATGGCGACCATCCGAAATATTTAGTCGGTTCTCAATATCTACGAATCTATTACAGCAATCAAACTGAAATTTTGTGCGATGATAGTGGCAATTAACATAAGTAGGATATATGAAAATAGGCTGTATAGTTCTTCACGGAACTACTTGTTTTTCGTGTGACCTCCTGGGAGGCCGAGTGCAGGTCTTTCTAGTCGACGCCCGTGGGCGACCTGTTCGTCGGGATGAGAGATGGAATTGATGAAGATGAATGGAACTGGGCAAGGATGTGGAAGGAATCGGCCGTGGCCTATCAGAAGGTATCGTCCCAGCATTTGCCTGTTGCTGAAAATTGGAAACCACGGAAAACCATTTCAAGGACGGCCGACGGTGGGGCTCGAACCCACGCGTCTACCGAGTCAGCAGTGAGCTTGGCCCCATGGCCTAACGCTGCGCATTTAGCGAGCGTAGCCACCACTGTCGGTTGGACTGAACTACAAGGTCATCAGCCCAATAGTTTGCAGATAGTGGCCATGTATGTGTGCAAATCGATTCACCATATCAATTCAAAGACGGTGAAACCGAATTGAATGAAATTTTGTACAGAGCTAGCAGTAGCAAACACGTTGTATTTCAACAAGCTATTACAACCAACATTCAATTATACTCCTTGAAAAGGACAAAGAGTTATAAACAATACCCATGCATTTAGGAGAAAGTAGGCTATATGTTCTTTACTGAACATCTTGTTCTTTCTTGGCATTTCTCACATGCGGGTGGAGAAGATGTGTGCGTGGGTCATTTTGGTATGACCTATTCGTATTCTGGTAATGAGAGCTTGTTCTCGGCGTGGAAGGAGCGGGGTGTTGAATTTATTTGAGAATCATTCCGGACGTCATGCAGCTTCGAGTGTGGGGACCGAATCCAGTCAGTTAACCATTGTTTGTGGATTTTTGGTTTAGGAGAAGAGGTCACATCATTGTATGGGGTGATACAGTTTGGATCTTGAGGGAGGAGACGAGTTGCTGCGTAAGCCGCTATATCTGCTTGTTCGTTGCCTTTTATCACCTTGTGTGAGGGAATCCACATTATGTAAATTTACTGACCATTATTTGTTGCCGTATTATATGACTCCAGTATATTTTGGGCTAAGGAGTTGTAAGGCGATGAATCTCGTAGCTTTCCTTCTTGACGATTTAATAGAAATGATCATTCTACTAATACTCAATGGTTACCGGTTCTATGTAACATTCCCCCACCACATTTAAGAAGATGCCAGTCGTTGCTGAACACCAACAAATGAATCCACATGAATCCACTAATACCAATACATGCAGAACTTCCACACACGCTTCATGGTGAACAGCAGATAGCTTGCTGATTATCAACTTCAATATCAAAGTTGCCTGGGTTAATCAATAGCGAAAAGAAACTTCCCTGGCACACCATGGATTAATAGATTTAGGTATTAGGAAGTCGTTTTTGACATAATGCTTTTCTGCTCTGACCGATTCAATTGTTTTATTATATTATACCCCGTTAAATAATAACCCAAATTCCATAAGGCATACTGACTAACATGAAATTACTGTTTGTAGGGTAGTCAGCTCAGAGGCTGGTCAGAACCTCAAAAAGTACCACTGAATATTATGTTGTTAAAACCCACAAATGAGCGCTATATTGAGAGTAGGGGAGTAGTGAGAGTTCCAAATAGTGTCATGGCCGCCGCGTGAGTCCAAGCCAATATCTCGCGAACCCATGGTCGGATGTTGACAAATGAGGTGTCGTTGGACTCGGGCTGACGCCCTCTTTCCAAAGGGCCATTCATTTCAACCCCTAAATAAAACCTACCCCTACTAGGGGGTGAAATTGTAATTTTATAGTGAAAGTCATTTTTCAAATGCGACATGTATAATGTGCGCTGCTAAAATGAACTTAAACGTGGTTGCTCATATCGCGCATGCGTTTTACGAGATGCCGCTATGGATGAACATTTTTGTTTTTGTTTTTTACGCATGCGCACTTGGGATTTTTGTAAGAGGGCGAGCTCTTTGAAAAAAATGATTGATAAGAAGAGGTTTTGGTGGTGAGGAGAGAGCCAGATAGTCGCCTACTTTCCTACGAAGTTTGCCGATATCTCTCGAACGCAAGGTCGGATTTGAACGTGTGACGTGTCAAATCGCTTGTCTCGAAGCCCTTTATATGTTATTAATAGGTTAGAGTTTTGAGAATGAGGGAAACAGGCTTTTTGGGGGTAAAACCATGATTTTAGACTTTTTCTGATATTTCACGAATGCATGGTCGGATTTGGTCCTATGACGTGTCAAATGGCTTGTCTCGAAACCCTCTTTATTTTGGTAATAGGTTAAAGTTTCTGAAAATGAGGGAAACAGAATTTTTTGGTGTAAAACCGTGATTTTAGTCTTTCTGATATATCTCACAAACCAATAACGCCAGAGACGTATACGAGGGGTCGTAGGACTCGGGGTGAGGCCCTCTCATTCCCCCCCCCCTTTTTCAAATATAGTATTTATATTTTAAAAAAATGCGAAAGGGTCTAACGACACTTTTGTTGAAAACATTTTAGTTTTTAAAACTTTTTTTTTAATTTGTCTAAAATGTTCATGAAGAGTGGTTGCAGATAGAGACGATACCACTGGACACGTGTTTCAACGAAGCTATTACTGGCCACGGTGGTGATATACTAATACAGTATTCGCTATTTCGATGAGACGGCGGGTCGAGGGTTCGTTTTCCGATTTTTCCTATGATGGAATACCTAATACCTAAACCCCCTGAAGGGGGTCTTTAACATGTAAACGATTATGAGTGACATGACAAATGATAATTCCTTGATTCGATGAAGTTGGCTTTAGATAGAACAAATAGAACTTGGTTATATGTTGCTTGAAGTGAGTATAGAAAACAAACTTGCTGGGGCAGACTGACAGGATGTGGATGTTATTTGAGCTTATTGGAATGCATTGACTTGACTTGACAACAGGGCAATGAAAAAAGCACAGAGATGCTGAGGACACTTGAAGGTCAAACGATATGGCAACCATGGTGGGAGGGGGAAGCTAGGATGATGTCGCCGATCATGTTCAATGGATGAATTTATATTTTGCGAAGCATTGTTCGGAGAGGGTCATGGGACGACTTGTTTTAAGGGTATTTATTTTTTCGATGTTTCCTATGGTGGACTCATTGATTGAAATAATCCAAAACTGCTAGGGCATGGCCTTGAGATTTTATAAACCGATAATGGGATTTTGACATACAAGATCCACTCAGAACTTGACATGATGTCATTCTTTTTATGGCTTATGAATTTCCCCAAAAAAGACCCAAAACAACAAGATCATGGACTTTTGCTTTTCTTAATATATTGCAAACCCATAATGTAAGATGTTTACTGTGAGTGACGAAATCTAGCTAGGTAACGAAAGAATTATTGGAGGATATATGTATGGTGACTGACACGTCTTTGACCATTGGAACTTGTTTTCAGATCTGACTGTAGTACATAGGGAGTATAGGTTGTAGGCATGGATTGACAAACGGTGCACACAAAATTCAATTTATCGATTCAAGAATTAAGAGTAGACTATCATTAATTAATTGGTTAAAGAGTGTAGCTAAAAATAAAAAAATGGTGACTACATTAAACTAAACTGAACCAAGTCGAATCAAACCCAACCGAACCAAACCAAGCCTAAAGCAAACCAAACCTAATCAAGAACAAGCCAAGGGCTTAAGTGTAAAACTTGTGGGGGAATGCAGTCATTGGCAATGTCCAAAGGAAGGGATAACGCTCTACCTCTAGAGGGTAAGGTAAAGCTAGCGCATGGTGCTAATGCATATTCCCAAGTACATGAACCACACACACACAACTATCCTATGCTGTTTTTATGAGTTAACTGTTAAAACTTACTCAGTGGTTACTGAGCAAGATGGTCGCTACACACAACAAGCTTTAAATACTTGAGGCTAATAATCTATACACACACACACACGCTTGTTCTAAACTAAACTGTCTTGCTGGCAGTGCTCACACAGTAGGCAAATGACAGAAATGCTTGGCTAACAGAAATACAATCATTTTCGTTTGTCTAATGTTACCAGCTAACCATTACATGCTATAGTGGTGAGCACATGTGCCTCTTGCACTGGAGATCGTAACTCGATTTCTAGCTCTAAGGCCTAGAATGAATCAAACTAAGAAAGAAGGGTATGGTGACGCAGTGGTTAAACTGTTAGCCTTTCACTAAGGTAGACTAGGGTTTGATTTTAGGTTAATATACATGTCATAAACAAACAAACAAACAAACAAACAAAAAAGCAGAGATAATGTTTAAAACTGATTACACTTGTCTCTTTTCAAATTATTACTTAGATTGCAAATACAAAGGTGGACTGGGTTTGATATTCAGTTAATGCTGCCTATCGCATACTAGCCTGTAAGAAAGCCAAACAAGCAAAAGGCATAGGTAGAGCAGTGGTAAAATCGCTATGTGTAGAGAACTACCTAACGGTTTTATGAACTGGCAATGGTATGTCGCATAAACAGTGCAGGATACAATCCAGCAACCATAATTTGTATCTTGTGGAGCAGAGAAAACATATATATAGAGAAAGATATAGAAAGCTAGTGTATGTATGGGTAGCATTGATAATTTGACCAGAGAAAATACGATGAGGTAGGGTGGGGAGAGGGAGAATTAACACTTATATATGAATGAATGGTAAATAGTATTTTAGTTTTTTTTCCCAATAGTTTTGTTTTTTAAATGCAGTGGTAGATAGTCGTTATTTTGTAAAACATTCTTACTTGCAGTAGTAATAAGACTCTATGGTTTCGCTAACACATAGATAGACTGTATTATTGCCATGGTCAAGCACTCACATTAAGATCATTTACAAAATCATAAAATGAAAAATAAAAAATCTTGTTTTGGAAATATCGTTTTTCAACATACACAAAATAAATATATAAAAAATTTGTAAACAGCAAAATGGAAAATCCATGGTCAAGCACTCACATTAAGATCATTTACAAAATCATAAAATGAAAAATAAAAATCTTGTTTTGGAAATATCGATTTTTTTCAACATACACAAAATAAATATATAAAAAATTTGTAAACAGCAAAATGGAAAATCCATGTTTCCATATAGACAAAATTTAAAAACCTTAAACGGACATTTAAGAAAATATATGCAAATGGGAAATTGACAAATGTGTAAATATGAAAATGGAAAAATCCATGTTTCCATATCATGAAATTGAAAAACATCAAACTGTCATTTAAAAAAATGCAAATGGAAAATTGACAAATTGCAATGTGTGAAATGTGAAATTGAACAAATGGCTATCATTATTAAAAAAAAAAAAGAACATGGTGCTCTATGGTTGAGGTGTGAATCAAACCCTTTCTACTTATTTGGACCACCCGAGACTGAGTAGACTAGTTTAAGTTGTCATACCACTTTTAAAAGTTTGTGTTAAATCTAGGAATTGAACCCAAGAGCTTGTAGGGGAGATCAAAGGTTATAATATGTTAAACAGATAGCCTTGAATGAAGGGTGTGGTAGCTATATAGAGATGAGACGTTTCGCTCGGGGCAGGGAGGCATGGAGATCTGCATCAAACCAGTCAAAGGACTAAAGACTCAAACAACAACATGTACGTTCACCAAAATAATGTTGTGTAACGGTAAATGTTAGTCAACGAACAGTAATGCATTACTAAAACCCATGACACGATACCTAAGAGCTTTTCTAAAATGATTTTAAAATGCCTTTAACCCTATATTGAACACCCAGTTCACAAGACTCATAACTGCAATGTTATGGTAAAACAAAACAAAATCTATATTTCAAAACAAACAAGTGGTTTAGTCAATGTATACTGGAAAAAGTTTTGTAAACACTCAAGTCCTCAAGACCAATTAAATTAGTAACTGTCAGGTTGGCCGAGTGGTTAAGGTGTTTGACTTAAGATCAAATTTCTGTATAAGGAAGCAAGGGTTCGAATCCCTTACCTGACATAACTATTGCCTTAACATGGCTTGGCCACACTGTATTATTATGATACTCAGTACACAAACCATAGATATAGTGTATTGTTTAAGGCCACTCTCTTTCTGAACATAGTCAGAGACTGTTGATGGTTAACAATTGTATTAATAGTGGGACATGGGGATAGCAATTAAGAAAAAACAGCCAATACCCATACAATATTTTTATTCATTTTAGTTTTTTTTACAATAGTTACACACTGAATACAACTTTTTATCTCTTTACCATTGTTTGATATAGATTTTAAACACAACGCTTGTTGTAGATCCTTTTACAACTTTCTCTAGGTACTCTTGTTCTTAAAAACTGGGGAAGCCGCAATGGTTTTATAGACATTAAACCCTCATTCTCTTTTTTTTCATCATTATAATCATTATTATTATAAATATTATCTTTATAATTATTATAGTCATTGTCACCATCATTATCATCATCATCATCATCCTCAACATCACTAGAACTATCCAATTCCATTTTTTCCTTTTCAAAAGGGATCTCTTGAAGAGTCTGTGTTGCTTTTGATAGTGTTACGGGTTTATTGAACGTTGACAACTGTCCTAACATGACTTTTTGAGGAGATAAATGTTTTTTCATAAGGAAGTCACTATGTTGAGTAACACTATGTTTTTGTCGGACTTGCTTTTTCTTGTTCTTTTGATCATGTTTTGTTAACACTAACGGTGTTTCATTTGGTATACCACATTGATGAGTACCCACACTTAAGACCTCACTATGTTTACTTTTTAGATGACCTAGACATTTTGTTGTTCTTTGTTTTGAGCACTGCCAAAATATGATGCCATTCGCATTTTCTCGCTTATAGTTATAAGAGTACCCATGATACAGGGCACGTGGTTTACCTTTATTGGTTATAGTATATTCCATAGTAGTCACTGACTTGTATAGTCGATCCGCCTACTACAATGGTCTGAACACTTGTGGTGAAAGAATGATGTTGTGTTGACGTTTTATGCAGGATAATGTTGGTGGCATATGTGGGTGGCTTATGTTGATGACATGTGTTGTTGGCTGATTTTGGTGGCTTATGTTGATGGTTTATGGTGGTGGCTTATGTTGATGGCTTATGTTGGTGGCTTATGTTGATGACATATGTTGGTGACTTATGTTGATAGCTTATGTTGGTGGCTAATGTTGATGACATATGTTGTTGGCTTATGGTGGTGGCTTATGTTGATGGTATATGTTGCTGGCCTATGTTGATGGTTTATGTTAATGGCTTAGGTTAATATCTTAGGTTGATGGCATAAGTTGATGGCTTATGTTGGTGGCTTATGGTGGTGGCTTATGCTGGTGGCTTATGCTAGTGGCTTATGGTGGTGGTTTATGGTGGTGGCTTATGTTGATGACATATGTTGGTGGCTTATGTTGGTGGCTTATGTTGGTGGCTTATGGTGGTGGCTTATGGTGGTGGGTTATGGTGGTGGATTATGGTGGCTTATAGTGGTGGCTTATGGTGGTGGTTTATGGTGGTGGCTTATGTTGATGACATATGTTGATGGCTTATGGTGGCTTATGGTGGTGATTTATAGTGGTGGCCTATGTTGGTGGCTTATTTTTGGTGGTTTACGTTAATACCTTATTTGTAATGGCTTATTTGACAAGTTATTGTTGTCAATGTATTTAGAGGATTTTTCTCTTGGTTTTGGAAAGTATTTCAACTCTTTTTTATGGTAGCATAATGCTTACCGCCATGTTTGTAAGCAACAACAACACACTAAAATTCCAAGAATCCAAAGTACTCTAAGGTTAATGATTGTCTCTCAACTCCATTCAACGTCTAGTCAAAAAACATTATATATTTTTCACATTTTACAAAAAAGGTAAATTGGGAAAGTAAGCTATATGTTTAAACTAAAAATCATATCAAATCATATGCTAACTCCAACACCTACGTCTACCCCAATCTCAGTCAAAAAAATATAATATTCTTCAAATTTTTCCAAAACAGTATTTGGAAAGTAGGCCATATTTTGAAAACTAATCATTCTATAAAGTCATATATATATATACTGAAACCAATGGCTTTTATATCCTTAATCTTAAGAACAAAATATGGAATTTTTGACATTTTTTCCAAAAATGTTCATTTTAAAACGGGGCTATATTTTGGAAACTAGGAATTTTACAAGAAAGTTTGTTTAACGTAAATGGCAGGTATTTACCCCCACTACCCGCAAACCAAGTCCCAGGTCTCTGGGGAAAAATCCAAAAAAAGTTCAATTTGGAAAGTAGGCAATATTTTGAAAACTAATCATCCTAAAAAGTCATATATAGACTCAAACCAATGGCTTTTATGTCCTTAATTGGTAGAACAAAACTTAACATTTTTTCAGTTTTTCCAAAAAAGTCCAATTTTCAAAAATTGTCTATATTTTGGGAACTAAGAATTTTACAAAAAAGTTTGTTTAACGAAAATGAAAGGTCTTTACCCCCCTCTACCCAAAACATAAATTTCAGGTCCCTAGGACAAAAACTGTGCAGTATATATATATATACATTTTTTTGGGGGGAGGGGGTCTATATTCACTTTACCTCCCCACTTCACAAGATGGCGGCCATAGCTTAACTTAACCTAGCCTAACCTAACCTGACCTACGAGGTGTGATCAAAAAGTTCCAAAAATGTGGCTGCAACTTAACCAAACCTAGCCTAGCCTAACCTAACCTCCCTGTTGACTAGCCCCCTTTGGACGGGTCCTTTTGAAGGGAGTCATTTTTTTTACGTGTCCCGGAGGACGGGTCCTTGTTGACGGGTCCCAGTGGCGGGTCCCCTTTGACATAATTTGGATAAAATGCAAGGCCAGTCCATAGGGATCAGTCCAAAGGACCCGCCACTGGGACCCGTCAACAAGGACCCGTCCTCCGGGACACGTAAAAAAATGACTCCCTTCAAAAAGGACCCGTCCAAAGGGGGCTAGTCAACAGGGAGGTTAGGTTAGGCTAGGCTAGGTATGGTTAAGTTGCAGCCACATTTTTGGAACTTTTTGATCACACCTCGTAGGTCAGGTTAGGTTAGGTTAGGTTAAGTTAAGCTATGGCCGCCATCTTGTGAAGTGGGGAGGTAAAGTGAATATAGACCCCCTCCCCCCCAAAAAATGTATATATATATATACTGCACAGTTTTTGTCCTAGGGACCTGAAATTTATGTTTTGGGTAGAGGGGGGTAAAGACCTTTCATTTTCGTTAAACAAACTTTTTTTGTAAAATTCTTAGTTCCCAAAATATAGACAATTTTTGAAAATTGGACTTTTTTGGAAAAACTGAAAAAATGTTAAGTTTTGTTCTACCAATTAAGGACATAAAAGCCATTGGTTTGAGTCTATATATGACTTTTTAGGATGATTAGTTTTCAAAATATTGCCTACTTTCCAAATTGAACTTTTTTTGGATTTTTCCCCAGAGACCTGGGACTTGGTTTGCGGGTAGTGGGGGTAAATACCTGCCATTTACGTTAAACAAACTTTCTTGTAAAATTCCTAGTTTCCAAAATATAGCCCCGTTTTAAAATGAACATTTTTGGAAAAAATGTCAAAAATTCCATATTTTGTTCTTAAGATTAAGGATATAAAAGCCATTGGTTTCAGTATATATATATATGACTTTATAGAATGATTAGTTTTCAAAATATGGCCTACTTTCCAAATACTGTTTTGGAAAAATTTGAAGAATATTATATTTTTTTGACTGAGATTGGGGTAGACGTAGGTGTTGGAGTTAGCATATGATTTGATATGATTTTTAGTTTAAACATATAGCTTACTTTCCCAATTTACCTTTTTTGTAAAATGTGAAAAATATATAATGTTTTTTGACTAGACGTTGAATGGAGTTGAGAGACAATCATTAACCTTAGAGTACTTTGGATTCTTGGAATTTTAGTGTGTTGTTGTTGCTTACAAACATGGCGGTAAGCATTATGCTACCATAAAAAAGAGTTGAAATACTTTCCAAAACCAAGAGAAAAATCCTCTAAATACATTGACAACAATAACTTGTCAAATAAGCCATTACAAATAAGGTATTAACGTAAACCACCAAAAATAAGCCACCAACATAGGCCACCACTATAAATCACCACCATAAGCCACCATAAGCCATCAACATATGTCATCAACATAAGCCACCACCATAAACCACCACCATAAGCCACCACTATAAGCCACCATAATCCACCACCATAACCCACCACCATAAGCCACCACCATAAGCCACCAACATAAGCCACCAACATAAGCCACCAACATATGTCATCAACATAAGCCACCACCATAAACCACCACCATAAGCCACTAGCATAAGCCACCAGCATAAGCCACCACCATAAGCCACCAACATAAGCCATCAACTTATGCCATCAACCTAAGATATTAACCTAAGCCATTAACATAAACCATCAACATAGGCCAGCAACATATACCATCAACATAAGCCACCACCATAAGCCAACAACATATGTCATCAACATTAGCCACCAACATAAGCTATCAACATAAGTCACCAACATATGTCATCAACATAAGCCACCAACATAAGCCATCAACATAAGCCACCACCATAAACCATCAACATAAGCCACCAAAATCAGCCAACAACACATGTCATCAACATAAGCCACCCACATATGCCACCAACATTATCCTGCATAAAACGTCAACACAACATCATTCTTTCACCACAAGTGTTCAGACCATTGTAGTAGGCGGATCGACTATACAAGTCAGTGACTACTATGGAATATACTATAACCAATAAAGGTAAACCACGTGCCCTGTATCATGGGTACTCTTATAACTATAAGCGAGAAAATGCGAATGGCATCATATTTTGGCAGTGCTCAAAACAAAGAACAACAAAATGTCTAGGTCATCTAAAAAGTAAACATAGTGAGGTCTTAAGTGTGGGTACTCATCAATGTGGTATACCAAATGAAACACCGTTAGTGTTAACAAAACATGATCAAAAGAACAAGAAAAAGCAAGTCCGACAAAAACATAGTGTTACTCAACATAGTGACTTCCTTATGAAAAAACATTTATCTCCTCAAAAAGTCATGTTAGGACAGTTGTCAACGTTCAATAAACCCGTAACACTATCAAAAGCAACACAGACTCTTCAAGAGATCCCTTTTGAAAAGGAAAAAATGGAATTGGATAGTTCTAGTGATGTTGAGGATGATGATGATGATGATAATGATGGTGACAATGACTATAATAATTATAAAGATAATATTTATAATAATAATGATTATAATGATGAAAAAAAAGAGAATGAGGGTTTAATGTCTATAAAACCATTGCGGCTTCCCCAGTTTTTAAGAACAAGAGTACCTAGAGAAAGTTGTAAAAGGATCTACAACAAGCGTTGTGTTTAAAATCTATATCAAACAATGGTAAAGAGATAAAAAGTTGTATTCAGTGTGTAACTATTGTAAAAAAAACTAAAATGAATAAAAATATTGTATGGGTATTGGCTGTTTTTTCTTAATTGCTATCCCCATGTCCCACTATTAATACAATTGTTAACCATCAACAGTCTCTGACTATGTTCAGAAAGAGAGTGGCCTTAAACAATACACTATATCTATGGTTTGTGTACTGAGTATCATAATAATACAGTGTGGCCAAGCCATGTTAAGGCAATAGTTATGTCAGGTAAGGGATTCGAACCCTTGCTTCCTTATACAGAAATTTGATCTTAAGTCAAACACCTTAACCACTCGGCCAACCTGACAGTTACTAATTTAATTGGTCTTGAGGACTTGAGTGTTTACAAAACTTTTTCCAGTATACATTGACTAAACCACTTGTTTGTTTTGAAATATAGATTTTGTTTTGTTTTACCATAACATTGCAGTTATGAGTCTTGTGAACTGGGTGTTCAATATAGGGTTAAAGGCATTTTAAAATCATTTTAGAAAAGCTCTTAGGTATCGTGTCATGGGTTTTAGTAATGCATTACTGTTCGTTGACTAACATTTACCGTTACACAACATTATTTTGGTGAACGTACATGTTGTTGTTTGAGTCTTTAGTCCTTTGACTGGTTTGATGCAGATCTCCATGCCTCCCTGCCCCGAGCGAAACGTCTCATCTCTATATAGCTACCACACCCTTCATTCAAGGCTATCTGTTTAACATATTATAACCTTTGATCTCCCCTACAAGCTCTTGGGTTCAATTCCTAGATTTAACACAAACTTTTAAAAGTGGTATGACAACTTAAACTAGTCTACTCAGTCTCGGGTGGTCCAAATAAGTAGAAAGGGTTTGATTCACACCTCAACCATAGAGCACCATGTTCTTTTTTTTTTTTAATAATGATAGCCATTTGTTCAATTTCACATTTCACACATTGCAATTTGTCAATTTTCCATTTGCATTTTTTTAAATGACAGTTTGATGTTTTTCAATTTCATGATATGGAAACATGGATTTTTCCATTTTCATATTTACACATTTGTCAATTTCCCATTTGCATATATTTTCTTAAATGTCCGTTTAAGGTTTTTAAATTTTGTCTATATGGAAACATGGATTTTCCATTTTGCTGTTTACAAATTTTTTATATATTTATTTTGTGTATGTTGAAAAAAATCGATATTTCCAAAACAAGATTTTTATTTTTCATTTTATGATTTTGTAAATGATCTTAATGTGAGTGCTTGACCATGGATTTTCCATTTTGCTGTTTACAAATTTTTTATATATTTATTTTGTGTATGTTGAAAAACGATATTTCCAAAACAAGATTTTTTATTTTTCATTTTATGATTTTGTAAATGATCTTAATGTGAGTGCTTGACCATGGCAATAATACAGTCTATCTATGTGTTAGCGAAACCATAGAGTCTTATTACTACTGCAAGTAAGAATGTTTTACAAAATAACGACTATCTACCACTGCATTTAAAAAACAAAACTATTGGGAAAAAAAACTAAAATACTATTTACCATTCATTCATATATAAGTGTTAATTCTCCCTCTCCCCACCCTACCTCATCGTATTTTCTCTGGTCAAATTATCAATGCTACCCATACATACACTAGCTTTCTATATCTTTCTCTATATATATGTTTTCTCTGCTCCACAAGATACAAATTATGGTTGCTGGATTGTATCCTGCACTGTTTATGCGACATACCATTGCCAGTTCATAAAACCGTTAGGTAGTTCTCTACACATAGCGATTTTACCACTGCTCTACCTATGCCTTTTGCTTGTTTGGCTTTCTTACAGGCTAGTATGCGATAGGCAGCATTAACTGAATATCAAACCCAGTCCACCTTTGTATTTGCAATCTAAGTAATAATTTGAAAAGAGACAAGTGTAATCAGTTTTAAACATTATCTCTGCTTTTTTGTTTGTTTGTTTGTTTGTTTGTTTATGACATGTATATTAACCTAAAATCAAACCCTAGTCTACCTTAGTGAAAGGCTAACAGTTTAACCACTGCGTCACCATACCCTTCTTTCTTAGTTTGATTCATTCTAGGCCTTAGAGCTAGAAATCGAGTTACGATCTCCAGTGCAAGAGGCACATGTGCTCACCACTATAGCATGTAATGGTTAGCTGGTAACATTAGACAAACGAAAATGATTGTATTTCTGTTAGCCAAGCATTTCTGTCATTTGCCTACTGTGTGAGCACTGCCAGCAAGACAGTTTAGTTTAGAACAAGCGTGTGTGTGTGTGTATAGATTATTAGCCTCAAGTATTTAAAGCTTGTTGTGTGTAGCGACCATCTTGCTCAGTAACCACTGAGTAAGTTTTAACAGTTAACTCATAAAAACAGCATAGGATAGTTGTGTGTGTGTGGTTCATGTACTTGGGAATATGCATTAGCACCATGCGCTAGCTTTACCTTACCCTCTAGAGGTAGAGCGTTATCCCTTCCTTTGGACATTGCCAATGACTGCATTCCCCCACAAGTTTTACACTTAAGCCCTTGGCTTGTTCTTGATTAGGTTTGGTTTGCTTTAGGCTTGGTTTGGTTCGGTTGGGTTTGATTCGACTTGGTTCAGTTTAGTTTAATGTAGTCACCATTTTTTTATTTTTAGCTACACTCTTTAACCAATTAATTAATGATAGTCTACTCTTAATTCTTGAATCGATAAATTGAATTTTGTGTGCACCGTTTGTCAATCCATGCCTACAACCTATACTCCCTATGTACTACAGTCAGATCTGAAAACAAGTTCCAATGGTCAAAGACGTGTCAGTCACCATACATATATCCTCCAATAATTCTTTCGTTACCTAGCTAGATTTCGTCACTCACAGTAAACATCTTACATTATGGGTTTGCAATATATTAAGAAAAGCAAAAGTCCATGATCTTGTTGTTTTGGGTCTTTTTTGGGGAAATTCATAAGCCATAAAAAGAATGACATCATGTCAAGTTCTGAGTGGATCTTGTATGTCAAAATCCCATTATCGGTTTATAAAATCTCAAGGCCATGCCCTAGCAGTTTTGGATTATTTCAATCAATGAGTCCACCATAGGAAACATCGAAAAAATAAATACCCTTAAAACAAGTCGTCCCATGACCCTCTCCGAACAATGCTTCGCAAAATATAAATTCATCCATTGAACATGATCGGCGACATCATCCTAGCTTCCCCCTCCCACCATGGTTGCCATATCGTTTGACCTTCAAGTGTCCTCAGCATCTCTGTGCTTTTTTCATTGCCCTGTTGTCAAGTCAAGTCAATGCATTCCAATAAGCTCAAATAACATCCACATCCTGTCAGTCTGCCCCAGCAAGTTTGTTTTCTATACTCACTTCAAGCAACATATAACCAAGTTCTATTTGTTCTATCTAAAGCCAACTTCATCGAATCAAGGAATTATCATTTGTCATGTCACTCATAATCGTTTACATGTTAAAGACCCCCTTCAGGGGGTTTAGGTATTAGGTATTCCATCATAGGAAAAATCGGAAAACGAACCCTCGACCCGCCGTCTCATCGAAATAGCGAATACTGTATTAGTATATCACCACCGTGGCCAGTAATAGCTTCGTTGAAACACGTGTCCAGTGGTATCGTCTCTATCTGCAACCACTCTTCATGAACATTTTAGACAAATTAAAAAAAAAGTTTTAAAAACTAAAATGTTTTCAACAAAAGTGTCGTTAGACCCTTTCGCATTTTTTTAAAATATAAATACTATATTTGAAAAAGGGGGGGGGGGAATGAGAGGGCCTCACCCCGAGTCCTACGACCCCTCGTATACGTCTCTGGCGTTATTGGTTTGTGAGATATATCAGAAAGACTAAAATCACGGTTTTACACCAAAAAATTCTGTTTCCCTCATTTTCAGAAACTTTAACCTATTACCAAAATAAAGAGGGTTTCGAGACAAGCCATTTGACACGTCATAGGACCAAATCCGACCATGTATTCGTGAGATATCGGAAAAGTCTAAAATCATGGTTTTACCCCCAAAAAGCCTGTTTCCCTCATTCTCAAAACTCTAACCTATTAATAACATATAAAGGGCTTCGAGACAAGCGATTTGACACGTCACACGTTCAAATCCGACCTTGCGTTCGAGAGATATCGGCAAACTTCGTAGGAAAGTAGGCGACTATCTGGCTCTCTCCTCACCACCAAAACCTCTTCTTATCAATCATTTTTTTCAAAGAGCTCGCCCTCTTACAAAAATCCCAAGTGCGCATGCGTAAAAAACAAAAACAAAAATGTTCATCCATAGCGGCATCTCGTAAAACGCATGCGCGATATGGGCAACCACGTTTAAGTTCATTTTAGCAGCGCACCTTATACATGTCGCATTTGAAAAATGACTTTCACTATAAAATTACAATTTCACCCCCTAGTAGGGGTAGGTTTTATTTAGGGGTTGAAATGAATGGCCCTTTGGAAAGAGGGCGTCAGCCCGAGTCCAACGACACCTCATTTGTCAACATCCGACCATGGGTTCGCGAGATATTGGCTTGGACTCACGCGGCGGCCATGACACTATTTGGAACTCTCACTACTCCCCTACTATTGAGGCGTTCTGGGCAATGTGAACAGTGAGATAGTTTGTCATGGCTTTCCTCACTGAGCCAGTAGAGCATTACTAACCATACGAGTAGAACCTTTGACAACATCCACAGGCCCTGAAGGCCATTACTCAACACCATTCATACCTGAGTGGTTTATATATAATCACAGCCATGAATAGGGCTTAAACATCGGTGGAAAGCCACTTTTTATTTTATTCTACCCTGTGCCAATAGACCAATACAGATGCACTGCATCAAGAGATGGAAAACAGACAAGGAAAGATATCGCGTAATGATAAAATAATGGTCTAGACGGAGGCCTGATGTTGTTGATCTTTGAGTCTTTAGTCTGGTTTGATGCAGCCCGCCATACCTCCCTGTCCTGAGCTAATCGTTGCCTTTCTACATAGCTACCACACCCTACATCCGAGGCAATCTGTTCAACATATTGAAATCTTGGTCTACCTCCTACAGTTCTTGTCCTCAACCCTTCCTTCCATAAGTAATCTTGCTATTCCTGGGTGTCTTAATATGTGTCCTACCAACCTATCTCTTCTCTTCATTAGCAGTCGGCAGAAACATCTCTCCTCTCCCACTCGTCTTAATACCTCTTAATTTGTTACCCTATCAACCCATCTGATCTTCATCATTCTCCTGTAACATCACACATCAAACGCTTCAATTCTCCTCTTTTCTGATGCACCAATACTGTAGTCCAAGATTCACTTCCATATAGTACCACGTTCCAGACAAAGGCTTTCGAACTTGACTTCCTAATACCTAAATCTATAATCGATATCAACAGATTCCTTTCTTCAGAAATGTTTCCTTGCCTGAGCCAACCCTACTTTTTATATCCTCTCTGCTTCCTCCATCACTGGTTATTTTGCTTCCTAACTAACAGAAGTCTCCTTCTTCCTTTAGCTTTTCACCTGCCAATTTGATGTCCATAACGTTTCTGCTTTATTTGTGCTGCATTCTGATAATTTTGTTTTACATTTATTGATTTTCATCATGAATTATTTCCTCATGACGGAATACATACCATTAAAAACTCATTCAAATCCTCTCACGTGTCGGACAAGATGACAATGTCATCAGCAAATCTCAGAGTTGAAATTATTTCTCCTGATACGCAACAGAAACTGTAACTTTAGGAGGTCACGTTAAAAATGTCGAAATTAAAAAGCATGAGGAATAAAAAATTCCCAGGATAATATAGAAACCTAATCGAGAAAATGGAATAAGTATGAACAGGAGGACTACAGACCACTACATTCCATCAGTAAGGTGCATTTATACCATACGCAATAGAAGTTTTAAATTCTATGGATATATCTATAGACTGGACCAATTAAATCATTCAAATAAACGTTTTGCACATTTTGAACATGTTTGGAACAGACTATGGGTCCATCGTTAGCTATTGTTATGTATAATAATAATGTGATTGGTTTTAGGTCCCGTTTAACTACTGACAATGAGGCTTTTAGTGACACCAGAGTGCCGTAATTTTGCACCGAAGGGGATCTTGAAGGTGCGAAATCAATGTACACGGTTGGCTTGCATTTTCGCACCCTCAACAATATGTAGGCCTACTTACAACTAACTAATACTTACAAAATTATTATTATGTTAGAAAATTCAACTTTCAGCAAAAATCATTCCATGTTAAAGAAACGGTGTTACTCTTTACAAGCATCTCCTCTTTGATTAATTCATTATCTAAAACTTACAGCTCCAACAAACTAAAATGGGAACGACATACTGAGGATGTATTAAGACAACAGGTTTGCCATATCATGAGGCTTTGCCCAATGAAGAAAAGTAGCTGCGCATCAATTTGTGTAATAGTGTATTTGTTCAAGATAAAACGCGGAAGAAACTGAGCTACAAATTATTTTTATGAACCCTAGAAGACGGTGTGCTTAGAATCGACTTGGTATGGTTCATATAGCATCAGGAGAATACAGAGGTACAAACAGTTTTTAAACTGAGTATTGTAAGCGCTATAAAAATTAATGTTACGTATGTGTGTGTGTGTGTGTGTGTGTGTCCTTTATGCGTTCAAATACCATTCATCAGATTGCTATGAAACATTGGTGAGTTGTTGTGTACACTCATGTGGAGGTTTCTGAAACAGGAAATCGATTTTGGAATACGTGTCACACTAGTAGATTCAGCAAATGAGTGATAGCGCGCGAATCGTTTCAAGAAAGTCAAAAATGCGTTCATACACCATTCATCTGATTGCGTTGGAACTTTGGTGAGTTGTTATGCACGCTCCCACGAATGTTTTTGAATAAGTAAATCCACTTTACAATAGTTAAGAGGCAGTTTACGGAAAGAGAAACAAATGTATCCAAAAGCCCTTCAACGCACACAATTACAACGCCAACACTTTCTTTGATTGGCATTGCAACGCATGCCAGGTACAGCTAGTTCAATATGAAAGGAGAAATGAAGGTGGGAACTAACAACACACACAACTAATAAATACAAATAGATGACTTATTTTCAAGAGTAATAAGCTGCCATCAGTTCACAGCGTTTTAAGTCTACTTTTCATATTTTGCAAAAATGAGGAAAAAATAGACTTATGAGATCGATCCGGGCAAATGTCTGTCCTTCTGTCTGTCCTTCTGTCTGTCTGTCTGTCTGGCTGTGTGTGTGTGCCCCCCTATCCACTCCTAAACGGTTGAAGCAATCAAATCCAAATTTAGTTTCAGTAATGATCTATACCTGAATATATCAAGCCCATATTTGAGAATTATGTCAGTGCTACCAACTGCTGAAAAACCGCAATTGAAATTTGAGCTCCATGTAGGATATCTTGGAAGGTATGCATGGGAGCTATTCCAAAATTGGCACACGTATAGATAATAACATATCAGTTTAATTTCCAGGAGACCATGTATGGCAGTGTTGGCAAAATGATTCTATGCCTGCTGATAGGTCTAATTTTTAAATGCATATATCTTCTACACTATCAATTGGATTTCAACCAAATTTGTACGTACTATGTGTACATAAACATATATGACTGAGCGTATTCTTTAAAGGCACCAGGGCTGCCAACTGTTAATAAATGCTCTCTCATTATTTTCTTATCCAAATACCAATATATCTGAAAGTATGCAAGCCAACGGCTTTCAACTATGCACACGTATAGTACCTGACATTCTAGATTAATTTGGAGAAACTAATATACGTGCGTGCTGCCGACATGACTATAAGCCTGCTGATAGATCCAATTTTAAAATGCACGTAACTTCTATAATAACAAATGGATTTCATCCAAAATTGGCACAACAATACATCACAATATTTCAGATTATTTCTGGCCAACGCACGCATCACATTGTTGCCAACATGATTGTACGCGCGCTGATAGATCCAATGTCTAACTGCATGTAACGTCCATGCTATCCATTGGACTTCAAACAAATTTTGTATTATGTACGGTACCGTAAGAGATAGAACTAAGAATATATTCTGTAACCAGGGCTGCCAACTGTAGTGCTCTATTAGGCTATATTACATCCGGTATATGTCGTACTAATTAGACATTTCTATATTACCAACTTACTTTCGTCATTATTCTAGATAGGTCTATGTAGATTGGCATGCATCTTAAATTTTAAGAAAAGTAGGCTCTTTAGTTCGTCACGGAACTTTTGTTGTTATTGTTGTTGCCTGAGTCTTCAGTCTTTTGACTAGTATGATGCAGACATCAATACCTCCCTGTCCTGAGATAATATTGAAGCCATTTTTCAGTGTTGTCATAGTAAACAAAAGTTCGGTGCTTTTCTGTCGGTCAACACGAATGTACCCAAATAAGTTGGGTTATTCCCTAATCCTGAAAAAAAAATACATGAAATTAATAAATACACTAGGATGACCAGTTTCAATCGTCAAGCGATCATCATCAGATCCATTACACTTAGGCTATACAATATAGGTTTGATAATACAGGTGAAAATTTTTACAATATGTACAATTATTTAGTTGCAGTATTGGTAATGCAACTGTCGGTGTATGCTAGTTGTAGTATAATTGTAGTATTTCACCTAACTTCATATATACTACAATTAGCATACACTGACAGTTGCAGTACCAATACTGCAACCAAATAATTATACTGATCCCTTGACGATCGAAACTGGTCATCCTAGTGTTTTTATTAATTTCAAATAATTTCTTCAGGATTAGGGTATTACCCAACTCTTTTGGATACATTAGAGTTGACCGACTGAAAAGCACCAAACCTTTGTTTTGCCTGAGATAATAGTTTCATCTCTACTTAGCTACCACACGTTACATCCGAGGGAATCTGTTTAACATTGGCCTATTGTAACATCGGTCTATCCCTTAAGTTCTTGTCCCTGACCCTTACTTCCATAACTAAGATTGCAATTCCTTGGAGTCATAGTATGTGCCCTAAGAACCTATCTCTTCACTAGCAATCGCCAGAAACATCTCTCCTCTCCCATTCGTCTTAATACTTCTTCATTTGTAACTCTATCTACCCATCTAATCTTCATCATTCTCCTCGAGCACAACAAATCAAACACTTCTATTCTTCTCTTTTCTGCTTCGCCAACAATCCAAGTTTCACTTCTTTAGAACATCAAAGGAACTTAAAACCACTGCTGTGGCAACTGAGGAGGACTACGACCTACCTTACCCCTGGTTGGAAAGGAGTCTCTGAATCCTTACCTCCTGGCTATGACGAGGCATTGACGACTTGGAATTCCCTGAATATACTGAGATTAAATTGGAAAGATAATATTCAATATGACTGTGGAGAAGACCAGACTGTTCAACATATGCTTCAATGTCGACTATGTCCAGCCTTTTGTACAAGAGGCGATCTACATCAAGGAACAGAAAAAGCCAAGTTTTGGGCAAACATAATATAACTGTGTAAAATATGTATGTTTCTGACACGAGAATAATAACTCCCATAGAGTGCCACGCTCCAGACAAAGGCTTTCAAAAATGACTTTCTAATACCTAAATCTAAATTTTATGTCAACAGATTTCTTTTGTACAGAAATTCATTTCTTGCCTGAGCTAACCCTCGTTCTTGTCCTCTTTGCTTTATCCATCACTGGTTGTTTTGCTTCCTGAAAGACAGAAGTCCCTTTCTTCCTTTAGCTCTTCCCCTGCCAAATTGACGTCAATAGAGCAACACAGAAGGTAAAAGAATAAACGCATATAAGCGATGTCTGTTCTCACCATTATAAATTACTTCTTCATTGCGAATATATTTATAAAATTGAACATGTTGAGTAACTCACTGGCAATAACTCCCTTACCATTTTATTATTCTCCTTTAGTACAATTTAAAGTATATTATAATAATCACGGGGAATTATGGGTGTCGAAGAGCGGGTTGTCTGTGTTTCACTACTTGTAAATCCGTAATTGCAATACTTTCCATTAAGATCATAAGAATACTGTGTTTCAGTAAAGAGAATAAGAATTGCTACCCCATCATACGTTTCTCCCAGGGAATACCGTAAGATGGGAGTACTATCGTTTGATAAAACCGCATCTATACAATGAGAAAGGAATCCCTTTACACGTAAATGAGAGTGAACGAACGAAGATATCTAATGCTTGCAGGCTTAAGATTGCGTCCCTCACTTCACACCTTACTCACACCCACTCCATCTCAAACCGATTCGTACTAAAAGAAAACTCATTGCTGATGTGAATACTTTAGAATGTCGGGACGTCAGAATGTCACCCACTGTCGTAGTCATTCCTTTTCTTCTTCTAGAAAAGTATACTGAGAGGGAATGCTTTTTATCATCCTCCTTCCCCCCTCTCTCTACTCTTTCCCCTCCAGTCCCTTATGGCCATGTCAGCTCTCTTCCCGAAAGATCGCTTTATAGTAAAGCGATAGAGAAGAAGGAGGAGGAGACGGTAGGCAGACAGGCGCGTCGCGACGCTGCTTACTCGATCCTAACGTCTTTGGCTTTCATCAAAGCAAGAAGAGCTTCCAATATCAAACGACAGACAGATAACGAAATAGATTACCTTGTGTGGGGCGTATACTAGGAACGACATCATTATTGAGAGTCGAGTGGATGGAGCGTCACTGCACTTTTAATACTATAGGCTGAGTAAAATATAAATAATGCTCTACTTGTAGTAGCACCGCTTCAGATAAACGAGATTATATTGTCGTTGTACGGTTATGGTATAGATTCTGAATAAATCTGAATCTGAGGTGTCAAGTAAGTTTTAGTGAGAAAAAGGAAAGGAAATGTTAGTTATCGTACCAGATTGGATGTTTTTGTGTTACCTTAAAAGGATTTTATTTTGTTTATTTTCAACTGAGTCATCTTCACCTTGCGGGACATGTAGGATGACATACAACACTCGGTGTGGGCCCAGAGATTTAAGATTTCAAAAAGTAAAAAAAAAAAAAATGTCAAAATAAAAAAAACAATCATTCAAAATTTAAAAAAAATACAATCAAAATAAGTCAAGAAAATCTTAAGAAATCCAAATTAATAAAAACAACTACATTTATTAAAAACAGCTCAAAAAGTCCAGAAACAATTGATTTAACTCAACAGAAAACACAGAAATAATCAAAAGTAGTAGAAAATCATAAAACCCCGAAAGAAGAAGTAAATAAAGCGGCGGTTGAATACATTAAACATACAGGATAAATATTTATTTTTGCGCGTTTTCGTTATGAAACAGTCTACGAAGCGTAAAATAGCGTGAGGCGCCTAAATGACAAGCGATGCATTACACGTGACGTATTATTTTTAAAAATCCTCTTAAGAAGATACTGTATGTCATAGGGATTTTCCTCCCCCACTTCTCAGAAATTACTTGCCTTCCTTGGCTTCCAAACACCTCATTTATGTTTACCTCATTCCAAAACAATTCATTGTCATCCGGTTCATATCAACATAAACGGTATATTAAGAAATAATAAATATCCTATGAAAATAATCTGCGTCCAAGATATGTGGATGGACAACGGAGATTGAGACCTGATATACAGTTATACAAAGAAGCTGAGGGAATTATAGACTCAATGAAAAAGAAACGAATACAGTTCAATGGACATCGTATCTCCTACGCATGAATCATAGAAGACTGACTCGGAAACGCCTTGCACATTTTGAAGGAAAAAGGATTGTTCCAGGGTGTTTTATGGAAACATATTATGATATGGAGAGAATGGGCTATATCAGAAAGATATTAAAGACAGGAACCACTTTCGACAATTAGTTTCAGGCTTCAGAGGTTTCCGAGGAAAAGAAAAAAAAAATCTTCAAATGTGGTCTTCTCTGAGGAAATTTGGAAGGAGATGAGACACCGAATGAAGCTGTATTTTCAGAAGATCAAAGACAGTGGACGAAAAGTTAATACAAGATACTGTAGTTGATATTCCGTTGTCCGTAGAGGCCCAGATCAAACAGAAGAAAGAATGCAAGAAAGAAAGAAAGAAAGAAAGAAAGAAAGAAAGAAAGAAAGGAAGAAAGATGGAAAGAAAACAACGAATAATTAATGATAATAACAATTTCAGGAAAAGACGATTGATGTTCTACGGCCACATTCTCAGAATAAACAGTGACAGGCTCACCAGAAGGATTTTCAGCTTTTTTCCGGTGTTGATACAGTATTTAATTACTTTGCGGCGAAAACCAATATGCCATCTTCTTGGAAACCTCTACAAGAAAGAGAGATAAAAGAGCTGTCAGCTCTCGTGGTAAAGAAGCATGTGCTTTATAATAAGGGACTGTTGTAGGCCCCTGTAGCGGTCTGGACAGAGTCGCCAAGAGTCCGCTGATAAGCCTGACTAGGTGCACCTAGGCGAAACCCCACTAAGAACCTAGAAGATTTGCTGAATTGTAATTACATGGCCGTGAAAGCCATCTACTCGGTGTATATCCTTAACTTTGCACCGAGAGTTTCCTGGACTGAAAAACTGTCTCGATGGGCAAAGGTTCTTGGTTAATGTTGTGACCGGCTGCGTGGCTCAGCGGTAACGTTCTCACCTGCTTTCCCAAAGGTTTCAGAGTTGAATCCTGGCGCAGTCAGCTGGCATTTGGGGACGCGCTAATAGGAGGGAGCCGTGTCAGTAGATTTACCGGCATATTTCAAATCCTTTGTTGTTGTTGTTGTTGTTGTTGTTGTTGTTGTTGTTGTTGTTGTTTGTGTCTTCAGTCTTTTGACAGGTTTCATGCAGACTCCATGCCTCCCTGTCCTGAGCAAATAGTTTCATCTCTACATAGCTACCAAATCCTACATCCGAGGCAATCTGTTAAACATATTCTAACCCTGGTCTACCTCTACAGTTCTTGTGCACAATCCTTCCTTCCTAGAGTAAGTTAGCTTTTCCTGGATGTCTTAGTATGTGTCCTTACAACCTTTCTCTTCTCTTTATTAGCAGTCGGCAGAAATATCCCTCCTCACTCACTCGTCTTCAACTTCATCAGTTGTTACTCTAACTACCCATCTGATCTTCATCATTCTCCTGTCCTATCACCACCATTAAATGCTTCTATTCTTCTCTTTTCTGCAGCAACAACAGTCCAAGTTTCACTTCCATAGAGTGGCACACTTCATACAAAAGCCTTCAAATGTGATTTTCTTATAACTAACCTATTTTTGATATCAACAGATTTATTTTCTGTAAAAATGCTCTCATTGCCTGAGTCAACCAACTTCTTATATCCTCTTTGCTTCGTCCATCACTGGTTATTTAGCTTCCGAAGTAGCAGAAGTGTCCTACTTCCTTTAGCTTTCCACCTGATTTGATTTCTTTCGGCTGCATTCCATTAATTTTGTTTTACATTTATTGATTTTCATAATGAATTCTTTCCTCAAGACGGAGTTCATACCATTTAAAAACGCATTCAAATGACAGTGTCATCAGCGAATCTGTGGCCTCTTCGGACAACTTTCCGGCTCCTCGGAAACCCGCAGTAGTTAAAAGGTCATAAAGCCATTTACATTATTATTCAAAACTACGCTAAGGCCCTCGTTAAATCACTGGCGGCAACATTTTACGAAGGGGGGAGGGTTTGAAACCTCGTCAACAGGTATGACAATTCGTTCGTACTTACGGTAATTATATCCAAAATTTACAATATTCTGTAATAAATTCCTTTTGTTATTTACACGAGTCTTTCTATTCTTTTCTGGCCCGCAGCAAGTACGGAGATCGTAGGTTTGAAATATGGCACTGCCAGTGCAAATGCCAGGATAGTGCCTTTATTCAAGTCCCGGAGCACCTACCTCATCCCTGTCTCTAATACAATAACACAGACCATTACAGATATAATATCAATACAGGTAATCAGACAAGTTTTATCACACCCAACCACACGGGGCTGATGAACATTGATGGCTCAAACCCCTAAAATTAAATAACAACAACGATATTTTATAGACCATTGGGGGTTGAAAAATATGCATTCCTCGTAAAATACTAGCAGTAAGAAGGAGTTATAACATATTGTTATGTGGAAAATAGCGGAGATTTTTGTTGAACGATTACCCTACGAACATAAAGATGAATAGGGCACCTATAGTACATGTTATAGCGATTGCTTCGTGTGAATGACAAGTGAAGCTATGAGAAGCTATTACGATATCGTTCAGTTTCCTTCACACGGAGCGCAGGATGTACCATTTCTCAGAGGGTAATGGGGGAAAGGGTATTGTACAACATAACCTTCACCATTTACGTAATGGTGAACGCGAGAAATATGGCCATCGTAAATGGTGTCGGCTGCTGCAAACTGACAGTGAGACCGAGAGAGAGAGAGAGAGAGAGAGAAAATAAATGTGAAGTATGATTTTCCTTGAAAAACATCTACAAAGCATTTCTGTAACATGTCACTGTTCGCTATAAAAATGTTTATATATCTTTTATAGCTCTTTTACGGGATTTTTAGTTTGCACACAAGCATAGGATATATGCATACACTCACTGTAAACGCACGTGTCTGTCACACTCATAAAATGAAAGGAGGGAAGATGCAATAAATGTTATGTTACAATTTGCGTGTTGAAGATTGTCACGTATGTGCAGATATAGATTTGTGACTTTGTAGGTGAAAACACTGAAGCATAGCTAGCAATGGGAGGATACGATGTATGGGTCACCGATTCAAACCATCCTTAGTACACGTGTAAGGCATGATCAGGCGTATACCAGGTGCAAGAAATAAGGTTCGCTTCTCAGCCTTTTCCGAGAAATCAATTAATTGCAATTACAGTGCGGCGTCTATGAGCGTTGTAGGGTAGCAAGAAGCCAACGAGCACGTGGTGCAGCGGTAAAAACCCTGCTTTGTAAGTAGGTATCGCTGGATCGAATCCCTCCTGCCAAGAAATGTACGAAAGTGGATCGAAAAGTATTTGCCCCTATTATTATCATTTCAAATGATCTTGTCGACTTCGTTATGCTTGAGTCAAAAGTTATGCGTTACGGAGACGGTGACGTCATGCAGCCGCGTGGGAAGCCTAAGTTAATGAGTAATGGACGGCGAGTGCGTGACGTCATGCAGCCACGCGGGAAGCCGAAGTTAATGGTTAATGGAGTCTGTTGAAAGAGTCCTGGACATCGAGCGACCTGGGGCTTCGAGTGAAGCGAAAATAATACAGGGTGACTCCTAAAGAGGTGTACAAGATGCCACATAATACAGGGTGACTCCTAAAGAGATATACAAGATGACAGATAAGAATACAAGGTGACTCTTAAAGAGGTGTACAAGATGGCAGAGAAGAATACAGAGTGCCTCCTAAAGAGGTGTGCAAGATGTCAGAGCAAAATACAGTACAAAATGCCAGATAAGAATACAGGGTGACTCCTAAAGATATATACAAGATGCCAGATAAGAATACAAGGTGACTCTTAAAGAGGTGTACAAGATGGCAGAGAAGAATACAGGGTGCCTCCTAAAGAGGTGTGCAGGATGTCAGAGCAAAACACAGGGTGACATTTAACGAGGTGTACAGTATGTTAGATTCAATTCAAATACAGGGTGACCCATAAAGAGGTTTGCATGATATCAGATTCAAATAATGGGTGACTCTTAAAGTGTTGTAAAAGATGTTAGACTCAAATACAGGGTGACCCTTAAAGAGGTGCCCACGCGGGAAGCCTAAGTTAATTGGTAATGGAGTCTGTTGAAAGAATCCTGGGGCTTCGAGCTAAGCAAGCCTTTCTAACATGTGTAGCATTTGTAGCATGCGTCATTTGAAAATGATATAACGTCTAGTTTTTCAGACTGACTGTAATTTTATTTATTTTTAGTCAAAGAAAATACATACAGGTAATTACAAACAAACGTACTGTTCTATGTAACTTACACATTTTCCCACATAGTTTCCAATTTTTTTCAGACATTTATCCAATCAGCACTAAATGTGAGATGCCCCTGTGGTAGAATTTAGCCAACTGACTGTAGAACCATCGTCAGACTTCTGTCTTGGCGTCATCGTTGCACGTGAATCGCTCTCATGCCAGGAACGTCTTCAGTGGACCATGAAAATACGAGACAACATGTGGCAACCAGAACCATCAACAAGCTACGGTCATTTCACTGGGAGAGTCTGGACCCACCACCATACAGTCCGGACCTCGTCCCTAGAGATTTGGACGTTTTTGGTCCACTAAAGAAGTTCCTAGCAGGAAAGCAATTCACGTGCAACGATGACGCCAAGACAGCAGTCCGACGATGGTTCCACAGTCAGCCGGCTGAATTCTTCCACAGTGACATCTCAAATTTGGAATTTGGTGCTACGATGAAACAAATGTAAAGATTATGTGAAAAAATAGAGGATGGTACGTCGAACAGTGGGTACATTTGTAATTACATGTATGTATTTATTGGCTAAAAAAATAGGGGCAAAGACTTTACGTCCCACTCTCGTAATTCTGCAGGAGCTTTGTGTATGCTGATGAGCTTGCTTTGTCTACACAGTGCAGATACTTTGTATCAGTGGAGAGCAATTTCAATAATGCCCTTGAAACCCTCTCAAGATACTATACTACAAATCATCTCAAACCAAATCCATCAAAAACACAAGTATGTGCTTTTCATCTGAGAAATAGGGAAGCCGAACGTAAGTTAAATGTTGTATGGTCAGGGGTTGCATTGGAAAAGAGTTACACTCCAAAATACTTAGGAGTAACACTCTACAGGCCTCTCACATACAAGAAACATTGTATGAACACTAAGCAGAAAGTTTCCACAATGGAACAATCTCAGAAGATTGGCCGGATCGCAGTGGGGCAGCCAACCAGCAACCATCAAATCTTCTGCAATGGCATTATGTTATTCCACCGCAAAGTACGCATGTCCTGTTTGGTATAACTCTGCTCATGTCAAACAGGTGGATGTGGCACTCAATGATACGTGCAGAAAATAAACTGGGGGTCTCAAATCCACTCCAATTGAATGGCTTTACCACCTCGCCGGGATAGCACCACCTTCTGTTCAAAGAAAAATATCAGCAAACAAGGAAAGGAAAGGTGGAGCATGAAGGAACTCATCCGTTATATAGGTACGAATTACACACACCAATACTGAAATCTAGGAAGAGTTTCCTAAAAACATCAAAGGAACTTACAACCCCCGAGAAAAATGCAGGACTACAATCTTGGAAAGCTAAAGGTATTCTTCCTGGTGGCTGTACAACACCATCTGAAACTTTACCACTGGGTCATAACGAGGCATGGATGACATGGAAATCCCTAAAGAGGTTGAGATCAGGAGTCGGCAAATCAAGGGCTAATATGGTAAGGTGGAACTACGCTAAAGACGGAAACATCAAGTGTGATTGCGGAGAAGATCAGACTGTCGACCACATGATTCAATGTCGTATGTGTCCAACCACTTGCACAACGGAGGATCTACAGCTAGCCTCAGAGAATGCACTACAAGTCGCCAAGTTCTGGTCTAATATTATTGTATTTAGTGAAATGTTTTGTATTGTGTAACATGTTTCTGATACGAGAATAATAATACTAATAATTCTGGTCTGAGGGTTGGAACGGGGTGCATTCAGCCTCGTGAGGCAAAACAGAGAAGTGGTTGGTTCGTTTCCCATCTCAGCCATCCTAGAAGTGGTTTACCTAGGTAAATGCCGAGATGGTTCCTAACTTACCATCGCCTGACCCTAATTCACGAATACGAACACTAGTACAGCCCTCAAAATAACACAGGTTATCACACTAATTTCACACACACACACAAGTACACGGGGATACATGACCACGGTGTCCAAACCTCTCAAATGAAACACAACAACTCCTGTGTGGGTTTCCACTTCACTTCACGTCCCAGGAGATTTTCTTTTTTATAGAGCTATAAAGAAAAGGCATTCACTAAGCTCAAACATCCAAACATCTAAAGCTACATCAGTAACATTCGGACAATGTCTTGTTTTAGTTCGACCTCACTTGGTCATCTCTTGTTCTCTTCCAACCCCGACGGTATTAGGGTATCCGAGGCCTAGGGAGTATCTTCCATTCCCGCCTTAATTGGCCCTTGTCTTATCTTTTATAATACTCTCCTTTTGCGAGGGGTCAGCCTTCTTTTTCTTTTCATGTTATCTCCTGCCTTTTGCTCAAGGCCCTCAAGGAGGCCGGGTGTATGTAGCCCTACCACTTTTAGAGCACCCTACATAATGCTACACCCTCAGGGGCTCACGGCTGGTGAGTTCGGGAGTTGGCGACCCCGAGGGATTCCTGAGCTGGGTCCGGTTTCCCCCTTTTGTCGCTTACCTGTGGGGATGACCCTCTCCTCTTTCACTTTCCTATCTGCCTTTCATGGTTCTCCTTCCTTCCAAGTCCCTCAATCCGCATTCTTCGAGGGTTGAGGGCATTTCTTTTCCTCCTGTCCTTTCTTTGCCTTAATCTCCTTTAGTATTCCATTTCTTCTTATAGTATGTAAGTTGGTAGTTAGTTTTAATTTTAAGTTTGCATTTCATTTTTCATATTCACGATCACCCAAACCATCAGGGGCCGATAACCTCGATGTTAGGCCCCTTAAAACAACAATTATCATCATCATCATCTTGTTTTAGTCTCATTATTATGTGGTAGGTATATACATATTAAGGAATAGCATGGCTGTCTTAGTTTAGAATTTCGACAATTCGCTCGTGGGTCACTTTAAGTTCGACCAGGATTACATGTATGAACAAGTAGTTCCGTGAAGAACTATATCGTCTATTTTCATATATCCTACTTAATATGTTAATTTCCTCTATCAACATACAAAACTTCAGTTTGATTGCTATAATAGATACGTAGATATTGAGAACCGTCTAAATATTGGATGATCACAATCTTGGATTTATATATATATGTAGGCCTTAAAGTTATGTACAATTACATGAAGATTATTGTGTAGGTGTATTATTCAAACTCCAGTCGCATGATTAAAGCACAATAAATACAAACGAGACTTTAGAATTGAAATAAATTAAGTGCCAGTGGATTATAATTTGTATAAGCATTTTTCGTACAAAGTTTCACTGCGCACGGATGGTTAAATCGCGAGAAACATCCATTAAAATATTCATTTTTGCGAGTCGCCATGTTAGATTTGTGCTCACCAGGTTATTGAAAATCACATAGGTGAACTTATGATTAGACAGGCTCTATCAACAAATAGAATTTCCGTTTGATTGCTGTCATAGGATAATAGATATTGGGAACCGTCTAAATATTTCGGATGGTCACCATGTTGGATTCTAATTAATGTAGGCAATCGAGATATGTACTATTTTACATGAGGATTATTGCGTAGGTTTATTATTCAAACGTTGACTTTGATCGCGTGATTAGGACACAATAAATAAAAATTTAATTTTAAAATTTCACACAGCCGCCATCTTCGGTTATGGAACAATTGAACTAAATTAGTTGCCAGTGTATTACAATGTGTATACAAATTTGCTGTACCAAGTTTCCCTGATCGCTAGAAAAGTCTATTTAAATGTTTTAAATTCGCTTGGCCGCCATGTTCATTTTCTACTTACCAGGGTTGTGAATGTCAAATAGATGTACTTCTAGTAGTGCCCTTTATCACTGTACAAAATTTCAGGGTGATATCGGTAATAGTTTCGGGGATATAGAATGCCCGTGAAATATTTCGCACAGCCGCCATGTTGGATCGGTGAGACGTTAGAAATTTGAAGGGCACTGTCGGAGTCGACCAGAATTTTACTATGACCATACCCAGTTTCATAGAAATCGCTCCTGCCATTTATATTTTATCAGGCGGGTGTAGAGTGCGGGCGAAGGACACACACACGGACAAAAGGTGATCTCAGAAGCCTATTTCTTCGTAGATGAAAATAGACGAAAAATGTGATCTCGTTACAAAATCACGCGGGGTTGTGCCTTTAAAGAGGATAGATTGTTTCACTGGTGTATGCGGCAAGTAGGCGTGCTGTTTACCTGGGCTGATGAATTGGGAATTGCGTGAGATAACGTGATTACAGGAAAGTTAGGAACAACTTGATACCAAACTTCCCTGCCGTCAGCTCAATCAGCTGCCAAGAGAACACTGATGTACACACATAAGCCTATTTACTGTTTCCTATAGAGGACTCCTCAATGTAGTATTGTAGACTGTCAAACCTCATTTGTAAGTTTTTAACGCGGAATGACAAATACGTTTATGTAAGTCATTGATTGCCAGCTCAATAACTCCTTGTCGGCTCTGGGCAACTAACCTCCATATAAGCCGTGTAGCTGCCCTGAAGGGGACAGACATGACACAGTAGCCTAACTGAAGAGTGTATTTATTTATTTATTTATTTATTTATTTATTTATTTATGTATTTATTTATTTATTTATTTATTTATTTATTTATTTATCGTATGGCCTTTAGTGCCGGGAGTGTCCGAGGACATGTTCGGATCGCCTGAGTTTATAGCTGCTTCCAGCGGACACCCATAGGGTGAGCTACAAGTTCCGAAGTAATTCCAACTTTCGCTACCAGATATGAATGATACCTAGTGGTGAACGTTGAAACTTTGACAGAGCGTTCCGACGAAATCTAACCTAACAATTTAGCATCACACAAGTTTAGTCCGTGGAAGGATCTTTTACATGCCATAAATCTATGACATGGGACCGCCGGCTTTACTTCCCATCTGAAGGAAGGCATACTGAAGGATTTTTAACGCGTAGATAGGTGTTCACGCCAAAGATCAACGAGGAAAAAATTGTGTCAACCGACGACCCATTACTGATTGGATAGTTGATCAATAGGACGGTTGACTGACTACGGTGACTCATCGCTTGAGTTCTCGCCTGCTGAACCCAAGATAGCGAGATCGAATCCTGGCGCTGTTAGTTGGCATTTGACGGTGCGCAAATGTGAGGGAGCCATGTCACTAGATTTACTGGCACGTTAAAAATCCCCTTCAGGGTGAAATTCTGGCACCCGGTGTCTCTGAAAGCCGCAGTAGTTAAAAGGGACGAATAACATTAACATTATTATTATTATTATTATTAATAGGACGGTTAAATACGTTTAGACACCTGAGATAGCCTTTATACAGGGTGTATCATAATTAATAGCGCAATGAGCAACAGCTGTAAGTACTCAGTGCTAGAAGCAAAAATGTTTTAGTAAACAAGTGTCCACAAGCAAGCAGTTTGCGAGATAAAATAGAATATGTGGTGACCAACCACTATTGATCACTACTAGCGATCGTATTATTGGGTCGTACAGTTTACCAAACCAACTCAAAGGCGTACAAGAAAGACACGTTGAACAATTCTTTAACTACGAGATAGTACATTGTACAGACATTTGTACCATGTAACTATATCATACCACCCACCAGGGGCTCACATCTAGTGGGACGTGGGTTGGCGACCACGGGGCCCCAGCTGAGTCCAGCATTTCTTCCACTTACTTGTGCCGGGCTCCTCTCCGTCTTCTTTCCTGTCGCCCTCACATGGTCACCTCTTGTTCTCTTCCAACCCCGACGGTGTCAGGGTATCCGAGGCCTAGGGAGTCTCTTCCTTTCCCGCCTTAATTGGCCCTTCTCTCATCCTTTCTGATACCCTCATTCTTCGAGATGTCAGCCTTCTTTTTCTTTTCATATTGACTCCTGCCTTCTGCTCAAGGCCCTCGAGGAGGCAGGGTGTGGTAGCCCCACCACTTCGGGTGCACCCTGGAGAGTGCTAAACCCTCAAGGACTCACGGCTGGTGAGTTCGGGTGTTGGCAACCGCGAGGGGTTTCTGAGCTGGGTCCGGTTTTCCCCCTTTTCCAGTGCCTCTGGGGCGGCCCCTCTCCTCTTCCCCTTTCCTATCTGCCTCTTCTGATTCTCCTTCCTTCCAAGTCCCCCAATCCTCATTCTTCGAGGGTTGAGGGCATTTCTTTTCCTCCTATCCATTGTTTGCCTTATTCTTTATTTGTTTACCATTTCTTCTTCTAGTTTGTAAGTTTGTAGTTGTATTAGTTATAGTTTTCATTCTCATCTCACCTTTGACTATCACCCAAACCATTAGGAGCCGATAACCTAGATGTTAGGCCCTTTAAAACAATAATTATCATCATCATGTAACTTGTAATTATATCATAATTCTCGTATCATATATTGTCTGCTTAATAAGAAGGTAATAATGTAACCAAAACCGGTACAGTGTACTCAAATATTACATTTTATTGACTTAAGGTATCCCTCCCTATATTATTCTGCTAAGGTCCCATTCTAGTTTTGTACCGAAAATAAGGTCCCATTAACACCAAACTACACATATGGGGTACCTACAGGTTCAGCATAACCCAATGCGTAAGCGAAACGCACTCATTTACTCTTTAAATGCCTCACAATTATATAAATACCTTAAAACATGTATATTTACAATGAAATAATGAAAGAATGCAACACGGTAACCATGGTAACAGAATCTCACAGATCCATCTGTTAGAAACAATGCAATTCCAATTATTACATTACTGTGAACGTTTCCAGAAGGTTATAAGGTTATCACTGAACCAAATTAAGCTGTAAAATTCATCAATACATACGGTATGATGCGCTTAAGTGGGTCAAGGGGCACTCTAGAATTCTTTCACGCAATTTTCACGTGTGAGTGTGGTACGAAAGGTCTTTTTCACCCGACTATAATGAGTTTCCAAAAACCACTGTGATATTCCCAGAAAACTAACTTCGCTCTGATATAGCCTACCTAGGAAGGAATGACAAACCCCTAACCACTGCACCAGTAGCTGAATTGATAGTCTGATTATACATACCAAGGATAAATCAGTCATAGCATTCACGATTGAGATTTTGCTAAGTGTAGTCTTTACAACTAGAATATTCGCGGGCGAAGCCGCGACGGGTAATGCTAGTCTTTTACTATTTCATTAACCTCTGTCAATAAGGATTTGGGCAGACATAGTCCTTATCCTGTCATTCTGTAAATGAATGTTAGTAGTTAATTTTCAGCTTATTTATGTAAGCGTATTTAATTTGGTTATATAAGACTCCGTGGCTTAGGCGGTAGCAGGCGGCCTCTCACCGCTGGGTCCGTGTTCAAATCCCGGTCACTCCATGTGAGATCTGTGCTGGACAAAACGGAGGCAGACAGGTTTTTCACCGAGTATTCAGGTTTTCCCTTTCAAACATTTATTCCTGCAACACTCTCCACTATCATTTCATTTCATCTGTGCTTGCCACGGTGGGTGAGTGGTTGTCGTTTCGGTCTACTAACCCCAAGTTTTCAGGTACGCTCCTGGCCGTGGTAAGTGATTTTTGAAAGGTGGAAAAAATTACGACACTCATGTCATAGATTTTGGCATGTCAAAGAACCCACTTGAATTCAGTAGGCTGTGTTCATAATGGCAAACACAAAGTTCCTTATTTCTCTACTAGAAAGCGCTATAGTGTTCAAGGAGCTTAGATATCTAACCTCCTTGACTTTCATAGTGCTTCAAGGAACAACGAAATTCGACATGCAAGCTACCCTCTGGGTGTCAAATAACAAAGCTTGCACCCGGCACCGAGGCCATACGATATTATTATTATTATTATTATTATTATTATTATTATTACTATTTCATCTGTCATTCATTTAATCATTGCCTCAAAGGAGTGCGATAGGCTTCGGCTGCCGGCACAGTTCATATCCTCGCCGCTAGATGGGGGCTTCGTTCATTCCATTCCCTGACCCGGTCGGTCGACTGGAAGCAGGCTGTGAATTTTCATTTAATTTGGTTTTATATCCAAATAAACCTAGCATGTTTGGTTGACAAGATCGCTGCTGGTTTTAGAGGTGTTATTGATTGATACGTACTTAGGGGTGGGTTTCGATTGAATGCATTTTTACTTAACCAAATTGCCTTGTCTATGTTTATTGTTAACTGTAGTGACTTACGAAGTAGCAGACTTCTGTTACTTAGGAAGAAATAACCTAGTGATGGACGAAGAAAACTGAGTATATAAAATAGGTTTGATTGATTGATTGCTTGATTGATTGACTGATTTTATTTTCACGGCTACACTTAGAGCTTATGAGCTTCTTTACAGTAGCGCCCTACATAACATAAGATTAGGTTTGCTCAGACAAGGAAAGCATTTCTACAGAAAAGGAATCTGTTGACATCGAATATAGATTTAGACGTTAAGAAGTCATTTTTGAAAGCTTTGACCTGGAGCGTGGCACTCTATGGAAGTGAAACTTCGACTATTGGTGCTGCAGGAAAGAGGAGAATTGAAGCGTTTGAAATGTGGCGTTACAAGGGAATGATGAAGATCTGATGGGTTGATAGGGTTTAAAATGAAGAGGTTATGTGCCCGTCAGAGGAGTTGCCATGATAGCCAACAACCAAAATGACTTCCCTAACATCTCATCCGCCGGACCTAACTGCCGAGAGGATCAGGTGAACTTCCATACAGGCCAAAGCGGCACGAGAATCCATCGTCCACAGGGATCGTGGTACATGGTGACTAAAGGTCATAGACTGCCTAAGGAAAGGTTCACCTTAAAAGCTAGACTGAGAAAGGAAACATCCAGACTTATGTAAAACATCGTGAAAATTTATTGTAAAATTCACAAACCCCTATCCTAGTTCGGAGGGTTTCCATCGGCTAATCCGCAAGCTAATACATAATCGAAAATAATGATCAGGTCCCTACCTGAGAAGTTACAGTAAACCCTCGCGAAAGATCTATCTCACAATAATTAAAGCAACAACAGCAACACTAGGAAAATGGTACGGCGCAAAACCCTACATCAAGTTACAAGATCAAGCTAATATCGGAATTTACATTTAACAGGGTAGCAAAACAAATCTAAGTTAGGATGATACCATTTTCTCATTTATATTTAATATTAATTCATCTAGCTAAGTCCTACCAATTAATTACAAAATTTACGGCGGTGACGTCCGTAATATCAAACAATTCCAATCAAAGCTATGTGACAAGCCATAAAAAAAACATCTAAGACACTCTTATAGACTAGGTGCTAATCAGCACACAAAGGTGACATAGAGGATTTGTACACTTTTACATCAATAAATCAATAAATACAAGACCACAGTTTTATTCAAAGCCTACCTACACCTTGGTTTACTGTTTGTAAGCCATAGTCATTTAACGTGTGTAATTACGGTGACGACTGCGTAGTGAAAACTACGTCTAACATCGTATGGCCTGCGCTCCACCAGCTACGAACTAAAGGTTCAAGCAAGCCTCTGTCGCCACAAAAAGTGTCAGCTGTCCTAAAGTCATTTCCTCCAGGAAATACTTTCATTAGCACGGCTATGTCAGCAGGTTCCAAATGCAAATGAACAAGGTTAAATTGAAAGGATTCGTTAGTTATACTTTGTTTATCAAAATTATGCGTTTGATTATTAATATGTCTGTTTAAATTATCGTTGGTTTATGGCGAATAACAGCTGACTAGCCTGGCATAGAGCGTCTCTAAGAGATCATCTCTGCCATAGAGCCTCGACTCAAAAGTCAGAATACAATCAACGAGCAATAACAACTCGGACACACAATAACACAAGTTACCAGCGGCGCACAGCTCGCGTTCAATAACTCTGGGACGGGCCTGGACACATCAGTTACCCTCCCTAAATATCTTATCGACGGGAACAGTCCCGGACATGGTACACAAAATACCTTCACACATGAAAAAAAAAACCTCATCACGGGGCTAGCCTCCAACATAAAATAAGAATCCTGACATATCTGCACTCGTCGAAACAACGGTACACGCAAAAGGCGTTTAACTAACAAATGACAATCCAAAGAACATGTGAGCAGATACAGAAATGGACTCTGGGTTCCATGAGCTATCAATGCAATGAAAAATAAATGAATGCTACAATCATTCTGTCCTGTGTTAACATAAGTCTGTCTCACTTAGAAGCAAGCGCTCTCACTCGTGCGCTGGGAAATATTCACAAACCTGTCTGAGTCACAGCAAGTTGCAGGCTCCCTGCACTATTAGACACAACACATTGACTGGGCCGGCAATTCAGGCAAGAAAATAACTATGAAACTGGCCTCATAATAATACCTTTACCATAGGTTATACACATCAAAGAATGTGTGCATTAAGAGCACGCTATAAAGCTGAATACAAACATATAACTCTGTCTTTCATAGCAAAGACGTTTAAAAGATAGCAGTGTCACTCATTGCTGGAGCTCTTTGCTCTCAAAGATAAAATACTTCAGTAGTTTCTTTTATGAAACATTCAAATAATCACGTGTCATCACACTTGACACAAACAAAATAATATTATGGCGCAAACTCCACTCGGCTGGATTTGCTTAATGATACGTTGGGAACTGGGTTCGATGCTAGGCTACAACGAAACATCCCTTTCACTTGCAAGGTCTACACTTGACCTGGATGGCTTCTGAGCACATCATGAATGAAATATAAATGCAGTTACAAAACTGGTAATTACAGTCGATTACCTAAATGATACGACTTCTCTAATGAAGTCAGGGGCGTAACATTGACTGTCTGCTATGAGTGCAGTTAAAGAATTATAATCATGGCATCAGTTTGCAGTAACAGGAGTGTGCTAAGACTCGAAAATCATCCCAGATAGGGTTAAACAAAGTAGCCTTGAAATGACTACGGTCACGTTTAGCAATAGACAGGAATTGGCGTCCTATGTCGTCCATCAGGTTGCACCAGGGTTGAACAAAATATCAAACCCAAGGGTGGCTCACAATCACTGTAATAAATGACATCTAATTATACTAATTACATTCCCTACCTATGAAATGGCTGTCACTAAGTTCGGCTGATTTACAATCTACACTAATCTAAATATACCACCAATGACTAGAACAAAGAAGGGTTGTACAAACTCACGATCTGAAGAAGCCCACACTTAGCTCTCTGTCCAATGACAAGGGTTGAACAAAATCACCTATGGCTTTCAGGATTGGCATCGTCCGTATCAGAACTTCCATCTTGGCTCTCCTAAAGACCAGGGTTTGGTCTGTCCCTGTAGTCGACATCGTGAATGGGTTGGACATGCCTAGGAAAGGCATCCTCGACTCCTTCCTTCTCGTTCGACGTTCTTGAAGTTCCAAATCATGCTCGTTCCTTCCGAGACTTCTCCCTCATACCATAACGGTACTTAGCCCATCATCTCCGGCTCGAACATGGTGTTATAAATGTCGAACACGTGGTCGGTAATGTTAGACATCATGTATTCCATTAGTACTTGAAAATTGCGGTGTGCTTTGTAGCTATCACAGGCGTTACTCATATATCTAGCAACACAGCCCCTACACTTTGCAGATATCATTAATAAATGGCCATGCACTGATCTGCTGGTTCACACGTGCACAGACTCTACTTTTGCAATCACGTGGCATCCGTGAAATAGGCGTCGATTTCTGGCGGATAAATCCACCGTAGCAATTTATATACGGAGTGGTTTTAATATCACACTCGTTCAATGTAACTTTATCACAGTTATTGGTATATTTAACACTAGGCTTCAGCCCTCCACAAATCACGTGGGTACAAAATGTGGAGCTACAGAATCGTAGAAAATTCACAATATTTTTTAAATACGTTTCCGATACTATTGGTGTTGATCACTACACTTTATAAATCGTGATGCACAATACGATGGTGCTCGATGACACTTGATAAATATTTCTTCGCTCTAAGGCGGACTTTTCCCACGTCTTACATGACGGATATTTCAACACGCCTCAACAGGGCGGATTCTCCTGACGTAGTGCTGATCACTACACTTTTAACAATTGTGATGCACAATACGATGGTGCTCGATGACACTTGATAAATATTTCTTCGCTAAAAAGCGGACTGTTTCCACGTCTTACATGACGGATATTTCAACATGCCTCAACAGGGTGGATTCTCCTGACGTAGTGCACGGGACTGCGTTCCTCGTGGAATCAAGTCGTCAAACTAAGTCGTTGAGCGACTATTCACATCCCTTCTTGCATATCTGCAATGATATTACCATACCTTAAAGTGGAAAAACATTCACCGTAATGTTTCAATAATAGTGAATGACGAAATGGAATATTCTGAGTCTCGTAGAAAGGTAAAGTTGATTAATAAGACCTCAGATAAATAATTAGCCGACTTCATCAAAGTCAAAAGAGCGATCCTCCGCTACTCCAAAGAGAATAGTATAAGCTCTCAGCTTCTGGTTGCTTTCTGGGTGTGTTCAAAGGTAATACATCCCATCATAAATGTGTTGTCATGAAAAATATCACATGAACCTTAGCTCATCGGGTTCAGTATTAAGACGAGTGGGAGAGGGGAGAGGTTTCTGGCGACTGCTAATGAAGAGAAGAGATAGGTTGGTAGGACACATAGGCTACTAAGACACCCAGGAATAGCAAGCTTAGTTATGGAAGGGAGAGTCGAGGACAAGAACTGTATGGGTAGACCAAAGAGCATCGGATGTAGGGTGTGGGAGCTATGTAGAGATGAATTGATTTGCTCAGGTCAGGCAGCAGGGAGAGCTGCATCAAACCAGTCATAAGACTGAAGACTCATACACAACACAGTGAGTTGAACCTTTTGACTTTTCGATTTGCCTGATTTGCATCCATTTTGCAGCGTTGCCTAGGAATCTATTGCCAGTTAGAGAGAAGGTAGATTTTATTTGTCTTTCATTGTTTTCATTTCACATAATCATCCACATCATTGGAGGCAGATGATCTACGGTAGATGATTCTCCTTTAAACCAACAACAACAACCGTCCCCACTACCAACACCTTTTAATTTATTTTCAGTGCTAAATTTCTGTTTCAATACATTTGGTGTGATATTTCAAAGGTTCCTTCTCAGATGAACTATTAAGCTGCTTGCTTCTCACCAAGGTAGACTGGGTTCCATTTCCAGTTATTACAAGTGCGATTTTCGAAGGTGAAATGTCACGTCCTGTCGTTCAGAATACACTTTAAAGGGAGGTCTCGTTGGAGATTACCGCGAGATTACAGGTCACGTAAAAATACTATCTTCCCTCCATGAGATAATGTCTGCATAACACTTAAAATAATCATGTAAGATACCACGATCTCAAATAAGAACTAAAAAAAAAAATGAAAATGAGACGGGTGTGAGAATAACATACCGATTTGGTAATCTATTAGTATTCCTCGAGTCTGCAGCCCTAGGCGACGCGCTATGTACCGGAACGTTCTTAAAGAGCAATTGGCGACGGCGTCACGACCCATAATGCTGAGCGGCGTAGCAGAACCTTTCTTCCAGCTACATTAATATGAAACAATGTGCTCACATAAAGACGGAGAATGAGCCAGAACCATATTAAAGTCCTAGTAAGGCAGGAAATGAAATGTTTCCATAAAAGACACGAGTCGTTATGATGCCTGAGATCCACGTAGTGTACCTCATTTCGAATTAAAAAAAGAAACCTCATTAGTAATGTACAGGAGACTTCATTCAGAAACTTCATGTAATTACTAGGCTGAAGTTGAAATAATAACGGAGAGGAAATGAGGATTTCAAAAATGGAACTTTTTCTCTGTCCCCCTCATAGGACTAGATTGGCGACGGATTGACTGGAACTGCCATCAATATGTCTGTGTGGAATTTGGAATCAATCAAGTATTCTGGATCGGAAACTGTTTCATCACCTCACAGTGAATTAGAAGTGTGATATAATGTACCTGGATGTGAATTATTGCTAAAGTGGAGTTCATAAACTCTGTTTTCTGTGGGGGGAAGCATTCACATCGGAATTCCCCTTGCATAGAAGTGAAAATGAACGATGAGTATTGGGAGGTCACGATCCGAAAATCATTAATAAGGGAGTACAATGGATTTCATTTGCAGGACCTCGTCCTGTCCGTATTGCTAGCTAGAAGTGAGCAGAACTCCAGCGCCGTTGATTTCACTTCGTAACTGAGAGATGGATGGTTTGAACCCCAGCCAGGTCGTTATTTCCTTGAATGAGGTTTCCTTGGCTGCCGCCTCTAATTCCTGGATAACAGACATCGTAAATAATAGGTCATGGCCTCATTGGAGAGAAGGTCTTGCTCTTTGGCACTCGCCATTTACTGAAAGGAAGGAATTTCTGTTCCTCTCTTGCTGCTACAAAGTCACACATAGTTATGGAACAGTTGCTGCGGTCTTGGCACTTTAGCTGTGGTCCAAGTCGCACCCTGCTACGGGAGATAGCCTACAAGAAATTGGGAACACTGCCAATATTACGAACTCTGTACAGGATGTTGAATAGTTAACGGAGGGGAATCAGATTAAAAAGAAAGAGACCACTTGGCATAGCTGACGTTTGTGTGGAAAATTGATTCAGACGAAAAGATAATTATGACCAAAATAGCATAGACATCACTTGATCTCTCTTTTTTGTGTGTTTCTTTCCTTGTTTTCGGCTCACATCTAGCGGGATGTGGGATGGCAACCACGGGACCACAGCTGAGTCCGGCATTGCTTCCAATTACTTGTGCCGGGCTCCTCTCCGTCTTCTTTCCTGTCGACCACTCTTGGTCAACACTTGTTCTCTTCCAACCCCGACGGTATTAGGGTATCCGAGGCCTCAGGAGTCTTGTTTCATCTTTCCTGATCCCTCATTCTTCGAGGGATCAGCTTTCGTTTTCTTTTCATTATAGTTCCTTTTCTCTTTAAGATTTTATTAATTAGCTCCCGCTGTCTCAAAATTATATTTTGTGTTTTTTTTAACTCAACCACATTTTGTAAGTATTTTCAATCTGCATAGCATTTTGTAAGTATTTTCGACCTAAACTGCATTTTGTAAGTATTTTCAATCTAAATTGCATTATGTAAGTACAGTATTTTGAATCGCTGGCTTCCAAATATTGTGAGTATTTTGAATCTACCATACATTTTGTAAGCATTTTCAAATTCATAAATATTTTGATTTTCAGTTGCACTTGGTGAGTATTTTGAATCTGAACCGGCCTATTTCATTCTCACTTGCTTTGTGTATTTTCAATTTCAATTGTATTTTGTAAGTATTTTGAACCTAAACTACATTTTGTGCGCCATTTTCAATGTAAGTTACTTTTACTTCTAAATTAAGGGTACCATTTGTAAGTATTATTTCCACTCTACATTTTGTGAGTTATTTCAATCTGAGTTCCATTTTGTAAGTATTTTCAGTCCAGCTTAATTTTCGTTATAATTTCCATTTCATTGTCATTTTCGCTATCACCCAGACCATTAGGAGCCGATAACCTAGATGTTTGGCCCCTTAAATCAACAATTATCATTATCATCATCATCATTCGATATGTACAACCGTAGTTACTATAAGAATTCAAGCTATTAGTTATGTATCTTAGTATTAGTTATTATACATATTACACACATCAAAAAAAGTTTTGCATCACCTCGGTTCCAAGAGTTCCGGAACCGTTAAATACAAAGGGAATAGAGATCAACACAAACAACATTTCAGCTCGTTTTATTGCTCATGAGACCCACACATTGCATGTTGTACCATCATACAGCTAGACTTTCAGCATTTGTGGTCCAGATTGCAGTACACACCACTACCTCTAATACCCAGTAGCACGTCCTCTTGCATTGATGCATGCCTGTATTCGTCGTGGCATACTATCCACAAGTTCATCAAGACACTGTTGGTCCAAATTGTCCCACTCCTCAACGACAATTCGGCGTAAATCTCTCAGAGTGGTTGGTGGGTCAAGACGTCCATAAACAGCCCTTTTCAACATATCCCAGGCATGTTCGATAGGGTTCATGTCTGGCGAACATGCTGGCCACTGTAGTCGAGCGATGTCGTTATCTTGAAGGAACGCATTCACAAGATGTGCACGATGAGGTCGAGAATTGTCGTCCATGAAGACAAATGCCTCTCCAATATTCTGCCGATATGGTTGCACTATGGGTCGGAGGATGTCATTCAGGTATCGTAAAGCCGTTTCGGAGCCTTCCATGACCACCAGTGGCGTACGTCGGCCCCACATAATGCCACCCCAAAACATCAGGGAACCACCACCTTGCTGCACTCGCTGGACAGTGTGTCTAAGACGTTCAGCCTGACCAGGGTGCCTCCAAACACGTCTCCGACGATTGTCTGGTTGAAGGCATATGCGACACTCATCGGTGAAGAGAACGTGATGCCAATTCCGTGGGGTCCATTCAGCATGTTGTTGGGCCCATCTGTACCGCGCTGCATGGTGTCGGGGTTGCAAAGCTGGACCTCGCCATGGACGTCGGGAGTGAAGTTGCGCATCATGCAGCCTATTGCGCACAGTTTGAGTTGAAACACGACGTCCTGTGGCTGAACGAAACGCATTATTCAACATGGTGGCATTGCTGTCAGGGTTCCTCCGAGCGGCAATCCGTAAGTAGCGGTCATCCACTACAGTAGTAGCCCTTGGGCGGCCTGAGCGAGGCCTGTCATCGACAGTTCCTGTATCTCTGTACCTCCTCCATGTCCGAACAACATCGCTTTGGTTCACTCTGAGACGCCTGGAAACTTCCCTTGTTGAGAGCCCTTCTTGACACAATGTAACAATGCGGACGCGATCGAACTGCGGTATTGACCTTCTAGGCATGGTAGAACTACAGACAACATGAGCAACGTACCTTCGTCCTGGTGGAATGACTGGAACTGATCGGCTGTCGTACCCCCTCCGTCTAATAGGCCCTGCTCATGCATGGTTGTTTACATCTTTGAGCAGTTTTAGTGACATCTATGAACAGTCAAAGGGACTGTATCTTGGATACAATATACACAGTCAACGTCTATATGCCGGAGATCTGGGAACCGAGGTGATGCAAAACTTTTTTTGATGTGTGTATATTGAATATTATAATTAAGTATCTGGAACTTATTTTTTTGTCTGGAGCGTGGCAAAGAATGGGAATGAAACTTAGAATGTTAGCGCAGCAGAATAAAAGTAGAATAGAAGCGTTTGAAATGTGGTGTTACACGAGAATGATGATCAGATGGGTAGATAGAAGAACAAATGAAGTATTAAGACGAGTAGGTGAGGAGATGTGATTTTTGGGGTCTGTTTATGAAGAGAAGAGATGAGAAGAGATGAGAAGAGATGAGATGGGTAAGGCACATACTAAGACACCCAGAAATTGCAAACTTAGTTATGGAAGGAAGGGTCGAAGACAAGAACTGTAAAGGGGCAGACCACGGTTAGAATACACTGAAGAAAATGGAAATTGCAACACCCAGAAAGAGTGGTGCAACATTGCTGCAATTGAACATGCAGGACGAGTGTTCGTTTGTGATTCGATGATTACACTTACAGGTCCCTCTGACCGCAAGTTTGGACAACAATCAACACAGGATGTGCCCACCACGACCTGCAACACATTGATGAATTCTGAGAGGCATGGAGTCAATAAGGCCCTGGATCGCTTCCTGAGGAATTGTGGCCCATGCTTGCTGCACTGCACGAGTCAGTTGTTCCAGAGTTGTGGGTGGCTGAGAACGGTTGTCGACCCATCATGTCCCTCACATGTTCAATTGGATTCAGGTCCGGGGATCTGGCGGGCCATGCTAAGGTTGTGTTGTCGTGGAGAGCTTCTCTAGAGAGGCGTGCAGTGTGAACCCGGGCATTGTCCTGCTGAAACATCCCATTAGCAATGTTCGCCATCATAGGGACAACCACTGGATTGAGTACCCTATCAACGTACTGTCGAGCATTCATAGTGCCCTCAACACCGGGTGAGTTAGCCGTGGTGGTTACGGCATGACTGATGGCAGTCGCTCACATCCGGGAGGCGAGGAGGTTCGAATCCCCCCGCCGGCAACCTTGAAGATGGTCTTCTGTGGTTTCCCATCTTCCTTCCAGGCAAATGCCGGGGTTGGTCCCTCACTATAGGCCACAGCCGCTACCTTCCAACTCCCCGCCCTTCCCTTCCAACTTTCCTCCCCAACGGTACTTGTAGCTCACCCATTGGGTGTCCGTCTCGAAGCAGCTACAAAACTGGTGAGCCGATCATGTCCTCGGACACTCCCGGCACTAAAAGCCATACGCTAAAAAAAAAAAAAGTGCCCTCAACAAGCACTAATTGTGATTTCACATTAAAGCCAATAGCTCCCCAGACCATAATGCTTGGTGTTGGCCCTGTGTGCCTCTCGACAATAAGGTCTGGGCGGCCCCTCTCCCCGGTACGTCGGCGCACACGATTCCGGCGATCACTGCGGGCAAGACAGAAGCGCGATTCATCACTAAAGACGACCCTATGCCGTTTGTCGACCCACGTCGATCGTTCTCGACACCAGGCCAGCCTTACACATCGCTGTTGTGGGGTCAATGGAACACCTTCTGCAGGGACACGGGATCGTAAGCCAGCTGCACGCAGGCGATTACCAACTGTTTGTTGTGTAATGTGGGGTGCCACAACTGCTCGAATTTGTGCTGCTGTTGCATGGGGTTCGATCCGGGCCATCCGAATGAAGCGGCGATCCTCTCTCACAGTTGTCTGTCGCGCTGGGCCTGTGCCAGGTCTACTAGAGTGGGCATCTTCATTTGACCACTGCTACCATACACGTTGTACCGTAGATGCCTGTCGGCCAACACGTGCAGCGACAGTCCTTAGCGATAATCCAGCCTCACACAGCCCAATTATCCGAGCCCTCTCAAACGGCGACAGTTGTTGATAGCGTGCTCTTCTCTGTCGTCGAGGCATGTTTGACGGGGAACACTTCACTGCGCAGACTGCAAGTCAACTACGCTACACCTGAGTCCGTATACTGGAGTTTATTCCTCCGCGACCAATCACGTGGGGAGACCTGTAGCAACAATCCCATGGGTCTGAAACTTTGATCGTTTACATACCTACATGGCATCCTTCCATATCTTGAAAATCAACACAAACGACCAATGCCTTCACGGTGTTGCAATTTCCATATTCTGCAGTGTATGTTAAACAGATTGCCTCTGATGCGGTGAGTGCTGATCTCGTCATCCGCTTTATAAGTGAGAGTGGGTTAAGGCCAGCAATCTAAATTTTCCAGTGTGCATTGACTCATAGGCTTGTTCTTTTTTGAATTCTGAATTTTTGTTAATTCCATAAGTTTTGTTTATTATTATAATGATTAGTTTTATTTATTTTTTTTTTTCATATTTAGGTGTCCACCTCTAAATTATTAATTTTATTTAAATTTTTTATACTTTAATCTGTGTTACGAGGGGCAGATTACCTCCTCGTTCTGCCCCTTGAAATCTCAATAAGGTGTGGTAGATATATAGAGATATCAGGGGGGCGTGGAGCGCTGCTTCAAATATGTCATAGGACTGAAGACTCAAACAACAACTTCAATAATATGATGTGTGTTAAATTCAGAAGTCTTTAACTCTATGTGTGGAACAAATATAGATTTACTGCCGTCAGGGCCACTCTTGTGAAAAGTGTTTCAATTTCATTTGCATTGTTATAACTTTGTGTTTTAATTTCTTTGAAATTCATTCGTTACACACGAATGAATCCTTTTGTTGCACTTTTAAAATATATTTAAACACATGGAATATTTCTGTTTTACAAACACTACAGTAATTTCTCTTCAGTAAGACATGCGTTTTATTAAGGGGACCAGTACAGTAAACCGGTTCATTTTGGTGAAAGAATTATTTAAATACCTGCAATAGTTTAGGCATTATGATTTAAAATGCTAGACATTGCATAGGTTCTTCGGTACTTTGCGGTTAAATTTCTCAAAACTATATTTTTCAAATCCGTTTTACTTGTAACTTCTAAATTATACACACATCAAAAAAAGTTTTGCATCACCTCGGTTCCAAGAGTTCCGGAACCGTTAAATACAAAGGGAATAGAGATCAACACAAACAACATTTCAGCTCGTTTTATTGCTCATGAGACCCACACATTGCATGTTGTACCATCATACAGCTAGACTTTCAGCATTTGTGGTCCAGATTGCAGTACACACCACTACCTCTAATACCCAGTAGCACGTCCTCTTGCATTGATGCATGCCTGTATTCGCCGTGGCATACTATCCACAAGTTCATCAAGACACTGTTGGTCCAAATTGTCCCACTCCTCAACGACAAATCGGCGTAAATCTCTCAGAGTGGTTGGTGGGTCAAGACGTCCATAAACAGCCCTTTTCAACATATCCCAGGCATGTTCGATAGGGTTCATGTCTGGCGAACATGCTGGCCACTGTAGTCGAGCGATGTCGTTATCTTGAAGGAACGCATTCACAAGATGTGCACGATGAGGTCGAGAATTGTCGTCCATGAAGACAAATGCCTCTCCAATATTCTGCCGATATGGTTGCACTATGGATCGGAGGATGTCATTCAGGTATCGTAAAGCCGTTTCGGAGCCTTCCATGACCACCAGTGGCGTACGTCGGCCCCACATAATGCCACCCCAAAACATCAGGGAACCACCACCTTGCTGCACTCGCTGGACAGTGTGTCTAAGACGTTCAGCCTGACCAGGGTGCCTCCAAACACGTCTCCGACGATTGTCTGGTTGAAGGCATATGCGACACTCATCGGTGAAGAGAACGTGATGCCAATTCCGTGGGGTCCATTCAGCATGTTGTTGGGCCCATCTGTACCGCGCTGCATGGTGTCGGGGTTGCAAAGCTGGACCTCGCCATGGACGTCGGGAGTGAAGTTGCGCATCATGCAGCCTATTGCGCACAGTTTGAGTTGAAACACGACGTCCTGTGGCTGAACGAAACGCATTATTCAACATGGTGGCATTGCTGTCAGGGTTCCTCCGAGCGGCAATCCGTAAGTAGCGGTCATCCACTACAGTAGTAGCCCTTGGGCGGCCTGAGCGAGGCCTGTCATCGACAGTTCCTGTATCTCTGTACCTCCTCCATGTCCGAACAACATCGCTTTGGTTCACTCTGAGACGCCTGGAAACTTCCCTTGTTGAGAGCCCTTCTTGACACAAAGTAACAATGCGGACGTGATCGAACTGCGGTATTGACCTTCTAGGCATGGTAGAACTACAGACAACATGAGCAGCGTACCTTCGTCCTGGTGGAATGACTGGAACTGATCGGCTGTCGTACCCCCTCCGTCTAATAGGCCCTGCTCATGCATGGTTGTTTACATCTTTGAGCAGTTTTAGTGACATCTATGAACAGTCAAAGGGACTGTATCTTGGATACAATATACACAGTCAACGTCTATATGCCGGAGATCTGGGAACCGAGGTGATGCAAAACTTTTTTTGATGTGTGTACATTGTATTACAATGATACTTTTCTCTAATGTTCTAAGTGTTAGAGACTACTAAACTGACCAAACTCATGTTTCTAAGGTTGGTAATTATTGGGATAAAACATTATTTACATCCCAAAAATTGACCAAAATATGCCATTTTTAAGTACTGTAACACAAAATTAAAAATACTAATTTTGAACATATAATTCTGGAAGTGGTCAGATTTGTAGCTGTAACCTTTAACAGTACATACAAAAAAGCAGAACACTAATATATTAATAAATGGTCCGGCTATGAATATAACGCTGAGCACCGACACGCAAACACCCGCCATTTTGAATAATTAATTAGCGAGTTAGATAATGCTAAAATCAATTCTGTGATATGTGCTTACTAGTAAATATGTTGGATGCTTTATTTATAAAGTTTAATTGCTGTACATATATTAGGAGCTGAGATAATAATTATTTAAAATGTAACATTTGAAGGTGGTTTACTGTACCGGCCCCCTTAAGCATCTCGAAAATCATATTTACGAAATGGGCTTTTACACAATTGCAAAATTAAATAATATCTCGTCAAATGTAAAACAGTCTATACAGCGTTTCCGTGACAATTTTTCTACATAGCCAGCTGAGATATATGCGTGTGTTGAATAACACTATAGCCCAGAGGAGAAAGTAAGGAAAGATGTCATTTTACAACATCGTTAATCTCGCTAACATTACCCATGGGACCTCCATTTTACATGGAATCCGGGCCACTAGCCATGAAATTTTGCCTGGAAGATATCGCATGCATTAATCCAGTCCGACTTAGTGAGAGATAAGCAGGCTGGCCACTGCGCCTAACAGCCGCATAAGTTACTTAGCTGTATCGATGACCCATGTGGCCCAAACTAAGTCCAGAATAGCTTCTTCTTATTGGCTCACGTACTATGGCTTCACTGGAGAGTTGAAAGTCCGGAGGTCGCAGCTTTGAATCTTGGAGCCGATATCGCTCATCCAGAGTGTGGGTTTTCCACGGGTTCATCCACAATCCCTCTAGGCAAACGCCAGGGTGATACCTTGTTACAACTCCCGGGGCATTTATCCCAGTCGTAGACCCTATACAATTTTTGACACCATAAAAACAAAGCTTATCAGAAAAATTTAACATCCACATTGGAATTATGACCATAATGTCCCGAGATCCTAAAATGAATTAACAAAAAGTAACCGCTTATATAAACTCTCAGGGACTAAGTCACCCAGTTAGTTCGGTTGAGCTACCCCTACCGGATGGTAAAAGATCCTTGCCCTATAGGAATCCGGTGGGTTGTGTTGTTTGTAACCACTCATAGGTCCCTGTGGTTAATATTTATTTTCGACCTCCATAGTCCAACTCTTATTTCTTTCCAACACTGACGGCATTTGTCTAGTCAAGGCCACAGGTTTTGTCCTGTCTCAAACGGCCCCCAAGTGGCCCTTGTCTCTTCTATGATTACATCCTCATTTTTCGTGCTATGACTCCTCTTCTCCATGTGGATGGGGGATTGATGTATTCTCTACTCGTGGCAATTAAAAGGGTAAGTTGTAAATAGTCCACCACTTGTACTTCAATTTAACCGGGTGAGTTAGCCGTGGTCGTTACGGCATGACTGCTGGCAGTCGCTCACATCCTGGAGGCGAGGAGGTTCGAATCCCCCCGCCGGCAACCTTGAAGATGGTCTTCTGTGGTTTTCCATCTTCCTTCCAGGCAAATGCCGGGGTTGGTCCCTAACTATAGGCCACAGCCGCTACCTTCCAACTCCTCGACCTACCATTCAAACTTTTCTCCCCAACGGTACTTGAAGCTCACCCATTGGGTGTCCGTCTCGAAGCAGCTACAAAAACTGGCGAGCCGAGCATGTCCTCGGACACTCCCGGCACTAAAAGCCATATGCTAAAAAAAACTAAAAAAAACTTCAATTTAGTTACTTGAAGAATTTCGCCATATTTACTAATTAGAAGTTTTCCAACTAGATAACGAACGAATGCTTCCATGTATTGAATGTTTTCATATGATATTTTTAGCCTGGTCTTAGCTGCAATTCTGTGAATTTTCATTATTATTATTATTATTAGTTAAGCGAAAATTCCGCTACAGGAGAGCGATTAAACTTGATATCATGATGTCATTTGGAGGTGTGTCTCCTCCGCCCCTCCCCAAATCTCTTCATTCTCGAGGAATGCTCCCTCTTCCTCTCATCCGTCCAATATCCCAGGTTGTCGTAATGATCTTGGTTCAAACTTAACATTAGCGATTTTCGACTGGCACTCAGTTCGGTCTTCGAAATTTTCTATGCTGATTACTTTTAAGTCTCCCTGTACCTCTTTAAGCCATTCTGTGCCGCATTTACTCTGTGGTATGATACCAAGTAGTTTCTTTGGCAATCTGGAGGTGGCCATCCTGTGGATGTGAGTGTATAATTTGTCTCTGCATTTTCTAATTTCGTCTGTTATCATATTGGTCTTTTGATGGAGTTCTGTACTAGGTCTCTTCATCCAAATGCCGTTTCTGTTGATTGCTCCGTAGATCTTCCAGAGAATGTTTCGCTCATGCTTTTCGAGTTCCCTAATCTAGGAATGACCATCGATTACTATTGTTTCAGTGTCATATGTTGCTTCTGGAAGAATAACTGTTGTATAATGTCGTAATAATTATTATTATTATTATTGACTGAAATGTAGGTGACTGTACCTATCGGGTTACAGTTCATACTGCGCATCTCACTGTTCATAACAAATAGTTCGGTCCTTTTGTTTAACTCTCGAACTGTTCGAGAATATGAAAGTGGAATCTGAAAGTTTTCAAGTGTGTGGGACTTGATGTCTCCGTTTGTCTGTGTGTCGTCGTGACGCCAGAGGGTGGGTGACTGATGACTGCGGGGCTAGGAGGTGGGGCTCTTCTCTCTGTTATTGTTTACTGAACCTGTCGAGCATTGACCTACTGCCCCTCTCGTGACAACGACTAACTTCTGAACTCAACTATGTCAACTTTCTCGGCTCTTTTCACCTTGTTGTAGCGATCTTCTGCTGCGAAGCAGTCAGACAAAATAAATAAATAAATAAATATAAAAATAAATGAATGAATTTATTAATGAACGAACTAATGAATGAATACATAAATAAATACATAATTAAATGAAATGACTGACTGACTGACTTCATTGCGGACGTAGATATTTATCTGACAGACCGGAAGTAGTCAACTAAGAAATGAAGACTCCTCGAAAAAAAAGGGGGTAAGTCACATTCTGTGAATTTTTCAGGAGAGCGAATTTATACTTTCAACACTAGAAAGAAATACTTAAAACACACTCGAAAGTAAGCAATATAGGCTAGTTCTTTTTTGCCAAATGTATTTCTTATATAGGAAGTACATGTAAAGCAAATAATAATTTAAGTTAAATTTTGAAAAAAGTGAGAGGATATGGGACGTTCTTTCAGTTTCCACTAAAAATAAAAATCTCTATATCTTGGTGACATTCCGCTTTATTTGAAATTAATTTCAACTGATCTGTAGTGACGATGGTGGCCACCAGAATGCGCCATAAACTAATTTCCGAAAGAATGGACTTACCCCATTCTTTCCGTGGGGTCGTGAAATGTTTAACCGAACAAGGTAGGAAAGACTTAAACCAGGGAATTGATTACAACCCCACACCTAGCATGGAGCTGGGTCCTGAAGTTGAATCACTTCAACAAAAACTTAATTTCAACAAAAAGGGATAATGGCATGACTGCTGTAATGGATAAGAGGGAATACCGAAATAAAATCGCCCTGCAGTATATTCCAAAACCAAATTAAAAGCGCGCTCAATGAATTCATCTTCATTAAATTAGAACAGGAGAATTAATGAACACTAACAATTTGCTAAGATCGTTACCAATAACCCATGAGGACAGTTGCTCAGAAGACCAAACGGTATTTTAAGTAGAGCACCAAGCTACCATTAACCGTTTGTAGGGAAGAATATTGAAGATATTATATTATTTTTAAAAAATTAATTTTAATTATTATTTTAGCGTAATATTAATTATAATTAGAATTAATTTTAGTTTTCATTAACATTTTAATGTTTATATTTATTTTTAAAATTTGAATTTCCAAATTAGTTTTATAATCTTAAAAATAAGATTATAAAAGTATTATAATTTCAAGTTTTATAACCTTATTAATTTTTGATTTTTACAACCATTTTAATTTTATTATGATTTTTACTATCATATTAAAAAAAATGTTTTTATTTAAAATAATATTTCTTTTCAATCACCTTAGATCTAGGAGGTGAAGAGATAATATTTTGATTCCTGAAATATTAACACTTCCACAAGAAAATATCGCTGAATGATTCAACCATCAGCATCTTTGACAATATAAATTGTTCTCATAGTAGGTGATGATGATCGTGTGGCCTCCGGAGAGGCCGAGTGCGGGTCTTTCTAGTTGACGTCCGTGGGCGACCTGCGCGTCGTAATGAGGATAAGGACGTGATGATGAAGATGTCACGTACACCCAGTTCCCGAGCCGTGTGAATTAACCCCAGGAGACTAAAATCCCTGATGGCTCGGCCGGAAATCGAACCTGGGGCACTTCGTGCCGAAGCCTAGTGCGCTAACCATTTAGCCACGGAGCCAAACATTATAGTAGGTGGTTAATATAGAGACCACTAAGCTATAACGCAGGCGCGGATCTAGAGTTTGGTTTTTTTGGGGGGGGGGGTGGTCAGAGAATCGATCTAGAGTTTGGCTTTGGAGGGGGGGGGGGCGGTGGGGGGGGGGGGGGGTCAGAGAATCGAAATTGTTAAGAAAAATGGTATCACTAAAAACGCAATCACAAAATAACCAAACGTACAAAACCAGACCAATTGTTTTGCAAGCTTCATGGATAGAAATTAGATGCGTTTAGCGCACCAAAAATATTCGTACAAATTGCAACGGCGTGTTTTGCGACTTTTACTTCGAGCTTCGAGAAAAGGATCAAGGTACGTCACAGTTTCGGCAAGTCTAGTTGGTACCGACAAAGGGAGAAAGTCACAGCTTAAATTGCCAACCAAGCTTGCAGTTTGGACGTCTGCAAACATTTTTGGTGCGAAAAAAGCCCCAGTTTCCTATCCGTGCATCGCTGCACATTCATTGTGACATCACTATAAACATCGATTCGGTAATCACAAGGTTTGCTAAACGAAATAGACGAGTTGATTTTGTTGTATAACTAATAGTTTTTATACAAGAGGTTTGAAGTTGTAAATATGTACAATTGTATTCAGTATTGAATAAAATGAAAATAAAACTGCTTTTCATTTAAAATTCGGTAAGTTTTATTTGTCTGGTAATTGTGTTCTCGTTTTCTGAGTCTGCAAAAAAATTGGGTCTCCGTTTGGGGGGGGGGGGGGGGTCATGACCCCCGTGACCCCCCCCCCCCCTTGAATCCGCGCCTGCTATAACGGGTTAAGTGAAGAGTTACTAAAAATACTTTTAGACATGTTAAATCTTAAGGATGGTAAATCAGTTAAAATAACAACACACCTAGTAGATAAGTGAGTTCAATACAAATGGAACGGAGCATGAGAATGGTCTCATTTGCAATAGCGAACTTGTACCCAATGCACCGGTTAATGTAGCGATCAAAGTAATAGAGAACAATCTAGAGGAGAGGATAAAAACATAAATTAAACTGATAAATGTTTAGGTTTGCGCTTCACCAAAACGCATTCCAATGCAATGGTAAAATTCGTGAAGAATCGTCAAGCCTGGCTAAAGGATCACCACTTAGCAGGATAATAGCTCATTATTTATGTTTGCCACAGTACGCGGCAAGTCGCTCGGGCAGAGTGCGTTCAAGTGTAAGCCAGTGGGCGTTATAAAACCCGTCGACCATGACGAAAATCATCATGTATAATGAATGCCTACCGAAGTATATTGTAACATTAATATTCAGGAGTATGCAAGTGGACCATATTCCCTACAAAATAAAGATTACAGATACTAGAGAGACAGGAGGTAAAATAAAAAAGAAAAGTCAGATCGTGCGATAAACAGGAAACAGAGTAAATGCGAAGCAATTTCTGCTTGGTCCTCGTCACAAAGCGAATAAAGGAAGGTGTTGCTTGCTTGCCGCCCGGTTCTCGTCAATCTTGTCTGCCAGTCGCGTCAGGAATGTTGTTTGCATAAGTGCTGACAACAAGCGGCTGACAGATGAAACCCGGGAGCAACTTGTCTAAAATTGTTTACTTTTATGAAACTCGGAAGAGACAGATCGTAATTAGAAACAGGTGCACTTCCTCAACGAAACTCGCATTTCAGCAATACCAGCGATATTAACAGAGATATATGTTCCCTTCTTCTATACGCTGATGACCTCAAGATATTCAGAAAAATTTCCAATTCTGACGACCACGCTGACCTCCAGGAAGCAGTGAATACATGTACTGATTGGTTCAACAAATGGAAGTTATCCCCAAATCCGAAAAAGTGCTTCAATGTGTCTTTCTCACTACTGAAATCTGGAAATCAGGCGAACTATAAAATATGTGGAAATAAATTGGATACGGTTTCTCAGGTGAGAGATTTAGGTATTATTCACGATGATAAACTGACATTCTCTCCCCACATTGACCATATCAAATCTCGCGCAATGCGCAGTCTCGGCATTCTATACAGATTCACAGAAATTAAAGACCTCACTGCACTTAAATTATACTTCACCACATATGTTCTCCCTATCCTAGATTTCTCTTCTCCAATCTGGTCTACTTCGGCTATAATCAATATTTCTAAATTGAACAGTGTCTTTAATTTCTTCATATCAGTAGTCAAAGCTCGCAATCCTTCACTAAGGCACTTCGCCAAATCCGATATTCTAAACCAGCTCAATGTACTCGACCTGAGAAGCCGTCTACAATTTACTGACCTGTGTTTCTTACATAAAATTATGAATGGTTACACAAAATGTAACATGCTCTTAAGCTACTTCCCACTTCATGTTCCCTCCCGTTCAACACGCCTGAACCATTTACACCACGTACCTCGCCCACGTCTTGAAGTACAGAAGCGCTCTATTTTCCACCGTCTACCTACCCTTAGCAACTCCCTTCCAAACATTGACATATTCTCTCCCTATCGAACATTCAAACATAACATTAGAAGATCCCTTTCACCCTCTTTTCCTAACCCCTCGCCCTCCTAATCACTCACTACCCCAATCACTCCCTGCGTCCTTCCCGAGATTTATCCTTTCTTCCATCACTGCTAATTGTTACCTGTTATTGTTGTTGTTGTTTTTGTTAATATTATTTGAAATTGTTAAAATATTAGTGTAAAATGACCTTATTATGGTTGTATCTAATAATTATTAAATAAATAAAAAAAAATATCTGTATGTACTTATCAATTGAATTAAATAAGTGCACAGAGATGATGGTGAATGATGTCATAAGCCCCTTGTACGAAATGACATAATCTATGGATGTTCTAAACTACAGAGCCTAGATATTTTATTTCCATATCAGAGCCGAGAATAAGCTACATTTCTATTCTAATAATCTTTCATTTAGGTCTCGTGGTGGTGACTTTCGATGCTGCCCAAATTACTCTTGAGGGCATGTTGAAGCATTGCGGAGGTCCGAACGGTCGGAGCATTCGTCTCAGTAGCACTTAGAATTAATCAAACCCGGGCATAGGGCAACTTGACAAAGTGGTGAAACATAGCATACATCCGCAAAGAACCGTTAAATGGCCGTCGCATTAAACCTTCTCGGAAGCTCCAGCTTAGTCCAAAATTGAACCTCTGACATCAGTCGGGCACCTCTCTGTCATAATTCCTGTACCCCTCCGACCCCGAAAGGATTAAAATATTCGAGGTCAAAGTCAAGGAAAAGTCTGAGTAATTATACAACAAAAATTATGTTTAAAACAACCTGTAAAAATCAACCTTTCCTGGTTTCGAACCCCAACCGAACGGGTGATAAGCGCAACTAGAACCACGTGTCTAAACCTGATCATTACTACGTGAAAGTTATCAACAATTCTTAATAACTTCGCCAGACATATTCCAAAGTTTTCTCTACTATACCTAGCAAATACACATCAAGAACGTTTTTAGCCTAACTGATTCAACAAACAGTACATATTTTCACATACACATCTCCTCATTTCTACGCTTTTTCTCTAGGCATTTTTTTATGCTTAATTTACAAGATTCATAGTAACAGATCTGTTTTTATCTTTTTGTTGAAAATTTACTATGTGATCTTTTGGTAAGGTACTACTCAGTTACTCATCATATACCAGCTGAAGAAAGTTACAATGTGACCCAAACCGTTACGGTTTCAATGAAATAAATATTGGCATTAGTTATTAATAAATAGTTTATAGTTATCAACAGCCTTAGATAGCGGGTTCAAACCCGGAAGAAGTCGTCGGTTTTTTTAAGTGCGTTAAAATCCTTCAGTATGCCTTCCTTCTGAGGGGAAGTAAATCCGGCGGTTCCATGTCAAGATTTATGGTATGTAAAATATCCTTCCACAGACTAAACTTGTATGAAGCTAAATTGTTAGGTTAGATTTCGTCGGAACGTTCTATCAAAGTTCCAATGTTCGCCACTAGGTATCATTGATATCTGGTAGCGAAAGTTGGCTGTCCGCTGGAAGCAGCTACAGACTCAGGCGAGCCAAACAAGTCCTTGGACACTCCCGGCACTGAAAACCATACGATAAATAAATAAATAAATAAATAAATAAATAAATAAATAACATCCTTAGATGCAATTCCTTAGCAAATAAACGATTTCTTCAGCGTATTATGCCTCTATTATACACCAATGTATACTAAACTATATTATTTCTATCAAAATGTCACTTGCAGTATCCCCAAACTACAGAAATATGGACCAGGAACCAAGCAAACTCTGTCCGCCGTCTAGACGTGTGACCATTAACACATAATAAATTCATTAATCGAAATAACACAGGCTATAGTATAAAATCAATACACATGATACTGACAGCAGGAGCTATTCTAGCTAACGCGCAGCGCTAGGCCACGGGGCCAAGTTATCTGCGGAGCCGGTAGATGTGGGTCTTTGTAATGGTTTCCCGTGGTTTACAATTTTCCACTCCAGGCAAATGCCCGGAAGGAACTTTATAATGGGCCTCAGCCACTTCCTTCCATGTTCTTACCCTTACTTTACTTACTTACTCCATGGCACTACAGCTCTTGAAGAGCATTTGCCTCCTTGATGACGTTTGCCCATTCTGCTCGGTCCGCTGCCTTCCTCCTCCATCCTCGGATTCCCATGCTATGGAGGTCCTCCCCCACATCATCCAGCCACCGCTTCCTTGGTCTGCCTCTACTCCTCCGTCCTTGTGGTTTTCCTTGGGAAACCTTCTTTACGGGATTGCTGTCCTCCATACGCTGAACATGTCCCAACAACCTCAGCCTCCTACTCTTAATTTCTGTCACAAGATCTGGCTCCCCAGCTCTGCATTTGTTCTAAGTCTCCATTCTTCATTCTCCTTCACAGCGCCAAAAATCTTCCGCAATATTTTCCTCTCCCGTACTCCTATCCTGTTCTCATCTACTTTGGTTAAAGCCCACGTTTCCGCACCCTCATGTCCTTACCCAGTTTCATTTATATTCCTTCATTGTATCTCTCATTAACTCCTCTCGCGAGGTTCGCGTTAGAAAAGGCATCCTGTAAAAATCACCCGTTACATAGACTTTTATCGCATCTCATCCTTAACCCCGTTAAAAACAGGAAAATTAAAAATTATGGGGTAGACATACATATTATATACATACATAGATACATACATGTATACAGATGGATTCCACCTCGTTGAATAGTGGCTAGCGTTCTTCCCTGTCACTGCGGAAGTCCGGGTTTGATTCCCGGCTCTGGCAAGAAATTTAATTATGGTCTGAGGGCTGGAACTGGGTACACTCAGCCTCGTCAGGCAAAACTGAGAATAGGTGGGTTTGATTCCTGCCTCAGCTATCCAGGAACAGGTGTTCCGTGGTTTCCCGCTCTTATTCTTCAGGCAAATGCAGGGATGGTGCCTAACTTATGGCCACAGTGCTTCCTAACCAAATCTTGCCTCAATTACAAATATACACACTAATACAGACATCACAGTGATACAGGTTATCAGACAAACTCTACACACACCCAAGGACGGAAGATTGTAGTTTTACGTGACCGTGAATCTTGTGATTATGAGCCACGGGACCTCCATTTTACGTGGAATCCGAACCACAGGACATGGCAATTATCTTCGAAAATCTCACATGCATTGACCGGGATTTGAACCCAGTGCACCTTGACCACTGCGCCACCACGCCCCACTCTACACCCCCCCAAGTACACGGGGCTACATGACTAGGCCTATAATGTCGTGAATCCCATAAAAGAATCAACTGACCAACATATAGATGGATCTGATCTGGAAGTTATATCTAGTCCCAAAGGCAAATATTGATAATAATAGTACATTATGCAACGAGCCTATAATGGCTATAATTAAGACACGAGTATGTTTATAAAACGAGCGTAAGCGAGTTTTATAATTTCCATACGAGTGTCTTAATTATAGCCATTATAGGCGAGTTGCGTACGACTGTTTATGTTCGACGATAATTATAACTTTTTTGTCATTTAGACTTTCACGGCCCGTGTTATTATTCATAATGTTGAATTTTGGGCTTATGCCGTGTTTTATTATATTGCAATTCGACGCGTTTCGAAAGAAACCATGTCTTTCATCGTCAGGAATAATCTGGAATACGACAATGTTGCTAAGAGAAAGCAACGAAGAACATATAGAAGGTGCCCAAAGATGGACGCCATTATAGCCCCATGTTAGGGACAACGGAAAGCAGCAGTGAATTACTTTCTCAGGGTTCTGATAATAGGTAGCCAGGATTCACTGAGATTGTAGCCGGTGTCGCGGTTGAAATTATCTGGGTGTTTACGTATTTCAACCGCCTCCCTGATGATTCTGGGACGATATTGCTTTATACGGGCAAGAACATCCACCCCTTGGAACATGACATCATGGCCAGGTGTTAAAGCATGATCGGCAACAGCTGATTTATCAGGTTGAATGAGCCTGATACATCTATTATGTTCCTTAATGCGAGTGCATATTGTTCTCGAAGTCTGCCCGATGTAAACCTTGCCACAAGTACAGGGAACTCTGTAGATACCCGGTTGTTGCAATTTAGGCAAACTGTCCTTAGTTGGTCGCAGGAGTTGCCTAATCTTAACAGAAGTTCCAAATACAGTCCGTATGTTGTATCGACGTAGGATTTTAGCAATACGATCCGTTGTGTTATGTATGTACGGAAGGTAAGCAGTTCCTCTTACATCTCTTTTCTCAACTGACGTCCCATTATTATTTGTTGGTTTCAGAACCGTAGAAATCAAAGCCTTGCTATAACCGTTGCTCTCAAAGGTGGTTCGCAGGGTGTTAATTTCTTCTTGTAAAGAAGACACTTCACAAATCCTCCTAGCCCTAGGTTGTCGTAAATTTGTCCAGCAACCCCCTAAGTGATACCCAACAGGCAGTTCTCGCTAAAGGTCTCAATTTTGCTGTAGCGCCTAGAAGAATTCCTATTGAAGAACTTATTACATCCGTAGAATCCTCAGTACATCACCTCACACCTGAAGAGGCCGAGGAAGCCAGGCAAGAATGTTCCCGAGTTCTCAAGACAGCTAAGCCACCTAACACCAACTTAAAACAAGGTGAAAGCCGGGCACTTAAAGATCTAAGGGACAATTCTGATATTATCGTTCTCCCCGCTGACAAGGGTAATGCGACAGTGGTATTGGATAAGGTTGATTATGATTCCAAGATCTCGTCTTTGTTATCAGATCCTGTATATAGGATTAATAGTCGTGATCCTACTACTCGCTACTCAAATGTCACCGTCAAATTGATCAAGCAATCATCTATTCCAGCGGATGCAGCGAAGACTCTCCTTCCAGGGGATGCTATTCCTCCGAGACTCTATGGTCTTCCTAAAATACATAAGGACGATGTTCCTCTTAGACCCATTGTTAGTACGATTGGTTCTCCTACATATGCCCTTTCCAAATACTTAGGTAGACTACTTCAGCCGCTTCTGGGTAACACGCCTTCGTACATTAAGGATTCCACACACTTCGTGGAAAAGTTAAAAGCTATAACACTTCAGCCGGGTGATATTCTAGTGAGTCTCGACGTGGTGTCTCTGTTTACGAGAGTACCTATTGATGGTGTTATGTCTCTCATTAATGGCCTTTTTCCTGAAGACATCACAAGACTTTTTTATCACTGCATGACCTCCTCCTACTTTCTATGGAATGGGAATTTTTATGAGCAGACTGATGGTGTGGCCATGGGTAGTCCTCTCTCTCCTGTTGTGGCTAATTTCTTCATGGAGAACTTTGAAGAGAAAGCTTTGTCGTCGGCTCCTTTCAAACCGAAGATCTGGTGGCGTTATGTGGATGACACGTTCGTTGTTTGGACGGAAGGTGAGGAAAATCTTAGCCATTTCCTGGATCACCTTAATCTCCAGCACCCTTCTATTTGTTTCACCATGGAAAAGGAATCTGACGGCAAAATACCTTTTTTAGATGTTCTCGTCACCAAGAAAGAGGATGGATCTTTAGGACACAGCGTTTTTCGTAAGCCAACACACATCAATAGATATCTCCACGCAAGTTCTCACCATCACCCTGCCCAGAAACATGGTATCCTTACAACTCTTACTACCAGGGCTAGGAGGATTTGTGAAGTGTCTTCTTTACAAGAAGAAATTAACACCCTGCGAACCACCTTTGAGAGCAACGGTTATAGCAAGGCTTTGATTTCTACGGTTCTGAAACCAACAAATAATAATAGGACGTCAGTTGAGAAAAGAGATGTAAGAGGAACTGCTTACCTTCCGTACATACATAACACAACGGATCGTATTGCTAAAATCCTACGTCGATACAACATACGGACTGTATTTGGAACTTCTGTTAAGATTAGGCAACTCCTGCGACCAACTAAGGACAGTTTGCCTAAATTGCAACAACCGGGTATCTACAGAGTTCCCTGTACTTGTGGCAAGGTTTACATCGGGCAGACTTCGAGAACAATATGCACTCGCATTAAGGAACATAATAGATGTATCAGGCTCATTCAACCTGATAAATCAGCTGTTGCCGATCATGCTTTAACACCTGGCCATGATGTCATGTTCCAAGGGGTGGATGTTCTTGCCCGTATAAAGCAATATCGTCCCAGAATCATCAGGGAGGCGGTTGAAATACGTAAACACCCAGATAATTTCAACCGCGACACCGGCTACAATCTCAGTGAATCCTGGCTACCTATTATCAGAACCCTGAGAAAGTAATTCACTGCTGCTTTCCGTTGTCCCTAACATGGGGCTATAATGGCGTCCATCTTTGGGCACCTTCTATATGTTCTTCGTTGCTTTCTCTTAGCAACATTGTCGTATTCCAGATTATTCCTGACGATGAAAGACATGGTTTCTTTCGAAACGCGTCGAATTGCAATATAATAAAACACGGCATAAGCCCAAAATTCAACATTATGAATTATAACTTTTTTATATGTTTTAACATAAATATTCATACATATCCGTTCAGTCACTAGAATGTTGTGAACGGGTGCTGCGCAGGGTAGGATATCTCTGTTCTCCAAGCTCTCTGGCCGACCGACGCATGCGCTCTGTGTGCTTCAATGCCATATATGCAGATTGTGCACCAGTATTCAGTAAAACTGTCACCGACGTCGTTTGAAAACAACGCGCTGTGTAGATGGAATTGGGGATATTAAGGTACAGTGCTATTTCTTGTCTCATATTCACCAGTTAATTTACGCGAACATATGGACGGTGCACTTTCGGTAATTTATATAGACATGTTGGATTTTGAGCACATGCGCGAAGGTATCCTTATCTAATTGGTCAAACAACTGTTTCTTGAGCTCTGATTGGTGGGAGAAACTGTTTCATAATGAAAAATAGTGTTATAATGACAATCATTATGATACAGTTTTCAGACATATAATAGTTAGGGTCGAACATAAAGATACCATACCAATTATGATCATTATGGTTCACTTTACATAAAATGAGCTATTAGTTTCCCTCAAGTTTGTGAGAGCAAAGGTTAATTGTCTGAAGGTGTGTTGGTGGAGAGTAATGAACCCGGGCTGGCCACAGGTGTTGCGGATAGCCTCCTTGTGTCTTAACGATCGTGGGGTAGCTCGTTTTAACTTGATAACAAGAACTACAAGTAAGAACATGGAAGCTATTAAACGATGCACCATAATGAAACTTGTTGTATGCCTCAAGTGAATTACTATGCAACCTCGTAATATGTCACCATCCAAATAGCGCAGTGTCCCAGACACACACCCAGAACAACATGAGGTGGAAATTGAGCCGAAAATGACTTGGAGTACACGGCTGTTCACAAAATGCTGTATTTATTGCAATGGATTCAAACAGTATTCCCAACCTTAGGACAGAGAACTCACTAAATCCAGACCATCCCAAGTCCTGATCTGCCTGGGCATATAGGATTCGTGATGAAGACTGCGGAATTATGAGATCAATTCTATTCATTTCCAGTTGTGTGCTTGTTTGTTTATGTATTTATGTGTGTACTTTCAATATTTGCAACAATTTAAAGTAGACTTATGAGATCTACACGGGTCAAAAGTTGTCAGTCTGTGTGTGAGTGTGTATATCTGCCCCCGCCCCCCGCCCCCCCCTCTATCAATTCAAACACGACGAAAATAAATTGAACTAAATTTGGTACAGAGGTAGCACTAGCAAAGGACATCCAAGTATCATATCTTAAATCGCCGCCATCTTGACGGAAATGTAATTGCGGCCACCCATATGCTCAAAGCTTAAATCTAATTACGACTGACCTAATCATCTGATCTCTACCAAATCTTTCAACAACATACCTTCTTGTGGGAAGCGTCTTTTGACCAAATTACAAGGTCATCAGCCAAACAGTTTGAATATGGCGACCGTGTATGTGTGCAAATCGCGTGTGTGAGTGTATATATCCCCCCTCCTCCCCTCCGCTCTTATCAATTCAAATTAGACGAAACTGAATTGAACGAAATTTGGTATTTTTAATTCATCGCCCACTAAAAGCCGCAGAAGTTGAAAGGGACATAAAATCAGGAACATTATTATTTGTATATTGGCTTTTACGGCCAAGGATTTAAAACTCAGCATTTTTTTCTAGTTTTATGCCTTGTTTTGTGGGGGTTTTCACCTACGAACACCAATCTGACTCATCAGCGGACATTTGATCCAGGCATGGACACCAAGAGCCTGCTGACGAGCCAGCTTTATTTTCCTAGTTGAAAATACACACAAAAGAAAACGTAAACCTTGAAATATTGCTGAGTTTTAACATTATTATTATTATTATTATTATTATTATTATTATTATTATTATTATTATTATTATTCAAAAATAGTACATTATGCAACGAGCCTATAATGGCTATAATTAAGACACGAGTATTTTTATAAAACGAGCGTATGCGAGTTTTATAATTTCCATACGAGTGTCTTAATTATCATTATAGGCGAGTTGCATACGACTGTTTCTGTTCGACGATAATTATAACTTTATTATATGTTTTAACATAAATATTCATAAATACCTCGTGGAAAGTCATCCACTTGAATTTTGTGATTGGAGAGCGAACGCTGGGTTTGATATCTCTGTCTTTCAAGAACTTTGAACGACCGACGCATGCGCTCTGTGTGCTTGCAATGCCATATGCAGGCCATATGTTTACATCTGCCGTCCCTCGGTAATATTGTCACCGGAGTCGTTTGAAGGCTGTGTAGAAATTAGCTTAGTTGATATTAAGGTGCAGTGCTATTTCTTGTCTCATATTCGCCAGTTTATTTACGCGAACACATGGACGGTGCGAATTCCATGTCGGTAATTTATTATAGTTCGATGTTGTGTTTATGTCCGACATGTTGGATTTTGAGCACATGCGCGAAGGTATCGTTACCTAATTGGTCAATGAACGAGCTCTGATTGGCTGAAGAAACTGTATCATAATGTAAAACTGTATTATAATGACCATCATTATGATACAGTTTTCTGACACATAATAGTGAGGGTCGAACATAAACAAAATAACGACACATACTTAATTTCTTTTATTAGCATTGCAACACGTGCCGGGTACAGCTAGTAAACATTATTTTCTGCGACGTTGACTTTCCATTCCCTTGCCCACCTCTCTACTAAGGGCTTCATGTTTGTGGGTTGAAAGTGAGGTCACTTTACTCTACGAGGGAAATCTCCATCAATATTTCACTCACATGCTATTCCCTCCATTTTAGTAAACAGTTTTCTGTACGTGACTGTGGGTGCGGAGAAATTTTGTTCCCCTTGGAAGTCTGATAATAGAGATGTTATGAATACATTTCTGCAGTCCCCTTCTGGTTTGAATGACACGATTACAGTCAGAAATGGTGCAACCATATAAGAGTCGGTTCGTGATTCTCTCCCCCACGCTTGGTTATACCAATCCCTCCCCCCCCCCCCCTTTCTCGCCGTCCTCACTTTTACACAGTAAATTGTTTTGTAAACATTTGCCCCCTTTGTAGAACGATAAGAAAGGCTTCTCTTTTAACTTGCGCACAGGCAATGGAAATGTGGGAAGCCCAACATTCGGCTGATTTTTACTTATGAATAACGGGAAGACGATAACAAAATATTTAGGACAGTCCTCTCCCTCTCGTCCAAAAGCCTCCGTGGCTTAGGCGGCAGCACGCCGGCATCTCACCGCTGCGTCCGTGGTTCAAATCCCGGTCACTCCATGTGAGATCTGTGCTGGTTTTTCTCCGGGTACTCCCTGTCAACATTTCATTCCAGCAACACTTTCCACTATCATTTTATTTCATCTGACATTCATTTAATCATTGCCTCGGCAGCCGGCACAGTTCATATCCTCGCCGCTAGATGGGGGCTTCATTCATTCCATTCCTGACCCGGTCGGAGACTGGCAGCAGGCTGTGGATTTTCATTTCTCTCCCTCTCGTCCAAATTCGGCGCGAGCATGACCGCAAGCTGTCTTCACTACCTATCCACATGTCACATGCCCCATGACCGTGAGAGCAGCTGCGACAAGTCTAGAGATCGCTGGTTCGAATTCCCGCACTGCCAGCGGCTATCCTGAGTGTGGTTTTCCCCGGGTTAACCCTCACTCCCTTCAGGCAAATTACAGGATAGTACGTTGTCCCAAGTCTCAAGGCACTAAACTCATCCTCGTTCATACTAAGCTACACACACTACTACAGTTATCATGAGATTAAGGTTGCCAGGCAAACTCAACACGCACCCAACTACACTGGGTTGATGATCAATATGTCCCAATCACCAATATCACAAAAATAAAAATTAACAATAATAAACAATTATTGTTAGGAAACGACGTCTAGCATTTTATGGACACGTCTACAGGATGCATCCTACCAGGTTGACCAACCAGCTCCTCGGTTACTGGCAAAAGCGGAAGACCAAGTCACCATGGTTGTGGGAAGTGAGCTAAGATCTGCAAGAACGTGGAGGGACGGAAAGAGACTTAAAAGACCCGACATCTCTCAGGAAGATGCTTCAGAAATTGAGGTTCCAGGACAAACCGCCAAGAAAGAAAAAAGGTGCAATCTGGACCCATGAGAGGAGGGAACATAACAGCCAGAGGATACGTAACTACTGGGCAAACATCAAAGCCCACTCCAAATGTAACAGTTGAACTTCGTGGTCCTTAGATGGCCTATTCGGAAGGAGAAGACGAAGAAACAATTATTATTAAGGAAAGGAAGATTTTGAGGAAAATCCTGGGTCCAGTTAAAGAACACGGCCAGTTCCGAAGACGTCACAACCAAGAGTTGTACACACACGCAGAGGAAATAACTGACATGCTGAGGAAAACGATGATTTCCTTTTATGGACAAATAACCCGAATGAAATCACCACGGCTATCCAACCGAATTCTTGCTTTTCTCCATGAGAAAATGACAAAGGGGGCCTGGTTCAGTGAAGTAGAGAAAGATTTGTTGGAGATTGGGATAACATTTGAGATATCCAGGAGCGTGGTCCACTTCGGTAAAAACTTCAAGAATATCGAAGTTTTCAACCTAAGCCGAAATTAAAAACCTGGAAGGCGTGGAGGACGGAGAGAAAGGTGCATCATCGATTGCGAATGAAAAGAGTACTGGGCCAACATTAGAATGCAGAAGAAACAGTTGACATGATGTGGTCCTTATTTGGCCGTAAAGAAGCAAAAAGAAGCAGAGGAAAAAGAAGAAACAATTATTACTGTAGTGAACTTAAACACGTGTGGACAGAAATTTGAATTTGCTTGCAAGTACATTGGAACTATATTGAGGAACTTTAAGACACATTAGTGCTAATGAAGTGCAGGACAACGCATATGTAGTGTAACACTTGGTTGGTTCCTCAGTTTAGGGTCTGTGACAACGCAGTCATGAACAGTAGCCCCGTGTACTTTGGTTGTATTTACAGGCCTAATCTGTCTGATAACCGGTGTTAATTTTGATAGCTGTATTAGGGTGTGTTACCTGTAGACGATCAATTTCAAGTAGTTCCTACTTTTGCTACCAAATACTACCATCAACAACACCTAGCCGTGAACTTGGCTACTAGATGCCACTGTGACCAGCACCTGCCAGCGAAAGTTGAAACTAATAGAAGAATAACCTACAAATATTAAGCTTCACACAATACTAGTTAGTGGAAGGTTCATTTACATGCTACAGGGTGCCCGAGAATGTTCTCGGCAGTGGTTACGTGCAGCTGTGAGTGGTTGCCTCATCGGCTTAGTTGGTAGCACGGTGTCTTTGACAGGGTGAATCCCACACGTGTGGGCTGTAGCCTGTCGAAATCGTCAGTGTGTATTGCAATTAGCGAGCGTATGTGTCATCAGCACTTCCAGCATCTGTTATAAATGGCTGTGGTGAGTACAAAGTATACTGTTTGCTTGTTATTAGGAAACACAGCGATGACAGAATGCATTCCGCACATATGTCATGCAGCATTGCGCGTCATAGGAGCTCATATCACCACGGGCAGTTAAACGATGACAGAGGCTACTTGAGCTGAGTCATATCCTACTCGCGCAACTGTACCTGTCAACGAAGCAGGCTGACGTGTGACACAATAAACATCATTTCGTGAAAGGCTACTATGATGCAAGCGGCAGCCGTGCTGCCAACGTAACTGCTGTAGCTAGCTCTCGCAGACGCATGTAGGCGCTGCGGAGAACATTCCCGGACTCACATAAATCTATGACATGGGCCCGCCGACTTTACTTCCCCTCCGAAGGAAGGCATACTGAGAGATGTTTAACACTCTTTAAAACTCCGACTTTGGCCGGGTTTGAACCTGCAATTTTGGGCATAGAAGCTCAGCTTGCTACAAACTACGCCACCGAAGTCACCGTGGTGTAACACTATACTAGCACTAGAATGAATATCTTTCTAAAAATCTTGCGACTGGCTGCGTGGCTCAGCGGTAACGTTCTCGCTTGCTGGGCCCAAGGTTGCAGGTTCGTATCTTGGCGCAGTCAGTTGGCATTGGAGGGTACGCTATTGCGAGGGAGCCATGCCTGTAGATTTACTGGTACGTTAAATATCCCATTCGGGGCTAAATTCCGGCACCCTGCCGTCTCTAAAAACCAGAGTAGTTAAAACGGACGAAAAACCAACATTATTATTATTATTATTATTATTATTATTAAAAAACTTCCAACATATTAAATAGCGTACGTGTTTTAAAAACAAAGTGACCAACCGTTTCCTAAAGCTAGTCTAATTTTTTCACTCAACTAACATCACTGCTTCGCTTATGCTTAAAGAGAATGAGTGTTTAATCCCGGAAACTTGTGTTCAGGTTTAAATTTTTAACATGTAATGAGATACAAGTTTCTAACCGGCTCATTCCTGAATGTAATGAATTATAAAGGTGAGAGACCTGCAGCATCAACTTAGGTATGAATAGAACTCGTACGGGATTAACGCTGCTAGTCTGCTTAGCGAGTCTTTATTATAATCATTGTTAGTAAAGCATTTTCTAGTCACCACAACATACTGTAATTGACTCCAGAGGCACTAACTATTAAAATTCACTGGTGATTTTCAGCTAAAGTGGGTTAGTGACAACGTAGTCCCAGCAGAGACTGGCATCAAGTCTACCTTCATGTGTTGGGTGTCTCACATTCGTATTTCTATCAATCCCCTATGGTTTTAATTCCCTTCCAAATCCAACGATATCAGAGTATCAAGGGCCTACGATGTATACAGTTCCTATCTGATGACCTAATTACGTTCATTTCAGTAATAATAATAATACTAATAATAATAATTACCTAGATACTGTCCGCAAACCCGAATGTATGCATGCTACAGAAACATTTGATATCTTTGGGAAAGGTGGGCTTGAAAATGTCAGAAAAAAAGAGAGAAAATGCTTAGGATAATCCTGGGACCAATGACAAAAGATGGAGAGAGAAGACTAAGACCAAATAAAGAATTGCAGAAGATAACTGAAGGTGTGGTATAATAATAATAATAATAATAATAATAATAATACGGTAATGAAGAAGAGGAGGTTGAAGTTTCTTGGACATCTAAACAGACTGGACCAAAATAGACTCGCCAAACAGATATTTGATTACTTCTGGAGAAATAAGACCTCAACAGCATGGTTTAAGGAAACAAAGGCGGATATGGAATGATTGAACGTCTCAGAAGACCAACTGTTAGACAGATATAGATTTAGGAACATACTGAATAATTTGGAAGGGATTCAAGCCGCAAGAAAACCTAAGAAGACCGGAAGAACCTGGACAGAAGATCAGCGTAAACAGGCCAGCGAACTCATGAAGGAGTATTGGGTGCAGAGAAAACTTCGCACCAAGAAAAATAAGTTATAGCGTGATCCTAAATGGTCAGCTTGCATGTCGAATTTTGTTGTTCCTTGAAACGCTATGAAAGTCAAGGAGGTTAAATAACTATGCTCCTTGAAACTGTAGCGCTTTCTAGTAAAGAAATGAGGAACGTTTTGCTGGCGGAAAATCCCAAGATTTATTTTGCCTTTATGAACATGGCCTACTGAATTCAAATGGGTTCTTTAACATGCCAACAACGTATGGCATGCGAGTCGTATTTTTGTCGCCTCTCAAAAATCACTTACCATGGCCAGGAACGTGTAGTACAGTCACTAGAAAGTTAGGTCAAATTCTACAAGGCTGTGCCTTTCTTAAAAAGGTATCGGGCTTTTGTTCTTTTGGCAACAGACAATTACATTGCGGTATTAGCGAGAAACAAAGGTCATGTCACAAGAGCTATTATATTCTTTTGTATTTTTATCAATCAATAAACTTTGGTTTCGAGATTGAAGCTGAATTTCTTTTAAGAAGGCAAATTATAATAAATGGCGACGAGAAGTTTAGAAACGAACTTACACGAAATAACTCGCGGACAATAGTGAGTTCCCTGCGGCCTAGATTGTAATATCCAAGACAACTTGCAGCCAGTAAGTACTGTCTATATATAATTTTTGGCAAAATGCCGAAAGACTTTCGTCCATTCGACCCACGGGTTGAAGATATCAAATCTTACTTTCAATGCCTCACATATTTTTGTGTGACGGAGAAAATTGAAGATCTGCAAATATGCAAAGCTTTCTTACTACGCAGTGTGGGTCCTAGAACATTCCAAATATTAGTAGACCTCTGTTCGCCTCATAGTCCGGGAAATTGTACTTTCCAACAACTTCGAGACAAGTTGGAAAATCACTACGTACCATCGCGTTCCATATTTGAGGAACGAATCAAATTCCACATTCGCCGTCCTGCTCAAGGGGAATCGTATGCAGACTATGCCATAGCCCTGAGACACCTAGCAGCAACTTGTGAGTTTGGTACATGCCTGGATTCAGCTCTGAAGACCCAATTCTACTCAGGCATCACCATTGAAACTACACGGGACCGAATAAAGGATGTGGAAGGTAATTTTAATGCCATGCTTACCATTGCTCAAAGATATGAAAGTGTGCCAACTGTTTCCAGTATCAACGCTATTCAATACCACAAATCAAGCAAATCAGGAGCATTCAAGAATACCAAACACACTGCATCCAAACACTGGCAGTCAATATCCAGCAACAAGAACAAATCCAATCAATGTTCTGGTTGTCTTGGTAATCATGCCAGGAAGTCATGTCCGTTCCTAGAGGCTGAATGTCACTCATGTGGGATCAAAGGACACATCTCTGCTGCATGTAGAAAGAAATCTGAGAGAAATAAACATTATTCCCGTGGTAAGGTAAAGTCAGTCGAGGACGACCAACAGATAACACCATCACCAGGCGACATGACCTATCTAATTACCTCAGACTTATACAGTATATCTAGTCGTAACACCAATTCCAGGACATCGATATGTGTCCAGGTGGAAGGAGTACCCATACAGATGGAAGTGGACACAGCAGCAAGTGTAAGCTTAATTGGTGAGCCATTATACCTGCAACACTTTCAACATCTCACACTCAAACCCACCAAATCTCTCCGTGGATGTACTGGACACCATCTGGAATTACTTGGACAACTGGAGGTCCAGGTCAAGTATAAATGCCAGAAAACAACCCTTCCATTAATTGTTGCCAAAGGGAAATTTCCCTCACTGCTGGGCCTACCCTGGCTCTGGCAATTCACACTGGATTGGCAGGAAATATTTCCTCCCCTTACCGTACTCCAGGTAAATAAAGATACAGAGGTTTCAAAAAATAAATTCTCCTTTGTATTCAAAAAACAACCAGGTGAAATCAAACACTTTGAGGTAAATGTAGTTCTTAAAAAAGGTGCTACTCCTGTATTCTACGGACCAAGGGTCATTCCCATACCATTCCGTCTCCCTATCGAGAAATGTCTGGATGCCATGGAGGTGAATGGTCAAATCAAGCAAACCCTGTCCAAATCATGGGGAACTCCAATAGTTGTAGTCCCAAAACCAGACCACACAGTTTGCATATCTGGGGACTTAAGTGTCACGGTGAACCCCCCAGCTGGATATGGAATACTACCCACTTCCTCACATAGATGACTTATCTATTGTAGCTGGAAATTATTTTTTTAAGCTTGATCTCTCCCAGGCATATCAGCTACTCCGAGTGGCCGATTCATCCCAAGACATTTTGGTACTCACAACACCCTATGGATCTTATAAATATCTGCGATTACCATATGGTCTGGCCTCAGCATCTGCTATATTCCAAAATATGACACAAATACTTGCATCTTGAATGTGTTCATTTATCAGGATGATGTCATGGGAGCTCACAAAACCTATGAAGGATGTATGAAGCTTCTGGAAGAGGTGCTTCAAAGATTCCAGGAATACAACGTAACCGTCAACTGGGATAATTGTGAACTGCTAGTCAATAGATTAGGATACCTCGGACACATCTTGGATGATAGAAGTCTCCGTCCAGATACCAAGAAGATTGATGCCATTTACAGAGCCAAAGCTCCATCCAACTCAACAGAACTTCAACAATTCATTGGTCTAGTCTCGTTTTATCATAAGTTCATTCCAAATATATCCACAGTCCTTGCCCCACTATACCAATTAGTCAAGAAGGAGGCCGAGTGGAAATGGGGAGAAGAACACAGTGAAGCCTATGACAAATGCATCCATACACTTACCAGTGATAGTGTTCTGATCCCATACAGCCTCGAACTTCCTCTGCGCCTAACATGTGATGCTTCTCAGCATGGTGCTGGGGCTGTAATATCGCATGTGATGCCCAATGGAGAGGAGCGTCCCATAGCATTCACATCAAAGACATTTTTGTCTGCTGAACATAAATATCCGCAACATGAGCGTGAAGCTGCTGCCATTGTGATGGGCCTCAATAAATTCCATAAGTATTTATATGGCCGAGAATTTGAACTCCATACAGACAACTCGGCGCTTATCACAATATTTGGACCAAAATCACACCTGAGACAGTTCACCGCTTTACGCTTACAGAGATGGTCCGTTCTACTGTCAGCTTACAGGTACAAGATCTTACTCAAGAAATACAACGAGATACCCCATGCAGATTATCTCAGCCGCAACCCACTCCCAGACCAAACAGAAGTGGAGTCGGCAATAAATCGAGTAGATGTAAGCAGTATTGGACCTCGGTCAGCAATCCAGATTGCTCAAGAGACTCGAGCAGACCCTCTCTTAAAACAAGTTCTGCACTACATCATCTCAGGTTGGCCTGACAATATAGAGTCAGCTGAATTGCAACCATTTCACCGCCGCCGTCTAGAGCTTAGTGCCCAGCAAGATTGTATACTCAGGGGATGTAGAGTTCTCATTCCGCCTGCACTACAACCTGTAGCACTTCAAATGTTGCACGAAATGCACCCCGGCACGTCACGTATGAAAACTCTAGCCCGAGGATACGTATGGTGGCCCCGCATGGATGATGATAAAGATCAACTCGTTCAAACATGCACAGTATGCCAATCACTACATATGGCCATACCACCAGAACAAGTCATGCCTTGGCCATGGCCAACAAGAAAATGGCAAATAATTCACCTAGATTTTGCTGAGTTCAAAGGTACGCACCTCCTAATTGTCATTGATGCACATTCTAAATGGCCTGAAATTGAAACTATGCATGATGGCACCTCAGCGGAACAAGTATGTAATAAATTATCTACTATTTTTGCGCGATGGAGGTGGCCGGAAGAAATAGTGACCGACAATGGTCCCCCCTTTGCCTCTCAAGAGTTTCAGAAGTTCTTAACGGAACGAGGCATAAGACTCCTACATTCACAGGTATATCACTCTAAGGCCAATGGTCAGGCTGAGAACTTGGTCAAGTCAACAAAAACAGCTCTGCTCAAACAACTATTAGATCAAGATACCAAGACCAAACCCCTGCAAAGAAAAATTGATGATTTCTCAATGCATTACAGAACAACACGCCATACTTCTACCAAGTCCCAACCAGCTGAAGTGTTCCTGGGTCGGCGTCTTAGGAATCACCTATCACTCCTCCATCCTGCGACAATACTGTCCAGTCAAATGAAGAAGGTCCAAGAGAATATGATAGAAACCAACAAGGGCAAGGTGACAGCCTATCAACAGGGTGACACCGTGTGGGTCCGGTCTATCATTCATAAGATATTCAAATGGATCCCTGGCGTCATCGCAAGAAGAGTCTCATCTGTCTCCTATGAGGTCATGATGGTGGACAAAATCAAACACATCTCCACATCACATCTACGCCCAAGACACTCTGGTGTTGATGTCAGCCCGGATTCAGAACTACCCCAACATCAAGTGAAACCTCCTCAAATTTCAATATCTGATGTTCCTTCTCCACCTCCTATGTTGACTCAATGCCCAACATCAACTGAGCAGGTTGATGCTGCCCATGAGTTTCTCCCTACTCCAAACACTCCGGAGGTCACATCCAGTCCGTCAACTACCCAGTCCCAGATTACTGCTCCATATGACAAGATGACCCCACCTGTACCTAGGGATACAGCCACCCAACATCACTACACGGTCTGGACGAAGTGTGATTAGACCTTCCTTCCTAAGGGAATACGAATGCCAATTTATATATCATAAGTATTAATATTGTGACACGTTTACATCTCCACCCATTGCCAATGTTCAAATTTTCCCGGGGGAGATTGTAGTACAGTCACTAGAAAGTTAGGTCAACTTCTACAAGGCTGTGCCTTTCTTAAAAAGGTATCAGGCTTTTGTTCTTTTGGCAACAGACAATTACATTGCGGTATTAGCGAGAAACAAAGGTCATGTCAAAAGAGCTATTATATTCTTTTGTATTTTTATCAATCAATAAACTTTGGTTTCGAGTTTGAAGCTGAATTTCTTTTAAAAAGGAAGCTTGTAGTTTAACGTGACCGTTAATCTCGCGATCATAAGCCACGGGACCTCCGTTTTACGTGGAATCCGAACCACAGGACATGGCATTTCACATCGAAAATCTCACATGCATTGACCGGGAATCGAACCCGGTCCGCCTTGGTGAGAGGCATACAGCTTGACCGCTGTGCCACCATGCCCCTAAGAATTTCTTTTAAGAAGGCACATTATAATAGAACGAAACTCAAGCTTGGGGTTGGTAGTCCACAGTGGCAAGTGAAGGTGTGTTTGAACTGATGAAGAAGAGGAGATTAAAGTTCTATGAACACCTCCTGAGAATGGATGGCAACACTCTGACAAAAAGAATTTTCGAATTTTTCAGGAAGAGAAAGACTGAACTCAAATGGTTTCAAGAAGTGAGGACGGACCTAGCAAAGGTAGGGGTTACAAGAAGACGACATAGCAGATAGGGAGAAATTTTGACGACAAATTTATTTATTCGTATCACAAGTATACATTTTACATTTAAACAAGATGTTCAGTAAAGAACATATAGCCTACTTTCTCCTAAATGTATGAGTATAGTTATATCTCGTTGTTATTATCAGAGTATAATAGAAACATTTCTTGGTTGAAGACCTTAGAAACTATTTACCTCTACCAAACGCCGCAACCTAGAAAAAAAAAAAACTACTACCATCATTGAAGAAAGAAAGATAAGAAGTATCTCAAGAATGTTATGGATCTGGAGACATAATCGACCGGACTGGCTGCCTGGCTCTGCGGTAACGTTCTCGCTTGCTGGGCCCTAGGTTGCAGGTTCGTATCCTGGCGCAGTCAGCTGGCATTTGAGGGTGCACAAATGCGAGGGAGCCGTGTCAGTAGATTTACTGGCACGTTAAAGATCCCCTTCGGGCCAAAAATACGGCACCCCGGCGTATCTAAAAGCAGCAGTAGTTAAAAGGGTCGTAAAACAAATAACATTATTATTATTGTTATTATTACATAATCGACCTGCCGTGGGCAACATCCAACTTTGAGTTGAGGCATGTCTTTACACGTCTGGTTGTGCATGGCTTTCACAACCCTAATTGAATTAACAAATCTTTCCGTGTCCCTACAGAGACGTGGGTATACAAACTATGTGGATATTTTCGATTGCTATTTGCCTGAAATAAAAGTATTAATAACCTGAACTAGTACCAGCGGCTAGAATTCAGTTACTATGTGAAATCGTTTTGTTCTTTACTTCAAATAACATTTTCAAATAACGCACAATAGGCTGTAACAAACCCTTTAAAATAAGAAGTAAAAATGTACCATAGTATCATCCTCTCATTCTTCAAATTCGATGCGCATAGAATGCCAATGGTATACTATCAATGGAGTCCCATGTAGACCAGTCGTGAAATCTAGTGGAGAAATATCGAACAATATAATCCTAACAGGGCGAGTGCATTCTAGCGGCCATAACAATAAACTTTTCAATAAAATCTGGAAGTTAATAAGTAGGCCGGCGTGCAGTTACCTTTTTGGCTGCTAGATGTCTCGAGCAAATCTGCTGGCGAATTATATTTTAATTAAATATATGTTTTGCACCGTAATATGCACAATATAAGGCTTAATTTTAAAATGTCTGAGTCATTACAAAGCAACAAATATGTAAAATTTCAAGCAAAAAAACCAAACTCTGATGGGGTTTGAACCATAGGCATATGAATGACAGACTAACGCTTTACCACGGAGCCATTTGTGCCAACGAACATTGATCTATATAAAATGAATTACATAGAACTTGTTAGCAAATAATGATTTAGACCTAACGATTTCATCAGTGGAGTATATTATTTACGTATAAAGCATTTCATACTAAGTTTATTTATTTTGTATCAGTACGCTATATTGCATGCAATACTCAAATTAGTGAAATATAAGTCAGGCACAAGATATCCGCTGCCATCTTGTCTTCTTACCGAGACGGCTCAGCTTTTTAAAATCACTTCTGCACTATAGTATTACAAAATCAACTTTTAATTTCGAACGTGCCTCTTCCTTTAGAACAGTTAAATCGATTCTCGGCTCGATAATCGGAACTGGTGGGTCCTATGATATGGATTATAAAGTTTGCATAATTCGCACGGCCGCCATCCTGAAATGGTACGGCGTATGACTTTGTAGTAAGGTCACAAGACGCGTCCTATATGAAGGTATGTTATTACCAAATTTAGTAGAGATCGGATAATTTGGTTAGTCGCTATTTGATTTTACGTTTTGAACGTTTGAGTGGCCGCCATTCAGATTTGGTATAGATGGTGGCGATATAAAACATGACACTGAGCTACTCTTTGCTTGTTCTACCTCTGTACCAAATTTCGTTTAATTTGGTTTCACCGTGTTCGAATTGATAGGGGGGGGGGGACAGACATTCAGAGTACACACACTCACTCACACACACACTCACTCACACACACACAGACTCACACACACACAGACTCACACACAGACAGACACACAATTTTTGGCCCTTTAGTGATCTCATAAGTCTACTTTCATTTTTTGCAAAAATCGAAAGTAGGCTAAAAACAAGATGTTCAGTAAAGAACATATAGCCTACTTTCTCCTAAATGCATGGGTATTGTTATAACTCTTTGTCCTTTTCAAGGAGTATAATTGAATGTTGGTTGTAGTAGCTTGTTGAAATACAACGTGCTATAGGGATATTAAACATGAATATGAGGTGCCCTTTGCTAGTGCTACCTCTGTAAAAAAAATTCATTCAATTCGGTTTCACCGTGTTTGAATTGATCTGGGGAATGGATTTGCACACATACATGGCCGCTATTTGCAAACTATTGGGCTGATGACCTTGTAGTCAGTCATAAGATGCTTTCCACAAAAAGGCATGTTGTTGCAAAATCCGGTAGAGATCAAATTATTAGGATGGTCGAAATTTGATTTAAGCTTTTAACATTTGGGTGGCCGTCATTCCGTTTCCGTCAAGATGGCGGCGATATAAAACTTGACACTGAGGTGCCTTTTGCTAGTGCTACCTCTGAACCAAATTTCGTTCCATTCGGTTTCACCGTGTTTGAATTGATAGGGGGAATCGATTTGCACACATACTTGGCCACCATCTGCAAACTATTGGGCTGATGATCTAGCAGTTTGGTCAGAATATGCTTCCCACATAAAGATTTGATGTTGCAAAATTTGGTAAAGACTAGATTATTAGGTTGGTCGCAATTACATTTTAGCCTTTAACATTTGGGTGGCCGCGATTACGTCTCCGTCAAGATGGCGGTGATTTATAACATGACACTGAGGTGGCCTTTTCTAGTGCTACCTCTGTACCAAATTTCGATCCATTCGGTTTCACCGTGTTCGAATTAATAGGGGTAATCGATTTTGACACAAAGATGGCGGCCATCCGCAAACTATTAGGCTAATGACCTATTAGATTTGTCAAAGGATGCTTCCTCCATAAAGGTATGTTGTTGCAAAATTTGGTAGAGATCGGATGATTAGGTTAGTCGTAATTTGATTTTAGCTTTGAACATTTGTGTGGCCGCCAACACGTTTCCGTCAAGATGGCGGTGATATAAACATGACATTGAAGTGCCCTTTGCTAGTGCTACCTCTGTACCAAATTTCATTCCATTCGGATTCACCGTGTTCGAATTAATAGGGGTAATCGATTTCGACACAAAGATGGCCGCCATCCACAAACTATTAGGCTAATGACCTATTATATTTGTTAAAGGATGCTCCTGTACAGCCCCGGGGGGGGGCAGTACCCCTGAGAGCCACCCCCCCCCCATCTTTCAATAAAACCACCCTAACTGGCAACATCATAAGTCCAGAACATTATCTTTACACAGCAAGAGGCGGCCACCCAGCTCGGGAGGTTAGCCAACCACTTGCAACACATACATAAACATCTACACCAACAACTATCTGGGGCAGCTACGGTGACGTAATGCTGACCATGCAGCACCTAAAACTATAAGAATGGAGTCCTGACCAGGAGCCATCATCTGTTCTACTCAGTGCGTCGCCAGCGGCCCTAGCCAACATCTGTTCCTGCTACATCATCAGGTGAGATTCAGCAAAGTGCTCAGACTCCTTTATTTTGTACCCCAAACCTGTACACACTAGTTGTATTTTACATTTGCCTAAGACTTCCCAAAAGGGACATACAGAACTACCTTCACTGACCAATAAACACATGGTCAGTAAGTTACACATTGCATTACCAATTACAATAATTACACTCCTCTTCACATCCTCATACCCTTCCTGACCTTCGTCACGATTGTCCGTGACCATAGTAGCCAGTAACTGCTTTGTCAGACTGCATTGTATTTCCCAGCACGCGACTCGACTACATAACGTCGAGCCGCTGACATAAGCACGCCTATTGTATTACTCATCTCGTCCAGCTGGCAGGCCAGTATAGTAGCCTGCGTTTAGAGGTCCATCCCCTAATAAACACTTGCATCTTTGCAGGAACACCCCCTAGCGTTTAAACACTAAACAACACACTACACTAGTAAGCTCTCCCAGCTACGGGAAGCTACTCTCACCTAGGAACTACTTTCCAAATCAGCACAGTGACACAAGTGTTTTATCCCAAACTACCCCCAACTAAGGGATCTAAAACATATTGGTGGAGGCGCTGCTACCACGCACAATAAGGGTAGGACTCATACAACGAGCCCTCGTGGTAGAAACGGCCCGTACCGCACACAGCCAAGCGTTAAGTAATTTTTTTTAAGACAGCATTATTATTTTTTTTCTCTTATCCCTTCACTCTAGAAATACAAGGGAAATTTTTATCAACCCACCCACCCCCTCCTCCTGGAAAGCATCAGGAACATAATACATTGCAAAACACACACAGTTCTTTTTTATACAGACACTTGATCCAACGTGGCCACTCTATACCGCCTAGCTGTGCTGAGGAGCATTGGGGAATACCAGGAGTAAATTGCCTGGCACAGGACTACCTCACAAGGTTTCAACAGCTCCTGCACGCCCAGTATATGCGAATTATAAGGGCACTTGTCCGGCCACTCCGCAGCGCTAAGAATCGCAAGATTCGAGCGAAAATCCCCACCCTCCGTACACAAATCATTAAGGCTCACTGGCAACTACACTGCCGACACGAATTCATGTTCCAGCAATGGGAAACAATCATCAGGGAACACCAACGGATAGGGACTAATGGCACCAAAGTTGCCGAACAGGCCATATGCCTCAATAGGCAGTACGCCCAAATTTGGGATGACTACCGCGAGCTCCAGGCTAACAAGGCCATTTTTGAATTCATGGCAGGGCCACAAGCCCAGCCTAGAGAGGACATAAGCGTAGATACGCTAACGCAGCAATTTGCGAGGATGTCCCTCTCAGACACTTACAAAACTCAGGGGAAGGAGTTCACCGTGGCCACAGTTCAGGAAACGGCCAGGTTAGGCTCCAACACACTACAGGGCCAAGGTCACATCAATACGCGTCCCTCAGCTCTGGTTCGGAAGGCAATTTTGCCAAACCGAGGAGCAGAACCTATGCCAACCCCCTCAGAACGGACGAACGAGAGGGAGTTGACGCCAGGACTCTCGGGCACACATAATAACACAGGGAGAAAACGGGAGGTAAATATGTCATGGGCTGAGGACGTAGAGCCCGCCCCACAGCACATTAAGCCCACACAAGCCTACACTTATAGGCAAACACAAGGGCAGGAGTCTACCGTGGCCATAGGTCAGAAATTGGTTAGACTACACTCCAATACATCGCCAGGGCAATCACAGGCAATTACACGGCCTTTTCCGCTGGTTCAAAGGGCAATTTTGCCAGAATGGAAGCGGGCACTAGCATGTGTGCCCCAGGTGCGAAGGCATAAGAGGGTGTTGCCTTCAGGCCCTCAGGGTGCACAACACACACCTGCGCACTCTGACCAGGCGCAGACACACAATACACGGGGCATAAGGAAGGTGTTATTACCCACCCCACGAGGCCAGGCAGATAGGTGGACACACACTCCTATAAACACTGCTAGGGTAGCGTGGAGCGCAATCAGCCCCTCAGACACAAGCACACTCAGACCAATATCCAGGCACTACGGTGAAAGTAGACCCAGACTTACTTTGCTACAAACTCCTCCAGGAAATACTAAAGAAGCACCTCAATGGGTATCAGGGGCCTACGCCTTAGTGACAGGGCGAAAGTATTCACTTTCTCGAGCAATGACGCTCGGACGTGGATAACGACTTTCACCATGAGTATAACATACACTAATGTCACTTGAATCACAAATATACATACGGGCAGGTTCTTTTACACGCAGGAAACACGATAATTGATACACAAAGGGCAGATTCCACCCCTGTAAACGGCAGACACGCAGAGACTCATGCACAAAACTGTATATTTTTCATGTACATACAGGGGAACGTGGCCAACTCAAAATTATATAATTTGAAATTTTTCTTATTTTTTTTCTTGGCCCCTAGCATTTTTTAGGCCATCAAGGGTTTATAATCATGGTTAGTTCACATTATAGCTTGGGTAATGTAACGTTTTTAACGTACAAAGACAATCGGAGGCCAATCAGTGGGCCACGCGGCTCAGGTCCTCAAAGAACTGTTCCGAATGCAGCCTAAGCAACAAACCACAGCACAGAGCTTGGGCGGGTCTTTCCAAGTAGAAATGACCATCTTGTTATATTTTCCATTCCTACAATTTGCTAGATTCTTTTGGGATGACTGAGAGACTTAATCGTAAGAAACAGTTAAGAATCTCACACTATTTTTTGAAAAATAGTAGATTTCCCTGAGACGTAACTAGATTACTGTCTTACTAACGTCGTCAAATAGGTGAATAGTACACTCAGGTCCTATCTTTCATTTTGAAACTTTTGAAATTATTTACGATACAATCTTTACAAAGTACCGCCGTCTGGCAACCGGCTCTGGTAAACATAAAGCATTATGTAGACGGGATACAATATATTTTCTCTACTCTTTTCAAAGAACTCTCTTAATTTGGTTTTTTGGATAACACAATTTTTTCCCCTTCACTAATCCCGTGAAGTGCGAATTATCCGAGTGAACTGTATATATTTGATCCATAGGTGTACCCTACCTATTACGCTGCCTGTAGCATGAGATGTTTTTCCACATAACAGCGCTCAAACAAAACATAAACACCATGGGGTAACACTCACAGCTCAAGGGGAAAACACCATTATTTATTTTTGGAAGTCACACACTAAACGCAAATACCGCACAAAACAGTCAAAACACTGCCCAACTGTCCCGGAGACACAAGCCTAAAAGGCACCAGGAATAATTACCCTGGACAAAGACGATCTCGAACCCGCAACCTTCTGGATACCAGGAATGCAAGGTCGGGTAACTATTCAATTTGAGGATAGAATAATAAGGGACGGTCACACTAACAGGTATTCATATGCACAAAATAATAAAATCACCTCCGACACCTAGTCACCAAACACGCGACTAGCGGCCCGGAGACACACGTACATAAACACAGCTAACTGCCACTAACAGGAATATATTCATCCCAGGCCCACAATAACACAAAAACTTGGGGACACAAGCATACATAGTCGTAGGGTCTTTTACATTACAAGGGACCCAAGACACGGTGTATATGCAGACAATAGAAAGGCGAGTCGGCAAACATACACACATTGGCCTGGCACATGGGGCGAGTGGCCAGCCAACAAGCCGGCAAAGCACTTCCTTACACAGCTGTAATCTAATACTATCGCCAGGTCAGCGATAACACACACACATAATCATGCGACCTTCACCAGCTACGGACAACCCAACAGTGTTTCAAGCCTGGCTGTAACATACACAGTCATTCACGCCAGTTTCAAAATCCAATAACTCCCAAAATTAGAGTACGACGGTCGTCGTGTATGGCACAAAACATTCACGCTAAAGCATACTTTCATCCGCGTGTCTCAAACACACGACACGCGCGCCATGGTACATACAGCACAGAAACTGTAACACCAGGACCTTAGAACAAGGCGGTTGCGAACACACGATAACACCATACAATCGTGCCAAAAAGAAAATAGCCAATGGTATTTTTGGCGCGAAAACACAATCAGAAACCACACTAGGGACGCACAAATCCCAACAGACAACGCAGACATAAAACACGGAGCGTTACACGGGATCGCGGGTACGAATGCCCAGTAAAATCGGACGCCGTGGAAAACAAAAATCCAGAATCCCACTTGGACGGAAGTTGGCCCCATACAAGTACATAAGCGGGTGAGCCACACAATTATAATAACAGGGAGGTTCTTTACCATACCTACAGGAACATAGATTCGTTCCAAGGAACTCGCTACAACAGCCTACTTAGGGCATTAGCGACCACAAAATACTTTTCTCTGAACCATAGCGCCCAACACCTAGATACGGGAGACGCCACTTTCACAGACACAAAACAGGCAACACCACATTCTTCCGGCAAAAAGCCATGCAAAATTTCGATTACCCCAAACATAGGAAATAGACTTCCTAAACACAAGTTATAGCAATTACACAAGGCAAAGGTCTTACGAAATAAATGTCCACACAACATCAGTAGCAAAAACAGGACAGATTAACACATTGCCCCTCCCGGAATGTCAAACAATGTCAACACACGGACATTTGCAAAAGTCACGTTCCGTCAGCCGCCATACGCAACGTCAGAGACTTCCCGTATACAAGAACATGAAAACAAAAACACAACAAAACACCGCGTTGCGAATTCTAGCGCATTTTAACATTGTTGCCGGTAGAAATTCCTAGAGCACCCAGACGTGCTGGTGACACGCAAATATGATGACGCTGTCATAAACAATCAATAATAACAGCATACAGACACACGGATATTGACACAGGATTCAGCGCTGTTACAATAGGTATAACATTTAGCAATGTACAGACACGATAGGCCGGATTTAACTTAGGGCCACAGAAGCATGTTTGCAAGGGCGATAACAAGTACACGCGCCACCTGACAATTAGCCACACGACACACGGTAAGACGTATCCAATAACGGCACGCGCGCCAGCATGCTGCAGCGGAACGCAACCACAGACACGCAAGCCTCAGTAACCACAGCCACGGGCACCTCCTGCTCACACTCGCCCACTAATCAGAGGCGAATACAGACAGATTCCCTGAAGGAACAACCCCCCCCAATAACTACTTCTCTTCTTGTTTTTTTTTAATCTTTAAAACACCATCATAGGCGATCAGGACATGACCAGTTACACTCACAATCGCTTGCTACCTTAACATTACAAATGAGAGACCAGATTAGGCCGTGACGTCACAGAGTCACCGCACTTAACCATCCCAAGGAGCGGATAGAAACCCAACATTGACCAAGTGAGGATGACAGGAGCAGAGATGGACAATGCCATCAGGATGGCCAATATACTAGCTACGGAATAACATCCCAGCACCCCTCTCCCTACATAACCCATCAATTACAACACTATTCAACACAAACAAACAGACACATAGAAACAGCTGGACTACATCCCAAAATATACATCGGGGTTGATAGACTTCATGCGTGTACCAAGAATTTGGGTATACTACACCCTGGTCCTAAATGCCTACACCCGAGTATTAGGGGTGGTCGGAAACAAAATGAAGCATAATGCACATCTCTATGCAAGAGATGAGGCCAAAGTCATAATAACAACTCTTTTTTATTAAATAATCCCGCATCCAAGGGACATAGAATTATCACACCTCGGCCCACACCTACCCACAAATGAGAGCGGATACGCCTCATATCCAGCCACATGCATGGAATATCCTACCCACATACCAGGGATATTATTATTACCATCCCTGCATGGAACTTTTAAAAAATTTGTACACCTGGGAAATACCTACCCCCGTCCACTCACTGTAAAGACATCCTAGCAGCATCATCGGCTCCCGGCCACCATTAACATGGAGTCCAACGATGCGCAACCCTCTCCTACCATGCTTTAAGCCCATTCAGCAGATAACACCCCGGATCCCAATAACAAGGTACCCAACGCCATGGAAACCTACTAACGCCTCCAGGAAAATCAACAAGGCATTACCGCTAGGAATCCGACACGGCGACTACAGGCCTTAAGTAGTCCATGCATCTAGAAGATTCTACAACCCCAGGGCACCTAAAAATTTACATAACCACACAGTAAATTACTTACATATCACAACTATTTTTTTTAATAAAAAAGGAATCTGATGTCACGCTGAATGGTGATGAGAGCGTGAACAGAGGGGCAGGGACGGGGAAAGACGCCAACAGATCCTGACCCAGACCAAAAAGACGGAACTACGTAAGGTTGAAGCATTGATGGCCTGGCGCGGGCAAACGCCAAAACCGGTGGTGCGTCTAGCCTACCCCCTCGGCAGAGGAAAGTTACACCCACTATGCGCCACGGTCGTCGAAGCCAAGACCTGCAGGGGAGACTTTTGACGACTGGGGGGAGAATTAGCCAGCTTCGCACCGGACTCAGGAGAGGAACCTAGCGACGACCACATTAGGACTAGACTCCTAGTTTAGTACTGTGCCCAACTGGTCACGGCAGTCTGGCATCGAACTCAGGCCTTATCAGAGAAGACCAGGCAAATGGTTATGCCTAAGGTCGAACCAGTGGTCTCTAAGGGGGAGCCATTATATGGAACCCACAGAGCAATGAGAGGTCTACTGACACATAAATAGTCTAGCGTGACTTCACGATTATTTAGGTGCAAATCATAGCAATTTAAAGGAAAAATTATAAGCAAAATGCAAGGGAATGTACGTTTTCAGTGCATACGAAGTCGAAGGAAGGCTAGTTTGAAGTCTGACAAATTACTTTAGCAAGTAGGCGGGGTAGGCTCGGCGCCAGTAGAACTATTTCCGTCTAGGGCGGTCAGACAGCTCAAAATTAATGACCCGGGAATTCACCAGTCGACAACGAGCAAAGCTTTGGCGGAACCAAGCCCACAAGAAATTAATTAATTACAGATAAATGGAGCATTGTAATGCAATGGAACATACACACAGATGAATGTATTCACGGAGGAGTAATTTAGGAGTGGTTTTTCACCTAAAATTACGCCTATTTCTCAAAATGACCGCATTACAACCTAACTCACGCTCGAGAGCACGAATACTTTAACCAACCAGCGGGAAATCCCCACCGTAGCGTCCCACGCGCTGAACTAAGGCAATTAATTGTAATTAATTGGCCGAAGCGATCGCCGGCACGCGAGTGTTTTTAAAACCTCCACGCCTAAATAAACAAGATGCAGATGTTATTTCGGCTGAAGACGGAGTATTTCAAGAAGGGAGTCGCTCTCACGTGTCCCGTGAACTACTTTGTGCAAGAAACCAATATAAGGGAGAGCAGCCTACGCCAAGGGTCAGTTGCAGGTCAGTTGGAAGTCAGTCGAAGTCAGTGATGTAGACGTCAGACGGTCGCTCGAGTTGGAAGTTAGTCCTTTGTCTACAAGCGCTCTGCAGTAAGCACGCCAATTATTAAAATATCAGCGTACCGCCGTTGAAGACAATGGAAGCAAATTGTAAGCTTCATCTGTAATAATGAAGTGCATCAAAGTAACTCAATGCAGATATTTCTTTATTATCTGACACAGATATAAATTCGCTACAGCGAATAGGAACTGATAATGTTTGGAACAGTTCGTATACCGGAAGGTATTGTCAATTATATGACATCAGCATCAGGAGCACTCCAGTGATGGGAGAGTGGAAGTTATTGCCACCTAACCAGGACAGTGAGGTGAACGGGAGTGCAGGGAACTAGGATCGAACATCGATAAAAACGCTACTAGATTTCACGGCGACCAGCGGTTATCATAAGTTCATCGCATCTCTGAGGTCAAGCGTAGGTGAATCCAGATTAAGGATCAACATGTGAAATGATAGATGAAGTGTATAAATTGTGAAATAATAATTTAAAGTGTTAATGTGTTTAATGATTAATATTCAGTGTTTATCAGTGGTAAAGGCCACTTGTGATAATATGTGTATCATGTGTAAAAAGTGTGAATCTCAGTGTTGTGTATTGGATATCATGATGGATTAAGTCAATCATCATGGTAGAGCTCAGGCGAAGATACTGGTACTTTCCAGCCAGAAGGAAACGTGAGTACACATGCAAATAATAGCATTATAATGGCATAGTTCACCATGTAACGATTAATCACTTTGAAATTAAAGATGTAATAGTCACTTACTGAACGAGTTTTCACCACTCGTCTTGAATAAAGTATGACTTGGAAGGTGATTTGCTTAGGACCATTTAGGTCAAAAATAGTGATGGATCTAAACGTTAAAATAATAATAATAATAATAACTGGGGTCGGCAACCATAAAGTAAGGGCAAAGTTGGCCTAAGTAATGTTCAAATAGTGTCATGTCTAATTTAAGATACTGTCATTTGGTAAACAGTAAAGAATGTAGTGTGGAAAATAGCGAATACGAGAGCTTTTCTCAGTGTCAGTGAAATTTTGAATGAATATTTGAAATTAAAGTAAGCCAGTATATTTATACATTTGTGTTAGGAGCTATGTAAAGCTTTGGCTTAAATAGTATAACAGGAAGAACGCAGGTACCTTGATAATGGAGTCATATATGTGAAATATTGTTTAGCCGCATATAGCGTGCAGATTAACGTAGAATCCAGTGATTTACGTAAGATAAGCACGGGAAAGACTAGTATAGCTTGCGCGTGAGGTGAAAATTGGCTTAATCTTCGAGAAGTATCGCCTTTGTGCATACTGTATTTGTTACGCAGCGATTTGGATAGATTCTGTCTATTGCCAACGCTTGCATTGAATTATAGCCACTATGGACGCCCAGCGAGGCGCGGTGTGCATTTATACTTATGGTCTGCCCGAGAGGTAGAATCATATTCGTCGACGAGGAACGTGGTTCCCAAATATATATGTTAATGACAGCTGCTGATGATAACCATGGGGTTTCATTATGATGCGCGTCTTAAAAGCCACAAGTAATCACCTTAGAACGGCAATGCTATCATTGGAATTTCACCCCTGCCATGAATGTTTAATAGGAGCCATTTGAGCCCAAATACACTGTAAAGTTAGGTGTTAATTAATTAAATGACTCAATTACTTAGGACTAAGCCTAGCGGATCTTTACTGTTATATAATTGTAAACAAGTTTGGCCTTGACGGTAGAGAGAGACAGGGAATGTAGACCATTTCCGTGGCAGCCATCTTGGAGAGCTGTCTGGAACGAATTTTATGACCTGCTGAGGGAAGGGGAGGTTGCTCGACCGATCCCTTGTCAATTACAGTCACAATAGGACACTGAGAGATCTCGGTATTCAATATGCAATTAAAATATAAGTATTTTAGTGATGCAAATGGAATTAAATGGTATATGGCAACTCACATATGTGGTTGAACCATAGAAATCAGATGATATTTGGCGAAGTTATCCTCTGAGGGGGAAAGCTGAACCAAAATAATGTAGGCATCTTCTTTAACGTGCATTTTGCCAGTTTATGCTAATTTAGAAAAAACGGGTATGTGTTTTTCCCAGAACATGACACAGTTGTATCTATGATAAGTCCGACAAGACCCAAAAAATCGTTATATGGTGAAACTATAAATATTCTATCCATGTTTATGTTTATTTTATGATTAAGAAGCATGACTCATTTTCCTAGAGCGTTCATAGGGATGGAAAGAAGGAAGATGATTCGCACGACACAACAAATATTTGCTAATAAATGTAGGAAACATTGAAGTAATGCTAATTAAAGTAAATGCCGTAGGAGACGGAATAATGTCTTAGTAATATCATGTTTATGTGACATGTGGTTTTTGTGTTAAGATATTTCCATTAATAAAATTGTGTCACATGACGAACACTATGAAAACCTTGTAATCTGAACTATTATTGACAGGGTATTAGAAGTAGGTTTGAGTGCATTGTAGCGCTATTTTTAAGGAGAAAGCTCACAGAATAACCCTATTTATTTGTGGGAATTAATTGTAATTTGTCCTTTGTTTTGTATTTGTTGTACAGCCATGATTTTAGACCAGTAAATATTTTATTCATAGGAATGTTGTGTATTTCCTGTAGAGTAGTTACCTGGTAGACTCAAATCCTGAGCATGTGGTCGTATTGTGGGCAGGAACGTCCCATACCTCGAAAGACCGTGAGCTAGTTGGGATACGAACACATGGTCCACATGGTGACAATCGGGTACATGGGGGAGTTGTCTCTGTACTTGGATTGAGTCACAGGTAATTACGTAAGTCGGTCAAGGTATTAATGGTAGAAGCAAATATAGCATAGAAATTAGGACAGAATAGGAAGACCGCATCCCATTTGTTAATAAGCCACCACATTAAAAATAATTGTTATTCCTCCATAAGACATGCTTATATATAATTGTAACTTTCATAAACCATAGCCATAGATAACCCATTATTGTTAACATGACGCTGATATGTGGGGCCAGTTTAAAATACAGGTAACCTCCACTTAAGCATCATGAGCATGGCATAAATAAGCATGTGACCCTAAAAATAACATGTCGCCCACCTGTGGGGCATGAGTATATAAAACAAGTAGTTCCGTGAAGAACTATACAGCCTATTTTCATATATCCTACTTATGTTAATTGCCACTATCAACATACACAATTTCAGATTGATTGCTGTAATAGATTCGTAGATATTGAGAACCGACTAAATATTTCGGATGGTCGCCATGTTGGATTTTATATATGTAAGTCCTAGAGTTATGTACTGTTACATGCAGATTATTGTGAACGTGTAGTATTCAAACTTCAATCGCATAATTAGGACACAAGAAAAAACAAGGAGATTTAAAAATTTTTCACAGCCGCCATCTTGAGGTTATGGAAACAATTGAAATAAATTAGATGCCAGTGGATTAACATTCGGATAAAGATTTACTGTACCAAGTTTCACTGCACGCGGATGGTTAAATTGCGAGAAACGTCCATGTGAATATTTATAATTCGCGTAACCGCCATGTTGGATTTGTGATCACCAGGTTATTTAAAGTCCTATAGGTGAACTTAAGTTCATAGCCCCTACGAACATTAAAAAATGCAGTTTGATTGCTAAAATAGATTCGTAGATATTCATTATCGTCTAAGTATTTCGGATGGTCGCCATGTTGGATTGTTAAATGTATAGGCCATAGAGTCATGTACCATTAAAGGAAAATTATTGCGTAGGTTCATTATTCAAACTTTCACTTCGATCGCATGACTACATCACAAGAAATAAAAACTTAAATTTAAAATTCGCACTGCCGCCATCTTGAGGTTATGTAAACAATTGAACTAAATTAGATACCAGTGGATTACAATGTGTATAAATATTTCCTGTACCAGGTTTCAGTGCGCTTGAAACATTAAATCGCGAGAAAGATCTATTTAAAATGTGCAAATTCGCTTGGCCGCCATGTTCGTTTTGTAGTTAACCGGTTTTTGAAAATCTTATAGAAGGACTTCCAGTAGTGCCCTTTATCTTCATACAAAATTTTAGGGAGATACCGGTAATAGTTTCAGAGATATAGAATGCCGGTGAAATATTTCGCACATCCGCCATCTTGTGATTATGTGAACAATTGAACGAAGTTAGATGTCGGTGCATTACAATGTATATAAACATATACTGTACCAAGTTTTATTGCGTTTGGTTGGTCAAATCGCGAGAAACGTCTACTTAAAAGTCGCAAATTCGCTTGGCCGCCATGTTGGTTTTGTAGTTACCAGGTTTTCAAAAGTCACATAAGTGAACTTATAGTAGTTCCCTCTATCACCATAGAAAATGTCAGGGTAATATCGGTAATAGTTTCGGAGATGTTGAATGCTGGTGAAATATTTCGCACAGCCGCCATGTTGGATTGGTGAGTCGTAACAAAATTTGAAGGGCACGGTCGAGGTCGCCGGTAATAGTGCTATGAACTTTCCGAGTTTCATTGAAATCGCTCCTGCCGTTTAGATTTTATTAGGGGGGGACACACACACGAATCACACACACACACACACACACACACACACACACGCACACACACACGGACAAAAGGTGATCTCATAAGCCTATTTTTTCAAAATTGAAAATAGGCTAATAACATGGCATGGCCCAATGTGGGGCATTCGGCAGTAAAAACCACTCCTTGGACAGTTTTAATAATAAATTAGAATACGGCCGATGTCTTACAAATAGCCATACAATAGCCACCACTAAAAATAACATGGCGCCCGTACGTGGATGGCTTATGGGATTCAGAAAAAACCCATAATAATAGCATGGTTTTCATGGGGAAAACCATAGAAATAATTTTTTTTCCTCAAACTTGGTTTGAGCGATTGTGAGTCTTTCTAGATGATGTTCAGACGTCAGACAAATCTTGTCAGACGGGTACGAGGGTCTATACCCATTCCATAGTTAGTTTTGACATTTTATAATATGTTGTTGTTGTTGTCGTCGCGGGATCGGAATCTTTTCTTTCAAATAGAACGCGCCAGTGTCTTCAGCTAGGGCCTACCTGAATCTCAAATTAAGTAGTACAGGATGGCCGGAACGGAAGAGGTACTCAGGTGTATCGCCGAGTTAAGGGAACATTTCGATGTTATAAACGCTAAGAGTAAGGAAGAATCCAAAGCATTTAAAGATGAAATAGCGGGTAGATTGGATGCCAATCAAACCGAAATAAACAATAGGCTAGAGGCTAGTCAAACTGAGGTAAGCCAGATGTTGGCTACAGTCAATACTAGACTAGAGGCTAATCAAGCCAGTGTAAACACACAGTTAGAATTAAACCTAGTAGAGGTTAATAAGAAAATGGACGACGTTAAAGAGTCTGTCCAGAGACAGGTAACTAAGAATATTGTTAGCGTGATCTCAGAAATGCAAAATGATAACGATAAACGCTTTGAGTCTATTGAATTAAAATTAGAAAGCAATTTGCAAATGTGCAGAGAGTCACAGCGTGAAATTAACGATAATTTAAACAGTATGTCCCGGGAGCTTAAAGACATTCAAAGTCAGAATGAAGCAAACACTAAACGTCAGTTAGAACAATTTAACACGTTTACTCAGACCGTGGATCTTAGGTTCGAGGATAATGAAGTAAAATGGAATACGCGAATGGCAGGTTATGCCAAGGCTGTAGACGACGCCTTAAGAAAGCAGGACCGGAATATCCTTGACCAATGCAAGGAAATGCAGGAAATAAAGACGTCTGATCGAGATAATAAGGAAATAAGGTCTAATATGAAGATACAAGTTGGAAAAGTGCAGAAAGAGTTGGAACAAACTCAGAACGACTTAGCAGTTATCCATAAAAGACAGGACGAAGACCAAGGAGAAATCACGAAAATAAGGACTGAAATCTCTCATATACAAGGTCACATTCAACGGGAAGTTACAGGCTTACGCGAAGAGTTAGAGCTTCGAGAAGGCTTAAAGACTGAAGCCAGTGATAAGACTCTTGCCGAAGTAAGAGAAAGTCTAGCAGGGGAAATTATCCACCTGAAGGAAAACCTTAAGGATAATAAAGAAAAGGTATTTTCTATGGCAGAAAGAAACCGAGATCGCCTAGAGAAAATAGAACGAGAGGTATTAGCTCGTTTGGAAAGGACTGAAAACAGGCACAGCCAATTAGAAACTAGAATGATAGCGCAGGAAGAATCCATGTTGCGGAATCCTAGGTCTAGCGAAGGAAGTATAGACGAGAATAGGAGGAATAAATGGGCAGAGATAGAAATACAGCCCACTCCAAAGAATGCAGCAATGCCAAGTGACAGCCCGTATGCCACACCTGGTATGCCAATGGCTATGTCAACACCGCAGGAAAATGCTGTACAGAACCAAATAGTCACAGTTATAAGGGCTAGTGATGAAAAACAAAAGAAATACTCTGGGAGTAATTCTAATATGACACCCAAGTACTGGCTTAAAGAAGTTTCCGAGTACTTGAATGATGCGAAAGTACCGCCAGAGCGCAGGTTGAGAGCGATTGAAAAACTAACCGAAGGGGAGTGTGCTCTATGGTTTAGAAGTTTTAGGTACACGTTCGACACCGTTGAGGAATTTCGCCAAGCATTTTTAAGCAGGTATTGGAACGCGAGCGTACAACAAAACCTCAGACTGGACTTGTATTCCAGGCGTTACAGTACTAGTAACCCGACCAAGTACGGAGAGTTTTTTGTGAACCAATTATGCCGTTTTCGCGAGCTCGATGAAGGGCTTAGAGAGTCAGATTTATGCATAGCAATAGCTAAGCAGCTGCCGTATGAAGTGCAGCGCCTGCTAATCTCAGCAAACGCAAAAACTGCAATCGATATGGAGGAGGTGCTGAGACAACTTGATTTAACCACAGTGCAGCACGCAAGACAAAGTCGACATGTGGAACAAGTTAATATGACGAATACGCCGATCGAGCCAACGAAGGTGCAGACGAAATGCAAGTCTACAAGCACCGAAACAGAAAAATCCGACTGGCAGCGCGAAGGACGCGAAAACCAAAATTGGAGGCCAGCGTATTGAGGAGGTTCGAACCGTGGTAACCGAGGAAGGAAAAACTGGAATCAGCGTGGTACCAGAGACCAGCAGCTTGATAACAGAAGAAATTACGGCCGAAATGGGAATAACCAAGGATGGAGATCCCAAGAGCAGAGTCGTGGGTTCGATGAAGAGGCGGAAGAACGCTATCATGCATCTTTAATATACATGGAAGAGCGCGGAGATGATCCAAGACAATCGCGAGTTCACTGGGATGAAGCGATTCGAAATAGAAGGTCACCCGACATATATCAAAATGATGATGGTGCCAAAAGTCTGGAACTTCAACAGCATGAAGACAGGCAGAAGAACTCCACAAAGAATGGAGCAATTGAAAAAAAAAAACACCAATTTTAAATGACCAGAGAGAGATAGGTTCAGGATGGAATACAGTAAATGTTATTAACTGGATTGCCAAACCTGAGGAGCTTATCGAAGACCTCGATGAAAGAACGGTCAATGTAAGAAGGGAACTACCTATTATTATTGTAAACATTGCGGGAACGAAAGTAAGAAGTCTCATTGATACAGGGTCAACAGGGAGTTTGATAACCCAGGCATTATACAATGAAATCCAGAGTAAAATCCACGTATTGAAAATACCCATTTCAAGCGTGAAAATAAAAGGTGTCATACCAGACAAAGTTATGATATGCAGATACCAAGTATTTTTAGATTTGCAGATAGGGAACTCTACATTCTCACAGAGCTTCCTACTTGTAAATAAGCTGCCATATAACCTTATTGTTGGGATGGATTTCATAAGAGAGTATAAAGTTATTATAGATCTCTCGCAAGACATTGTAATGTTTCGCGCAAGTGAGGGAAAGGAAGACTTAGAACTCTCATTAAGGCATAATGAAGCGAGACAAGAAGAATACGTATGGCATACATACGGAGATATGACTGGGGAGGCAGTGTCGACAATAGAAGATATTGAGGAAGAGTTGGCAACACTGGCCGCAGACATTGAAAAGGATCTCGAACCAAAATTTGAAGAATGCCTGGAAGAGAAGATTGAGGAAGCTAAATTTGGTCCAGAATATAAGAAAATGCTAAGGGAACTGCTATTCGAGTATAAAGGAGTCTTCGATTCGCGACCTGGCCGGATTAAGAATTTCCAGTATGCGTTTCAAGTCAGCGATTGGACGCCATTCAAACAGAAGCCGTATCCTGTAGCTGAGAAACATTATTTAAAGGTCAAAGAAGCGATACAAGAAATGCTAGAAGCAGGCGTCATTGTAAAGACAGCCACACCTTATGTCAGCCCACTGGTAGTTGTACCGAAACAGGATGGAAGTGTGAGGATATGCCTGGACCTACGAAATTTGAATTCCAAGGTCATACCGGAATTTGATACAGTTCCACCCATTAAGGAGGTACTCAGAAGGTTCAAAGGAAGGACTGTATTCTCAAATCTTGATCTAACGGCAAGTTTTCACCATCTTGCTCTGGAAGAGAAAACAAGTCTGTTAACCGGATTTTTATTTGACCAGCACACGTACTCATACGTCCGTCTTCCATTTGGATTAAAACAGCAGGTTCAGCGTTGATACGAGCGCTAGATAGGAACCTATCCGAAGAAGTAAAAGCTACAACCATATGCTACGTAGATGATATACTACTGACCTCTGAAACAGTTGAAGAACATGTCAGAGATCTACGCAAGTTGTTATATGACCTAAGTCAGGCTAACTTCAAGGTCAATATAAAGAAGTCTAACTTTGCTCAGAGAGAAGTTAAATTTCTAGGTCATGTAATCGATGCACAAGGAGTCAGGCCTAATCCGGGAAAACTGGAAGTCATAAAACGTTTCCCGAGACCAACGAAGGTAAAGAACGTCACGCAATATCTAGGCGTTATTGGATTCCTTTCGAACCATTGTCCGAAGTACACCGAGACTGTAGCACCACTCCAAGACTTACTTAAGAAGGGAGGAAGATGGCGATGGACGGAGCAATGCGAGGAAGCCTTCGTGAAATCTAAACAGATGCTGTTAGATTATGTGAAATTGGAATATCCTGACTACACTCAGAAATTTATCATCCAGACTGACGCATCCTTCATAGGCATTGGAGCTATGTTGTATCAGGAAAATAAGGACAGGCCAGAGGAGAGAACTTATATCGCATTCATCAGTAGAAGGTTGAGGCCTAATGAAAAGAATTATACGGTCACGGAGATCGAATTACTTGCGATACTGTATGCATTACTGTATTGGCACAAGCTGATTTATGGTTTTAGAATTATTTTGAGAACAGACCATAAAGCCCTAACGTTCCTGCTGAAAACTGACTTGTCGAGTCAAAGACTGACAAGGTGGTCCCTATACATACAACAATTTCAAGTGGAAATAGAATATTGCCCGGGGAAGGACAATATCATACCTGATTTGCTAAGCAGATACCCTACAGCAGAGGAAGAAGAAACTCTAGCTATTGAGATAGAAGATAGAGATCAGAAGACCTTAGATGATCTGAGGAACATCACCGTTTTTCAACGTGAAGATCCCTGGATACGGTTGATGATAAATTACTTCGAGGGAAAGCTGGATAGAGGAACCCCGATGTATATGGAAGCTGAAGCACTTTCAACGGAATATCTATGGTTTAACCAGATGCTACATAAATGGAGCAACTCTGACCACACAAAACCTAGGATTGTTGTACCACCAGCATTGCAGAGAAGGCTAGTTTGGCTAGCACACCGAGCTTTTGGACACTCAGGTGTAGATAAGACTGTTGCCCTGCTTAAAGAGGCGTTTATTTGGCCTAAACTTAGAGAAACAGTCAGAAATACTATCAGGACATGTGATATGTGCCAACGAGTAAAGCCTAACTCGTACTTAATGAGGCAGAAACCTATACCACTCTTACCAGAGAAGCCATGTCAGCTCCTGGCGCTGGACAACTTTGGGCCTCTGCCTAGAGCTAGAAGAGGAAATAAACACATCCTAGTTGCACTAGACGTGTTTTCCAAAATGGTAGTCCTGTGTCCAATTCAGAAAACCAGTACAAAACAAGTACTTAAGAGGCTGAAGGAAAGAATCATTCCTATATTAGGACAGCCAGAAAACATCTTATCGGATCATGGAAGTTGTTTTACCAGCGTAGAATTTCGCAGGGAGTTGGAAAATCTGGGCATAAGACAGATTTTGTCCACGGTTAGACACCCGGAGTCGAACTCCGCTGAGAGAGTTATGAGGGAGGTGCAAAAATACATGAAGATATACTGCTCTACTGAGAATTGGAAATGGATTGACGTACTTGAGATTATTGAATATTGTATCAACAATACCGTGCACGAAGCTACAGGAGAGGTGCCAGTGAGCCTACATCTCGACAGAAGACCCGAGAGGCCATGGAATAATGTCATCCAGACACCCGTCGATGCACAACTTGGACGTGAGTTGAGAATCCAGAGGACGTTCGAGTATCTCAAGAAACAAGCAGATAAACGACAGCGGAGAAACAGGAGGAAACGCTATCATAGACCGCTACTCGTGGGAGAATACGTCTTATTGAAAAAACCCGCCAGTTCAGATCCAGAGAGCAGGAAATATAAGAAATTCCAGCATGCTTATCTCGGACCCTACCTGATTATAAGGGATCTGCAGAATAACGCATATCGGATTAAAGATGAGGCAACAGGTAGAGAAGTTGTGGTAAATGCAGCTAATCTGAAGTTATATAGTCCACCAGAAGACTATGATGCGAGAGAAGAGCAAGCTACACACATCCAAGTGAACGGGGAATCATTACGTATGCACGGAAAGGTTCTTGAAAAAAGCTTGCAGGCTCGAGACGGGTCGAAGAAAAGAAAACAGCTCGCCAGCCCAGCGGACACGAGGGGAGAGTGCAGCTGTCGGCTGCAGGAATTTTACGACCAGTTGAAGGAAGCCGCTGTGGAGTTAGGGGAGATGAATGAACAATTGAGACAGGAAAACGAAAGTCTACGAGACAGCAGACAAGAGTGGAGTGGGAAAAACGTGAAAGCCCATTGCCGAGAGCAATGACCGCTTAAAGTAAACACTGCAAGGAGTTGATACCAGCTGATAGGCCCGAAAAATTCACTTATGAAATGAATTTTTCGAACTTAGCAGGAGAAAGATGTGCCCAACTGGTCACGGCAGTCTGGCATCGAACTCAGGCCTTATCAGAGAAGACCAGGCAAATGGTTATGCCTAAGGTCGAACCAGTGGTCTCTAAGGGGGAGCCATTATATGGAACCCACAGAGCAATGAGAGGTCTACTGACACATAAATAGTCTAGCGTGACTTCACGATTATTTAGGTGCAAATCATAGCAATTTAAAGGAAAAATTATAAGCAAAATGCAAGGGAATGTACGTTTTCAGTGCATACGAAGTCGAAGGAAGGCTAGTTTGAAGTCTGACAAATTACTTTAGCAAGTAGGCGGGGTAGGCTCGGCGCCAGTAGAACTATTTCCGTCTAGGGCGGTCAGACAGCTCAAAATTAATGACCCGGGAATTCACCAGTCGACAACGAGCAAAGCTTTGGCGGAACCAAGCCCACAAGAAATTAATTAATTACAGATAAATGGAGCATTGTAATGCAATGGAACATACACACAGATGAATGTATTCACGGAGGAGTAATTTAGGAGTGGTTTTTCACCTAAAATTACGCCTATTTCTCAAAATGACCGCATTACAACCTAACTCACGCTCGAGAGCACGAATACTTTAACCAACCAGCGGGAAATCCCCACCGTGGCGTCCCACGCGCTGAACTAAGGCAATTAATTGTAATTAATTGGCCGAAGCGATCGCCGGCACGCGAGTGTTTTTAAAACCTCCACGCCTAATTAAACAAGATGCAGATGTTATTTCGGCTGATGACGGAGTATTTCAAGAAGGGAGTCGCTCTCACGTGTCCCGTGAACTACTTTGTGCAAGAAACCAATATAAGGGAGAGCAGCCTACGCCAAGGGTCAGTTGCAGGTCAGTTGGAAGTCAGTCGAAGTCAGTGATGTAGACGTCAGACGGTCGCTCGAGTTGGAAGTTAGTCCTTTGTCTACAAGCGCTCTGCAGTAAGCACGCCAATTATTAAAATATCAGCGTACCGCCGTTGAAGACAATGGAAGCAAATTGTAAGCTTCATCTGTTGTAATAATGAAGTGCATCAAAGTAACTCAATGCAGATATTTCTTTATTATCTGACACAGATATAAATTCGCTACAGCGAATAGGAACTGATAATGTTTGGAACAGTTCGTATACCGGAAGGTATTGTCAATTATATGACATCAGCATCAGGAGCACTCCAGTGATGGGAGAGTGGAAGTTATTGCCACCTAACCAGGACAGTGAGGTGAACGGGAGTGCAGGGAACTAGGACCGAACATCGATAAAAACGCTACTAGATTTCACGGAGACCAGCGGTTATCATAAGTTCATCGCATCTCTGAGGTCAAGCGTAGGTGAATCCAGATTAAGGATCAACATGTGAAATGATAGATGAAGTGTATAAATTGTGAAATAATAATTTAAAGTGTTAATGTGTTTAATGATTAATATTCAGTGTTTATCAGTGGTAAAGGCCACTTGTGATAATATGTGTATCATGTGTAAAAAGTGTGAATCTCAGTGTTGTGTATTGGATATCATGATGGATTAAGTCAATCATCATGGTAGAGCTCAGGCGAAGATATGATGATGATGATAATTGTTGTTTTAAGGGGCCTAACATCTAGGTTATCGGCCCCTGAAGGCGAAGATACTGGTACTTTCCAGCCAGAAGGAAACGTGAGTACACATGCAAATAATAGCATTATAATGGCATAGTTCACCATGTAACGATTAATCACTTTGAAATTAAAGATGTAATAGTCACTTACTGAACGAGTTTTCACCACTCGTCTTGAATAAAGTATGACTTGGAAGGTGATTTGCTTAGGACCATTTAGGTCAAAAATAGTGATGGATCTAAACGTTAAAATAATAATAATAATAATAATAACTGGGGTCGGCAACCATAAAGTAAGGGCAAAGTTGGCCTAAGTAATGTTCAAATAGTGTCATGTCTAATTTAAGATACTGTCATTTGGTAAACAGTAAAGAATGTAGTGTGGAAAATAGCGAATACGAGAGCTTTTCTCAGTGTCAGTGAAATTTTGAATGAATATTTGAAATTAAAGTAAGCCAGTATATTTATACATTTGTGTTAGGAGCTATGTAAAGCTTTGGCTTAAATAGTATAACAGGAAGAACGCAGGTACCTTGATAATGGAGTCATATATGTGAAATATTGTTTAGCCGCATATAGCGTGCAGATTAACGTAGAATCCAGTGATTTACGTAAGATAAGCACGGGAAAGACTAGTATAGCTTGCGCGTGAGGTGAAAATTGGCTTAATCTTCGAGAAGTATCGCCTTTGTGCATACTGTATTTGTTACGCAGCGATTTGGATAGATTCTGTCTATTGCCAACGCTTGCATTGAATTATAGCCACTATGGACGCCCAGCGAGGCGCGGTGTGCATTTATACTTATGGTCTGCCCGAGAGGTAGAATCATATTCGTCGACGAGGAACGTGGTTCCCAAATATATATGTTAATGACAGCTGCTGATGATAACCATGGGGTTTCATTATGATGCGCGTCTTAAAAGCCACAAGTAATCACCTTAGAACGGCAATGCTATCATTGGAATTTCACCCCTGCCATGAATGTTTAATAGGAGCCATTTGAGCCCAAATACACTGTAAAGTTAGGTGTTAATTAATTAAATGACTCAATTACTTAGGACTATGCCTAGCGGATCTTTACTGTTATATAATTGTAAACAAGTTTGGCCTTGACGGTAGAGAGAGACAGGGAATGTAGACCATTTCCGTGGCAGCCATCTTGGAGAGCTGTCTGGAACGAATTTTATGACCTGCTGAGGGAAGGGGAGGTTGCTCGACCGATCCCTTGTCAATTACAGTCACAATAGGACACTGAGAGATCTCGGTATTCAATATGCAATTAAAATATAAGTATTTTAGTGATGCAAATGGAATTAAATGGTATATGGCAACTCACATATGTGGTTGAACCATAGAAATCAGATGATATTTGGCGAAGTTATCCTCTGAGGGGGAAAGCTGAACCAAAATAATGTAGGCATCTTCTTTAACGTGCATTTTGCCAGTTTATGCTAATTTAGGAAAAACGGGTATGTGTTTTTCCCAGAACATGACACAGTTGTATCTATGATAAGTCCGACAAGACCCAAAAAATCGTTATATGGTGAAACTATAAATATTCTATCCATGTTTATGTTTATTTTATGATTAAGAAGCATGACTCATTTTCCTAGAGCGTTCATAGGGATGGAAAGAAGGAAGATGATTCGCACGACACAACAAATATTTGCTAATAAATGTAGGAAACATTGAAGTAATGCTAATTAAAGTAAATGCCGTAGGAGACGGAATAATGTCTTAGTAATATCATGTTTATGTGACATGTGGTTTTTGTGTTAAGATATTTCCATTAATAAAATTGTGTCACATGACGAACACTATGAAAACCTTGTAATCTGAACTATTATTGACAGGATATTAGAAGTAGGTTTGAGTGCATTGTAGCGCTATTTTTAAGGAGAAAGCTCACAGAATAACCCTATTTATTTGTGGGAATTAATTGTAATTTGTCCTTTGTTTTGTATTTGTTGTACAGCCATGATTTTAGACCAGTAAATATTTTATTCATAGGAATGTTGTGTATTTCCTGTAGAGTAGTTACCTGGTAGACTCAAATCCTGAGCATGTGGTCGTATTGTGGGCAGGAACGTCCCATACCTCGAAAGACCGTGAGCTAGTTGGGATACGAACACATGGTCCACATGGTGACAGTCGGGTACAGTACGTAAGTTAAGTAGAGCTTCTATGGCGGGAAGCTAGTCTTCTACTCGCAGAAATGAAGGAGAATCTCAGGATTCAGCGGGACCAATCATAGATTCGCCAAGTCCTTGCCCTGCGTGGCAAGGTGAAGACAACCAAACAAATGAATAATGAATAAACAAATAATGAATAATATACATGAAATATGAATAATATGGAATGAATGCGATCATTCGGTCTCCTGCCCACATAAATGGCTGACAGCGAGTCACCAGAGCTTAAATGGTAACGCACCGGGCGGCCAGAGATATTAAATAGGCATGCAGCGGGCTGCCAAGAGGGGTTCGCGTGGGCAAACCCAGCAATGAAGAATAATGCCGATATAGGCGAAGAGGATTCCCGGACGCTAAATTCCCGGATGTTATTATTAATGCCAACATAGGCGAAGAGGATTCTCGGACGCTAAATTCCCGGATGTTATTATTAATGCCAATATAGGCGAAGAGGATTCCCGGACGCTAAATTCCCGGATGACATTATTTTATCGGACGATTTTCCCCGAACGATGTCCCATGCCCACATAAATGGCCGACAGCGAGTCTCCAGAGCTTAAATGGTAACGCAGTGGGCGGCCAGAGATATTAAATAGGTATGCAACGAGCTACCAAAAGGGGTTCCGTGGGCAAACCCAGCAATGATGAATACATCAACAAAGGACAAATGAAGAATGATGACAACACAGGCAAGTACAACGGCGATGCGTTTGCTCTCCAGCAGCGCAGGTGCCCGGAACTTTAGTAATTACTAGTTATTAATCACTAATATAAATGTCGACAACTAGTATTAAGGGAGCGGAATCCGGTGGTTTTAGAGACAACCGGTGTTTCTAGAATACACGCGGGTGGTGACCTGGGGAGGTAAAACAGCCTCGGGCGATCGCTCCGGTTGAAATTTTAGCATGTAAGGCAGTTGCATTTGGAACGCAACTTAGAATTAAGCACATTCAATAAGCGCTGTTGTAAAACAGCTGCTACAGCACATTTCGGCACTAGATTAACGTAAAACCGTTCGGATTGTAAATACAAAATATTTTTTTAATTATCATATATTAGGCTAAGCACCTTAAGATTAAGGTAAAGCACGTTCGGCACCTGGTTACCAAAAACCGTTACCAGGGTAAGCCCGACAACGCATAGAATAAGCTAGATATTACCTAGGCTAACCTAGAAGTAAGTTACACCTCAGTGGCGCCACACTTAGTTTTACAAATTAAGCGCTACCAACGAAAGGTTATATATATACATGTAATGTATCGCAAGGTATTGTAATGTCTTATTAATCATTAATCCACTTTCACCCACACAGGAAAGCGAGGAAGCAAACGAATATACATGTTTTCCAAATAGATGGCCAATAATCCATTTTTGTTTCACAAATGACAAGGAGCACGAGCATGTCTGTTGTAAATATGTTTTCCACACCAAATTACACATACCCTTATCTCTGTCACACAAACACACTGTTCCTCATAGTTCTTCAGTCGCGCCAATAAGGTGACGGCGCCGCGATCAGCGACGTAAGGTGACGTGGGGCACCGAGCGACGCTGACGCAAACACACGTTCAATACGCTTCAATAAAAAGCATTATTCGGTAGACAGGGGCAGTACAGAGGTTGTGAGCACCTACCCTCGCCGCCAAGGTAAATTTTTCCACCCACGGGGAATATTTGCGAAAGGAAAAGTAACGGCATGACCACTAACCCACAGCCATAGGTGAGAGGCACCTACAGCTCAGCGAGTAATAAATGAAGGGAGAATGAGTCGACAGACAAGAGCGCTACAGAAGGCCTAGAGAATGAGACGAGGTACCAGGCTCATGAGCAAAACGGTCTAGCAATAAGGTTATTATTTTATGTCATTTTTATGTTATATTATGTTATGTTATATCATCATTGTAAAAGCAAAAACTGTAAATCCAAAGCATACACAAACATAGCTGTGCTCAACTGTACACCTACGCACATAAACTCACAAATTGTCACGCTATTTTACACGCAATAATGTCAACACTGAATAAACTGTTTTTTTTTTTTCTACTCTACTAACGCCAAAATTAGTGAAGGTGTCCCGTTTCATCCCAAGAACAATAATCCATTATGATATTCCCTTTAACTTATACCCTGGGGCACCTACTTTTGCTATTCTCTTCCATCTTTTAAACAATACACTGAAGGGAGCAATTTTTTCTCCATACAGCGCCGGACGGCACAACCATCCGTCCGGACATGGTTTTTTTCCTCCCTGAAAAATAACAACATATATATATATACAACGGCGAGACCATGCATTTTTTGTGTTTCTATCTTTATTATTACCATGTCAACTTGCAAAAATGAGCCATTCTAAAAATTAACTATGTATAACATATATATCCCAAAACCTACCCCTCTGGGTACAAGCTGAACTCACATCACCACGACATCGACACACCTACACCAACACGGAAGAAAAGAAGAAGAAGTACAAGAAGAAATCAAAAACGAACCATCACATCGACACCCCCACTCTACGTCCCGTTCCCGTTCGCGGGGACGCGAACTAATCGAAGAAGAGGACTTGTACAGCCCCGGGGGGGGGGGGGGGGCAGTACCCCTGAGAGCCCCCCCCCCCCCCCATCTTTCACTAAAACCACCCTAACTGGCAACATCATAAGACCAGAACATTATCTTTACACAGCAAGAGGCGGCCACCCAGCTCGGGAGGTTAGCCAACCACTTGCAACACATACATAAACATCTACACCAACAACTATCTGGGGCAGCTACGGTGACGTAATGCTGGCCATGCAGCACCTAAAACAATAAGAATGGAGTCCTGACCAGGAGCCATCATCTGTTCTACTCAGTGCGTCGCCAGCAACCCTAGCCAACATCTGTTCCTGCTACATCATCAGGGGAGATCCAGCAAAGTGCTCAGACTCCTTTATTTTGTACCCCAAACCTGTACACACTAGTTGTATTTTACATTTGCCTAAGACTTCCCAAAAGGGACATACAGAACTACCTTCACTGACCAATAAACACATGGTCAGCAAGTTACAAATTGCATTACCAATTACTACTAATTACACTCCTCTTCACATCCTCATACCCTTCCTGACCTTCGTCACGATTGTCCGTGACCATAGTAGCCAGTAACTGCTTTGTCAGACTGCATTGTATTTCCCAGCACGCTACTCGACTACATAACGTCGAGCCGCTGACATAAGCACGCCTATTGTATTACTCATCTCGTCCAGCTGGCAGGCCAGTATAGTAGCCTGCGTTTAGAGGTCCATCCCCTAATAAACACTTGCATCTTTGCAGGAACACCCCCTAGCGTTTAAACACTAAACAACACACTACACTAGTAAGCTCTCCCAGCTACGGGAAGCTACTCTCACCTAGGAACTACTTTCCAAATCAGCACAGTGACACAAGTGCTTTATCCCAATCTACCCCCAACTAAGGGATCTAAAACACTCCCTTCACAAAGGTATGTTGTTGCAAAATTTGGTAGAGATCGGATGATTAGGTTAGTCGTAGGCCTAATTTGATTTAAGCTTTGAACATTTGTGTGGCCGCCATTACGTTTCCGTCAAGATGGCGGCAATATAAAACATGACACTGGGGTGCCCTTTGCTAGTACTACCTCTGTACCAAATTTCGTTCCATTCGGTTTCACCGTGTTCGAATTAATAGGGGCAATCGATTTTCACACAAAGATGGCCGCTATCCGCAAACTATTAGGCTGATGACCTATTAGTTTGGTCAAAGGATGTCGGCCACATAAAGGTATGTTGTTACAAAATTTGGTAGAGATCGGATGATTAGGGTAGTCGTAATTTGATTTAAGCTTTGAACATTTGTGTGGCCGCCATTACGTTTCCGTCAAGATGGTGGCGATATAAAACATGACACTGAGGTGTCCTTTGCTAGTGCTACCTTTGTACCAAATTTCGTTCAATTTGCACTCACCGTTTTCGAATTGATAGGGGGGGACAGACATTCAGAGTACACACACTCACACACACACACACACACACACACACACACAGACTCACACACATACACACACACACACAGACAGACACTTTTTTCGCCCTGTAGTGATCTCATAAGTCTACTTTCATTTTTTGAAAAAATCGAAAGTAGGCTAATATGGTACTTAACAATGCACATATCAAATCGTTTCTGTCCAAAATTTTGCCAACTCACGGGCATTAGGTGTCGCGGCCATCATGTCATCCATTGGGCAACTTAAAGGACACTTCATGCAGTTCAAGAAATGGACTGTGGTTTGGACTTCACCACAATCACATAGCCTGGATGTGCCAGGAAAACCCCACTTTAACATATTGGTTCTTGATCTACCAACACCAGTGCGAAGCCTGTTTAATGACTTCCACGTAGACCAGTGTTCCTCATGTTCTGGAGGGAGATGTTCTATTGGTTGCATCCAGCCATCAAGTTGAGTATTTCTAGATCCCCATAATCTTAACCTTGTGGACTTAGCACATTTATGTAGATCTTCTGTTGTACTCAGGAAACTCCTCCTAGACCTCAGTCGTCGATGGGCAGGTTCATATCCGTACAATGGGTGTGCGCATGAGGTAATTGCTTTGGTTTTCTCAGTTCTGGCTGCAACTTCTCTTCTAATATCTGGTGGGGAGATTGCAGCCAAACAGTAGATTCTATCTCGTGATGTTGGTCTCAAACAGCCAGTGATGAGTCGGCATGTTTCATTAAGAGAAGTGTCAACTTGTTTAGCATGACTGGAACTGTACCAAACAGGACAAGCGTACTCTGCAGCGGAGTAACACAGAGCCAGGGCTGTAGTTCTCATCGTCTTTGGCTGTGTACCCCAATTGGTTCCAGACAGTTTGCGAAGGATGTTGTTTCTGGCTGACACTTTCTGCTTGAGGTTTATGCAATGCTGTTTATAGGTGAGAGCACGATCCAATGTTACACCTAAATATTTAGGTGTCGAGCAGTGATCTAGTTGAGTGTCTTCCTATAAGACGACAAATTAAGGAGTACAGATGTTTCCAGGAGACGGAGGGATGAGCCAGTGACAAAGAAAATAACCTACACAGAAGAACAGAAAAGGGAAGTAGAAGAAAGGATGAGAAAATACTGGCAGAAAGTCAAGGCAGAGAAGGCTATCCATAAAGTTCAAGCGTAGTCCATAGAAGGCAAAGACGAAAATAAATAATAATCTCCATAGGAGAAGTATACTCTTCCAATCTTGCACCCTCTCTTTGGGATCGAACAAAAAGGTCGATATTGTCGAACAAAGACCCTATGTGTCCAAAGACCCGGAGCGGTTTCCCCGTCAAGGTCCGTAGGGGAATCCCTACTTTAAATGCTTTTATGTTCGACGATATTGAAATGTGAATATTATATGTCAGAAAACTGTATCATGGGGGTCATTAGAGTACTACTTTTCATTATGATACAGTTTCTCCAACCAATCAGAGCTCAATATTTTGATCCATTGACCAATTAGGTAAGGATAGCTTCGCACATGCACTCAAAATCCAACATGTCAGACAGGAATTACATGCATTGAAAGTTGACAATGTAGCCTATATTGGATCAACCATTGTAGTTACAATGCCAAACACAAAGAAAATATCAGCATGAACCTTTACGGTAACAGGAATGAAATATGCAATAAATTCAGGAATCTACGTCCTGATGTTTGCCACTCCATCCGTCTAGCCATCACCGACATAGAAAATGTGCATCGTTCCTAATGTTTGCATAAACAAACTGGGCAATCTTGAAAAAGAAATAGCACTGTATCTTAATATCGGCAACTCTAATTTTTACACAGGGCAATACATTCGCAAGAATTTGCCGACGGTTTTATTGAATGCTGTTGTTGACATAAACACATCAGAACGTCAAGGGGGAAGCAGGCGTATGACATTATATCTACGCAAATTGTAATCCAGCTCTCTGTTCAGTAAATGTATTTCTAATGCGAAACTTTTCCGCCAGATGTCATGACTGTTCTATTTGGGACTCAATGGCCTTCCGTTGACATTCTATATGCATCAAATTTGAAGAATAAATAGTTGATAATACGATATATTTTAATTTTAAAGCGCTTCTAACAGCCTATTTGGTGTCATTTGACCAAAATAACAAAATGATCCAACACAGTACCTGTACGCCATCTGTTGGTGTTACTTCAGGATAAATAATGTTTCAAAGTTTTGGGATTCGTTTTATCATTTCAAATGATCTTGTCGACTTCATCGTTATGCTTGAGTCAAAAGTTATGCGTTACGGAGACGGAGACGGAGACGGAGTCGTCATGCAGCCGCGCGGGAAGCCTAAGTTAATTGTTAATGGACGGCGTGTGCGTGACGTCATGCAGCCACGCGGGAAGCCTAAGTTAATGGTTAATGGAGTCTGTTGAAAGAGTCTTGGGGAGACGAGCGACCCGGGTCTTCGAGCGAAGCGAAAATAATACAGGGTGACTCCTAAAGAGGTGTACAAGATGCCAGATAAGAATACAGGGTGACTCCTAAAGAGGTGTACAAGATGCCAGATAAGAATACAGGGTGACTCCTAAAGAGATATACAAGATGCCAGATAAGAATAGAAGGTGACTCTTAAAGAGGTGTACAAGATGACAGAGAAGAATACAGGGTGACTCCTAAAGAGGAGCACAAGATGTCAGACAAGAATTCAGGGTGACTCATAAGGAGGTGTACAAGATGACACACAAGAATACAGGGTGACTTCTAAAGAGATAAACAAGATGCCAGATAAGAATACAGGGTGTCTCCTAAAGAGGTGTGCAGGATGTCAGAGCAAAATACAGTACAAGATGCCAGTTAAGAATACAGGGTGACTCCTAAGAGATATACAAGATGCCAGATAAGAATACAAGGTGACTCTTAAAGAGGTGTACAAGATGACAGAGAAGAATAGAAGGTGACTCTTAAAGAGGTGCACAAGTTGTCAGACAAGAATACAGGGTGCCTCCTAAAGAGGCGTGCAGGATGTCAGAGCAAAATACAGGGTGACACTTAACGTTGTTGTTGTTTGAGTCTTCAGTCTTTTGACTGGTTTGATGCAGCTCTCCATGCCTCCCTGTCCTGAGCTAATCGTTTCGTCTCTACATAGCTCCGACACCCTACATCGGAGGCAATCTGTTTAACATATTCTAACCTTGGTCTACCCCTACAGTTTTTGTCCTCGACCCTTCCTTCTATAACTAAGCTTGCTATTCCTGGGTGTCTTAGTATGTGTCCTACCAACCTATCTCTTCTCTTCATTAGCAGTCGCCAGAAACATCTCTCCTCTCCCACTCGTCTTAATACCTCTTTGTTTGTAACCCTATCTACCCATCTGATCTTCATCATTCTCCTGTAACACCACATTTCAAATGCTTCAATTCTCCTCTTTTCTGCTGCACCAATAGTCCAAGTTTCACTTCCATAGAGCGCCACGCTCCAGACAAAGGCTTTCAAAAATGACTTCCTAATACCTAAGTCTATATTCGATGTGTACAGTATGTTTGATTCAATTCAAATACAGGGTGACCCTTAAAGAGGTTTGCAAGATATCAGATTCAAATAATGGGTGACCCTTAAAGAGTTGTCAGACTCAAATACAGGGTGACCTTAAAGAGGTGCCCGCGTGGGAAGCCTAAATTAATAGGTAATGGAGTCTGTTGAAAGAGTCCTTGGGCTTCGAGCGAAGTGAGAAGCCCTCCTGAGCCTTTCTAACATGTGTAGCATTTGTAGCATGCGTCATTTGAAATGATATAACGTCTAGTCTTTCAGACTGACTGTAATTTTTTTTGGTAGAGATCAAATGCTGAGCCCCCTCAATTCCAGAGAAGAAGAAGAAGAAGAAGAAGAAGAAGCAGAAGAAGCAGAAGAAGAAGAAGAAGAAGAAGAAGTCAACCGACAGAATCTTGACCGATATTTATGAATATTTAGCCTATGATAGAACATATAATAAAGTTATAATTATCGTCGAACATAAACAGTCGTATGCAACTCGCCTATTATGGTAATTAAGGCACTCGTATGGAAATTATAAAACTCGCTTCGCTCGGTTGATAAACATAATCGTATCTTAAGTATTGCCATTAAAGGCTCGTTGCATAATGTACTATTAACGCACCACTGGATGGAAATTGTTCACATGCCAGTATGAAAGACCAAACTTTAGAACCCTAATAAACTGTCCCAAATTTACTGAGAAACTTCCACAGAAGAATACAGGATGGATTGAATAACGCAAAAGAGAGCACAGTGAACGGATGAAGAGATATTGGGAAGGAAAGAGGAATCAAAGTGCTAAATAACTTCTAACGTGCTCCTTGCTTGGCCATAACAAATGATTAATGTTACTTAGTTTTACGTCCCCTTTAACTACTCTGACTTTTAGAGACGTCGGGATGCCAGAATTTCCCCCCGAAGGGGAACTTGAACGTGCCAGTAAATGTACTGGCACGCTCCCTCGCATTTGCGCATCCTCAAATGCCTGCCGACTGCGCCCGGATTCGATCCTGCAACCTTGGTTATAGCAAGCGAATACGTTACCGCTGAGCCACGCAGCCAGACCCATAACAAATGAAAATAAGGTGTTAACCCGGCATTAGTCGCGGTTGATCTCACAGATTGGGAAGTGACATTTTTATTCATTGCTTCGTGAAGATTGGCAGGCCTGTCTCTACCCTCCACTAGCTTCCTAGCTTGGCGGTTGGAACCTGTCACTGTGATTCAAATCCCCCGCCTGTCAATAGTATTACGTGTAGCAGTTACTTTTATCTCACAGATCTTCGTGACACTTGCAGGATTCCTTGCAGATATCATCATGTCCTAATTACAGATGAGCGTAGTTTGCCTTCCTTTAGATTTGATTAGGTATTGTTGGAATCATAGGTGATAGAATGGATATGTTTAGAACAGTCTTACACCATACATAAAACAAAAGTTTGGTGCTTTTCAGTCAGTCAACACGATTGTACCCGAATTAGATGGATTATATTACATGAGATTAGTAGATACACTTGGATGAGCATTTTCGATCATCAAGCGGTCATCATCAGATCCATTATACTTAGGCTATTAAATCTCAGTCTGAAAGTATTGAATAATCCATCTCACTTGGGTACAATCGTGTTGACAGACTGAAAATCACCACACTTTTGTTTACTATGGCAACACTGAAAAATGGCTTCGAACACCACAATAATTATGCATAAAACATTAATTTGCAAGTGACGTTGGAGAAAGGCAATTCCTGTTGAACTCTTAGTGTATTCTTCTCTCTAAACAGTATCATATGAATACTTATTTTCAGATCATACTAGCAAATATTCCTGGTCTATTTTCTCTTATATTCACTCTAAATGATATTATACTATTATATGTCAGAAAACTGTATCATAATGATGGTCATTATAACACTATTTCTCATTATGAAACAGTTTCTCCCACCAATCAGAGCTCAAGAAACAGTTGTTTGACCAATTAGGTGAGGATAGCAACGCATCACCGCTGAGTTCCAAGGCCTTCTAATTTAAATTTCACTGCCTGGCCTAGTGTCATAGTAGGGTAATCTAGGAGGCCTTGGTCAAATACAAGGCATTCTCTGCGTCTCATGCGCTCTGTTCAGTACATACAGTAAAACTGGCGAAATCTCGACAGATATTTATGAGTATTTATGTTCGAATTTAAAATAGTTATAATAATTATCGTCGAACATAAAGAGTCGTATGCAACTCGGTAATTAATACACTCGTATGGAAATTATAAAACTCGCATACGCTCGTTTTATAAACATATCGTGTCTTAATTATTGTCATTATAGGCTCGTTGCATAATGTACTAATAAGGGCATTTGAACTAATTTCACATCTAGGTGATCTAAGAGATCGCCACGACAAAACTGCTATGTCTAAGAGGCGCGACTAATGCCGGGTACGTACGGAAGGATTGCAGGGAAGAGTGGAAAGAAAACCTGGCAGGAAGAGGTCTGAGGACAGAAAGAAGCAGCTTAGTCTCCGAAAGGAGAAACGCTGGGAAGACAGAAAACAACAAAGATTAAAGAATTGGAATTGGCGTGTGGTCCATAGCAGGTTTCATCGTAAAGTGGAAGAACAACAACCTAAAAACGATTATGGTCTTAAAGTGGAGCCTGATTCGAAGAGACGGAGAGGGCCTCTGCTAGAAGTACGATAAAAAGCACTGATCGATGGACTCAAGAAGTACTGGGAGAATGTCAAGTCTAATTGAAGAAAGTTAAGATATAGACCCTAATCAAATTGACTGCTAACATGCAGTCCATAGACGGCTCAAATAAAATGTAAAATAATAATTATAATAATAATAATAATATTCGGAGACCCTGTGTATGAATCGGACAGGACAAGTCAATCAGCTACTTAAAAGAGAACGCAGACTACTACGGAAGATCTTGGGAAACAGATGGGTTGACGGACAGGTTCGACTGATAACAAATAAAGAAGTATACAGAAAGATGGAACCGATAACAACAGCAATTAGAAAACGAAGATTGCTGTTTTATGGACACATCTTCCGTATGAATAATGAATCTGGAATTTTCTTAAACCGAAGATCTCCAAGTTGAAATGGTTCCAAGAGAGTGAGAAAGATACGAGACAGGTGGGCATTACGGAGGATAAAATCAAAGACAGGAATAGTTTCAGAAGGATGGTGAAAATCTATCAGGGTTTTATGGTGGAGGCAGAACCCTGAAGACGAAGAGGCCCTTTGACAGAGGAGCGGAAGAACAAGCTGATAGATGGGCTCAAGAGATACTGGCAAGATATCAAAGCCGGCAAACGAACAAGCCGCAGACACTGAAATGAGAGTGGTTGTTAACACGCAGTCCATAGAGGCTCAAGTCGACAGTAAAATAAACTATAATAATATTTATTATTAGGACTAAACTACAACACTATCAAACAGTAATTCAACAAGAGTACCCGTATGCTTCGGAATGCCTGGGACTAACAACTTAAATAGAAATTGAAGAAATAGAGGGGGGGGGGGGAAGAACGGATAATTCTAAGAAAAATTCTCGGCCCAAAATAATGTGCTGACACTTACCAATTACGCAGTAACAAAGAAGTATGTAAAACATGCAGCAGTTTCTCAGATACCATACGAAAACGAAGAGTTAAATTCTTTGTAAATATTTCAAGAATGTCTGACGGCATACTAACAAAGAAGAGTTTTAACCACTTTAACAAGCCCAATAGAAAAGGTAACTCTTATGAAAAATGGTTTGCAAATACCAAGAAGGATCTACAGGAAATGAACATCACTGATCAAGACATCCGCAACAGAAAGACTTTCAGAAATAAGATACACACATTTGAGGGGTTCCTAGAGCCAGAAACAGCGACCAAGAAGAAACAACATTGGACAGCTGAAAAGAAAGAAGTTGTGAGAATTAAGGAATCCTGGCGCCAAAGGAAACTGAAAACATGAAGAGTTATTTACGTGGTCCTCAGTTGGCCAAAATCGATTATGATGATGATAACTAGGGCCCGGATGTTGATGACATGTCATCTTCTTTCTGAGCTGTCTAAAACATTGCTGAAGTACATAGAAACTCCGGACGGGCCAGCCCGTCTTCAAACAAGTCATTTTTATTTTGCATCTTTTTGCATTTTTTGCTATTTTCCATTTTAAGAGCAATTTTTTAAGTTAGGTAGATTTTTTGGTCATATTTTGGGGAAATCAGCCTTTTTCAGGTCATTTTTTTTTCCAATTTAGTCATGTCACAACTTTATATGAGGGAGTTACGTTTCTCAGAGTTAAGAAGAAGCTAGTAGCTATGAACATAAACCTTTGGTAAGTGCTAGAAATCTATTTTGATCGACTTTTCAGTTTGAGCTTCAGATGTCATTTTTGAAATATTGCGAGTTAATTATTATAAGATAATTTTCTTCATTTTATAGTGCATTTTTAGAATTTTTGAAATATTGGTGAGTTTAGTCTATTATTATAAGATCATTTTTTCCATTTCATAGTGCATTTTTCGATTTTTTTAGGTAATTTATTACAGTCATTTTTGAAAATTTTAAGTGCATTTTTTAAACTTTTTTGCGGCATCAACATCCGAAACCTAATGATGAATAACAATATACGAAGGTGGATAAAAAAGTTAGTTGAACTTACGCGCTGCAGCAGCGCGCTGTGTGTCGCAAACGTGGGCACAGCAGAGAAAGGGACAGACACTGCCCACACGTCTGTTAGGCAGGTCGCTGTGGTGTCTCGTCTTGTATGGTGTGAATAGCGGCCAAAAGCAATGGCGCGTCGACTGGACGTTCACTCCAAATATGAGGTGCGTGCGACAATCCGATTCTTATGGGCCAAAAGGAAGAATTGCACGGTCATTCATCGTGAAATTAGTGCTGTGTATGGGGAGCGGGCCATTTCCCGGCAAGGAATCGTAAAGTGGTGTCGGCAATTCGAAGCCGGACGCACGAACTGCTGCAGCGTTTCAAGTGGGAGTTCTGGCAACATCCACCCTACAGTCCTCACCTAGCGCCATGTGACTTTCATATGTTCGGTAAGCTCAAAATGGGGCTTGGTGGTCGACGATTTCAGACCGATGTGTGGTTGCAGAACGCTGGAGGAACTTTCTATGCATCCGGCATCGACAAGTTGGTTGTGCGTTCGCAGAAATTGGAGTCTCTTGGAAACTATATGGAAAAGGGACGTTACATTGTATGTCGTTATTGACGTGTTGCTGTTGTATAGGTGGTGTAATGAATGGCCATAACTGGGAAGTGCAACTTATTTTTTGATCTGCTTTCGTAATAATATTAATAATACTGGAAACTACAGTACGATGGAACCCATAATATCACCCATTTAAAAGAGAAGATTGCTCTTCCACAGGCATATTTTTCGTTTAACAATTGGCCGACCGGCTAAGAAATTCTGATTCACCTTGTGGTTTAGTGACAAGCTATGTTACCTGTCACCGTGGAGTGCCTACGATGCTACGTTTATACAATGCTTCCTTTACCATTGCATTTACATTTATGTCTTGGACAACCAGAGAAGTCTGTTATTCCTGTCTGAGGGCTTAAACGGGCAACGGGTTAATATCACACCGCGGTAGCACAGGACATCCAAGTTCACGACTCTGATGACCTCGATGTCGCAAGCCCATAAATGAAAAAGCAATACAAACATCATTTCATTGTTTTCAGTGGGAGCTATCCTTGAAAGCTATTACTAGCGTTTTAAACGTAATGTTTAGGTAGCACTGTTTGTTCAGGGACGGGCGGGAGCTGTCTTATCTGCCGTTGCCATGGTGATAACTCAACATCTGTGAGGCAGATTTATTACTCGCCAGAACAAGTATTCCAAAGTATTCCAAATCCTATCCTCTTCTGGGTTAAAGCTAAACTTGCTCAGAACTTGTTCTCAAACTTTCCTCCTTTTTCTCTTGAGTGTAATACCATCCCAGGTTTCGATTGGTTAAGCTCTTATTCCCCTGGTATACTTTATCATGGCCATACGTAGTGTGGAGATAAGGTTCTGACGTCCTATCTGCTTTTCTCCCTTTTTATATTCCCTTTAGCGAAGCATCAAGTAGAAATGTACACTCAAACCGTCCGCGATTCTAATATACCATGTTTACTCATACACTGACAAGGGCATTGATTACCAGTCGAGGTAGTACATAATTCTATGGTCTACGTGTATAAAAATCCAACATGGCGACCATCCGAAATATTTAGACGGTTCTCAATATCTACTAATCTATGACAGTACGGTAATGATGAAGGCCATTAACATAAGTTCATCTATGGGACTAAAGCGGCTTCGGTGGCGTAGTTGGTAGCATGCTGAACTGCTGTCCCAAGAGAGCGGGTTCAAACCCGGCCAAAGTCTTCGGATTTTTTAAGAGCGTTAAACAACCTTCAGTATGCCTTTCTTCGGTGGGGAAGTAAAGCCGGCGGTTCCATATCATAGATTTATGGCATGTAAAAGATTCTTCCACAGACTAAACTTGTGTGAAGCTAAATTGTTAGGTTAGATTTCGTCGGAACGCTCTATCAAAAGTTCCAATGTTCGCCACTAGGTATCATAGGTATATCTGCTAGCGAAAGTTGGAACTACTTGAAATTGAACGGAACTTGTAGCTCACCCTAAGGAAGCAGCTACAGACTCAGGCGAGCCGAACGTGTCCTCGGACTCACCCGGCACTAAAAGCCATACGATAAATAAATAAATATATAAATAAATAAATAAATAAATAAATAACCAGTCGAGGAAGGGAGTAATTACAAAAGACGACCCAACCAGGAGTTCTATAAATACTCGGAAAGAATAACAGGTGTGGCCAGGAAGACACGTCTAGCATTTTATGGACATGTCTCCAGGATGCATCCAACCAGGCTGACCAACCAGCTTGTCACATACTGGCAAAGAAGGAAGACAAAGTCACCGTGGCTGATACAAGTAGGCAAAGATCTGCTGGGGCTAGGAGTTACGGAAAAAGACATAAAAGATTGCACGTCTGTCAGGAGTAAATTAAGGAAAAAGAAGTTCCAGGAAAACCCCTCAGGGAAGAAAACAGGTGCTCTCTGGACAAAGGAGAGAAAGGAACAACACAGCCATAGGATGCGTGACTACTGGGAAAACATCAAGACCCACTCCAAAACAAATAATTGAATATCGTGGTCCGTAGTTGGCCTATACGGAACAATAATAATAATAATAATGAGCTGTATATTCATGTTCAGAAGATCTCTGATGTAATGAGGAAATGAAGGATTGCATTTTATGGCCACTTGCTTAGAATGAAACCCACACGATTGACGAACCGGATCTTTAACTATTTTAAAAATAAGAAGACCAAGTCAGCCTGGTTCGAAGAGGTGGAAAGTGACCTGCAAGAGATGGAAATTACCAGTGGGGATATTCAAGAACGCAATCCCCACAGGAAGAAACTACACGACCACCAGGGTTTTCAAGAAAAACCGAAGTTGAAGACGGGGAAGATGTAGACAGAAGAAAGAAAAGAGCAACACCGGCAACGTATGAAGGAACACTGGGCAAAGATCAAAGCCCAGAGAAGCCAGTTGAAATAACGTGGTCCTTAGTTGGCCGATACGATTAAAGAATAATAATAATAATAATAATAATATAATAATAATAATAATAATAATGATAGATATGGATAAAGAGACCGACAATAGAACTGTACAGACAGACAGACAGACAGACCGACAGACAGACGATTACAAACAACATAAGGAAAAGAATGGAAAACATAATAGACATATACATAGGATCACTGAAGACAGACTGACCAAGAAAATTATTAATATAGTTAAAAACCAATTGGGTAAAGGGAACCGTGGAAGACCTCAAGAAACTAAACATCTCTACAGAAAATTGGCAGACAGGAGCACATACAGTGAAAAACTTAAACAACAGAAATTTGAGCAAACTCCCAAAAGAGAGACAACCAGGAAAGAAGTGGACGGAAGAGAGAAGGAAGCATAGTGCATACATGAGAGGTTTTTGGGAAAAGAAGAAGAAGACAGGTCCAGAATAATACATGAAAATTGATTGTGTTGTAACACTCTCATTATGGGGAACTAACGAATAATTATATAATGATAATGATAGAACCGTACCGGAAAACGGACCACTTGTGGGCAAAGTGCGAAAGAGAATCTTCCTCATTCATACCACAGTGTCCAATTTCCATAATCTGCAACAAACCTGCTGTGAGAAAATCACCCAAGATCTGCCCTTGACAAAGGAATTAAAGCAAATGTGGAGACAGGAAAGTGTGGTGGTGCTGCCCATAATCGTATCTACTATCGGCATCAACCTTAAATCATTGGCTCGAAACCCAGAAATATTGGGATTACATCCTGGTCTACATATCATCATAAGGAAGGCCGTCATCTTGCAGACCTGTTCCATAGTTCGCTAGTATCTTAATGCGCTTCCCTAAGAGAAGTTGCCATACCGCTTTGCAAACAAGCCTACGATATGTTTTATTTTAGCGTATGGCTCTTAGTGCCGGGAGTGTCCGAGGACATGTTCGGCTCGCCAGTTTTGTAGCTGCTTCTATGTGGACATCCATGGGGTGAGCTACAAGTACCGTCGCGTGTGGAGTGTTGTCTGGGCTGGAAAGTTTGAATGTAAGGACGAGGAGTTGGAAGGTAGCGGCTGTGGCCTATAGTTGGGGACCAACCTCAGCATTTGCCTGGGAGAAAGATGGGAAACCACAGAAGACCATCTTCAAGGTTGCCGGCGGGTGGATTCGAACCTCCTCGCCTCCCGTATGTGAGCGACTGCCAGCAGTCATGTCGTAACGACCACGGCTAACTCACCCGGTAACGATATGTTGATTTGTGCCCACTGATGTGGTGAAATGAAAGTGTCATAATAATAATAATAATAATAATTCTTCCCCCTTCGGCTTTTCCCAATTAATTGGGGTCGCCGGAGCCAACCAGGCTCATTTTGGTTTTGGCCGGGGATTTAAGGCCGGATGCCCTTCCTGACACCACGTGATTTTCCAGGTGAGAATTCCACCCCGCTGTCACCGGGATTCGATTATAATAATAATAATAATAATAATAATAATAATAATAATAATAATAATAATAATAATAATAATAATAAGTAGGTTGACTCAGACAAGGAAAGCATTTCTACAGAAATTAGATCTGTTAACTTCAAATAGATTTAGGTATTAGGAAGCCATTTTTGAAAGCCTTTATCTGGAGCGTGGCGCTCCATGTAAGTGCAACTTGGACTATTAGTGCAGCAGAAAAGAGGAGAATTGAAGCGTTTGAAATGTGGTGTTACCGGAGAATGATGCAGATCAAATGGGTAGATAGGGTTACAAATGAAGAGGTATTAAGACCAGTGGGAGAGGAGAGATGTTTCTGGCGGCAGCTAATGAAGAGAAGAGATAGGTTGGTAGGACACATACTAAGACACCCAGGAATAGCAAGCTTAGTTATGGAAGGAAGGGTCGAGGACAAGAACTATAGGGGTAGACCAAGGTCATATTATGTTAAACAGATTGCCTCGGATATAGGGTGTGGTAGCTATGTAGAGATGAAACGATTAGCTCACGACAGGGAGACATGGAAAACTGCATCAAACCAGTCAAAAGACTGAATACTCATACAACAGAGCCCAACTGAGCACAGACTCGGAAAAAAACTTAATAGATATCATGGGTGCCCACAGGATTTTTTCCAGGGGGAGGGAGCAATAAATATTTTTTATTTCATTTAATTTAATTTCATTCATTTTCGTTTCGTGATATTCATTATTTGGCTGCTCTGAAACCATTGGGTACATTATATTTATGGCATGAATTGGAGGAATAGTTTTTTTAGTTCAGAGTTTTTGATTTTAGAACTTAAAAGATTCATTCTGGTTCCGTATAGATAAACTAATTAGTATGAAAATGAAAATCCACAGCCTGCTTCCAGTCTCCGACCGGGTCAGGAATGGAATGAATGAAGCCCCCATCTAGCGGCGAGGATATGAACTGTGCCGGCTGCCGAGGCCTGACGCACTTCTCTGGGACAATGATTAAATGAATGACAGATGAAATGAAATGATAGTGGAGAGTGTTGCTGGAATGAAATTTTGACTGGGAAAACCGGAGTACCCGGAGAAAAACCTGTCTGCCTCCGTTTTGTCCAGCACAGATCTCACATGGAGTGACCGGGATTTGAACCACGGACCCAGCGGTGAGAGGCCGGCGTGCTGCCGCCTAAGCCACGGAGGCTTGTAGATAAACTAATTAGTATAAACAGGTTAAAAGTTCCGCCTGATCAATACTTTTACAACCGGCATAGCGGACAATTTGACCTCTTGCTATTTGCCAATTAAATAAGTTTGGTTATAAATCGTTGCTCTAACAAGACGGATTAGAGGCCAATCTCTGCCATTGCAAGTGTTGAAGTTATAAAGTTAAGGTTTATATTTGGCAAGATATGATTTCAGTGCTGTGACTTCATTGGTTTTATTATCTTTATATTGCTGGTGAAGTATTGAGGAATTAAGTGTTCCTACTGCTGATTCCAACAAAGTTGTTCTGAACTGTTGCTGTCGTACCGAAACGGTACCATACATTTTTGTCTTCAATAACATCTAAAGACCGCCGTGAGGCGTCCATTGAAAGAGTTTATAGGCCTAGTTCATGAGACTTTTGACACAACTCATATTAGAAGTGAAATGTTTCAATCCCTCTTTATGGTGCACCATACAAGTTTCAATTTTAAGGGAATTTTAAATTGCTACGCAAAAAAATATTCTTGTATCGTTCTCTGACATATCAGCTGATGAAGGGGCCAAAACTATTAATTAGGCCTCGAAACATGTCCCATTAATGACCACACAGTGATTTTAATTATTAAAAGTATTGATCAGGTGGAACGTTTAACCTGTTTATACTAATCAGAGTTTTTGTTCATAGAAGTTCACTTTTCTTTATGAATGATCGTCATAATGTTCTTTCTTAAAAACAGGTAAAAGGTAGTTGTATCACAATGTATCGACAAAAATCATTCATTAAAATGTCAATGTTAACCCAGTTCGCCGATTATCTCAATAACTGGAGATATTTTTAAATAATCCCAAATTACTAAGTTAAATAAAACTGTGGAATTATTCCTACATCTAAATCAGTTAACTATAACACTATCAGTAACTTCAATTTATTAAATAAACTGGTGTGACAATGAACAATCGAAATATTATCGGGATTCCAGAGGGGGACCATGGCCCCTCCTTGCCCCGCTCTGTGGGCGCCCATGATAGATATCGTTGAGTTCCATTCCTTCCCGTGAGAGCCAATAATCCATTGTATTTCATGTTTGTTCTACTGTATTGTTTAGTAAAGGTAATCACTGTAGATGATTGGTATCACAAACATTGTTGACCGCCTCGAAGTCAACCTGTATTTAAGATGTAGCAAGGTGACACCGTAAAACATTAGCCTCAAAGCTTACCACGCTATTAGCAAGGCGTTGAGGTTCTTTTAAGCGTTCCTTTGCAGAATGTAGAGAGCGCCTCGGGTTACTTCATTACCGACATTTTAAAAGGTCTCTTTAATGACGACCAACATAAAACGTCGAGCCTACAACATCAAATACAGTCAAGGGAATATGTTTTCAAATAAGATGTTAAATCGAAATGATTTTCAAGGAGCTGATTAGTGTCGTGTTAGTGGAGTTGATGTGTGCACAGACAAATTTTCAGATTGATTTCTCATTTAGGTTCATATGATAAAAATCATACTTTGTTTCAGTACGAGAAGTTTTATAAAATGAATGTATAAGAAGATGGAGGCGGAAAGATTTCCTGAAAATTGTATTCTTTCATTTATTCTTTGGTAATAAGTTAACATTTTACAACATTGTGACACTGTATTAATTTATTTATTTTATGTTGGACGATGCCGAAATGTAAATATTATATGTCAGAAAACTGTATTATAATGTGGGCCATTAAAACACTGTTTTTCGTTATGAAACAGTTTCTCAAGCCAATCAGAGCTCATTCATTGACCAATTGGGTAAGGATAGCTTCGTGCATGTGTTCAAAATCAAACATGTCGGACATGAATTACATGATTTGAAAGTTCAAATTGGATATCGGATCAACCAATGTAGTTACAATCCCAAACACAAAGATAAAATCAGCACGAACCTTTACGGTAACAAGAAAATACTATGACATATGCAAGAAATTTATGAATCTACGTTCAGAAAGTAGAACACTGCAACCTTCTATATAAATTACCGACATGGAAATAGTCCGCCGTATTAAGGGAAGTATTGTGCAAATCGAGGTAAAAGCGATTTTATTTTTAGTTACGTTAAGGGGTCCATAAGGAAATTTTTCAGCCACGGAGGCATTCTGTATACCCCCTGGTTAATTTTTTACAGCTCCCCAAACATGTGATGGGGCGCGTACCCTCATGTTATGGGTTAAAAATTCCTATTTTTTTTAATGGCTAAAATTAATAAAATTAGTATCATTTCCGTTGTTTTTGAGGGCAAGGAATTCTCTTTGGGGTCATTTTTCTTGTCTTTGGCAGGGGGCGGCGCTACAGGGGGGGGCGGGGAGTCAAAAGCCGTAAAACTTGGTTGATGCATATCATTTTCAAGGTATTTTGGGGCGTAGAATTCATTTCTGGGTTAGTTTTTGTTCTGGGAGGGTAAGGGGTGGGGGCAGTGAATCGTGGGAGGCGGAACTACGGGGGCGGTGCACACAATGATAGCAAACTGGTGCTTATTACGACAAACACCCTTTTGTTTTTATAGCCGATGAAGCTTTTGCTTTAAATGTGCATCTAAAGAACCCTATTCTCAGAAAACGTTAAATAATGAACGGCGGCAATTTAATTATAACTCTGGCACGATGTGTAGTGGAGAACACCTTTGGTATACTGTCCAGTAGATTCGGAGTGTTTCAGAAATGCGATGAAATCCTATGTGGCTGATGATCTTACGGCTGGATGCCATTCCAGACGCCAACCTCACGACAAGAGTTAATGCGAGATGAAATGAATGAAACTGGGCAAAATCAGCCCTCAGATTATAGATCATACAATTATTTTCGTGTGCAGTGACGTGATAAATATTAGGCAATTCTTGATTAATAGTGTTAATAGTGACGATAACTGGCCGATGCATAAATCTGTGCTATTAAACGAGTATTTAAAGGAGTTTTCTAAATTTCTTAATGCTCTGGATTTTCAATCTCTTAGGAAGAACTAAGACTAATATGTTTGATATTGTTAAGATTAACACTCATCTAGAAAATTCATTATTAAAATATAATTTATTTTGTTCATTTGTAAAAATTTATTGTAAGTGAATGTAGTACTACTTATGTAGTGGAGCATGCAGAGAATATGAGCAGTAAATAATAATAATAATAATAATAATAAAAAAGAAAGGGGTACAGGTAGAGTATATATAGTAATGTGTAACTTAAAGTGGCTAAACTGCTCTGTTATTGGCCACTATACTAACACGTGTTTAAGAGCACTTTTTCTCCCCAAGCTACAGAGTCTTTTTTTTTTTTTTTTACTTCCCGTGTTCTCTCCTCTTGAAGTTGGTGAGGTGTGGTCTTAAATCACTTGCCAAGACTTTACCTGTTCCCATATTTCACGTCAGAATACTTTCGAGGCCTTATTCTCTATAAAAGCAGCGTGCTTCATTTAAGAGCACTTTGTCATTCTTTTCCCATTAAGTGTGCACCACGGCGCGCTCTTACACAGTCGCTGTACTAAAATTAAATGGAAGAATACAGTCTAAAGTTACCTCGATAACTTAGAATAAGACCACGTGCACTCATTATGATAATGATAATGATAATGTACATGTTCATGTTTGCTTGTTGTTGCTCTTGATTCATTTAGGAGATTGGGCATCGTGGTCATCCACCTCGTGTTCTTGTGTGTGCAATATGTCTGATAACCTGGGACATTATGATGGTTGTTGTCCTAATGAACGGAGAAACCTTAGATGTTACGAAGGAATTTATTGTCCTGGAAAGCAAAGCTTCTAAAGAACTCAATTCGAAATGGAATCAACCAAGCAAAATTGAGTTTAACCTTTTAATGTACACACATCAAAAAAAGTTTTGCATCACCTCGGTTCCCAGATCTCCGGCATATAGACGTTGACTGTGTATATTGTATCCAAGATACAGTCCCTTTGACTGTTCATAGATGTCACTAAAACTGCTCAAAGATGTAAACAACCATGCATGAGCAGGGCCTATTAGACGGAGGGGGTACGACAGCCGATCAGTTCCAGTCATTCCACCAGGACGAAGGTACGCTGCTCATGTTGTCTGTAGTTCTACCATGCCTAGAAGGTCAATACCGCAGTTCGATCGCGTCCGCATTGTTACTTTGTGTCAAGAAGGGCTCTCAACAAGGGAAGTTTCCAGGCGTCTCAGAGTGAACCAAAGCGATGTTGTTCGGACATGGAGGAGGTACAGAGATACAGGAACTGTCGATGACAGGCCTCGCTCAGGCCGCCCAAGGGCTACTACTGTAGTGGATGACCGCTACTTACGGATTGCCGCTCGGAGGAACCCTGACAGCAATGCCACCATGTTGAATAATGCGTTTCGTTCAGCCACAGGACGTCGTGTTTCAACTCAAACTGTGCGCAATAGGCTGCATGATGCGCAACTTCACTCCCGACGTCCATGGCGAGGTCCAGCTTTGCAACCCCGACACCATGCAGCGCGGTACAGATGGGCCCAACAACATGCTGAATGGACCCCACGGAATTGGCATCACGTTCTCTTCACCGATGAGTGTCGCATATGCCTTCAACCAGACAATCGTCGGAGACGTGTTTGGAGGCACCCTGGTCAGGCTGAACGTCTTAGACACACTGTTCAGCGAGTGCAGCAAGGTGGTGGTTCCCTGATGTTTTGGGGTGGCATTATGTGGGGCCGACGTACGCCACTGGTGGTCATGGAAGGCTCCGAAACGGCTTTACGATACCTGAATGACATCCTCCGACCCATAGTGCAACCATATCGGCAGAATATTGGAGAGGCATTTGTCTTCATGGACGACAATTCTCGACCTCATCGTGCACATCTTGTGAATGCGTTCCTTCAAGATAACGACATCGCTCGACTACAGTGGCCAGCATGTTCGCCAGACATGAACCCTATCGAACATGCCTGGGATATGTTGAAAAGGGCTGTTTATGGACGTCTTGACCCACCAACCACTCTGAGAGATTTACGCCGAATTGTCGTTGAGGAGTGGGACAATTTGGACCAACAGTGTCTTGATGAACTTGTGGATAGTATGCCACGACGAATACAGGCATGCATCAATGCAAGAGGACGTGCTACTGGGTATTAGAGGTAGTGGTGTGTACTGCAATCTGGACCACAAATGCTGAAAGTCTAGCTGTATGATGGTACAACATGCAATGTGTGGGTCTCATGAGCAATAAAACGAGCTGAAATGTTGTTTGTGTTGATCTCTATTCCCTTTGTATTTAAAGGTTCCGGAACTCTTGGAACCGAGGTGATGCAAAACTTTTTTTGATGTGTGATATTAGAAAACTATATTAAAAAATATTAAATCTGTAGTTATTTCGTTTTGATTTTCATATGAATTAATTTTATTTGTTATTAATTTTTTTCTTGCGTTATGACTTCTAAGTATCACGTTAAAATTTGAATTCGTCCTCTTGTTGTTATTTCCTTATCTTCCAGCATTCCTCCATTGTTGCACTATGCTTCTTTTTCCTACTTCAGTCAACATGGCGCCTGTTTTCTTTCCCTTCCTCCCTTGGAATCCTTCAAGTTGCAAGACATTCATCCAAAAATCCTCTCTTTTCAATTCTTCCTTTCCAGACCTTTCTTGAAGTCTTGAACTCAGGTGGTGGTTTATTTATTTTCCCAAAGATATTTGAAAATTTGTTTAGTTAGTCTTTTGCCATGCATTTTGTAAATATGTCCAAGGATCATCAATCTTCTTGTCCTTATTGTTTTAATATGTTTTCTACGTTCTGAGAAATTTCATTGTTACTTCTTAATTTCCAATTTTCAGAGGACCAAATATTTTCCTTATAATTCTTATTTCTAATATTTCTAATGCCGGCCCCATGGTGTTGGGGTAGCTTGTCTGTCTCTAACTCGGAGGCCCCGGGTTCGATTCCCGGCTCCGTCAGGGATTTTAAAACTGACGTGAGGTTTGGAACGGGGTGCACTCAGCCTCCTGAAGATAATTGAGTAGCTGTCTGACAGTGAGACAGCGCCCCGATCACAAAAACCAAGATTAACGGCCGAGGGTGCCCGATGCGATGATCACGCGTAACCCCAATATCTGCAGGTCAAATGGCTGGGCAGCGGTCGCTTGGTCGGCCTAGGCCCTTCATGGGCTGTATAGTGCCAGGGGTTGACTTGTTGACTTGAATATTTCTAATTGATCAAGCTTGTAATTTAATACTAGACATTCGCTGCCATACAGGCATTCTGGTTTCACTACTGTGTTGTAGTGCTTTATTTTAAGATTTTTGGATTAGCACTTTTTATTGTAGGTATTCTTAGTTATACCGTACGCTCTTTCCATCTTGTGTGTCCTCTCCTCTATAGCAGATTTTTCTAAACCATTTTCTTGAATTGCCTCTCCCAAATTTTTGAATTTCTTTAACTTTGCTATTCGACCAATATTTGTCACTAAAAGCTTCTCGGCACTTTTTATATTCGTCGAAAATTTTGTTTTCTCTGCAAAGCCTGTCATTTTGGCTGTCTCTTCAATTAATGTTATTATAATTATTTTTGTTTTCTTTTGCTGTTTATATTGATTGTTAAATTTTACATTTTTAGCCTATTTTCATATATGAACAAATATGGTTATGGCGTGTGTGCGTATGTGTGAGTATGTGTGTGTCGCCCTCTAATAAAATCTAAATGGCTGAAGCGATTTCAGTAAAACTCGGTGAGGTTATATCACTATTTTATATGACCCCGACCGTGCCCATTAAATATTATTACGTCTCGTAGTTTTAGTGATAGTTCCCATTTGCATTTTAATTTTCACTATCACCCAAACTTTATGGGACCGAAAACCTAAATGTTAGTTCCCTTAATACAGCAATCATTATCATCATCATCATTACTGTAGGTCAATATAAAAGACATGGCTGTTACAAAATTCACATTATCCTTGGTGTCAAACTTGTTGGCAAAACCTTTAAATCATGTTAACGAGAGTAAGAATGGTAAACAGTGGATGCAAAGTATTAAGAAGGATATGGCAATCGTAGTTAAAGGAAGTGAAAGCCTCCGTGGCTTAGGCGGCAGCACGCCGGCCTCCCACCGCTGGGTCCGTGGTTCGAATCCCGGTCACTCCATGTGAGATCTGTGCTGGACAAAACGGAGGCAGACTGGTTTTTCTCCGGGTACTCCGGTTTTCCCTGTCAACATTTCATTCCAGCAACACTCTCCACTATCATTTCATTTCATCTGTCATTCATTTAATCATTGCCCCAGAGGAGTGCGTCTGGCCTCGGCAGCCGGCACAGTTCATATCCTCGCCGATAGATGGGGGCTTCATTCATTCCATTCCTGACCCGGTCGGAGACTGGAAGCAGGCTGTGGATTTTCATTTTCATTTTCAGTTAAAGGAAGTGTTCCACATGTCATCCTTTTGCAACTCAGTTTGGTAAGTTAATATGTGCGGCCCAAGAAGACGATCACTTAGCAGTGATCAGTGGTGGTTGATTATAAATTGTATCGCAAACGGCATGTTTGTGGACCCATTGTTTTTTACGACGATTTTGCTTCTAGTATCCTGTACATACAGCTGTTGCATTTTGCGCTGTTAATTACACAGGTCTACACGATATTTTCTTTCTTGGCTTTGACTCTTATTTTACATGCACATTGTCCATCTGAATTCAGAAGTGCCATTACGTTTGTCCTATCACATACCAATTTTTTATAATTGCAGTAATTTTGACTAACAAGATATTGACATTTTCAGAATATCTCTACTGTTGGCTGTTAAAACTTGATAATCTTAATAAAGTGAACAAGATAAAAAGCAGTATGACAAGATTTGCATTCAAGCGGCAACGGTTCCATTGATATAATCATACAAGTGAACAGAAACTGTGTATTTGTTAGAATACGTCTCATGTGTTTATTATTTTCATGCACTAAAATCGACCTGCTATAAAGAAACAATACAATGCAGTTCATGCTTCTTATAATGATTTCTTTAATAAGTAGTTTCTTCAAAACGTGTGATGTGATACAGGAATATAGAAGATCTCTCCGTTTATCACACACTTTCAATCTACAAAATCAGTTATTGAATAAAAACAAGTAGTTCTGTGAAGAACTATACAGCCTATTTTCATATATCCTACTTATATTAAATGCCACTATCAACATACAACATTTCAGTTTCATTGTTGTAATAGATTCGTAGATATTGAGAACCGTCTAAATATTTCGCATGGTCGCGATGATGGATTTTATATATGTAGGTCCTAGAGTTATGTACTGTTACATGAAGATTATTATGTACGTGTAGCATTCAAACTTCAATCGCATGATTGGGACACAAGAAGTAACAGGGAGATTTTAAAATTTCGCACAGCTGCCATCTTGTGGTTATGGAAACAATTGATATAAATTAGATGCCAGTGGATTAACATTCGTAAAAGTATTTACTGTACCAAGTTTCACTGCACTCGGATAGTTAAATTGCGAGAAACGTCCATGTGAATATTTATAATTCGCGTCGCCGCCATGTTGGATTTGTGATCACCAGGTTATTTAAAGTCCTATAGGTGAACTTAAGTTCATAGCCCCTATGAACATAAAAAATTCAGTTTGATTAATATAATAGATTCGTAGATATTCAGAGTCGTCTGAATATTTCGGATGGTCGCCATGTTGGATTGTTAAATGTATAGGCCATAGAGTCATGTACCATTAAAGGAAAATTATTGCGTAGGTTCATTATTCAAACTTTCACTTCGATTGCTTGATTACGACACAAGAAATGAACACTTAATTTTTAAATTCGCACTGCCGCCATCTTGAGGTTATGTAAACAATTGAACTAAATTAGATACCAGTGCATTACAATGTGTATAAACATTTCCTGTACCAGATTTCATTGCGTTTGGAACATTAAATCGCGAGAAAGGTCTATTTAAAATTTTGAAATTCGCTTGGCCGCCATGTTCGTTTTGTAGTTAACCGGTTTTTGAAAGTCTTATAGATGAACTTCCAGTATTGCCCTTTATTTTCGTACAAAATTTCAGGGTGATACAGCTAATAGTTTCAGAGATATAGAATGCCGGTGAAATATTTCGCACATCCGCCATCTTATGATTTTGTAAACAATTGAACGAAGTTAGATGTCGGTGCATTACAATGTATATAAACATATACTGTACCAAGTTTCATTGCGTTTGGTTGGTCAAATCGCGAGAAACGTCTATTTAAAAGTCGCAAATTCGCTTGGCCGCCATGTTGGTTTTGTAGTTACCAGATTTACAAAAGTCACATAAGTGAACTTATAGTCGTTCCCTCTATCACCATAGAAAATGTCAGGGTAATATCGGTAATAGTTTCGGACATATTGAATGCTGGTGAAATATTTCGCACAGCCGCCATGTTGGATTGGTGAGTCGTAACAAAATTTGAAGGGCACGGTCGAGGTCGCCGGGAATAGTGCTATGAACTTTCCGAGTTTCATTGAAATCGCTTCAGCCTTTTAGATTTTATTAGGGGGACACACACACATGAATCACACACACACACACGCACACACACACGGACAAAAGGTGATCTCATAAGCCTATTTTTTCAAAATTGAAAATAGGCTAAAAATGTCTCCAAAAATTTTATTTTGCAGACCTGTGTTATGATAAAACCTGTATATCTTGAAGACCCTTAGTATCGGGTACTTACTGCTGTTTCAATTTGCGATTATACACCCTGAGAAAGAAAGGAACGGAGTAAAATCTGGTCATAAGGGAGGAGGAAGAAACGGACTGAATGAATAACTATCGAATAACAAGAAAAAAAGGAGTAAACAAACAAAATTATCTGCAGTGGTTTATTTTAGGTGATTCTATGATGGCCATGATCGAGAAAAGAACAAAGAAACAAAGACCGAGAGATGACGAGTGACATGCATAATTTTGCAACAAAATTGTTCTCGTTCATACACGGAGCCCTCAGTAGCCTTCTTTTTCCTCTCTTCTTGCTCGATTCCTCAATCTTCCTCTTTTCCTGTTTCCTTTCACATTCCATCCTTCTTATAAAATCAAAAATCAAACTTTTAAAACAAAACAAAAACAAGTAGTTCCTCGACCAACTAAACATCCTACCTTTCTTCAAATTATAGAGAACATATATCAACAGTTGGCAGACCTGGCGACTGTAAATATATTCTTAGATCCATCTCTTAAGGTCTACAATGCACATGAAAAATTTGGTTGAAATCCAGTAGATAGTATGCACGTTACATGTATTTAAATATAGAATTTATTAGGTTGGCGACACTGCCATAAATTGGATGCTCAGACTTAAATTGAAATATTATGTTCTATATATGTGCCAATTTTGAAAGAAATTCATTTATTAGTATGTAAGTTGCATGTGATTCAACATTAAACTTATCAGCACGCGTAGAATCATGTTGGCAGCACTGTCGTATCTCGGTTACTGAAAATTAACCTACATTTCGAGGTACTATATGTATGCAAAGTTTCGAACTGTTGGTCTGCGTTCTTTCTGATATATTGAGATTAAGGAAAAAAAATAGAGTGCATTTTTCAATAGTTGGCAGTCCTGCTGACACTAAAAAGATGTATTATGATATATGCTCTGGTGCGCAAATAACATACCAAATTTGGTTGAAATCCAATGGATAGTTTGAAAGTTACATGCATTTAAGGATTGGACCTATCAGCAGGCTTAGAATCATAAAGGCAATACTCTCATGTATGGGCTCCTGTAAATTAGTCTGATGTATTATTATCTATATTGTGTCAATCTGGAACAATTCCCATGCATATCTTGTGAGATATCCAACATAAACCTCACTTTTCAATTGTGCCTTTTCAGCAGTTGGTAGCACTGATGTTATTTTCATATATGACCTTGCGATATTCAGGCATAGCTCTTTACTCATACCAAATTTGGTTTCGATAGCTGTTGCCGCTTAGGAGTTGATAGGGTGGGACACACACCCAGACAGAAGGACAAACAGATGGACAGACACACATTTGCCCGGATCGATCTCATAAGTCTACTTTTTGCTCATTTTTTACAAAATGTGAAAAGTAGGCTAATACCAAATGAAATACCCATTCAAAATTAACCCACGCGTCTACTGGAGTTACATTTTCGAGCGCGACCATCAGAGGGTTAAAAAGAGGCGGGAATGGAATTTCAAGATCTCAGAAATATTTAAACACGCCATAGATACCTATAGAATTGCTCCAGAAATAAGATGATGGACTATTTTTAAACACAGGGGAGTTGTTTTGCTTTCAACTGGATAAAATGAGATTTTACATCATATTTTTCTAATTCTGTTATGGGAAATCTTAAACACAAACACATCAATAGCGATCCAAAGATGAATTCTCTAAATTTAAGCTAGTGGCTATAATATTTTTCAGTTACTCTGTACCAATTGGGCTACACCTCTGAGCATTTACCGCCAAGGAAGAGTTCGGCACAAAGAGAATCTTTTTTAGTCTTTCATACAACAGTAGATTGTGTATGACCCAGAAAACTGACGTCGATAGTGGAGCATTTCTCTGGAGAATACAGTACAGAGACAACTCATTTCTCAAATACATCCTTTTGCTCGGAGGAATTTGTTACTTAAACTTCCATTCTACACTCTATGAACTCTGACAGATTTATGATTGATGGTTGTAGGATGGAGTAGACGGATACAGTGTCTCGCTACAACTATTTCAAGGTGCCTAGATTTGAATGTATGTTCTCTGGGAAATTGCGATTTGTTAGATTCTTGTTTCATATCATATATTTACATGAAGAGAATGTATTCTACTCTCGTGCGGCAGTGCTAAATCTATGCAGGTTGGGTGGTGTCTAACCAGGCAGCTGAAAATATATGAATCACCGTGTTAGGAAGGGTTGAAACACATGAAAATACTTAATCAAGTAAGTTTTCTGCAAGTTTATTTCGAAGCAAATTAGTATATGATTTAATAATCATGGATCCCCTTTATAAAGAACAAATCGATCACACTCAGAATGTGGAAAATTTGAAATTTGTATTATACAACTTTTATTGAATTTTGTCTGACACTTCAGTCCATTTTTAGCCTTTTTTCATTTATGAAAAAAAAAAGGCTTATGAGATCATCTTTTGTCCGTGTGTCTGTCTGTGCTTGTGTGATTCGTGTGTGTGTGGAACGATTTCAATGAAACTCGGTAAGTTCATAGCACTATTCCGGACGACCCCGACTGTGCCTTCAAATGTTGTTACGTCTCACCAATCCAACATGGTCGCTGTGCGAATTATTTCACCAGCATTCTATATCACCGAAACTATTACCGATATTCCCCTGGAATATTTTACGGTGATAAAGGAAAATACTAGACGTTCACTATGTTACGTTTGAAAATCTGGTAACTACAAAACCAGCATGGCGGCCAAGCGAAGTTGCGACTTTTAAATAGACGTTTCTCTGGATTTAACCAACCAAACGCATTGGAACTTGGTACAGTATATGTTTATACACATTGTAATGCACTGACATCTAACTTCGTTCAATTGTTTACTTAACCTCAAGATGGCGCCTGTGCAAAATATTTCACTGGCATTCTATATCTCTGAAACTACTAGCGGTATCACCCTGAAATTTTGTACGAAGATAAAAGGCGCTATTGGAAGTTGATCTCTAAGACTTTCAAAAACCGGTTAACTACAAAACTAATATGGCGGCCAAGCGAAGTTGATAATTTTAAATAGCCCTTTCTCGCGATTTAATGATCCAAACGCAATGAAACTTGGTACAGGAAATGTTTATACACATTGTAATGCACTGGTATCAAATTTAGTTCAATTGTTTATGTAGCCTCAAGATGGCGGCTGTGCGAACTTTAAAATTAAGTTTTTATTTCTTGTGTCGTAATCATGCGATCGAAGTGAAAGTTTGAATAATGAACATACGCAATACTTTTCCTTTAATGGTGCATGACTCTGTCTATACATAATAATTATAACAATCCAACATGGCGACCATCCGAATTATTTAGATGGATATCAATATCTACGAATCTATTACAGCAATCAAACTGAAATACAGGCAATTAAGTTAAATAGGATATATGAAAATAGGCTGTATAGTTCTTCACGGAACTACTTGTTAAGTTATTTGCTAATCTCCACATCTTTGATAAATAGGAGATCAATGTCGTTATTTCTTGAGTCATCAGTCCTTGGATTGAATTGATGCAGCCTTCCGTGCCTCCCTGTCCATTTCATCTCTTCATAGCTACCACACCTTACATCGAGGCAATCTGTTTGACTTGACAGTACTGTAATGTGATACGATTGAAGGGTAGACACTCCCAACGATCGGAAGAGGCTAAGATGATAACTCAGTTACTCCACTGCGTATTGACTGGATTGGTGTACGATGTCTGTACCGGTGCTGTAGGCTACAGTCTGTGTTAACGAGTCAATGTCGTACGTTGCTATGTCTGCATTGACGCAGGGGGATGCCATTTTGAACAGTTGTTAGCCTATTTTCATTTTATGAAAAAAAAATAGGCTTATGAGATCACCTTTTGTCCGTGTGTGTGTGTGTGCGTGTGTGTGTGTGTGTGTGAGTGTCCCCCTAATAACTTCTAAACGGCTGGAGCGATTACATTGAAACTCGGTAAGATCATAACACTATTCTGGCCGACCTCGACCGTGCCCTTCAAATTTTTTCGTGTCTCACCAATCCAACATGGTGGCTGTGCGAAATATTTCACCAGAATTCAGTATCTCCGAAACTATTACCGATATTGCCCTAGAATTGTGTTCGGTGATAAAGGGCACTACTAGAAGTTCACCTATGAGACTTTCAAAAATCTTGTGACCACAAAACCAACATAGCGGACAAGCGAAGTTGAGACTTTTAAATAGACTTTTCTCGCGATTTAACTATTCAAACGTAATCAAACTTGGTACAGCAAATGTTTATACACATTGTAATGTACTGGAGTCTAATTTAGTTCAATTGTTTACATAACCTCAAAATGGCGGCTGTGCGAAATATTTCACTGAAATGCTATATCTCCGAAACTATTACAGATATCATCCTCAAATTTTGTACGGTGGTAAAGGGTACTGATACAAGTTTATCTATTAACATTCGTAAATCTGTAAAGTACAAAACGAACATGGCGGCCAAGCGAAATTGAAACATTTTAATAGACTTTTCTCGTGATTTAACTCTCTGAGCGCAGTAAAATTTGGTACAGAAAATGATTTTACATATTGTAATGCACTGGCATCTAATTTAGTTCAATTGTTTACATAACATCAAGATGGCGGCTGTGCGAAATTTTAAAATTAAGTTTTTATTTCTTATGTCGTAATCATGCGATTCAAGTGAAAGTTTGAATAATGAACCTAGGCAATAATTCTCCTTGAATGGTACATAACTCTATGGCCTATACATATAACAATCCAAAATGGTGAGCATCCGAAATATTTAGACGGTTCTCAATATCTATGAATCTTGTAAGCAATCCAACTGATTTTTTTTATGTTGATAGAGGAAGTTCAAGGCCCAATTTAGATTTCCTTTGTATAGTGAGGCTTTGCCCTTGGCCAAGGTCAGTGACAGAGGTCAAGTTGCAAGTCTATTTTGAAGAATTTAGTAGGGGGTGCGAGACTATTTCATGTAATTAGTCTGGGTTGGAGGTTGTGTTATCGATCGATAAGTTTTGAAATCGATCTAGAGATATCGTGACTCCATGGGAGGGCTGGTAGAGAAGTGAGTAGGATATATGAAAATAGGCTCTATAGTTCTTCACGGAACTACTTGTTGTAAATGTAGCAGCTTGTGAAATGTGTGCAGGTAATCGGCATTAAATGAGTAGCATTTTGCTTATAACTTGTGACTAGATCGTTTCTGAACGATGGGACCTTATCTCAGATTGATCCATTTGCCATTCTCCATAATTCCTTCTTTATATTTAAATGAAAGACAATACCTTTCTCAATATATCTGTTAAGTTTTATAATTAAATTCAGTGTTTTGGCAGAGATATAGCGTATTACTTGAGACCATGCGCCTATCTGTCAGTGGAGTGTTTACTATTCAAAGCTCTTTACCCAAAAGGTTTTTTTTTGGTAAGAAGAACACAGTATCTCGTGAACTATGCGATGAAACTGCATAAAACTCGGCAGATACATTCCAACCTATGATTCCGAGAGGATGAACCACATTCATGAAATTGTCTTAAGAAAAGAATTGAGATATACTTGGAAAATTAAACAAATACCTGTTTATTTTTTGAATGACAAATTTAATATAAAAAATATTATATTTACAATATAATATTCATGGTAGTTCATCCTCGGTTTTTATGAGATAACTTTACATGAAAAAATGCATTCCATTCGAACTGGTATTTCTTGTTAAATCGTGTTTTATGTGATTCACGGATTTAAAAAAATCATGAATATGATACTTGCAATAAATCAAGAAGTACTTTATATACTGTTCTTCTCTTTAAATTAGATGTTGTTGTTGTTGTTGTTGTTGTCGTTGTTTTAAAGGGTGGAACAGCGAGGTCATCTACCCCAAAATTAGATGAAAGCTCTATGTATTTACTATACATATGACAGTTTTCATAACTCTACGTTACATATTAGTGAAGCTATTATATGATTCCTATCTGCATGCGATAATTCCCACTGCCGGTGTATGAGTCCCCTTAAAACAACATCACGGATACACCCTGTATATCCATACAAAGAGATCAAAGAAGGAAATAATTCGTCTCGTTTCATATCTTATATTCTAATAAAGCAGGTAGGAACGGAAATCAAAAGAGTCACTGCGACAGGAATAACGGCTATTAAAATGCAAAAGGAAATATGATTGCTTTGTTTCTAGAGTCTCGTCACTTTGAAAGACAGTATGAAGTAACAGGGGTAGGCGTCGAGAGTTATGAAGAGTACCAACACTGACATACGTAGTAAGCGTTGGAGTTAACAATATTCAGTCAAAGGAGTTCATGATAATGAGGAAGAAATTGGACTGCTGTGCTGTTAAATAGTAGCTTCTATAGTTGTATTTATTTCCACATGAAAAATCTAACGTTTTGGTGCCAGTGTACAGAAAAAGTTGACTAATAGATCGTGCTCAGGCTTCTTGCCATGGAAATCAGCCAGCGTGCTGAAACGGTTGACGCCTAAATCGCGCTCAATGCTTTTTGTCATGGAAACCATACAACACAGTTTAGTTGTAATATTGACTGAGCACGTGCTTTTCATTTATCTGACGCTTCTTTCGTTGTCTCCTCTGTGCAGACTATTTTTGGTGCTTTCCCTGTCACGATGTCTTTATGAGTTACTAGTCGATAAGGGCACAATACGATAGCATAGAGAATACTCAAGTCCAATAAATCCTTGTGCAACACTGAAAAATGGCTTCAAGAACCATATCCTATCTCCAATTTGCACATGCTAGTGCAACAATCACAATAACGCAGGTTATTACAAACATTCTACACACACACCCATGTACACGGGGCAACATGACCACGATGTCTAAGCCCCGCAAATGAAATAACAACTGTCTACACATGAAAACTGCAAAATGGTGATAGGAGAATGTAGGAATGTTTGCCACTATTTGTCTCCGACAGGATAGCATTACATTACATTTTGCTAATATGCTTATTAACTGTGCATAAGATAGCATAGGGAATACTACAGTCCGATACAATCATTGATTGTCAATTGGTCAGTTCCCCATGTGCCCTTTAGCAAATTTTATCAGACTATCAGATGACCTCGTAGTTCCGCCCCTTAAAATAACAATAACTATCATGATACAGAGTAAATCGTTGTTGCCTAGTGACAACCTGTCCATCAATGGTGCGGCGTTGACTATCATGATATAGTGCTAGTCGTTGTCGCCTAGCGACAATATGTCCGTCAAGTTATTAGATCGGTGAAACGGTGTAGATTTGTGCAAAAGGGCCTAAATGCAGGGAATGGAGTGGTCTGTCCGAAATTTAAAGTAGACAGTGTTACCCGCTGGGTTCCAAAGATAAGTATACAAAGTTTGGTTCGGATCGGTGAAACGGTGTAGATTTGTATAAATAACAGACAAACCAACATTAAGTTTTATATACGGGGTGTATCTTAATTATACCGACAAAAAAATCAGGGACGCTCTGCGTGTTATGTAAAAGACGATGCCGCAATCGGATTGGCGGAGAAAATTCCCCCCCCCCCCCGAGAAAATGAGGTTACTTTGTTACTTCCTCATTTTCTCCGCCAATCCGATTGCGGCATCGTCTTTTATATAACATGCAGAGCGTCCCTGATTTTTTTGTCGGTATGATTAAGATACACCTTGTATATAGATAGTTGATTTTAATTATTTCGTGTAAAATGTTTTAGGACAGGATTTAAGATAGCTTTTATAATATTGTAGTGCACTACGTGGCTAAAGTGGTGCTGAGTCACAGGAATGCTGGTTGACAAGAAAGTACCTAACAATCTGTAAAGGAAAGTCTTGAAGTCCATGGTTCCTGCAGTGACTCTTTACGGTATAGAGTGATCGCCTAACAAAATGAAGCACAAAAGTGCCCTCCATGCTATAGAGATGAAGATGAAATGTTGGTTCCTGAATTTTATAAGGCTTGATCACATCAAGAAAGATCATGCAAGGAAAAACATGAATGTATCAGCTTTTAAGGACTAAATGCGAGGAACTTCGTTAAGGAGGTGGGGAAATATCACTGCAAGTGAGGAAGTTTGAAGAAAAAAAGAGCTTTCCTTTATAATCCTGAAGGAAATCGGCCTCATGGCTGCCCGAAGAAGATGTGGATGGAATGATTGAGGGAGAACATGAAAGTTACAAGCCTTAAATAATTAAGATGTCTCAACAGAGAGAAGTGGAGATCAGCAGCCAATCTTGCGCCCGCGTGATACACTTAGGAGGGATATGAAGGAGATACTATTCACGCAGCAGGCTGCCTAGTCCACAGTCCACAGTTCAGTGCAGCTCCTGTCTGATTCTCGCTTGCAATTTCCGTTTCAGTTTGTTTCTCAAACACGTGTCCAAATCCAGGACCTTCATCACTGCCCGCAGACACCCACACACGCACACAGCGCTCCGTGGCACAACACTCACGAAACCAACGTAATGACTTCCCTTCTCCGCTGCCCACAGCCTTTAGTCACTGTTGAACTCAACTTTACACGGCTGGACTGTCAACTCAGTCACCCTGGCCTCACGGATCGTTTTTATACCTGATAATGGACTATTCAGTAACTTCTCGCTCCCCCAGAGCTATTGGCCAATGACCTGTGTACTGAATTGTCGGGAAGCTAGCCTTTGTCCAGCTGCTTCCAGAATATAACAGTCTAGCAATGAACGGCGCGTCAATGACCTAGCTGGCTCAACAGAGGTTTTAATTTTGTGAGACAGACCCGTGACCAGATTGTGCGTGTGACACGGAACCACTGACTTCTATCCTCCAGGTTGGCAGAACTGTTCCATTAATATCATGTTTCAAATCTACTCTCGCCTTAATCACACTGGTACCCCAGGATGCAATACCAAGGTATGAGAATGCACGGTCTGGTTTATTATTGTATGTCTGCATTTTTGCCAGTTCTTATTTGTAGACTATAGTTTAATATCTTGTCAACCTAGTGATCGATTACCACAACAATTTTAAGGGGCAGTGATGGAATTTTCTTAACTAGAACAAAGTCTATGTTATTGATAAAACATTTATGGGAGAGTTCCGAGATCCATCTCCTAGACAAACAGCTCTTGACATCATACTCAAACACAAAGAGAAATAAGAGTCAGTCTCAGTCAGCAATTCGAACATTTTCATAAAGATATGCAATACTTTTCTGTTGGGGCTAATAAATTAAGTTAGGTTTAGTCATATGCCAACCACCCCATATACGAAGAAGAGACACATGGGGAAAATTTACGGAAATTCTTATGTGATTATCTAGCACAAAACAAAATTTAAATGGAATGCAGCCGAAATAAATCAAAAACCCTTATGGACGTCAATTGGCAGATGAAAAGATTAAGAAAGTAGGAGACTTCTGTTACTGAGGACGCAAAATAGTCAGTGATGGACGAAGCAAAGAGAATAAGAAAGTAGCTGGGCTCAGGCAAGGAAAGGATTTCTACAGAATAGGAATCTGTTGACATCAAATATAGATATAGGTATTAGGAAGTCATTTTTGAAAGCCTTTGTCTGGAGCGTGGCGCTTTATGGAAGTGAATCTTGGACTGGCGCAACAGAAAAGAGGAGACTAGAAGCATTTGAAATCTGGTGTTACAGGAAAATAATGAAGATCAGATGGGTTGATAGAGTAACAAATGAAGAGGCATTAAGACGAGTGGGAGAGAAGAGATGTTTCTGGCGACTGCTAATGAAGGTTGGATGAAAACATAATAAGACACTCTGGAATAGCAAACTTAGTTATGGAAGGAAAAGTCGAAGAAACGATTTGTAGGGGTAGACCAAGGTTAGAATATACACATCAATAAAGTTTTGCATAAGGCTTGTTTGCCATGTTGCAAAGCGTATGTGGGATTGTGGGCGAGATTATTATAAAAAGGACAGCATTCTGGCAAATCCTGCTGACTTTATTCAGGTGTGAAAAGAGAATTAAAAACAGGAAGACATTTGGCCTGGTAAACAGGAACTGATATGTGTTGTTATCTTGCCATCCTGTGACGTTTCAATAGCGAACATGGCCACCACGGGAGTCCAGCAGAGCTCTTACTGGCCGTGTCATACTATATATCGAGTTGTCCAGGTCCTCTTGAGGCAGGCGATCCCACACTTTGACGGAGACCTCCGTGATCTCTTGGTTGGTTATGGTAGGGCGTGGACGCTGAGCAATAGCACGCTTAAGCATATCCCAGACATGTTCTATACAGTTCATGTCCGGCGACATCGCAGGCCATTCCATTCGTGCAATGGTGGACTCCTGGAATAAGTTTTCTACCACCACCGCTCGATGTGGTAAGAATATGCAAAACTTTTTTTTAATGTGTGTATTTTAAACTGTTTGCCTCGGATGTAAGGTTGGTTGGGTTGGTTGGTTCTTTAGTTTAAAGGCTGCGACAGAGCGGTCATGAGGCCCATGTACTTTGGTGTGTGTGTGGAATCTGTACGATAACCGGTGTTAATTGTGATTGCTGTATTAGTGTTTTCAATTCAAGTAAAGACTGCAGACATTGCATTTTTTCAAGTAGTTCCTACCTTTGCCGCTAAACGCCACTGTCAACTACTACACGTTTAGAACTAGGTTACCAGATGCCACCGCAGTCGGCTCCTGGCGACGAACATTGCAACCTAGGAGCGTTAGTCAATTGTTTAACTTATGATTTAGCTTCACACAGGTGTAGTTAGTGGACTGTTCTTTAACATGCCATAAATCTAAGCCATTGGACCGCCGGCTTTACTTCCCCTCCGAAGGAAGGCACACAGAGGTATATTTAACGCTCTTAAAAATCCGACGACTTGGGCCGGGTTTGAACCCGCGATCTTGGGCATATAAGCTCAGCATGCTACCAACTATGCCACCGAAACTGCGGTTGTATGGTGTGGTAGCTTCTGTATGTAGAGATAAAACTATTTGATCAGGGCAGGGTGGCATAGACAGCTGCATCAAACCGGTCAGAAGGTTGGTTGGTTGGTTCTTAAGTTTAGGGGCTGCGACAACGCACCGGTCAGAAGACTAAAGACGATGATGATGATGATGATAATTGTTGTTTTAAGGGGCCTAACATCTTGGTTATCGGCCCCTAATGGTTTGGGTGATCGTGAAGATGAAAATGAAATGTAAACTATAACTAAAACGAACTACTAACTTATATAATAAAAGAAGAAACGGAAAACAAAGGGAGAATAAGGCAAATAAAGGACAGGAGGAAAAGAAATGCCCTCAACCCTCGAAGAATGCGGATTGAGGGACTTGGAAGAAAGGAGAGCCATGAAAGGCAGATAGGAAAGTGAAAGAGGAGAGGGTCAGCCCCAGAGGTAATGGATAAAAGGGGGAAAACCGGACCCAGCTCAGGAATCCCTCGGGGTCGTCAACTCCCGAACTCACCAGCCGTGAGCCCTCGAGGGTGTAGCAATATCCAGGGTGCACCAGAAGTAGTGGGGATACATGCACCCGGCCTCCTTGAGGACCTTGAGCAAAAGGCTGGAGATAACATGAAAAGAAGAAGAAGGCTGACCCCTCGAAGATGCGGGGTATCAGAAAAGATGAGACAAGGGCCAATTAAGGCGGGAAAGTAAGATACTCCCTAGGCCTTGGATACCCTAATACTGTCGGGGTCGGAAGAGAACAAGAGTTGACCAAGTGAGGTTGACAGGAAAGAAGGCGGAGAGGGCCCCGGCACAAGTAAGTGGAAGGAATGCCGGACTCAGCTGGGGCCCCAATGGTCGCAAACCAACGTCCCACTAGATGTGAACCCCTGGGGAGAAGACTGAAGACTCTAAACAATAATCTAGCCCAAATCCTAGTTAACTAGGGAAGGGTAGCGTATGCAGTATTGAGCTGTGAGTTCCATGACCAGTGATTATTAATGTGCCAGTCGATGGGACGAGAGTAGGGAAGGGGGATTATGGTGCTTACCGACAGAGCGGTGGACATGCCTGACTTGAGAACGCCGAATCATGATCTGTGTGCACTGTGGTTACATCCTCACTAATTACCAAGGGGGTGGCTGGTTAGCTGCTACTCAGTAGGGGCGTCTCCACCCTGTCTGTCACAGGAAGGGGAAGTCGAACAGCAGCCACTTTTAAATTTAACTCCCATTCCCCGAACTAATGATAATTTTTTACACTCAGACACAGACTAGAAAACATTTTCCCACATGGTTAGGGGCCAGATTTCATTCTAGTATTTATTTATTTATTTATTACCGGGAGTGTCCGAGGACATGTTCGGCTCACCAGAGGCTGCAGCTGCTTCAAGCGGACACCCATAGAGTGAGCTACAATTACCGTTCAATTTCAAGTAGTTCCAACTTTCGCTACTAGATGTCACTTATACCCAGTGGTGAACGTTGGGACTTTGATAGAGCGTTCCAAAGAAATCTAAGCTATACATTTAGCTTTACACAAGGTTAGTCTGTGGAAGGATCTTTTGCATGACATTGTTCCGCTGACTTTACTTCCTCTCTAAAGGAAGGCATACTGAAGGATTGTAACAGTCTTCGGCCGGGTTGGAACCCGCTATCTTGGGCACAGCAGTTCAGCATGCTATCAACTACGCCACGAATTAACAACGATCAACAAAATATCACTAACCATTCCATTTATGTACGACGATGTCGAAATGTAAATATTATAGCTCTATTTTGATTTTCTTTGCCAACTTTTGGTACAGTCTGGAAGCGAAACAAAGCTGTTTCTTCTTTTAAGAGGTGAAGGCTTTCCATTCACTGACACTGATAGTATGTCGTTTATATTGGTTTGTAAGTCGCACTGAACATAAATGCCAAAAACAGTACAACCGTCTGTCAGTAAGCGTTGTATTGGAAAAGAAAGAACGATCGTCACCTGTGTGGAGTTCCTGTAAGCTTTGAGGTTGATGATACACTCGTTCACTGTCTTTCGGAGAGACTTTGGGAGCTGAAGCCCAAGGCCTAGGCCTAACTGGCTGAGAAGACGCTGATGTGGATGGAACAGGTATATCTGACTGGTAAGACCGTGATGTGGTTAGAGCAGATGAATTTCCGTTTGATGGCTGAGATAGAGATCCCGAAGACAGGATATCACCGTTCTCCAATGGTGGGTCTGGTAAAACGGGGTACTACTCTGTTCTATCCTACTTAGTGGTACCCTGTTTTATCCAACAACACCATGTTAGGAGCAAGTGGAATTCTACAGCACTTAAACCGGTCATTCATTTTGAGACACCTACAATTATGTAGTGCAAACAATGTTTAATTTATATCATTCTTACCTTACAGTCTTCAGAATAGGGTCTTGGATATACTGTATAAGCACACAATTTACAAGCGGATATTATGACACAACACTGTAAAAATAGATTTTACACCTGTGGGAGCGCACGCTTGAACCCTAAAGATTGCAACTGCTCTAAGAATGAATGTCATCAAGTGAGAAATAGGTTATTATGTTCACCGGAAGAAGTCATCACATACCAGACGAGAAAACTATAGTACCCCGTTTCATCAGACTACCCTGTTTTATGAGACTGTCCCCTACTTATCTTCATCACGTACTCTTCAGACCATTGAAGGATGTGTTCAATATGGATGCATAGGTTCATGAGGATAGAAAACTAATCACACAAGAGACTTTCATTCTTTAGTCCATATAATATCTGATAGTGATTTTTAGTTGAATACTGATACTACCTAGTGAGACGTAGGGGTCCAAAATGACCCTCGAGTGATATATAAGTTTTATTCCGTTATTTGTGAATAGAGATGTGGGGATATATTTTCCACAATGAAAATAAGTAACAATGATCTTTATGTTTGAACTAGCTGTACCCGGCATACGTTGCCATGCCAATTAAAGAAAGTGTTGGCGTTGTAACTTTGTTTGATGAAGTGCTTTTGGAATCCCAATTTTTTCTTTCCTTTTTCCGTAACCACCTCTAAACTATCATGGGAGCGTGCTCAACAACTCACCGAAGTTTCATCGCAATGAAATGAATGGTATATTAACGCATTTGGGACTTTGTTGAAACGATTCGAGCGCCGTCACTCATTTGTTTAATATACTCGTATGCTACCTATTATAAAAAGGAATTACTAAGTCGAAAACCTACCCTGGCGTGTACACAACAACTCATGAAAGTTTCATCGCAATCGGATGAATGGCATATGAACGCATACGGGATATTTTTTAAACTATTCGCGCGCCGTCACTCATTTGTTGAATCTACTTGTGCGCCACCCATTGAAAAACGGATTTACTAATTAATACACATTCGCAGAACTGTACTCAACTCCCCTAAGTTTTATCATAATCGGATGAATGGTATATGAACGCATACGGGACTTGGTTGAAACGATTCATGAGCTGTCGCCCATTAATTGAATCTACTCGTGCGCTACCAATTGTAAAATGGATTCACTAAATCAGAAATCTTTGCGGGAATTGAAACAACATTTCTTCAAATTTCATTTCAATCGCATGAATGGTATATGAACGCACACGGATTTTTTTAAACGATGCGCGTGCCGTTACTCATTTGTTGAATCTACTACTTTGTTTAAGCGATTCGCGTGCCGTCACACATTTGTTGAATCTACTTGTGCGATACCTATTGTAAAGTGGATGTACTAAGCCAGAAACCTTCCCTGAAGTGTACACAACATCTCACCCAAGTTTCATCGCTATCGGACGAATGGTATATGAACGCATACGGGACTTTGTTGAAACGCTTCGCTTGTCTTCGCTCATTTGTTGAATTTACTTGTGCGCTACCTATTGAAAAATAGATTTACTAAGCCTGAATTTTTCCCCAGAGTGTACACAACAACTCACCCAAGTTTAGTCGCTATCAGACGAATAGTATCTGAACGCATACGGGACTATGTTGAAACACTTCGCGCGTCGTCGCTCATTTGTTTAATCTACTTGTGCGATACCATATTGTAAAGTGGATTTACTAACCCAGAAACCTTTCCTGAAGTGTACACAACATCTCACCCAAGTTTCATCGCTATCAGACGAATAGTATATGAACGCATACGGGACTTTGCAGAAACGCTTCGCGCGTCGTCGCTCATTTGTTGAATCTACTCGTGCACTACCTATTATAACATGGATTTACTAAGCCAGAAAAATTGCCAGTAGTGTACACAACCTCGCACCCAAGTTTCATCGCTATCGGACGAATGGTATGTGAACGCATACAGGACTATGTTGAAACGCTTCGCCCATGGTCGCTCATTTGTTGAATCTACTCGTGCGCTACCTATTGTTAAGTGGATTTACTAAGCCAGAAACCTTCCCTGAAGTGTACACAACATCTCACCCACGTTTCATCGCTATCAGACGAATAGTATATGAACGCATACGGGACTTTTTTAAGGATTCGCGTGCCGTCACTCATTTGTTGAATCTACTCGTGCGCAACAACATTCATATTTTTTCACCTTTTAAACCTTCTCTGGACTTCCAAAAATAATTCAAGACCAAAATTAGCCAAATCGGTCCAGCCGTTCTCGAGTTTTAGCGAGACTAACGAACAGCAAGTCATTTTTATATATATAGATATCATTTATATCTGAATTTTGGGTATGCATGTATCGTTATAACATATTATTTAATATGCTATTCAAACATAAAGATCATTTTTATTTATTTTCATTGTGGAAAATATATCCCCACATCTGTATTCAAAAATAATGGAATAAAACTTATACGTCACTCGAGGGTCATTTTTGACCCCTACGTCTCGCTAACTAGTGTCAGTCATTCCATCTTTCAAGTGTTACTCATAATGGTCGCCAGCTAGTAAGTTGGCCAAATGATCCACTCGGGTGCAATGTATAATTGGGGCAGCTAATGCGGCTTCAAGAATTTCATAAGAATCAGAAACCTTCTCACTTAAAATTCATAGCCGTGGTTCATTCTTTGAGCTGTTCCGTCCACTTTCCACACCTTGCATTTACCCTTCCCTCCCTATTACTGTTCCCCGTATCTCTTTGATATTTAATACATTGCTATTTTTTTTGTCTACCTTTCTATATGTCAACCTTAGTTTACGCTCATCTTTTCACTTTTTTCACTTTTTCTCCTATTGTGTTCCTTCACAAGACGTCTAAGTTTCTCAACTGACTGAGGAAATATGGATTTTGTGTATGAGGCTTGTAGAGATGGGCCACCAGCTCTCCTGAATCCAATGTCAAAAGCTTCTTACTCGTTTTTATTTTTACGGGGTGGAAACGCAATCCCCTTCGGGGGAATCTCCAAGAACCTGACGTGAACGCCAAAGCGCCCTGTGTCATATAGGCCCATTGGTGTTCTTTTTTCTCTTTTGCTTATTCCTTCTTGTGCTGCAGCCCATTGAATGAAAGTTATCGCAAACTTGTGCGCATTGCCCCGGAAGGACTGGATATTCTTGTGGTCTTGTACCGTGTTAAAGTAAGGTAAATATATGAGCGTTTCGCTTGCTTCCATTTCCTAGCGTCTCTAAAGACTAAAGAAATAGCACATTTACTGAGATATATATTTATAGAAATTTTAGAAAACATTTCTCAGTGTTGTCTTCGTAATACAGGAAATGAATTAGTTTTCAATCGGTCGGGTGGGAAATGACATTTAACTACTCACACCTACTTACCTAAATTAGATGAAGTGCATAAAATAATATATAATCCATGTAATCCTTCCCAGATTGGTAGGTATAAGTAGATGTGGCATTCCCGCCCACCTGGTGCTGTTGCGACTAGCATTCATAACTGTCACCCCGAAGCTTTGGGTTCAACTTGACGCTCTGCAAATTAATTAAAATCTTTTTTGAGGGTTTGTAAATAGAGCACTTAGCCTTGTAAGGAAAAGTTGAGAAGAGGCGGGTTTGAATCCCACCTCAGCCATCCTGGAAGTGGTTTTCCGTTGTTTTCCACGTCTACACCAGGTCAATTCCATGATAGTGCCTAATTTAAGGCCAGGGGCGCCTACTTCCCAATCCTCATGTGAATTAAAAATACATACATTTATACAGTCACCACAATAACACAGGTTATAAGACAAATTTTACACACACACACTCAAGTACACGGGGCTACATGACCATGATGTTGCAAAGCTTCTCAATGAATCAACAACAATAACATATTTGTCTATATTCCGGTATATTTCATCATTATTTCTTAATTTTCCGAATTGGTGTATTTTCCGTAATTATTATATAAATATAATAATCTTATTATACGAGGGCCGTTTTATAAGTCATATCCGTTGTGATATTACGCCATTGCAGCGCTGCGGTTGGCATTCCGTGCAGGTGCGCTGTGTACCTGCATCTATTGGAAAGGCTGAGAGGCCATTACGGCATCAGTCGCCCTTGTGTGGGTGTGTTGACAAGCTTTTGAAATGACATCGCCGATCGCGAGTTCCGCCAACTGGTAGACAAGAGAGAAAACGCCCCTGTAAGATATGCTGCCATCTGGCCACCACTGTCAGGCAAATCGTATATGCCCAGGAGAACTCCTAAACATTCGGAGTTCTCCTGAGTAAGCACGCGATTTGCTTTTCTTGAAAAGTCAACGGAAATATATTTTTGTTTATAAAGTGCTTTTCGACAATTAACAAGACGATAGCCCCTGGCAGAACTGTGCAGCGTACAGCCCGCATAGCACTAGAGCCTTGCGGGTAGTCTGTACACATGGATCGCACACAACCCATTATGCGAGAGTTCTCGCTCGGGTTCGCTAGTAATAATAATTATAATTATTATCGTTGTTGTTCTTTAACGTATTTATTGAGACTGTTTTGCCTTTCAGTGTCTAGTCTGGTCTGTAAAACTCTGTTTGCGAACAATTCACCTCCATGATCTCCTATTAGCAGTTAGCCCTTTGGCTTTCTCTGCCTTTACAGGTCTCACTTTGAAATCGTTCAACACTGAATCTAATTATCGCCACTATGGTCTACTTCTGCTTCTCTTCCACATTACAGTCGAACTCATTAACCTCTCAAGTAATCTCTCGTCCCCCGTTCTCTTCACATAACCCCACCATATGAGCCGGCCCCTACGAACAGCTTCAACTAGCGCGTTCATTTTATACTTAGCATTTATATCTTTATTACGAGTACCTTCCTGTCATTGCTCCCATCTATTTTACCCATAAATAATTCGTGATAACCTCATATTATCAGTTACCTGTAGCTTATGTATCATATATCCTGAATCTACTCAGCTCTCAATTCCGTACAGCAAAGTCGGTCTAGTAGTACAGTACAGCTGCACAGAAGAAACCCCTTTTGTTCCAAAAGCCGTGCTATGGTTGGCTTTTATTAAATCGTTAGAAAATCACAAGAAAAGCTTAACTCTAAATTTCTGAATAATTTGCATGATCATTTTGTCGGAAAACAAAACAAAAAAAGTGTTCTTCTCTGAATCGGCGTATTTTAAAGAAAAGGTTTTTAATCAAAAATGTAGAGGACATTGCCACCTACAATTTGTCTCATTGAGGTCATGTCATACGTTTTGAAATGCAGAAGCTAGGTGGCGCCAAAGTTTCCATAAAAGTGTTCTTTCACTTTTTGTCCTAGAAAACATGTTTTGTTCACAAAAGAGTGGACCAGAAATTTGTTCCTCTCAAAATTGTCTACAACATTTAATGAAACATTTTTTCCTCCGACTTACAGTTCCAAAGTTATAGTCTGCCGAAGTGTGAAAATTGTACGACACCGGTCGTGGTCTAAACTATGCCCACCGCTCTCTCCGCAGTAACAATAGTAGCCTTGACTACGCAGCTTTGCATTTGCTGCGCTATAACTTTGGAACGGTAAGTCGGAGGAAACAAACGTTTAAATAAATGTTGCAGTCAATTTTTAGAGGAACAAATTTCTGATTCACTCTTTTGTGAAAAAAAAAAAAAAAAAAAACATTGTTTCTAGGACAAAAAGTGAAATAACACTTTTCTGGAAACTTTGGCGCCTCCTAGCTTCTGCATTTCAAAACTTATGACTTGACCTCAATGAGACAAATCGTAAGTGACAATGTCCTCTACATTTTTTGTTTAAAAAAACTTTCCTTTAAAATACGTAGATTCAGAGAAAAACGCTTTTCATTGTTTTGAATTTTCCGACAACATGATACTACAAATTATTCCGAAATCTAGAGCTAAGCTTTTTTATGTTTTTCTAACGATTTACAAAAAGCCAACCATAGCACGGTTTTTGGAACAAAACCATTCCAGATGTACTGTACTAAAAACACTGAGCAATGTAAGAAGGATTTCGTGGCTACACTAATTTCTTTCTTGCAACTGACAACTCACTGCATTGACTTTTCTGCACCTTGACTGTATTTCCTTCCCCAAACTGCCATCCTGAGAGAATACACAGCAAATGTATTTAAAAGAGTTCCAAAAGGTGTCAGCTCTTTCTGCAACAACATGATTACAATCAAAACTAACGTCACTTATTGCTAAAGTCCGGGCTTCCAAGAATTCGCTCCATAAAATGCAATCGAAGTTCCAAATGTGTCAGCTCATTCTATTCTGTATTTAGAAAACATCACCCAACAGGTGAAAATTTGAAGGTCACATCAAAGCAAAGCTACAAAATTTACTAGTTACTTTGAAGAGGAAGTTACCAGATGAGGAACATTACAAAATTTCATAAATTTTTACAAAGGATTATTATGCAATAATGCAAATTTTCATACAGTAGATTTTTTCAAAGAATTATTAATATTTTTCTTAATTATTTATTAAAACTTATGTAAGTACATCCATTTACTTAGTTTAAGTATACTTAGGATAAGTTCGGTTAAAGTGCTGATGAAGAAACCAACGTGTTTCGAAACATGTTCACATAGTCTATAAAATATATACAGTTAAGTGTTTTTTTTGGTATTGATTTGGCGAATATATAACATAAGTGGTTTTTAATTATTCAATCAATACGGATTTACACAATTTGCTATTGTGGCAAATATTTTTGCTTACAGCAAATGTATTTAAAATGTTCCACTCGCTTCAATTTAGTTTCTTAATTATTTTTCTTCTTCTTTCTCCGTTAGGGTCTTCTGAGGACCACGAACCAATTTCAATGTTTAGTCCTTTGTTGTTCTTTCTTCTTCCTCCAGTGCTCCTTCATCTTTTCGCTGTGTGTCTCTTTTCTTTCTTCCGACCAGTTTGAGCCTGTTTTCTAATATTGCCTTCCTTGGAGTCCTTCCATTCCCAATACCTTTTTTTTCTTCAAAATTTCTCTCTCTAGTGCATCTTCTTCTCTTTCTAAATCTTTCTTTATTTCTTGAAACCAGGCTGCTGTCAATTTCTTTTTCCAAAGATATTTAAATATCTGTTTGTTTAACCTGCTATCATTCATTCTATATACATTTCCGAAAAATAACAATCGCCTCTTTTTTATTGTCTCAGTTATGTTTTCAATATTCCGATATATTTCTTCGTTACTTCTTAATTTCCAAAACTCTGTAGTTCTTAATGGACCGAGAATTTTACGCATAATTTTTATTTGTGATACTGCTAAATTATCCAATTAATAATTTAGTATTAGACATTCACTGGCATATAAGCATTCTGGTTTAATTACTGTTCTATAGTGCTGTATTTTCAATTTCTTAGATAAACATTTCTGGTTATAGATATTCCTGGGTATACCATATGCTCATTGAATATTGTGCACTCTTTCTTCTACAGCAGACTTTTCTAAGCCTTTCTTCTGAATTATTTCCCCCAAATATTTGAACCTATCTACATTCTTAATTTGGCCAACTGTGGACAGCGTGTAACTTATTGCTATCTGGCCAATTTTCTTCTCTCTTCCCAGAACTTCTTCATTCTTTCAATCCTTAATTTTCTCTACTCCTCAGTTATTACGGGCTCGGGCCTGTTCTTCAGTTGCTCTTCGTGAAATCTGTGATTATCTACTTGAATTCTGTACTTCTTCCTGTCGAGGATCAAATCAGATGTAATATTAATTTCGTTTGTGTCCTTAATAATCTCCTCCATCCATTTCGTCGTCCTCCTCAATACAATTATATACTCAATTATTCTTTTTGTCAATAGTTTTTCGTCCATTCTTACTAGATGTCCGCATAATTTCAGTCTTAGTTTTTGCACTGTGTCCGTGATCTTTTCGGAATGATTGTAGAGATCCTCATTTATCTCTTTTTCCATGGTCCGTCTGTGGTCTTCTGCGGTCCAATAATTTTCCTCAACATAATCTTACTATACTTATATTAGCAAGCCGACCCGGCTTCACCCGGGAACAGTTATGAGTGCTTTACGTGATAAGCGCTTTTTTTTCCAATGTCATTGAACAACGACCAATATCCGTTTTACGTCTCGGCATGATGGGTTAAATCACTGATTGGACTATTAATTATATTATCATGGAGATGCATGTGCAACGAATTCTTGTCAGACGTAATTTAAGAATGGCGAGATGCATGAAACACAAATCCCCCTTCCGTTCAATCTTAACTCGACTGTGAATTTTGCGGAACGAAAAGTTCATAGGCGAAATGAAGAAAAGCCGAGTTGCACTTCCAGGGAAACTCCAAACATATCCACTCTTCTCTAGCGTTTTTAACTCAACACGACTCGACAGTTTGCTGCTGGCTGTATCTGGGGCAATACGCTCGTCCGCTAGCTAAGCTGTAACTGGGGTGATAGACTCGCCCCTAGCTAGCTCGTAAACTGTCGCCTCAGTAACTGAATGGAGATTGTTGGAAGAAAGGCAAACGTAAAAACACTTATAGTAGGCGATGTATTGAAGATAGACATATGCTCTCGCGGACTTTTTTGTGGAACTTTTCATGCTGAACAATTCTTACTCATAGTATTTAGATATTTTTAACGGTTTGCCCAGCGTAAGCTTACAAAGCACTCGGACGCCAGTTTTTTTCGACTTTTCCACTGAAATCGTTACAGCTCGGCTTCTTTTGATCTTAAATAAATTATTTTCAACAGAAATAATCCTCGAGATATCCTTTACAGATTGGTGGAAACCGCATCAAAATCTATCCAGTGGTTCTCTAGTTTACCCGTAACAAACAGGAATCGGGGACTTTGTTTTATACTAAGTAGATATAATACGCTAAGGTGTATGATTCACAAAACGAAAGTTCCTAAACCAGAGGGAGTTAAGAGGTGTGGTTTGTACAAAAATATTTCAAATTGTCTCCATAGTACAGGAAAATTCTTGCATTTCTTGAAATGTCAACGGATATATATTTATTTGTTTATAAAGTGCTTTTAAACAAATAAACAAGACGATAGCCCAAGGCAGAACGGTGTCGCGTACAGCCCACATAACAATAGAGCCAGGTGGGTAGTCTGTACACATGGGGCTCACACTACTTATTATTATTATTAATATTATTATTGTTATTATTATTCCACCTCCATATACGACGCTGTCTAAGGTTACTTGCCGACATTTCCCCTGGTGGGAATGTTTCCTTGTTTGTACGTAACGTGCATTCTGGTCCATTTATAATAATAATGTCGGTAAATCCCTTAAAGGTGGTGTGCAACTGAGTCCATAATTATTCTCTTTGTTGTCGAGTGGTAGACGGTGCAGCTACGTTAACCTAGATCAGGACGGTTCAGGTTTATGACCGCTATTCGGGGCACGGCGAAGTATACTCCAGGGATACTCAGCCACAACATTCAAAGCAGGACTGTGCAATTCTCAACAGACTCGTTGCATGGAGCTGATGGGATTACCAAGGGAGAAATATTGAATTGCAACACGATGCATTACTGACCTCACTAAAATTGAGAACATCAAAGTGCGATTTCTGAAACGAGCCCTTGGCTCAGGAAAATTTGCACCAAACAGAATGATATACGTCCTAACAAGGGAAACGTTCTTCCTCCAAGACCTAAGAGCCAAACTCCAACTACCATCTACTGGACCTTATAACAAATGCATAGCAGTGTGAAAACGAAAACCAGAGGATATCGACATCAACTTCTTTGGGACGGATGCAATGCTCAACAGAGGCTGGTCCAGAACCAACTAGACACAAAGACATGCTCTCATAAGACTGGCAATACAGGGTTATCACCATAAACAGCGTGCGAACAAAAAGTTTCATCAGGCCAACGATGCAATAAGAAATGTGAACAGTGTCACTTTACGACCGGCAAGAACAGAACGAAATCCCTTCACTTTTATAGTGAAGAAAAATAAAGAAATATATTAAATGCCCATTTGGGCGCACCTTTATAATAATAATAACAACAAGATGCATCCACCACAAAGATTGCATTTCAATACACGAAAGCAAATCGTCCAGTGCTTGCTCCCTTTTCGTTTTCATCCACATTAATCAAGGGGAAATAATATCAGCTCGAAGATTTGCTGATGTTATTGTCACTTTAGGCAATTCACCAGAGGATTTGAATTAATTGCTTCATGATGAAAATCAACAAATGTAAAACAAAACAAGTAGATCCGTGAAGAACTATACAGCCTATTTTCATATATCCTGCTCATGTTAATTGCTTCTATCAACATACAAAATTTCAGTTTAATTGCTGTAACAGATTCGTAGATATTGAGAACCGTCTAAATATTTCAGATGGTCGCCAGGTTGGATTTTTATTTTTGTACTATTACATTAAGATTATTGTGTACGGGTGGTATTCAAACTTATATCGCATGATTAGAACACAAGAAGTAAAAACGAGATTTTAAAATTACGCACAGCAGCCATCTTATGATTATGCAAACTATTGAAATAAATTAGATGCCAGTGGATCAACATTTGTATAAGCATTTAATGTGCAACGTTTCACGGCACTCGGATAGTTAATTCGCGAGAAACGTCCATTTAAATATTTATATTTCGCGTCGCCGCCATGTTGGATTTGTGCTCACCAGGTTACTGAAAGTCCTATAGGTGAACATATGTTCATAGTCTCTATGAACATAAAAAAATCAGTTTGGTTGCTGTAAAAGATTCATAGATATTGAGAACCGTCAAAATATTTCGGAAGCTCGCCATTTAGGATTATTATATGTATAGGCCATAGAGTTATGTACCATTCAAGGACAATTATTGCCTAGGTTCATTATTCAAACTTTCACTTCGATCGCATGATTACGACACAAGAAATAGAAACTTAATTTTAAAATTTCGCACAGCCGCCATCTTGATGTTATATAAACAATTGAATTAAATTAGATGGCAGTGCATTACAATCTGCAAAATCATTTTCTGTACCACATTTCACTGCGCTCAGAGAGTTAAATCACGAGAAAAGTCTATTAAAATATTTCAAATTCGCTTGGTCGCCATGTTCGTTTTATACTTTACAGGTTTATGAAATATACATAGGTAAACTTGTATCAGTACCCTTCATCACCGTACAAAATTGCAGGGTGATATCTGTAATAGTTTCGGAGATATAGAATGTCAGTGAAATATTTCGCACAGCCGCCATTTTGAGGTTATGTAAACAATTGAACTAAATTGGACTCCAGTGCATTACAATGTGTATAAACATTTACTGTACCAAGTTTCATTACGTTTGGATAGTTAAATCGCGAGGAAAGTCTATTTAAATGTCTCAAATTCGCTTGACCGCCATGTTGGTTTTGTAGTCACCAGGTTTTTGAAAGTCTCATAGGTGAACTTCTAGTAGTGCCCTCTATCACCGTACACAATTTCAGGGCGATATCGGTAATAGTTTCGGAGATATTGAATGCTTGTTAAATATTTCGCACAGCCGCCATGTTGGATTGGTGAGAAGTAACAAAATTTGAAGGGCACGGTCGAGGTCGCTGGGGATTGTGCTATGAACTTACCGAGTTTCATTGAAATCGCTCCAGCCGTTTAGATTTTATTAGGGGGGGACACACCACACACACACACATACACACATACACACACCGACAAAAGGTGATCTCATAAGCCTATTTTTTAATATTGAAAATAGGCTAAAAGTAATGGAGTGAAGCCGAAAGAACTCAGAAACCCCTGTTGACGTGAAATTGGCAGCTGAAAGTCTAAAGGACGTCGGAAACTTTTGCTACATAAGAAGCAAAATAAACTGATGGACGCAGTAAAGAGGATTTAAAAAGTAGGTTCGTTCAGGCAAGGAAAGCATTTCTACAGAAAATAAATCTATAGATTTAGGTATTAGAGTGTCATTTTCGAAAGCATTTGTCAGGAGCGTGGTATCCTATCGAAGTGAAACTTGGACTGTTGGTGCAGCAGGAAAGAGGTGAATACAAGCATTTGAAATGTGGTGTTACAGGAGAATAACGGAGAGCAGATAGCTAGGCCAGTGAAGTCAGTTGAAGTGAGCGGACGTCTTTTCCTGTTGCTGATAATAATGGGCTGCTTGGTGGAGGTTTATCACGCGAGGATTGGGTCGTGGAATGCCAGGATGGTTAAGTGGAACCGGGCCTCCCAATGCATGTGTGCTACATCGGGTCCGAGCAACTTGTTGTTCATCGCCCTAGTAATAGCAGCGTTATTAGTTATTCGAGGAGTGGAAGTAAATCCAGGTCCTGCTACTTCTAGTGTTACCCAGGTGTATGTAAAGTGTTCTGCGTGTAACACAGTTTTGAAAAACGGAGTGATGTGCGGTTTGTGCGAGACATGGTTTCACTTCAGCTGTGATGCAGGTAACTGGTTCTTTAAAAGCTGTGACAATCCTGAACTTTTGAGACAGATCATTCATTCATTCATTCATTTCTTTTATTTCTCCATGGTAATATGTTAATATACATATGGGAGTCGTCAAATCATAAAAACATAAATATACATAAAAACATAATTATACATAAAATACAAAATTACCGGGGTACAGGTAAATACAATAATCAATATACAAACACTTACATCTCTATGCACATTGTCTCGAATTCTTCCACGGAAGACATTGCCTTGTCTGTGAGCCACTTTTTTAAATTTTAATTTAAATGTGGAAATGGTTCTGACATTTCTTAGAGTTAGGGGCAACAAGTTAAAATATTTGGAGGCAGTATACAAGGGATCTATTTTTTCTGAAAGCTCCTCTATAATATTGACAGTGAACATCCATTCTGCTTCTAGTGTTGTACGTATGTAGATCAGAATTTTGTACAATATTAACATTTCCAGTTAGAATTTGTATCTTAATATACATAGAACAATTGAGTAAATACAATGATGGTAATGTCATTGTTCTGAATTTTTTAAAATAATCCCTACAAGATGTTAGAGGGTGTAAACCAGACATAACATGGATTGCTCTCTTCTGCAGGATAAACATATTGCTTAAAACTTCCTTTGTTGCACTGCCATATAGATTTATTCCATAAACCAGGTGGGAGTGAAACAGAACTTGAAAACAGGATAGTAATGTTAACTTCCTGTCTTAGCTGCATTAATACAAATATTGCACTGCCTAATTTAGATTGTAGTTTAATTATGTGCCTTTTCCAACTAAGATCTGTTTCCATTGTCATACCAAGAAAGGTTTGTTCATCGGTGCTCTCCATTTGTTGTTGGTTTAGTACAATGCTTGGATTAATATCTGACAGTTTTGAAGTATACATCCTAAAATGAATATAATGAGTCTTTTTAATGTTTGGTTTTAGATAGTGAGCTTCTAAGTATGTTTCCAGTTTATGTATTGAATATGTAATATTGTTTTTGTAATGTTTTGTAATTTTTACCTCTAATTAAAATGGTAATGCCATCAGCATATAGTACAGTCCAGGGATCTTATTATACAGGATTTTAAGGCAAAGCTTAACTGATCGGAGGAGACGTTAAAGGATCTGACGGAGCGTATTCCAGGGAACGAAGCTACAAACCAGGCTGTGGTAACTGAGGATGACGTTATTATAATGGGTGATTCTATGATATTAATTGTTTTTAAGGCAACACTGAATAATGGCTTCAAAAATATATTTATAGTAGACCATTGAAAAGGTGAGTGCTTCCTGAGAGATTACCGGATCGTATCGTGGGAAGGCTGCTACAAGCAATCAAACGTATAACTTGGCTGCAGTGAACGTTGATGGCTAGATGAGTTTTAGTTTTAAAGTTGTCACAAGAGTGAGGCATTATTGCTCATTATTTTATCAATGGGCCATATGTTAATGGCCATAAACTGGGTGGGTGGGTGGGATTCAGTTGGATGGAAAGCAGTTAATATTATGCTCATGACCTGCTTTTAATGACTGACTCTGTACAAAGTTTAAAACCTAACGTACCAGAACTTGAACAGAAATGTACAGAATATGATATACAATTCGGCACTTAAAAGCGAAGCTGATGTCTGTAGTAGGGCTGGTATTTTTAATCGTTTAATTTCATTTATCGAATGCTTGCCACGGTGGGTGAGTGGTTAGCGTTTCGGTCTACTAACCACAAGCTTGCAAGTTCGCTCCTGGCCGTGGTAAGTGATTTTGGAAAGGCGACAAAAATCACGATACGCATGTTATACGTTGTTGGCATGTTGAAGAACCCGTTTGAATTCAGTAGGCCGTGTTCATAATGTCAAAATTTATCTCGGGATTTTCCGCCATCACAAAGTTCCTCATTCCTCTACTAGAAAGCGCTATAGTGTCAAGCAGCTCAGATATCTAACCTCCTTGACTATCATAGCGCTTCAAGGAGAATTAAAATTCGATATGCAAGTTGCCCATATTACGATTAGTTTATTGTGTGTTTAATCGATTTGTCGTTTAATCGATTAATTGGTTGGTCGAATAGTAGATTGTGTTGTTGATTAGTCGATATACTTAGCCTTTTTCATTACGCTCTTTAAAAGCAAAAGAGACATGTAATTATTTAAAATGTGTTGAATCATATATTTTCAAATAATGTACCTTCTTTGAAAAATTAGGCTAAAACAAAGTCCTGTCCTGTCTTAAAATTGTTAACAGTGATGAAGATCTCAAAATATTTGTTGAAAACTATTCGTTTTCTTTTTTCCAAATCCTTCCCAATTTGATTGATGTCTGTCCTTCCACTGTCCCTGACTCTTATTTGCTTATTTTAACTGAAACAAGGAGGCCTCCGCTGCTTAGGCGGCAGCACGCCGGCCTCTCACCGATGGTCCATGGTTCAAATCCCGGTCACTCCATGTGAGATCTATGCTGGACAAAACGGAGGCAGACAGGTTTTTCTCCGGGTACTCCGGTTTTCCCTGTCAAAATTTTATTCCAGCAACATTCTCCACTATCATTTAATTTCATCCGTCATTCATTTAATCATTGCCCCAGAGGAGTGCGTCAGCCCTCGGCAGCCGGCACAGTTCATATCCTCGCCGCTAGATGGAGGGGCTTCATGCATTCCATTACTGACTCGGTCGGAGACTGGAAGCAGGCTGTGCATTTTCATTTTCAACTGAGCCAAGGAAGGGCACTTTGTATATTTAAGAAAATATTCACTTTTATAGATTTCTATTCATCATTCCAAAAATAAATGTAACTCAACATAAGCGAAACATTCTCATTTTTTTTATCTCGTGTCTATTTTTTTGGTTATCCGTTTAACCTACTACTTGGTTAGTCGATTAATCGATTGAACAGCCAGTCAATTAATCGAATAATTGTTTCCGATTAATTTCAAATAAATTGATTAATCGATTATTAATTGATCAACCGAACATAGCTTATTGCCATCTCTAGTCTTTAGGGAGAAAACACAAATTAGGATGCCAGGCAAGAGAAAATAATTGGAGCAGGTAGGCTACTTTAGTATCTGGGATGTGCATACTTTCAGGATGGTAGTAGGCAACAGTGGAATAGATAAAATACAAGGTGCACAAAAAAGTAAAAAAATAACTCTTTAGATAAAAGTAGTTTCTGAACATGCCTACGAAAAATATTCTCTATTTTTCCACCTGATGAGAACCACGTTTAATGCGCTGCATTTTCCACTTAAGTGGCGATCAAGTTTTAAAGTTTACACTCTTGTACAAAGCGGCATTCTTGTACGAGAACAAGTCTCAGGTAGACCCCGAAGCTCCGGACTTTGGTGGCGAGGACAGTGGCATGTTGATCTGCTATGCCCAAGATCACATAGATTTATGACACGTAGAAGATAAATTAATGTTATTGGTTTTACGTCCATTTTAACTACCCTAGCTTTTAGAGACGCTGGGGTGCCGGAATTTTGCCCCAAAGGAGATATTTTACCTGCCAGTAAATCAACTGAGATGGGTCCCTGCAACCTTGGGCCCAGCAAGCGAGAACGTTACCACTGAACCACGCACCGAGTTGCACGTAAAAGAACCTGCCTCTACAATTGATTAGAAACGCTTTCTCAAGTTCTAACGTTCGCCGCTAGGTGTTAATGAAAGTAGCATCTGATAATCAAAGTTGGAACTACTTGAAATTGAGCTTGTTGGGAGCCCTCTGGCGTTCAGTAAATAGGTTGAAATTCATATATAATTAATGAATAAAATATTTTCTCTGTTTATTGCATTGTTTACTAACAGTTTTAGTTATTTGTTAATACCTCAATTGAGCTATTTACATGAATATATTCAATTTTAAAATTGACACTGGACTAAAGCAAGAAGTGTGTTGTCACCATTATTGTTCGTAATGGTGAAGGATGACATCATGAAGGCAGCAATGAAAGAATATAGTAGGGCAAAGATGAAGGTAATGTTGTTTGCAGACGACGTTGTGATCTGGGGCGAGGACGATATGGAGGTACAAGAACAATTAGACGTAATAAATGAAAAGATTGAGCAATGGGGATTGAAGATAAATTTGGAGAAGAGTAAAACAGTGGTGATGAGTAGAGATAAGAAGAAGGAAAAGGAGCAATCAAAGTAGGAGATAAGGAATTGGAAGTAGTAAAACACTCCAAATACTTGGGAAGTGAACTGACTGAAGATGGAAGACTACAGTAGATTTGGAAATTAGCAGAAGAATCCAACTCGGGAGTGCTTTTTACCAAAAGGTACGGGGACTAGTATGGAACAAGGATATACCAATTAAGGCTAAAGAAGTTATGTACAAAGCATATTATGTTCCTATAATGACATATGCAGCAGAAACTTGGACAATGACTAAGAGGGATGAGAGCAGACTACAAGCAGCTGAGATGAGATTCCTGAGAAGTATGGTCCAGAAAACGAGGAGGGACAGAGTGAGAAATGAAGATATACGGAAAGAACTGGGAGTACAGAATCTCAATGACAAACTGGTGCAAAACAGATTGAGATGGTTTGGAAATGCCAAAAGGATGAATGAAGTAAGGCTACCAAGACGAGCACTGGAACGACGGATGACAGGGAAGAGAGGACGAGGAAGATCAAGAATGCGTTGGATGGACTCGGTGGAGAATAGTAATAGAAAACGGAACTTGGATTGGAACACTGTGTCGGAAGAGGAATGGTGGAACGACAGAACAAACTGCAGAGGAACCATATTTGCCCCCACCCAGTGTCTACTGGAAAAGGGGAAATGATGATGATGATGATCATGATGATTCAATTTCAGAGAAAAACTTAAATCTTAGACCACTTTGCTTAGGAAGTATCTTTCGGTGTCTGAAAGCTTGCCTGTTGAAATCAATTGGGGAAATTTGGTCTAAGTTTGACAACTTGGTCTCAGATAATGAATTAGGCTACTGAGGGTTTAACTATTGTTGTTTTACCTTGTCTAGGAAGCTTATATAATATACTGCATTCTGTTACAAGCAACACATTTATTTACTTAAAAATGAAGCGTGTAGTGCCATAATAGTAACAGAATATCATTACATATTCACAAATGACTTATAACTGAAAAGAAATACTGAGCATCATTAGGATTATCTTCTTTATATTGCAGTACATCTTCCAAAGTTCTAATCCTATCGATATCCCAGTAATGAGGCCACGATAAAAGTAGTGGTGAATCGGTGGTATGGAACATAGCAAGTTCAACATATCCCTTTACTTTTGTTCTCTCTTGTAACTGGATATGGTAAAACTGGCTCATTACCTTTCCCCGAACTTGCCAGCTTATTAATATCAGTATCAACACTACAACTTTCCATTAGTCATTAACATCAATGGCTACTTCTATCAGCAGTCATATCACGCTAATGGACAACATAGTTCCAGGCAAACTGGTTATACCTTTGTGTCTTCTGAATAAACAGCTCGCAGCAATCAGACACACGATGAAACACTGTTAACTATAAACCCAACGGTTTATTCCATTTTACTACAAAGTGCGTCTGTCCATTCAGAATTCAGGTATTGAATTATCTCAATTTTTAACAAGTAGTTCCGTGAAGAACTATATAGCCTATTTTCATATATCCTACTTACGTTAATTGCCTCTACCAACATACAAAACTTCAATTTCATTGCTGTAATAGCTTGCCCGGTGGGTGAGTGGATAGCGTGTCTGTCTACAAACCCCAAGATTGCAGATTCGCTCCTGGCCGTGGTAAGTGATTTTTTTGAAAGGCGGCAAAAATACGACACGCATGTCATACGATGTTGGCATGTCAAATAACCCATTTGAATTCAGTAGGCCGTGTTCATAATGGCAAAATTAATCTCAGAAGTTTCCGCCAACACAAAGTTCCTCATTTCTCTACTAGAAAGCGCTATAGTGTTCAAGGAGCTTAGATATCTAACCTCCTTGACTTTCATAGTGATTCAAGGAACAACGAAATTTGACATGCAAGCTACCCTCTGGATGTCAAATTACAAAGCTTGCACCTGGCACCCAAGGCCATACGATATTATTATTAGTATTGCTGTAATAGATTCGCAGATTTCGAAAACCATCTAAATATTTCGGATGGTCGCCATGTTAGATTTTTATATATACCTTAGAGTTATGTACTATTACATGAAGATTGTGTAGGTGTATTGATCAATCTTCAATCCCATGATTAGGACACAAGAAATAAAATCGAGATTTTAAAATTTCGCACAGCCACCATTTTGTGGTTATGAAAACAATTGAAATAAATTAGATGCCAGCGGATTAAAATGTTTATAGACATATAGCCTACCGTACCAAGTTTCGCTGCATGCGGATGGTTAAATCGCGAGAAACTTCCTTTTAAATGTATAAATTTCGCATCGCCGCCATGTTGGATTTTATCTCGCCAGGTTATTGAAATACCCATAGGTGAACTTATGTTTATAGTCTCTATCAACATACAAAATTTGAGGGTGATTGCTGTCATAGATTAATAGATATTGAGAACCCTCTAAATATTTCGGTTGGTCGCCATGTTTGATTTTAATATATGTAGACCATAGAGGCATGTACTATACTTGAGGATTATTGCGTAGGTTCATTATTCAATCGTCGACTTCGATCGCATGAATAGGACACGAAATGAAAACGTAATTTTAACATTTCGTACAGCCGCCATCTTCAGGGTAAGTAAACAATTGAACTAATTTAGATATCACTGCATTGAAATGTTTATAAATATTTGCTTTACCATATTTCATTGCGTTCGGATGGTTAAATCGCGAGAAAAGTCTGTTTAAATGCATCAACTTCGCTTCGCCACCATGTTTGTTTGGTAGTTAACAGATATTTGATAGTCTTATAGGTGAACTTTTAGTAGTGCCCTTTATCACCGTACAAACGTTCATGGTGATATCAGTAATAGTTTCGGAGATATAGAATGCCGAAGAAATATTTTGCGCAGCCGCTATGTTGGATTGGTGAGCTGTAATAAAATTTAAAGGGCTCGTTCGGGGTCGAACAAAATAGTATGAGTTTCATTGGAATTGTTCCTGCCGTTTAGATTTTATTAACGACACACACACAAACGCGTGACAAAAGGTGATCTCATTAGCCTATGTTTTCGTAAATGAAAATAGGCTAAAAGGAATTGACTCATACCACTTTCCAAATCACCCGTCCGTATGACAGAATCAGGTAAATTAGTACCCAATGAATAATACATAACTTTCCAAGTGCCTCGAGCTAAGTTAGGTCGCTTATCAAAATTGTTTGTCAAGATATTTCAGTTTAATTAAGTGGTGAACAAATTCTTCCTAACTATTATATTACTAGAAGGCCTATGCGAGACGAATCTCGCGTGTTAAACCAATCACCTGGCTCAACGTGAAATAGCTGTGACAGGATCTATCGTCTTGTTAATTTGTTCAAACAGTCTGGCTCCGTGGCTCAGCGGTAACGTTCTCGCCTGAAGTTCCTAAGGTTGCAGGATCGATTCACGGCGCTGTTATCTGGTATGTGAGGGTGCGCAAATGCGAGGGAGCCGTATCAATAGATATACTGGCACGTTAAAGAACTCCTTCGGAGCAAAATTATGGCATTCCGGCGTCTCTCACGGCCGCAATAGTCAAAAGGGACGTAAAACAAATAACACGATTATTATTGTTTTTTTAGGAAATTGCTGCTATTTATAAACTCGGAATGCAATTCGACACTGCTGCGTACAATTCTCTTTCTTTTGGACGGTAATTTCCCACGATCGGATACTTGAGTCCCATGTGTATAGACTACCTTCTTTGCTGTACTGTTATGTAGAGCGTGCGACGCGACATACTTCTGACATGAGCTATTGAGTTGCTTATTTATCTAAACGCACTTTATGAATATTCCGTTAACCTTTCTAGGAATGTAAGATTTTTCCTGTACTGAGATGATTCGGAAGATTTTGGCACAAACCGCTCCTTCTGACTCCCTCTGACTTAACAGCTTGCGTTTTGTGAAACATACACCTTAGTAAAGACCCCACTGATGAGTCAGCTTGGTGTTTCTAAGCGAAACCGCACACAAGACATTGCACAAACCTAGAAAAATTGCTGAGTTTTATACACCTTAGTGTTTTATACCTGGGACGTTAAAAATGATTGGCACTACATTTGTTTTCGTTCACATGAACCATTTATTGAACAAACTCATTCAGATTACATTACAGGTATTCTCGGCCAATATCTACACACTTTGTCCATCGTTCTGGCAGCTTTCGTATTTGCGTAGCAAACCATTCTTTGGGGGTATCCCAGTGCCACTGTTGGACAACTGCATGGAGTTCATCATTGGTGGTGAACTTCTTACACCGCATGCCCTCTTTCATTGCGTCGAATAGTGAATAGTCGCTAGAAGCCATATCCGGCGAATATGGAGGATATGTGGCAGCACCTTAAGCCCAAGTTCAAGAATGGTGGCAATGGTCTAGTGACTTGGTGCTGCCTCCCCACATATGGCTACTAACCTCATGTGGATGTCTGATGCAGTCACGCCTCCCCTCCAGAGAAACCACACTGTCCACCTTTGCCCGTGTTTGTCGGCTTCCATGTTGTTTCATCGATGTCCATAAGCGTACTCGCACGCCGGAACATTTGCCACTCCAGTGCGCTACCCATGGGAAGCAGCAACAGCACCTGGTGGCATTTGACAGTACTATAGTCTTATCTTCACGCATGCATCGACACACATTTCAAACTGCTATTTTGCTGGACTTGAGGGGGAGTGCCAACGAACGACCTGAATATAAATGATATGAGATTCCTTTTGTAAAAGGCCACAAGTTTCAATGAGCTATGTACGAATTTACGTAAATTTACAAACAAGCAAATGAAAAATATCCACAGTTCTAGCCCTTCAGGCAAGCAACTTGATGTTGAAGACATCCTATTATATTTTCGTTCGATTACAAACTTGAATCTGGTTCATCACTGAGTCCTATTGTTGCTGTATTTGTAAACACAACCATATCCGGTTGAATAGACTAGCAGTTTTCTTTTCCACCACTACGAGCGCTAGTGTGAGTCAATAGAATTCAATTGGTCCATTAGATTAGCAGTTTGCCTATCTATCACTACGAGCGCTAGTGTGGGTCAATGCAGACGTTAACTCAAGTCTTTATAACTACTTCCGGTGTGAAGAATTTTCAATGAATCAAAAAATGCCTGAGGGTATTGAACCAAAGAGCATCTGTAGGAATTAATTAAGTAAGTTAATTTGGGTAAGATTTTGAATGCAAACGTATGAAGAAACAAGCGATTTTTGCCTTTTTTTTTGGGAACTGCGTTAAGACCTAAAGTGATTTTTGAAATTTGGCATATTCGTTTGATACAGCGCTCCAAGACACCTTCCCGGGTCCAATAGCCGTTCACCTATTGGTACGATTGAGGAAATTGCTGAATTTTACGTTTTGTTGAGATGGGGACCCCTACTTTTTCTACGAAGAAACTTCTTCACTATTAAAGAGTGAAATTTATTATCGTAATTGAAAGAAGTGTATTCGGCGTTGTGGCCATCTAAAGCAAAGATTTAGAATAGTAAAAGCATTTATATCCGGTGGAAGAGAACTGGCCGGTATGTAGGGCACAGGTTTTAAAGCGGCAGCAGCTATATAAAGCCCACTAACATAATTCAGATTTTTTCATCTCGTTACCTCCTCTGGCTCCGTAGTTACGCCTATTAACAGTTTTAAAGTGACTTGATTAGACGGTAACATGCAAGGTATGAAGAGATAACAGAGACTCTTATATCAAGAGAGCACATTATCCGGAAGTCATAGACAATGGTGAACTGGTCTATATTCAGCGCGCCCTAGTCTGGTGATAAGTAGGGGATATACCGTACCGTATTCTCCGCAATGCAGGCAACCAGAGAACCTGACAACTTAACGGTAAGATAGCAGGGTGTCTGTATATATACATATCTCGCGCAGCACACGGGAACCCCATACACGCCCACACACATATACTCCTAAACTACAGGAGAATAATACATAATGTATAAGCTCCAAGGCGCAATATCGCGCCAAGCAAGACACCAAACACAATATCATCATAAATAACTAGACGGCTAACTTCATACACACATCAAAAAAAAAAGTATTGAATCACCTTGGTGCGAAGAGATCCTGCACCTTGACATACTTAGAGATATACACAAACAACGCTTCTCCCCGATGTGACTGCGGTGCTCCTTCACAGTCAGTTCACTAAATTGTCATACATTGCCATACGATCCGGGCGAATGTCTGTCTGTCTGTCTGTCTGTCTGTCTGTCCTTCTGGCTGGCTGGCTGGCTGGCTGGCAGGCTGTGTGTGTGTCCCCCCTATCAACTCCCAAACGGCTGCAGCAATCGAATCCAAATTTTGTATGAGTAAGGATCTATACCTGAATATCTCAAGCCCGTGATTGAAAATTATGTCAGTGCTACTCTCTGCTGAAAAACCGCAATTGAAATTTGAGCTCCATGTTAAATATCTTAAAAGGTATGCATGGGGGCTATTCCAAAATTGGCACACATATATGTAATAATATTTCAGTTTAATTTCCAGGAGGCCATGCATGGCAGTGTTGCCAAAATGATTTTAAGCCTGCTGATAGGTCCAATTTTTAATGCTTATAACTTCTACACTATCAATTGAATTTCAACCAAATTTCGTATGTACTAGGTATTCTTAAAAGCCACCAGGGCTGCCAACTGTTAATAAATGCTCACTCTCTATTTTCTTATCCAAATACCAATATATCAGAAAGTATGCAAGCCGACAGCTTTAAACTATGCACACGTATAGTACCTGACATTCTAGAGTAATATTTGGACTAACTTATGTACGTCAGTGCTACCAACATGACTCTAAGCCTGCCGATAGGACCAATTTTAAAATACATGTAACTTCTATACTAACAAATGGATTTCATCCAAAATTTGCAAACAAGAGATCATAATATTTCAGATTAATTCTGACCAACACATGCATGATATTATTGCCAACACGATTTTGGCACGCTGATAGATCCAATATTTAACTGCATGTAACGTCCATGCTATCCATTGGACTTCAACCAAATTTTGTATTGTGTACCTTAAGAGATTTTTTTTTGTCGTGTGTCCTCCTCAGAGGCCGAATGCAGGTCTTTCTATTCGACGCCCGTGGGCGACCTGCGCGTCGGGATGAGAGATGGAATGGATGAAGATGAACGAAACTGGGCAAGGATGTGGAAGGAATCGGCCGTGGCCTATCAGAAGGTACCGTCCCAGCATTTGCCTGGTGTTGAAAATGGGGAAACCACGGAAAACCATTTCAAGGACGGCTGACGGTGGGGCTCGAACCCACGCGTCTACCGAGTCAGCAGAGAGCTTGGTCCCATGACCTAACGCTGCGCTTTAGCCAGCTGAGCCACTGCTATCGGTACCTTAAGAGATGGAACCACCAATATCTTCATTCACCAGGGCTGCCAACTGTAGGTATATTTGGAACTAATTAGAAATGTCGATATTACCAACTGAATTTCGTCATTATTCTAGATAGATCTATATGGATTGGCATGAATCTTAAATTTTAAGAAAAGTAGGCTCTTTAGTTCGTCACGGAACTTCTTGTTTGTGTATATATTTAGTTTTCTTACACTTTGCTTTTTTATGTCAAACGATAAATAATAACGATTCAGCTTTTATTGTTCACGGAAACCACACATTACCAGTTGTACAGTTAGGAATTTGTGGTCCAGATTGCAGCATACACCAGTACCGCTAATACCGAGTAGCATGTCCTCTTGCATTGATGCATTCCACTATCCGTCGTGGCATACTATCGACGAGTTCTTCAAAGCAGGTTGGTCCGGATTGTCCCACTCAGCAACGGCGATCCGGCGAAGATATCTCAGATTGGTTGGTAAGTCATCTCGTCCAAAACACCTCTTTTCAATGTAACCCAGGCATGGTCGATGGGGTTCATGTGTGGAGAACATGCTGGCCACTCTAGGCAAGCAATGGCGTTATCAAGAAGGGACTCATTCACATGATGTGTGCGATGCGGGTGAGAGTTGTCGTCCATAATGACGAATGCCTCTCCGAAATTCTGCCGATATGATTGCATTATTGGTCCTAGGATATCATTCATGTATCGTAGAGCCGTTTTGGCGCCTTCCATGACCACCAGTGGCGTACGTCGGTCCCGCATGATGCCACCCCAAATCATCAGGGGACCACCACATTGCTACAGTCGCTGGACAGTGTGCGTCCAGTCTGACCAGACTGCCTCCAAACACGTATCCGACGATTGTCTGGTTAAAGGCATATGCGACACTCATCTTCGAAGAGAACGTGATGCCAATTCTGACGGGTCCATTCAGCATGGTGTTCGGCCCATCTAGATCACGCTGCGAGGTGTCGGAGTAGGAAAGTTGGACCTCGCCACGGACGTCGGGAGTGAAGGTGCGCGTAATGCAGCTGATTGCACGAGTAGAAACACGTCATGTGGCGGCAAGAAACGCATTATTCAGCATGGGGGCGTTGTTTTCAGGGTTCCTCAAAGCTGAAATTCGTAACTAGCAGTAATCCACTACCATGGTGGCCCTTGGGTGGCCTGAGCGAGGCATGTCGTCGACAGTTCCTGTATATCTGTACCTCCTCCATGTCCGAACAACGTTGCTTTGGTTCACTCGGAGACGCACAGTGTGTCGAATCGCAATTCTAGGTGGAAAAAATTAATAACTTCGTTAATACTGGTGGGATTCTATTAAAATTTGGCAATATACCGTTTTCGAGGTCGCTTAATTCATTTATGGCATCGTCTGAAGTGTACGATCATCGGGGGGGGGGGGGGGGGGAATATATAGGGGTGAGGGGTTAAGGGGAGGTGTAAAATATGACCGAAAGCAACAAAGGATCGTCCAATTTCGGTAGTAAAAATCAAGATATGGATGTTTACATTATAGTTTATGACATTGGAAAACATACTCTTTAAAACTGGATAAAATATGAATAACGATGAGACTTGCAGTCCAGCATTTTTGTTACACCTTATTTGAGGGAATAGACGTAGTCACTGTATGTAAAATCATCCAGATTAAAAACGTATGTTAAATTGTTAAATTGTTCTTTTGAAATCTTGCTGAATTTGATTTTTCCTTTGTTCAAATTCTCCCCTTATTTGTGTACGAACCTGCCATACCTTAGATGGAATTCTGTAACCGATGTTTTTTTTAGAATGGCTATATCCACGAATGTAATGTCGATAAACCATACACGTAGTTATTGACATTAACACTTCTAGACAGCATTGAGTTCATTTTGCGAGGCTTCGCGCCACAAATAGAGCAAACTTGAGAGCCTGGGGTATATGTCTAAATATTGCAGATTTTTTCATCTACCATGGTTTGCAGAAAGCTGTGAATTACAGTCCAATTTCCAGCCAGAGATGGCATCAGCTCTTTTACTTGGTTTTAAATTAACTCAACTTCACGTTTGACCATTTCAGATGTTTCCTTCCCAAAACGAAATGTTATTGGCCGGCAATAACGCGTTGACGAAGGCCTGGGATTTGTCCAAATTGTATTGGCATCATTCAGGTGCAGTTTTAAAGGAACAAAACCGATTACACTCATCTGTGTTACTTTGGTCCTTAAATCTCTGTTTGTACAAACTGTGACCTGAACTTCCGTCACATCCCCATTTACTGATAAGGGTGGCAGAGGAGTCAGTACATTGCACAGGCAATGTGTCAATTAAGCGTTTTAGCGTTAGATCTAATATTGCCTGTAACTTTACAGAAGCTGAGGTATCGCTAATAGTCATATCTTCCTCCACAGGATAACACGCAGCTTTAGCTTTCTTTAGAGCGTAATATGAGGGTTAAATGAAATGCCCTAAATCCATGGCACGTTTCCTCATTAATTTATAACCGTACGAGATAGACTTGGTGTCATCGTACAGTATAATGCTAACGCTTCATACAGTGTAAATGGACGCTTTTCCTGCTCCTTTTTGTGAGCAAATAGAACCTTCTTAATTGTTGTGCCTCTTGTTGGGGGGGATAAAGCTCTTTCACGATGTTTGCTGCATCTCTTTTCCCGTTTGATCGAAAAGAATCTTCAGCAGCAAACGCTACTTCCTCCAAACTACGCGATTCGGTAATATCACAAACTTTTTGCATCTTTGTCTTGGCGGAACAGTCCTTAAATTCCTTCGGGACACAATTTGTTTTCGGAGCATACGCTGGATCGATGTCTTCTTGTTCACTGGAAACGATGAAATCCGCCCCATTTAACCAATAACCGAATTTTCCCCGGAATCGTTGTACTCTTCTTCCTGCACTCTCCCGTGTTTTTGTTAATATTATGGGATATCAACTTAATTTTATTTCTTACCTACTGAACCTGAGTGTCGGTAAGAGATGTAGGATCAAATTTATTCGTAACATATTGAAATATGACGTCTGTACGCCCCTCTTTACGACTGGACCGCCACGCGTTGAAAAATTCTTCTCGCGGTAAAGCCCACATAGTCACTGAAAATAAGAAAATAAACCATGATGCACATTCGTGCGCAACCAAACCACTACAGATCCTGAATCTACATTAAATTTCCTATCGAATGACGTTCAAAGTAAAATGGCACTTTGAGGCACTCATAAAGTAAATAATTTATTTAATGCAGGAAGCTTGTATTAAGCATAAATTTGAGAACACATACCTCTTTTTACTATTCCATGAGCAGCAGAAGACAACACCTCATTGAACTCACAAGAAACACAACGTTCGGTTCACTCCGACACCTCCTATCAAATTAACTGATAACTGCCAGGAAGACCTTTCAGCACCAAACCCTTCCTCCTGCGCACCAGACAGCGGAAAAGAAGACCGAAGGTCACCTTCTAGTTTGTTCACTATCGAATGAGCCAGTTTTCGCTTTCATTTGTGGCAGTGATTTTTTTCCACCTAGATATGGGATTCGACACACTGTGAGACGTCTGGAAAATTCTCTTGATGTGAGCCCCTCCTGATATAACGTAACAATATGGATACGATTAAATGACGGTATTGACTTTTTAGGCATGGCAGAACTAGAGACAATGCGTGCAGTGTACCTCCTTCCTGGTGGAATGACTGGAACTGATCGGCTGCTGTACGCCCTCCGTCTAATAGGCCCTGCTCAAGTGCTCATGCATGGTTGTGTACAGCTTTGGGCAGGTTTAGTGACATGTAGGAACAGTCAAAGGGACTTAGTTCGTAATGCTGCAGTATATAGATATTGAGCGTCTGTGGACAGGCGACCATGGAACCGAGGTGATGCAACACTTATTTTTTGATGTCTGTATAAGCAGCTTTATAAAAAAGAACTGTATTTCTTTCAACTATCTGGTTGCGGCGGATTCATTTGGGGACTTTGTGACTTGGTGACAATGTAGCCCCATATAGTTCATTAATGTATTTAATTTATTTGAAATTGGGGGTAATTGCCTGGTCTCAAATTGTACAATTACAGAAAATTATAAACAATACTATCAATCACACTTAATATAGGCCTCCACAAGTTGCGATTTGGGAACTTAAGTAATTACGTCGGAGTATTTACACAAATTATCAGTCTTTCCTTAAACACATCAATATATTTGGGGAAAGGCTCTAAGACTGTGGCAGGTGTTGAGTTCCAATTATCAACACCACTATTAATGAAAGCATATTTGTACGCTGTGGTCGGCTGTGAACTTTGTGCGGATGATCTGCCCTGCTCAGGTAAGTGGTATTGCCCAGACGTTTGCTAAGTTTTCCTCATGCTGGCCTAAGTGCTAATCTTAGCTTATGGTCTGAATCTCGTCCTTATATCTTCCAGAGATTCCCACTCTATTTTTTCTATCATTCGACTCATAGTTTGGTGTGTGTTGAATCTGTCTTATAACCTGTGTCGTTGTGATTTCTGTACTAGTGTTTGTATTTGTAACTGGGGCTAGAATTGGGTAGAATGCAGCAGTGTATCAATTTATGAACCATCCTAGCATTTACCTAAAGCATAAGTGGGGAAAACGACGCAAGATTACTTCCAGGATGGCTGAGGTGGATATCGAATCCAATCCAACAGCCCTCAGACAAAGAATAAAGTTTCTTGGAAGGACTGAAATCAAACACGAATCTCCATTGCAATTTGATTTGGACTACAGAAGAGGTAAAAAATAAGGGATGACATGTTTCGCTAATCAATCAAACATCATCAGATCGATACACACAAAAGACAAAATTGCTCTACAAAACACTACCAAACCTGCAATGACACTCATTTTGTTGCAAACTATGGAGAACTACCTGGAAAAGAACGATTCAAACCTCATAGAGGTAGCACTGTTTCTTGTATACTTCGAGGCGCGGTGGCTCAGCGGTCTAGCTATATGCCTTTCACCAAGGTGGTCCAGATTCGATTCCCGGTCAATGCATGTGAGATTTTCGAAGTAAAATGCCATGTCCTGTGGCACGGATTCCACGTAAAAAGGAGGTCCCGTGGCTCATGATCTCGCGATTAACGGCCACGTTAAACTACAAGGTTCCTTCTTCTTGTATACTTCGGGAGACATTCCCATGAATGCTTTCAAAGGTTGCATAGCCATTTTACTGGACCGCCTGTATAGCACCAGACAAAGATTGTATGCGACCAATAACACAATATAATGATTGACACTATTTTCATAAATGATATGTTATCTTTTTCTTTGTTTCTTTATGAGACATTCTGAACTTGCCAATGAAGCAAGCAAACAGTTACGATGGTTTGGACATGTCCAAAGAATGGAAGATACCAGAATAGCTAAACAAGATTTCGATGCCAGAATCTAAGGAATCATAGAAGGACATGGGAGGAAGACGTGAAGACAGCAGTGGAAGCCATGGGTGGAGAATGGAGGAGAGTGAAGGAGCTTAGCCATTTCAGAGTCGGTAGGAGGACAAAGAATAAGGAAGAAAGTGTTGTTGGAAGGAAGGAAGGAAGGAAGGAAGGAAAGAAAGAACAAAAGAAGTAACAAACCGTAAAATAATATTGTGTAATACACTTTGTTCTAGTGGCAGCCCTCGAATTAGGAAAGTAGCCTATTTGATAATACAGGTAGAATGTCATGAGTCTAATTTCCAGCAACTCTCTGTGTTGTTGTTGTTGAGCTGTAATAGCATGGCCCCACAATAACATTCTCCCGAGAGGATGATGGTCAGCATGTACTGTTTGTTAGATTTGTTTACATTTGTTGGCCTTATTAATGGTTTAGAATCATTCCCTTCTACATGATTAATGACTGTGCCCTAGGGACAACCTGGCTCTGATTAATGTACATAAATGGGCTTTAAAGAGGATGACATTAATCAGACTGACATTTCACTTCCGTCGTTTGGTGCCAGTTAGCTTTTAAAGTCTGTAAATCCCTCCAATACGAAGCATGTATCACACCAATGGAGGAAAACAAAAATGGATCATTAGCATGGCTGTTAATAGGGATTTGTGTTTCAAACGAAAATTGGCTGAAGCATGTCATGAATATAGTTGATCTTCATAGTCGCAGCTTAGGGGCTCAATATATGTTGAAAAAACTTAACTGTCGCCAACACTCCTTCGTTTTGTCAGTAAAATTCCAAATTTAAGTAACCGAATATTAGAGTTTGGTAATGGTAATGAAAATAGAAAGAGGTTTTCAACGATTAAGTCATATTACCTTTAATTGAAGGGTTTATACCAAGAAATAACAAGTACAAACATGAATTGTTCAAAAACAAAACAAAAACAAAAACAGTATAGCTTCATTTGTGTTGAATGAAATAAAAATAACTTTTAGACCTAGCATTATCTCTCTTCAGCTTGACATCTCTACTTAGTATAAAACAAAGTCCCCGATTCTTGGATGTTACGGGTAAACTCGAGAACCACTGGATGGATTTTGATGTGGTTTTCACCATTCTGTAAAGGATATCTCGAGGTTGATTTCTGTAGGCAATGATTTATTTATGATCAAAATAAGCCGAGCAGTAACGATTTCAGTGGAAAAGTCGAAAAAAAAACCTGGCGTCCGAGCACTTTGTAAGCTTACGCTGGGCAATCCTTTAAAAATATCTAAATACTATGACTGTAAGAATCGTTCAGCATGAAAAGTTCTACAAAAAAGTCCGCGAGAGCATATGTCTATCTCCAATACATCACCCACTATAAGTGTTTTTACGTATTAATTTCTTCCAACCATGTCCATTCAACTACTGAGGCGACAGTTTACGAGCTAGCTAAGGGCGAGTCTATCATCTCTGTTACAACCTAGCTAGCGGGCAAACCGATTGCCCCAGTTACAGCCAGCAGCAAACCGTCGAGTCGTGTTGAGTTAAGACTTCTGAGGAGGGTGGTTGTGTTTGGAGTTTCCCTGGAAGTGCAACTCGGGTTTTCTTCATTTCGCCTGTGAAACACAGTCAAGTTAAGATTGGATGGAAGGGGTATTTGAGTTTCATTCACTGGAAGTGCAACTCTCATTTCGCCTGTGAACTTTTCGTTCCACAAAATTCACAGTCAATTTAAGATTGGACGGAAGGGGGATTATATTATATTAAATTATACTGATTAGCGTAGGCCTATAATCTCTACTTACTGTAGTATAAAACAAAGTCCCCGATTCTAGGTTGTCACGGGTTATCTCGAGAACCACTGCATGGATTATGATGCGGTTTTCACAATTCTGTAAAGGATACCTCGGGGAAGGTCTCTGTAGAAGATAATTTATTTATGATCAAAGGAAGCCCAGCAGTAACGATTTCAGAGAAAAAGTCAAAAAGAAAGTCCTGGCGTCCGTGCGTTTTTAAGCTTACGCTGGGCAAACCGTTAGAAATATCAATATACAATGGGTGTAAGAATTGTTCAGCATGAAAAGTTCTACAATAACGTACGCGAGAGCACATCTCTATATTCAATATATCGACCGCTGTAAGTGTTTTTAGATTGGACGGAAGGGGGATTTGTGTTTCATGCACCTCGCCATTCTTAAATTACGTCTGACAAGAATTTGTTGCACATGCATCTCCATGATAATATAGTTAATAGTCCAGTCAGTGATTTTAACCCATCATGCCGAGACGTAAAACGGATATAGATCATAGTTCATTGACATCGTAAAGAAGGGCTTATCACGTAATGCATTCATAACTGTTCCCGGGCGAAGCCGGGCCTGGTTGCTAGTTGAACATAAAGGAAATACAGTATATTGTTTGTGAGGAATTGTTTATCGGATGGCTTTTAGTGCTGGGAGTGTCCGAGGACATGTTCGGCTCGCCAGAGGCTGTAGCTCCTCCAAGCGGACACCCATAGGGTGAGCTACAAGTTCCGTTCAATTTCAAGTAGTTCCAACTTTCGCTACCAGATGTCACTGATACCTATTGGTGAACGTTGGAACTTTGATAGAGCATTCCAACGAACTCTAACCTAGAAATTTAGCTCCACACAAGTTTAGTCTGAGGAAGGATCTTTTACATGCCATAAATCTATGACATGGGACCGCCGGCTTTACTTCCCCTCCGAAGGAAGGCATACTGAAGGATTTTAACGCTCTATTAATAAATCCGACGACTTCGGCCGGGTTTGAACCCGCGATCTTGGGGACAGCAGTTCAGCACGCTACCAACTACGCCACCGAAGCCGCTGTTTGTGGGGATAGATGAGAAAACCTATAAAAACCTTTGGACTAGTCTGGTTTTTCCGAAATCTTAGCAAAAATAAAAACTATGTTAATCCTCAAATACATTTATTTATTATGTAAATCCTAACAAAGTACAAATCATTATTGAATGACAAACATTCCAGGTAATTAATTATCTTGATAAAGCATTGAAAAAGCATTGGGCTTGTTTTATGTTTGTAGAATCCCCAAAATTTCACACTACTGTTGACCAAAATATTATGTGCACTCGAGTTTGAAGGTTGTTTGTGAAGTAACCAATAGATCTACATAAAATCCAATAACATCATAATTTTCGTCGTTCTATTTTACGTTAGTTAAAGTAGGTTTGCATTTTTAGCTTACTTTCGATTTTTGCAAAAAATGAAAGTAGACTTATGAGATCAACACAGGGCGAAAAAAGTGTGTCTGTCTGTGTGTGTGTGTGTATGTGTGTGTGTGAGTCTGTGTGTGTGTGTGTGTCTGTGTGTGTGTGAGTGTGTGTACTCTGAATGTCTGTCCCCCCCCTATCAATTCGAACACGGTGAATGCGAATTGAACGAAATTTGGTACAAAGGTAGCTCTAGCAAAGGACACCTCAGTGTCATGTTTTATATCGCCGCCATCTTTACTAAAACTGAATGGCGGCCACTCAAACGTTCAAAACGTAAAATCAAATAACGACTAACCAAATCATCCGATCTCTACCAAATTTGGTAACAACATACCTTCGTATATGATGCGTCTTGTGACCAAACTACAAGGTCGTCCGCCATACCATTTCAGGATGGCGACCGTGCGAATTATGCAAACTTTATAATCCATATCATGGGACCCACCAGTTCCGATTATCAAGCCGAGAATCGTTTTAACTGTTCTAAAGGAAGAGGCACGTTCGAAATTAAAAGTTTATTTTGTAATACTATAGTGCAGACGTGATTTTAAAAAGCTGAGCTGATTCAGTAATAAGACAAGATGGCAGCGGATATCTTGTGCCTGACTTATATTTCACTAATTTGAGTATTGAATGCAATATAGCGTACTGATACAAAATAAATAAACTTTGTATGAAATGCTTTATATATAAATAATATACTCCAGTGATGAAATCGTTTAGTATAAATCATTCTTTGCTAACAAGTTCTATGTAAGTCATTTTATATAGAACGAAATTCGTTGACTCAATTAGCTCAGTGGTAGAGCGTTAGCCTATCGCTCAACTGCCTATGGATCAAACCCGATCAGAGCTAGATTTTTTGCTTGAAATGTTATATGTTTATTGTTTTGTAATGACTCAGATGTTTTAAAATTAAGCGTTATATTGTGCATATTATGGTGTAAAATATATATTTAATTAAAATATAATTCGCCAGCAGATTTACTCGAGACATCTAGCTGCCAAAAAGGTAACTGCAAATTTTATTGAAAAGTTTCTTCTTCTGGCCGCTAGAATGCACTCGCTCTGTTAGGATTATATTGTTCGATATTTCACCACTAGAAGTCACGACTAGTCTACGTGGGGCTCCATTGATTAATATACCATTGGCATTCTATGCGCATCGAATTTGAAGAATGACAAGATGATACTACGATACATTTTTACTTTTTATTTTAAAGGGTTTGTAACAGCCTATTTTGCGTTACTTGAAAATGTTATTTGAAGTAAAGAACAAAACGATTTCACATAGTAACTGAGTTCAAGCCGTTGGTGTTAGTTCAGGTATTAATTACTACTTTTATTTCAGGCAAATAGCAATCGAAAATATCCACATAGTTTGTATACACACGTCTCTGTAGGGTCATGGAAAGATTTGTTAATTCAATTAGGGTTTTCGATTCCCAGTCAATGCATGTGAGATTTTTGAAGTGAAATGCCATGTCCTGTGGTTCGGATTCCACGTAAAAAGGAGGTCCCGTGGCTCATAATCACAAGATTCACGGCCACGTAAAACTACAATCTTCCTTCCTTTTTTTTCAATTAGGGTTGTGAAAGTCCTGCACAACCAGACGTGTAAAGACATGCCTCAACTCAAAGTTGGATGTTGCCCACGGCAGGTCGTATATGTAATAATAATAATAATAATAATAATAATAATATATATATATATATATATTTTTTTTTTTTTTTTTTTTAGGGCAAGAAATGCAATTACGCACAGAGTGTCGGGCTCCTGCTGCTGAGTAGCAGACTACCGACTAAAACTTCCCCTTTACTTCTGAACACTAGCCTGGAACCGTTTAGCACATTAAAACAATAATAATAATAATAATAATAATAATAATAATAATAATTTTATTGGTTTTACATCCCTTTTAACTACTGCTGCTTTTAGGGACACCGGGGTGCCGGAAATTTGGCCCGAAGGGGATCTTTAACGTGCCAGTAAATGTACTGACACGGCTCCCTCGCATTTGTGCACCCTCAAATGCCAGCTGACTGTGCCAGGATACGAACCTGCAACCTAGGGCCCAGCAAGCGAGAACGTTACCGCCGAGCCACGCAGCCAGTCCGGTCGATTATGTCTCCAGATCCATAACATTCTTGAGATACTTCTTATCTTTCTTTCTTTCTTTCTTTCTTTCTTTCTTCAATGATGGTAGCAGTTTTTATCTAGATTGTGGCGTTTGGTAGAGGTAAATCGTTTCTATGGCCTTCAACAAAGAATAGTTCTATTATACTCTTTGATAAGAACAACGAGTTATAACTATACTCATACATTTAGGAGAAAGTAGGCTATATGTTCTTTACTGAACATCTTGTTTAATTTTTATTTTAATATTTTTTATCGCAGTTGAAACACAAAAAGTGCCCGTTTTTAAGCGTGTTTCAACGAAGCGTCACATTCAAGAATTATTATCTTACAAACCCGTCATCAGATCGAATCCAAATTTTAACACAATATTATTATTATTATTATTATTATTATTATTATTATTATTATTATTATTATTATTATTATTATTATTGCCTTTATTGGTGGCGCAGTTAGGGCTCTTGGCCCTCTCTTACACTTAACCACATTAATACAATACAATAAACATATTATGGTGACAAAATTAAACAATAATTATTGACATTGATAATGACTTTCACACACTCTTCGCTCATCCAGTCAAACTTGTTGTCGGTCAGCAGCGTTCAGCAGGCTGTCCCAGCAGGTGGTCTTGAATTTAGATAGTGAGTTGGTGCCCCTGACACTGGCTGGAAGGGTATTCCACAGCCTAGACCCCACCACATGAAAAGAGTTGTTGTATATAGAGGAGCGATGAATAGGAATGGAAAGGGAAGAACCAGAGCGTGTATTATTACCATGGAAAGAAGACAAGTACTTGAATTTATTTGATAAGTATAGTGGTCTATCGTCAGACAAAAATCGGAAAATCTGGACAAGAATGTGATATGATCGACGTAGTTCAGGTTTCAGCCAGGAAAGGGCGCAATAATAGGGAGTGATATGTTTATCATAGCTCAGATCGTAGATAAATCGTATGCAAGAGTTGAGAGCTCGTTGAAGTTTCAAAGTTAATGTTTTGGTTGCATCTACAAGAATAACGTTACAGTAGTCAAGAATAGGAAGTATTAGTGTCTGTATGAGTAGGATTCTTACTTTAAATGGTAAAATATTTTTTTTTCTTTTGAGGGAGTGGAGCGTTGCGAAAATCTTCTTGCATACACACTGTACATGTTCAGACCAGTTAAGAGTCTGATTTATTATCACACCTAGATTTTTCACTGTAGGACAGTATGGAATTTCGTTGTTGTTCAGTACAATTGGGGGAATAATTTGATCTCGGAGTGACGTCAATAGTTTTTGAGAGCCAATTATGATAACTTGTGTTTTGGAGGGATCCAAAAGAAGGGATTTTTCCTGAGAATATTTTCCAAGTCGTTGAAGATCAGCGTCGATAGTTTCAATTGTCAATGGAATGTCATTTATCTTGCAGTGGGAGTATATTTGCAAATCATCTGCATATAGGTGATATTTGCAATTTTTCAAATTTGATGAGATGTCGTTGATATATAGTACAAAAAAGCAAGGTTCCTAGTACACTACCCTGTGGGGCGCCTGACAATCTGCTTAGCCACTGAGAAGTTTTATCCTGGGTTATAACACGTTGCTGGCGATTATTCAGGTATGATGCGAAAAAGTTAATTGTCTGCTGGTCGAAGTAATACAATTCCATCTTTTTCAATAGTGTCTGAGTATTTATGGTGTCAAAAGCACCGCTGAAGTCGAGAAGGGTGAGGATTGTCACCAGTTTTTGGTCCGTTGTTTGTCTAATGTCGTCAGTCACTTTGAGTAATACTTTGCGGTGCTATGTCCCTTCTTGAAACCTTATTGCAGAGGGTCTAAAAGAGAACGGCTATTCAAATATGCAAGTACTTGCTCATGAACCAGACGCTCGAGGGCTTTTGAAAAAGCAGGTAGATTGGATATTGGCCGATAGTCAGATAGAAATAAAGGTCCCTATTCCTATTTCTTAGGAATAGGGATGACATTGGCTTGTTTCCATAGGGAGGGAAAGGTGTTAGTTGTAAGACTATGGTTGAATATGTGGTTTTTTTTTTTCGTGTAGCCTCCAGAGAGGCCGAGTGCAGGTCTTTCAAGTCGACGCCCGTGGGCGACCTGCGCGTCAGAATGAGAGATGGAATGGATGAAGATGAATGAAATTGGGCAAGGATGTGGAAGGAAGCGGCCGTGGTCTGTCAGTAGGTACCGTCCCAGCATTTGCCTGGTGTTGAAAATGGGAAGCCACGGAGAACCATTTCAAGGACAGCCGACGGTGGGGCTCGAACCCACGCGTCTACCGAGTCAGCAGAGAGCTTGGCCCCATGACCTAATGCTGCGCGCTAGTCAGCGTAGCCACTACTGTCGGTAATATGTGAGTAATAATGGGTAGAACGGCACCGATGATATGGGAATATCATCAACTCCTCTCGCTTTTGATTTTATGGAATACTAGCAGTAGTACCCGGCTTCGCCCGGTGGAATGATGATAATGTTTTAAGGTCTCCTTAGAAATATAATGGACTTAAAATCTAAGTCATTTGCCCCCAAAGACAATGAGGGAGTAATATCTAGGTCATTTGCCCTTTTGATAAGGATGATAATAAAACTACTGTTGAATTGACACGTCAAACTTACAAACTACCGTAATAGAAATACATATTTCAAAATTCACAGGCGAGGAAGACTTATTGTGTGTGGTGATTAATGGTGGTGTAATGGGCGTAACATCTACTGTAGGTCATTTGCTCTTATGATGAGGATGATAAGGGAAACTACTACCGGTATTGAATTGACACTTCAACGTATAATGTACACAAGGTACTGTAATAAAGATAACTATATGGCGGATTCGGTGGCGTATTTGGTAGCATGCTGAGCTTCTATGCCCAAGATAGCGGGTTCAAACCCGGCCGAAGCCGTCGGATATTTTAAGAGCGTTAAAAATCCGTCAGTATGCCTTTCTTCGGAGGGGAAGTAAAGCCGGCGGTCCCATGTCAGATTTATGGCATGTTAAAGAACCTTCCACTAATTACACCTGTGTGAAGCTAAATTGGATAGGTAAACAACGCTCATAGATGTCTACGTCCGTTGCCAAGAGCCGACTGCAGTGGCGTCTAGTAGCTATGTTCCGAACTTGGCCTAGTAGTCGTTGACGGTGGCGCTTGGCGGCAAAAGTACGAACTATTTGAAGAATTCTAAGTTGCAGTTTGTACTTAAATTAAAAAACAGATAACACACACTAATACAGTCATCACAATTTACACCGGTTATCAGACAGATTCTACACACACCCAAAGTACACGGGGCTACATGACCGCGTTGTCGCGGCCCCTAAACTTAAGAACCAACCAACCAAAAATAAATATTTTAAAAATCACAGTCGAGAAAGACTTTATGCGGCGGTGATTATTGGTATGATGCGCGTAACATCTAGATCATTTGCACTTATGATGATAATAATAAGGTAATGAAAAAATGACTACTAAACGAACATGGTGTTATTTTAAAACTGATATAGGTAATTCAGGTGTCTAGCTTCGATGTCTTCCAAAGTCTCAACCTTATTTTCTGGCTTAGGCCTGTACTGGATGCGTCTAGTGAAAGAGCGTACTGCTCGGCAAAGACAAAGAATATAGGTCCAAGCTGCACGAACCTGAGATGATCGCAGATGACGAAATATGATGACACACGTTCGGGGTTCCCCGTCCTATACAGATTGACCGGGAATCACTCACTGTTTCGCAACGGCACTGTGCTGGCATCAGCATAGACAGCAGGAGATAACACGGCGGGCTCTGGAAAGTAACTCTCAAGTCACCACGCGATGAATCAGCAAGCAATTCTCACAACTGACCCCCCCCCAGGGTCTCACAACTTGTGGGACGTCGGTTGGCGACCACGGAACCCCAGCTGAGTCTGACATCGCTTCTACTTCCTGGTGCCGGGCTCATTTCAGTTCTCTTTCCTGTCGGCCTCCCTTGGTCAACTCTTGTTCTCTTCCGTCCCAGACTGTATTAGGGTATCCGAGGGCTAGGGAGTCTTTCAATTTCCCGCCTTAATTGGCTTTGTCTCATCTTTCCTGATACCCTCATTCTTCGAGGGGTCTGCCTTCTTTTCCTTTTCATAATATCTCCTGTCTTCTGCTCAAGGCCCTCAAAGAGGCAGGGTGTGTGTAGACCCACCACTTCTGGTACACCCTCAAGGGCTCATGACTGGTGAGTTAGGAAGCTGGCAACCCCGAGGAATTCCTGAGCTACATGCAGGGAATGGAGCGGTATGTCAGAAATTTCAAGTGGACAGTGTTACGCATCGGGTTCCAAAGGGTAAGTATACACACTTTGCTTTCGATCGGTGAACGATGTAGATTTGTACCAAAGGGCCTTAATGCGGGAAATGGAGTGGTCTGTCCGAAATTTCGAGTGGACAGTGTTACTCGTCGAGTACCAAACGGTAATTATGTAAAATCTGGTTGAGATCGGTGAAACGGTGTAGTTTTGTGCCAAGGGCCAAAATGCAGGGAATGGTGTGGCCTGTCCAAATTATAAAGTGGACAGTGTTACTCATCGGGTTCCAAAGGGTAAGTATACACATTTTGTTTCCGATCGGTGAACGATGTAGATTTGTGCCAAAGGGCCTAAATGCGTGGAATGGAGTGGTCTGTCCGAAATTTCGAGTGGACAGTGTTACTCGTCGAGTTCCAAAGGGTAATTATGTAAAATCTGGCTGAGATCGGTGAAACGGTGTAGTTTTCTGCCAAAGGGTCAAAAAGCAGGGAATAGTGTGGTCTGTCCGAAATTTAAAGTGAACAGTGTTACTTGTCGGGTTCTACGGGTAAGTATATACAATTGGGGTCAGATCGGTGAAACGGTGTAGATTTGTGCCAAACAGCCTAAATGCAAGGGATGGAGTGGCCTCGCCGCAATTTCAAGCAGACAGTGTTAGTCGCAGTGTTCCAAATGGTAAATATACAAATTTTGGTTGAGATCGGTGAAACGGTGTGGATTTGGGACAAAGGGCCTAAATGCAGGGAATGGAGTGGTCTGTCCACAATTTCAAGCAGACAGTGTTACTCGCTGGGTACCAAAGGGTAAGTTTCCGAATATTGGTTCTGATCGGTGAAACGGTGTAGATTTGTGCCAAAGTGCCTAAATGCAGGGAATGGTGTGGTCTGTCCGAAATTTTAAGTGGACAGTGTTACTCGCAGGGTTCCAAAGGGTAAGTATACAAAGTTTGGTTCAGATCGGTGAAACGGTGTGGATTTGTGCCAAAGGGCCTAAATGCAGGGGATGGAGTAGCCTCCCCGCAATTTCAAGCAGACAGTGTTAGTCGCAGTGTTCCTAAGGGTAAGTATACAAATTTTGGTTGAGATCGGTGGAACGGTGTAGATTTGGGCCAAAGGGCCTAAATGCAGGGAATGGAGTGGTCTGTCCGCAATTTCAAGCAGACAGTGTTAGTCGCAGTGTTCCATAGGGTAAATATACAAATTTTGGTTGAGATCGGTGAAACGGTGTAGATTTGGGCCAAAGGGCCTAAATGCAGGGAATGGAGTGGTCTGTCCGCAATTTCAAGCAGACAGTGTTACTCGCAGGGCACCAAAGGGTAAGAATACGAATTTTGGTTCTGATCGGTGAAACGGTGTAGATTTGGACCAAAGGGCCTAAATGCAGGGAATGAGGTGGTCTGTCCGAAATTTTAAGTGGTCAGTGTTACTCGCAGGGTTCCAAAGGGTAAATATACAAATTTTGGTTGAGATCGGTGAAACGGTGTGGATTTGGACCAAAGGGCCTAAATGCAGGGAATGGGGTGGTCTGTCTGAAATTTCAAGTGGACAGTGTTACTCGCAGGGTTCCAAGGGTTAAATATACAACTTTTGGTTCAGATCGGTGAAACGGTGTAGATTTGTGCAAAAGGGCCTAAATGCAGGGCATGGGGTGGTCTGTCCGTAATTTAATGTTGACAGGGTTACCCGCAGGGTTCCAAAGGGTAAGTATACAAATTTTGGTTCAGATCGGTGAAACGGTGTAGATTTGTATACATAACAGACAGACAGACAGACAGACAGACAGACAGACAGACAGACAAACTTTGTGCTTTATATATATATATAGTACCTTTTTTTCTTTGTCTGCCGTAACCGGATGGAAAGTAAAGATCGGGTGGTCAGGTAGTGGGTGAAAAGGATCATGGGGTGTTGAATTAGTTGGTACTCACTCTTCAGTGAAATATTCATTTAACTCATCAAGTGGTATGTCTGGTACATGTGTCTGTTGCTGCTGTTTGCCTATACCTAGAGAACGCATATTATTCCAGGCATTCTTTGTATTCATCTTCTTTGTCACGTTTTGTATGTAGGAGAATTTGGCGTTTCTTACGAGCTGCTTAATACGATTTCTGAGCACACGATAATTTTCAAACTCAGTTTCGTCACGGGTACGTTTAAAACGCCGGAACAGTGCATCACGCTGTGCCATCATACTTTTAATGTTTTCATTTAACCATGGGCATGCTGGGCGTGTAACTTTGATCGAATGTTTAGGGGCATGTTTGTCATAGAGACTAATTATAAGAGAATTTAACTTGTTTACTTTTGCGTCAATGTTATCTAAGTAATATGTCATTCCAGGGAAGGTTGTATGCGTCTTTTTTTAAGTCGTCCATTTTCATATTTTTCATGTTTCTAGTGATAATATATTTAGGCGTGTACTTAGGCACACGTAGGGAGTACGATAGGTAAATTAGGTCATGGGTGGAGATAGATGTTACGGGTATTTGCCCGAAAGTTTCAACTCTGCCGAGATTGCTTGTCACAAGATGGTCAATGAGTGTATGTGATTCGTATTTATCAGGGTAAATGTGGTTTGTAGGTTCTAGCGGAAGAATAGTCATGTCGCAGGAAGATAACAGGTTTTGTAATTGTTTGGTCTCGTACGTCTGTGTCAGTAAATTTGTATTGTAGTCACCTACGGCTATTAGGTGTTCGTAGCTTGGAAGTAAGTCGAGCAAGCGGTTTTCAAATTCACTCAAGTTTGTTATTCTTGGTGGCTTATATACAACAGCTACAGAGCCTTTTGTTGGCCAATATACATTGGAATGTTGTATAAGTGGTGTATTAATTTCAAAATGTTGTGTGTTCAAAAACGAAAGTTGTTGTAATTTTGGTAAGGTAACGTTTCTCGGCTCGGGGTCGTTGGAAAATGTAGTTCTTGGTTGCGTTGTAATCCTTATACATCAAAAAGTTATGCTGTATGACTGTGAAATATGTAAATTAATTCACTTATTTTTCATCGGATTGTATTTGTACGGGGAATTAAGACATGGTTCACCAGCTAGCCGCTCCGGGAAATGCTGTACAGCGTTGCTGATATGGAGCCCATCACTTCCGAGCGAGGCGCGCCATGACGCGTGATGGAGCCCATCTTGGCAACGCTGTACAGATTTCAACGGAGCGGCAATAATATAGCAATAATATCTATACGTAGAGCTGGCCTTGAGGAGGAAGACAATGTATTTATCTCAAAAGTCAATTGTTGGACTTGTCTGGATTTTGGAGTGAACCCATCAATTGTAGTTACTATAGTTGTTGTGTTCTTGGGCGATGGAAATAAATATGCCTGCTATGGCTCAAGGTCAATAAAGAAATAGATTTCGAATGCTACCTTTGGTTATCGTTGAAATGGTTTCCCGTCCGAATTCAGGGACGGTAACATCTAATAAGTTTCGGTTGCTTCTTGGCGACGCCTTGCTTTGATTAATTTTCATTTGCTTAATCTTTCCGTAACTCCATTGATGAGGTTTACGTCAGGAAGGGCATATGACCTAAAAGCCATTCGTAGTACCTCATACCCGACCCCGCAGAATCTGTATAAATTCATGTACAGCAGTGTAGTGAGATCTTTGTCATTAGTCCCGTATCCTGTCTGTTTACTATCTCGTGATGAATGCAGCGTTTCTCAATCTCTCCGTTGGCACTAGATAGAGAAAAATATGCCCTTCCACTGTTGCCTCAGTGTTATTCCTTACAATGATTATATGGATGCTTTTGAAGTGTGAATAATGGTATTTGGGGCACAATGAATGCCTGTTGAAGTTATGAAATGTACAACTCATAGGATCAATACTACTGTACTGACTCCTCCTTCGTGACTGATTACTTTGTTACCTCATTTTCTCTTCCTTTTCTTTCTTTTTAGCCTATTTTCATTTTATGAAAAAATAGGCTTATGATATCATCTTTTGTCCGTGTGTCTGTGAGTACGTGTGTGTGATTCGTGTGTGATTTCCCCCCTAATAACTTTTAAACAGCTAGAGCGATTTCAATGAAACTCAGGAAGATTATAGCACCATTCGGTCCGACCTCGACTGTGCCCTTCAAATTTTATTGTGTCACTACAATCCATCATGGCGGCTGTGCGAAATATTTCACCAGCATTCAGTATCTCCGAAACTATTACCGATATCACCCTGAAATTGTGTACAGTGATAAAGGACACTACTAGAAGTTCCAGTATGAGACTTTCAAAAACCTGGTAACTACATAACCAATATGGTGGCCAAGCGAAGTTGAGACTTTTAAATAGACTTTTCTCGCGATTTAACTATCCAAACGTAATGAAACTTGGTACAGCAAATGTTTATACACATTGTAATGCACTGGTGTCTAATTAAGTTCAATTGTTAACATAACCTCAAAATGGCGGCTGTGCGAAATATTTCACTGGCATTCTATATCTCCGAAACTATTACATACATCACCCTGAAATCTTGTACGGTGAGAAAGGGCACTGCTACAAGTTTATCAATGTAATTTTCAAAAACCTGTAAAGTACAAAACGAATATGGCGGCCAAGCGAAGTTGAGACATTTTAATAGACTTTTCTCGTAATTTAATTCTCTGTGCGCAGTGAAATATGGTACAGTAAATGATTATGCATATTGTAATGCAGTGGCATCTAATTTAGTTCAGTTGTTTACATAATCTCAAGATGGCGGATGTGCGAAATTTTAAAATTAAGTTTTTATTTCTTGGGTCGTAATTATGCAAACGAAGTGAAAGTTTGAATAATGAACCTACGCAACAATTTTCCTTTAATGCTACATAACTCTATGGCCTATAGGCTACATATAACAATCCAACATGGCGAGCATCCGAAATATTTTGACGGTTCTCAATATCTACGAATCTTTTACAGCAATCAAACTGATATCATGTTCATAGAGGCTATGAACATAAGTTCACATATAGGACATTCAGTAACCTGGTGAGCACAAACCAACACGGTGGCGACGCGAAGTATAAATATTTAAATGGACGTTTCTCGCGATTTAACCATCCGAGTGCAGTGAAACTTTGCACGTTAAATGATTATACAAATGTTAATCCACTGGCATCTAATTTATTTCAATTATTTTCATAATCACCAGATGTCAGCTGTGCGAAATTTTAAAATCTCGTTTTTACTTCTTGTGTTCTAATCAAACGATTGAAGTTTGAATACCACACGCACACAATAATCGTCATGTAATAGAACATCAATAAAAAATCCAACCTGGCGACCATCTGAAATATTTAGATGGTTCTCAATATCTACGAATCTATCACAACCTTCAAACTGAAATTTTGTGTGTCTATAGAAGCAATTAACATGAGTAGGATATATGAAAATAGACTGTATAGTTCTTCACGGAACTACTTGTTTAATTCTGTTGTAGGCCTTAAGGCCCATAGGTGCAATAAATGATGATGATGATGACTCGGATGGTTAAATTGCGAGATATGTCTATTTCAATGTTTCAAATTCGTTTCGCCGCCATGTTCGTTTCGTACTTAACAGGCTTATGAATGTTACAAAGATTAACTTCTATTAGTATCGTTTATCACTGTTCAAATTGGCGACCAACCGAAATATTTAGATGGTTCACAGTATCTACGAATCTATTACAGCAAACTGAAATTTTGTATGTTGATAGGTGTAATTAACATAAGTATGATATACGAAACTAGGCTATTTAGTTCCTCACGGAATTACTTGTTAAGCTTCCGTTTATTCATATCTGGCTTTTATCTCGAACTCCAGAAAGAAAAACTCATCTTAACGCTTTAACTGGCAGACTATTGGGGGTGAATTTGTGATTCTAGATCAGAGAAATGTCGACGGATACTATGATAAAGTTAGTAAAGGATTGAGAAAGAACTGATCGTTGGTAACCGAGAAAGTCAGGGTTTAATAAATTTGAATATCAACCGTTATGAATCGTAAATCTTCACAGATAAGATTGTCACAATTATCATTTTTGCAAAAAACATTCTGTCTTCTATGTTAGTGGAAGCCTAAATTCAGTTCAAAACGAGGTAATTATAGGAGAGTAAGGTATTATGAAATAACTGCAGTACTTCATACAATAATAACGAAAATGTAACGATGATTTTCTCTGACAAGTGTAACTGGGAAGCTGCCACTTAAATGAAATAACTTATCTAACCATGGGATGAACTCTGAACTCTCTGACCAGAAATAGTCAATATTGTTAAATGCCGTAAGCTTCAATACCTGGGTCAGATAATGAAGAACAGAGGCTGATACGGACTACTGCAATGCATTTTGTAAAGACAAATAGAAGGAAACCGAGCTCCAGGACGAAGAAAAATTTCCTAGCTTGCCAACCACTGACTATGTGTCGGAAAAACATCCACCTAATTGTTTCGAATAGTGACCATTAATGTCACCATAACCAGAATGATCGCCAACGTTCGAAGAGGACAGCACCTTGAGAAGAAGAACTCTGTCCATGGCAAAAGGTGTTACGTAACCGCTGTTCCGTTTGAACTACGCAGCTTTGTTTCCAGGCAGTTGTGATAATACCTCCACTTTATCAGTGCAGAGTTATCGCTCATTGAAATCCTGTGTCGACGGTTCATCACCTTCTACAGGTACACATAAAAGGACTCGTCCAGTGTCAGTTCTCTGATTAGACCGGGTCGCTCGCAGTGTCGCCAACACAAATTGAAGATTGGATTTCCTCGGGGCAGCGCTGATTAATCCTGGAACCCAAGAGGACGCCATGTCTCCGGTTGATGAGACAAACGCAATTAGTGTTGCCTGTAACTAAGCTTCGTGGTCTCTCAAGACACACACATTTCCATGAAGACCCTCAAAAGGAAATAAACAAACCTTTACACAAACGTCTCTGTGACAAAATGTATTTCATCCTGCAATAAATTGAATTAGTTCGAATGCACTCTCACTCAAACGAAGAATGAGGATAGCATGAGTTCTCTTCCTTTCTGTTTATACATCAACTTAATTATTTATTTGTTAATTTATGTATTTGTTTGCTTCTTTGTTTCTTTTATATTCACTTATTTTATATTTTCTACTTTTTATTTTTATATTAAATTTATTTTTATTTTTTATTTACATTATTTTTTCTTATTTTTTTTTCTCTTTTTCTCATTTTGATTTTTGTCTTTTTCTCTTTTTTCTCCTCCCCCCCCCCCTCAGGGGCTCACATATAGTAGGACGTGGGTTGGCGACCCCGGGTCCCCAGTTGAGTCCGGCATTGCTTCCACTTACTTGTGCCGGGCTCCTCTCCGTCTTCTTTCCTGTCGACCCCACTTGGTCAACTCTTGTCCTCTTCTGACCCCGACGGTGTTAGGGTATCCAAGGCCTAGGGAGTCTCTTCCTTTCCCGCCTTGATTGGCCCTTCTGTCATCTTTTCTGATGCTCTCCTTCTGCGAGGGGTCAGTCTTCTTTTTCTTTTCCTGTTATCTGCTGCCTTCTGCTCAATGCCCTCAAGGAGGCAGGGTGTATGTAGCCCCAGCCCTTCTGGTGCACCCTAGATATTGCTACACCCTCAGGGGCTCACGGCTGGAGAGTTCGGGAGTTGGCGGCCCCGAGGGATTCCTGAGCTGGGTCCGGGTTTCCCCCTTTCATCCATTACCTGTGGGGCGGACCCTCTCCTCTTTCACTTTTCTATCTGCCTTTTATGGCTCTCCTTCCTTTCAAGTCCCTCAAAGCATTCTTCGAGGGTTGAGGGCATTTCTTTTCCTCCTGTCCTTTATTTACCTTATTCTCCTTTTGTTTTCCATTTCTTCTTCTAGTGCAGGGGTTCTCAACCTTTTTCAACCATCGTACCCCTTAAAAAAAATTAAACATCCTGCGTACCCCCTACTAACCTTTCTTAGGTAGTAATAATGGTTATTAAAAACGTAAAAGGTATTAAGTTAGTATGGTATAACCTTTGTAATTTTATAAGGAAAGATATTTTAATAAAACAAAATAGAGTTGTTGTTTTCAGTTCCTTTTCCCAAAGGGTGATTTTTGCAATCATTGCGTTAGTTTTCATTTCAACATAGAACATATCAGAAACGCTTATTCCAAATGTTCAGTTTTTCAAAAATATCACTCATATAGGCCAATTTTAAAAGCCAACCAAAGTCATTGAGTACTGATGATAAATTAGAATTGTGCTCGGTAAAGAAAGATGCAATTCTTTGTGGAGTTCAAATGCATGCGCCGTAAATAACTCACACAGTAGTCACGACACGAAGCTCACTGCGCATATGGATCGAGTAGAAGGATGGCCTGCCGCGTACCCCCTGAAATGTTTCGCGTACCCCTAAGGGGTAGGCGTGCCACAGGTTGAGAACCCCTGTTCTAGTGTGTAAGTTAGTAGTTAGTTTTGGTTATAGTTTACATTTCATTTACATCTTCACGATCACCAAAACCATTAGGGGCCGATAACCTAGATGTTAGGCCCCTTAAACAACAATCATCATCATCATCATCATCATCCTCATCATCATCATATCTTTTTTCTCTGTCTATGTCTATGTCTTTCCCTTCTCTATCTCTCTTATTATTTCTATATCTCTATATGTCTTTCTCTCTCTTTCTTGATTAACTTGGTAATCAAGAGTGTGCCTGGAATATAACTAGACAGCCTGGGATATTCAATTCTCCAAGTCAAAATACGTACCGTATAGTAAAAGATAAGTGGTTTAGCGAAATAAAATGCCTTCGTTAGGATATTTAAACATGTCTAGCAGGATTATCGTACACCCTATAGACTTTCTTTTAGCACGAAACTATCAGAATATTGAACAAATGAAATTAAATAATCCCAAAAAATTCATGTGTCTACAATCGCTGAAACTAAGTTGGACATTGGCGCTGCAAGTAGGAAGAGGGTTGGCGCCAGATGCTTGAACGGGTTCACCCCTCCTCCAAGAGACCGGAATTCACTTAGGCCTGTATCACACGACACTCGCTAGCATGGAGGCTTCTACCAGTACGGGTATACACGCTGGTATACACGCGTCTATTACCGTGTGATTTGTACCTTCCATGCTAGGTTCTGCCTTCCATGGTAGCTTCCATACAACTCACGAAGTTGAACAGGTGCTATTTTTCCTGGCAGTTTGCTTAGAAGTTTGAGTACAACAACCAGTCGGATTGCTTTTCTCGTTCTAGTAGAGATCTTAACGACAACATATACAAATACATTTGTTATGTAGGAGGGCCCTCGAATAAATACATCTGAACGAAACTACATTTTCTCTAAACAGAGTTTGTGTGGAAAGCGCTTGCTATATCCAGCAAATACAGAACGTGTCATATTATTATTCTGGGATAAATTTTGAACTATTTAAATTATAATAGTTATCACGAATAGTATCCGTCCATGGTTTTAAACAGTATTTGGGGAAAATAGAATTTTAAATGAGAGAAAACATGTTTACCCTACTATCGTCCTCGCAGATCATGTAGGCAAAACTAAGTTGCAATATTGTTGTACGACGTGAGGAGGATATAATAAAATAATTAACAAGATGTTCAGCAAAGAACATATAGCCTACTTTCTCCTAAATGTATGGGTATATTTATAACTCTTTGTCCTCATCCCTAAAACCACCTCTACCACCATGTAGTGTTTGTTTTCTTTTATATTGATAATTAGCCAGTAAGTGTCAAAATCAATATTATATACTTTATGATGATTGAATAACAAAACTACTAACTTATTGTAATGCGTTCACGTCCGTTAATCTCCATATTAAGCCAGCCTGCAAACTTAAGGATCTATCGTTTTGGGTACCTTCCCCTTAAAAAATCCGCGCCAATCACAGTAGGTTGGTGCTGCGACCTAGCAGTGAATTCATATTTATCTAGTACGCCTCTGGGTGTTCAATGAGTAGGCAGTTTAAAGTAGCCAGGAGGGAGGCGATCCAACTGGCAGTGTTTAATGATAGAGCGTACAGTCACTCGTCCTGCTAGAAGGACCTTCCGGAAGTACTTTTGTACACAGCGGTGCGTCCTTCCAGCAGGACTTTGGACCCATATGGCAAATGTTTGAACTGGCCTTCCAGCAGGACGCGTCCTTCCGGCAGTACTTTGGGTTATCAGAGCGTAATAATATTGCAGTTCTGGTACTGGGCAAACAATAAAAGTCTGTAAATATTCTAAAATATTCAATATGACTCATATTGACTAATACAATAACTGTCTCTTAACAACATATTGACTCTAAAATATATAAACGTATAAAGTATAAACGTGTTTTCTTATAGTACAGAGACTAAATAAATGTATGAGCGACGGCGCGTCCATCACTCGAGAATAAATAAATTAAAAAAGCCTAGTTGTGTTTTTGTCAATATCCCACTGCACAGTTGCACAACTACACGTAATTTAAACTACAGTACCATGACATTTACTGATATCATAATTACAAGCAAATAACGAGCGACTCCATCCATCTCCGCTGTTTGGAGCATCGAAATAGGTAGCAAAAACATAAACACAGTCACCATTACGTATAATCGCCGCCATTACTGAACGGTCAGAGCTACCAACTTCAGACTTGCATGCGCTGATTCGTTACATTTCCCTCTATATAATGGAAAAAAGAACGGTCCTGCCAGCAGGACGCTTCGTCCTCATATAAGCAATTGAATTACGTACTCAAATGAGGACCTAACTTCCTGCCGGCAGTGCCTTGTACGTTCTATCATTAAAGGTAATCGGAACGCGATCGTGGCTAATAGTCGAACTACCAGTATTACAAAATTGCCATACTTTAGGAGGCCAGGTATTGACACAGCGGTATATTTGGAACAATACTACCCACATAACCCACAAGAGGACAGCACCGTACAGAGACATTAAGAAGGCTGTGGTTGATAACAACGTGTATCTAATTCTTCTATTCTCCTTTTCGTAATGTCTTCTGTTTATGTGCAATGCTGGGACTGTGATTTTATTAATAAACGAGTGTATACATTAGCCTCCCCTTTGAGCTAAATGACATTTTATTCAGTATCTGTGAAAAGAGCTTGTGCACATCATTTGTAAAATAATTCAAGAAAAAAAAAGTCAACTGTAGCAGTATTCGATCCCCAGTCAACTGCGTGACAGGCTAACACGCTAGCCCAGAGCTAAACATATCCGTAACATCATGGCGATCTTAACTGATATATTAGATTCAACCTGTTGGCAAATAATGACTTGAAATAAACTATTTCTTCACTGCAGTACATCTTCATTATAGATCATTTCATACAAAGTTTATATTATTGTATCAGTAGGGTATATCGCATACAACATACTAAAACTACTGAAATATAAGACAGGCTCATGAGGACAGCTGCCATCTTGTCGTGTGGCAGATACAGCTCAGCTCTTTTAAGCCAGTCATACAGAATAATATTATAATATTAAATTATAATAAATAACGGATCACGACCTTCAGGATAGCTTAAACCACCCTAGGCTTGATAATCTGAATTGGTGGGTCTTAAGCTATTGATTATAATGGTTGCATAATTCACACGGCCACCATCCTGAAATGGCAAGGCCGATGACCTTGAAGTTTGGGTGAAAGACGCGTCCTATATAAAGGTATGTTGTCACCAAATTTGGTAGAGATCGGATGATTAGTTTAGCCGTAATTTGAGTTTACGTTTTGAACGTTTGAGTGGCCACCATTCAGTTTTGGTAAAGATGGCGGCGATATAAAGTATGACACTGAGGTGCCCTATGCTAGAGCTACCTCTGTACCAAATTTCGTTCAATTCGGTTTCACCGTGTTCGAATTGAAAGGGGGGGACAGACATTCAGAGTACACTCACTCACTCACTCACACACACACACACACACACACACACACACAGACTCACACACACACATACACACAGACAGACACACAATTTTTCGCCCTGTGTTGATCTCATAAGTCTACTTTCATTTTTTGCAAAAATCGAAAGTAGGCTAAAAAGAAGTACATATTTTCGCCGTTGGATAGCCTTGAACCCGGGATCTTCAAAACATTAAGCTGGTGCGATACCACTTGCCCACTTTTACAACAGACTTGACCGCATTTTGTTACACTCCTTATTGGCGCGTATGGGTTAAATATCCAATTATTACGGTTTGATCTTAAATATTGATTGGAATGCATTCACTCAGTACCAGGCATATTTTCAAATGTACTTAAACCAAGTTTCACGGCCGCTTTGCGTTAATAATGCGAATCGGCTGTACATTTTACCCCCAAACGACAACCGTCCTCCATGTTTTATTTCTTACAATTATAGAGCACGAAATGCTAGCGTGTGATACACTTGAGTTATAAAAGTAGGTGTACGGAAGGGGATGAACAGAATCATACAGGATTTTATACCAGCGATCACAACAGCTTCCTTGTCAGCAAATGTCGTGTGATACAGGCCTTACGGGCTTTTGTATAATATTCACTTAAATAATATATGGCTGCATGTATGTCACGTTTATCTTGCTTACGTATCCCAGTTTTTGATGATTTTGTTAAATAATTTCACAACCTGTTTGACAAACTTCGTCCTCTCGTAATAGCTAAAACGTGGGAAGCATTACTGATTAATCCTCAAGTCGCCTTTTCGTAGATTGTCACATGCTGTGCCCACTGGGGGGAAATTCAGCCTCCCGGGCGTTTCTAAAAGCCGCAGCAGTTGCAGTAATTATTCATTTCTAAAAATTCTAAAATTCAAAATTCCGTCTTATATTTACTGCACACTAACTCCCATGCAATCAGTGCATAACCGTGCGAATAGACACACGGCACAAATGCTCCAGATACCTCATCACAGAACCGAAAAATGCAAAGGTTCATTCCGTATTTCAGCTAGTATTCTCTGGAGTAAATATAAATTGCACCAGCATTCAGGACTTCCTATCAGAGCGATAAAACACTCCCATCATTGTATTCTATCAGCTATACAATTATCATGTTCAAGGTGAACGGATGTAATAACAAGAACTTCTATTGTCAACTGTATGTATAGGTAAAGTTTTTTCTTTCTTCATTTATTCTATTGTATTTAACCGCCCTCTGATTGAAGAGAGCTGCATAAAGAGGCTTTGTAGCCTCAGTGGCCTGTATACGAGAAACAAAAAATTCAAAAATTCAAAATTTCGTAGTCCCAAGGTTACGAACAGTAGTAAACGACTACAGCAATGTTTCACAGTGCCAAGCATTTTCTCTTCTCTAAGTTCTCCTAAAACACACACTATCAAGTCTTACGGCGTTCTCCATATCAGATAAAGGATTTCAGGCATCGAAATCAATTATTTATTTCATGTGCCCCACCCTATATTATTCTGCTAAGGTCCCATTCCAGTTTTGTACCGAAAATAAGGTCCCATTAACACCAACCTACACATATGCGGTACCTACAGGTTCAGCATAACCCAATGCGTAAGCAAAACGCACTCACTTAGTCTTTAAATGCCTCACAATTAAATAAATACCTTAAAACATATATATTTACAATGAAATAATGATAGAATGCAACACGGTAACCATGGTAACAGAATCTCACAGGTCCATCTATTTCTGTAAGACGCAATGCAATTCCAATTATTACATTACTGTGAAAGTTTCCAGACGGTTATAAGGTTATCACTGAACCAAATTAAGCTGTAAAATGCATCAATACGTACAGTATAATGCGCTTAAGGGGGCCAAGGGGCACTCTAGATTTTCCACGCAATTTTCACATGTGAGTGTGGTACGAAAGGTATTTTTCACCCGACTATAAAGGGTCTCCGAAAACCACATTCAAAGGCCCTTAAATTAACAGTGTCTGTGGTATTCCCAGAAAACTAACTTCGCTCTGATATACCTATGAAGGAATGACAATTCCCTAACCACTGCACCAGCAGCTGAATTGATAAAGTCTGATCATTCATACCAAGGATAAATCAGTCATTGCATTCATGATTGAGATTTTGCTAAGTGTACTCTTTACAACTAGAATATTCGCGGGCGAAGCCGTGTCGGGTGGTGCTAGTTACTATTAATCGTCTACCGACAGTGGTAGCTTCACTCGCTAAAGCGCAGCACTATGCCAGGGGGCTAAGCTATCTGCGGACTCGTGGGTTAGTGCCCCACCGTCAGCCGTCCATAAAATTATTTTCCATATATTCCCATTTTCAACTCCAGGCAAATGCTGGGAAGGTACCTTCTGACAGGTCACGGCCACTTCCTTCCACATCCTTGCCCAGTTTCATTCATCTTCATTCATTTTGAGCTCTAATTAACTCCTCTAATGAGGTTGGCGTCAGGAAGGACATCCGGCCTTAAAATCCACTCGCATCTCAACCCCGACCCCATTGAAAACGGGAATGATAAGGTTAAACATACATTCCTATTAATCGTCTGATCCCGGCTGTCTGTTCATACCCCTCCCATCCTGTATAGGCCTACACCTGCCGTTGCACAGTGGTTCAAAATCGAAATCTAGGAGGACAAATTTATTTATTTTCATCATTAAAAAATCAAAATTTATTACTTCTACAGCATTCTCATATAATTTCCGCTCACTATTCTGGGATTTAAACGCATCTTAGTGTAAATCTGCCACCACTGTTCGAGCAGTAAGAATTGGAGGGTGAATGTAAGTCGCTGTGGTTTGGTTGTCTTTGTGGTTAGAGTGATGCTCTAAGATGGAACATGCAGCCGAAGGTATGATCTATGTAACGTGTTTAAGTTATTCATTGGCGTAATTGTTACGTAATTTTAGCTATATTTGCATTATATAATATTTAACTATTATTTTTAAAATTATATTTTCACTTAGATTTTTAGTATATCGCGTCACTCTGCGTCACTTTCTACTTAATGTTAAAATGTAGACAACGTCTTGTAATTTACGCCTGTTATAAGATTGTTTGCATCTTACTTAGTTACTTTACGATTTAGAAGATGTCGCGCAACCAGTTCTCACACGTTTACAACTGTTTGAAGCACTGGATTCGACGATTATATCAAAAGTGGAACTTTGTGACTTTGTTAAAAGTAAATTAGGGGTAGAAAATTGTTCTGAAGAGATAACTGAATGCTCCATCCAACTCCTAGTCATGGACAATTTCTTGCATGTGTAGACGTAGCTTAAAAATGGTCTTAACTGATGTTTATTATGAAGTAAATAAATTATATGCGTTGCTCTCACTCTAAATTCATGATTAAAATGTAAAAATAATTTCCCCTCCTAGATTTCTATGTTGAACCACTGTGCGTTGGAGCGTAGCCAGTAGAGTTACTATGAGAGTTTTATTCCTTTAATGACGACGAAAATGATTTGAAAAAAATAAAACACAATAAACCTAAGATTGATTACTGTCTCTACCAATATCTTAAATACTGATCCAAAGTTCAAAGTTAAAATAACTCAGCCTTGTGAGGTTAAACTGGGTATAATTATGCCAGATTCCAATTTAAATTATCCTCGACCTATTTTCAGGAAAATGCCCGGAAGGTAGCCGACTAATTACGTAAGCCACTACCTTCGCATTCATGCAGTGCTGCCGATACCACGTAATCACATAGATAAAAGTAATTCCGTGAAGAACTAAATAGCCCATTTCCATATATCCTACTTATGTTAATTGCCACTATCAACATACAACATTTCAGGTTGATTGCTGTAATAGATTCGTACATACTGAGAACCGCTTAAACATTTAGGATGGTCGCCATGGTAAATTTGTATATATGTAGGTCATAGAGTTATGAACTAGTAGATGAAGATTAATGCGTAGGTGTATTATTTAAACTCTAATCGCATGATTAGGACACAATAAATACAAACGAGATTTTAAAATCGCATAGCCGCCACCTTGTGGATATAAAAACAATTGAAATTAATTAATGTCAGTGGATTAACATTTGTGTAAGCATTTGACTTACCAATATTCACTGCGATCGGATTGTAAAATCGCAAGAAACGTCCATTTAAATATTTAAATTTCGCGTTGCCGCCATGTTAGATTTGTGCTCACCAGGTTATTGAAAGTCCCATAGGTGAAATTATGATCATAGCCTTTTTCAACATACAAAATTTCAGTTTGATTGTTATCATAGAATTGTAGATATTGAGATCCGTCTAAATATTTCGGATGGCCGCCATGATGAGTTTTTATATACGTAGGCCATTGGTATATGTACCATTAGACGATATTTTTTGCGTAGGTTCATTATTAATACGTCGATTTCGATCACATGATTGGGACACAAGAAATACAAACTTAACTTTCAAATTTCGCACAACCTCTATTTGGAGGTTATGTAAACAATTGAACTAAATTAGATGCCAGTACATTGCAATGTGTATAAACCTTTGTTCTACCATGCTTCACTGCGATCGGATGGCTAAATCTCGAGAAAAGACTGTTCAAATGTTCCAAATTTGCTTGGCTGCCATGTTAGTATTGTCTAGACGGGGATTTCAAATTCCATAGGCAAATTTATAGTAGTGCCCTTTATCACTGTAGGAAGAATGTCAGGGTGATATCGGTGATAGTTCTGGAAATATATATTGCCGGTGAAATATTTCGCACAGCCACCATGCTTGATTTGTGAGACTTAATGAAATTTGAACGGCACGGTCGGGTTCGGACAAAATAGTACTATGACTTCATCAAGTTTCACTGAAATCGCTCCAATCCGTTAAGATTTTATTAGCGGGACACACACACACACATACACGGACAAAAGGGGATCTCCATTGTGAGAGGTATCATAACGCATGATATTTCAAGTTTGTTATCAATACAATACACAATTCGTGTGCTGTATTTTCAATAACCTAGATGTTAGGCCCCTTAAAATAACAATTATCATCATCATAATCTTCAATAATCTTAAAATAATAATAATAATAGTAATAATAATAATAATAATTGGTCTCGCACCAATGCTCTTCAACTGTGTACTCGAGAAGATTATCCGCGAGTGGCGTAAAGAACTCAATAAACAAGAAGTTGCAAGCGGAGTCAGACTGGGATACAGAAGCCGGAACATCACAACTGACTGTCTAGCCTTTGCCGATAATCTTGCAAACATTTCTGATTCATTAGAGACTGCCACGGAACAGATTAATCAGCTTAGCGCACAGGCAGCAAAGGCAGGACTCCAGATCTCCTTTGAGAAGACTGTGTTCGTAACTAATATCGTACCGGCACCCAAACACCTTGCTGTGGAACAAGGAAAAATTAAGCGAGTTGCAAACTTTAAGTACCTGGGAGAAATTATAACACCTAATGTATCAGAAAAAGAAGCATTCACATCACGCATGAGCAAAATGGAAATGCCTACCATTTAACTAAGGACATCTATAAGAAAAGGTCAATATCCTTCAACGAAAAACTAAAACATTACTGCAGTGTCATCCGTCCAGAGGTCTTGTATGTTTCTGAATGCCTCACGATGAACAAAAAAACCTTGGTAGAAAAACTGGAGGCCAAAGACAGGAAAATTTTGAGAAAGATAATGCGTCCCATCGAAGACAATGGGGAATACAGAAGACGGCATAACCATGACCTATATACTCATGTGGAGAAAAGTGACGTCATCCGGAAGAGAAGGATAACATTTTTAGCCTACTTTCGATTTTTGCAAAAAATGAAAGTAGACTTATGAGATCAACACAGGGCGACAAAAGTGTGTCTGTGTGTGTGTGTGTATGTGTGTGTGTGAGTCTGTGTGTGTGTGTGTGTGTATGTGTGTGTGTGAGTCTGTGTGTGTGTGTGTGTGTGTGTGTGAGTGTGTGTACTCTGAATGTCTGTCCCCCCCTATCAATTCGAACACGGTGAATGCGAATTGAACGAAATTTGGTACAGAGGTAGCACTAGCAAAGTGCACCTCAGTGTCATGTTTTATATTGCCGCCATCTTGACTGAAACGTAATGGCGGCCACACGAATGTTCAAAGCTTAAATTAAATTACGATTAACCTAATCATCCGATCTCTACCAAATTTTGCAACTACATACCTTTATGGAGGGAGCATCCTTTGACCAATCTAATAGGTCATCAGCGTAATAGTTTGCGGATGGCGGCCATCTTTGTGTGAAAATAAATTCCCCCTATTAATTCAAACACGGTGAAACCGAATGGAACTAAATTTAGTACAGAGGTAGCACTAGCAAAGGGCATCTTAGTGTCATGTTTTATATCGCCGCCATATTGACAGAAACGTAATGGCGGCCACACAAATGTTCAAAGCTTAAGTTAAATTACGACTAACATAACCATCCGATCTCTACCAAACTTTGCAACTACATACCTTTATGGAGGGAGCATCCTTTGACCAATCTAATAGGTTATTAGCCTAATAGTTTGCGGATGGCGGCCACCTTTATGTCAAAATTGATTCCCCCTATTAATTCGAACACGGTGGAACCGAATGGAACGAAATTTGGTACAGAGGTAGCACTAGCAAAGGGCACCTCAGTGTCATGTTTTATATCGCCGCCATCTTGACTGAAACGTAATGGCGGCCACACGAATGTTCAAAGCTTAAATCAAATTACGATTTACCTAATCATCCGATCTCTACCAAATTTTGCAACTACATACCTTTATGGAAGGAGCATCCTTTGTCCAATCTAATAGGTCATTCGCCTAATAATTTGCGGATGGCGGCCATCTTTGTGTCAGAATCGATTCCCCCTATTAATTCAAACACGGTGAAACCAAATGGAACGAAATTTGGTAAAGAGATAGCACTAGCAAAGGGCATCTCAGTGTCGTGATTAATATCGCCGCCATATTGACATAAACGTAATGGCGGCCACACAAATGTTTAAAGCTTAAATCAAATTACGACTAACATAACCATCCGATCTCTACCAAACTTTGCAACAACATACCTTTATGGAGGGAGCATCCTTTGACCAATCTAATAGGTCATTAGCCTAATAGTTTGCGGATGGCGGCCATCTTTATGTCAAAATTGATTCCCCCTATTAATTCGAACACGGTGGAACCGAATGACCGAAATTTGGTACTGAGGTAGCACTAGCAAAGGGCACCTCAGTGTCATGTTTTATATCACCGCTATCTTGACGGAAACGTAATCGCGGCCACCCAAATGTTAAAAGCTAAAATGTAATTACGACCAACCTAATAATCTAGTCTCTACCAAATTTTGCATCACCATATCTTTATGTGGGAAACATATTCTGACCAAACTGCAAGAACATCAGCCCAATAGTTTGCAGATGGTGGCCAAGTATGTGTGCAAATCGATTCCCCCTATCAATTCAAACACGGTGAAACCGAATTGAACGAAATTTGGTACAGAGGTAGCACTAGCAAAGGGCACCTCATATTCATGTTTAATATCCCTATAGCGCGTGGTATTTCAACAAGCTACTACAGCCAACATTCAATCATACACCTTTAAAAGGACAAAGAGTTATAACAATACCCATGCATTTAGGAGAAAGTAGGCTATATGTTCTTTACTGAACATCTTGTTTGGACATGTGAAGAGAATGAGCCCAGCGAGACTGACCAACCGCATCATAACTTACTTTCAGGAGAGGAAAACAAAATGGGACTGGCTCATTGAACTGGATAAAGATCTGAAAGAAGTGGGGATTACACCAACAGACATTCAGGAGCGCGCCCCACTCGAAAACGAAACTTCAAGCTTGCAATGGTTTCCAAGAATAACCGAAGCTGAAAACGGGAAAGATTTGGACCCAGGAACGGAAGGAAGTCCACCGAGAACGAATAAGGGCGTACTGGGCAAACATCAAAGCCAGTAGGAGACAGTTGGAATGAATGAATGAATGAATGAATGAATGAATGAATGAATGAATAATAATAATAATAATAATAATAATAATAATAACACTGATAATTGTGAGCAGGTACAAATGAAACGCATCGAGAAACAAGAGAGGAAACTTCTCAGAAAAATCCTAGGACCAAAGTTTGAAAATGGAATTTAGATGAAAAGGAAACCACATAAATGTTTTCAATCCGCAGAAAATATCACAGATACTATCAGAAAACGACGATTGAAATTCTAAAGACACATTCACAGAATGGATAACGACAGGCTGACAAAGAGAATTCTACATCTCGCGCTGACCATGACAATCCGCAACAATTGGTTAACAGAAATACATGAAGATCTACAAGAAATGGGTATTGCTGAGAAAACCATTCCAGATAGAGTAAAATTTAGAAGCCTAGTAAACAAACATAAATTTGCAGAGAAGCCTAAAAGGAAAAATACAGGCTGGACAGAAGCACGCAGAAAGGAACACAGTGAAGGAATGAAGAGATATTGGGAAGAAAAGAAGAAGTAGCATTGTGGAAAATAAGTTCAAGCGCGCTCCGTAGTTGGGCATAACGAATTAAAACAAATAAAAAAATATAAATAGTTGAATGATGATACGGTAATAATAATAAAAATAGTTACAATATTTCTCATATTATTTGAATTATTTAACACTAATAGTTGTTATTGTTAATGTTCTTCTTCTTCTGCTTCGCGAATGGGTCGCTTAGGACCACGCGAAATCAACACTATCTAGCCTTCCTGTTGGCCCAGTATTCCTTCATTCGCAACGAGTGGGTCTGTTTCCGCTGCTCTGACCATCGATGATGTGCAGTCTTCTTCTCTTCTTCCTCGAAACCCCGCGTCTGAGTGCTTTTCCTGATTTCCTTCCGGTCATGTAAGTTTGGTGATCCTAATTCCTTTAAGTCTCTCTCTGTAAATTTATACCAATTCGGTCTAGTAGCCTTTTTCTTTAAGAAAGTATGTATTTTGTGTGTCAGTCTGTTCGGCTCCATTCTTTCTATGTGTGCCATAAATTGGATTCTTCGAATTCGCATTGTGTCTGTGATTTTGGAAACTTTTTTGTATATTTCTGTATTAGGCTTTGGATAATGTACACCATCCTTTGTTCTCGGTCCAAGATTTTTTCTCATTATTTTACGTTCTTTCACTTCTATTTGGTGTTTTAGTGTTTTGTGTTGGAGATTGAGTGTCTCTGAAGCATAGAGAGCTTCAGGTTTGATTACAGTTGTATAGTGGCGAATTTTGCAGTTCCAGGAGATACTCTTTTTGTTATAAATATTTTTTGTTGATTGAAAATCAGTTTCCATTTTCTGAAGCCTCGATTCAATTGCTTTCCTTTCGTTACAGTTTGCTGTAATCAATTCACCTAAATATTTAAAATCGTTTACTCGAAAGATTTTGTTGTTGCCAATTTGAAGTTCATTTGTTGCGGTTTTGATGTCAGTCATAAATTTTGTTTTTTCAAACGAGATTTGTAATCCAATTTTCGCCGCTTGTTCTTGTAGTAGTTCAATTTGCTTTTGCGCGTCAGAGATATCTTGTGCAATTAGTGCCATGTCATTATTATTAAATATTTTTTATTTTATTTAATTTTATTTATTTTATTTTGCTTTATGTAATATTTTATTCTATTAAAATATTTTTTTGTTTATTCATTTAGATATATAATTTATTAAATATTTATGTATCAAGTTTTATTTATTTATGTATTATTATTTATTTTATTGTACAGCATTATAAGTATTAAGCATTAAACAACCGAAATAAGAACTATTTCAATACTCACAAGGTTGCAAGGTTCAAAGCTCTCATACACTTCTGTCAGTACAGGTTGTTTTATCCACGATGGAGATAATATACTTTGATTCCTCTGGCAATATGTTCGAGTTAAAATGAATTATGGCTTAGTACTGCATGGAAAAGTGGAATATCCATTACATAATTTTATGGAATATCTTCCTTTCTGTAGTGTTTGTTTTCAGTTTGACTCTTCAGAGAAGAGGATAGGAATGCAATAACGGCCGAGAAGCAGAATGCATGTAATATTTATACCGTCTATAAAACTGTCACATCTTTTTTCATCCGAAATCATCCAGTGCAGAGTAACGTAATGTAAATAAAAGATCAGGGGGTCACTGATGTTAAGTGCTTGGATCATAAAATAAGCTACAGCGAGGCTATTGGTGAAACATAAAGGGCCAATTCTACAAGAAGATTACTTGGGTCGTTTCATCTGCGATAAAACCTGAGCAGCGCTTCAAATTACCCCCCGTGGTTAAGTAGGAAGTTTCTACCAGAACAGAATTAGGTTACTTTGATCGTTTTCAGAGACTCTGCAGATTTTGAAGTTGTAATTCTATATTCAACATTGGTGGCTAGTCGATACATAGACCAGTATCTTGTCAGCGGAAAACGTTTGTTTTGGCAATCAATATGTTTATTCCCTCAGACAAAGAATTCGCGCTCTTTTCTTTCTTTCTTTCTTTCTTTCTTTCTTTCTTTCCTTATTAGCCTACTTTCGATTTTTGCAAAAAATGAAAGTAGACTTATGAGATCAACACAGGGCGAAAAATTGTGTGTCTGACTGTGTGTGTGTGTGTGTGTGTGTGTGAGTCTGTGTGAGTGTGTGTACTCTGGATGTCTGCCCCCCCCCTATCAATTCGAACACGGTGAAACCAAATTGAACGAAATTCGGTACAGAGGTAGCACAAGGAAAGGGCACCTAAGTGTCATGTTTTATATCGCCGTCATCTTGACGGAAACGTAATGGCGGCCACCAAAATGTTCAAAGCTTAAATCAAATTACGACTAACCTAATCATTCGATCTCTACCAAATTTTGCAACCTCATATCTTTATGTATGGAACATCCTTTGATCAAATTACAAGGTCATCAGCCCAATAGTTTGCGAATGGCCGCCATGTTTGTGTGCAAATCGATTCCTCCTATTAATTCAAACACGGTGAAACCGAACAGAACGAAATTTGGTACAGAGGTAGCACTAGCAAAGGGCACCTCAGTGTCAGCTTTTATATCGCGGCCATCTTGACGAAAACGTAATGGCGGCCACCCAAATGTTAAAAGCTTAAATCAAATTACGACCAACCTAATCATCTGATCTCAACCGGTTATTGCAACATTATACCCTTTTGCATGTAGAATCGTTTGTCCAAACTAATAGGTCCTCAGCCCAATAATTTACGGATGTCGGCCTTGTAAGTGTGCAAATCGATTTCCCCTATCTATTCATACACGGTGAAACCGAATTGAAAGAAATTTGGTACAGATGTAACACTAGCAAAGGGCACCTCATTGTTATGTTTTATATTGCCACCATCTTGACGGAAACGTAATGGTGGCCATTCAAATGTTAATAGCTTAAATCAAATTAAGACCAGCCTTATCATCTGATCTCTAGCAAATTTTGCAACAACATACCTTTATGTGAAAAGCGTCGTTCATTGACCTAGCTACAAGGTCATCAGTCCAATAGTTTGCAGATGGCGGACAAGTATGTATGCAAATCGATTCACCATGTCAATTTAAACACGGTGAAACAGAAGTGAATGAAATTTTGTACAAATGTAGCACTAGCAAAGGGCACCTCATATTCATTTTTAATATTCGTATAACACGTTGTATTTCTACAAGCTACTACAACCAACATTCAATTATACTCCTTGAAAAGGACAAAGAGTTATAACAATACCCATGGATTTAGGAGAAAGTAGGCTATATGTTCTTTGCTGAACATCTTGTTTATTAATTTACTAGCAACTCGCCCCGGCTTCGCCCAGTATCTTTAACGGTTTACTCAGCATAAGCCAAAAGGGCGCATGGACAGCAGGTCCCAGACGCAATTCAGAAAAGCCAAGGTGATCAGCGAAACTCCAAATATATGTACTCTTCTCTGAAGTCTTAACTCAACACGGCTCGACAGTTTAATGCTGGCCAAAGCAGGGGTGATAGGCTCACTCGCTAGCTCATGAAATCGCTCCGAAGGTAGTATTTAAATTTCCACTGAATGGAGTTTGTAGGAAGAAATGAAAACTTATAAACACTTAAAGTGGGCGATATATTAAGGATAGAGATAATATGCAGTCTTGGACTTCTCTTGTAGAAGTTTTCATGCTGAACAACTCTTACGCTCAAATTACACATGGATATTTTTCTACAGAAACGTTTCTCGACAAACCCTTTACAGAAAGGTAAAATCCGCATCAAAATCCATCCAGTGGTGCTGGTGATTAACCTGTTATACAGAGTGGTTCACCAGCCCCTTATTATATAATTTTATGAAACCCAACTAACATTGCATTTCTCCCGATGGTCGATATTACCCTGCGCTCTGTCTGTGTAGCTGCAATGTAATTGAGTCATGGGTCTAGCAAAGATAAAACGGACCGTAAACTTTTCCCCGCCTAATACTAAGGCCCATTCTACTAACATGTGACTTATTGCTCTTTGATATAACACACATAAACGTAATACGATCGAATTAATAGCTTGCGCCACGTGATATGTAATAGTAAAATGTCAAATCAACACCATAATCCATGATTGAAGACTTTGAGATGGAATTTGAGGTGGGAAACAATTTCAGTTTAGTTAGTTAGTTCGTTAGTTATTGTTGTTTTAAGTTCATTTCAGTTTGATTGCTGTAATAGATTCGTAGATATTTAGAACCGTCTAAATATTTCGGATGGTCGCCATGTTAGGTTTATATATATGTAGGTCATAGAGTTGTGTACTATTACATGAGGATTATTGTGTAGGTTAATTATTCAAATTTCAATAAAGACGAGATTTTAAAATTTTAAAATTTTAAATTTTAAAATTTAGCACAGCCGCCATTTTGTGCTTATGAAAAAATTGAAATATATTAGATGTCAGTAGATTAATATTTCTCTAAGTATTTACCGTACCAGGTTTCGCTGCGTTCGGACGGCTAAATCGCAAAAAAATACCATTTCAATATTTAAAGTTCGCGTCACCGCCATTTTAGATTTCTGCTCACCAGGTTATTGAAAGTCCCATAGGTGATCTTACGTTCATAGCCTTTATCAACATAAATATTTCAGTTTGATGGCTGTCATAGATTAGTAGATATTGAGAACCGTATACATATTTCGGTTGGTCGCAATGCTTGATTTGTATATATGTAAGTCATAGAGTTATGTACAATTAGATAAAGATTATTGCGTAGTTTCATTATTCAATGTTGACTTCGATCGCATTATTAGGACACAAAAATGAAAAATGTATTTTAAAATTTTTCACAGCAGCCATCTTGAGGTTATACAGTGTGGTCCACCCGCCCCTTATTATTTAGTTTTATGAAACCCAACTAACATCGCAATTCCCCCGATGGTCGATATTGCTCTGCGCTCTGACTGTGTGACCGCAATGTAATTGGGTCATGGGTCTAGCAAAGAAAAACCGACCTTAAACTTTTCCCCGCCAAATAGTATGGCCCATTCTACTAACATATGACTTATTGCTCCTTGAAATAACACACATACACGTAATACGATCGAATTAATAGCTTACGCCACGTGATCTGTAATAGTAGAAAGTTAAATCAACACCATAAACCGTGATTGAAGACTTTGAGATGGATTTAAACGTTTGAGGTGGACGGCTACAGTAACAACTGCAAGTGCAGCGCGCGCTGTCTACCATGCACTGGTGGCCGATGCGGTTAAAGCACGGCCGTAGACGGCGGGCGAAAATGGGTAGAATAGTGCATCGAATCCAGTGGTAGGCATACTTTTTTGAATGAAAGCCCACGCTCCATTTTAGTTGGGATGTAACTACATTGCCACATTCATTCCCTTACATGTATTTTTGTGAAGGGTGGGTTGAATTTTCCTGATTTATAAAGAGAATACGACCGAATTGATAGCTTTTGCCACGTGACCTGTAATGGCAGAAAATTAAAAAAACTGTCATGGATATTAACATAACATATCGACGTGTCGCTCTGGAGGTCCAGGTTCGATTCCCAGTTCTGCCAAGAAATCCAATACTGGTCTGAGGGCTGAAATTGGATACACTCATCTTCGTGAAGCAAATCTGAGAAGAGGTGGGTTCGATTCCTACCTCTGAACCCTGGAAGTGGTTCTCTGTGGTTTCCCACTTCTGCTCCAGGCTATTGCCGGGACGGTTTCTAACTTAAGGCCCTGGCCGCCTCCTTCCCCATCCTCACCTTAATTGCTAATACATACATTATACAGACACCGCTATAGACAGGTTATCATAGGAATTCTACACACACCCAAGTATACGGGGCTAAATGATCGCGATGTTCTACCCCTCTAATGAATCAAGATTCTGATCGCCGGTATACGTATTCTTTAAAATTTTCCGTGGTACTATTTTGTTTGTCGCCTCCGTAGCGTAGCGGTCAGCATGGTTAGCTGCCGCCCCGGAGGTCCTGGATTCGATTCCCGGCTCTGCCACGAAATTTGAAAAAGTGGTATGAGGACTGAAACGGGGTCTACTCAGCCTCGGGTGGTCCAAATGAGTAGAGGGGGTTCGATTCCCCCTCAGCCATCCTCAAAGTGGTTTTCCGTGGTTTCCCACTTCGTCTTCGGGCAAATGCCGGGATGGTACCTTCTTAAAGGCCACGGCCGCCTCCTTCCCGCTTCCTTGCCTATCCATCCTCACCATCCCTTACCTTCCCTCATGAGGCCCCTGTTCGCTTTGCGGGCGAGGCCGCCTGGGCGAGGTGCCAATCCCACCTCACCAGTTGTATCCCTTCCGATTCGATGTTCCCAGCTCTAGGACACTGCCCGTAGAGGCGGTAGTGGTGAGTTCCCTCGCTGAGTCCGTGGGTTCCACCAACCTGGAGGGTAAACGACTAAAAAGAAAAGAAAACAAAAATATTTTGTTCGGGGTCTACTCAGCCACGGGTGATCCAATTGAGCATAGAGGGTTCGATTTCCCCTTCAGTCATCCTCGAAGTGGTTTTCCGTGGTTTCCCACTTCGTCTCCAGGCAAATGCCGGGATACTACCTAACGTAAGGCCACGGCCGCCTCCTTCCCTCCTCCTTGTCTATCCCTCCCAATCTCCCCATCCCTCGTAAGGCCCCTGTTCGCTTTGCAGGTGAGGCGGCCTGGTCGAGGTGTTCGTCCCACCTCCCCAGTAGTATTCCCGACCTATGTTTCAAGCTCCAGGACTCTGCCCTGGAGGCGGTAAAGGTGCGATCCCTCAGTGAGTCCGAGGGAAAAGCTAACCCTGGAGGGTAAACCGACTAAAAAAATATATTTTGTAATTAAATTCTAGCAAGAAGAAGAAAACTCTATTTGACGTGTAGATATTAAGATGTTTCGTGTAATACCGAATTCGGAAACAACGTACCGTTCATGGAATCCAACCTGAAAATGCATTTGCTCGCTATATTACTAGTGCCTCATCCTCAATAATTAACTGTGACCTCTTGTATCATTTCTGTCGTAAGACATTGGTAAAGTTGTCGACACAGACGATAAAACGTACCGAAAACAAATTATAAATCTTCCCCCTCTACTAAGTATCGTACCCCGAATCCTTCAATCCGCAGTCCAACGCGTTACCCATTCAGCCACGGTTGCCTACACTACATGTGGAGCAGAATACACCAGAAGGATAGAAACTGAGAAGTGGGATGCCACGGGAAACCACTTCCTAGATGATTTAGGTTGGCCTCGAATAGATGATAAAGATTTGATAATCAATTCCACAAGCATGCCAACACACGTTATTTTGTTTGCACAAAAATAATCCTACCCGAGTTAATTCAGCAGGAAATTAAATATTCATAAATAACTGTCGAGTTTCATTTACTGAATATTGCGCATTGGACGCTTGTATTCTTTCATGGCCTCCTCGAATACGCCACTATGACACTTCCCAGGCAGTGAAATTTAAAATAGGAGGCCTTGGAAGTCAGTGCATGTGCGATGCGATCCTTACCTAATTAGTCAAACAGCTGTGTCGTAATGAAAATCTTGAGCTCTGATTTTTGGAGAACCTCTATCATAATGAAACTTGAACTATAATGAGCCTCTTTAAGATGCAGTTTTCTAGCATATCATATTTATATTTCGGCATGGTCGAACATAATAGTGCATTATGCAACGAGCCTATAATGGCAATACTTAAGACACGAGTATGTTTATAAAACGAGCGTGCGAGTTCCATACGAGTGTCTTAATTACCATTATAGACGAGTTGCATACGACGGTTTATGTTCGACGATAATTATTATAAGTATTTTATGTTCGAGGTCGCCTCCATAGCGTAGCGGTCAGCCTGGCTAGCTGCCGCCCCGGAGGTCCTGGGTTCGATTCCCGGCTCTGCCACGAAATTTGAAAAGTAGTACGAGGACTGGAACGGGGTCTACTCAGCCTCGGGTGGCCCAAATGAGTAGAGGGGTTCGATTCCCCCTCAGCCATCCTGGAAGTGGTTTTCCGTGGTTTCCCACTTCGTCTTCGGGCAAATGCCGGGATGGTACTGCCCCCGGAAATTGAATTATATAGAGACCACGATGGATGTATTGGAAAATATCAGTAAAGTTATGGATGTCATAGTTATGACGTGGATATTCATGACGTAGGCACGGATGACGTAGGATTCATGCCAGTAGGCTGATTGAGCTGAGATTCTTGGTGACGTCATGATTTTCTTCGAGAAAGATCCGAGATTTACGACGCAGTCGCAGGAAACAAGGTATTGTGCTAAGGAAGAAGCTACGCTATTGGAGGAGAGACGCGAACCAATGAACGATAGTTTGGAAGGAAGACGGAGATTGCTGAAACTACGATATTCGATTACTTTTGGCATGCAGATTTGTGGAAATCTATTTTCAGTTATGGCATTGATTTGGAATTTTGAAGAAATTAATTTTGAGTTTTTGAATTTTGAAAATCCGTCAAGTATAGCCAAAGTTAAAACTTCCAGCAATGACGCAGCAACAGGCTATGGAAGGGATGGTTACGCCCCTTAAGAAGTTGATAAAAGGTCATGCACAGGAGAGAGGAGCTCTCATACTCATACTCAGATCTCATACGCTCAGATCTCATACTTGTGATCGCATATATATTTCTGGTGATATAGAGTTATTTTCAAGTGATTCAGTGAAGTAAGTTGTCTTTAGCGTGAGGTGAAAGCCTTGCCGCATCGAACGAACTCGGAGCAGTTCCATTTCACGCTGCTCAAAACTAGGTGAAGTTGAAACGCGCACATTAACGTTTCCACCAGTCAAGATATCAAGCGCTAACTTCAGCCTTTAATATAATTCTATTAGGCAGTATAACATTGTGGTGTATACAAGATTTGAACGATTTCACAGTGATACTTCGAAAGATATTGGAACTTTAAGGCTGCCAACGAAAGTGATTTTCTCGCCACAGGAGAAACACTTTTATATTCCATATTATACACTACGGCTGATACGTGGAGTGCAACAGTTTGGTATTACAACGATACATTCGACTATGGAACACTATAATATTGCAGTGCTTTTGATGATTACAACTGTAGTTGAGATGAAAGGCTAAGGATTTGATGCAATTGGGACATATGTCATTGGGGTAAAGTAACAGCATGGAACTTCGTTAATCGTCTTTCTACAAAAGCGAGCATGTAGTGAACATCCAACTACACTCATGCATCGTTAATCCATCGCTGAATTATACCAGATAAGAGTGGAAATATTTTCATACTCCACAACTATGAATATTTCTGCGGAAATAACTACATTAAACTTCATGGCGATTTCCTGCAAGAACTTCAGAGAACTTTCAAGAGAGGCCAGGGTTATCCCGGCGCACAATGAAGAATTAGCCGGAAGGATGTTTCTCGTATCCACGGAGCAGTGCCATTTCGGAGGAGGAAGCAGTTCGATTCTCCGAGGACGCTGATTCCTGTTTCGAGGATGGAGCTCATCTTTAAGTTGGTGAAATGGATCCATCAGCAGTCTTCTTTGGGGAATTTTTCTCTGGAACTTCAATCGGCAGATAAGGTAGTTGTGAACGTTTCTTGTATTATTTGAGTATCGTAGCGATATCTGAGCAAACATTTTTCCCATATTTTCTGTCCTACCTTTTGCCCTATTTTATTGATTGATATTTTTGTACTCAGTACACTTCGATGATTTATGCCTTTTTCTTCGATTTTTGAGACATTGCTATGTCATTGGCATACTTAAATAATTTTGGATCAGTTGAGACTGATGATTTAGATTCTTTCAGTAATTTGCATATTTTTGTAGTCACGATTTGACTGTAAAGTTAACGATTTGCTATGGCAGATTTGAATTCAGACAGCGTGTCATTTTATTAAAGTAATTCTATTCAGTTAATTACTTTGACCAATTTTCTGTCATCCTCAAGAAAGAAGAATAATTAAAAGATTTTAGAGCGTTAAAATCTTTTACGATATCGACGATCTTTGAAATACTAGTCGTCTTATGAACATGATTGCAACATAGACATTTATCATTGCATTATAGACAATTTTATGAAATACGAACGTTAATTACAATTTATTGAATACACTATAGTAATGAATAATGAAGATAGGAGTTTTTCTCAATTCTAGATTGGAACAATAATGTTTGCATTCCACAATCTAATTGTATTCTATTCGACTATTTTGCAGTTTAGTTCATCTTTGTTTGAAGATAGTATTTTTATACTGCGTTACTTTGAAGATGTTAATCTCAATTTTGATAGACCAGACAGGAGCGTCTAATCGTATTTGCTATTAAATTTATTTGTGATTGGCAAATTTTTTTCATATCGATTCATGAATGAAACCCACGAAGGTTAAATAATAACAGTCATTATTACCATTGATGAATATAAGAATTTTTAAAGAGGAACAATGGATGTATAATCGATAGTTCAGTGGACGTGTAAAAGTCGCTGTTGAGTAATGCCCTTGAATAATGAAGGAGGTTCCCACAATAATTAATGAAGTTGATGCATTAATAGTGGAGGTTTTTGTGTGTAGTTTGGAAGATTTTTATGCCATATATATAAAGATATATGATGAATTTTGGGCCAATTGTTGTGACATTTTTGTGCGTTATGAGCGAAGTAGTTTCCCACTGAATGTTGTTCTTGTTCTTTGAAAGATTATTCATATGAAGATACTGTTAAAATTAACAAGAGTGTTAAATAATTTGAGATAAAGATTTTGAATGGAGGTTACAGTCACAAATATTAATAATTATTATTAAACATTATTAAACCTGAATTTGACAATTATATATAACTAACCTTCATTGGTCGATTATATCAACACGATTTGAGTAATTATCAACCGGATAGACGTGTGGTTTAATGTATTCCTTGTATAAATAATATAAACAATTTAATATTGTAAAATAATTTTGTAAATATCTTTGTTAAATAATTTAAAATGATAGTGATTAATAGAAGCGTGTATTAAATTTTCAATGGTCATTTGACATTGTTATAAACAATTTTTTATTGTTATAAATAATTAATGAACTTTTGTTATTAACATTTAGAGTTTTTTTAATACTCTAAACAATGCAAGTTAAGCAACTGGTTTGAACAAATAATCATGATTTGGGATTGTTGGAGGAATCCAATGGTGTTTGAAGGAAGCATGTAAGACATTTGCGTGATAATATTTCAGTTGAGATGTGAACATTTACGTGTTTAAAGGAGAGAGCCGAGCTCTGAGGTAGCACGCTTATGGTAGGGTTGAACGAACGGGTGTCCGCTTTGACGACACAGGTGTTTTGCAGCTGGTCCGGACAACTGTGTTACTGAGACCAAGGGCGTTTCATAATAGCCTTGTGGCTATAAATAAAATATGCAGTATATAAACACGCAAAGCAATTGATATGTGTGTCTCATCCCAAATCCCGTTTCCATTCCCATTGCATTGTTATATTTTCGTTGCTATAAGCTTGAGAAAGCTAAAACATTATATGTAGAGAATACAGGTCCTACAGGAGGACATGGTTATGTGGTCAATGGCTTCTGATTGCCACGTATATTTTGTTGTTTCATTTTGTTAAAATTCTTTCTTTATGTGAAATAAATTATTGTGCAGTTTAAAGTTTCTCGTCTTCGTTCTGGTTCATTTTAAATATCATGGTGGAGGTTATTGTGAGGACATACTTTTAAGTGATCCAGTTGACAACCCAGTCCCCGAGATATATTTAAGAGGTAAGTCAAGGTAAGTATGAACCCCCGTATATTTTGGTGTGTTCCACAATAATTTTCTTGTTAACTATTGTGCTCTAATCTCGATAGTATCTGTCAGTGCCATTTTCATTGATGTAGCTATGCCGGCGCGTTTGATTATTGGCAATCCGATTGAGGGGGCGGATATCTGACAGCCGACTATCCGGATATCGGGTACAGTAGGATTGGCGCCGCAATTCGGTGGGGCTCGATTGTCTCGATTGGCACGATCAGCAAAACATTGGATTACCAAGTTATTGCAGTAGAATTGACACCGCAATTTTTGTGGAGTGTTCGAATAACATTGGATTACCAAGTTATCGATGTCAAAGGGATTGTGAAGACTCAAATAAAGAGGTTGATTCTTTGTTAGATGTCTTAGCCAATTGTAGAATTTGAGAGTGTGATTATATAGGAATAAATGTTGTGTTGTATTAGGAAAATTACACTCAGAAAAGATCAGATCTTATACGACTTGAGAGAGGTTAAATAGGCTGGAAACTTAGAAAAATCGCCTATGATCTGGAATCTTATTTTATTTGACCGGCTTATGACGTGTATAGTCATATTAAAGTTAAAATTAAACTATTTGGATTATAAATGTAAATTATTTGTGTTAGGATATTTTAAAATGAACCAAAGAAACTTGAACATGTGCTTGAGTTTATTTCAAAATGAAGTGTCTACGAAGGTTAATTATAAGGTAATTATAAGTTAGATTTAAGACAGAAAATTGCTCAAAATTTTTTATATGGTGAAGAATGTTGCTCAGATGTTGTTATTTTACTCTGTTTGATGTATGTCCCTAAAGCAGTTTATTATTGAATAGTATTGAAATGGCAGATGAAAGTCTGAGAATGATGTTGGAAGAAATGAAAGCTAGCATTAATGAAAGCATGAAGGAAATGGAAGCTAGGAATACTAGTCGAATGGAGGAGATGGAAGCCAGGAATGCTAGTAATTTGTCTATCAGGCTGGATGAAAATTTGAAAGTTATTCAGACCAGTTCTGCAAACCTAGAGGATAATATGTCGCGTTTACAGATTAATACCCAAGGAATAGAGAATGCTGTAACTGACATGCGCACAGACGTGTCCAATGTGCATAAAGATGTGTCTGTTGTTAAAATAGATGTGTCTAAGGTACAAAAGGATCTTACTATGTTGAATCTTGATGTTGCTAATGTCCGGAGTGATATTTCTTGTGCTAGGGCTGAAGTAGTTGTTGTTAAAAATGATGTTGCGACTGTCCAAGACAAGGTTGAGGAAGTCCAAAGAGAAGTACAAAATGTTAGAACTGATGTGTCCAATGTTCAGGTTGATATTAATAACATTCATTCGGATGTAAATGAGATGCAAAGTGACATAAATAAGATTCAAGTAGAAGTCAACACAGTTTTCGTAGATATTGCTAAAGTCCAAACTGATGTAAATAAAGTCATGGAAGAAATAGAAAACTCGAAAACACTTTGTACGCGTAATATGAGTGCATTAACGACTAGGCTAGTTGATGAGTCAGTTAGAACGACAGCGTCTTTAGCAGGTTTAAAGTATGATGTAGAGGTCATGAGAACCCAAGTATTAGACCATAATAGATTACTCAAAGAAGATATCGAAGGAGACATAGCAGAAATGTTAACGGCAAATGTAGCAGTATGGAAAGACGAGTGGAATAGGTCAAGTGGGGAACATGTAACCCAAATTCAGGAACGTATTGAAAGATACCTTGCCAGTACTCAAATAGATATTAACAATGAAGTAGTACAGATTAGGAAAGATTTAAGCGTAAGGATGGATTCGCTATCCGAGAGACAAGTAGAAGATAGAACACAAATAGGTCAGGATGTGCAAGCATTAAAATCTGCGTTAGAGGATCAGATTCATAAAGTTGTCTCTGATGTAAATGAAACGACGAGCAAACTGCAGAATTTGAAGCTAGGAGAAGCTAGTTTGATGGAGACCTACAAAGAAGAGTTAATCAGGAAAGTCTTAACGGAAATCACTGACAAGGATACAGAAGGCTTGGCTTGCGAAACTAATAGGAATTATGCCAGAAGATATAACCTAGATCCAGAAGAGAGAGACGTAACTCCTGAAGAACGTATATCCAGATTCAGGGAGGAAGATGACGAGAGGAATAGGGAACCTGAGTGGAACTATCGAGATAGTGGGAAAAACTATCCGGATTCATATCCGAGGAATGTAACGGTCATCAGGAATTTTGAAGACAAACCGCAAAAATTCAGCAACACTGATAGTTTGACGCCCATAGAATATGTCAGGAACCTCAAAGATTATTTCATCGAAGCTCACATTCCCAGAGAGAGAGAGATGAAGATAGTGGAAAGATTTTTGATTGGAGGACCCCTTGAATGGTTTAGAGCTTTTAGATACACATTCAGTAACTTTGACGAGTTTGCAGAGGCATTAATCAAACTATTTTGGTCCATAGAAGTGCAGAATTCGTTAAGAGCGGAGGTTTATTCAAGAAAATACTCAGGTACTCTTCCAACACGGTACGCTGATTTCTTTACGAGTCAATTGTCCCGCTTGAGATTTTTGCAACCCCCATTGTCAACGGAGCAATTAATTGATGCGATTTCTCGTATGCTGCCTGTGGAGGTGAGGAGACTAATCATTTCGTCAAACATCAGGGATTTGACCAGCATGGACGAATTACTGAGGAGATTAGACTACACAAGTCCAATGCCTAACGTGGTACAGAAAGGTCAAAGGCATGACTTCAAAGAAATAAATACTGTATACATGGACCAAGTTCAGCAAACTGACAAGCCAGATGAAGAGAAAACTGACAATGTAGGCCCTCACAGGAATAATCAGTTTAGGAATAACAGATCGCAAGGTTACCGTCCGTATCAACAGAGAAGAGGCTGGAACTATAATCGAGGTAATTACAACAATGGAAGAGGCAGATATTACAACAATAATGGTTATAACAGAAATTATAATAGAAATAACCAGAACCAAAATAGAAATCAGGATTCTCAAGGTCAGGTTATGACACCCGATCAGTATCAGGAAAGAGAGAAGGAAAGCCAGCAATACCTGAAGGAGTTACGGGAAAAAGAAGCCGAAAATCAAAAGAAAAGGCAGGATGTTGTGATTGATCCTGGGCCTTCTACGAGCCAGCATAATTTTGAGGTCGGTAACACAAAAAAAAAACGCCGATTTCTCAACGACAGTGAGAACTTGTAAATACATTGCCACACCACACCTAATTACAATTAATGAGATATATGAAGTTACTGATGAAGATTTACTAGAAGAGAGGGGTATCGTTAAAGAGGAAAGACCATGTGCATTACCTATCATTTCTGTACTGATAGATGGCCAACAGTACAAAGCCCTGATGGACACTGGTGCGATTATTTCCATCATTTCAGAAGATTGTTATCAAAGTCTGCTAAGAGGAGAGAATATGACAGTTCTACCTGTTTCTACCGTCAAAGTGAGAGGGATTTTCCAAGATAAGGCAGTGAAGTGCAAGATTCAAGTCTTATTGAACTTTGAGATCAATGGAAGGAATTATGAACAGATCTTCATAGTGGTGAGCAAGATCAATTTTGATATGGTGCTTGGAATCGATTTTATATCGAAGGTTGGAGCTATTATTGACATGAAGAACAGAAGTATTAGCTTTAATGATGGGTACATGATCACAGAAGAGATAGAAGAACAGGACGTGAAAAACAGTCTGGAAATAGACCTTAGGGAAGAAAAATTTGAATACCATAATAAATGAAGTGGAAGATATAGCAGAAATACCCAGTAGAAAAACTGAAGGATTTGAAGAAATTCAGGGGGAATTTGAGGATCTGATAAAGGAATTCCAAGATATTTTCGATGAAAAGCCTGGATTGATTAAGGATTATAAGTACAAGATAAGGCTGACAGATGAAACCCCTTACCAGAAGAGAATATACCCCATTCCTGAGAAATACTATCAAGAAGTACGAGGGTTAATCAGAAAAATGGAGGTAGACGGGATTATTAAAAAAACAGGCGTCGTCTTATATAAACCCCATCACAGTAGTAAAGAAAAGTAATGGTCAGATACGTCTTTGTCTCGATGCCAGGACCATCAACTTGAAGATTCTTCCAGAAAATGACCGACCACCCAAGATTAGAGATCTGCTTCGAAAATTCAAAGGGAGAGCATGTTTCAGCGTTCTTGACTTGACGTCTTCATTTTATCAAGTTCAACTAGAAGAAGAGAGTATGCAGTACACTGGATTCCTATTTGACCAGACGTCATGGGTCTTTGTGAGAATGCCTTTTGGAATGGTTAACAGTGGACCAGCACTCATTCGAGCACTTGATAGTAAGCTCACTGACGAAGTAAAGGAGAATGTAATTTGCTACATTGACGATTTAATTGTATCTTCACCCAGCGCCGCAGAACATTTAGTGCACCTGAGAAAGTTGTTCGAGAATTTAAGGGAGGCCAATATCAAAGTCAATTTTGGAAAATGTCAATTCTTGAAGAAGGAGATAAATTACTTGGGGCATACCATTGATAAAGATGGATATCATCCAAACATGCAGAAAGTAGATGCAATCACTAGATTCCCAAAGCCAACTGAGGTGAAACAAGTCAGAGAATTTGTAGGCGCATGCCAATTCATTAGCAGCCACTGTCCGAGATACTCTGAAATTATGGCTCCTCTGTATGATTTACTCAAGAAAAATAATAGATGTAAATGGAGTACAGCAGCAAACGAGGCTTTTGAGAAAGCAAAGGAGATGCTCAGAAACAATGTCAAACTGGAGTACCCAGACTTTGAGAAGGTATTCTATATAGAGTCTGATGCATCAAGAATAGGCATTAGTGCAGTCTTATACCAAAAAGACGAGGCAGGCAACAAGCACTACATTGCATTCACTAGTCGAAAGTTGAAGAAACACGAGGAAAATTACTTTACGACAGAACTAGAAGCGTTAGCTTTTGTAACAGCTTTGCAAGCTTGGAAAAAAATGTTGCTGGGACATAAGGTTATCATTATTACTGACCATAAAGCACTACAGTTTAGCTGCAAACTGACATGTCTAGTGATAGATTGACACGTTGGGCTTTGTTCACCCAACAGTTTAATGTCACTATCGTCCACCAGCCTGGGAAAGATAACTTACTGGCTGATGCTTTATCACGTAACCCTATTAAAAATGTACAGATACACCATGTACAATTGGAGCAAGAAGATCAAGAAACCGTTAGGAGGTTAGCCCGAATCGGTGTGTCACAGAAGAGACACGCTCCAATCAGGAAAATGTACAGGTTCCTTAAGGGTTACATGAACAATACTGATGTTGACTATGCAGCTACACAGAGAGAATCACGACACTTTGTCTTGAGTGGAGACATTGTATGCAAGTATGCTGACTCTGCGCATACAAAGCTTCGAATAGTCGTGCCACCTAAACTTGTTGTCAATTTAGTGTGGGTAGCTCATCACGCAACTGGACATGCGGGTTTAGATAAAACTCTTGATACTCTTAAAGAGAGGTTTATTTGGACTAACATGCGTTCCAGCATTGCTAATGTCATTCGTTCATGTGATAAATGTCAAAGAGCAAAGTATGCTTCCGCTCTATTGAAAGGAAAACCTAAGGCAATGATTCCCTCTAAACCGAATGAACTCATGGCGACAGACATATTTGGTCCTTGTCCGAAGGGATATCAGGGTAATCAGTATCTGTTGGTTACCGTGGATGTCTTCTCAAAATTTGTAACAGTGAGTCCCATGCAAAAAGCTAACACGAGGAACGTTGTAAGCAGACTGGAACATGCTGTATTTCCAAAAGCTGGTAAACCAGAATATTTACTTTCGGATCATGGAGCTCAGTTTACGTCCTTGGAATTTGCTGCAGATATGGAAAGGCTTGGTATTAAGCACATATTTTCAAGCGTGCGATATCCGGAATCGAATTCTTCGGAAAGATATATGGCTGAATTTTCGAAATTCTGTCGAATTTTCTGTCCAAATGATCATTCTGGTTGGGTGAGATTTGTACCCCGTATTGAGGAAAGTCTAAATTCTACAGTGCAGGAGAGCACAGGAGAGGTGCCAATGAGACTTCATCTAGGAAGAAACCCAGAAAGGCCATGGGATAATCTTTTTAACCACGTTCCTAGAGATCCCGACTTAGGAAGGCAGCAGAGAATAGACAGAGCGAAGGAACAACTCCAGAAAGCAGCACAAAAACGACTGAAAAGAGTAGCTGGAAAACGTTTTGGTGCTCCCTTAGAAATTGGAAATCTGGTATTACTACGCAGACCTGTCAAGGCTGATGTAAGTAAGAAAATATACCCCAAATTTGGATTAGTGTTCATGGGTCCGTTCAGAATTACGAATGCCTATGGAAACAACTGTTATGAACTATACGATGACGAGAATAATGTCGTTTATGGCAAGTTCAATGCTGGGAACTTGAAGAAATATTATAGAAGAGTAAGCCAATAATAATTCAATTTCGTGTTCAAGTGAATTGAGATATGTATAACACAGAGTTTAAAAACAATTTGCAACTGTTTTTAAAACGTGGTGAAGGGAGAATGCCCCCGGAAATTGAATTATATAGAGACCACGATGGATGTATTGGAAAATATCAGTAAAGTTATGGATGTCATAGTTATGACGTGGATATTCATGACGTAGGCACGGATGACGTAGGATTCATGCCAGTAGGCTGATTGAGCTGAGATTCTTGGTGACGTCATGATTTTCTTCGAGAAAGATCCGAGATTTACGACGCAGTCGCAGGAAACAAGGTATTGTGCTAAGGAAGAAGCTACGCTATTGGAGGAGAGACGCGAACCAATGAACGATAGTTTGGAAGGAAGACGGAGATTGCTGAAACTACGATATTCGATTACTTTTGGCATGCAGATTTGTGGAAATCTATTTTCAGTTATGGCATTGATTTGGAATTTTGAAGAAATTAATTTTGAGTTTTTGAATTTTGAAAATCCGTCAAGTATAGCCAAAGTTAAAACTTCCAGCAATGACGCAGCAACAGGCTATGGAAGGGATGGTTACGCCACTTAAGAAGTTGATAAAAGGTCATGCACAGGAGAGAGGAGCTCTCATACTCATACTCAGATCTCATACGCTCAGATCTCATACTTGTGATCGCATATATATTTCTGGTGATATAGAGTTATTTTCAAGTGATTCAGTGAAGTAAGTTGTCTTTAGCGTGAGGTGAAAGCCTTGCCGCATCGAACGAACTCGGAGCAGTTCCATTTCACGCTGCTCAAAACTAGGTGAAGTTGAAACGCGCACATTAACGTTTCCACCAGTCAAGATATCAAGCGCTAACTTCAGCCTTTGATATAATTCTATTAGGCAGTATAACATTGTGGTGTATACAAGATTTGAACGATTTCACAGTGATACTTCGAAAGATATTGGAACTTTAAGGCTGCCAACGAAAGTGATTTTCTCGCCACAGGAGAAACACTTTTATATTCCATATTATACACTACGGCTGATACGTGGAGTGCAACAGTTTGGTATTACAACGATACATTCGACTATGGAACACTATAATATTGCAGTGCTTTTGATGATTACAACTGTAGTTGAGATGAAAGGCTAAGGCTTTGATGCAATTGGGACATATGTCATTGGAGTAAAGTAACAGCATGGAACTTCGTTAATCGTCTTTCTACAAAAGCGAGCATGTAGTGAACATCCAACTACACTCATGCATCGTTAATCCATCGCTGAATTATACCAGATAAGAGTGGAAATATTTTCATACTCCACAACTATGAATATTTCTGCGGAAATAACTACATTGAACTTCATGGCGATTTCCTGCAAGAACTTCAGAGAACTTTCAAGAGAGGCCAGGGTTATCCCGGCGCACAATGAAGAATTTGCCGGAAGGATGTTTCTCGTATCCACGGAGCAGTGCCATTTCAGAGGAGGAAGCAGTTCGATTCTCCGAGGACGCTGATTCCTGTTTCGAGGATGGAGCTCATCTTTAAGTTGGTGAAATGGATCCATCAGCAGTCTTCTTTGGGGAATTTTTCTCTGGAACTTCAATCGGCAGATAAGGTAGTTGTGAACGTTTCTTGTATTATTTGAGTATCGTAGCGATATCTGAGCAAACATTTTTCCCATATTTTCTGTCCTACCTTTTGCCCTATTTTATTGATTGATATTTTTGTACTCAGTACACTTCGATGATGTATGCATTTTTCTTCGATTTTTGAGACATTGCTATGTCATTGGCATACTTAAATAATTTTGGATCAGTTGAGACTGATGATTTAGATTCTTTCAGTAATTTGCATATTTTTGTAGTCACGATTTGACTGTAAAGTTAACGATTTGCTATGGCAGATTTGAATTCAGACAGCGTGTCATTTTATTAAAGTAATTCTATTCAGTTAATTACTTTGACCAATTTTCTGTCATCCTCAAGAAAGAAGAATAATTAAAAGATTTTAGAGCGTTAAAATCTTTTACGATATCGACGATCTTTGAAATACTAGTCGTCTTATGAACATGATTGCAACATAGACATTTATCATTGCATTATAGACAATTTTATGAAATACGAACGTTAATTACAATTTATTGAATACACTATAGTAATGAATAATGAAGATATGAGTTTTTCTCAATTCTAGATTGGAACAATAATGTTTGCATTCCACAATCTAATTGTATTCTATTCGACTATTTTGCAGTTTAGTTCATCTTTGTTTGAAGATAGTATTTTTATACTGCGTTACTTTGAAGATGTTAATCTCAATTTTGATAGACCAGACAGGAGCGTCTAATCGTATTTGCTATTAAATTTATTTGTGATTGGCAAATTTTTTTCATATCGATTCATGAATGAAACCCACGAAGGTTAAATAATAACAGTCATTATTACAATTGATGAATATAAGAATTTTTAAAGAGGAACAATGGATGTATAATCGATAGTTCAGTGGACGTGTAAAAGTCGCTGTTGAGTAATGCCCTTGAATAATGAAGGAGGTTCCCACAATAATTAATGAAGTTGATGCATTAATAGTGGAGGTTTTTGTGTGTAGTTTGGAAGATTTTTATGCCATATATATAAAGATATATGATGAATTTTGGGCCAATTGTTGTGACATTTTTGTGCGTTATGAGCGAAGTAGTTTCCCACTGAATGTTGTTCTTGTTCTTTGAAAGATTATTCATATGAAGATACTGTTAAAATTAACAAGAGTGTTAAATAATTTGAGATAAAGATTTTGAATGGAGGTTACAGTCACAAATATTAATAATTATTATTAAACATTATTAAACCTGAATTTGACAATTATATATAACTAACCTTCATTGGTCGATTATATCAACACGATTTGAGTAATTATCAACCGGATAGACGTGTGGTTTAATGTATTCCTTGTATAAATAATATAAACAATTTAATATTGTAAAATAATTTTGTAAATATCTTTGTTAAATAATTTGAAATGATAGTGATTAATAGAAGCGTGTATTAAATTTTCAATGGTCATTTGACATTGTTATAAACAATTTGTTATTGTTATAAATAATTAATGAACTTTTGTTATTAACATTTAGAGTTTCTTTATACTCTAAACAATGCAAGTTAAGCAACTGGTTTGAACAAATAATCATGATTTGGGATTGTTGGAGGAATCCAATGGTGTTTGAAGGAAGCATGTAAGACATTTGCGTGATAATATTTCAGTTGAGATGTGAACATTTACGTGTTTAAAGGAGAGAGCCGAGCTCTGAGGTAGCACGCTTATGGTAGGGTTGAACGAACGGGTGTCCGCTTTGACGACACAGGTGTTTTGCAGCTGGTCCGGACAACTGTGTTACTGAGACCAAGGGCGTTTCATAATAGCCTTGTGGCTATAAATAAAATATGCAGTATATAAACACGCAAAGCAATTGATATGTGTGTCTCATCCCAAATCCCGTTTCCATTCCCATTGCATTGTTATATTTTCGTTGCTATAAGCTTGAGAAAGCTAAAACATTATATGTAGAGAATACAGGTCCTACAGGAGGACATGGTTATGTGGTCAATGGCTTCTGATTGCCACGTATATTTTGTTGTTTCATTTTGTTAAAATTCTTTCTTTATGTGAAATAAATTATTGTGCAGTTTAAAGTTTCTCGTCTTCGTTCTGGTTCATTTTAAATATCATGGTGGAGGTTATTGTGAGGACATACTTTTAAGTGATCCAGTTGACAACCCAGTCCCCGAGATATATTTAAGAGGTAAGTCAAGGTAAGTATGAACCCCCGTATATTTTGGTGTGTTCCACAATAATTTTCTTGTTAACTATTGTGCTCTAATCTCGATAGTATCTGTCAGTGCCATTTTCATTGATGTAGCTATGCCGGCGCGTTTGATTATTGGCAATCCGATTGAGGGGGCGGATATCTGACAGCCGACTATCCGGATATCTGGTACAGTACCTTCTTCAAGGCCACGGCCGCTTCCTTCCCTCTTCCTTGCCTATCCATCCTCACCATCCCTTACCTTCCCTCATGAGGCCCCTGTTCGCTTTGCAGGTGAGGCCGCCTGGGCGAGGTGCCAATCCCACCTCACCAGTTGTATCCCTTCCGATTTGATGTTCCCAGCTCTAGGACACTGCCCGTAGAGGCGGTAGTGGTAAGTTCCCTCGCTGAGTCCGTGGGTTCCACCAACCTGGAGGGTAAACGACTAAAAAAAATATATATGTTCGAACATAAATATTCATACATATCTGTCGAGATTTCGCAAGTTTTATGTACTGTGCCACTGCGCGAGTGATTGCGAATGTGGTGGCAACAGGATGGGGCCCCACCTCACGGATCATTTGTCGTCAGGAACCATCTTCATGATACATATCCAAATAAATGGATAGGAAGAGGAGGACCCTTTCACTGGCCTGCCAGATCACCCGATCTTACGCCACTTGACTTCTTCCTGTGGGGTCACTTAAAGCAGGTAGTATATGCACATGAGCCTGAAGAGCCAGAAGATCCTGACCACCTTCGGCAACTAATCACCGAGGCATGCCAAGCTGTTACACCTCAGATGTTACAGCGTGCAAGACTGTCTGTAATACGTCGTGCTGAAATCTGCATCAACCAAGGTGGTCAATATTTCGAACACTTGCTACACTGAATATGCAGAGTACCTTGCTTTATTCCTACAGGGGGGTGTGGTGGCGCAGCGGTCAAGCTCTTTGCCTCTCACCAACGCCATATCCTGTGGTTCGAATTTACGTAAAATGGACATCCCGTGGCTTATGATCGCGAGATTAACGGTCACGCTAAACTACAAGCTTTCTTCCTACATACCATTATGTCATCGTCTAACCTGCCTACGTAGCATCGAATAAAAACGGTCCTTTTCAGGACCAAATAAAAATTCATTTATGGAACAGGTAGATATGTGTCCGTAGTGCAGCTACTGTAAACTGCATTAAGCAAAAAAAAAAAAAAAAAAAAAGAACTTATTTGCCTTGGGATCGAACCTGCTACACTGCGGCATGGCTGACGTTACAGCAGAGAAGCATGATTTAACCATCTTAGCTACCGTGAGCCGTGGTAGGGTGCTGTCACGTATTGAGTCTATTTGTAGTCCTCATAGACACTTCATGTCCTTTGTAAGGCAGTGTTGTTTGGATGTGTCGATTTACACATTCGTTATAGTTGATGGCATTGAAATAACACTGCTGCCAATAATTTCGACTTTAATCGCGAGCATGAACTCAACCGTAAAGCTGTACTAGGCCAAGTACTAATGTTTTTAGGACGACCATGATATACGCGTTAGTTGGGTTGCCTTCCTCCAAAAAAATAAGGGGCTGGTGGACCACACTGTATAAGCAATTGAACATAATTAGATGTCAGTGCATTGAAATGTTAATACTCATTTACTGTATCATGTTTCACTACGCTCGCTCGGTTTAATTGCGAGATAAATCTATTTCAATGTTTCAACTCGTTTCGTACATTACAGGTTTTTGAAATTCCCATATGTGATATTTTAGTAGTGTCCTTTATTACAGTACAAAACAAGATGTTCAGTAAAGAACATATAGCCTACTTTCTCCTAAATGCATGGGTATTGTTATAACTCTTTGTCCTTTTCAAGGAGTATGTTTGAATGTTGGTTGTAGTAGCTTGTTGAAATACAACGTGCTATAGGGATATTAAACATGAATATGAGGTGCCCTTTGCTAGTGCTACCTCTGTACCAAATTTCGTTCAATTCGGTTTCACCGTGTTTGAATTGATAGGGGGAATCGATTTGCACACATACTTGGCCACCATCTGCAAACTATTGGGCTGATGTTCTTGCAGTTTGGTCTGAATATGTTTCCCACATAAAGATATGGTGTTGCAAAATTTGGTAGAGACTAGATTATTAGGTTGGTCGTAATTACATTTTAGCTTTTAATATTTGGGTGGCCGCGATTACGTTTCCGTCAAGATAGCGGTGATATAAAACATGACACTGAGGTGCCCTTTGCTAGTGCTACCTCTGTACCAAATTTCGTTCCATTCGGTTTCACCGTGTTCGAATTGATAAGGGGAATCGATTTTCAAACAAAGATGGCCGCCATCCGCAAAATATTAGGCCGATGACCTATTAGTTTGGTCAAAGGATGCTCCCTCCATAAAGGTATGTTGTTGCTAAATTTGCCAGAGATCGGATGATTAGGCTAATCGTAATTTGATTTAAGCTTTGAACATTAGTGTGGCCGCCATTACGTTTTCGTCAAGATGGCGGCAATATAAAACATGACACTGAGGTGCCCTTTGCTAGTGCTACCTCTGTACCAAATTTCATTCATTCGGTTCCACCGTGATCGAATTAATAGGGGGAATCAATTTTGACATAAAGATGGCCGCCATCCGCAAACTATTAGGCTAATGGCCTATTAGATTGGTCAAAGGATGCTCCCTCCATAAATGTATGTTGTTGCAAAGTTTGGTAGAGATCGGATGGTTATGTTAGTCGTAATTTGATTTAAGCTTTAAACATTTGTGTGGCCGCGATTACGTTTCTGTCAATATGGCGGCGATATAAATCATGACACTGAGATTCCCTTTGCTAGTGCTATCTCTGTCCCAAATTTCGTTCCATTCGGTTTCACCGTGTTTGAATTAATAGGGGGAATCGATTTTGACACAAAGATGACCGCCATCCGCAAACTATGAGGCGAATGGCCTATTAGATTGGTCAAAGGATGCTCCCTCCATAAAGGTATGTTGTTGCAAAATTTGGTAGAGATCGGATGATTAGGTTAATCGTAAATTGATTTAAGCTTTGAACATTCGTGTGGCCGCCATTACGTTTCAGTCAAGATGGCGGCGATATAAAACATGACACTGAGGTGCCCTTTGCTATTGCTACCTCTGTACCAAATTTCGTTCCATTCGGTTCCACCGTGTTCGAATTAATAGGGGGAATCAATTTTGACATAAAGATGGCCGCCACCCACAAACTATTAGGCTAATAACCTATTAGATTGGTCAAAGGATGCTCCCTCCATAAATGTATGTTGTTGCAAAGTTTGGTAGAGATCGGATGGTTATGTTAGTCGTAATTTGATTTAAGCTTTAAACATTTGTGTGGCCGCGATTACGTTTCTGTCAATATGGCGGCGATATAAATCATGACACTGAGATTCCCTTTGCTAGTGCTATCTCTGTCCCAAATTTCGTTCCATTCGGTTTCACCGTGTTTGAATTAATAGGGGGAATCGATTTTGACACAAAGATGGCCGCCATCCGCAAACTATGAGGCGAATGGCCTATTAGATTGGTCAAAGGATGCTCCCTCCATAAAGGTATGTTGTTGCAAAATTTGGTAGAGATCGGATGATTAGGTTAATCGTAAATTGATTTAAGCTTTGAACATTCGTGTGGCCGCCATTACGTTTCAGTCAAGATGGCGGCGATATAAAACATGACACTGAGGTGCCCTTTGCTATTGCTACCTCTGTACCAAATTTCGTTCCATTCGGTTCCACCGTGTTCGAATTAATAGGGGGAATCAATTTTGACATAAAGATGGCCGCCACCCACAAACTATTAGGCTAATAACCTATTAGATTGGTCAAAGGATGCTCCCTCCATAAAGGAATGTTGTTGCAAAGTTTGGTAGAGATCAGATGATTAGGTTAGTCGTTATTTGATTTAAGCTTTGAACATTTGTGTGGCCGCCATTACGTTTCCGTCAAGATGGCGGTGATATAAAACATGACACTGAGGTGTCCTTTGCTAGTGCTACCTTTGTACCAAATTTCGTTCAATTCGCATTCACCGTGTTCGAATTGATAGGGGGGGGGGGGACAGACATTCAGAGTACACACACTCACACACACACAGACACACAGACACACACACACACAGACTCACACACACATACACACACACAGACAGACACACTTTTTTCGCCCTATGTTGAATTCATAAGTCTACTTTCATTTTTTGCAAAAATCGAAAGTAGGCTAATGACAGGGTGATATAAGAAATAGTTTCGTCTATATAGAATGCCAGTGAAATATTTCGCACAGCCGCCATGTTTGATTGGTGAAAGATAACAAAATTTGAAGGACGTGTTCGGGATCCGACAAAATAGTACTTTGACTTTACCGAGGTTCATTGAAATATCTTTAGCCATTTAGATTTTATTAGAGTTGGATCCACTCACATACGCACGCACACTCACACACAGACAAGGACAAATGGTGATCTCAGAAGTCTATTTTTTAGCCTATTTTCAATTTTGAAAAAATAGGCTTATTAGATCACCTTTTGTCCGTGTGTGTGTGCGTGTGTGTGTGTGTGTGTGTGATTCGTGTGTGTGTCCCCCCCTAATAAAATCTAAACGGCAGGAGCGATTTCAATGAAACTCGGAAAGTTCATAGCACTATTCCCGGCGACCTCGACCGTGCCCTTCAAATTGTGTTACGACTCACCAATCCAACATGGCGGCTGTGCGAAGTATTTCACCAGCATTCAATATCTCCGAAACTATTACCGATATTACCCTGACATTTTCTATGGTGATAGAGGGAACTACTATAAGTTCACTTATGTGACTTTTGAAAACCTGGTAACTACAAAACGAACATGGCGGCTAAGCGAATTTGCGACTTTTAAATAGACCTTTCTCGCGATTTAATGTTCCAAGCGCACTGAAACCTGGTACAGGAAATATTTATACACATTGTAATCCACTGGTATCTAATTTAGTTAAATTGTTTACATAACCTCAAGATGGCGGCAGTGCGAATTTTAAAATTAAGTTTTTATTTCTTGTGTTGTAGTCATGCGATCGAAGTGAAAGTTTGAATAATGAACCTACGCAATAATTTTCCTTTAATGGTACATGACTCTATGGCCTATACATTTAACAATCCAACATGGCGACCATCCGAAATATTTAGACGATACTGAATATCTACGAATCTATTTTAGCAATCAAACTGCATTTTTTAATATTCATAGGGGCTATGAACTTAAGTTCACCTATAGGACTTTAAATAACCCGGTGATCACAAATCCAACATGGCGGTGACGCGAATTATAAATATTCACATGGACGTTTCTCGCAATTTAACCATCCGCGTGCAGTGAAATTTGGTACAGTAAATCTTTATCCGAATGTTAATCCACTGGCATCTAATTTATTTCAATTGTTTCCATAACCTCAAAATGGCAGCTGTGAAAAATTTTTAAATCTCCTTGTTTTTTCTTGTGTCCTAATTATGCGATTGAAGTTTGAATACTACACGTTCACAATAATCTGCATGTAACAGTACATAACTCTAGGACCTACATATATAAAATCCAACATGGCGACCATCCGAAATATTTAGTCGGTTCTCAATATCTACGAATCTATTACAGCAATCAAACTGAAATTGTGTATGTTAAATAGTGGCAATTAACATAAGAAGGATATATGAAAATAGGCTGTATAGTTCTTCACGGAACTACTTGTTGATAATTAAGAATAGGCTAAAAATATTCCGACCGTACATTATGATGGTATTAATTAGAATGAATGAAAGGATAACAAGCAAACAAAGTATGAAAATGTAAGTCTTCAGTAGGGTAGGATGGAGGACTAAAAGAACAGTGACACATATTTATGTTAAAGCACTTTCCACAGTCACTTAGGATTTCTGCAAGGTGTTTTTAGCCTACTTTCGATTTTTGCAAAAAATGAAAGTAGACTTATGAGATCAACACAGGGCGAAGGAAAGTGTGTCTGTCTGTGTGTGTGTATGTGTGTGTCTGTGTGTCTGTGTCTGTGTGTGTGTGTGTGAGTGTGTGTACTCTGAATGTCTGTCCCCCCCTATCAATTCGAACACGGTGAATGCGAATTGAACGAAATTTGGTACAAAGGTAGCACAAGCAAAGGACACCTCAGTGTCATGTTTTATATCGCCGCCATCTTGACGGAAACGTAATGGCGGCCACACAAATGTTCAAAGCTTAAATCAAATTACGACTAACCTAATCATCCGATCTCTACCAAATTTTGCTACGACATACCTTTATGGGGGGGGGGGGGGACATCCTTTGACAAAACTAATAGGTCATCAGCATAATAGTTTGCGGATGGCGGCCATCTTTTTGTGAAAATCGATTCCCCCTATTAATTCGAACACGGTGCAACCGAATGGAACGAAATTTGGTACAGAGGTAGTACTAACAAAAGGCACCTCAGTGTCATGTTTTATATCGCCACCATCTTGACGGAAACGTAATGGCGGCCACACAAATGTTCAAAGCTTAAATCAAATAACGATTAACCTAATCATCCGATCTCTACCAAATTTTGCAACAACATACCTTTATGGGGGGAGCATCCTTTTACTAAACCAACAGGTCGTCAGCGTAATAGTTTGCGGATGGCGGCCATCTTTGTGTGAAAATCGATTCCCCCTATTAATTCGAACACGGTGCAACCGAATGGAACGAAATTTTGTGCAGAGGTAGTACTAACAAAAGGCACCTCAGGGTCATGTTTTATATCGCCGCCATCTTGACGGAAACGTAATGGCGGCCACACAAATGTTCAAAGCTTAAATCAAATTACGATTAACCTAATCATCCGATCTCTACCAATTTTTGCAACTACATACCTTTATGGAGGGAGCATCCTTTGACCAATCTAATAGGTCATTCACCTGATAGTTTGCGGATGGCGGCCATCTTTATGTCAAAATTGATTCCCCCTATTAATTCGAACACGGTGGAACCGAATGGAACGAAATTTGGTACAGAGGTAGCACTAGCAAAGGGCACCTCAGTGTCATGTTTTATATCGTCGCCATCTTGACTGAAACGTAATGGCGGCCACACGAATGTTCAAAGCTTAAATCAAATTACGATTAACCTAATCATCCGATCTCTACCAAATTTTGCAACTACATACCTTTATGGAGGGAGCATCCTTTGACCAATCTACTAGGTCATTCGCATAATAGTTTGCGGATGGCGGCCATCTTTGTGTCAGAATCGATTCCCCCTATTAATTCAAACACGCTGAAACCAAATGGAACGAAATTTGGTATAGAGGTAGCACTAGCAAAGGGCACCTCAGTGTCATGTTTTATATCACCGCTATCTTGATGGAAACGTAATCGCGGCCACCCAAATGTTAAAAGCTAAAATGTAATTACGACCAACCTAATAATCTAGTCTCTACCTAATTTTGCATTACCATATCTTTATGTGGGAAACATATTCTGACCAAACTGCAAGAACATCAGCCCAATAGTTTGCAGATGGTGGCCAAGTATGTGTGCAAATCGATTCCCCCTATCAATTCAAACACAGTGAAACCGAATTGAGCGAAATTTGGTACAGAGGTAGCACTAGCAAAGGGCACCTCATATTCATGTTTAATATCCCTATAGCACGTTGTATTTCAACAAGCTCCTACAACCAACATTCAATCATACTCCTTGAAAAGGACAAAGAGTTATAACAATACCCATGCATTTAGGAGAAAGTAGGCTATATGTTCTTTACTGAACATCTTGTTTTTTCTTTTTATCATACCCCTTCAGTTCTCAGGGAGTTGAGTGATTGCAGTTTGACCACTTCTCTACATGTCGCGCGGATAGGAAAGAGATGGCTCAATCCACTTTCGTAGGTAGGCAACTCTGGGTGAAGTATCATCATAATAACAGTCCATATCATAAAGCAAAGGGAATGCTCGGCCTTGGTTTTGTGTTGCAGACTGTACAGAAACTGCAGTTGCCGGAGAAACTCACTTTATGCACTACTCCTGCTGTGTTATAGTGCTGCACTCTCCAAAATACAATTGCTGCTGTATGTCTCTTTCCATTGTGCAGGAATAGAGACAGCACTTAGCTCCGGTCGTAAAACGAGGAGCCGCATTGCACTGATCCTGGGCTCGACGCTGGACCCTGACCTTTCTCTGCAGTGAATGTTCTAACACAGAAAACAATTATTTTACAATGCAAATATTAGCTGGCAAACAAATGATGATTATACCTGTTGTATATATAAGGGGTTTTCAAATGAAAAGGTACGAAACGATACTGTGGGTACAATTTATTCGTTATTCAAAAGTCATCACCACAGGCCTGTGCACAGGTGTCCCATTGCTTCACTAGCCGCAGGATTCCCAGTTCCCAGAAGTCTTGTGGTTGTGACTGGAACCAATCCTGTACGGTGCCCTTTAGTTCGTCGTCCGATTGGAAACGTTTTCCCTTGAGATAATTTTTTAACGGACCAAACAGATGGAAGTCGCAGTGTGACAAGTCCAGGCTGTAGGGCGGATGCTCAAATTGCACCCACTTGATCGTGGCCAATACACCTCGTTTGACGTTAGAGACGTGTGGGTGAGCGTTATCATAGAGCAGAATCACTCCCTTAATGAGCAGTCCAGGCAGTTTTTCTTGATGGACTTGCTTAGGCTACGGAGTGTCGCACAATACACGTCACTGTTAATGGTTCGAATCAAGGGAAAAAGTTTCCAATCGGATGACGAACTAAAGGACACCGTACAGGATTGGCTCCTGTCACAACCACAAGACTTCTGGGAACAGGGAATCTTGTGGCTAGAGAAGCAATGGGACACCTGTGCATAGGCCTGTGGTAATTACTTTTGAATAACGAATAAATTGTACCCACAGTATCGTTTCGTACCTTTTCATTTGATCACCCCTCGTATTAACCCTTACCCCACGACTTAAAATTCTCTTTACTTTCCCTACAGCTCTGTCAGTATGCGATCCGCCATTATTGTTTACTACCTTTCTGGTGATTGCCAAGGAACAGCTGACAGACTGCACGGTCTTCTAAATACTAGTTGAACGGTTCCTTGCTTCGCTATATCAAAATTACACGACGTTCGTCACGCAACTAACATAGCAGCACCAAATAGGAATGGATAATTTTTCGGGGCAGAGACGACGAACGTTGGGTATGTGTTAAATATTAGAATCCATTTTTCAGTGTTGCCTAGGAATTTATCAGAATCTCTTAATTCGGTCAAAGAGAGTGTGCCCAATTACATTGTGTGAGAAGTGTAAAGTGTTTAACAAATTACGTATTTTTTTCAGGCACTAGAAAATTAATACCTAAATAAAAATTTAGTTTGGAATTAAGAAAATTGAGGCATTTAGAAAAGTATGTTCCCATGGAATTGCATCGGTCATTCGCTGCAACAAAAATTTGTACTTTTTCAGATTTTATTTCAGTATAGTGTTAGAAAATACTCTTTATGGATTAATCAGTTAATTTTTTGGAATTTAATAATATATTTTAAAAGCGCACAACGTGCATAATACAAAGTTTGACACTGATGGCACTGATACATTCACACATCCTATGTTCTCCAAACCATTGGTTAGTCAATTTTACAGTAAGCTCTCAGGGATACAATTCTCTTTTGACACAGTATGACATCATAGCGGTCGCAATGATTAGCTCACAGCTCACAAATGCACAGCGAGTTTAGGTCCTGGTGTTTCTTGTTCATGCATATTTTATGATGAAATCCGTGTGTTGCTAATCTCGTCACCAGATGTCTGAGGTCGTATTCGACCTGTCTCTGTTCCGTTATCACTGCGTCCATGGAGTAGAATTAAACTCAGATTAGTTATTTATTTCGTCTTAATTCCTCAATTGTGAGGATGTAAGCGTCTGTGGACTGCTGGTACTCAGTTTGTCGTAGCTCTTCAATATAAAAGAGTTCTCTTGCCAATACATATAAGTTACTAGGCGTGATAGCGTGTAACTTGACAGGCAGAGAACCCTCTTGAGGTACTGTGCCCGAATTCTCTAATCACCACCTAATATCCGCTAAAAGGTAGGATTGCAGGGACGTCGGTACCCTGCTCAAAGTAACCCACCATTCCCTGCTTGGTGAAGAGTTAGAGGAAACGTGGACACATACAGAACATAAGACAGTACTACAAAACCAGTTACATACATCAACTAACATTTAAGTTAATATCAAAACAAGAAACATCGAATCTCGAGGGGTGACAAGGTAAAAAGAACTATAGTGGGCGCCTGTATTTAACTAGTAGTACCGTCCTACGCTGATTATTTAATGAGTAGGCATTCAGCTTTTGTAAAAGAATATAGACAAGCAATCTAAAAAGTGCCTGTGTTGGTTTATTTACTTGGACAATACAATAATGTCCCACACTCACATAACTAAAGATTTGTGTCCAATTTGGCACCTGGAACAAACTTAAAAATTCCTAAGTAAAGCCTTTTTCCTGTTCACAAAATTATACCTGAAAAATTCGGCACTCCACTGAGCCCTCCTTCTCGCAGCATGTAACTGTGCATGAAAATTGCACATACAAATAATTAATATTGAAAAAAATCACAGTCAGTCTGAAAGACTAGACGTTGTATCATTTCAAATGACGCATGCTACAAATGCTACACATGTTAGAAAGGCTCGGGAGGGCTTCCCAGGACTCTTTCAACAGACTGCATTACCCATTAACTTAGGCTTCCCGCGCGAGCACCTCTTTAAGGGTCACGGGAAGAAATGTGTTTCTTGTACTTGTATTATAGATGTGTTTGGTTGAATAAAGCGTAAATTGTGTACTTTTTAATAGCGGTTTTGTGGCCCATTATCCCAGGCAAGCCGGCGGAAACCTTTGCCTCCCTGTCAGAAGGATCATTTGGCCGTAAATTTGAATTAGTGTAAGGATGTAGTATGAGTGTCCAGATTTAGACAATAGCCTACTCCATGAAGGGGTCATGACTATGCCATATATGTTTGTTTAATGAATAGTGTATCTGAAATAAGGGAAGAATACTGACTTACAGACTTGTGGAGTGAGTTTCTGATTTTTAAGGTCGCTCAACAGACTCCAATAATCATTAGCGTCTGGTTCTCGCTCCCCGCGTGAGCATGACGTCACGTTCCCGCGCAGCTGCATGACGTCACTTCCCGCACGGCTGCATGACGTCACGTCTGTCACCGTGTCCGTGTCCGTGTCCGTAATGCATAACGATGGACCCCAACCATAACGACGAAGTCGACAAGATCATTTGAAATGATAAAAAGTTTTATACATGCTGTAGTTCCTCTGAACTACTATCAAATTATGCAAATCACGAAACGTCGGCATTTACAAACATATCCCTACTCTATACATCGCGTTTCGTTAAATTGAACCGTAGTTCCAAATCTAAATTGAAAATTGCAAAAATGTTAACACTAGATATTTACAAGAATATACAAAATCGTGATCAGCACGATCTTTCTCTCCTTCATCAATCAAATCTCAAAAGATTTTCCTTTCTACATACTTTCTTTGAATATATTTGTATATCACCAATTCCATATGGGTTTATTAAGTATTAACATACTTGTCGAATCCAAACGCACAAAAGTAACAAACGTTTAAGTTAATTACTGCTCAAAATTACACAATTATTTAAATAAATTTCGATAATGACGAATATCGAGCCTCCGTGGCTTAGGCGGCAGCACGCCGGCCTCTCACCGCTGGCTCCGTGGTTCAAATCTCGGTCACTCCATGTGAGATCTGTGCTGGATAATACGGAGGCAGACAGGTTTTTCTCCGGGTACTCCGGTTTTCCCTGTCAAAATTTCATTCCAGCAACACTCTCCACTATCATTTCATTCCATCTGTCATTCATTTAATCATTGCCCCAGAGGAGTGCGTCAGGCCTCGGCAGCCGGCACAGTTCATATCCTCGCCGCTAGATGGGGGCTTCATTCATTCCATTCCTGACCCGGTCGGAGACTGGAAGCAGGCTGTGGATTTTCATTTCAATGACGAATATCATTGCTAGATTCTCAGTAACAAATTAATTAATGTTGACAGATAATTAGATGCTTGGTATTAATCTTCACTCCACACCTTCATCTTTAAATTCATACAAATAGTCAACTAACTTTATTAAGATCCTATACAGAATATTCCTTCACTGCAATATAAATGATCTCACACTCTCTCCTTCTGAACAGATTCTAAGAACTTCTCCAATATGCCTCCTTATTAACAATTCACAACTTTATTTACGTCATTGCACGGCATTTACAAATATTTAAACCAATTCAATACATTTTCACTAATGTAAGAAAATCAGTGACACTATTTCCAACTCCCTAATTGCGAAGTATTTTTCAACTCACAATACATCAAACCTACTTCTTATACAAATTCCTCGTGCTTGCTATCTTTTTACGTTCTGTTCACAAACCTTAAATAATTCTGTTCGATTTCTTAAACACCTTGGGGTTTCAACTATATCCTTACTTTCATTTAAATCAAATCTTAACTCCCATAGCAATATTACTGTAACTTTCTGAATTTAATCCGCAAAAATTCGTTCGAATTACAAATAAAGTCGTCTCCTGCCTTTCTTGATTACTAAATTTTATGAATATAATTCATATAAGTCCATTCTTGCTCATTTCCGACAATAGGTAGATTTGCAATATCTCACCATGACATTCATTCGATTCTCCATTAGAAATATATTTACAATGAACTTTCCAAGTTCTCATCATGAAATATTTAACAAGAATAATTAAGCTTATAAAACGCTGTAGTCATTTTCCAATTAATTTTTACATTTATTAATGTTCCCTGAACATAATTTCTTTCTGGTTGATTTATTTCTATACTCGACAACGACGGGTATTACTTCAGTATAGTTCATGATAACAATCTGATTTGATACCGTAGTTATGACGTAACATTAACTAAAATTCCATTACAATTATATAGTATTTCTTTACAAAGTATTTATGACGAACTATAATGATGCATTTTTTACATGATGTGATCCTGATGTGATGTATTTTCGAAGCCTTCAAAATATTCTAGGCTTTCGAGACATACTATATTTACGAAACATTCCACTAAATTGTCGAAACATTCCATTGAAGCTACCGAAACATTCCACTCTCTTATAAAACAGATTTATCTAGAATCGCAAATTCACTAAAGTGTACAACGAAGTTCGAAAAATATGAAATCAACAATTTGACTCTACTAAATGTCAAAAACGGAACTCTTTGACGAAAGAAAAAAATCTCTCTAAATTTACAAGAAAATGGCAATATAATAACTTGTGTTATGAATAAAAATTTCTACACAAAACATATGTTCCAAATAAACATATATATGCTGGTCAACACTGAATCACTCACAGAACATAGCTATCTACTGAAGTTGAACAATAAGAAACACTTATCTACCTTACAGATGAGACGGTCACGCTTTCACAGACAGCACCAAGCAATAAGGAATGCCCACATTCCTCTGAGACACCTGGGAATATGAATGACACATGCTCTCCCGTCACTCACGTGTCTACCGGCGGCAGTTCAATCAGGTCAACGCTTCTTGAAACTATACCACAGCTGGCTGGCTCCGGTCCGCTTGCACCTCGAACTCGAACTTGTTGTTCCGTATCTCCGCTGGGCACCTTCTTTTTTTTTCGCGACATGACACTGTCTGGGATCTCGAGCTCTTCTGAATCGTAGATTCTGACGTTCATCACTTCAATCGGCTGCTCTCTGGTAGTAAGTCAAGGAAATCTCTGACTATAGATAATGTTCTATGAGAATTCCTAGATAGATATGGAATCTCATCGTAGCGTAGCATGAACTGTGATTTCAGTGTATTTCGGATGTAGTTGGCAATGAAATCCATCTCGCTGTTTTTAAACTGGATTTCACACTAATGCTGATTTAGACTATCTTCCCTCAATTGTAAAAATTAGAACATAATCATACGTTCAATGACGATATTACACGTGCTGCTTCCCCTATGACTGGGCTGAGATAGCATCTTGAATACATTTTGAAGTATAATCGTTGTATATATGCAGTATAATCGTTATATATCCGTAGTATTGTTATGAAGTATTACTGTGATAATGGTTCAGTAAAACGTTAAATATATATATCTGCAGTAGATCTGTAGTATTCTGTAGTGTTATAATCACGTAATATTATGAAGTTTTATCTTCGACAGCACAATTATTGTGAAACGTTCAGCTTTAAGCAAGTCCATTCACTGTAGTGTGTTTCGATGTGCATTCACCGAGCCTCCAAAATTCTTGGCCCGTGGAGGTCGCTCTTCATCGGTCAAGCTATTCCGTCTACCGATACACTCCAATTCTAGGCGTTTTTGAAATTGGAATTACTTCCTTTTAATAGCTCTTAACTCGACCAATCGTATAATGAGAATGAGTCTCTCTCTCCCTAGACTCCTTCCACCACCCGCTCCACCGCGTGCTTGTGACGTATCTCCAGACTTCCCCCTCTTCTCCTATTGACACGCCCGGACCTTGACTCTCGCCGCTGGTGACTCCACTGCTTTTAACCGTTTGTTGAGCCTGCCTGCTCGTAACTTGATATGAACCCGGCCACATCTAAAAGACAATCTCTTTCTGTTAAATAAATCTGAGTGTTCCAATTGCATTCGGGCCTCTAATAAATGTCATATTATGACTTACAGAAGCATACATATCTTCCTCAATACCACATAATGCTTCGCTATACAAATTTCAACTTTGATAGAGATTTTAATTCCATGCATATAAAAGTCATGCGTCCCAATTCGAATCTTGACTAAGGCTTCTTCATAGTCTGAAATAAATTTGGGTGCAGTACGTGGCTTTCACCTTATCTATCTGTAGAAGAATCTGTTGGAATTTAACTACTAAGTAATTTGTTAACTAATCTTATCGTTATTATCCGCAACGTGAGATAACATAATCCGTTGTGCCTACTGTAACTACCTTATTGACACTTATTCTTCTTCTTCTTCCTAGCGTTGTCCCGCTGGTGCAGGGTCTGCTCTTTTGGTCATTGACTTTGATACTTCCTAATTGCATTGATGCCCAAGGTCACGGCTGAAGTCGTCGAAATTTTAAGAGCGATAAAATTCTTCAGTATGCCTTCCTTCGGAGGGGAAGTAAAGCTGGCCCATGTTATGGATGTAAAAGAACGTACCACTACAATTGGTAGTATGTAGCTAATTTTTTAGGTTATTTAGTGAGAAACGCTCTATTAAGTTCCAACATTCGCCGCTGGGTGTTGACAGTGGCGTATGGTAGCCAAAATTGGAACTACTAGACATTGAACGTGCGTTCGTCTTCATTCATTCCATCTCTCATTAACTCCCCTCATGAGGTTGGCATCGGGAAGGCCATCCGATCGTAGAAACCATCAGCCTCGTGTTATTTCATCGCCCCTCATCTCTGACCCCCATTGGAAACTGGATCAGGAAGGGTTGGAAATAGATTTATTTCTTTTACACTCACCTGACGCAGAGTAATAAATCCTCAATTCAATATGCATCAAAACTTTGACATTATTAAAATAATCCACAGCTTAGTAACTGTCTTATATCTTTGCACTGTTACAGCAAATAAGCGATATATTTTTGATGTGTAACATCTTTCCGCTCGGTTGCTGGTATTTTTAATGTGTAACATCATTCCACTCGTTTGCTGTATATTTTTGTGTGGGGGTGATTTTGTAAAAAGGGACGGAAGTGGGACGGAAATGCAACGGAAACAATGAGCGCAAGCGGTGGCGGAGATTGGTACAACGATATACTGCCGGCCATGTGGCTATGTGGAATGTAAATTGCATGCGGCTTACTTCAAGGTTAGTAGGCCCCATTACAGATATTCCAACAATAAATCATCTTCAAACTGTCGTTCTTTTGTGTGAAAATTTTCATTAAATCATATTTGCTGAAAACAATTAGGATTAATTAAATCTTACTACTTTTGCTGTGTTCTTATTTAATGCAAGCTCTCGAGGTACTGTCGGCCAAAGTACAGCACTATTATATCATACTAGCTGAAGTACCCGTGCTTCGCTACGCGTCATAAATAAATTAAATTGTGAAGGTGACAGTTAAAACAGGGGATAGGCGAGATGCTGCGCAGAGGGAGATTAAGGATGGAACATTTTGTCCAACTACAACGCTCGGCGTTGACCGTGTTTTATAGCACAAATTTAGGTTTTACTCGCTAACCGTTGGAGATACCTTTCGTATAGAAAATGTAATTTTAAACCTCGTAGCCTATATGCCATCAAAAGTTTGCGATTTCTTAGCGTTTTCTTTTTATTTGAAATGGAAATATGAAAGTTTGAAACCAAAGGGTGTAGTGACGTCACTAAAATGGTCGCCATCTTTAAATAGTGCAAAGTATTGAAATCAAAAGCAGTCTATATTAACCAGGTAAATCAGCTACTTCCATGTAAAATTCATGTAAATCGCACCAGTGGTACATGCGTGATTGAGTAATACACAGACACACACCATATCATTTTTAGCCTCGCTTCGCTCGCGTCTTAGTCGTGTCATATTGTTATTCATTGAAATGCAGGTTTAGAACCTTAATATCCAAAAATCCCTCCTTAGTATACGTTTTTGACACACAACAAACATATCCCCAAAATATCATTCTTCTAACTTTAATAGTTTTTGTTGGTCAATGAGAGTGAACATCCAAAAATCCTTCCTTAGAGGACGTTTTTCTTCCAGAATTTCACCCCTCCCCATAGGCCCCTTAAATTGGATTTATGAAAAAACGCTCGAACACCTATTTATTTTATTTATTTATTTATTTATTTTTAAGCTGATTGATTTTCTCCGAGTTATAAACTCCTCGCCTATGTCGTTACACGCTCCGTTAGGAATCTTTCCACCCCCACTTTTCATCCCTTTCACCTCATAATATACACTACATCGAAAAACCATTAGACATGTGTCAGCTTATTTTTAATGATTAGTACATATGCCAAGAATCACATCCCCAATTGAAACAACTCGTGAGATATTGTTCTTCAATGAAATTCACGTTTACCCCCTTAACACTTCTTTAGAACCTGAATATCCAAAACTCTTTCCTTAGTGGACGTTTTCGACATAAAACGAACATATACCCAAAATTTCATGATTCTAACTTCAATAATTTTGGCTGGGCGATGATGAGTGAGTCAGTCAGGACATTTTCTTTCGTTTATTTTGGATAATTTCACCCCTCCCATGAACCCCTTAAATTGGATTTTTGAAACAAACGGTCGAACACCTATTTACTTATTTAAAGCTGTTTTCCCCCTGAGTTGATGAGTGAGTAAGTGAGTCAATCAGTTAGGACACTTTCTTTCCTGTTTAATTTCCCCCCAGAATTTCACCCCTCTCCAAGGGATCAAATTGGATTTATGAAAAAACGGTCAAACACCTATTTACTTATGTTTTAAGCTGTTTTTTTCCGCCAAATTTCAAACTTCTCGCCTGTGTCGTTTCAGAGATACACGCTCCGTTAAGAATCCCTCAACCCCCAATTTTCACCCCTTTCACCTCATAATATACACCACATCGATAAATCCTTAGACATATATCTGATTATTTTTAATGATTAGTTTATATACCGAATATCACATCCCCAAAGAAACAACTCATGAGATATCGTTAATCAATGAAATGCACGTTTACCCCCTTAAAACCTCTTTAAAACCCGAATAAACAAAACTCATTCCTTAGTTGACGTTTTCGACATACAGCGAACATATTCCCAAAATTTCATGTTTCCAACTTGAATAGTTTTCGCTGGGCGTGATGAGTGAGTGAGTCAGACAGGACTCTTTCTTTCGTTTATTTTTACCAGAATTTCACCCCTACCCATGGGCCCCTTAAATTGGATTGATGAAAAAAAGCTTGGACACCTATTAACTTATTTTTAAGCTGTCTTTTCCCCCGAGTTTGATGAGTGAGTGAGTCAGTCAGTCAATCAGTTAGGACACTTTCTTTCCTGTTTCCCTCCCCCCAATATTTCACCCCTCCCCATGGGCCCCTTAAATTGGATTTATGAAGAAACGGTCAAACACATATTTACTTATTTTTATGCTGATTTTTTTCCGCTGAGTTTCAAACTCCTCGCCTATGTCGTTTAAGAGATACACGCTCCGTTAGGAATATTTCAACCCCCACTTTTCACCCCTTTCACCTCATAATATACACCACATCGAAAAACCCTCAGACACGTGTCTTCTTATTTTTAGCCTACTTTTCGCATTTTGCAAAAATGAGGAAAAAGTAGACTTATGAGATCGATCCGGGAAAATGTGTGTCTGTCTGTCTGTCTGTCTGTCTGTCCTTCTGTCTGGCTGTGTGTGTGTTCCCCCTATCAACTCCTAAACGGCTGCAGCAATCAAAACCAAATTTAGTACGAGTAAAGATGTGCACCGCAATATCTCACGTCCATATTTGAAAATGATGTCAGTGCTACCAACTGCTGAAAAAAGCACTAGAAATTTGAGCTCCATGTTGGATATCTTGCAAGGTATGCATGGGAGCTATTCCAAAATTGGCACACACGTAGATAATACTATTTCAGTTCAATTTCCAGGAGGCCATCCATGACAGTGTTGCCAAAATAATTTTAAGCCTTCTGATAGGCCCAATGTTTAAATGCATATAACTTCTACACTATCAATTGGATTTCAACCAAATTTTGTATGTAATATCTGTACATAAACAGATATGCCTGAGCGTATTCGTAAGAGCCACCAGGGCTGCCAACTGTTAATAATTGCTCTCTCTATTTTTTTTATCCAAATACCAATATATCAGAAAGTATGCAAGCCAACAGCTTTAAACTATGCACACGTATATTCTGACATTTTAGATTAATTTGGAGTAACTTATATACGTCAGTTCTACCAACATAATTATAAGCCTGCTGATAGTACCAATTTTTAAATACATGTAACTTCTATACTATCAGTTGGATTTCAACCAAATTTCGTATGTGTTATGTGTACCATAACAGATATGACTATAAGTATTGTTAAGAGCAATCAGGGCTGACAACTGTTAATAAATGCTGTCTATATTTTTTACCCTAATATCAATATATCAGAAAGTATGCAAGCCAACAGCTCCATACTTTGCACACGTATAGCACCTGACATTCTAGATTAATTTGGAGTAATTAATAAAAGGCAGTGCTACCAACATGATTCTATGCCTGCTGATATGTCCAATTTTAAAATACAAGTAAAATCTATACTAACAAATGGATTTCATCCAAAATTGGCACAACAAGATATCATAATATTTCAGATTATTTCTGACCAGCACACGCATGGTATTGTTGGCAACATGCTTTTACGCGTGCTGATAGATCCAGTGTCTAAGTGCATGTAACGTCCATTGGACTTCAACCAAATTTTTTATTCTGTACCTTAAGAGATGGAACTAAGAATATATTCAGTCACCAGGGCTGCCAACTGTAGTGCTCTATTAGGCTACATTATACCGGGTATATTTTGAACTAATTAGATATTTCGATATTACCAACTTAATTTCGTCATTATTCTAGATAGGTTCATATACTGTAGAATAATCATTGTCATGAAAAGTAGGCTGTATAGTTCTTCACGGAACTTCTTGTTAATGATGAGTTTACATGCCGACTATCACATCCCCCAATGAAAGCAATCGGGAGATATTGCTATTCAATGAAATGCAGGTCTACCTTGTTAAACCCCTTTAAAACCTGAATATCCAAAAATCCTTTCTTAGTTGGCATTTGCGGCCCATGAGGAAACTGCATAGCAAATTTCATTCCAATCCGTTCTGTGGTTTCTGAGATTTCGTGATGAATGAATGAGTGAGTGAGTGAGTGAGTGAGTTGTATTTGACAAATATATAGTAGATAGTGTCAAATCGTTGTTATGCTATACTCGGTTGACAGTGCTGTGTGAGCAGTTGAGTAACTAACGGGATTTCAAGTAAATATCCTCATTTTCTATACCGGTAGTGCAGAGCGCAACTGGCATCCAGTCGGCCGTATCTCGACTTGAGCTATGTTGCCATGGAAACTATCTGCCTTGCCATTACATCATGAGTATATTTTATGATTTGATTAGCCTGTGCTTGAGTGCAAAAGGTTCGAAATCAGAAGAATGAGAAAGACTATCAAAAATTCATGTAGCCAGCGGTTCATTCTGGGTTCTAAACTACGTGTATGCAAAATTTGGTTGAAATTGGTGGAACGGTGTAGATTTGTTTACGGAACTGACAAACCCACCCACATACATACATACAGACTTTCATTTTTATATATACGACTAGCAGAAGTACCCATTCTTCGAACGGTCGTCGGTATTAATAAACAGACGTAATCAATTGAGCTACTGTTGCAATGGTTAGGGGCTTGGAACCTGTTTGTCGACAAAGATAAATGATTAGTTGAAATATGCTCTGAAACTAATTTACCTAACGTGTACTTCCTGACGTGAAAATAAAATTGAAAACCTCGTAGACGAAATGCAAATCACGTCACATAAAAACTGACCCACACTGTTGTGTCAAGTGCGCATCCAGAGGAAGACCCCTTTAATAAATTATAAAGGAAGAAGGAAGATTGTAGTTTTACGTGACCGTGAATCTTGTGATTATGAGCCACGGGTAAATTATAAAGGCTTGTGGTGCATGAAAATTCAGGGTTTTTAGCCTCCAATGGCCCAAATTCCTAAAAGCAAAAATAAAATAAAAAATAAACTATTTCAATTCTGGAATTTTTGAAAATAATGTTGCTGTTTGAAGATATAATAGACCTTCTGTACGACACATCGCACGTTTAAATCTTGTGAAAAAATCCAGGGTACCTCTTGACCCCCTTAAGCGCATTGATGAATTTTACAGTTTTTGTTGGTTTCGTGATAACCTTATAGCCATTTGCAAACTTCCGCAGAAATTTAATAAATGGAGTGGCATTACTTCTTGCAGAAATAGATTGGAAAGTTGGATGTACCTTTTTGAGATACTGTTGTCATGGTTACTGGCTTGCATTCCTACAATAGCTTATTAAATTAAATTAGTTTTCTGGGAATATCTCAGAAACTCTTGGTTTTAGAGCATTAAAATGCAGTTTCCGGGGACCCTTTACGACTGTTTAGGGGCCCCGAGGTTTTTTTTTCTGACATCAAAGTGCTGAAAATGAGCTTTGTCTTGTCGCTGTAGGCCGTACTATCATCATCATCATCCTCTTGCACAGTTTCCAGCCGTTGGCCGGGTCTGTTTGGAACACAGGCCACTCCAACGTCTTCTGTCTTCCAACCATCTCTCAGCTTCCACCCCTGTCCAGTCTTCTCCTCTCTTCTTCACTCTTTCTTCCATCCCGTTCAGCCACCTGTCTCTCGGTCTTCCTCTCGGTCTTCCTCTCTGTCTCTTTCCTTCCCACTTCGTCTCGTGTATCCTCCTGAGTATCCTCTTATCCTCCATTCGTTTTACATGTCCATGCCATCTAAGTCTAGATTTCTCTATACCATCCCGTAATGGTTCCTCCTTTATTAACTCTCTGGTCCTCTCATTTCTTGTTCTGTCCATCTTTGTAGCTCCAATACTGCTTCTCAAGAACCTCATCTCACTGGCCTGTATTTTGCTCATCACCCTTCCTTTCATAGCCCAGGTCTCTGAGGCATACGTCAGGATAGGGGCATAGTACGTCCGATATATGATCTTTTTTCTGTTCTGAGGGACATCCTTGCTCCATATCATGTTTCTCACACTCCTCCGGAATGCTTCTGCCTGTCTCCCCCGCTCATTTTTAGCATACTTTCGATTTTTGCAAAAAATGAAAGTAGACTTATGAGATCAACACAGGGCGAAAAAAGTGTGTCTGTCTGTGTGTGTGTATGTGTGTGTGTGTGTATGTGTGTGTGTGAGTCTGTGTGTGTGTGTGTGTGTCTGTGTGTGTGTGAGTGTGTGTACTCTGAATGTCTGTCCCCCCTATCAATTCGAACACGGTGAATGCGAATTGAACGAAATTTGGTACAAAGGTAGCACTAGCAAAGGGCACCTCAGTGTCATGTTTTATATCGCCGCCATCTTGACTGAAACGTAATGGCGGCCACACGAATGTTCAAAGCTTAAATCAAATTACGATTAACCTAATCATCCGATCTCTACCAAATTTTGCTGCTACATACCTTTATGGAGGGAGCATCCTTTGACCAATCTAATAGGTCATTCGCCTAATAGTTTGCGGATGGCGGCCATCTTTGTGTCAGAATCGATTCCCCCTATTAATTCGAACATGGTGAAACCGAATGGAACGCAATTTGGTACAGAGATAGCACTAGCAAAGGGCATCTCAGTGTCATGATTAATATCGCCGCCATATTGACAGAAACGTAATGGCGGCCACACAAATGTTTAAAGCTTAAATCAAATTACGACTAACATAACCATCCTATCTCTACCAAACTTTGCAACAACATACCTTTATGGAGGGAGCATCCTTTGACCAATCTGATAGGTCATTAGCCTAATAGTTTGCGGATGGCGGCCATCTTTATGTCAAAATTGATTCCCCCTATTAATTCGAACACGGTGGAACCGAATGAACGAAATTTGGTTCAGAGGTAGCACTAGCAGAGGGCACGTCAGTGTCATGTTTTATATCACCGCTGTCTTGACGGAAACGTAATCGCGGCCACCCAAATGTTAAAAGCTAAAATGTAATTACGACCAACCTAATAATCTAGTCTCTACCAAATTTTGCAACACCATATCTTTATGTGGGAAACATATTGTGACCAAACTGCAAGAACATCAGCCCAATAGTTTGCAGATGGTGGCCAAGTATGTGTGCAAATCGATTCCCCCTATCAATTCAAACACGGTGAAACCGAATTGAACGAAATTTGGTACAGAGGTAGCACTAGCAAAGGGCACCTCATATTCATGTTTAATTTCCCTATAGCACGTTGTATTTCAACAAGCTACTATAACCAACATTCAATCATACTCCTTGAAAAGGACAAAGAGTTATAACAATTCCCATGCATTTAGGAGAAAGTAGGCTATATGTTCTTTACTGAACTTCTTGTTTCTCTATAGTTTCTTCCATTCTCTTGTATCAGGCTTCTCAGATACGTGAAACTCTCCACTTTCTTCAGCTGTTCCCCACCAATTGTTATTCCCGTTGTGGTTCTTTCCCTCTTCCTTGTTGTGATCACCATCTCACTCTTATTTATGCTAAATTTCATCCCATATCCTTGTATTATTCCTTCCCACACGTCCTACTGTTCCTGTACCTCCTCCTCCTCCTTGTTTCCCCAAATCATCCTCTAACACCATTGATTTCATCTTTCCTTCCCCAATTACTTGTGCCACTCGGGTCATTATGTCATCCATCACCACAATGAAAAGTAACGGTGCCAGTGCACTTCCTTGTTTCAGGCCGTTTCTCTGTTCCACCCAGTCCGATCTCTCTCCTCCCACTTTCACACAGCTCACGCTTCCCTTGTACATCTCCTTTATCCTCCTTATAGTCCATTTTTCTACTCCTCTATCCTCCAGGGACTTCCATACTTTGTTTCTGCATACACTGTCATATGCTTTCTCAATGTCCAGGAAGTCCATCAGTAGATCTGTTCCATACTCACAGTGCTGTTCTTGTAACTGCCTTACAGCAAAAACCAAATCCACTGTGGACTTTCCTGCTCTGAAGCCATGTTGTTCTTCCCTCATCCCTCCTTCTATCCTTGTCCTAATTCTCCTTTCGAAAACTTTCTCAAACATCTTTGCACAATGACTCATCCGTTTTATTCCCCGATAGTTTCTGCATTCTGTTCTACCACCTTTCTTGAAGATCGGGACAATTATTCCCTTTTTCCAGTCCTCTGGGGTCTTCCTTTCCGTAGTGTAATAATAATATTAATTATAATAATAATATAACAATAGAGGGATAGGGATATAATAGACCTTCCGTAGCACACCAGCACGTGTAAATTGCGTGAAAAATTCTAGAGTACCCCTTGACCCCCTTAAGCGCATTATATGTATTGATGAATTTTACAGCTTAGTTTGGTTCCGTTATAACCTTCTAGCCGTTTGCAAACTATCTCAGTAATGTAATAAATGGAATTGTATTGCGTCTTATATTACAGCAATAGATGGACCTGTGAATTTCTGTTGTCATGGTTACCGGCTAGCTTCATTTCATTATTGTATTAAATGAAATTAATTTTCTGGAAATATCTCAAACTATTGGTTTTAGGGCCTTAAAATGTGGTTTTCGGGGTCCCTTTAGGGCCCCCGAGTTTCGTTTCTCTCATTGAGGGGCTGAAAATGAGCTTTGTCTCGCCCTTCTACGCCTATTTCAGCATGTATTTTAAGGGGGTAGGCCCCCTTTTATGAGAGGTACAGAGAAGAGTTACATCAATGATTGGTGTCTTGCCTCTGAAGGATATCTGTACCAAATTTTACGTTGATCCACTCCGCCGTTCTCGAGTTATAAGGACACAAAAAATTGTCCACAGATAAACAAACAAACAAACAAACAAACAAACAGACAGACAGACAGACAAAAATTTCATTTTCGCGCGCATCCGTCATAAAACAGTCTAAAACGCGTAAATAACGCAAATTTCCGTAGAAATTCAGAAAAAAACAGACAAACTTTCATTCTTATATATAGAGAGATTTGCTGAAAGGATTTGTCACTGGAGTTATACAAGTAGTTATTGCAGAAATAATAGTAATGAGAACTTACCGATGGTAATAACACGAAGGAATCCTTTATGTTTGCTGGCACAAGGTAGCACTATGAGTTCATTCTTAAAAAAATGCGAGTAAGTAATATGGAATTATTCGAATGACATGTCAGATGATACATATCATATGCGACTACTGTAAGGCTCGTTTTTTTCTTCTTTCCTTGTTACTGAACATTTCTCTTTCGTGCTGACGTGTCACTTGTCATGTTTGCGTGCCACACACTGACGTCCCTGATCTATATAAATCGTGCTGTCTGAACGCACTGTACCCAGAATTACCTATGTCCTCCCCATGCGTTTTATTTCTGCAGATAGGACGCTGAGAGTAGAGAATCTATGACCTTTATTGCTATGCATCTTGCTATTGTACGCTAAGTCTGGACAGATTTACAGCAGCGTGTGGTGACCAAGCCACCTTCTATCTTACAGCGTGTGCAGTATAAATCACTGGGGGATTCCCCCTGTCCCGCTTGTTACGCTGTTAAGTCCATATCAATTTCTTATACAACCCTGCATTCCCACCCTGCTGTACATTCCCCACCCTCACCCCAGTCCACGCGCACTGCAGTGAAACTAGAAGACCGACCGAACAACCAGAACTACAAGGTGTTTTGACATCTGGAGAGCACAGCATCTGCCAAAAGTATTAGAACAGTTGCATATTTAATAGAAGTATATACAGGGTCATCGAAAAATAGTGCCATCATTTCAAAAAATTATAGCACCGAAACCCTTTATGTTAAACGTGTAATTCTTACACTGAACGCCAGCTGGTTAAAGTAAGTTTTGTTTGGAGGGAACGTGACCTTGCTATTCGCAAACTAGATGCGCAGTAGCCAAGGTTGGCTGGGGGTGACAATGACTGCTCCGACCGACAAAATGCACCTGATTACAAAGCTGTAATTCGATGGTTTAATCAATTTAAGGAAACAGGGACTGTAGAGAAAAAATCTAGGCCAGGCCGACCACCAACATCAGCATTGAACGCTGGATTCGTGCAATCATTTCAGGAGTAACTGTCAAGATGGCGGCAGAAATTCGCTCCCGCAGGTGCTCCAAATCCCGAATTTTTTTATTCATACACAAAGTTTTTAATGTACCCCCAGAAAAAAATCCAAAGGGGTGAGGTTGCGACTTCATTATTTTTCGATGACCCTGTACTTATAACTGCTGAACAATGAGATTTTGCCAGTTAAACTGAGCGGTGCACGAGCGCTGCATTGCAAATGGCTTGACGAACAAATGAAAAGCAGATCAAAGTTTGGTTAGTTCTTGAAATATGCCGGAAAAAGAAAAAAGGAAAAAAAAACAGCCATAGTCAAACGTTACGCTATATATCACCGCGATCAAATAATATCAAGTGACACTAGAGCTAGCAAGATAGGGAACACCGGTGCGCGACAGTTTGACGTTCGACTCAGTAAAGGGCTGATGATGATTATAATTAGGCTATTGTTGTTTTAAGGGGTCTAACCTCTAGGTTATCGGCCCCTAATGGTTTTGGTTGATCGTGAAGATGATAATGAAATGTAAACTATAACTAAAACTAACTACTAGCTTATATACTAGAAGAAACGGAAAACAAAGGGAGAATAAGGCAAATAAAGGACAGGAGGAGAAGAAATGCCCTCAACCCTCGAAGAATGCGGATTGAGGGACATGGAAGGTAGGAGAGCCATGAAAGGCAGAGAGGAAAGTGAAAGAGGAGAGGGTCCGCCCCACAGGTAATGGATAAAAGGGGGAAAACCGGACCCAGCTCAGGAAACCCTCGTGGTCGCCAACTCCCGAACTCACCAGCCGTGAGCCCCTGAGGGTGTAGCAATATCCAGGGTGCAGCTGAAGTGGTGGGGCTACATACACCCTGCCTCCTTGAGGGCCTTGCGCAGAAGGCAGGAGATAAGTTGAACAGAAAAAGAAGGAGGCTATCAGAGAAGATGAGACAAGGGCCAATTAAGGCGGGAAAGGAAGAGACTCCCTAGGCCTCGGATGCCCTAATACCGTCGGGGTCGGAAGAGAACAAGCGTTGACCAAGTGAGGTCGACAGGAAAGAAGACGGAGAGGAGCCCGGCACAAGTAAGTGGAAGCAATGCCGGACTCAGCTGGGGCCCCGTGGTCGCCAACCCACGTCCCACTAGACGTGAGCCCCTGGGGGGAAGGGCTGAAGGCAGCACCAAAGGGAGTGAGATGGGAAAGCGAGCGAGAGAAACAGACATAGTCTTTCTCCCCTATCGCTACAAGACCGTTTGCGCCAGAAACACGCCGGCGTAAAGCCGGCGTGCTGTTTAGCCACGTCTGTTCTAAGGGATCAGAGCTGAGGCGAAATACGTTTGTGTTAGATAAGTAGATTTAGGGCAGTATGTCTTTTCTGAAAACAACTTCATCAAAAACGGTAATGTGAGATAAATTAATTGAAGTTCATATTTTTCTATTTAGGCCTATCTTTTATTTAATATTTCACTTCAGAAGAATTGTGCACGTGAGTGATTGGATCACCTCCACAACCTGTATTCCATTTATGTATCATATCTGCCGTTGTGAAAAAAATGAAAATCCACAGCCTGCTTCCCGTCTCCGACCGGGTCAGGAATGGAATGAATGAAGCCCCCATCTAGCGGCGAGGATATGAACTGTGCCGGCTGCCGAGGCCTGACGCACTCCTCTGGGGCAATGATTAAATGAATGACGAAATGAAATGATAGTGGAGAGTGTTGCTGGAATGACATTTTGACAGGGAAAACCGGAGTACCCGGAGAAAAACCTGTCTACCTCCGTTTTGTCTAGCACAGATCTCACATGGAGTGACCGGGATTTGAACCACGGACCCAGCGGTGATAGGCCGGCGTGCTGCCGCCTGAGCCATGGAGGCTTATCTGCCGTTGTACGATATTTAAATACAAACCCTTCCAAACTCATAACCCAGTGAGTTCATTTGAATGAGGGTAATTAAATTATAAATGACATTACCTGTAATAATTCTATACGGAAGAATTAATGGTTGTTATTACCACACAGACACGTTGTACCCGATACCTAGTTGAGGCTATCGGCTACATTAAGCCGTAGTTGAGATTATGGGAAGAGTTACGAAAAGATAGCGCTCAGATCGAGTCAAGAGGAATGTCGGGATGACGTAGAAGGTCTAGGATTAAGAAGGCTCTGACAGCAGTCAAGCAGATGGAATTATGGATGGAAATATGAAGCTTTATTAAGATCTATATGGAACATGGTATTTAAACATCTCAGAAGAGAAGATATAACAAGCATTATATGTGGTAATAATTTGTAGGAAGACAGATAACCCTTAAGTTATTTTATAACTTAATAGCCGAGATGATCGGGGTTCAAGATTATATTTGTGACGCAAGACCACAGAGGTGGGGAGAACGTCACGTGACTGCGCCAGGGAGGTTCAGGTCAAGGCAGTCTAGAGACAGTCAGTTGAGCTCAGTGAGCCAAGCAGTCGAGCTCTGTAAGCAGAGGAGTCAAGTACAGTTAGCACGGCAGTCGAATTCAGACAGCGAGCTGAGTAGGACATATGCCGAGCGTATGGTTAAGGTCGCGCAGCGAACAGCTTTTGTCACGGCAAGTGAAAGCGACAGTTTTAACTTCACCAAGCAGCGAACGAAAAGTAGGTCAGTGAGCCGGGCGGACACCCGCAGTAGGCAGCGTGAAGACCGGTTACAGAACCAGCTGTACGAGCCGAGCAAGCATAGAAGGCCAGGGTTTAGAACAGCACGGTAAAACGAGTTGGAGAACTCATTTCAAGCTGCAATTTGGAAACGCAGAACAGCATAGCAGAGCGACATGGCGAGGCCAGCTTTAGGCAGAGATTACAACATTGAGTTGGAACGTTTATTCAGCATTTGAATTGTACAGGCAGATAGTTACGAGATACTGCAACTGTGAACTTCAACTGAACATAGTTTTTCAATGACATTACGACTATGCATTTCATAACGCATTCCAAGTAACATTAACGAGTTTAGGCAAATGAAATGTTTCAGGCATATGCACTGATGAACATTGGCTCGTGCATTAATGCAATTCTTTCTTATAAAGTGTTATAAATTACCGAGTATGAACACAGCTACAGGGTGTTTCATAAACTTAGACACTCTCATATAAAATTTTATTTTATGAAAGTGAGACTTAGCAGTTATTGGAGATTGAACTTTCAACACTCAAAATGAACATTGTATGGAACAGTGGCGTAACGTAGAAGAGGAGTAGGGGGTCCGCTGTTTCAATGAACTTTTTCGTGTGGATTTGGACAGTATCCGCTATGGATAACCAGAAGTTCAACATGTCGGAGTAAACGCAGACAGAGACGCGATGGCACCACAGAGCGATGGATTCGATTCCTGACGAGGAGGAGGTCCACCAGCTGAATCACTTGGGATTTTGAAGGCAATCGTCATTTCGTGGGTGAAATGATATTCACGCCGATCTTTCGAGAAATTCATTACATAAGGAAAATCGACGATCTTTGAAATTTAATAACAGCTGATTATGAGGAGGTACTGTAAGAGTTATAACTTCCTGATATGATTATTTCATGAATACTGGGCACACATGTATATTTTTCTAATAGGAGTGATACGATTATTTAGACATGGCTTTGACTTTATATGCTTCGAATTTTGCTAGAATATGGCGTGACCATATGATATGGCAGGCATCATTATACGAAATTCTCACCATTGGTTGGCTTTATTAAGCAGATGTTTGGTCTTTTAGACAATTTTTCCAGCAAGGATAGTTTTCATGAATAGTTTTTTTGTGTAACGAGTATTTCGAACTCGTGATCTGCAATTGATTATCTAAATTACTTCGTCAGTTCATTGCATACTAGCGAGTGTGTATTATTCATCAGTAGGGATTTTTTCCATTGGAGTGTTTGGAGATATTAAGATGTTATTCACTTTAGTGAATGAATATCGCTTTTATATGACAACTAGAGACTTGTTGATTCCGATCTAGTACATTCACTCATTTGGTCTTCGAGATGGGGTCTTTCGTATTTATACGATTGTATGGTGGTTACTCATCTTACCCATCGTTCAGGGCAATATCATGTTAGCCGACGGGGCGAGGTCTTTCGTATTTATACGATTGTACGGTGGTTACTCATCTTACTTGCCATTGAGGGACTCATTTTTATCATCCGAGTGTACATGAGATTGTAAGTGAATCAAACAAGGAACTACTAGTCACATATCAGTCGAAATTTTGTTAAATAAAGTACAGATAAATGTCAGCAGGGTTACATTTGTAATTCTTGTTTGCCAATCCAATATTTTGTTGCTATACTCTTTTGAGAGTACTTTCAGTTTAACAGCTGGTACAGCTGATGCATTTGATGATTTTTATAATTGTGTTTGATACCTTTGAGAAGGATTTAAAGTAATTGAATCTTGTAAGATGAATCATTAATGGTCAGATTTATTTTAATGCAGATCAGTATTGCAGATTTTGATATGAGAGATTATAGCACATTGGTGTTTTTCTGTGATGTGAATTATGAGAATTGTAAGAGAATTTATGCTATTTGAAAGCAGATCTTGAATTACTAAGGTAATATTTTTTCCAATTGTTTAAGAAGTTTTCTAGATGTGATCAGATTAATTACAGTTATTGGAGATTGTGTGCGTTGATAATTTGAAGCCAGTTATATATTTTTTGTAGATCATGCAACATGGTTAAGTGAAGTTTGTGATAGGCATTTTGTGGAAGTTGCCAAGTTGCTAATGTATTTTGAGGCAGACATGAGGTTGTCGAACCCAGTCTAGCGTAATTGTTGAGATTCATGCTGTACGCGCTGAATATTTATGGAGTTTTGTGGAATAATTGTGGTATTCAAATGTGATATTTGAAGAAGTGAGGATATATAATGTAGTTGTGGATAGTCAGATCCAACGTGATGTCGTGAAGGCAATAATATTTTTTGGCATGATAATTAAATACGAGATATAACTTGGAAGTGATAAAACTGTAAGACAACGTTCTATAACCCATATTAAACAATTTGTTAGGAAATTAAACAAATAAATGAAGTTGATAATACAAGATTTTCTGATAATAATAATTAATGAAATAATAATCTGAAATTTACGCATATTAATGATCTGACCTAATGAAATAAAAATCAGAATGACTAGATGAATTAATAAAAATCTACATAACCAGAAGAATAAAATTTAAATAAATTGATAAATTAAATTTTGGAAAAAATCAATGAATTAAATAAATGGATGAATTAAAGATTGAATAAATAAACTGATTTAAATAAATTAATAGATGATTGGATAGATGATGAATAACTGAATTAGAAGGTGATAATTAATTAAAGAAGCTGATGATCAATGAATTTATATGGATTAAAAATAAATTTAATTGAGATATAATTTGAGGAATTGCAACTTGAGTTGAGGAATTAAACAATTTATATTGATGATTTAAGATGATTTAATTTGAAGAAGATGATAAAATAAGAATATGTGAATAATTTGAAAGTATAATGAAGTAATGATAATAATTTTCATTTAAATGATTTAATGGTGATGAGTTAATGATTCTGACAGGAATATGTTGAATTTTGAAATGAGAATTAATGTGAGAAATATTTAACTTTGATGATGATGATGATGATGATCAATGAGCCGTGGATTTTCTGTAATTCACGAACAAGCAATTATTAATGACAATGTAAATAGTGTAAATTAATTATTGATGTTTATGAGCATTTTACTAGTGTATTCAACATTTAAATTATGCCATGCAAGCCATAAATTACGTGATATTTAAAATATGTGATTATAATAATGTGTATGTTTAGACAGATTAATAATTTTTCAAATCCACATTTATGATGTTAAATTAAAGAGAAATTAGGTCTCAGGTATCACAAATGTCAGTGACGAAAGACATAGTGCTACAGTGATCCTGAGAACCCAAGAGAACTTTAGAGATTTTTCTCGTTTTATGTGGATGAATATTTTTGATTAGAAAAGAGATGGTTCGATTTTTGGACAATGACAATTTAACGTTGGCATTCGACCATGCTCTCAGGTAGGATGAATATTTAAAATGTCTGTCTGACTATCAAAGTGAAATAAATTTGTTTTTATCTTAGTTGTGATCTGATGATGGTGTGATTTTCCTTTTTCTTTCCTTGTCTTGATTAAGGCTTAACCGGAAAGGATGTGGTTTGCTAGGAATTCAGTTGATGGCGCCCATTTATATTTGCATTTTTTTAATTAAACTTAAGCCCGTAACGACCCTAGAGATACTTTGTCTCGTGTTACCCACTGCTTTTTTGATAACTCAGCTGAATTTCCGACACATTCCTTATTTGACTAGAGGTTCATTTAACTCCACTCTGTCCTGGAACTCCAGGAATGCGATGTAATAGCAGATGGGTCATCGCATCCCCAGGACGAACGGGTACAACGTCTAGTGGATTTTTTTAGTTAGTTAGTTAGTTAGTTAGTGGAATTTTATGAGGTGGAACAGCGAGGTTGTCTGTCCCAGTGGATTGTTAGAGGACGTTCCAAATCTTTGGTACGATAATAGGCATTCCTGGATATTTGTAAATTTCTGCTCATTCCTGTGTACAGTAGTTAGGACGGCGGAAAAACAGAAGAATGTTACATCGTACATAAATAAAATCAAGAAACACAATTTGAAAAAAGTAAATTCCTTGCCACGCAAAGCTTCAGAATTTTAGCTGTTTCTCACATATGACTTCATTCATTCATTCATTCATTCATTCATTAATTCATTCATTCGTTTATTTGCAATTGAGGGTGTGTCCCCCGGTGGCAAATTAGATATACATAACAAATAGATATCTGTACATATTAATTCACTAACAATTAAACTGGAGTATTTACAAAAATATTCAGTCTTTTATTAAACACACCTATATGTTTGGGAAAAGGCTCTAAGATTGCGGCAGGCAGAGAGTTCCAATTATCAATGGCACGGTTTACGAAAGAATATTTACCATAATTTGTTCGCTGTGGTCGGCCCTTAACTTTGAAAGGATGATCGCTCCTACCCATGTAAGTAGGCTTTTCAATACGTTTGCTAAGCTCACCCCATGCTGGTTGATTTGTATACGTGTTGTACATAGCGCAGACTCTAGATTTCATCCTCCTAGCCTCAAATGATTCCCACCCAAGTTTCTTTAACATACGGCTCACACTGCTCCTGGGATTAAAGTCACTGAGCACAAATCTTTCCCTATTTTTATTAGACTACAGTTTCTTGTGTTTATTTTCATTTTATTTTCAATCGCCCACTTATAGACCAGGTTCAGGTCACCTTGAAGTACTGCATTGTCTTGTGAGTCATGTATCTTTCGATATATTACACAATCATCCATTACATTCATTACATCAAGGAATTGACAACGAACTGCGGCAGTTAAAAGACGCGTCATAGTGCATTATGCAACGAGCCTATTACCATTATAGGCGAGTTGCATACGACTGTTTCTGTTCGACGATAATTATAACTATTTTATGTTCGAACATATCTGTCTGTTAGGTAGTCAGCCCGAAGGCTGGTTGGATCCTCAAAAACCCACAAAAACCCAAGGCAGCGCTATATTGAGGCGTGCTAGGCAAGAAGAGGAGTGAGGTAGTTTGCCATTGCTTTCCTCATATAAATATCTTAAATATTCATAAATATCTGTCGTGATTTCACAAGTTTTATGTACTGAACAGAGCGCATGGGACGCAGTGAATAGTCTACCTTGTATTTGACCATGGCCTCCTGGAATACCTCACGATGACACTCGCCACGCAGTGATCTTTAAAATAGGGGGCCATGGAAGTGAGCGCAGGTGCGATGCTATCCTCACCTAATTGGTCACACAACTGTTTCTGAGCTCTGATGGGTGGGAGAAATTGTATCATAATGAAAACTTGTACTATAATGAGCCTTAGTTTTCTGTCATATAATATTTACATTTCGCCAGGGTTGAACATAATAGTACATTATGCAACGAGCCTATAATGGCAATAATTAAGACACGAGTATGTTTATAAAACAAGCGAAGCGAGTTTTATAATATCCATACGAGTGTCTTAATTACTATTATAGGCGAGTTGCATACGACTGATTATGTTCGACGATAATTATAATTATTTTGTGTTTGAACATAAAAATTCATAAATATCTGTCGAGATTTCGCCAATTTTATGTGCTGAACAGAGCACGTGGGACTCAGAAAATACCTTGTATTTGACCATGGCCTCCTCAAATACCTCGCAATGACACTAGCCACGCAGTGAAATTTAAAATAGGAGGCGATGGAAGTCACCGCAGGTGCGATGCTATCCTTACATAATTGGTCACACAACTGTTCCTTGAGCTCTGATTGGTGGGAGGAACTGTTTCATAATGAAAAATTGTGTTATAATGACCCTCATTATGATACAGTTTTCTGCAACATAATACAGTATTTACTATAATGAGGCTCATTATAACACTATTTTTCATTATGAAACAGTTTCTCCCACCAATCAGAGCTCAAGAAACAGTTGTTTGACCAATTAGATAATTAGATGCGCTGGGTTCCACGGTCTTCGTAAATTTCACTGCCTGGCCTAGTGTCATAGTAGGGTAATCGAGGAAGCCATGGTCAAATACAAGGCATTCTCTGCGTCTCATGCGCTCTGTTCAGTACATAAAACTGGCGAAATCTCGACAGATATTTATGAATATTTATCTTCGAACTTAAAATAGTTATAATAATTATAGTCGAACATAAACAGTCGTATGCAACTGCCTATAATGGTAATTAAGACACTCGTAAGGAAATGATAAAACTCGCATATGCTCGTTTTACAAACATAATCCTGTCTTAATTATAGCTATTATAGGCTCGTTGCATAATGTACTATTATATTATAACTCTTAAAAATAGTACGCATATCAATAGAAATTACGAAACATCTATTCCATTGTTGTACATATTTCGGTATTCATTGAATTTTACCTAAATAAGAAGTTTCATTCCTTGTTATCAATAACCAAATAATAGTCAGTGTCAGTGGAAGGACAAACATCAATCAATTTGGCAAGTATTTCGATAAAAGAAAACGAAGGGTATTCAGCAAAGATTTGGAATTCTTGTTGAATGTTTACAATTTATAACAGGAACTTTTTTTTATTTTACTTTGTTATTACCTAGTTTTCACAAAGAAGGCACATTATTCAATATATGATACAATACCGGTATATACTGTACCTACATTACGAAATGTCGGCTTGCTTCTGTTAGAGCGTAGCGTATGAAGCGAAGTAGATAGACTAATCGAAAAAAAAAATCGACCAACCGAATAATCGATTTCTAGATCATACGTACAATCGATTAATCGTTATTTCTAGCAATTTATCAATTCTCCTACGAAGAAAACTGGCTCTTGTATGATAATGACAGAGGTGTCGTAGCAGCCCTCAGCTGACCTTACTTACAATAGGACGGCAACCCTCAGAAACCGTGGAGATTTAAGTCCAGAAACCCATCATGGAAGCTAGGTGAGAAGCTCCTGGAATCAAATTATGATGCTGATGAGATCTGGCGTGAAGAATTGGACATCTTCAAATCCTGACCGCCTGGGTTTAATCCATCTGCCTTATAGAGCTCCTCCTGGTTTCAACCTACCGAGAAGTGAATGGACATCTGTAAACAGAATCAGGAAAAATCATGGCAGGTGTAAATTCTGGCTTCACAAGTGGAGAAGATCTGAAGACCCATTCTGCGACTGTTATTGTGCCCCAAACCATATAGTGCCTCTACAGAGGCAGTGAACTGGCTGATAATTCTGGACATTAAGTTTTGAATGTTGACCTGTAAATAATTGTATATATAATTGTAAGATATGTGTATTTATAATGTGTCTTTGTTTTTCCATATGATATAAATATGTGGGAGGCGGATGATGATCAAGACGGCCGAGTATGGGATCTAGAGGGCGCAGGAGTAAGCTCAGCGCCATTGTCTGAGAATAAAAGAAGAGAAGCTCTATTCCGAGTTCCGATGAGCCGCGAAACACATTCCCATAATTCTATATATTGTATTCTAATCAGTTTCTTTGTTTAAATAAATAATTCAGTCCTATATTCGATGCTTGTGAGTGTCATGATCTGGAAACCGTTTCCCACAAATAAATACATCAATTGCTTCTGCTACAATAAATCGATGATTCGAGAACTCAAATTAATTGATTAAAAGTATCAGCCCTAATAGAACATGACCTAGTATGAAATCAGTTGTAGAGCGTGACGTGTGTTCACGTCTATGATACAACTTGTATTTGCGTGCACTAGATGGTTAAGAGAGGGTTGAGAAAGGGGTGAGTAAGGGTGTGGTGGAAATATTTCTCCCGCTCTGCTTTAAATCCTTCCATGTGAATTTCAATTTCAACTACAGTGTATCGAAAACCTGGGGGTTTAAATAAAAAGTAGCCAAGAGGGAAAGCTTCCTCTCTCCTCATCCTCCACATCGCGTCGTGTCGGTGAGATTTTATCTGATCCATAAAAAATTACAATTTATTACAGAAGCACTAGCCAAATATATATAACCCTCCCCCTGCCAACGCAAACGTAACGTAACGTCTCCCCACTGGAGCGCTCTAAATGACCATGGAAACATGCACCGAGCTCGTTGGCAGTCCGAAAAGAAATTAAACAGGCGTACGGAAAATACAAAGCCAATTCAAGTAAGGGGTGCTGCTGCTAGTCGGAATAATTGGAAAGCAATTGCAAATGGCGCAATATCTATTAAACGATTTCATTATTTATTTATTTACTTAATATTTGATTTATTTATTTGTTTATTTCTTTTCTTTCTTTCCTTCTTTCTTTCTTTCTTTATCGTCAAGGCCTACTTAGGACCATGGGGCTACTTATCGGTAAAGTTGTTGCTATCTTCTTCTTCTTCTTCTTCCAATACTCCCTCATTTTCTGACTATGAGTCAGTCTTCTTTCTTATGTCCTCTTAGCTCCTGTAGTCTTCTTACTTGTAAGAGACGTTGGGAAAACGCCCTGTCGGAAGACCTGACGGAACATCAGACGGTTACGAGTTTGTTCCAGTGGGATATCTAGTTGTTGATGAGTTAGCCGTGGTCGTTACGGTGTGGCTGCTGGCAGTCGGTCACATCCGGAAGGTGAGGAGGCTCGAATCCCACCGCCGGCAGCCTTGAAGATGGTCTTCTGTAGTTTCCCATCTTCCTTCAGGCAAATGCCGGTGTTGGTCCCTAACTATAGGCCACAGCCGCTACCTTCCAACTCCTCGTCCTTACATTCAAACTCTCCTCCCCAGACAACACTCCACACGCGACGGTACTTATAGCTCACCCCATGGGTGTCCGCATAGAAGCAGCTACAAACTGGCGAGCCAAACATGTCCTCCGACACTCCCGGCACTAAAAGCCATACGCTAAAATAATTGTTGTTCCATATCTGACTTATCCGACGCAATCCATTTGTTCTTAGAAGCCTTGCCTCTTCCTGTTACTGTAAATATCCTGATGATTTAATTAATTTATTATTTATTTAATTAATTCATGAATTGGTTTTATATCTTACAGCGCTAGCTACGCTTGCTAACGCGCAGCGCTAGGCCATATGGCCAAGCTCTCCGTGGACTCAGTAAACATGATTCGAGCCCCACCGTTGACCGTCATTGAAATAGTCACCGTAGACATTCGTTTGTATTTTGAAACATTGGAAAATGCGCCCGCTAATACGAGAGCTTATTGTTTAATCATCCATGATACACAAGTCGTCTATCAACCCCTTAGTAATATTGTAAAGAATTCTTAGCAAAAAACAAATAGTTCCGTGAAGCACTAAAGCCTATTTTCATATATCCTACTTATGTTAATTGCCACTATCAACATACAAAATTTCAGTTTGAGTGCTGTAATAGATTCGTAGATATTGAGAATCGACTAATTATTGCGGATGATCGCCATGTTGGATTTTTATAATCTTAGAGTTATGTACTGTTACAAGATTATTATTGTGTACGTGTAGTACTCAAACTTCAATCGCATGATTATTACACAAGAAGTAAAAGCGAGATTTTAAAATTTCTCACAGCTGTCATCTTGAGGTTATGGAAACAATTGAAATAAATTAGATGCCAGTGGATTAACATTTGTCAAACCATTTTAAAGCTTCTAAACAACATGTTATCTGAGAGATATTTTCATGTGGTTTTTTAATCAATTAAGCAGACAGAAAAAACTTAACAATGGTCTTCCTCAGGGTTCAGTTTTGGCCCCGGTTCTATTCAACTTATATACATCTGAATAACTGGCAACAGAGTCAAGGAAATTCATATATGCAGACGATTTGGCTTTATTAACACAACATAGAAGCCTTGAAGCTGGTGAAGAGATACTTACTGCAGATCGAAATATTATGCATGATTACTTCAAGAAATGGAGATTGACACCAAATCCAACGAAGACCGAAGTTAGCTGTTTTCATCGTAGCAATAGACTGGCTAATGCAAAGCTCAACGTAACCTTCAACGGTCAAGTCCTTCACCATCAAGTCTACCCAAAATATTTAGGTGTTACTCTTGATAGAACTTTGTCCTACAAAACGCATAGAAAACATCGCTGCAAAGTTGAGCTCACGTAATAACGTCATACAGAAGTTGAGTGAAAGTTCATGGGGTGCAACAACTACAACTTTTAGATGCTCTTCCTTAGGTCTTGTCTACTCTGCTGCTGAATATTGCGCCCCAGTATGGCTTAATAGCCCTCATGTGAGGAAAATTGATGTTCAACTACATACAGCAATTAGGACAATAACAGGATGCATTAGATCTACTCCTCTACAATGTCTATCACCTTTAAGTCATATTGCTCCACCAGATTTGCGAAGACAGAATGCCCTTCTCAAGGAATATGAAAAATTAATTTAAAATCCACAGCTCCCAATTAACTCTGACGTTTCTATGCTTAAAAGGAATATGTTAAAATCTAGGCGGCCATCCATAATATTGGCAGAATCGTTACTAGAAATGGGCTTTAAGATGAACAAGAAGTGGTCGGAAATGTGGAGTAGAACTAATAACGTGGAACATCAGACTCTAATAAGAACCACCACAAAGCCACCAGGCATGGAACTCCCGCGACATGCATGGAAGACAATTAACAGGATTCGAACAGGCCATGGCATCTGCGCAGAGAGTCTTCACCGCTGGGGAAAGGTCCCAACTCCCCAATGTGATTGTGGCAGTGAACATCAGACCATCCAACACATTATATCAAGTTGAAGCCGTCAAATAACATTTGTATAAGGATTTACTGTACCAAATTTCACTGCACTCAGATGATTAAATTGCGAGAAACGTCCATGTGAATATTTAAAATTCGCGTCACCGCCATGTTGGATTTGTGATCACCAGGTTATTGAAAGTCCTATAGGCGAACTTAGGTTCATAGCCCCTATGAACATAAAAAAATCAGTTTGATTGCTGTAATAGATTCGTAGATATTGAAAACCGTCTAAATAGTTCGGATAGTTATATGTATAGGCCATAGAGGCATATACCAATAAATGACAATTATTGCGTAGGTTCATTATTCAAGCTTTCACTTCGATCGAATGATTACGACACTAGAAATAAAAACTTAATTTTAAAATTCGCACTGCCGCCATCTTGACGTTATGTAAACAATTGAACTAAATTCGATACCAGTGCATTACAATGTGTATAAACATTTGCTGTACCAAGTTTCATTGCGTTTGGATCATTAAATCGCGCCAAAAGTCTATTTAATACTTTCAACATTGTTCGGCCGCCGTGTTCGTTTTGTAGTTAACCGGTTTTTGAAAGTGTCGTAGATGAACTTCCAGTAGTGCCCTTTATCTCCGTACTCAATTTCAGGGTGATACCGGTAATAGTTTCAGAGATATAGAATTCCGGTGATATATTTCGCACAGCCGCCATATTGAGGTTATGTAAACAACTGAACGAAGATGTTAGATGCCGATGCATTACAATATGTATAAACATATACTGTACCAAGTTTCATTGCGTTTGGTTGGTTAAATCGTCTATTTAAAAGTCGCAACTTTGCTTGGCCGCCATGTTGGTTTTGTAGTAACCAGGTGTTCAAAAGTCACATAGGTGTATTTCTAGTAGTTCTCTTTATCACCGTACAAAATTGCAGGGTGATATCGATAATAGTTTCGGAGATATTGAATGGTGGTGAAATATTTCGCACTGCCGCCATGTTAAATTGGTGAGACTTAACTATATTTGAAGGGGACATTCGGGGTCGTCCGGAATAGCGCTATTAACTTATTGAGTTTCATTGAAATCTCTCCAGCCGTTTAGAAGTTATTAGGGACACACGCACACGCCCACACAGACAGACTGATGCACGGACAAAAGGTGATCTCAAAAGTCTATTACTTCATAAAAGAAAATAGGCTAAAAGTTCCATATTTTTTTAGCCTATTTTCAATTTTGAAAAAATAGGCTTATGAGATCACCTTTTGTCCGTGTGTGTGTGCGCGCGCGCGCGCGCGTGTGTGTGTGTGTGTGTGTGTGTGTGTGTGTGTGTGTGAGGTGTGTGTATGTGTCCCCCTAATAAAATCTAAACGGCTGGAGCGATTTCAATGTAACTCGGTAAGTTCATGGCGCTATTCCCGGCGACCTCGACCGTGCCCTTCAAATTTTGTTACGTACCACCAATCCAACATGGCGGCTGTGCGAAATATTTCACTAGCATTCAATATCTCCGAAACTATTACTGATATCGCCCTGAAATTGTGTACGGCGATAAAGGGCACTACTAGAAGTTCACCTATGAGACTTTCAAAAACCTGGTGACTACAAAACCAACATGGCGGCCAAACGAAGTTGAGACTTTTAAATAGACTTTTCTCGCGATTTAACTACCCAAACGTAATGAAACTGGGTACAGTAATTGTTTATACACATTGTAATGCACTGGAGTCTAATTTAGTTCAATTGTTTACATAACCTCAAAATGGCGGCTGTGCGAAATATTTCACTGATATTCTATATCTCCGAAACTATTACAGATGTCACCCTGCAATTTTGTACGGTGATACAGGGTACTGATACAAGTTTACCTATGTATATTTCATAAACCTGTAAAGTACAAAACGAACATGGCGACCAAGCGAATTTGAAATATTTTAATAGACTTTTCTCGTGATTTAACTCTCTGAGCGCAGTGAAATGTGGTACAGTAAATGATTTTGCAGATTGTAATGCACTGCCATCTAATTTAATTAAATTGTTTACATAACCTCAAGATGGCGGCTGTGCGAAATTTTAAAATTATGTTTTTATTTCTTGTGTCGTAATCATGCGATCGAAGTGAAAGTTTGAATAATGAACCTAGGCAATAATTGTCCTTGAATGGTACATAACTCTATGGCCTACACATATAACAATCCTAAATGGCGAGCTTCCGAAATATTTAGACGGTTCTCAATATCTATGAATCTTTTACAGCAACCAAACAGATTTTTTTATGTTCATAGAGACTATGAACATATGTTAACCTATAGGACTTTGAGTAACCTGGTGAGCACAAATCCAACATGGCGGCGACGCGAAGTATAAATATTTAAATGGACGTTTCTCGCGAATTAACTATCCGAGTGCCGTGAAACGTTGCACGTTAAATGCTTATACAAATGTTGATCCACTGGCATCTAATTTATTTCAATTGATTGCATAATCACAAGATGGCTGCTGTGCGTAATTTTAAAAATCTCGTTTTTACTTCTTGTGTTCTAATCATGCGATTGAAGTTTGAATACCACACGTACACAATAATCTTAATGTAATAGTACAACATAAAACTCCAACCTGGCGACCATCTGAAATATTTAGACGGTTCTCAATATCTACGAATCTGTTACAGCAATTAAACTGAAATTTTGTATGTTGATAAAGGCAATTAACATGAGCAGGATATATGAAAATAGGCTGTATAGTTCTTCACGGAACTACTTGTTTTTATGTACATTATCAATTTTGTCTCTTTTAATATCAAAAAATAAACCTTTTTTTTATAAGGCTTTCAACTCGAGGAAAATGGCGTAAGAGCTGTACGGGAATCCTCAGCCCCTTGAGGGAAAATGAGTGGCTGTCAGTTCCGAAGGCAGTAGAACTGGTCATGAGTGCCAAGATCAATGGTCGCTGAGATACGTCGTGCTGCTCACGTGTCATCCCGTAATCAGATCGGCAAATGATTGGACAACAGTCGATTGGTGAGGCCCTCAATGGACTGTAGAAGCGGAGGATTTAACAAAAGTACTCCTATTATATTTTTAGAGTGGTAGGGTAAATAAAGATGTCGTATATTGTGTTTTTATTCACTTCATTTCAGAAGTTCCAGCGAAGTTACATGTTTGCATCCAGCAGATAATAAAATTGCAAAGCACCAGACATTAATGAGAAACATCACCCACACAGTAATATATCATAAGTATCTTGAGTTTACATCTTCCAAGATAAGCATACGTGTTGCAGCAAACTTTACAGGTCATTACTAACACTCCTGGGAATGTAGACTTTTATATGAGCGTAATTACTGTACAAGATAGCAATAACACTTACCCTAGATGAACTCAAGCGAAACAATGTAAACATATCTCAATAAAAAGCAACTTCTACACAGGCAATATCCCCCAGGGGCTGACATCTAGTGGGACGTGGGTTGGCGACCACGGGGCACCAGCTGAGTCCGGCATTGCTTCCACATACTTGTGCCGGGATCCTCCCCGTCTTCTTTCCTGTCGATCCCTCTTGGTCAACTCTTGTTCTCTTCCGACCCCGACGGTATTAGGGTATCCGAGGCCTAGGGAGTCTCTTCCTTTCCCGCCTTAATTGGCCCTTGTCTCATCCTTTCTGATACCCTCATTCATTGAGGGGTAAGCCTTCTTTTTCTTTTCCTGTTATCTCCTGCCTTCTGCTCAAGGCCCTCAAGGAAGCAGGGTGATGTAGCCCCACCACTTCTTGTGCACGCTGGATATTGCTACACCCTCAGGGGCGAACGGCTGGTGGGTTCAGGAGTTGGCGACCCCGAGGTATTCCTGAGCTGGGTCGGGTTTTCTCCCTTTTATCCATTACCTGTGGGGGCGGACCCTCTCCTCTTTCACTTTCCTATCTGCCTTTCATAGCTCTCCTTCCTTCCAAGTCCCTCAATCCGCATTCTTCGAGAGTTGAGGGCATTTCTTTTCCTCCTGTCCTTTATTTGCCTTATTCTCCTTTTGTTTTCCCTTTCTTCTTATAGTATATAAGTTAGTAGTTAGTTTTAGTTATAGTTTCCATTTCATTTTCTTCTTCACGATCACCCAAACCATTAAGGGCCGATAACCTAGATGTTAGGCCCCTTAAAACAACAACTATCATCATCATCGGCAATAACACTAAATGCCCACATTTCTTTTCGTACAGCCACCTTCTATGGCTTCGGGGTTCGTTTTGAGACTCCAGTCCAAAATGCCCTGGGTTCGATTCATGGCTATGCCAAAAAAAAAAAATTAATTTAAGTGGCTTGCTCAACATTAACCGTGTACTTTGTGTATGTAGAATTTGCCCAATAATCTGTCTTATTGAGGAGTCTCTGTAGAAGTGTATATGTATTTCAGGGGAGAAAAGTGGCTTCGGTGGCGTATTCGTGAGCATGCTGAACTGCTGTGCCCAAGATAGCGGGTTCAAACTCGGCCGAAGTCGTCGGATTTTTTAAGAGCGTTAAAAATTCTTCAGTATGCCTTCTTTCGGAGGGGAAGTAAAGCCGGCGGTCCCATGTCAAGATTATGGCATGTAAAAGGTCCTTCCACTAACTAAACTTGTGTGAAGCTAAATTTCTACGTTAGATTTCGTTGTAACGCTCTATCAAAGTTCAAACGTTTACCACTAGGCATCAATGACATATGGTAGAGAAATTTGGAACTATTTGAGATGGAACGCAACTTGTAACTCACCCTATGGGTGTCCGCTTGAAGCAGCTGCAGCCTCTGGCGAGCCGAAAATTTTCTCGGACACTCCCGGCACTGAAAGCCATACGCTAAATAAATACATAAATAAATAAATCAGGGGAGGAGTCGGCCTTTGCCAGATATTAGGAGCCATCCCGGAATTCGCATGAAGTAGAAGTGAGAAACCACTTCCATGATGGCTGAGGTAGAAATCGAATCCACCTCTTCTCTGTTTTGCCTGAATGTGTCTCGTTCCAACTCTCCGACCCGAATTAATTTTCTTGGCGGATCTGAGAATTGCACCTGGATCTCCAGGATGACAGCGAAGAATGCCAGTCACTACACCAGGAGGAGGACGCTGTCAAGAAAATAATTTCCAGTCTGAGAGCTGGATCGGGGTACACTCAGGCTCGTGAGGCACAAATGATAAGAGGTAGATTCAATTCACCTCAGCCATCCCCCCACTTTTACTCTAGGAAAATACTGGGATGGTTCAGTCACAAAGACCACGGCCACCTCCTTTCTAATCCAAACCCTACCACAACACTTATTACGAGACAAAAAAATAAAAAATAAGACAAAAAAAAACAAAAAAAAACAAAGAAACTGCAAACGAAAACCGAAAAACGGGAAAACTCAGAAAATGGGACACATGTTGTATGGAATTCTTTATTACAATTCATCTGTACTACCACCTCCAAATAGTACAATATGTAACGAGCCTATAATGGCAATAATTAAGACACGAGTATGTTTATAAAACGAGCGTAAGCGAGTTTTACCATTATATGCGAGTTGCATATGACTGTTTATGTTCGACGATAATTATAACTTTATTATATGTTTTAACATAAATATTCATAAATATCTGTTGAGATTCAGTCACTAGAATGTTGTGATCAGAGTGCAAGCGCTGGGTAGGATATCTCTGTTTCCCAAGTGCCCTGACCGACCGACGCATGGGCTCTGTGTGTTTGGCAATGTTTACGATCTGCCGATGTGCACCTGTTTTCAGTCAAACTGTCACTTAAGTCGTTTGAAAGCAATGCGCTCTGTTGAAATTGGAGTTGGGGATATTGAGGTATAAACAGTGCTATTTCTAGGCTCAAATTCGCCAGTTTATTTACGCGAATATATGGACGGTGCACTTTCGGTTATATACATGTTGGATTTTGAGCGCATGCGCGAAGGTATCCTTACCTAATTGGTCAAACAACTGTTTCTTGAGCTCTGATTGGTGGGAGAAACTGTTTCATAATGAAAAATAGTGTTATAATGAGCCTCATTATGATACAGTTTTCTGACACATAATGTTTATATTTCAACGTCGTCGAACATAAAATATATACTGTTCCTCTTGAAACATCCTATATAGCTCTCCCAAGACTCATATTTTGAAACCTATGTGGGCCTGTAGGCCTTCCATGTTAGGCACAATTGAATCGGTCGGAGCTGAGAAGTATTAAGTCAAAAATGGTCATTTTTAAATAGTACATTATGCAACGAGCCTATAATGGCTAAAATTAAGACACGAGTGTCTTTATAAAACGAGCTTTAGCGAGTTTTATAATTTCCATACGAGTGTCTTAATTACCATTATAGGCGAGTTGCATACGACTGTTTATGTTCGACGATAATTATAACTTTATTACATGTTTTAACATAAATATTCATAAATATCTGTTCAGTAACTAGAATTTTGTGATCGGGTGGTGCGCTAGGTAGCACATCTCCCTGTTCCAAGCTCTCTGGCCGGCCGACGCATGCGCTCTGTGTGATTCAATGCCAGATGTGCAGATCGTGAACCAGTATTCAGCAAAACTGTCACCGTAGTCGTTTGAAATCAACGCGCCGAGTAGAAATTGGATTTAGGTATATTAAGGTACAGTGCTATTTCTTGTCTCATATTCACCAGTTTATTTACGCGAACATTTGGACGGTGCACTTTCGGTAATTTATATAGACATGTTGGATTTTGAGAGCATGCGCGAAGGTATCCTTATCTAATTGGTCAAAAAATTTGTTTCTTGAGCTGTGATTGGTGGGAGAAACTGTTTCATAATGAATAATAGTGTTATAATGACCATCATTATGATACAGTTTTCAGACACATAATAGTCAGGGTCGAACATAAACAAACAATTAGTATTCTGAAGTATTGGCCTAAGGGCTTTGGAACGGCATAGGTAAGAATTAAGTCAGCCTTCTGTTTATGTCAGAAACAACTGCTATACCTTATGTAATGCGATCGGAGGAGAAAAGCATGACTTGCTGGCTTTCAGCGTCATATTCCGTACTTAATGTCGGCCACACTGCAAGATTCCCGCGTGTTACAGTGCTATTGTAAGATACATTTGTACAGCGTTTATGTGGTTTTTAGCCTACTTTCGATTTTTGCAAAAAATGAAAGTAGACTTATGAGATCTACACAGGGTGAAAAATTGTGTGTCTGTGTGTGTGTGTGGGTCTGTGTGTGTGTGAGTGTATGTACTCTGAATGTCTGTCCGCCCCCCCCTCTATCAATTCAAACACGGTGAAACCTAATTGAACAAAATTTGGTATAGAGGTAGAACTAGCAAAGGGCACCTCAGTGTCATGTTTTATATCGCCGCCATCTTTACCAAAAATGAATGGCGGCCACTCAAACGTTCAAAACGTAAAATCAAATAACGACTAACCAAATCATCCGATCTCTACCAAATTTGGTAACAACATACCTTCATATAGGACGCGTCTTGTGACCAAACTACAAGGTCATCCGCCGTAACATTTCAGGATGGCGGCCGTGCGAATTATGCAAACATTATTATCTATATCATGGGACCCACCAGTTCCGATTATCGAGCCGAGAATCGTTTTAACTGTTCTAAAGGAAGAGGCACGTTCGAAATTAAAAGTTTATTTTGTAATACTATAGTACAGAAGTGATTTTAAAAAGCTGAGCCGTCTCAGTACAAGGCAAGATGGCAGCGGATATCTTGTGCCTGACTTATATTTCACTAATTTGAGTATTGCATGCAATATAGCGTACTGATACAAAATATATAAACTTTGTATGAAATGCTTCATATATAAATAATATACTCCACTGATGAAATCGTTTAGTGTAAATCATTAATTACTAACACGTTCTATGTAACTCATTTGATATCGGTCTATGTCCGTTCGCACGTTTGGCTCCGTGGTAAAGCGTTAGCCTATCAATCTTATTGCTATGGTTCAAACCCCATAAGAGTTAGGTTTTTGCTTGAATTTCTTTATATTTATTGTTTTGTAATGACTCAGACGTTTTAAAATTAATCGTTATGTTGTGCATAGTACGATGGAAAGTATATAATTAAAATAAAATTCGCCAGCAGATTTGCACGAGACATCTAGGAACAAAAAAGTGAATTATCATGGCGAACTGCACGCCGGCCAACAGATTAACTTACAGATTTTATAGAAAAGTTTATGTTTATGGCCGCTAGAATGCACTCCCCTGTTAGGATTATCTTGATCGATACTTCTCCATTAGATGTCACGACTGGTCTACATGGGACTCCATTTATTAGTATACCATTGGCATTCTATGCGCATCGAATTTGAAGAATGACAAGATGATACTACGATACATTTTTACTTTTTATTTTAAAGGTTTTGTAACAGCCTATTGTGCGTTATTTGAAAATGTTAATTGAAGTAAAGAACAAAACGATTTCACATAGTATCTGAACTCTAGCCATTGGTGCTAGTTCAGGATATTAATTAATACTTTCATTGCAGCCAAATAGCAATCGAAAATATCCACATAGTTGCTATACACACGTCTCTGTAGGGTCATGGAAAGATTTGTTAATTCAATTAGGGCTGTGAAAGCCATGCACAGCCAGACGTGTAAAGACATGCCTCAACTCAAAGTTGGATGTTGCCCGCGTCAGACCGATTATGTGATAATAATAATAATAATAATAATAATAATGTTATTGGTTTTACGTGCCTTTTAACTACTGTTGCTTTTAGAGACGCCAGGGTGCCGATATTTGCCCCGAAGGGGATCTTGAACGTGCCACAAAACTACTAACACGGCTCCCTCGCATTTGTGCCAGCTGACTGCGCCAGGATACGAACCTGCAACATAGGGCCCAGCAAGCGAGAACTTTAAGGCTGAGCCACGCAGCCAGTCCGGTCGATTATGTCTCCAGATCCATAACATTCTTTAGATACTTCTTATCTTTCTTTCTTCAATGATGGTAGCAGTTGTTTTCGAGGTTGTGGTGTTTGGTAGAGGTAAATTGTTTTTAAGGTCTTCAACCAAGAAATGATTCTATTATACTCTTTGATAAAATCAACGAGTTATAACTATACTCATACATTTAGGAGAAAGTAGGCTATATGTTCTTTACTGAACATCTTGTTATGTTACACATCCATTTTATAATAAAATATCATGTGAAATATTCATTCTGTATGGATTTATGCCGTACTAAATACACCACGAAGCTGAATGGCATTATGTCACGTTTCTAAAATAGATTTGAAAGGTGTGTTTATTAAATTAGAATTCATATTCTGCTAACACAAATATATACTGAATAGATGCTTCACAATATACATGACAAATGAGTCGTCCAGTTGCAAAACTCGTTTAATCCACTTGTGAATAAGGATCATGTCGTAAAATTATTTATTTATTTATTTATTTATTTTATTTTACTTTATTTTATGTTGTTTAATTTTGTTTTGTTTAATTTAATTTTATTTTGTTTTCTTTTGATTTTGTTTTATATCATTTAATTTCGTTTTATTTTGTTTTAAATTGTTTTGTTTAATTTTTTGTTGTGTCGTTTTGTTTTGTTTTATTTTTTTATTTTTTGTTTGATTTTGATTTTGTTTTGTGTATTTTGCTTTAATATATTTTATTTTGTTTTATTTTGATTTTCCAGAAAACAAACATAAAACTAAAAACAAAAAACACGAAGCAAAAATCATAATTCAAAAACAAAAGCAAAAGCAGAAAACAAAAAACACGAACCACAAAGCAAAAAGAAAAATTCAAAGAAAGCAAAAGCAGAAAACAAACACAAAATCAAAACCAAGAAAGAAAAGCAAAATTGAAAATTCAAAAGCACAAAGCAAACACAAAACCAAAAGCCAAAAACACAAAGCAAAAATAAAAAAGTAGAAAACAACAAACACAAAAGATACGCGAGACAAAGTCCAGAGAAACGTTTCTCATGAAAATGATTCTTATTCACAAGTGGATTAAACGAGTTTTGCAACTGGACGACTCAAATAAAGTATGTTTGTTGAGTTCTGTTCTGTCAATGACTTTCTATCTGTCTCCTGAAAAGAAGTGACAACTTACTAAATACTTTTCAGGTCCGGCCGTTTCTATTGAGGAAATAGCTTAATTTGGCGTTTTACTGAGATATGGACCCTTACTTTGTCTGCTACTGAATGTATTCGCCATCAAATTATTGTATTCCTTGGGTGGTTACGAAAGAAAAAGATACCATCATTGGTGTTTTACTACAATTCAGAAGTTCCCGCTAAATTGCATGTTCGCATCTAGCAGATAATAAAATACTAAAGCAGTAGCCATAAATCAGAACCATGCTTACACACAGGAGAAAATGGGGCTAATATATCATAAGTATCTAGAGTTTACATCTTCCAAGATAATCATACGTGTTGCGGCAAACATTACTAACACTCGCGGGGGACATGGCACTATTAAATGAGCCTAATTACTGAGCAAGATAGCAATAACACTTACCCTACATGTACTTGAGTGAAACATACTGCACTATAAAGTAAGCATTTCTTTACGTACACCATTTTCAGCTATTACACTCTGCAAAGCAAGTTTCAATCCAGAAATGTTAGTAGGAATACGAAAATAAAAATGTACATACAATACTAAGACCTGTGGCTATGTATGGTTCGGAAAGTTGGATTGTGAATAGAAGAGAAGAAGACTGGCTGCGATTATGGGAAAGGAAGATCTTGAGGAAAATATACGGACCAGTGAGAGTTTTTGATGTGTAACATCTTTCCACTCGGTTGCTGGATATTTTTGTGGAAGTGATTTTGAAAAATTGGACGGAAGTGGATCGGACGGAAGTGTGTAAGACGCACTGCCAGCTGGATTGTATCCCTCCTGGACATTCATCAACACACAAAAATCTTTTTTATTTACACACTAATAACACATAACAATTCTAAGACTCTCTTTTTTCTTCACTGCGTACTTGATATTTCTACCCTCGCGTTGCCTTCTTGATTGTTCTCGCACTGCCTTTTTGGTACTCTGCTGCTAATCATATCAATATGACTCATTTTAGCAGAATCCATATGAAATTACGTGTTGGTCTGTGAATCAAGAGGTCCGGGAACTGGGCAAGCCTTTCATGATCTACTCTGTGCACATTGCATTTACTCGCAAGTTGGCCTATTTATAAGGAATTTAAGGTGTCGTGTCTATTAATCTAATTGATCCATATCGTTTTCTTTATTTAGGCTAGTGCTGGTGGAAGCTATAAATCATCTAATAAAATGAGTTCCGTATTATAAACTACAATATCTGTAAAACACTCCCTTTTACAATAGATTAATATTTGTGCCAATAATATTATAAAATACTGGCGTATCAACAATTTCACATGAGGTTTCTTACAAGCCCTCAATGTCTGTATTGGGAATTTAGAAGCACTCTGTGTGAGGGTGCAGATATTTACAATATGCTCATATATTTAGTTACATAAGTTTATTTTAAAATTACGCAACTCGTCAAGATTGTTAGTTTTCTGTGATTTTTGTTTTGATATTATTGTTGGCTATTGACCTGCAAAATTGCCTGTTACTACCCTGCCAGAGAATTGTTACCGGTGGCGGAAATCGGAACTAATGCGCTCCGCCCAGCCACACGCCTGCTATAGACGTACAGTCGTCGTCAGTGGACCCTCATCTCATGTCGTGTGTGTGCATGGTTCGTGCTGGGTCGTGCACTGTGCTGTGTGTTCTCATTGCACGGTTGTACATGCGTTCCCCCTCTTGCTCCCCACCCGCCCGCGGCAGCAAAACGTGGCGTGCTGACGTAATGTATATACAACAGCCCCGCTCTAGGTCTAGCGGTAACAATTCCCTGGCAGGGTAGTAAGTGTGATCTTCTGCAATGGATTTATGAACTTGTCTCTTTAACTGAAATAGGTAGTATCTGATCTTATGCAGCTGCTATCAACACTGTGATAATTATGTAGACATAATTGACTACTACTCTTAAAATAAAGTTAACATTTTGAAAATACCCTCAGAATGTCAATTTCCTGTAGCTTAGAAATTAGTATTGTTTACTAAACATGCTGTCTCTATCTTTTCAGGTGAGCGCTTCTTCCATACTTTGCCTTCACAACCAATAGTAAGTTGTGCTCTACTTCTAGTACTTCCAGTAAAATAATAATAATAATAATAGTAATATCGTATGGCCTCAGGTGTCGGGTGCAAGCTTTATTTGACACCCAGAGGATAGCTAGCATGTCAAATTTCGTTTTTCCTTGAAGCACTATGAATTTAAAGGGGGTTAGATATAGATAGATAGATAGATTTATTTTGTCTGGCAAGATTAGGGCCATTGGGCCTTCTCTTCCATCTAACCAGATTATAAAAATGATAAGTTATGGAAAATACAAATACAACTTAAGGGACACTGGGACTGAAATTTTAGTGAAATTTGTGGAAAATGTCGATTTTCGTTTTTTTCCATATTAATACACCCCTATCCCCTGCGGAGCATATAGCAGTGTTTTTATCCGAATTCCGTCATTTTTAAAGCCCTGGCGTAGCTTTAAAATGCGCGGTGTGTCCTTTAAACGCCCCAGCACAGTAAGTGTCCTGAAGGTTCTGAGGCTTGGTGTTTCTACAATCGAAGTATCGCAGCTGGTAAAACACCATAGAGGCATGACAAATTTGCTGTAGAACTTTAAGAACCCTTAGTTGTCAAGATTATGCCTGTTTATCAAAGGCTGGCATCAGATGAGCTACTATCCAGATGCATCCGTGGTGCTACTGAAAATCAGAATGAGTCTCTGCATTCTGTTATCTGGAGGAAGTGCCCAAACGAGATTTTTATTTCACGGAAGATTCTTGAAATTGCTGTTTGGAATTCTGTAGCAGAATTCAACATGGGGTGTAGTGCAACAACAGAGTTGAAATCAGGAATAAGACTAACTTCAGTATCTCATGTCACAGCACAAACACTTGAAAGATGTGATAGTCGCAGGAAGTATGTAAGTCCGCAGTCATAATTGGAGAAGCGAAAGGCATGTCGACGGAAGGTGAAACTGACAGAAATGAAGGAGGAGGCTGCAAAACAGGAGAAGGAGGGTGTCACCTATGCTGTAGGACAGTCCTAATGTCATTGGTAAGCTGAAACATTGTAAATTGTGCATCATTTTAGAAAATTGCTGTTTTCTCGGATTCACTTTTTCAGACATTCAAAATGTTACTCGCGTCATAAATCTTATGATATTTCTTTCAAAATGGGAATTTATTATCTTCATTGCAATGACTATAAACCTGCGGATCTTTTTTTAGATTGCACTTTTGGTATGGCTGCAAAAAAAATCAAACTGGAAAAAATACGATTTTTTTGTAGAAAATAACTTGGATATGGAAAAAAAAATCTTGACACTCATTAATGCAATTCAAAATCGAATCCGTAGGTTTCTTCCAATTGTTATAGTGCAATAGAATATTACCTAAAAGTTACACTATCTTGTTTTTTTTAACGCGGCTGAACTTTATAAAACTTGAATAATTAGCACAATAAATGTACAAAATAATTAATATCTGGAGAACTAATCAACTTACAATGCTCACGTTTCCCACAGTGGTTTATAATATGACTATTCATAACCATATACAATTTCAAAGCTGTACCTCAGTTTATATAGAATTTGAAAATTTCAGTCCCAGTGTCCCTTAAATATAACAATATTACAATGTTTATACAATATAAAATACATATAAACTGGATTAGCTTGGTGGTGTAGGCAGTAAATTGTTGCATTGCTAGGGTGAATAACTAAGATACTTAGAAGTAAGTTTAAAATTACTGTAAGGTAAGGAAATAATGAAAAAGTAGACTAATGATTGTGATGATGATGATGATGATTAGTCGTTACTGAAGGAGGTTATTTAGATATCTAAATAGAGAGTAAATGAGAAAGTGTGATTTGAAAAGTTCGAATATATTGTAACGTGTTTTTCGAGGGGATTTTATGCCACTGACATAAGTCAGTAGGAAGCTATTCTATATTTATTTACGCGGCAAATTGTTCAGCCAAGAGAAGTTTTCATGTTAACTTATTATTATTATTATTAACTTATTATTATTATTAAGGTATTTTTGGAGCATTTTTATAAAATTATAAGCATACAGATAGTATCAAGCAAATTATTACGAACAACATTATCATAGAAAATTATATGATTACGGATTTTTACGGAGTTTTGTCAGTTAGGGTATTATTAGAGAGATGAGTCACGGGGAATTCGGCTACAGGCTTAATCTTGTCGAGTAGCATGACGCAAGCTGGGTTGCTGCTTGAAGAAAAGGCGAAATAGTCTGGAACGGTAATCGACATCATCGCCGCGCCGAGTGTTATGACCCTGAGGAGGGGGGTAGCGCGTGGAGGCTCAGCCAATCAGAGGAGAGCGGGCGACTTGAAGCCGGGTCAAGAGAGGGGAAGCGACGAGTGCATATATGGTTTGCGCGTCGTGGAGGCAGGACGACTATCTTTGAAAAACTTAATCAGTGTGGTTGTACGTGTGGTTGGTTCCGATGTTCGGACCATAAAGTTATCATATCTACTAGTATATCATCAACTAACGAAGAAGATGACGACGTCCAGGAGGCTGTGGGAAGCTCTCTACAACATCCAGTACGAGGGAAATGCTACGGCAATTTCCAGTGGTAAGCGCGAATGACTCAGAACTACGCAATCTCTCGTCTCTTTGTTTAATATTCAGTATTTCAGTAACTTCATAGCTTGGGAATAAGAGTAAAATCAGTAATTTATCCGAATCCGTTTTCACGTAATTTTCTAGCGGTAATATTCAAATCGCAACGCTCCAATTTAAATTCAAACTTATTATTATCAATTTTGCAATACTTGTTTTAAATAATAAATTCATTTCTTTTAACCATGCAATCTTTGCTTTCAGTAGGTAGCATTAGATATAGACCAATTCCTTCTCCTGATACAATTGTTTGTTGGGTTAATGATCAAATCATACCACGATCTGAGTGAATAGTTTCTTGAAGGTGTTCTACCAGAGCTAGGTGTTGTTAAATATAAATTTAGATTTCAACATTGCGTTGAGGTCTTGGCGCCCATTAAAACAACATATCTTAGTCAGAGAAAACATTACATTAGTCACGCAACAGTGAGGGCAAAAGAAACCGTTTCACTTGTACGCTCAGCGTGGAGCAAAGGAAAACGTTACACTTGTCATCCCAACGTGGAGAACCGTTACAATATGTAATACGATGTAAGAATATAAGCATAAGTGTTGAGTTCAACTTTCATTTACTTAGTGAGTATGTACTGCTGGGAACGCTGCTTGAAGCTGTACGGGGTTGCTCCTCTGACAGAGCGAGGCAGATTGTTCCACAGTCGGGCAGTAGCAACAACGAAGGAGTTGGTATACCGTACTGTGCGGTGTATGGGTATCAGCAAGAGAGTGTCATTTCTCGACCGTGTTCCAAGACTATGCTCGTACGAGAGGCGGTGAAACTGAGAATGCTGGTCAGCTGGAGTTGAAGTTGAGAGTATTTGTTGAAGAAGGCATTAGGAATGGAGGTCGTGGCGTTGATTTAGACGTAACCAGTTAAGTTGCTCATAAGCGGGGGTGACATGGTCATAATACCGTAAATTACATATGTAGCGTACACAGGCATTTTGTGCATGTTGGAGTTTGTTTCTAAGAGTAACAGTGAGATCTCTGTATACCACATCGCAGTAATCAAAATGAGGCAATATTAGGGAGGAAACAAGCCGTTCCTTTAATACACGAGAGGAAATATTTCAGAATCTTCTAAGTGAATTCAGTGCGGAAAATACTTTTCTGGAAACATTGCAAACGTGCTGCGTCCAGGAAATATGTTCATCTATAATAACACCTAGATCTTTAACTGACTCTCGGAATTCGATTGGGGAATCGTACAGGCGTAATTTTGGTAAAGTGTGTTCATTTTTAGTTTTAGGAGGATTTCCGGGTGGGAGATTATGATTTCTTTGGTTTTAGCCTCATTGAGTAGTAGTCCATGGAAGTGAGTCCAGTTACAGATTTCAGTGAAGTCTTTATTAAAGGTGCCGATTGCTTCCGATAGTTTGTTGGTGCTAAATGCAGGTAGAGTTGTACATCATCAGCATATAGGTGGTGTTTGCATTTAGTGATCGATGACGTAATGTCATTTATATATATTGAAACAGGAGCGGTCCAAGGACTGGCCCCTGAGAGACTCCTCTCTCAACTGGACGCCATGAAGGCATTTGATTTGAGTTAATTTTAACACATTGTTGTAGTCCACGTAGATAAGAGACCGTCCATTGGATACTGTTCATGGAGAGATAAATTTTAAATATACAAGAGAGTAATATGTCATGGTCAAGAGAATCGAAGGCTTTACTGAAATCAAGCAGTGTTCGGATTGCTACTAGCTCACTATCCATAGCCTTTCTTATGTCATCCGTGACATTGAGTAGTGCAGTAGTACTACTGTGATTTTTGAGGAAGCCGGATTGGTGTTCATCAAGGATATTGTGCTCAAGCAAATAGGAGGAGAGTTGTTCGTGGACGATAAATTCCAGTGATTTGGAGAGGGATGATAGTATACTGACTGGGCGATAATTGCTTACATGTTAATCCTGTGTATTTTTTGGAATTGGGATGACGAAGGCCGCTTTCCAAAGCGATGGGTGCATACCTATCATTAACGAGTGATGGAATATTTGTGTTATTGTGGGAAATATAAAATCAATAATACGTCTGAATAATTCGATTTCTATATTGTCAATTCCTTTAGATTTCAATTTTATTCGAAGAATAGCACGTCTGGCTTGTGAGGGGGTAACATGCGAGAAATGGAATGTTTCTCTGTTAGGGGTGGGGGTGTTATAGTTATTGATCAAAGTTCAGTGTTTCATGTCAGGGTCGACTGAGTGTCCGGCAGTTGTAAAATGAACGTTGAGTGTGTCAAGAGGTAGATTAATGGGGTTGTCAATTTTCTCTCTGCCTATTCCCATGTTTCTTAGTTCCTTCCACGCCACAGAGGGTTTATTATTACTTCCCAGCAGGTTATGAGCATGTCTGATTCGAGCATTACGTACCATTTGGGAAGTTTTGTTTCGAAGTTTTTTGTAATCATCATAATTCTGTTGAGTGGGTAATCTCTTAACCTTTCTGTGTGCCACATCGCGCTAAGCCATCAGTACTTTAACTTCCGGGCTGAGCCAAGGTGCAGGAGGTCGCGTTGCTCGAAGAGATTTTACTGGAACATGTCTGTTATAGAGTTCTGTCAAGTATTCGTTCATTGTGTGTACTTTATCATCTATGTTGTGAATAGTCGGTATATCATGCCATGGGATACATAGAGCATCTTCTGTCAAGGAGTTCATATCATTTTTAGAGAGTTCTCTGTACATGATGGTCCTTGGTTTGGTCTTGGGACATTTTAATGAGTAGGATATATAGATTAAATCGTGGGCTGAAATTCCGGGTACAGATGTCTGACCAAACTGAAGCACCTTGTCAGTATTCTTCACTGACATCAAGTCAATTGTCGTGTGTGAAGTACGCGAGTGATGTGTTGGTTGTAGTTCTAATATTTTCATGTCTCGTGACGAAAGCATATTCAGGAGTTGCCGAGTTTCAGACATGGTGTTTTCGCCTATATTGGTATTGAAATCGTCCATGACTATTACATGTTGGTAAAGTAGTAGGATTCTTAGTAACGCATTCTCCACGTCCTCCAAGTGACCCAGTGGAGGTGCTTTGTAAACATCACAGACAGCGCACTTTTGATGGGTGGCATCAATTTTGAATAGCATACATTCAGGTCTCCTATTGTACTGGCTATCTGAACATGCTAAGAGTTTGGGATTTAGATTTGACTTAACGAAAGCTCCTACCCCTCCTCCTCTCTTCCCGACACGGTCATTACGTATTAGAGTGTAGCCGGGAAAGTGGAATGATTTAGATTGATTTAGCGGTGATAGCCACGTCTCGCTCATCAAACTAATAGGGAACAAATCAGGTATAATGAGTTCTAGTTCATGAAAATGTGCCGATAAGGTTTGTACATTCACGTGGGCTATATGAAGTCCGGTTGGTTAAGTGACAAATTTTCAAAGAGTCGATCTCTAGTCGAGATAAGGTCATTGTTTCCGGAAGCTAATTGTAGCCCATTATTTGAAGTGAATGGCAACGGTTGGGTTGGGGAGGGGAGGGGAGGGGTGGGTGAGTGCGGGAGAAATTCCTTTCACTGCCGGGGGTGGCTGCGAGAGCGCTGCTGTCAGAGGTTATATGCTTGTCGATCAGGTTTGCCAACTTAAGAAATGAAAACTGAACTAACCGAAATGTACTATGGTAAACTAAGACTAATATAATATAATAGTAAACAGATAATAATAATTAGAACTAAGATGGCATACTTTGGCCGCAGTCAGCTTGGTGAATTGTTTCTAACTGTAGATACTGATTAGTTAGGTAAGTAGCGGCTTCGGTGGCGTAGTCGGTAGCATGCTGAACTGCTGTGCCCAAGATAGCGGGTTCAAACCCGGCCGAAGTCGTCGGATTTTTTTAAGAGCGTTAAAAATCCTTCAGTATGCCTTCCTTCGGAGGGGAAGTAAAGCCGGAGGTCCCATGTCATAGATTTATGGCATGTTAAAGATCCTTTCACAGACTAAACTTGTGTAAAGCAAAATTTGTTAGGTTAGATTTCGTCAGAACGCTCTATCAAAGTTCCAACGTTCACCACTAGGTATCATTGATATCTTGTGGCGAAAGATGGAACTACTTGAAATTGAACGGACTTGTAGCTCGCCCTTTAGGGTGTCCGCTAGAAGCAGCTACAGACTCAGGCGAGCCGAACATGTCCTCGGACACTCCCGGCACTAAAAGCCATACGATAAATAAAATAAATAAATAAATAAATAAAATAAATAAATAAAAGTTAGGTAAGTCACTCATACGGTTAATCCTGATTTTGGTACCATCCGGTTTCTTGATAAGGATATCGCCCTGAGAACTCCAGCAATTTCTAACTGAGAATAGAGAAATTGCAGCCTTCAGGATCGCCAGTCGGGTGGAGGTGATATCCTCACGGATGGTCACATTGCTTCACTTGAGCAATCTATTTTTAAGGAACACCTCCTGCCTCGTACGGAATTATATGAATTTCACAATGATAGGCCGAGTTTTTCCAGCTCCTTGAACACTATAGCGCTTTCTAGTGGAAAAATGAGGAACTTTGTGTTGGCGGACACTCCCAAGATTAATTTTTACCATTATGAACACGGTCAACTGAATTCAAATGGGTTATTTGACATGCCAACATCGTATGACATGCGTGTCGTAATTTTTTCCGCCTTCAAAAATCACATACCACGGCCAGGAGCGAACTTCAAGCTTTGGGTTAGTAGACTGACACGTTAACCACTCACCCGCCGTGGCAAGTTCCAGTAGAGGGATTTGGATTGGCTACCACATATACGCTGCTGACTCTTGCATTGCTTTCAAGTACACGTGTCAGGTTCCAATATTGATTCTCTCCTGGGTTAATTGTTAGTTTTTTCTAACCCCGACGGGATGGTATTATGGTAGTCTATCCGAGACCTATGGTGTCTTTCATTTTGCTGCCCAGTCTTTATTTAACTGATGCCAACATTTTTGAGGGTGCTTAAATGCGAGGAAGGCGTAACATAAGATTAACTGGTACTTTAAAAGATACTCTTCAGGACAAACCTCCGTAAGCTTTAAAATTCACAGTAGTTAAATGAGACCTAAAACACCAATATTATATTTTTTTTTATTACGTCTGTATACCAACCTGAGGAGAGCTATGAAACTTGTTGGTGTACCCGTTTAGGAAACGGAAATACAGGTCATCATCCGACTTTAGTTCAGTTCAGGGCGTGTACCATTTCTCCCACTTCAGAATGTGAACATATGAAGGACAAGCTATAAAAGACTATAACACAAACTACTTTCAATTAATAACTTTAATTCACTTAAAAACTTTCAAAATATAAAGTCACAATACACAAATAATTGTAAAATTTACCCTCAAAAATAATTAAAATAATTTCATTTCACTGGATACATGCATGATCCATTTCATTTCATTGACATTTTTAGTCTGGAACATTTAAATCTTACATCCCTTAAATACGGGTTATTTCAATCACTTCAACTGAGTTCTCACCTGGTCAGGCTCGAAATCAGGACGTTGATCTGTTAGTAAAACAATGCCTTCTACTGGCTATAACTGTAGCTTATAATTCTTTACATTTATCTTTATCTTATTAATCTCTGTTTTCCACATATTCATAACACTAATTATCCTTCACTAACATATATGTAATGACACTTCAAATGAGTACCATTCATGTCTAACACTTCTTTACAAACAATCTTCATTATATTGTAGCCATTGTGTCCCGGAGAACAGGATGTTCAATGTTCATGGAGCCCGCACTCCACAAAGTCCAATTCTATGATTTTCCCTTACCCGTATCCATTTATTTATGGGGAGGAACCAAATTCTGCATTTTCCAAAAATGCGTTTATTATTATTATTATCATTTCCTATTTTTATTATTATTATTTTTATTATTATTATTATTATTATTATTATTATTATTATTCGGGATGGACGATCCACGCATAATAATAATCTAGCAGACACGACGTCTGCCGTATTTTGTTTCTTCAAATAAAACCCACAAGGTCTCCCTTACGTTATTCATTAACATAAATGACATCTTTATGACAGGGTCGGCTAGTGGCACGACCGTCATTAGTCTTCCCCTCGTCCCGAGCGGGCAACGAAACTCTTATAAACAAAGATAGCTTTCCCCCTTCTGCATCATGACCTAGCTCAATACTCAATGAACCATATGTTTCAAACTGTTACAGAGACCACTTCCTTTATTGAGGATCCAAGCATTCCCTTTTTTATTCTTTCATTATGGACTGCGCACAGTCTAATTTCATATTTATTCATGCACTCCATGGGAGGATCATTATCTACTATCAGGGTATTAATATGTACGTATTCTCTAGCCGTATTGGCTACAATATAAATTTGCTGCGATAGGAACCCAAATACAAACAGCTAACCAGCCCAAGGAACGCCATGTCCTGTCTGGTTGCGGAGGTCAGTATAGCTCGGAGGAGGGATTACATTTCACCCTGCTTCGGCCATATGCCTAACATAATAATCATCTAACCAGTCTTACGATACCTTGCCTTCACGTGCATCATGGCTACGTGCGAATTACAATTCAAAAGTGAGCATTTTCCCTTCACTTTGATAAAAATTTAAGACCTACCTTGGTCACTCGACGCATTTCCCCATAGATTATAATGATCATCCTCCTGGCACATTAAATTCACTATTTCAAAAGCCCTAAGCTTAGGTTTGGTCTAGCCCATTTTGGCGACAATAATACATTACGTGGATGCTCAAACATTTATTAATTCGGTTCGGATATCCTGGCCAGGATAACGAATTTACTTTCACATTATTTCGTTAATTTATCATTATTTCCATTTCATTACCACGGTGGTCTGTTATCATAACATTTCCTTTACTGAGGCCTTTATGCCAGTACTTATTTTTGCTAAGGTCATTCGCATTTACTTCCATTTATATGATTTAACAGTCCGAGGTTCATTTATTAATTTAATCACTTAATTTGATTTTTCCCTTGCATTACTTTTAACTTTCATTTAATTATCTTGCACTTTTAATTATTCAATAGCTCATAGATTGTAAAATCAAAACATCACATGTCCAATACACTGGAAAATTTTCCCTTTCTACAGTATAGATTAGCTAAAATATAGCAACTTGAGAGGCTTAAAATATAAACACTTCGTTTAGAGTTTTTCTTCATAAAAACTTTTAAATTTTTCAGTACTGTGGTGGTCCTATTGCACTATATTTTTAGACAAACTGATTGACATCGGTTGCACTCCTTCATATTGGTCGATGTTTGCCTTAGTTGTGATTTCCATAGGTTATGTATAAAATAAACTTACATAATGTCTTTAATTTATAATGTCTGCTTTGAGGTTTTGTGGGTATCTACCGACCTACCTAGAGATCTCGGGTTCGAATCCGGGACGGGGTAGATACTTTTGCTACCAGATTATCATTTTTAATTTTGTAAATATTGTCAATTCAAATTACAGTACAGTAAGTATGTAGTTAGTTTTAGTTGTAAGTATGAAGTTAATTTGTTTATTAGATATATGTCATTGTTCTATTAGACTGTGGTGTGTGTGCTGGTGAGGGTGCATGTGAGTGGGCCTGGTGACAGACTGTTTTAGTGGTAGTATTTGTTGTTGGTGAAACTTTAGTATTTTTTTCGTTAGTAGAATTTTGGTATTTAATTGATAGTAAAAGATTAGTATTTTGTAGTAGAATTGCTCTTTACTTATTCTGAAAGGGAGTAGCAGCCTTCCAGAATAAATCAATTCTTTACTAGTCTAATAGACGGTTAAGATATTGATAATATAAGCCAACTAATGGCTACACTGCATTCTGCTGCACGGCTGAAAGCAACGGGAAACTACAGCCGTAATGTTATTCCCGAGGATATGCACCTCTCTATGCATAATTACATGTGATGATGGCCTCCTCCCTTGTAAAATTTCAATCCGGAGGTAAACTAGTCCCCCATTCGGATCTCCGGGTGGGGACTACTCGAGAGGGGGTTAACATCACACAAGTGACAAAGAGGAAATCTGACATTCTACGGATCGGAGCGTGGAATGTTAGAAGTCTGCTAGGAAGTGGAAAGTTAGAAAACTTAGAAAGGGAAATGGATAGGTTGAGGTTGGATTTGGTTGGGATTAAGGAAATGCGCTGGCAGGAAGAACAGGACTTTTGGTCAGGAGACTATAGGGTCATTAGCACTAAATCAAACAATGGCCAAGCAGGAGTTGGTCTCATATTGAGTAGGAAACTTGGACAGCGGGTGGAATATTATGAGCAATACAGTGAACGGATTATTGTAGCAAAAATCAATACTAAACCTACGTGCACCACAGTGGTACAAGTCTATATGCCTACCAGTCAAGCTGATGATGAGGATGTTGAAAAGGTCTACGAAGAAATAGATGACATTCTGAGGTATATCAAAGGTGATGAAAATGTTATAGTAATGGAAGATTGGAATGCTGTGGTAGGAAAAGGGAGGGAAGGGAAGATAGTAGGAGATTTCGGATTAGGTGAAAGGAATGATCGAGGAAGCAGCCTGATGGAATTCTGCACCGAACATGAGTTGGTCATAGCTAACACCTTATTCAATAACCACAATAGAAGAATATATACATGGATGAGACCAGGAGATACAGGGCGTTACCAAATCGACTTCATTATGGTCAAGCAGAGGTTTCGAAACCAGATTTTGAATTGTAAAACATATCCTGGTGCTGACATAAACTCTGACCACAATCTTGTTGTAATGAAATGCAGATTAAAGTTGAAGAAACTGAAGAAAAGTCAAAAGCCAAAAAGGTGGGCAATAGACAGACTGAAAGTAAAGGATGTGAACGAAAGATTCAAGAAGAGTATAAAAGAAGGACTAATCAAAACCCCTAAACAAACTTCAATTGCAGACGAATGGGCACTTTTGAAGAATGAAATAACAAAATCGGCAGAAGAAAACATTGGTAGGAAAGAAAGAATAGGTAGAAAACCGTGGAGCACTCAGGATATACTAGAATTGATGGATGAAAGGCAGAGACACAAGAATCTAAGAGATGAAGAGGGGAAAGCAGAATACAGACGTCTGAGAAATGAGGATAACAAGAAGTGCAAGGAAGCGAAAGAAGAATGGTTGAAAGAGAAATGTACAGGTATAGAAAAGTGTCTGAAATTAGGAAAAGTAGACACAGCTTATCGAAGGATTAAGAATACTTTTGGGGAAAAGAAGACTAAGTGCTGTAATATTAAGGACACAAATGGAAAGCCTCTAACAGATAGGGAAGAAAAGGTTGAGAGATGGAAAGATTACATCGAGAGTTTGTATAAGGGAAAGGAGATTGAGAATCATGTAATGGAAAGGGAGGAGGAAATTGATGAGGATGCGAAAGGAGATTTAATATTGAGATCAGAATTTGATAGAGCTTTGGAAGACTTAAGCAGGAACAAAGCACCAGGCATAGATGATATGCCGATTGAGTTGCTACGCTGCATAGGAGATGAAGGTCTGATCAGGTTATTTCACTTGGTGTGTAGGATTTATGAGACAGGTGAGGTACCCCCTGATTTCAAGAAGAATGTTATCATCCCTATACCAAAGAAAGTGAAAGCTGACAGATGTGAAGATTACCGTACTATCAGCTTGATTACTCATGCTTCAAAGATCCTGTCTAGAATAATTTACAAGAGGATTGAAAGCGAGATAGAAACGGAGTTGGGTGAAGACCAGTTTGGTTTCAGGCGAAATGTAGGAACAAGGGAAGCTGTACTAAGTCTTAGGCTGATTTTGGAAGATAGAATAAGGAAAGATAAGAGAACGTTCATGGCATTTGTAGACTTAGAAAAGGCTTTTGATAACGTTGATTGGACTAAATTGTTTGACATTTTGAAATCTATTGGAATAAAGTACAGGGATAGGAGGGTGATATACAATCCATACAGAAACCAGACAGCAGTCATTCGAGCTAAAGGATATGAGAGAGAAGCTGGTATTATGAAAGGTGTAAGGCAAGGCTGCAACTTATCACCCATACTTTTCAATCTTTACATTGAACAAGCAATGAAGGAAATTGGAGAAAAATTTAAAGTGGGAGTGAAGATTCAAGGAGAAATAATTTCAACTCGGAGATTTGCTGATGACATCGTCATCTTGGCCGACAAGCCTGAGGATTTGAATGAGTTTTTGAATGGTATGGTTTCCGTCTTACGGAAGGACTTCATGATGAAAATTAATAAATGTAAAACAAAAATACTGGAATGCAGCCGAAATAAATCAGAAAACTCTATGGAGATCAAATTAGCAGGTGAAAAGCTGAAGGAAGTAGGAGACTTCTGTTACTTAGGAAGCAGAATAACCAGTGATGGACGAAGCAAAGAGGATATAAAAAGTAGGTTGGCTCAGGCAAGGAAAGCCTTTCTATAAAAAAGGAATCTGTTGACATCGAATATAGATTTAGGTATTAGGAAGTCATTTTTGAAAGCCTTTGTCTGGAGCGTGGCGCTCTATGGAAGTGAAACTTGGACTATTGGTGCAGCAGAAAAGAGGAGAATTGAGGCATCTGAAATGTGGTGTTACAGGAGAATGATGAAGATCAGATGGGCAGATAGGGTTACAAACGAAGAGGTATTAAGGCGAGTGGGAGAGGAGAGATGTTTCTGGCGACTGCTAATCAAGAGAAGAGATAGGTTGGTAGGACACATACTAAGACACCCAGGAATAGCAAGCTTAGTTATGGAAAGAAGGGTCGAGGACAAGAACTGTAGGTGTAGACCAAGGTTAGAATAATCATGTTAAACAGATTGCCTCGGATGTAGGGTGTGGTAGCTATGTAGAGATGAAACGATTAGCTCAGGACAGGGAGGCATGGAAGGCTGCATCAAACCATTCAAAAGACTGAAGACTCAAACTAACAACATAGATTGAGTTGCGATCAACTTTTAATGCATTTACTTTGCCTATGATTTGACACTGCTCTAATCACACGATTTATTTCTTACTACAATAATTTGGTTCCTTTCTTTCAGTTAACAGCACTTGCTGACACGCAGTTGGGTAACAATTCTTTTAACACTCTTACAACATTTAATTCGTTACGTGGCCTCATTTTTACGGCCTTTCTTACCAAGAAACAAATTATTATAGACATATTCACTGTCATCACTTTACAAATAATCATTTCACAATTGTACATTTCAAAAATACGGTATACAATGGCTCAATATATTTAATTCATTTGGTACTCACCCAGTCTGGAACCCATGTCCTCCCGATGTGAAGGATTTAACCCACATTGGGATAATTACCACTTATTTCCGACAATATGGTGACACATATTTCCTTTCTTCACAACGCACGTGGTTTTTACTTGGCGCAACATATTCATATTCTTACACATTATAAATCCCAATCTGGGAATACTTTCACAACATTTCATATTAACCTTAAACAAAAATACACAATATTTCCTTCATACGTCTTAACATTTATAATGTTTACACTAGAAAAAAACTTCACACGTGTTTGAAAAACCAATATAGGTTTAGTCCTTTTCAAATACTTATTATTTTACAATGGATTACAAATAATGTAATTGTCTATCGTCGTATCTCAGTTGACGAGTGGCGGCCTCCAACACGTTTCTGGATAGCGATTTCCTCTTCAAATTCTACGTCCTATCAATGACAATTCCTAGTTTCGATCCTCGATCTCGGCTTCAAAGTTTTTGTCTATCTCGACCGTTTAAACACACTGGTTTTTCGAACTTAACGGGGTTTTTGACGTTCTTGACAATTCCGGTTTGAATTAGATAGTTCTCGAACGATCCCTTTCTCGTAGCAAAGTTTGACTTTGGCTATCGGTAATGTTCCCTATCTTCACTTTTACAGCGCGTATATTTATACTTTTAGCCGTATTTCACTGTTACTTCGGTCCACGGTCCTAAGTCAGTATGGCTTACAATAAAAGACCATCAGCTTCCTACTTCGACCTAGCACTAATAACTTGGTTTAGCTAAAGTGCGACAGTTTCCGGACCTAACTTGTAGACTTGCGTATCACGATGTCTGTATACTCACAACGTTATACTTGCAGATTCCTACTGCCCTTTACTGTGCGTGATATCGAACTGGCGTATTTACCTTGAGTTGTAGACTTATTTCTTCCTCGAAACTACATGGCCCTCTCCTAAAGGTCTCATGTTCGATAACTGTCTTTCTAAATGAAGTCGAGTCCCGTTTAGACTGACTAATTGAACTTCGTGTCTTTAACCAGCAGCGTATGCTTATACTTCGGCGATGCATTCTAACATGCACTCTTCCGAGTAGCATGACGACCTGATGTACTTTGAAACGGCGCGTAGCGCCCCTGCGCTCTTGGTTGACAGAATACTTCGGTGATCAGGCGTCACGTCCTACAGGACTCTGAAGGCTGAATGAATTCTGGCTGGCAGCCTCGCTATTTATTTAGAACTGGCACAAATAAATCATTTCGCTTTCCCTCTCGGAATTAACTTTTGAGGCAGACGTCGCACGTCTTTCAAAAAATAACCCTTATGTTCCTCACGACCTGAACGTTACATTTTCATCTTCTTTTTCGAAAATCGATCGTTCACTTTATTTAAATAAAATCAAAACCGCTCCTACGTTGTGTGGGTGGAGTGTTTTTTCTATCCTTCCAAGGACTGCTCGATGTCTGCGCCTAGGTTGCGTATTGCATCGTAATCACTTTTCTCCTGTGCTAAAATTACTAAATAATATTCTTTGATAATTCCTAAAATCCTGGATTATTAAGGTTGACAACAAAATGTTTTAACAATTTCGCGCAATTTCCATAAAAACCAGATATTTCGCAACAATGCGGTGTTGGACTGCAATCCGATGTTGCCGTAAAAGTGCTGACTCGAACCTGGCGGTAGTTCCCCTGCCTAACTGCCCTGACCAATTTCTCCACAGCATGAGTGTACTCATGATTCATACACGGGTTGCATCCTATGACTTCAGATAAGGCTGTCAACTGCTCTGCGTCATTGCACGAGTTGCTTCATATGTCCTGATGGCTAGCCTGCATGTAACGGAATGTCTTATTAATATTTAAAATTTCTTGATCTAAAATATCATATGTTCGAACCCTGTGCCTTCCATACGGGCACATTAGCTGATATTGATTTTATCTTCTCTCATAATCCAGTTATATGGGCGCTGAGAATCGTCTTCAGTTTTTCACTCCATGATCTATTGGTCCTTTTACTCATTTTCTCAGCAAAGTAATGTTTGTTGATTACTGTTTTTAACTGGAGTTGATCATGAGTTATTTCCTCTGTGATGTCAATTTATTAGTAGTCATTATCCATTTCACTAAGCCATAGGTTCTCAATTTTCGTTGAGAGAGCAAGGTCGTGAATCTTTATGGAGAGCATGTCAATATTCTTTGTGAAACTTTAGCCGTAAAACTTCTCCTGAAAATGTCAGTGATTTTTCAGAATGCTGGTAAAGCTCCAGAGACTTCAATTTAATCCAAATTATATGTATATATCTCCTACTTCCTGTATGAGATTCTAAAAGAAGTCTGGGTGTACGTAGTCCTACATACAGTACATGGTTGCACCATAGCCATCTGTATGCTTTGGGGGTTGACCTCCTGTTTCCCTTCACTGTCTGCCTTTCATGGCAAGTCTTGATCTCTTCACACCCCACAGTACCAAGATTCGTAGATATTGAGAACTGTCTAAATATTATGGATGGTCGCCATGTTGGATTTTTTATATGTAGGCCATAGTTATACACCATTAGATGATGATGATTATTGCGTTGGTTTATTATTCGAACGTTCACATCTATCGCATGATTAGGACAGAGAAAATAAAAACCTAGTATTCAAGCTCCGCACAGCTGCCATCTTGAGGTTATGAATACAATTAAATAAAATTAGATGTCAGTAGATTAAACAGTTTATAAAACATTTACCGGTACCGTACTGTGCCCTTCAGCAAGAAATATGCAAATCACAGTATGCCAGCATTGCTCAATTCGGGATTTTTCGGGGCTGCGGTAAGTTCTCCCACTCTGTGGCTTACATATTTTGGATTAAATAGAGCATACACTTGCAAAAATAACAACAAAATCAACTCCTATTTTAACACATTTAATTAATCAAAATTATGGCGCTACAAACAATAAAACAAATAAACTACTGACCAATATCCAAAGTGGACAAGGAATAGCATAAAATAAAACAAATATTAGAATAAAACACATGGTTTTCCTTAAAACCAACAATTCACGATTATTTTCACTTCCATAAAGCACTTATCTTAAAGTTCCATGTAACTACGAGCTCCTTTGGCTCGATACTTTTCCATAATACTGGTGTCATACTTTTGTACACCTCAAGAATTTATTTTTATCTTTTCTTATCATCAAAACAAATATATAATTACATTTAAAATTACATGTTAATTATTCACTTCAATATTTGGGCATTTCACATATTCTCAGGATTTACTATCTCTCTCTAGTTTGCAAATTCACTACGGTGATCGGGAAATTACTTGTGTACTCCAGAGTTATAAAGATTACTTGACAAAGTCAAAAACTATGATTACTCCCAAAATCTAGTTACCTTCATAAAACTCGTGGATTTCTATTTCCATACAACATCACAATAGGGATTTTTATTTAATTCACTTGTCTTAAAAGACCCTTATCACATAAGAAAACTACGATCTGAACTGGCAAGCGATAATATCAATCTACAAGGACCTCGGTTCAACGCCCGGGTCATTAACAACTTTAAACACTCACGGTGTATTTAACATTTCTTACAAGACGGTTTTTACCCACCCTCGCTCTATGAGGGTCAGGCCATTATACTCGAGCGTGATTTATGACAAGGAAAGCGGCTCTCTGCCTAACCTACGGTGGCAGCTCTCTTCAATGCTTTAAAACAAACCTTCACATTATTCTCAGTTCTGTGGGGAGACTTGGCTTTCTACTCAATCGTTTTTACTTTCAACAATATTATTGGCTCATAAACCACTCTCGTAATCTTGGCATTTATTAATTATGAAGGGTCCTCGTTGATTGGGGAAGAGTAATACACATTCGACGACGAATAATAAGGGGCTTTAACAAACAGAGGATTCTAGGTTCGAATCCCTTAACATGCCTCGGGAACCATTTCCACCTTAGAGGACTTATACAAGACGCGATTTAGGGTCTAGCCGTAGCTTACAGGACCTACGCTCAATAATACCATACATTTGCTCCCTTTTATAATATAATACACACATGGCCTCGTGATTTACGTCACAATTTAGAGGACTTACAACATATCTCAATTCACTGCAATCAACTGCCCTCCATAAGTAACTTACCAAGTACTTTAACTTTTACGCGTTCCTAGCGTGACTTTTTATTTAATTGCGTTCCATTACGCTACCCATTACTTTACGGCCTAATGTCTTCCAAAGAACTGATAAATTTCATAGTAACAATTGATACTTATCTCAATTCTTATATTAATCTTTTCCATTGACAATAAATCGCTCCTTTTTTAAGAACATGCATTTACATCATGTCTTATACATTTGTTAAGGCTCCAACGCTCTATATTTTTATATCATTCAATTTAATCTTTATTTAGATTTCTTTACCTAGTTATTCACATCATGTCTTCATTCCTTACAAAAGCTCAAAAGTTATTTCTTTCATATAATTCAAATTTACCTTTATGTAAATATCTTTGTTATAATTATTATTATTACGCTTGCTTTTATAACATTCATTAAATACACTGACATTTTATTCCATGCATTTCCTCTACAGGATTTATTATTTCACATAATTATTTCTTCTTCTTCTTGTTTCGAATGGGCCTACTTTGGACCACGCTTGTTCAACTGTTGAGCTTTGATCTTTGCCCAGTGTTGTCGCATTTTCTGCCGGTGTAACTCCTTCCTTTCATCTGTCCAAGGGGTACCTTTCTTCCGGGGTTTTTCCTGAAATCCATGGACTTCCTTCAGGGCATGTCTCACAGATTGCCTGTCTTGAAGATCTGATATTCCCAGTTCATTAATGTCTTTCTCAGTTTCTGTCAGCCAAGTGGTACGAACCTTCTTGTTCTGCCAGAAAGTGAACAGCCTACTGGTCAGTCTTTTGGGAGGCAATCTTGCCACATGACCATAGAATGCTACTCTCCTTTTCCTAGCACAGTCAGAGAGCCTTTCTATATGTTCGTAGAGCTCGGAATTGTGCCGCCTACGGTATTCCTCATCTTCCTTTACCGGACCTAGGATCTTCCTGAGAATTCTCCTCTCTCTGACTTCCATTTTCTCCATCAGACCACTTCGGTTCAATGAGAGACACTCCATGGCATACAGGGCTTCTGGTCGTATGACTGAGGTATAGTGCTTCAGTTTCAGGTTGCGTGACAGGCATTTCTTGTTGTAGATGTTCTTTGTCAGTCGATAAGCCAGTTCCAGCTTGTTGACTCTCATGGATAATGATGCTCTTTCTGATAAGTTGGTTTCAATCCATTCGCCGAGATACTTAAATTTCTCAATCCTCTTGATTTTTCCCTGTTCTAGTAGCATCTCTCTGTTAGCTTCTTTGATGTTGGTGAAGAATTCTGTTTTTTCCAGCGACACTTGAAGACCCACTTTGGCTGCCTGTCTTCTGAGGCAAGTGACCTGCATTGTTGCTGTATCCAGAGAATCGGCAATAAGTGCCATGTCGTCAGCAAAGGCCAGGCAATCTACAACCAGTCCTTCCTTCCTACGCCCCAGGTATATCCCACTCTGGACACCCATATTGGTCAGTTCCTTGCGCCATTCTCTCACAACCTTTTCAAGGACACAGTTGAAAAGAAGTGGAGAAAGTCCATCCCCTTGTCTCACCCCTGTTTTTATCTCGAAGCTTGCTGAGACCTCGCCTCTAAATTTAACCTTGGAATGGGTATTGGTCAAGGTTTCTAGAATGAGTTTGCGGGTTTTGTTGTCTAACCCTAGTTCTTGGAGAATTCTATTAAGTGTTTCCCTATCAACAGAGTCGTAGGCCTTCCTAAAATCAACAAAGGTGACAACCACCTTGCGGTTTCTCAATTTGGAGTATGCAAGTACAGTTTTCAGGTTGAGGATCTGTTCAGCACAGGATCGGCCCTTCCTGAAGCCTCCCTGATATTCTCCGAGTTGACTGTCCAGTTGACTTTCTGCCCGTGTTAGTAATGCCTTGGAGAAAATATTGTATGTTACCGGGACGAGAGAAATCCCACGGTAGTTGTTTAGGTCAGTAAAATCTCCTTTCTTGTGGAGGGGATGGATCAGAGCTGAGTTCCAGTCAGGTGGTAATTTCTCTGTTTCCCAGATGTTCTGTATGATCTCGGTGAGTTTGCACACAGCATTGCTTCCAGCACATTTCCAGAGTTCACCAACAATGGAGTCCTCTCCAGCTGCCTTGTTGTTCTTAAGAAGTTGAATGATTTCACGAACTTCTTCCAGTGAAGGAGGCAGCGAGTCCGGGTTTGGTGTTGTTTGTATGTAGTCAAAGTCTTCGCTGGGTGGATCACAGTTGAGCAAGTTCTTAAAGTACTGAGCTAAGAGGCGACAGTTGTCCTTGTCGTTAAAAGCCAGTTTGCCCTGTGAGTCTTTGAAGTGGATACTTGGTGGAGTGTATTTTCCGAGTGACTGCTTGAATGTTTTGTAAAAGTCTCTGGTGTTATTTTTAGCGAAGTTCTCTTCGATTTGGGTTAGTTGGTTGCGTGTGAAGGCCCGTTTGGTTCCTCGGATTATCTTGGTTGTAAGCTTCCTTCGTTCCAAGTAGTTCTCCCAATTTTCCTTAGTCTTTTTAGAGTTCCATTTCATCCAGGCTGTCTGTCTTTGAGCTATTGTGTTGTCACAGTCTTCAGTCCACCACGGATGTTTCTTTCTTCTAGTGAGGGGAGCAAGTTCACTAGCCGTCTTGACAAGAGCTTCTTTCAGTTGGTCCCAGTTGTTAAGATCTGCACTGTTCAGTCTTCGACTGACTTCTTGATTGTTCTTAAGTCGCTCTATATCAAATCTGACCATCTTGGAGGTTCTGTGTAATCTATTGTTTCTAGGTTGGAGTCGCAGTTTCATCTTTGAGAGGTAGTGGTCTGAGTCCAGATTGGCGCTTCTTAATACCTTCACGTTTTGTATTTCCTTTTGGGATTTTCTTGAGATGGCCACATGATCTATCTGGAATTCACCCAGGTTGATGTTAGGAGAGATCCAAGTCTTTTGCTTTCTTGGCAGATGTTTAAATGCTGTAGACTTCATAACCAAGTCGAAAGCCCTGCACAGTTCCACCAATCGTTCTCCATTGCGATTAGTTCGTTTATGCGCTGGATAGTTGCCCACTATGTTTCTGTATTTTTTCTCCCTTCCTAACTGGGCATTGAAGTCACCAAGCAGTATGGTGGTATGTCGGTCTGGGATTTTAGAGAGAATATCTTCTAGGTCTTCCCAGAATTTGTCAGTTCTGTCTGGGTTGCGCTTGTTGTCCTGGTTGGTTGGGGCGTGTACATTGACTAAAGTGTAGCCCTTGTTAGCACATTTGAGAGAGAGGATAGATACACGACTGCTTGGAGAACTAAAGTCGATGACTGAATCCAGTATCTTATGGCTGATTATAAATCCTGTACCTAAGTGGGGTAGGTTCTTCATTACTCGCTGACCGACTTTTCCTTTGAGGATTCTGTACCCTTGGGATTCAAGGGCATGGTCATCAGTGAATCTGGTTTCCTGTACTGCTGTCAGTACTATGTTATGTCGTGTTAGTGAGTCTGTCAGATGTTTCAGTTTACCCACTTTGAGCAGTGAATTGGCGTTAAATGTTGCGAAGAAAGTTTGCCGTCTTGATCTGAGTTTACGTCCAGGAATTTCAGGATGCTCCGACTCATCCTTAAAGCATGTTAGTGCGGACTCCCCAGAATCCGAAGGTCCGCTAACGTTGCCATGGGCAACGGTGGATTGGTTACCACCTGGGGTAGTGCATTTAGCGAAATTTTCCTCCATGCTCAGTTGAAGATCATTCTTCATGGGGCAGCGACGAGTCACTGTCCAAGGTACTGCTCAAGTTGTTAGCTTGAGAGGCTTATTATTCGGGGTTGTCACCCCTAGACAGGTTGCCTTCACTGTGGCTAAGGAGCCCTGTCTACCCCACCCTTGCCAGGGACTACCCTCCGGGCCAGAGGGACCTGGGGCTGCTTGGGCAGGGGCGCCACTCCCTGAGTGGAGCTATCCATTAGGAGTCTCCACTAGCTACCCATTATTTATTATTTCTTAAAACTTTATTTTTGTTCAGATCGAGTTCTTATTTAGTTATTATTTATTTAAAAACATCCCTTTTATTCAAAACTCCGGTGGAATTTTACACAAAAATTTTCCCGACACCCAAAACATAATGAAAATCTTTACTCACATGTCTAAGGTCGTTTTCTGACCTTTATTCTCGTTTGATGTGACATTTTGGCCCACCTTCTTGACCTACTCCATATTGTACAAGCTCATCTCATGTACAGACATTTCTTGACACATATTCACTATATTTAACACTGACAACATTTTTAATACACTGGTGTGTCCGTTTTGAACACACAATAAAACACTAAAAAAATATATTACTTTTAACACACACTTTTGATATATTTACACTTCACAACTTTTGATCACTAGGCCGTCCTTTTTAGCCTATCACACGTGACCTCTTAATCTCCCGTCTCCAAGGGTGAAATTTATTCAATGTCGGCTTCCTATCCTGCAGAATACGAATGTCTCGAATCATCTACTACTCCCTTGATTAACAATTCTTCAAATCCTGATCCTGATGATCGGCTATTTCTCTAGCTTGAACGGCTCCCCTTTTAGATCTGATTTATCGATCCTAGCGAAAGTCTGTTCTGATCGAGGTCCCCTCGATAACCTATCGATGACCTATGGATTTTTTAGCCACTAATACTTCTCGAGTCTTAGTGCTTTAGAATAGTTCGTCTGCTTTCTTGAAAACAATGTCTATAGTTTCCGTTCTTCTTTGTTTATTTGGTTCTCGCACTCCTAATTTCCTGGAATACCTGGCGAACCTTACTCTGTTTTTCCCTGTTCAGGTTCTTTAAAAATTTATAAACTGTTTATCTCGCTGTTCCGGACTTCCGTGCGTTATGATACTTTTGGTCGATTACTGAAAGACCTATCGCCTGAATCCTAAGTTCGCAGCCTGCTTTGACTGTATTTTTGGAACTTTACGGTAACTTTTGCCCTGTCGGACCTAAATCCTGTAACTAGGATTTTCCTAATTTTTCAACACGGCGATACTTTAATACTTCTTCTTTGCAACTCCTTCCGGAGGCACGCAAGTTACTGATACTTCGACGCCCATGGCTATCGGATATTAATTCTGCGGTGTAATACAGCGTTTCTCCCCTCAAGGAGTACTGGTTAACTGCCTTCGATGTCTGATACAGCGTTACGTTCCCTCACGGGCTCTTGAATACTGCGTATACGATGTGGTGCAGCACTTCCGCTCCCGGAATGCTCGTAGACTGCATGTACTGATACAGCGTGACGTTCCCCGCACGGGCTATCGTAGACTGCATGATTGGCTTGGTGAGGCCAGGAGTTTTATACCTTTCAGTCACAAAAAGATAAAATCCTAGTCCTTTTCGTGACCAACTTTTGAACTAATTGTCGCACAATTATAAAAATCATATCTCCAGAAAGCGCGTCTTCCAAACGTAAAATAATCTTCCTTTGCATGGAAATCGATCGTGCATTTCCGAGATATTAATTAATTTCTCGTCCTCAACTGTGTGGGTGGTGCTATTCATTTTTAACTCTCCCACTCCTTGGATCCCGGTGAATCCCCAATGACGTATACTTGCGTTTGCAGTTTTTTTCTGTGCAATTATTACAAGGTTTTTCTTTACACAAAAATCTCTAATCCAAAATGATTCACCGTACTGTATCTGTTTACTTATTTTTATACTCGTAAACGGGTTAAATTTAATTATTCTTGTTCTGACTCAGCAGCGCGGTTGCCATTTTCCTGCAACGTAAGAGCAATTTCCGAGTCGAGCTTCTTCGTCTTACAGTCCAAACTTTCCACTCGTTCTAAATATATCCATGACTGGCTCCTTATAAATGTCAAGAGGGATGAGCTCATCTTATGAACACCTGGCCCTAGCGTTTGCACATGGTTAGGCTAGAATCCTGGCTTGAAATCTTTCACCGTTCCCTTAGAAACTGTATGATTCTTTCATTCCTTTCTCAAAATACATGGATTCGACTCCCTTTGAAGCCTATGGTACATGGGTTCAGTACATGATTCACTGTTCTAGGGGGACTAAATCGCGAGAAAATTCCATTCAAATGCTTTACCTTCGCTTGGCTGTCATGTTAGTTTTGTACATAACTGGCAGTTGAAAGTCACATGTGACCTCATTGCAGTACCTTTTATCACCGTTAAAAAATTCAGGATGATCTGTAAGTGTTGCGGAGGTATAGAATGCCAGTGAAATATTTCGTGCGGCTGCCATGTTGGATTGGTGAAACATGCCAAACATTGAAGGGCACGGTCAGAGTGAACAAGGTAGTAGTATGTGATTGCAGTGTTTTAATGAAATCACTCTGATGGTTCAGATTTTATTAGGGGAGGACACACATACATCGCACACACTCACACGGACAAAAGGTGATCTCAATAGCGAAGTTTTTCATATGATGAATATAGGTTAACAATATTTTATGCAGGGTGTCTCTTAATTCCCATTACAGACTTTGAGTGCTTGTAGTGGGAACGAAGACGATTAAGTTTACCACAAGACCTTGTGTCTGGAAACGTACAGTTTTCTCTCTACCCACAAAGAAAAAACACTACAGCACACGTCTAAATCACCCGCATTTTTGGCGCCATTGACTAGAGTTCATACGACATTGAACGATCACCTGATGTTTCATATCCCCTACAGGTTTCTTGACATTGCATACCTTCTTCCACGAAAACTCACGGGTGCCGCGTATTTGGTATTCCTTGAAGACGTATTGCAAGTTCTTAGACGATGTGCCACTGCATTGCGTCATCACGATGGCGCACCACTTCATTTTTCACTTTCGGTACGAGACCATCTGCACCGCAGATTTGGGCAACAGTGGATAGGTCGTGGTGGCCAGATTGCTTGGCCTACACATTCAACTGACTTGACACCGCTAGACTATTACCTGAGGGGTCGCATGGAAACCTTAAATTACGAGACCCCTGTGGAATCCGAGGAAGACCTACTGGTGCGGGTTATAGCTGTGGCGGATGGTGGAGAACCAGGGATTGGTGATCGTGTGCACCAGGACATGGTACAGAGGTACCGTGTCTGTGTTGCGTTGGTGGTCGTCACATCAAGCCCACCTGTAATTGGACCGCAGTCGACAAGCAGCAAGAGTCGGACAGAGCGCTGAAAATTCGGGAGCTGTGAAGGTGTGCTGTGGTGGTTTCTTGCGGGTAGCGTGAAGAAGGACACAAGTTCCTATGCTAAACATAACCGTCTTGGTTCCCACTACAAGCCCTCATAGTTTGTAATGGGAATTTAGAAAAACCCATAATAATAATAAAAATAATAATAATAATAACAGATAGACCAAGATTTCAAAAAAAAAAAAAAAAAAAAACAACACCCGTGATTTCTATAAAACCTTCAAGCAAAATCTCAGTAAATACACACCACCCAGTCTTCACTTTAGGAATCCCGATGGGAAAGTTGCTTACAATGACAAAGACAACTGCCAGATCCTGGCGAAATACTTTGAGTCCCTTCTCAATTGTGAGGCTCCAACATCGAAATTTTCCATTCACAGTAAAGTGCTCGTCAATCCAGACTCAAGTCCACCAACTAGGGAAGAAATCAAGCAGATCATTCACTCACTTAAGAACAATAAAGCACCAGGTGAGGATTCAATAGTTGCCGAACTCTGGAAATACGCAGGTGAAAAACCATTCGACAAACTAACTGATATCATCCGGGAGATTTGGGAAACAGAGAAACTGCCCAGTGATTGGACATCGGCCCTAATTCATCCCCTGCACAAGAAAGGTGATAAAACGGACGTAAACAACTATCGTGGCATATCACTCATCTCGATAACATACAAAATTCTCGCGAAAGCGCTTCAAACGAGAGCGAAAGCACAGCTCGATCAACACCTGGGCGAATACCAAGGTGGATTTCGAAAGGGGCGCTCTTGTGTTGAGCAAATCATGAATCTAAAATCAATTCTATCGTACATGAATCTGAGAAGTAAGAAATTTGTTGTGACTTTTGTTGATTTCAAGAAGGCTTACGACTCGCTGGATCGAAGTACCCTGATCCAGGTTTTAAGAGAATTTGGTTTAGATAATAAGACAAGAGCAATCATTCACCAATCCCTATTGGATACGGCTTCCAAAGTGAAATTCAGGGGAGAGATTTCTGCATCCTTCGCAATACGGACAGGGGTGAGACAGGGAGATGGGCTCTCGCCTCTTTTATTCAACTGTGTTCTTGAGAAAGTTATTCGAGAATGGCGTAAAGAATTGAGTAAGGATGGTATAGAGAATGGGGTCATACTAGGTTGTAAGAACAAAAACCTGACAATCGACTGTTTAGCTTTCGCAGATGATGTTGCAATTTTCTCTAATTCTCTTGACACAGCCACACAACAAATCAATCAATTACAGGTGCAAGCAGCAAAGGCAGGTCTTCAGATTTCGTTTGAGAAAACGCAGTTTATAACGAACATCAAGTCGGAACCCAGAGAACTTACGGTGAATGGAGGACAAATAACACAGGTAGAGAAATTCAAATACCTGGGTGAATGGATTGAGCCCAACATTCGTGAAAAGGAAGCCTTCGTGGCACTGATTAACAAAATGGAAATGGCTTAGCATTTAACCAAAGACATTTACAAATCGCGATCAATGTCCTTCAAGGCCAAACTGAGGCACTTCGTTACCGTTATTCGCCCGGAGGCGTTATATGCATCAGAATGCTTGGCGATGAATAAGAAAGGCCTGGCAGAATAACTCGAAGCCAAAGAGAGGAAGATTCTGAGAAAGATCTTGGGCCCGGTCAAGGAACGAGGAGAGTATAGAAGACGACACAACGGTGAACTCTTATCTACATGTGGAGAAAATAACGGACACCATTCGCAAAAGAAGACTCTCCTTTTATGGCCATTTAACACGAATGAACTCCGGAAGATTGTCCAATCGAATCTGTGCCTACTTTGTGGGAAAGAAAACCAAAGGGATCTGGTTTACAGAGGTGGAAAAAGACCTACAAGAACTGGGGATATCACATGAGGACATCTTGGAATGTGACTCTTTGAAGAAGAAACTTGGGGAGATACAGAGTTTTCAGCCAAAACCTATATTGAAAACCGGCAAGAAGTGGACCGAAGAACGAAGGGAAGCTCACCGAAGAAGAATGCGCGAATACTGGGCCACTGTGAAAGAACGAGTGAAAAGGCAGTTGAAATAACGTGGTCCATAGACGACCGAAACGATAAAAAAAAAAAATAATAACGATCGTATGGCCTCAGGTGCCGGGTGCCAGCTTTGTTATTTGTGCCCAGAGGGCAGCTTTCATATCGAATTTAGTCATTCCTTGGAACGCTATGAAAGTCAAGGAGGTTGGGTATCTAAGCTACTTGACACTATAGCGCTTTCTAGTAGAGAAATGATGGTTGGTTGGTTGCTTCCTCAGCTTAGGGGCTGCGACAACGCGGTCATGTAGCCCCGTGTACTTTGGGTGTGTGTAGACTCTGTCTGATAACCGGTGTTATTTGTGATGACTGTATTAGTGTGTGTTTCTGTTTCTTAATTCAAGTAAGGACTGGAGACTCGGAATTTTTCAAGTAGTTCCTACTTTTTCCGCCAAACACCACCGTCAACAACTACTAGTTCAGAACTTGGCTATTAGAAGCCACCGCACTTGGCTCCTGGCGACGAACGTAGGAACCTGAGCGTTGTTTACATTTTTAACGTAATTTAGCTTCACGCAGGTGTAATTAGTGGAAGGATCTTTAACATGCCATAAATGTATGAAATGGGACCGCCGGCTTTACTTCCCCTCCGAAGGAAAGCTTACTGAGGGATTTTTAACGCTCTTAAAAAATCCGACGACTTCAACCGGATTTGAATCCGCGATCTTGGGCATAGAAGCTCAGCATGCTACCAACTACGCCACCGAAGCCGCGGTAGAGAAATGAGGATTTCTTTTTTGTGTTGGCGGAAAATCCCGAGATTAATTTTGCCATTATGAACACGGCTTACTGAATTCAAATGGGTTTTTAAACATGCTAACAACGTATGACATGCATGCGTGATTTTTGTCACCTTTCAAAAATCACTTACCAAGGCCAGGAGCGAACATGCTAGCTTGGGGTTGGCAGTCCGCCACGATAGCCACTCACCCTCCGTGGCAAGTCAACACCCTCTATAAATCGGGGTGATAGATCGGCTCGATGTATTTCCTTTTCCCCGAAGTTCCCTTTGACGACATATTGGTCCCCTGGCACTATGATAATAAGAGTTAAGATGTCTTTAGTCCCTATGATGAATTGTCAACAACATGACAACAGCAGAAATATATTTGATATGATCAGCTTTAGCCGTTGTGAGCAATACTCGTAAACAAGCTCTTAGCATACATGATTCTGGCTTAGTTGAAGTATAAATATGGTTCGGGGTTGGATTATGGTTTCAACTATGACAGAATTATAAATACGTTTAATGACCTTTCAGTTGACGTACATCAAACAGTATACCACAGATTGTGCGCCCGTGAAATTAAATATCAATTAATTATCGGATGATTTATTAAGCTACAAGCTGACGTGATTTAGTGTGATGGATTAGCTCTATAGGACACACAAAGTGCAGGTAAAGAACAATAAATAACTGTCAATAATAGAAGAAACTGTCTTAATTGACAGTGTGTCAGTTTTGACATCCAGGTAGCGTTTTCTCTGTCTACTTAAATGCTATTAGAATTTTCAGGGAAATAATAAAATATATATAAAAGTATGCGCTATGTACAACACGTATACAAATCAAGCAGCATGGGGTGAGCTTAGCAAACGTATGGGAATGCCCACTTACATGAGTAGGAGTGATCATCCTTTCAAAGTTAAGGCCCGACCACAGCGAACAAATTATGGTAAATATTATTTCGTAAACCGTGCCATTGATAATTGGAACACTCTACCTGCAGCAGTCTTAGAGCCTTTTCCCAAACATATAGGTGTGTTTAAGAAAAGACTGACTATTTGTGTAAATACTCCAGTTTAATTGTTATTGAATGGTTATGTATAATTATGTATATTTTATGTATATTTAAATTGCCACCTGGGGACACGCCCCCAATTGCAAATAAATAAATGAATGAATGAATGAATGAATGAATGAATGAATGAATTAATTAATTAATTAATCAATTAATTAATTAATTAATTAATTAAAATCACAATCCTAATGGGATACAGCATGTAGAGAAAGAATCCTCCATGAGACGTCACCGTGGAAATTCGGGATCAAATCCTGCTTCTAGGTGACCTAGATGTCCAAATTTAATGTTTATCAATCAGTCAACACGTTTATACCCAATTGTAATTGGTGTTTCCCTGATCCTGAAAAGAATGTACGCCGCCTTACCATATTAACGAATACCAGACAAGAAGCAAAGCATGCAATTGAATAATTAAACGAAATTTCACAAAAGGCTGGTCTCCTGATATCTTATGAAAACCTTAGTATATAGAACGATTCCCGGCCGAGAGTCTACCCATGAAGACGGGATATGGTTCTATATCAAGAGATTCCCATTTTAAATTCTAATGAGAAATCATCCAACCTTCAGGCCTAAACATAATAGCGAACCAAGAACGAGTGAGAAAATTACAGAGAGCGTACAGACTTACCTGGATTCATTACACTAACATTTAAAATCTCAGCTAATGCAAAACTAAGACACTACAAAACTGTAGTTCTTCCTGAAGCACTTTATGCCACAGAAATAACACTAATTCATGGTTACTCAAAAATTAAAGAAAAATAAAACAAGAAAGTAAAATGCTCGTTTTTTTTGGAGTATGGATTAAGAGACCATGATCAGAAATTTATAAATCCATAGAAACTATCACCAACACTTTCAGAAAGAGACTAGCTCAATGTTTTGGTCACATATACAGAATGGACCAGTTCAGAATTACAAAACGTATTTCCAACATCAGCCTCAACAGTAAAAGCAAGTACAAATGGATACAGGAAAGACCTCAAGCAGCTAAACATCACGATGCAGGACATGAATGATCGAGTTAAATTCAGAAAAACCTTAATGAAACATAAATTTGATAAAGAACTGCTACCGAAGATGCCAGGAAAAAGTGGACGGACGAACGGAAGAAAGAACATACTGCACAAATAAAGAGGATTTGGGAAGAATGTCGTCGCAAGACGGGGTTGTCATGATAATTGTTAAAGTTCACTCGCTGTCTTAAAAGGGAATGTTCGATAGTAATAGTAATATTAAATACACTTGGATGACGAGTTTCGATCGTCAAGTGATCATCATCACATCTTTTACACACAGGCTATTAAATGATTGTCTACATGTATGGGTGATATTTACATTATAATTATACACTTATTTTAGTTTCAGTAGTGATTAGAACATTCATGGTCTTCCACGAATAACCCGATTCCAGTGGAACTTCCCATATTTCGTCCCACTCCCAAATATGACTCAATTAGTTCATGCCACTATCAGTATCTCAACAAAAAAAAACCTACTTTGTTTAGTTCTGCTAATCACTACTGCAACTAAATAATTGTATATACAGTAGGCTATTGTAAATATCACAACCCTTACTTGTAGACATAGTTTTAATAGCCTAAGTGTAAAGGATCGGATGATGATTGATTGACTGGTTGTCCAAGTGTATTTCTTCTTGACTGGCTGCGTGTCTCAGCGGTAACGTTCTTGCTTGCAGGGCCCTAGGTTGAAGGTTCGTATCCTGGCGCAGTCAGCTGGCATTTGAGGGTGCGCAAATGCGAGGGAGCCGTGTCTGTAGATTTACTGGAACTTTTAAGTTCCCATTCGGGGCAAAATTACGGCACCCCGGCGTCTCTAAAATCCAGAGTAGTTAAAAGGGACATAAAACCAATAACATTCTTCTTCTTCTTCTTCTTCTCCTCCAGCATGAATAATCCCACTTATGTGGTGTCGCTGATGCGGATATTCCTCCTCCACGTTGTTCTATCCCGGACCATTTCCTCCACAAGCCCCCGCTGTTTCATGCTTTCTTTAATGCTGTCCATCCATCGTTTTTTGGTCGTCCTCGACTCCATTTCCCTGGTAGAAGCATTTCCATCATCCTATTGCCCACATAATCTTGATCTCTTCTCTTAACATGGCCATACCATCTGAGGCCAGCCTCTCTGACGTTCCCAGAAACTTGCACCACGCTAAGTCGTCTCCTAATCACTTCATTTCTCACTTAGTCCAACCGTGTATGTCCACTTGCCCATCTCAGCATACGCATTTCGGACAGTCCGGTTTTTCTACGCATCTCCTTGTTATCTGCCAGGTTTCTGCCCCGTATATCATTGCTGGTCTCAGCACGGCCTTGAGTACCTTCCCTTTTTTTATTTTTTCTGGTACCTTCTTGTCACACAGTACACTTGATGTTTTCCTCCAGTTGAAACATCCCGACCGTATCTTGCTCTTTATTTCCTCCTCCAGTCCACCATTTGTTGGATAACTGCATCAAAATATCTGAACGAACTTGCTGTTTGGAACTCTACTCCAGCCAATTTTAAACCTGTTTCAGCACCCCTCAGGCTCAGGAACTCTGTCTTACATCTGCTTATCTTCATTCCTCGGATTTCTAGTGCTTCTCTCAATTCCTCCAACCATTTCTCTGCAAGTTCCTTCGTCTCTGCACACAGTACTACATCATCAGCGAACATCATGGACCAATAACATTATTATTATTATTATTGTAGTTCTTCTTCTTTGCTCGTTTGGGTCAGCTATGAACCCCGGTGCTTGAGCTTTAGCTGTTGTCTGCCACTTCTGGTGTCTTTGCTGGATTGTTTCGTGGCTGCTTTCGTGCTGAAATCTTGAGCCTTTCTATTGGACCAGTAATCTTTCATTTCCTTTCTGAACTCCATCTTACGTTCCTCGGACCATTTCCTGGACGCGTTGTGGTGAACTTCTGTAATGGATGTAAGGAAAGGCGTGGTTTCACCTGTCAGACGGTAGCGACTCCTGTCATTTATTGTGTCTTGCTGAATATCAATCTTAGCAAGATCCTTCTCAATTTGTTTGATCCACGGGGACACCGTGGCTTTACTCTTCTTGTCTACCTTGCAGATCTTCTAAGACAGCTTGTGGTGGGATGGTCCATTCTGTACAGGTGGTCGTAGAAAGCCAGGCGTCTCCTTTTGATAGGTTCGGTGAGGTTTACCTGGGTTTTATTAATTTCATGTAACTTTATTCAGGTTTAGGGAACCACCCGCTACAATTGGGGACAATCGGGGACAATCGGGGACAATCGGGTTGACCGACTGAAAACATTAAATTTGGATTTCTAATGCAACACTGAAAGATGGCTTCCAACACGATAATGACTTACAGTATATGTGTTGTGTTTGAGTCTTCAGTCTTTTGACTGGTTTGATGCAGCCCTCTGTGGCTCCCTGTCCTGAGCTAATCGTTTCATCTCTACATAGCTACCACACCCTACATCCTAGGCAATGTGTTTTACATATTCTAATCTTGGTCTACCCCTACAGTTCTTGTCCTCAACCCTTCCATAACTAAGCTCGCTATTCTTATGTGTCATACCAATCTATCTCTTCTCTTCATTAGCTTTCGCCAGAAATATCTCTCCTCTCCCACTCGTCTTAATACCTCTTCGTTTGTAACCCTATCTACCCATTTTATCTCCATCATTCTCATGTAACACCACATTTCAAATGCTTCAATTCTCGTGTTTTCTGCAGCAACAATAGTCCAAGTTTCACTTCCATAGAGCGCCACGCTCCAGTCAAAGACTTTCAAAAATGACTTCCTAATACCTAAATCTATATTCGATGTCAACAGATTCCTGTTTTTAGAAATGTTTTCCCTGCCTGAGCCAACCTACTTTTTATATCATCTTTTTCGTCCATCACTGGTTATTTCGCTTCCTAAGTAACAGAAGTATCCTACTTCCTTCAGCTTTTCACCTGACAATTTGATGTCCGCAAAGGTTTCTTATTTATTTCGACTGCATTCCAGTATTTTTGGTTTTCATTTATTAATTTTCATCATGTATTCTTTCCGTAAGACGGAGTCCATACCATTCAAAAACTCATTCAAATCCTCAGGCTTGTCGGCCAAGATAACGATGTCATCAGCAAATCTGAGTTGAAATTATTTCTCCTTGAATCTTCACAGTATTATGTTTAGCTCCTTAACAAGACACTCATAACGACCACCAAAAATTGAACGCACATTTCTAAGTTATTGTGTGCTAGTCAATATGGAGAATGTCTACCGACAGCGGTACCTACGCTCGTTAACGCGCAGGCTCTCTGCGGACTCAGTAGACGTGGGTTCGAGCCCCACTTTTGGGCAACCTTGACGTGGTTGTCCGTGGTTTCCCCATTTTCAACTCCAGGCGAATGCATGGACGGTACCTTCTGACAGACCACGGCCGCTTCCTTCCCCATCCTGGCCCAGTTTCATTCACCATCATTCATTTAAAATCTCAATAACTTTCTCTCATGGTGTTAGCGAACGGAAGGGCATCCGGCTGTAATAACTATCGGCCACAAAGACTTTCATCGCATCTCATCACCGATCCCGTTGTAAAAACGGGAATACTTAGGGATAGACAATATGGAAAATATCTGCGACTCGTGTTCTATCTCTAGTGGGCCGATAACCTAGATGTTAGGCCCCTTAAAACAACAATTATCATCATCATCATCATCATCAACCTATCTATGTTTGACGTACATTCTTCTCTCCTGTGTGTCATTTTACTGTGAAACTGTGATCTCGGGTCATTTGCTTGTGAATTGGAAGTGACAGCTCGCTGAGGTATGTATTTCAGTGTGAGGCACACTTAATCAACTCATTTCCATGTTTCCAATCATTGAACCCGGATGAAAATCCAGTTTTCTAGTACAACTGCTGAAACAAGCAGCAAGGAACACAAAATACTTTTCCAGATGATTGTGAGTAGATCAGCCAATCTCTAACATAAGATTTACCATTTGAAAGGGGAGCAATTTTACAGTACGTGAACGCTTTGTTCCATCATTGTAAATACGCTCAGATCTAGAAAAATCCGCTTGAACGTTTTGTTTTGTGTTATATAACGAAATATTCACTATTTGAGGTATCTTCTAATTGAGCCATATCGGTGAGTGGGACGGAATATTGGAAGTTCCACTGGTATGGGGTTTATTCGTGGAAGACCATGAATGTTCTAATCAGACTGAGCGAAGCTGTTCAGGCATGCGGGGAGCTATGCCAGCTATTCACACCCTCTCCATACCAAGTGGTATGACCAGATCATCACACCTTCTGAATGCGAGCAATGACATCCTTACATCGCTTCTGTATTTTTAGCATACACATACGTAATGATATGATATTAATCACATTGAGAAGGCTTCTTTATTGACGTGATAATCGTAAGTAAAATACTATGAGTATTTATAAAATGTATACATCTTAGTCAATAAATGGTGAAAATATTAGTACATTAGGCAACGAGCCTATAATAGCAATAATTATGACATGAGTTTTATAATTTCCATACGAGTGTCTTAATTACCTTGATAGGCGAGTTGCATACGACTGTTTGTGTTCGACAATAATTATAACTTTATTTTATATTCGAACAGAAACAATCATAAATATCTGTCGAGATTCAATCACCTGAGTTTAGTTTAGTGAACAGAATGCATGAGCTGTGTTACCAGTAAGGATGGAAGACCTTCTCAATGTCATGTTTCCAAGGCATTATAACGTTGTTTATTGTGCATTAGGGATATCCTGAACTAGCGCCAAAAGTTAGCACAAATGTACTATGAGGGATAATTTTGTTATTTACTTCAAATAACACAAAATAGGCTGTTACAAACGCTTTAAAATTAAAACCTATCGTATTATCAACTTGTTATTCTTCAAATTCGATGCGTATAGAATATCAACTGAATGCAAATCAATGGAGTCCCACAAAGAACAGTCATGACATCTGGCGGAAACGTTTCGCTTAAAAAATCCATTTAATGAAAAGAGAGCTGTATAATAATTTTCGTAGAACTAATGTTATGCTTCCTCCATGACGTTCCGGTGTGTTTATGTCAACAAAAGCACTCACTAAAATTGTCGCCGAAATCTTACGAATGTGTAGAAATTGGAGTTGCGGATATTAAGGTACAGAGCTATTTCTTTTGCAATATTGCCCAGTTTGTTTATGCATTGAAAGTACAATGGTTGATCAGATAGAGGCTACATTGTCACCTTTCAAATCATGTGATTCATGTCAGACATATTGGATTTTGAGTACATATGAAAGCTATCCTTACCTAATTGGTCAATGAATTAAAATATTGAGCTGTGATTAGTTGGAAAACTGTGTTATAATGAAAACTTGTGCTATAATGAGCCTCATTGTAGTACAGTTTTCTGACATATAATATTTACATATCGACATCGTCGAACATAAAATATATTATACCAGTTTTGGCCACATTGTGGCCCTCTTCAGTAACTATCTTATAAAATTAATTTAAACTAAGTGAATTACAAGCAAAGCAGATTAATATTTACTTTGGGGTTTCCCTTTCCTTGATAATTATTTTTCATTAAAAAACAAGAAGTTCCGTGACGAACTAAAGAGCCTACTTTTCTTAAAATTTAAGATTCATGCTAATGATTAATCTATATGGATCTATCTAGAATAATGACGAAATTAAGTTAGTAATATCGAAATTTCTAATTAGTTCGAAATACTGTATACATGGCATAATGTAGCCTAATAGAGAACTACAGTTGGCAGCCCTGGTGACTGAATATATTCTTTGCTCCATCTCTTAAGGTACAGAATACAAAATTTGGTTGAATTCCAATAGATAGCATGGCCGTTACATGCAGTTAAACATTGGATCTAACAGCGCGTAAAATCATGTTGGCAACAATGACATACATGTATTGGTCAGAAATAATCTGAAATAATATGATCTATTGTTGGGTCAATTTTGAATTAAATCCATTAGTTAGTTTAGAAGTTACATGCATTTTAAAATTGGACCCATCACCAGGCTTAGAATCATGTTGGCAACACTGGCGTAGGCTTATATTAGTTACTCCAAATTAATCTAGAATGCCAGGTAATGTACGTGTGCAAAGTTTAGAGCTATTGGCTTGCATACTTTCTGATATATTGATATTAGGGTAACAAAAATAGAGACAGCATTTATTAACAGTTGGCAGCCGTGGTTACTCTTAAGAATCGGCATAGTCATATCTGTTATGGTACACATAGCACACACGGAATTTAGTTGATATCCAAATGATAGTATAGAAGTTACATGTATTTAAATTTGGACCTCTAAGCAGGCTTAGAATCATGTTGGTAGCACTGACGTATATAAGTTTCTCCAAATTAATATAGAATGTCAGGTACTATACGTGTGCACAGTTTAAGGCTGTCGGCTTGCATACTTTCTGATATATGGGAATTTGGATTTTTTAAATGAGAGCATTTATTAACAGTTGGTAGCCATGGTGGCTCTTAAGAATACGCTCAGTCATATCTGTTTATGTACACATAGCACATACGAAATGTGGTTGAATTCCAATTGATAGTGTAGATGTTATATGCATTTGAAAATTGGACCTATCAGCAGGCTTATAATCATTTTGGCAACACTGCCATGTATGGCCTCCGGGATATTAAACTGCAATAATATTATCAATACGTGTGCCAATTTTGAAATAGCTCCCATTCATACCTTCCAAGATATCCAACATGGAGCTCAAATTTCAGTTGCGATTTTTCAGCAGTTGGTAACACTGACATCATTTTCAAATATGGACGCGAGATATTCAAGTATAGATATTTACTCCTACCAAATTTTGTTTCGATTGCTCCAGCTGTTTCGGAGTTGATAGGGGGGGACACACACACAGCCAGCCAGCCAGCCAGACAGACAGACAGACAGACTGACAGACACACATTTGCCCGATCTCATAAGTCTACTTTTTCCTCATTTTTGCAAAATGTGAAAAGTAGGCTAAAAAAAAATAATTGATAACAGATCTGTGACAATGTGTGCTTCAAAATAGATGATAAAGTAATCTTCTGAAACAAATGAAGATCTAAAATTTCTGGTGATGGTAAAAATGAATGAATAAATATATATTTAAATACCTTTCGATGGGTCTTCATAAGATGAAATATTTTTTTTGCTGAGGAGAGCATGGTTTGGAAATCTGTTATATTTATTCATTGCTTAATTGGTAATTGTATGTATGGTATGAAGAAGCTGTTGGTCTGAGAGAATATTGCTTAGATGTATGTGGTGAAGTTTGCTTAGAATATATTTTATTGTTAAGATATGAGCTAGAAAATTATGTCGAAAAGAGTTGAACGTTTTGTGTGTTTTTCCAGAAAGCCGCAGAATATCGTTATCTTATTCCGAAATGAAAAACCTGTCTATATTTTTTAGCCTATTTTCAATTTTGAGAATATAGGCTTATGAGATCACCTTTTGTCCGTGTGTGTGTGCGTGTGTGTGTGTGAGGTGTGTGTGTGAGGTGTGTGTGTGTGTGTCCCTAATAACTTTTAAACGGCTGGAGCGATGTCAATGAAACTCGGTAAGTTCATGGTACTATTCCGGGCGACCTCGACCGTGCCCTTCAAAATTTGTTACGTCTCACCAGTCCAAAATGGCGGCTGTGCGAAATATTTCACCAGCATTCAATATCTCCGAAACTATTACGGGTATCACCCTGGAATTTATTACGATGATAAAAGGATCTACTAGAAGTTCACCTATGTGACTTTTGAAAGACTGGTAACTACAAAACCAACATGGCGGCCACGCGAATTTGCGACTTTTAAATAGACGTTTCTCGCGATTTAAGGAACCAAACGCAATAAAACTTGGTACAGTATATGTTTATACACATTGTAATGCACCGACATCTAACTTGGTTCAATTGTTTATATAATCACAAGATGGCGGATGAGCGAAATAATTCACCGGCATTCTATATCTCTGAAACTATTAGCTGTATCACCCTGAAATTTTATACGGAGATAAAAGGCACTACTGGAAGTTCACCTATAACACTTTCAAAAAGCGGTTAACTACAAAACGAACATGGCGGCCATGCGAATTTGAAAATTTTAAATAGACCTCTCTCGCGATTTAATGTTCCAAACGCAATGAAATCTGGTACAGGAAATGTTTATACACATTGTAATGCACTGGTATCTAATTTAGTTCAATTGTTTACATAACCTCAAGATGGCGGCTGTGCTAATTTTAAAATTAAGATTTTATTTCTTGTGTCGTAATCAAGCGATCGAAGTGAAAGTTTGAATAACGACCCTACGCAATAATTTTCCTTCAATGGTACATGACTCTATGGCCTATACATTTAACAATCCAACATGGCGACCATCCGAAATATTCAGACGACTCTGAATATCTACGAATCTATTATAGCAATCAAACTGATTTTTTTATCTTCATAGGGGCTATGAATTTAAGTTCACCTATAGGACTTTAAATAACCTGGTGATCACAAATCCAACATTGCGGCGACGCGAATTATAACTATTCACATGGACGTTTCTCGCAATTTAACCATCCGACTGCAGTGAAACTTGGTACAGTAAATCCTTTTACAAATGTTAATCCACAGGCATCTAAGTTATTTCAATTGTTTCCATAACCACAAGATGGCAGCTGTGCGAAATTTTAAAATCTCCTTATTACTTCTTGTGTCCTAATCTTGCGATTGAATTTTGAATGCTACACGTACACAATAATCTTCATGTAACATTACATAACTCTAGGACCTACATCCGAAATATTTAGTTGGTACTCAATATCTACGAATCTATTACAGCAATCAAACTGAAATTTTGTAATTTGATAGTGGCAGTTAATATAAGTAGGATATATGAAAATAGGCTGTATAGTTCTTCACGGAACTACTTGTTTCCTTTATATTGATCATTTGTGTTAAATCCTTTATCACTTCTAATTTGCGTTTAGGGATTTTCTTCAAAATTGGCTGAGAGCATGTGACTATTCTTGTCATATTATTAATAATAATAGTTCTGTGTTCTATTTCCTTCCTAACAAAATGACACAAAAATTGAAATATTGCATAAGGCGTTTGTAGATAAAGGATTGGCTGATAAAGAGAGGATGTGGATGGCGATTTCTGCATCAGCACGGGTATCATCAACTAGATGGTTTGAGTACTTATATCAGTAAATGAAAGCTGATGCCAACATTACAATTATTCATGAACAAATAAAGTATAGAGTGTTCAAACGAAATCTAACCTAGAAATTTAGCTTAACACAAGCTTTATCTGTGGAAGGATCGTTTACAGGCCATAAATCTATAACATGCGACCGCCGCCTTTACTTCCCTTTCGAAGGAAAGCATACTGAAGGATTTTTAACTTTCTTAAAACATCCGACGACTTCGGCCGGGTTTGAACCCGCTATCTTGGGCACAGCAGTTCAGCTTGCTACCAACTACGCCACCGAAGCTGATCATTTTGTTAATAATAATTATCATCTCGGTGCTATCCGTGTTGAGACGACTGTTTACTTCTACACGGAAGTGATTGTTGAACGGTTGCATTTTTTTCTCCCTTCCTGTGAACATATCAGTGACAGACAACACTGTAAGCTTGGAAAATGTTTTAGTCAAGAGAACAATGATTTGTACTGTATGTCTTGTAAGCCTAAGCTATTGAAATAGTTTATTATTTTAAAAAGAGTTAATCACCAAAAAGTTTATCAAGTAAGTAACATATTCCACCACAATAAATTTAATTACTATGACATTCTTCCAACTAATGATCCATTTTCGTTACCTGTCTGTAATCTTCTCCACTCTCCGGAGAGGAAACGAGCCATGGAAGAAGCTCACTAATTCTTCACACTCCGGAACACAATTTTCCACTCCAGTTCTCAAGAAAAGCTTACTGTACTTCTACGGTTTTTCCTTTGACAAAAATGTTGCTCATTAAAAGTCTGCGAAGACTTTCTGTTCATAAAAGTTTGTTACATTATTTTGGGACACTTCATTTATATAAATTTAATCCATTAAATGTGTAAATAAAGTGGGTTTATTAAGCGGCTTTACACAATAAAACGTCTACATGAATACCTATTTTCTTTTTTAGATCCAACTAGTAGGACTCATATTTCTCTATTTCCATTCAATGATATTGCTAACAGTTCAAATACATTAGTCCTTCAGATAGTAGTGAGAATGTGTGTGAAGACACAGGCGGAGATAAGATGATGATGACCATTTAATGTTGTCTTCCTAACCTATTTATTACAGAACACGATATTTCGTAACCTAATTGGAAGATCCACCTGATATTTGTCATAATTATTTATGTGTTCACGGATATGAACCTCCATGGTCACATTTAATTACTAATTGAATAGGTTCCTTCCGACATAACCTCAATAGTCACATTTATTTATAAATCGAAGGGGTTCCAGTCAAAATACCCCACTAAATGTTATATTTCATCGTCTTAGAAGCCATTGTTAGGTTGCCTTAGCAAACGAAATTTGAAATATTTTTCAGTCTGTCAACAAGATTCTAACCAATTGTAATGGGTGTTATTTCCTATACAGTAGGCTGAAACAAAATTTTCACACCAGATTTTTAAATTCACTATTTAAAATTTATTTTTATTTTCCAAAACATATTACCTGAGGATTTGTAATACATGCAAGGTGGGCGAGGTATAACTAAGCAGCCGGGAACCTACGATTCTCCAGACAAGGAAGTGCCTGTAGTCTTGAGAAACGTACGGTAAGCGGAAAATATGTTTTCGTCACAGTATTAAAACTTGTCTTGGAGGCTAATTGTTTGCACTAGATTTCACAGATTAACAAAATGAAGAAATGTGTCCCATATTGAGTCTATGTATTGCGAAAGGTTCTCTCAAAAAATCCAGTTTACTGCAGAAACATAGGATACGATCAACGGTCTCCAAAGAAGTAATATTAGTAATATGGATTTTTGGCAGTACCATTCTCCATACGCAGATCCATAACAACCCATGGTACTCGTTTTGTTATTCTGCACACCCTAGTACAAACTCAGAGTCTATTAAACGAACGATTAGCCTGCTAGACATGTTTAAATACTGTAAAGAAAACATTTCCTCCCGCTAAATTTTATTGTGTTTTATTTTATTTAAGGTACTTCACGAATTTCGGCACTCCCTTAAATAGACAGCCGATGATCGCTTAAGCATTAAGATAGGACATATTGTGTTTTTCACACTACCATTTTACTCGGGTCCGCGACGAACCCTTTCTGAATTTTGAAGCATTATGTTTTGCCAGCCACATCTGAATAATTCGGCCAACATAAGCATTTGTATATTTGAATGTTGGGTTTACAACTGCTGCATGCATTGTGGTGTCTCAAAGAACAGCTGATTCTCTTGATGTGGTGAGCCGGCAAGTGGGGTTGTTGATTTTGACAGAGGTAGAGGTTGGTAGGCTCAATAGCCATATCAGTTTTGCGTTTTTCACCTAATTCCATCCTGGGTCCATTTGGAAGCGGCATCTCCTGTTGTCTGTTGAAATATCTACTACGAGAATAAGCCGGCTAAGAAAGGATGCGACTTGGGCAGCTCTTAAGGTAGGATTATCAATTTTGTTTCTTATATTTCACCAGACTCTATCGCAACTCCATTTTGTTAACAACATTTTCTAGTGTTTAAAATTATATTTTTATATGGAATTTTCATTTTTTTAAATCAGATTTGTCAGGATATCAATTTCATTTTATATTATTAATGTTAAACTAATTACGCAGTTCTTGTCCTCGATCCTTCCTTCCATAACTAAACTTGTTATTCCTGGGTGTCTTAGTATGTTCCAACCTATCTCTTCTCTTCATTAGCAGTCGCCAGAAACATCTCTCCTCTCCCACTAGTCTTAATACCTCTTCGTTTGTAACTCTATCTACCCATCTGATCTTCATAATTCTCCTGTAACACCACGTTTCAAATGCTTCAATTCTGCTCTTTTCTGCTGCACCAATAGTCCAAGTTTCACTTCCATAGAGCGCCACGCTCCAGACAAAGGGTTTCAAAAATGACTTCCTAATACCTAAATCTTTATTCGATGTCAACAGATTCCTTTTTTGTAGAAATGCTTTCCTTGCCTGAGCCAACCTACTTTTTATATCCTCTTTGCTTCGTCCATCACTGGTTATTTTGCTTCCTAAGTAACAGAAGTCTCCTGCTTCCTTCAGCTTTTCACCTGCCAATTTGATGTCCATAGAGGTTTCTGATTTATTTCGGCTGCATTCCAGTATGTTTAAAATATTAATGAATATCATATCATAGAATTGACAATGTGAAATTACATAATACCTATATTTTACCAATACCCAATACTAATTAATCTTTTACCAATTCAACATGGTAAACCTACACGCATTTTAGAAAGGAAATCAGTAAATACCTAGGTAGAACTGTGTTTACAAAGTTTCTTGATGATGGGCTCATTTTTCGAATTAAATTCTCTTAATAAAGTAACAGGAACCAGTTTGTGACCCATGGAAAATAATAATTGTACGATTCACGAGGAGATGCACTGTATTTATAAAGGTCGAAGAACCGTCATGTAGTTATCATCGAGCTGGACAGGGCACGAGGAAGGAGGATCATCATTGACCCCACTCTACGGTTCAATCAACAATCTTGAGAAAAGATTAATATACGTACGAACCACACCCCACCTCAAACAACCGTACACGATGAAGGTAATATATGTAGATAGACTTATAAACGGAGGAAGTGGGACAATCACGAAATACGTTGTCTATTTCTAAAATCAGTATGGATCCAAATACAGACTTTAGGGATGATACTCTCAACGCTCTGAAAGGGTCAATCTAGGACTAAAACGCTCTGAAAGGGTCAATCCAGGTCTAAAAACATTTTTTTATGACTCTTCCCCGCGTTATTAACTACACTTTTATTTGTTAGATATAAGTCGTATACAGTATTTGCATTGATTATCACGGTTTAGTATTTGTTCATTGTTTAACATTGTCTTCGTTGTCAACCCGAATTGATTGGAAAGTTATTTGATATAAAATAATTCCACAAGTTCATCTGATAAGTAAATACAACAAAAGATACTAAATACTGTGGCACTCAGTTAACCAGGAATTTTCTGTCTCGGCTTCCCTTGTTTCTACCTGGCTGTAATCTTCTCCACTTTGCGGAGAGGAAACGATCCATTGAAGAAGCTCACTAATTCTTTACACTCCTGCACACAATTTTCTAGTCTAGTTCACAAGAAACACTTCACGTACTTCTTCCTCTTTTCCTTAAAAAAATTGTGCTCATTAAAAGTCCGTAAAGATGAGCAGGAACTTGCTTTTCATATAGAGTTAATTTATTATGAGATGTTTTATTGATATAAATAGAAAGTTCTAAGTGCTTGAGAATATGTCTCATTAGTTTACGAGAATAGGGTAATCAATACCAAATGATCCTCTGTTGGACTATAAGAGGATACACTTAATATAAATTACATGATGATAAGTTTGTATTTATTCCTAGATTATGCGTCTGTCTGTTAGGTAGCCACCCCGAAGGGTGGTTGGATCCTCAAAAAGCAACGCCGTTAGGTTATGTGGGTAGATACCCACAAAACCCCTAGGCAGCGCTATATTTAAGCGTACTAGGCAAGATGAGGTGTGAGGTAGTTTTGCCATTACTTTCCTCACTGAGTCAGAACAGCAGTACTAACCCTATGAGTAGAACCTTTCACAGCATCCACAGGCAATGACTGTGCCCTGAATGTCATTACTAATACCTCAATAGCTTCCATATAATCACAGCCATGAGTGAGACTGAGACATCGATGAAAAGCCACATTTTACTCCAGCCAATGCCAACAGACAAATGCAAATGTATTGCATTCAACAAGAGATGGCAAACAGGCCTGAGATTATGTGCGCTTTCAGTTATATGCGTCGCGATCTGTTCTCAGGAGAATGACATTTCAGAAATCATCATCTACACCTAAATACAATGTTTTTCCGTGTAGCCATGAGCCCCTTTCCTTAGCTTCTCGCTTCATCTCATGACAGGATTCTACCCAAAATTCTTTTATCAAATTTTTATCGTTCTCTCCTTTTGAAGAGTTTTTCCTTGGAACATGCAGGTTATAAAATGATGAATTGGTGAAGTTATGACCAGCGAATATCACATTTTTGCGAACCTTAGTAATATTAATAATACCAAAACGTTATAAGTGTATTTGAAATAATCAAGATGGCCGATGTGCGCTATATTCAGTGTGATAATTCTTTGACTAACACAAGTGAGAGATCTTGTATGATTCCTCTCGGCAAGATCCGTCCTAATTACCCAATTTTATTTTGAGTTGCCTATTTCAATGTTCTAATAGCTCTCGGAGAAACTGGTTAGATGATAATCTTGTAGTTTGGGCGGAAGACGCTTCTTACATGAAAGTATATTTATCAAAAATTTGGTAGTGATCCTATGCTTGGTTAAATCATAATTTTATATAAGCTTTGAACATTTGGGTGGCTACTATTTTGTTTTCGTTAAGATGGTGGCGACATAAACGATGGCACAGAGGTTCCGTTTGGTGGTACTACATCTGTACCGAATTTGGTTAAATTAGTTTTAGCCGTATTTAATTGATAGAAAGGACACACACACGCACGTATGCACACACATTTTACCCGTGTAGATCTTACAAGTCTACCTGCATATAAAAAAAACTAAGTAGGCGAATAATAATTAATGTTTAAAACCGTTCAATGAAGAAAACCTCCAACAAAGAGCATTCTTGAAGGGCCAGCCATGGCAAGTTAACACTAGGCCTATATTATGGCACCCTCAGTGTTGAGATGGAGGAGGGACGCTGCGAGCGATAGAGCAGCTGTCTCCAAGTGTAGCTGTTCTCTTGGTAACTCAAACCTTGTTATTATAACTCACCCTCAATTTGGCTCTACTCTTGAGGCATCTATTTATAACATTCATTAAACGTATCTCTAGACTAAACAACTAGTAGTTAAAGATTATAGCAGAGGTTCGTTAGGCTGCAATTCACTTCATTCGCTTGAATAGAATATGAGAAATAAAAAATATTTTTTTAAAATTCTGTACAGCTGCCATATTGAATTTTTGAAAGAAATTTAACAAAGAAGATTCACATTGCCAAGTTTCATTGTGCTTGGATTATTATCAGATGTGCAGAAAAATCAATTTAAATATTTACAGACCGCGTGAAATGACCAGTGTAGTTTTAGTGCTTATTAGGGTTGTGGAAGTCACTTACCTATATGTTGTGTATCACCATACAGATATAGTTTGTTAGTCAGTTTGTTATTGAGGTTTTAAGGGCGGGAACTATGAGGTCATTTGCTCCTACAAATTTTAGTTTGCTTGGTTAAGTTGTTTTGAAGATAGTGAGTGAGTACTGGTGATATATTTCATGCTCTTGCCTTGTTAGAATTGTGACTGTAATCTAAATTTAATGGGACGGCTAAGATGTCCATAGTTGAATCTACCTTATTGCTTCATTTCATTAGTACAGGTTGAGTAGAATGCATGTTCTTACGAAGGACTGACACACACGTACATACAAGAACAAAAGTCAAGCTCATATACCAATATATTGTGTATGATGACAATACGCTGAAAAGTAGCGGGTCAGATACCAGTAATGAATAAAACACTTCATAACTTAACTACTGTATATTAATTTAATTTATTATGATGTAGTTTCAAAGCTTTCAGCCGAATTATAGCGAGTAATGTTTACATTTTCATGTTCACCAACTTTTGAAGTTGTGCACGTCGGATTCTACTCCAATTAACAGATTCTCATTTTCTCCGTGACAGTTTCCAAGGAGTTTGTGTATGCACGCCAGATGGCAGGCAGTATGATGTTTGAGGTAGCGAGTGCGCTACGGTTTAAAGCACATATGCCTCTTTCCTTTGTAAATTATAATATTCTGACATCAACACAACGGATCTTTTCATCTTTGTAACGGAGCACATAATTAGTCCCATTTATACATGTATATTTTTATATTAATATAGACTGTACAAAAGCCTTTAAATTTGAGTCTCACTTTTTTTCATGGGTAGCATTGTATATACTGTTTGTTTTAAGAATTATTATTCTCGTATCAGAAACATATTACACAATTACAAACATTTCATTGAATATAATTAGACCAGAACTTGGCGACTTGTAGTGCTTTCTCTGAGGCTAGGTGTAGATCCTCCGTTGTCCAGGTGGTTGGACACATACGACATTGAATCATGTGGTTGACAGTCTAATCTTCTCGGCAATCACTCTTGATGTTTCCGTCTTTAGTGTAGTTTCATCTAACCATATTAGCTCTTGATTTGCCGACTCCTGATCTAAACCTATTTAGGGATTTCCATGTCATCCATGCCTCGTTATGACCCGGTGGTAAAGTTTCAGATGGTGTTGTACAGCCACCAGGAAGAATATCTTTAGCTTTCCAAGATTGTAGCGTATCATTTTTCACAGTGGTTGTGAGTTCCTTTGATGTTTGTAGGAAACTCTTCCTAGATTTCAGTCTTGGTGTTTGTAATTCGTACCCATATAACGGATGAGTTCTTTCATGCTGCACCTTCTTCCTTTCCATGTTCGCTATTATTTCTCTTCGAACAGAAGGTGGTGTTATCCCGGCGAGGTGGTAAAGCCTTTCAATTGGAGAGGATTTGAGACACCCAGTTATTATTCTGCACGTATCATTGAGAGCCACATCCACCTGTTTGGCATGAGGTGAGTTATACCAAACAAGACACGCGTACTCTGTGATCCGGCCAATCTTCTGAGGAGATTGTTCCTTGTGGAAACTTTCTGCTTAGTGTTCATACAATGTTTCTTGTATGTGAGAGACCTGCGAGTGTTACTCCTAAGTATTTTGGAGTGTTACAGTTTTCCAATGTAACCCCTGACCATACAACGTTTAACTTACGTTCGGCTTCCCTATTTCTTAGATGAAAAGCACATACTTATGTTTTTGATGGATTAGGTTTGAGATAATTTGTAGTATAGTATCTTGAGAGGGTTTCAAGGGCATTATTGAGATTGCTCTCCTCTGATACAAAGTCTCTGCATTGTGTAGCCAAAGCAATATCATCAGCATACACAAAGCTCCTGCAGTTCAGGGCAATAGGTTGATCATTTGTAAAATTGTTAAAAATGAAGAATCCACCATAGGAAATGATTCTTAGTAACACATGTAAAATGGTCAGTTGAGTACACTCATAGGTGTAAAATATCCAACTATGAAGTCCATTGCAGATGATAATTTTCTTAACATAACATTTTTGTATTGATATACAATACCAATAGTCTCATGAAAAGCTACACAGTATATTCCCATGTTTTCTACTGGTCATTTTTATTTCAAAAATCTTATACCACTAAAATATTTTTTTCCATATGTTGGGCTAAATAATTCTTGGCACGTCACCTACATTGTTATGAAGAGTATGGCAACAATTTCTAACTCAAAACGCAATATCCAAATATTGTAGCTTTTTTGGACAATAAACATGAAATATCTTTTAAGACTGCAGATTCGTCTTACTGTGTTAGTAGCACATGCCCTTTTCCACGTATAACTTTCATCGTTGCTCTTGATAACTCGCATAAACACACATTTAACACTGAAACATAAGTGTTCAAATTCACATGATGAGGTGCTATCTAAAATTCATGAATAAAGCACTAAGGAATTATTCGATGATACCAAAATATGTAGTTCATAGAACTGGTTTATCGACTTTCTCAATAAAACTTTCCTGAGAGATATTCATCTTCAAAAATTGGCATGCATGTCGTCCATTGCTTAGGGAACCTATGCCACAAAATAGTGGCTCATGACTTCGAGGTTCCACCTATTATAACTTATTACCACCACCACTGCAATAAAATACAAACTAGAACTTGCGGTATGTAAGCTTTTTCCCGTATAGAAAGGCTCACGTGAATTAATTCCAAGGAAATTCATATGCACGCCTTTCATAATTTACTAAAAGTGACCAAGAACATTCAGTGCCAGTAATTAAAAATAATTACGGTAGGTCACATACGGAGCTTAATTTCGATCCCTTTTATAGGACAGGAGATACAAAAATACGTTTATAAACTTTCACACTGCAGTCATCTTGAATTTTGAGAACAGTAGGTGACAATATATTTTGCTCTAAATAAAGATTTCTTTCCTCAATTTTCACTGCGTTTGGATGAATAAATCACTAGAGAAATCATTTTAATTATTTGTCAAACATACGTGATAGGTCTCTTATCACCATACAAAATGTTAGTTTGATTGCTGAAATAGTTCCGGAGATATTGATGACTGGTGAAATATTTCTTACGGGAGTCATGATGGAGGGGATTATTTGTAAGCTGTATAGTTGTGTACCAGTAGATCGAGTTCGTTACGGTAGTTCATTATATGAACAGTCAATTTTTTCGTTCGAAATGAACACGAGAAATATAAATATGCATTGAAAATTTTGTAACAGCTCTAGGCGTTATGTTATGTTTCTAAACTATTGAACATAAGTTGCCGACATGTTATGCACATACCTACAGCGGTCTATTTTAACAAAATTATACGTTTATCAAGCTGTTGTAGTTCCCACTCTGCTTTATGGCTGCTAAACCTGGGTTACTTACTGAAGGCACCTCTTATCTATAGAAAAATACCATCAACGATGCCTTACGATAATTCTTGGTATTAAATGGCAGGACCGGCGCACTAATACAAGTGTATTAGACAAAGCTAGCACTATTAGTATAGAGGCTCTTATAATAAAACACTAACTTCGATGGACAGGACATGTAATTCGCATGCCTCCCAAAACAAATCTTATATTACCAGCTGAATCTCGGTCAGAGAAAGCAGGGTGGGTAAAAAAAACGCTACAAAGATGTTCTGAAGACCAACTTGAAGAAATGTCAAATTGATACAGGTAACTGGGAGACTGTCGCATCCAACCGATCAGAGTGGCGCCGCAACGTCCATCAAGGCCACTTGCTCTTCGAACAAGAGAGAAGAAGGCTTCAGTCTGAAAAAAAGAAATGCCAGAAGAGAGAGAGAATGAATCGCAGAATGATCAACCCCCAAAATCCATTGGCTCCTCAAGATCTTGTGTGCCAATATTGTGGAAGAGTCTGTGGTTCTCGGATTGGACTGTACAGTCACCAAAGAACTCACGCAATATGATTAGACCTAATATTGGTTTACAGCAAAGATGTACAAAACCGCAACTTGAAAAACAATCGTACTCGTATCACGAGTGATAGCCTAAATAATAATAATTCAGCGGTGTTCAAAATAGCACAGAAGACAATACATTTATAACGTGCCAACATTAACAGAGATATATTCCGCAAGAAAATACTGACGAACGGGCTAAAGCTGGGTTTTCCTATGCGCGGAAGCGGAGAGCGGAACGCGGAGAGAGGAGTCGGCTCTCCGCTCGTGAGTTATCAGCTAGCTGAATTGTGTTCTCCTAGACGCGGAGTTGTCCTCTGGCGTAGAGCGGAACGGTTGCTCATTTGTATACTAGGAGTGATAAGGTGAGGTCGATAAAGACGTGGAATCTAGACTTTCTATTTTATTACACTTGGAAGAGGAGGAGGAGGAGGAGGAGGAAGAGTTACTACTGCATTTAGTGAAGGATCGAAAATGTGAAAGAGTGACATATTTAAAACGCGTCAAAACGAGGGAGTATTTAAAATTCTTATAAATAACCATTTAATTGATGACGCAATTAGATTCAAACAGTACTTTCGATTGGCCAAAAACGAGTTCTATGACCTATACCAAGAAATAAATGATGTAGAAGAACTGAAATCGCAGGTTTATAACAGAAAGCAGTAAACCGACACACACTCATGGTGCACACACTTTATACTAAACACACAAGGGACACAATTGAATAAAACTATACCCATGTACAGACGTCCAGCCACTCCGCCAGCCGACAGCGGACTCGTCTGCTCTCGGAGCAGAGGAACGCGGAGGAGCGAGTTCCGCTCGTCCAGCGACGGTCCGCTCCGCTTCTAGGAAAACAGTACCATTATAATCACATATGACCAGAGGAGAGCCGACTCCTCTCTCCGCTCACCGCTTCCGCGCCTAGGAAACCCCAGCTTAATCCGAGGCAAGCAACCGAAGAGAAGACGCGGTGCCCCTTGGACAGAGGAACGTAAGGAGGCCCACTCACGAAGAATGAGGGATATCTGCGCTGTGAAGAAGGCCAAGTTCAGTGTCAAATGCAACAAGACCTTGATATCCCCTGCTACTACAACTACTACTACTACTACTACTACTACTACTACTACTAATAATAATAATAATAGTAATAATAATAACTGAGCCTCCGTGGCTTAGGCGGCAGCACGCCGGCCTCTCACCGCTGGGTCCGTGGTTCAAATCCCGGTCACTCCATGTGAGATCTGTGCTGGACAAAACGGAGGCAGACAGGTTTTTCTCCGGGTACTCCGGTTTTCCCTGTCAAAATTTCATTCCAGCAACACTCTCCACTATCATTTCATTTGTCATTCATTTAATCATTGCCCCAGAGGAGTGCGTCAGGCCTCGGCAGCCGGCACAGTTCATATCCTCGCCGCTAGATGGGGGCTTCATTCATTCCATTCCTGACCCGTTCGGAGACTGGAAGCAGGCTGTGGATTTTCATTTCAAATCAATTTTGTAGTGCAAATGTAAGAGAATAATGGTATAGACGTTCTTAAACTAAGGGTTGTGAATTGTGATCTAACATTCAGCTCACCGTTCTGTTAGACTACTTATATCCGTTGTCCCTCTTTGTACATTGAGTGAAGTTAAATATTCTGGTACCAAGAATCAGCTTGATAGGCTCATATGTCTCTTCACAGGATGTGTATAATATGTTAACTTATATTGAACAGTAATAAGCTCATTTCGATTGCTTAGAATAGAGCTACATGCTATGGTACAGGGCGCCCGAGAATGGTCTCCGCAGTGCCCACAAGCTGCTGCGAGAGATTTCGTCACCAGTTACGTTGGCAGTACGGCTGTCGCTTGTATCATAACAAACAAACAGTAAACTTGATATTCACCACAGCCTTTCATAACTGATGCTAGAAGTGCTAATGACACACATGCTGGCTTATTCACACTGACGAATTCGACAGCCCACACATGAGGCCTTTACCCTATCAAGGACACCGTGTTGCCAACTAAACTGATGACGCAACCTCGCGCAGCTACACGTTGCACTGCGGAGAACATTCCCGGACTCCCTGTATGTTTACTTATATTGAACAGTAATAAGCTAATTTCGATTGCTTAGGATAGAGCTACATGATATGGTATATTGTAATTGTACAAAATTTTACTATGAGGTAATTCGTTTACCAGTGGATTTCGAAACCCAAGATTGAAGGTTCAATAACGGCTCAGTCCAATGACAATTAAGGGTTTTCATTGTCGTGTGGCCTCCTGGGAGGCTGAGTGCAGGTCTTTCTAGTCGATGCCCGTGGGTGACCTGCGGCCGGGATGCCAGATGGAATGCATGATGATGAATGAAACTGAGCAAGGATGTGGAAGGAAGCAGCCTTGGCCTGTCAGAAGGTACCGTCCCCGCATTTTCCTGGTGTTGAAAATGGGAAAACATGGAAAACCAATTCATGGACGACTGACAGTGGAGCTCGAAGCCACGCTTCTAGCAAGTCAACATGTCCATGACATAATGCTACGATTTTGCGAGCGTAGCCACCACTGTCGGTGCAATGTCGAGTCAGTAGATTTTTTCTGAGAAGGTTTGTGGCACCTTAAGTGTCTAAAACCGTAAGTGTTAAATAGGAGACTGGCTGAATGATGCAGCGATAACGCTTTCAGCTGCTTTACCAAAGGTCACTGGAATGAATCCTGGTTACGTCAGTTAGCTTAAGAGGGTGCTTCAATGCAATGGACCCGTGTCAGCAGATTTACTGACACGTTAATGATACTCTCAGAGCCAAATTTCGACAACCCGGCGTCACTAAAAGCAGCAGTATTTGAAATGGACATTAAGCCCCGTACATCATTATTAAAATAATTTATTTCATGATGATGATGATGATGATGATGATAATAATAATAATACTATCGTGTGGCCTCGGGTGCTGGGTGCAAGCTTTGTTATTTGACGCCCAAATGGTCGCTTGCATGTCGAATTTCGTTGCTCCTTGACGCACTATGAAAGTCAAGGAGGTTTGATATCTAAGCTCCTTGAAGGGCTCTCTAGTAGAGAAATGAGGAACTTTGTGATGATGATGATGATGATGATGATGATGATGATGATGTTTATAATATTAACTACCGGGTGAGTTAGCCGTGGTGGTTACGGCATGACTGATGGCAGTCGCTCACATCCGGGAGGCGAGGAGGTTCGAATCCCCCCGCCGGCAACCTTGAAGATGGTCTTCTGTGGTTTCCCATCTTCCTTCCAGGCAAATGCCGGGGTTGGTCCCTAACTATAGGCCACAGCCGCTACCTTCCAACTCCTCGTCCTTACATTCCAACTTCCCTCCTTCCCTCCCCAACGGTACTTGTAGCTCACCCATTGGGTGTCCATCTCGAAGCAGCTACAAAAATTGGCGAGCCGAACATGTCCTCGGACACTCCCGGCACTAAAAGCCATACGCTAAAAAAAAAAAAAAATAATATTAACTGTAAGGCTTCTTGAATAATAACTATGAAAATGGTGGATTTGATAAGCACTATGGAATTACTTCAACAGTTTTAATCGGTAAGTTGAACGACTCCAGTAATAATAATAACAATAATAATATCGTATGGCCTCGGGTGCCGGGTGCAAGCTTTGTTATTTGACACCCAGAAGGTAGCTTGCATGTCGAATTTCGTTGATCCTTGACTATGAAAGTCAAGGAGAATAGATGTTAGATATCTAAGCTCCTTGAACACTATAGCGCTTTCTAGTAGAGAAATGAGGAACTTTGGGTTGGCGGAAACTCCCGAGATTAATTTTGCCATTATGAACTCGGCCTACTGAATTCAAATGGGTTCTTTGACATGCCAGCATCGTATGACATGCGTATCGTATTTTTGCCGCCTTTCAAAAAACCACTCACCACGGCCAGGAGCGAACCTGCAATCTTGGGGTTAGTAGACCGACAGCTATCCACTCACCCACCGTGGCAAGCTACGACTCCAGTAATTAACACAAAGATACAGATCGTTAGTGATTTCTACCGGAGTCTCTATGGCTATTAGTGGATGCTATTCGAGTAATTTTCTCTATTTCTATACTTATAATGCGATGTGGATGCATCGTACATAATATGGACTGCGAGGGAATTGCGGAATATGGTATCTCAAAGTAATCTAATAACGATGATAAAGCAATGTTCTGGAAATGAAAGCAAGCTGTGACGCTTTTATGCTTCAAGCTTTTGTACATTAATGCACCCTTAAATGGAGTAAAATAACCATGAAGGATGATAAATATGGGAGAAAGGGATAATCGTAATAGAGCTAGAAGAATGAGAATGGGAGGAGAGTGAAAATGAATGAACCTTATAATTTGAATTCTAAAAAAGAGAAAGGAGGACACGCACGTTTGCTTGTTCACATACAGAACTACCATGGTCATTTTTATCTTATTTCCTACATTATTTTTAGCCTATTTTCAATTTTGAAAAAATAGGCTTATGAGATCACCTTTTGTCCGTGTGTGTGTGTGTGTGTGTGTGTGATTCGTGTGTGTGTCCCCCCCTAATAAAATCTAAACGGCTGGAGCGATTTCAATGAAACTCGGTATGTTCATAGCACTATTCCCGGCGACCTCGACCGTGCCCTTCAAATTTTGTTACGTCTCACCAATGCAAAATGGCGGCTGTGCGAAATATTTCACTAGCAATCAATATATCCGAAACTATTACCGATATCGCCCTGAAATTGTGTACGGTGATAAAGGGTACTACTAGAAGTTCACCTATGAGACTTTCAAAAACCTGGTGACTACAAAACCAACATGGCGGTCAAGCGAAGTTGAGACTTTTAAATAGACTTTTCTCGCGATTTAACTATCCACACGTAATGAAACTTGGTACAGGAAATGTTTATACACATTGTAATGCACTGGAGTCTAATTTAGTTCAATTGTTTACATAACCTCAAAATGGCGGCTGTGCGAAATATTTCACTGACATTCTATATCTCCGAAACTGTTACAGATAATACCCTGCAATTTTGTACGGTGATAAAGGGTACTGGTACAAGTTTATCTATGTATACTTCATAAACTTGTAAAGTACAAAACGAACATGGCGACCAAGCGAATTTGAAATATTTTAATAGACTTTTCTCGTGATTTAACTCTCTGAGCGCAGTGAAATGTGGTACAGTAAATAATTTTGCAGATTGTAATGCACTGCCATCTAATTTAAATCAATTGTTTACATAACCTCAATATGGCGGCTGTGCGAAATTTTTAAATTAAGTTTTTATTTCTTGTGTCATAATCATGCGATCGAAGTGAAAGTTTGAATAATGAACCAAGGCAATAATTGTCCTTGAATGGTACATAATTCTATGGCCTATACATATAACAATCCTAAATGGCGAGCTTCCGAAATATTTAGACGGTTCTCAATATCTATGAATCTTTTACAGCAACCAAACTGAATTTTTTTTATGTTCATAGAGACTATGAACATATGTTCACCTATAGGACTTTCATTAACCTGGTGAGCACAAATCCAACATGGCGGCGACGCGAAGTATAAATATTTAAATGGACGATTCTCGCGAATTAACTATCCGAGTGCTGTGAAACGTTGCACGTTAAATGCTTATACAAATGTTGATCCACTGGCATCTAATTCATTTCAATTGTTTGCATAATCACAAGATGGCTGCTGTGCGTAGTTTTAAAATCTCGTATTTACTTCTTGTGTTCTAGTCATGCGATTGAAGTTTGAATACCACACGTACACAATAATCTTAATGTAATAGTACAAAAATAAAAATCCAACCTGGCGACAATCTGAAATATTTAGACAGTTCTCAATATCTACGAATCTGTTACAGCAATTAAACAGAAATTTTGTATGTTGTTAGAAGAAATTAACATGAGCAGGATATATGAAAATAGGCTGTATAGTTCTTTACGGAACTACTTGTTGATATTCAAGCATGTAAATTAATGACATGCTCTTTCTGTTGTAATAAAGAATCATTATTAAATGAGGGAAATACGTTTAATGACGTTAGAAAAAAGAAGACCTGACTTTTGTTTTAACGAGCTTTTTGGAAACACGAGTTGAGTTCTGTTGGCTGATTTAACTCTACTAAATGGATTAATGCTTTATATTTATTTGATAAATACGTTTTAAAGTCTGCTTAATGGTGTTGATATCCGTCTGCTGATAATATATATTTACAAATGTTATGAGACTCTAAATAGTATAAACAATCTGGATTACAGTGGAGTGGAATAATTTTATCTTTGTTCTATATTTATATTGGGGATTGAGTTACAAAATTGGTACAGAATTAGTGTTTGTTAATATGAACATTATAAAGTACAATAGTTCCATTAGAGCAAACCTAAACCTATTATTTTATGAACACTGAGTTTCACATTATCCCCACATACACACCGAAGACACTTTTCCAACTGTTCGAACATAATATTTACATTATAAATAATATTTACATCATCTAAAACACTGCTACCGCTATTGTCACAGTCTTTCAGAAGCTTCTTGGCTGAAGCACTATTTAGGTTAGGTGAATCACGATTGTTATCTTTTCCTGTTGTATGCCTATTTCCATGGAAATTCAATTTCTTAGGCCTATATACTGCTTTGCGTTTACCCATTTCAAAGTTCTGAGCACAACCACTAGCAAAAATTGTACTAAAACACAGGCGAATTATATTTTTCTCACAAGGTAACATATGCTCCGTTACCGCGGGAACCAAGCTATATTTGTAAACAAAAGCATCACGTGACTTCCTGATCCTCATATACAAAGAGAAATTTAATACGGAGCATGTCTGAGACAGATTTAGCAGTGCCAATTTTCGAAAGGGGCAAAATAATTCAAACAGATGCGGCGCCGGAAGTACTTCAGATCAGCTGACACATATTTATATTTTTTGATGCATCTCGGAAACTGTTCAGGATATTTTAAAAAATCTTTCACCACTGAAAAGAGCGACGCCTATTACCCATTTTAGGACCAGAAAGAAGTGTATATTTTTTTACCTTCAAAGGTGTACCTCCCACATTAAGCATTTGAGAAAAGAAATCCGCAAATCATGGCTGCACCAGTGTTTGTTGATCGTAGGAGCCGAAGCCTTGCAAGGCAAGGAGCGGGATAGAGCGGTGATGGTGAACAGCAGTAATGGGCAAGGTATGGCCCACGGGCCAAGTGCGGCCGTTGAGCTAGTCTAATCCAGCCCGCGACGTGGTTTCGAATTATACTACCTGCAATTACACATAGGTAGAGGTGTTAGTTTATGTTAATTCGCGATAAAACGAAAAGTCATATTTAGAGGTTAGGATGTTCTATTTTCACGTATTTACATGTTTCGTGCCGCCCAGGAGTGAAATTAAATCGCGAAATAACGCGAATTTTGTGAATAACACCACAAATACCGCAATATGCGAAATAAAAACAAATTTTCATATTTTTTCCCCACACCAATCCGAACATTTTTGTCCACAAGCCGATAATCAAATTTGGTTGGTGTTCAATTCGAGAGAATGATCGATTGTATAGTTTCGCGAGGGGTAATACTACGATATACGTCATATTACGATATACTGTCGATATTCTCGTTACTCGTTGGATTTTAGCGCTGTGGTAAACTGCTGTTATATCGCGGCGTGAATAGTTTGGCCGACTACCTCCAAAAGGTTATGTGATAGTTGTTCATAATGTAAACTACGTTTGCATCCTGTTACATCGGTAGCGAGTGTAAATTATAGTAGAGAATTCTATATAATTTAATAAAAAGTGCGCAAATTGTGCGTTATCATCGAAGCTAGTGTGTTATTTGCGTGAATCAGTTGGCGACCACGTGCTCGTCGTATTAGTTCCGAACTTAGCAGTACAGGAAGATGAGACGCTACGTAATTTAAATATTATGACACGAATTCAGAAATAAATTTTGCGTGTGGTTATGAATTTATACTGGCGTGTGACTACAGTCAACCGTGTGATAACAGTGTTTGTTACTGGGCATCGCTCAGTTGAGTTAAAAAATGCCGAAGGTAGCTGTTTCTGCCACAGACAGACTTAAAGAATATAAGAATGAAGGATTTATAATTTCTTGTGGCATTCTTATGTGCAAATATTGTGATTGTCGGTTAGATTATCGCAGGAAAGATGCATTAGACAAACATTGCAAATCGGAGAAGCATTCAAAACGCCGAGAAAATTCGCGTCTTGAAGTTAGTGTTCCTAGAGTGGCCACCTTGAAAGAAACATTATCAAATGCTAGTCGTGTGAAGGATATGAAAGAAGAGTTTATTTTGGACACTACTACTGCGTTTGTGAAAGCTAATATACCAGTAGAGAAACTAGACAATCCTGCTATCCGTACTTGGTTTAATAAGTAGGTTCGCGGAAGTGGAGATTTACCATCAGCAAATCAGATTCGTCAGAAATACATCCCCATGATTGGCGAAAGAAGGAGGGAAGAAATTAGGGAAGATATAAAAAACAAAGACGTGTTTCTGCTATGTGACGAAACAACTGACAAGAATGGTAGGTGTGTTTTCAACATTCTTTTTCGTCCATCAGTACCATCAACTGAAATGAACACCCATCTGGCTGCCTCTGTTGTTCTAGATTCTGCCAATAGCGTAAATTGCTCCAATGCGATATTAGACACCTTGAATTCCTATGAAATTGAACGGGAGCGTGTAGTGGCAGCAGTTACGAACTCAGCACGCTACATGACAAAATGTGTAACTACTCTTCAAGGATTGATTGAAGAATTAAGTCGTGTCCAGTGCTGGGCTCATAAAGTCAATCTTATCGGCTGCGTATTTGAAAACGAGCTGGACGAATTGAACATGTCTATAGTAAAGACAAAGAATGCCTTATTAAATACGCGAAAAAGAAAAAGCAAACACGTTGCATTTCTAAGGGAGAAATATGAAAACACAGAAAAAGAGAATGAAATTCTAGCTTTCCCAATGCCTGTATGTACAAGATGGAATTCATGGTTTAAGGCTGCAATGTATATGGCCACGCATGTGGAAGATCTGGTAGAATTTTTCAAAACATTGGAAGATTCAAATTCTGGGGTCAAATTTTTCCAACAAGCATCGACTTCAACAATACAATTTATACAATTACAAGCATTGTATGTGTCTGTTGTTGGTGCCTCTCTTATGGACTTGCTTAATTTCTTGGAGGGATCTAAGTACCCAAAAATTCACTTACTGGCTGGGATGCTAGATGACCTTGAGGTAAAGCTCAAGCTATTAGGCGATGGTGGAATGTTCAATCATACGATCCTCCAGAACTTGGAACAGCTTCCTCAAAAGATGCAGATAAAGGTTAAGTCCAAGCTTACGTGTGTTGCCCAGTCAGCTCTAGTGAAAGTCAGGACTTTAAGGACCACGGATCCAGCCAGGAAGACTGTAGAAGTCATCAGGTCATTGTTTGATCCTCGGCATGCACCTAAGAACGTATCTCCCACAGAACTGCTCCAATTTAAGAAGAATGCCCCATTTCTTACGAAGATGGAGTCTCAACAGTTTTTAGAGGCTCGCAGCATTTACCTGACTGCAATCAAGAACCAACTGCGTCATGAAGATAATGTGAATGTTCCAGAGATCCTCATGGGATTAAGGCCTGCTCACCGAGACTATGCAACAGCTGCATTAAAGTGTGTGTGGTATCCTTGTTCAAATGTGGATTCTGAAAGGTCATTTTCGAAATACAGTCTCATAGTAAGTGATAGGAGGCGAAAATTGACAGCTGCAAATGCTGAGACTTTAACCATGATCTACTTCCAGTGATTTCACCGCAGTATTTGGATAAAACTGAAAAAGGTATTCACTGAAATGTGTTTCGAGATGGTGAATGTAAAATAAAAATGTGACTTCCATATAAGTATTATCTCATTCTTCCATAGCCATGTTTAACGTTTTACCCTGCTGTTTTGTTTTTTACTTTGTTTTATTAATTGTTTATATTTTTAAATGCACTTATTGTACAAACCTTATCGCTTTCCAAATTTTAACATGTCATCCCCCGAAAAAATAATAAAAACACAAAACACCACCTTTTGAATTTTAAATCAACAAATCTTCAAAAAAATAACAACACTTTCTAACACCTCTACACATAGGTCATATTTCCTGTTCTGTGTACCTCTTTCAATCTCTTTGTGTTTATACATTTTGTGTAATATCTTTTTGTGCAAAAAATCTCCACGACGATTTTGAATGAAGATTTCAGGACTTCACTGAAGAGGACTTGAACGTTTTCAGCATTCAATTTAATGTTGACCGTAAAACAGTAAAATCAGAGTTTCAGCTAGAACTCATTGAGTTACAATGTAACAAGGAATTAAAGCAACCATTCCTCAACGTTTCAAAAATTGATTTCTACAAGGCCCTATCAAAATTGAGCTTCCCAAACTTGAAATTTCATGCACAAAAGATAACTGCCATTTTCGCATCTTACTATGTCTGTGAACAGGTGTTTTCGACAATGAAGCTTCGCAAAAATAGCGTCAGAAGTAGATTGACAGACCACCATTTATCTGCGCTACCAAGAATCAGCTGATCCCAGTTTCAACCAGATTATGAAACACTTTTAGAAGCACAGTCACAGTTTCACATCTCACATACTCCTTCCTCTTCTAACATGAATAATGAAGGTATGTTATTTTCCCCAAGTTTTCTAAGATTTGTAGCCTGTAAATTTTGTTTGATTTAAAATTCAGAAATGAAAAGTTTGATCTATTTTTAGCCTATTTTTAGCCTATTTTCAATTTTGAAAAAATAGGCTTATGAGATCACCTTTTGTCCGTGTGTGTGTGCGTGTGTGTGTGTGTGTGAGGTGTGTGTGTGTGTGTGTCCCTAATTAAATTAAAGATTTACTTTATTGAAACAAAGAACTGTAAGTTACATCCTAACCGAAAACACAATAAAGGAAAAAGGATCACCCGAATGGGCATTAATTTTTACCATAATCACTTAATGATTTTAATCTTTTGCGGCACGTCGTAATATGGTATCTGGTACACCTTTCGTTGCATAAAATGCAAACACAATTATCATTCGGACTATGGAAGGATCTGTTGGAGCATATCTTATGATGGAATCCGTGAATGGCGAGTCTCGTTATTACATGTCTTTGATCTTGATTCTCGTTAGACCACGTTCTGTTCATCATGGCATCAGTAATATAAAAGTCTGGATCTATCTCTTGTCTCTTTGCTCTTCTAGCTTCCAAAAAGTCAGTAGAGGATCTTGTAGCCGGCAAAGGAACTTTCAGTCTGAGGTCTTCGATGAAGAAGGTTTCCTTTGCTAACTCATAGACTAATCTTGTGGGAGCCATCTTTCCAACTCTTAGAATATACTTTAAAAATCTCGACTTAACATTCTCTATTCTTTCTAGATCGCTATATGTGAGAAAATCCCATATTATTTCAAGACCATACGTAACAACTGGTGTCCCTAATAAAATATAAACGGCTGGAGCGATTTCAATGAAACTCGGTAAGTTCATAGCACTATTCCCGGCGACCTCGACCGTGCCCTTCAAATTTTGTTACGTCTCACCAATCCAACATGGCGGCTGTGCGAAATATTTCACTAGCATTCAATATCTCCGAAACTATTACCGATATCGCCCTGAAATTATGTACGGTGATAAAGGGCACTACTAGAAGTTCACCTACGAGACTTTCAAAAACCTGGTGACTACAAAACCAACATGGTGGTCAAGCGAAATTGAGACTTTTAAATAGACATTTCTCGCGATTTAACTATCCAAACGTAATGAAACTTGGTACAGCAAATGTTTACACACATTGTAATGCAATGAAGTCTAATTTAGTTCAATTGTTTACGTAACCTCAAATGGCGGCTTGCGAAATATTTCACTGACATTCTATATCTCCGAAACTATTACAGATATCATCATGCAATTTTGTACGGTGATAAAGGGTACTGATACAAGTTTACCTATGTATATTTCATAAACCTGTAAAGTACAAAACGAACATGGCGACCAAGCGAATTTGAAATATTTTAATAGACTTTTCTCGTGATTTAACTCTCTGAGCGCAGTGAAATGTGGTACAGTAAATGATTTTTCAGATTTTAATGCACTGCCATCTAATTTAATTCAATTGTTTACATAACCTCAAGATGGCGGCTGTGCGAAATTTTAAAATTAAGTTTTTATTCTTGTGTCGCAATCATGCGATCGAAGTGAAAGTTTGAATAATGAAGCTAGGCAATAATTGTCCTTGAATGGTACATAACTCTATGGCCTATACATATAACAATCCTAAATGGCGAGCTTCCGAAATATTTAGACGGTTCTCAATATCTATGAATCTTTTACAGTAACAAAACTGTTTTTTTATGTTCATAGAGACTATGAACATATGTTCACCTATAGGACTTTCAGTAACCTGGTGAGCACAAATCCAACATGGCGGCGACGCGAATTATAAATATTTAAATGGACGTTTCTCGCGAATTAACTATCCGAGTGCCGTGAAACGTTGCACGTTAAATGCTTATACAAATGTTGATCCACTGGCATGTAATTTATTTCAATTGTTTGCATAATCACACGATGGCTGGTGTGCGTACTTTTAAAATCTCGTTTTTACTTCTTGTGTTCTAATCATGCGATTGAAGTTTGAATACCACACGTACACAATAATCTTAATGTAATAGAACAAAAATAAAAATCCATCCTGGCGACCATATGAAATACTAGCAGTAGTACCCGGCTTCGCCCGGTGGAATGATGATAATATTTCAGTCTCCTTAACACTCAACGTCATTAATTATATTTATTTATGTATTCATTTCTTACATTATCAAATCCAGTGACAATGTTTATACTTAAGTCACTATGGGAGGCTCTGTAAAATAATGATCATTCTCGTGATATTTGTCTTCAGTCCGAGTCGAGATATGTCGTTAGCGGTCCCAGAATTCGTGACATCTCAGTCGTAGAAGACTTTATGTGGCGGTTAGAAATATAATGGACTTAAAATCTAGGTCATTTGCCCCCAATGACGTTGAGGGCGTAACATCTAGGTAATTTGCCCTACTGATCAGGATGATATTGAAAATTACTACATAACTGACATATGAAACTTAGAAAATAATAGAAAAAGTTATTTTTAGGACTCATATTTCGGGAAAGACTTGATTATTTTTTGCCACAGAGCTCTCACTTAGATCGCTATCTGGTTAAAAGTTTCGTCTTGTTAAGGTTTAAACTGTACGATAAATGTCTCAAGCAATTCCTCCAAGAAGCTTCCAGATTTCGCAGTCGATATATCGTTAACGTTCCTGAGCATCCAGTTGTCTTTTCTTCTGACGCAAAACATCTTCTACATAGTGATGATGAACATAGAAGCGACTACTGGCACATGTAACTTATCAACGAATGGGAAAAATTGATACTTTAAAGGAATGAGAGTTCATTTGCCCTTTTGATGAGGATGACAATGAAGACTTCTACTACTGAACGGGTATATCAAACTTACAAACTAAAAATCACAGGCGATGAAGATTGTGGTGTTGCTTAGTAGTACTGTATAATGGACGTAACATCTAGGTCATTTGCCCTTTTGATGAGGATGATAATGAAGAAGACTGCTACTGAACGGGTATATCAAACTTACAAACTAATGGAAATACATATTTTTTAAATCACAGGCTAGGTAGACTCTGGTGTTGCTTAATAGTATAATGGACGTAACATCTAGGTCATTTGCCCCTTGATGAGGATGATAATGAAGACTACTACTACTGAACGGGTATATCAAACTTACAAAATAATGGAAATACGCATTTTAAAAATCGCAGGCGATGAAGACTGTGGTGTTACTTAGTAGTATAATGGACGTAACATCTAGGTCATTTGCCCTTTTGATGAGGATGGTAATGAAAACTACAGTTGAATTGACACGACAAACTTACAAACTACCGTGATAGAAATAAATATTTCAAAAATCACAGGCGATGAAGACTTATTGTGTGTGGTGATTAGTGGTATAATGGGCGTAACATCTAGGTCATTTGCCCTTATGATGATAATAATAAGGTAATGAAAAATGACTACTAAACGAACATGGTGTAATTTTAAATCTGATATAGGTAATTCAGATCTCTACCTTCGATGTCTTCCAAAGTCTGAACGTTATTTTCTGGCTTAGGCCTATACTCGATGCGTGTAGTGAAAGAGCTTATCGAGTACAGCTCGGGTCCAAGCTCCACAAACCTGAGAATATCGCAGATGATGTCGAAATATGATGACAGACGTTTGGAGGGGGGGGGGGGGGTTCCCGGTCCAATTCACATTGACCGGTGAATCACTCATTCTTTCGTAACTCTACAGTGGTTTGAGCAAAGACCCTGTATGAACATCAGCATAGTCAGCAATACCAGGTAACACGGCGGGGACTCGACATTTCTCTCATGTCACCTCGCGATGAATCAGTAAGCTATTCTCACATCTGCCCCCTCCTCCCCCCTCCACCCACCAGGGTCTCACAACTTGTGGGACGTGGGTTTGCGACCACGGGACCCCAGCTGAGTCCGGCATTGCTTCTACTTACTGGTGCCGGGCTCCTTTCAGTTCTCTTTCCTGTCGGCCTCCCTTGGTCAAACTCTTGTTCTCTTCCGACCCCGATGGTATCAGTGTATCCGAGGCCTAGCGACTCTTTCACTTTCCCGCCTTAATTGGCCCTTGTTTAATCATTCCTGATAGCCTCATTCTTCGAGGCGTCAGCCTTCTTTTTCTTTTCTTAATATCTCATGTCTTCTGCTCAAGACCCTCAAGGAGGCAGGGTGTATGTAGTGTACCCATGTGAGTAATCTCGGTGGATAATATGCATCTGCCTCCAACTAGCATCAGCTCTCAGGCGTGTACGGTAACCCCAATTTTGCAGTGCATATTTTGGATTTGAGGCTAAAAGGTATCAACTCTACAATGATAAGGCACAACTCTATTCTAAAACTTTAATCCAGTAAAATAAATCATGGCTTCAAACACAAAACAATACCCAAAAAGCATAAAATAAAAGCAAACAAAATTTTTACTTCCACAATCCACAAGTAAACAAAATAAAAAAAAATCACAACAAAGTCATACCTAGCCATAAGGCTTTACCCTTCTGTGAACTTCACAAGGATATACTAGTGCGCTGATGCACCTACGACTTCAAAACAAACTGTACATTAACATAATAGTCATACAATGTGACTTCTTTAATATTACAACAAGGATTATTCCTTAAAACTCTTTATGTTAAACAATTATGTGTGCCGTGCGTGTTTTAATATTTTTCTTCTCACCAATGAAATGCTTTGCATGCATTTACCTATTTGGACGTTGCACCAAAATCAACGTGCAACTCCATAATTATGTAAGCTACCCCCTACACATCCTCCAATTATATGGTTTCACCGCATGCTGTCTGTGATTCCTAGATAAAACGTTACGTTATAGCTTATGTCGGACTGTACGATAGACTACCTCGCGCTCATGGCGATTGGCATCTAGTAACCAACTACATGACTTGGCTCCAGTGACAGTACAAATATATCATGTAACTATTCGTCAGATAGCTAGAACAATGAACCATCAGGATGAACTATAATTATCCATGTGTTCACAAACCACATGGCTATAATACACAACATAACAATCTTGCATTATATGTCATTTTAACAAGGTCTAGAATCTCTTCCCTTTGTAACTCGCCTGAGCGGCCCGAGTGGTTGGCACCGACCCTTGGCTAAGGAAGTCGCTACACAATAGAAAGTGGAATGGGTCGTTTCACCAATTATCTCGACCTTTCTAAAAGTTTGAAAGCTTCCCTCTCTCTAAGCAGTGGAGATTTACAAGACAAATACTGTGTCCTGACCGACACATATGTTCCCAAAGGATCTTAATTGACTATTATGCCAACAGGTATTGAATGAGCTTTTGTAATTATTCCTACGTCGAGGATAATGATTAATTAATGGCCTCACATGGGTCCATTCAACATAAAGGTTCGGGGTTCGCAATGCATGAGCCTGGCGGTTGACCGATGTCTCAAGTACAATATAGGCGCAGGAAACCACTGTCGCCATGAGTTTTCGCTGCCCACGAGCGTAAATAACTCATCATAAGTTCTCGGGAAATCATAGAGCTGCGAGGTGTCCTTGTTTCCTCGACTCTTATAAAGATTCCAATCCGGAACACATTTCAATCCTTTCTTCAGAGTTAGGGTCCATTCACTAGAACTCTGGAATAAATAATATCTCCAACAATGTCCACGACATAGGAGAATTCATACGTAGAATAGACTATCTGGCCCCTAATGCTCCATGCTACGACACTCCGACCTACAATATTAAGAGAAATCTAACATTTACTCTATAAGCTTCTCAATTAAGCTGCAAATTCAATCCACTAAAAGCTCTTTCATTACTGGTATCATTATTGAATATATGCAATATTCTGATATAAACTTCTTTCCATAATTACTGAAATGTAATCTCACTGTAACATCTTCCTGCTTAGATTGATAAGCCTTGCAATTAGCGTTAATAATTCTCGCTTACAACATTTATTTGTTTCCTGATGTGTTCATTCATACTCTTAATAACCATTATTATTATTATCATCATTTCTCACTGACATAAATGACCAAAATCATTATTTATTATTATTATTATAAATCTCATTGACATAAATGACCAAAATCATCATTTATTATTATGCTCACATAAATTACCAAAATTTCCGACATAGCTAGACGTTTTAAACTCGAACAATCGCGTTCGTTGCATTTTCATAACTGATTGCCATTCTTAATTCATAGTGGGAATAATTACTCCACTTAATGATGCAAATTAACATTTCAACTCTATCAAAATCAACTCAATACTGATTAAACATGGAGGATCAGCCTCCTAACTGATTTTTACTGGCATCTATAAGGAATTCACAATATCTTTACGGAATCACAGACATGCATCGGTCCATACTTCTACATAATCAGAACCATAATTTGTGGGGTACTTACATCTCTATAGGCATCTAAGGTGGCTCCGACCAATCATATTCTTCCATGTCGCCCGCCATAATGGGTTTAACGCGACATATTTCTCTTGTTTACACACATTTGATTACACATAATTTCTATCACCAACACGACACGTTGCATACCTTTCAGGAAGTTATCACTCCCCAAACCAGTGAAACACTTCATCAAACACTACTTTAAATGATATTTTTACATATACATTACACTGAACACTCGTCACTTTATACACACTTCAATGCTGAAATTCCCTAGCAGAGATCGAAATTGCAGGTGTCGACGGCATCTTACGTTATCAACTCCTGATTGAAAGTCTGGTTATCTGCTCTCGGAACTCTCCAACAGTTTTATGACGATCATTACTCCTACAGTGAGCGTCCTGCGTTACATCAATACGCTGGCTCCCAAACATGAGCGTTAACATCTGGTACTCTCATGGCAATACCAAACACTTAGTAGAGTTTCTTTAGCGCATTCTATCGTAGTTACACATATACGATTGGTTAATACTATACACACTGCGCTTAATAAAGTTCAACACTTTCACAAATAATTATATACAATAGTTCTACCGTTAGTCTATACGGTGCTTCGTAACTGAACACGTCATAGTTCGTGCTGCTGATTATGCCTGTATCACGACTATTATTCATACAAGCATGTTTACTGTTTCTTTTACACATACCAGTCTTTGTTCGGCGTCCTGATGAATAGAATCGTCATGCGTTTTGCCTTGACGAACTTGCTTCAACCTGGCTGTAGCTGACTGAAGTTCCACTCGAAGACTGCACGTAACTTATTTGAAGACTTCTGTCTGCGGCTTACACGCTGTCTCGTACTGCTGCATAATTGCTGCATACTGATTGCAACTTATTGCCATTGTGCTACAATTGACAATTGAGTAAGACTGTAACTGGCTGTAACTGCGCTTGGCGGCATGTAGACTGAACTTGGCTGCGTAACAAGTGAGCTTCAAGTGAGTAACAACTGAGCTAGAACAGAGGTTCAACTGAGTAACAACTGAGTTAGAACAGAGAGCTCCTCCTGGGGTCTACTCCCTTATATCGGATTTCCACAGAAAGTAGAGCAACATCTTCCCGCGTAATCTTGGCTCCTCTCACAGCATGATTCAGGTCTTCAAACCATGATCATTGTGTTCCTCTCTCTTCACAGGTCCCAAAACTATCTGTGTGCAAAGGAATCGCTCGTTCAATTAATTAATATTAATTCCTTTCTCCATGGCGTGGGACGCTACCTAATCGGGAAATCCCCGGCGACATCTTCACATCCATCCGCGAACAATGGTCGTTTTACAGTCCTTACGCACATCATTAAATATGCACCAATTTCGCCGGTAAAAGACTCTAAAATTATCTTCTTGCCAAAATATTCACCTGTGTGCAACTCTCATCTCGATTCGTTACTCCAATCACGAGTAATCAATGATTTTTCTGGGCATTTCTCCGCCCCTACTCCAAATCTATTCTCCGTCGGGGAATAACTATGTCATTATTCAGGCCTCTCCCCTGCTCCAGACGACATAATGGGGTGACAGAGATGGACGTGGCTCCACTGGGACCAACCCACAATTCTGGGCCGATTAGTAAATGTCAGCTCTGCCCTCCTCTCTGCTTCAAACCTCCAATAGCTTACACCAAATCGTCTTATAATGATATAATCTGCTCATTATTTCCTACATTATTTTAATAAATAATGCCATTTCATCAAAAATCACACCAGTGATTAAATATACATTTCTTTCGAGGGGTTTTTACCAAGAAACTCCCTGTACAGATCTCTGGTTCGCTTCCTGGCGGAACCTTTTTACTGAGACCACAGTCTCTGAGAACCATGTTCGATTCCAGTCAGCATAACCCCATCGGGTTCATGTTCCCCTTGCAAAACTTATAAAAGTCCAATGCAAGTGGCTTATATAAGTAACCAGCTGACTGTCGACCACCGTCTGTGTTTACGTCTGGGGTCCTTCACCTTGTTTGGCTACGAGTGGGTTAGTAGTGTTCCCCCTTCCACACTCGGCCTTGTTTCTGAGCTGTCTATTCTCCCTGCGAAGGGTCGCGTTTACAGCCTCAACCTCTCTGGCTACTCTGACCATTTCTTCATAGAATTCTCGCAAACACTGGCATTCTTTCTGCTCTCCGCTTACACTGGGTAAACTGTCTGCTTCTCGTCCCGTCTCGCCGTTCCAACATTCAGGTCTGCCTGCTTGGCTGCCTCCGCTCTCCACGTTGAGTTGGGTGTGCGTTACTAATTCTTCTTCTGGTTCATCGAATTCTTCTGGCGAGTAATAAATTTTTAAGTTGGCTATGTTCATAACGACCTCGTTTCCATTCTCTAAATGCCTTAACCTGTATGCATTGTTCTGGAGGTCTCTTATCACCTCGAACGGGCCGTGGTAAGCAAAAATGAACTTCTTATACTTCCGTGCCTCTGGATCTGAACTGGCGGGTTTCTTAATTAAAACTTTCTGTCCCACGAGAAGCGGTTTATGATACCTCTTCGCACGATTCCTTCTCTGACGTCTCTCCGCCTGTGCTTTGAGATATTCAAAGGTTCGTTGGATCCTCAATTCTCTACCGGGTTGTGCGTCTACTGGTAATGGAATAACACCATTCCACGGTCTCTCTGGTCTCTGATCCAGATGTAGAGTAACGGGAACCTGACCTGTCGCCTCATGTACAGTATTATTTATACAGTATTCAATGACTTCTAGAAATTCAATCCAACGCCAATTCGCTTCAGAACAGTAGATCTTCATGTATTTCTGGATCTCTCTCATTACTCTTTCAACGGGACTTGCCTCAGGATGGCGAATGGTAGATAAAATCTGCCTAATTCCTAGAGTTTCCAGTTCTCGACGAAATTCTGCACTAGTAAAACAACTTCCGTGGTCCGAGAGAATGTTATCCGGCTTCCCAAGAATCGGAATAACTCTCTCTTTCAGGCGCTTCAAGACCTGTTTTGAACTTGTCTTTTGAATGGGGCACAGCACCACCATTTTCGAAAATACATCCATGGCTACAAAAATGTGTCTATTGCCTCTACGTGCTCTAGGCAATGGTCCAAAGTTGTCGATACTCAATAGCTGCCTTGGCTTCTCTGGTAACAACGGGATAGGTCGTTGCCTCATTAAAAAGGGATTCGGCTTTACCCTTTGGCATAGATCACATGTTCTAATAGCATTTCTCACCGTTTCTCTCAATTTTGGCCAAGTAAATGCTTCCTTCAACAGAGCACAGATTTTATCTATCCCCGGATGGCCAAATGCTCTGTGGGCTAGCCATACTAATCTCCTCTGCAAAGATGCAGGAATTAAAATCCTTTGACGTGTGTGATCCACATCGTCACACTTGTGTAATATCTGATTATACCATACATAATCTGTTGCCAATGCCTCCGCCTCTCTGTATATCGCAGTTCCCCTTGCTAAGCGCCCCTCAAAGTAATCGATTATCATCTTCAACCATGGGTCTTCGCGTTGTAGGTTGGTAAGGTTCCTTAAGTCATCCAACGTCTTCTGATCTCGATTCTCAATTTGGACCGCTAGTACTTCTTCTTCTCTAGGGTAACGACTTAATATGTCCGGTATTACATTCTCTTTCCCTGGACAGTATTCTATTTCCACATTAAATTGCTGGATATACAGGGACCATCTTGTCAATCTCTGACTAGACAAATCCGTCTTTAACAAAAATGTTAAAGCTTTATGGTCTGTTCTCAGAACTATTCGGAAGCCGTACACGAGTTTGTGCCACGATTGCAACGCGTACAAAATTGCGAGCAATTCTATCTCTGTGATCGTGTAATTTTTCTCATGGGCTCTCAGTCTTCTGCTGATAAAGGCGATAAAAACTTTCTTCTCAGGCTGGTCAACATTTTCCTGGAATAGCATCGCTCCAATCCCAATAAGTGATGCATCCGTCTGTATGATAAACTTCTGGGTATAATCTGGGTATCCCAGTTTCACATATTCCAAAAGCATTTGTTTTGACCTCACGAATGCTTCCTGACATTGCTCCGTCCAATTCCATCTGCCGCCTTTCTTCAATAGGTCCTGCAGTGGTGCTACTGTCGCAGTATAGTTTGGGCAGTGGTTCGAAAAGAATCCAATTACTCCCAAATACTGTCGGACGTGCTTAACTTTCGTGGGTCGAGGGAAATTCCGAATTACCTCCAATTTATCTGGGTTAGGCTTCACTCCATTTGCATCAATAACATGCCCTAGGAATTTAACTTCCCTCTGACAGAAGTGCGATTTCTTGATATTGACCTTAAAGTTCGCTTCTCGAAGGTCATCTAGCAACTTCTTCAGGTCTCTCATGTGCTCCTCCAGAGATTCTGATGTGAGTAGAATGTCGTCTACATATCTGATGGTACTCTCTTTAACCTCATCTGATAGATTGCGATCTAACGCTCTTATCAGGGCTGAACCAGCTGTTTTCAACCCAAAAGGTAGCCTTAAAAATGTGAATGTATGTTGATCAAACATGAATCCTGTCAACAGACTAGTTTTCTTCTCTAATTCAAGATGGTGGAAACTGGATGTGATATCCAAGTTTGAGAATATAGTTTTCCCTCTAAACTTCCTGAGGATCTCTTTAATAGGTGGCACTTGGTCAAATTCCGGAATAACTCTCAAATTTAAGCGTCTCAGGTCCAAGCAGACTCTGACAGATCCGTCTGTCTTTGGTACAATTACCAATGGACTTACATAAGGCGTAGGTGTTTTCTCAATAACGCCGGCCTCCAACATCTCCTGAATTGCCTCTTTCACTTTAGCATAATGCTTTTCAGCTATAGGGTAGGGTTTCTGCCTAAATGGTGTCCAATCACTGACTTGAAAAGCATAAGTGAAGTTCTTTATCCGACCAGGTCTCGAATCAAAGACTTCCTTCTGTTCCAGCAATAACTGCTTTAAATTTTCCTTCTCTTTTAGCCCAATTTTCGCTTCTTCTAGCTTCTCCGAAATGTATTCTTCCAATTTGGGTTCCAGATCTTTTTCCAAGTCTGTGGCTAGTGTTTTGAGCTCCGCTTCTAACTGCTCAATAGCTAACACTTCTTCATCAGCCACATCTCTGTATGTATGCCATACTTGTTCCCTGGATCCTGGTTCAATTTCATTGAGTGCGACCTCTAAGCCTTCAGCTTCTTCATTCACATGGAACATAACCCTGTCCTGTGCTAGGTCAATTATCACTCTGTATTCCCTTATAAACTCTGCCCCAATAAGTAGGTTATAAGGTAGTTTGTTTACTAACAGGAAACTCTGTGAGAAAATAGAGCCTCCTATCTGTAAATCTAGGAATACCTGGTATTTACATATCATTGTTCTGTCTGGAATTACCCCTTTAATTTTTACACTGGAGATCGGTATCTTCAAAATGTTCTCTCTCCGGGCTATTTCATTATATAGAGCTTGTGTCATCAGGCTCACTGTTGATCCTGTGTCTAGCAGACTTCTGACTTTTAATCCTGCCACTCTCACAATTATAATAGGCAATTCTCTCTTGACCATGACCTGTGGTCCTCCTGTATCCTCAATCAATTCTTCTGGTTTGGCTATCCAATTGATGATGTTAATAGACTTCCATCCATCAGTCTCGAGCTCTTCTAATTTTGGCGTTTTTTTTTTTTTTTTCTTCAGCGCCCGCCCCTTTGGAGTTCCTTCTCTCCTGTTCGCTGCGCTGTAGTTCCAAACTCGTAGCTCCATCTCCATATCTGTCTGGCGATGTCCTGTTCTGCATGACTTCTTGCCAGCGGACTTGTGATTTCTGGGGCTCATCTCCCCTTTCTTCGAGGTATCGCAAAGAAGCATGATATCGCTCTTCTGCCTCGTCATCGAAGTTATTTCTTCTCTCTTGGGGTCTCCAATTTCTATTATTGCCTTCCTGGCCATTATTACCTCCATTGTTATGGTATGGTTTGCCCCTGTTATTGTGTTTATTCCACGAACTTCGACCTCTTCCTGCTTTATTAGCATTTCCTTTGTACCTTGACTGCCATTTTCTGGGTTCCTGCTCCCATTGCCGTCCATAGGAATCTAAAGTTTCTGTGCTCGTGGCCTTGTTGTTCCTTGGAGCTTGCGGTTGGTCAGTCTGTGTGTTGGTCACGTGGACTTGTTCCACGGTTCGACTCTGACGCATAGTATTTGCTGTGGTGAGGTCCAGTTGCCTTAGAACTGTCTCCATTTCCATAGCCGTTTTCGCATTAGCCGAGATTAGTAGCCTTTGGATCTCGTATGGAAGCTGTTTGGCGATAGCAATGCATAGCTCCAGTTCACTAGGTTTTTGATCCAGCTCTTTAAAACGACACATCTGCGATATGAAGAATTCTGCGTACTTCGTCGGGTTGTTCGTGCTGTACTTTTTGGCATACAAATCCAGCCGTAAATTCTGCTGAGTCGCGGCGTCCCAATATCTCTTCAAGAATGCCTCGCGGAATTCCTCAACAGTATCAAAAGTGTAACGGAAGCTGCGAAACCATAATGCGCACTCCCCCTCTGTTAACTTCTCTATAGCACGTAGCCTACGCTCCTGCGGTATTCGTGCATCATTGAGATATTCAGTCACTTCCTTTAACCAATATTTTGGTGTCATACTACAGTGACTACCTGAAAACTTCCTAGGTTTTTCTTCGCTTGCCCTAATGACGTTTATCACCTGGGTGTGCATCGCATTTTCATGTGGCGTCGATGCCGCAATTGGTACACCTGGCGTTATGTAAGGACTTTCTCCTGCGCCTGTAGCATTCCTGCTTATAGGTTGGGTTTCTAAGTCTGCCCACCTTGTTTTTCTTATATCCTCTATGCTGCCTTCACTTGACTTAGGATATTTCAGAAGTGTCTCCTCCTGTGCTATTATCCTAGTCTCCATTTGGTTATGGCGCATTTCTGCTCTTTCTAGGCGAGTAATTACTTCTTTTTCTATTCTTGTAAGCCTATCTCGGTTTTCCTCGGCTACTTGAAAAATTTTCACCTTGTCTTCTTTCAGACTTTGTTTGATATGGGATATTTCATCCTCTACGTCCTCTTTAATTTGAGCAAGGGTCTTGTCGCTTGCCTCTGTTTTCTGGCCTTCTCTTATTTCGAGTTCTTCTCTCAGACCTTTAATTTCATCTTGAATGTGTCCATTGACTTTAGACAATTCATTCCGGACCTTGGTGATCTCGCCTCTATTTTCCTCTTGTCTTTTATTGACTATGACAATATCACTCTGAACTTGGTCCAGTTCTTTATGAACTTTACCCATCTGACTTTTCACGTTGCCTACCAGCTCCTTACTTTCCTGAGCGATAGCCTTAATTTCGCCTATTTCCTGGCATTGACCTAATATATTCTGGTCCTGTTTCTTGAGGTCACCGTTAATTGCTCTAGCGTAGCTTTTCAATTTCTGGTCCCATTTGGAGTCGTTCTCCTCTAATCTCTGGTCTACTGTTTTCGTAAACTCTGCGAACTGTTTCGCTTGGCGTTCGAGATTCGCCTCATTTTGGATCTGAATATCCTTAATATCGTTAGACAACGCCTCTAATTTACTGTTGGTTTGCTCCTGAGCATGCCTACACGCTTGCAAATTACCCTCAAGTTTGGCTTCTATGGCCTCGAAACGTTTATCAGTATTTACCTGCATTTCCGATACAATGCTTACAACAGTATCTGTTACTTCGGTCTTAATGACTTCTTGCATTTGACCTAACTTATTGTTTAATTCATCTTTATATTCAACTTTATTTGCCTCTAAACGGTTGTTTATTTCAACCTGAGTTGCATTAATTGCCTCCTGATTGGCATCTAACCGAGCATTTATTTCTCTCTGGTTCTCATCTAACCGAGTGTTTATACTATCCTGGAACGCCTTGGTTTCCAGTTTACTCTGCTCATGAGCAGCATCAAAATGTTGTTTCAGTCCTGCAATAACTTGCAAGATCTCCTCCGTACCTGACATTTTACAATAACACACTTAAATATGCAGGCAGGCTTCCTGGAAAAATATGTGGATACGTTTCGAAGAGAAACATCAAACACTGCACACATATTGTGAAGTCGCACAAAACCTGATAATATTATGGTAGATTGTGGATTGGGTATGTAACGCTAGTACCCTTAGGCCATTCTCTTCTCAATAGAGAGATTCTGCGTTACCTCAAAAAGCCTACTGAATTCAAAAATCACTCAAACACAGTTTGAGGCAAAACAATTACTATGGTTTTCCCCATGAAATACCATAAAAAAATCTATGGGTTTTCCCTAAATCCCATAAGTTCCACGTATTCTGGGCGCCATGATAAATGAATAGTGATATGCACAATCTATCGTTGCCCGGTTCGTGCAATGCCAAAATCGCTCATATTGCACTGACGCAGGCGGTTCCATAACGAGTTAATACCGCCCCACGTTGCTTGGGCCATGATAAATTAATAGAGCTCTTAAAGTCTACAGGTATCTATCAAAATTTATATATACGTATCGGAACTTAGCTATGGATTAGGAGCGGTCACACCCTACTTCGTTAATTCTTACTTTAATAGAGTTGTGTGCATTAAATCTGACCGACTTTAGTCGTACCTTTAGCTCAAATCACAGTATAGGACATCAATTCCCATGTACCCATGTGAGTAATCTCGGTGGATAATATGCATCTGCCTCCAACTAGCATCAGCTCTCAGGCGTGTACGGTAACCCCAATTTTGCAGTGCATATTTTGGATTTGAGGCTAAAAGGTATCAACTCTACAATGATAAGGCACAACTCTATTCTAAAACTTTAATCCAGTAAAATAAATCATGGCTTCAAACACAAAACAATACCCAAAAAGCATAAAATAAAAGCAAACAAAATTTTTACTTCCACAATCCACAAGTAAACAAAATAAAAAAAAATCACAACAAAGTCATACCTAGCCATAAGGCTTTACCCTTCTGTGAACTTCACAAGGATATACTAGTGCGCTGATGCACCTACGACTTCAAAACAAACTGTACATTAACATAATAGTCATACAATGTGACTTCTTTAATATTACAACAAGGATTATTCCTTAAAACTCTTTATGTTAAACAATTATGTGTGCCGTGCGTGTTTTAATATTTTTCTTCTCACCAATGAAATGCTTTGCATGCATTTACCTATTTGGACGTTGCACCAAAATCAACGTGCAACTCCATAATTATGTAAGCTACCCCCTACACATCCTCCAATTATATGGTTTCACCGCATGCTGTCTGTGATTCCTAGATAAAACGTTACGTTATAGCTTATGTCGGACTGTACGATAGACTACCTCGCGCTCATGGCGATTGGCATCTAGTAACCAACTACATGACTTGGCTCCAGTGACAGTACAAATATATCATGTAACTATTCGTCAGATAGCTAGAACAATGAACCATCAGGATGAACTATAATTATCCATGTGTTCACAAACCACATGGCTATAATACACAACATAACAATCTTGCATTATATGTCATTTTAACAAGGTCTAGAATCTCTTCCCTTTGTAACTCGCCTGAGCGGCCCGAGTGGTTGGCACCGACCCTTGGCTAAGGAAGTCGCTACACAATAGAAAGTGGAATGGGTCGTTTCACCAATTATTTCGACCTTTCTAAAAGTTTGAAAGCTTCCCTCTCTCTAAGCAGTGGAGATTTACAAGACAAATACTGTGTCCTGACCGACACATATGTTCCCAAAGGATCTTAATTGACTATTATGCCAACAGGTATTGAATGAGCTTTTGTAATTATTCCTACGTCGAGGATAATGATTAATTAATGGCCTCACATGGGTCCATTCAACATAAAGGTTCGGGGTTCGCAATGCATGAGCCTGGCGGTTGACCGATGTCTCAAGTACAATATAGGCGCAGGAAACCACTGTCGCCATGAGTTTTCGCTGCCCACGAGCGTAAATAACTCATCATAAGTTCTCGGGAAATCATAGAGCTGCGAGGTGTCCTTGTTTCCTCGACTCTTATAAAGATTCCAATCCGGAACACATTTCAATCCTTTCTTCAGAGTTAGGGTCCATTCACTAGAACTCTGGAATAAATAATATCTCCAACAATGTCCACGACATAGGAGAATTCATACGTAGAATAGACTATCTGGCCCCTAATGCTCCATGCTACGACACTCCGACCTACAATATTAAGAGAAATCTAACATTTACTCTATAAGCTTCTCAATTAAGCTGCAAATTCAATCCACTAAAAGCTCTTTCATTACTGGTATCATTATTGAATATATGCAATATTCTGATATAAACTTCTTTCCATAATTACTGAAATGTAATCTCACTGTAACATCTTCCTGCTTAGATTGATAAGCCTTGCAATTAGCGTTAATAATTCTCGCTTACAACATTTATTTGTTTCCTGATGTGTTCATTCATACTCTTAATAACCATTATTATTATTATCATCATTTCTCACTGACATAAATGACCAAAATCATTATTTATTATTATTATTATAAATCTCATTGACATAAATGACCAAAATCATCATTTATTATTATTCTCACATAAATTACCAAAATTTCCGACATAGCTAGACGTTTTAAACTCGAACAATCGCGTTCGTTGCATTTTCATAACTGATTGCCATTCTTAATTCATAGTGGGAATAATTACTCCACTTAATGATGCAAATTAACATTTCAACTCTATCAAAATCAACTCAATACTGATTAAACATGGAGGATCAGCCTCCTAACTGATTTTTACTGGCATCTATAAGGAATTCACAATATCTTTACGGAATCACAGACATGCATCGGTCCATACTTCTACATAATCAGAACCATAATTTGTGGGGTACTTACATCTCTATAGGCATCTAAGGTGGCTCCGACCAATCATATTCTTCCATGTCGCCCGCCATAATGGGTTTAACGCGACATATTTCTCTTGTTTACACACATTTGATTACACATAATTTCTATCACCAACACGACACGTTGCATACCTTTCAGGAAGTTATCACTCCCCAAACCAGTGAAACACTTCATCAAACACTACTTTAAATGATATTTTTACATATACATTACACTGAACACTCGTCACTTTATACACACTTCAATGCTGAAATTCCCTAGCAGAGATCGAAATTGCAGGTGTCGACGGCATCTTACGTTATCAACTCCTGATTGAAAGTCTGGTTATCTGCTCTCGGAACTCTCCAACAGTTTTATGACGATCATTACTCCTACAGTGAGCGTCCTGCGTTACATCAATACGCTGGCTCCCAAACATGAGCGTTAACATCTGGTACTCTCATGGCAATACCAAACACTTAGTAGAGTTTCTTTAGCGCATTCTATCGTAGTTACACATATACGATTGGTTAATACTATACACACTGCGCTTAATAAAGTTCAACACTTTCACAAATAATTATATACAATAGTTCTACCGTTAGTCTATACGGTGCTTCGTAACTGAACACGTCATAGTTCGTGCTGCTGATTATGCCTGTATCACGACTATTATTCATACAAGCATGTTTACTGTTTCTTTTACACATACCAGTCTTTGTTCGGCGTCCTGATGAATAGAATCGTCATGCGTTTTGCCTTGACGAACTTGCTTCAACCTGGCTGTAGCTGACTGAAGTTCCACTCGAAGACTGCACGTAACTTATTTGAAGACTTCTGTCTGCGGCTTACACGCTGTCTCGTACTGCTGCATAATTGCTGCATACTGATTGCAACTTATTGCCATTGTGCTACAATTGACAATTGAGTAAGACTGTAACTGGCTGTAACTGCGCTTGGCGGCATGTAGACTGAACTTGGCTGCGTAACAAGTGAGCTTCAAGTGAGTAACAACTGAGCTAGAACAGAGGTTCAACTGAGTAACAACTGAGTTAGAACAGAGAGCTCCTCCTGGGGTCTACTCCCTTATATCGGATTTCCACAGAAAGTAGAGCAACATCTTCCCGCGTAATCTTGGCTCCTCTCACAGCATGATTCAGGTCTTCAAACCATGATCATTGTGTTCCTCTCTCTTCACAGGTCCCAAAACTATCTGTGTGCAAAGGAATCGCTCGTTCAATTAATTAATATTAATTCCTTTCTCCATGGCGTGGGACGCTACCTAATCGGGAAATCCCCGGCGACATCTTCACATCCATCCGCGAATAATGGTCGTTTTACAGTCCTTACGCACATCATTAAATATGCACCAATTTCGCCGGTAAAAGACTCTAAAATTATCTTCTTGCCAAAATATTCACCTGTGTGCAACTCTCATCTCGATTCGTTACTCCAATCACGAGTAATCAATGATTTTTCTGGGCATTTCTCCGCCCCTACTCCAAATCTATTCTCCGTCGGGGAATAACTATGTCATTATTCAGGCCTCTCCCCTGCTCCAGACGACATAATGGGGTGACAGAGATGGACGTGGCTCCACTGGGACCAACCCACAATTCTGGGCCGATTAGTAAATGTCAGCTCTGCCCTCCTCTCTGCTTCAAACCTCCAATAGCTTACACCAAATCGTCTTATAATGATATAATCTGCTCATTATTTCCTACATTATTTTAATAAATAATGCCATTTCATCAAAAATCACACCAGTGATTAAATATACATTTCTTTCGAGGGGTTTTTACCAAGAAACTCCCTGTACAGATCTCTGGTTCGCTTCCTGGCGGAACCTTTTTACTGAGACCACAGTCTCTGAGAACCATGTTCGATTCCAGTCAGCATAACCCCATCGGGTTCAGTAGCCCCACCACTTCTGGTGCACCCTAGATAGTGCTACATCCTCAAGGGCTCATGGCTGGTGAATTCGGGAGCTGGCAACCCTGAGGGTTTCCTGAGCTGGGTCCGGTTTTACCCCTTCTTTCCATTGCCTTTGGGACGGACCCTGTCCTCTTTCCGGGAATGGAGTGGTCTGTCCACAATTTCAAGCAGACAGTGTTACTCGCAGGGTACCAAAGGGTAAGTATTTAAATTTTGGTTCTGATCGGTGAAACGGTGTAGATTTGTGCCAAAGGGCCTACATGCAGGGAATGGGGTGGTCTGTCCGAAATTTTAGGTGGACAGTGATATTCACAGGGTTACAAAGGGTAAGTATACACATTTTGGTTCTGATCGGTGAAACGGTGTAGATTTGTGCCAAATGGCCTAAATGCAGGGAATTGAGTGGTCTGTCCGAAATTTCAAGCAGGCAGTGTTACTCGCAGAGTTCCAGACGGTAAATAACAAATTTTGGTTGAGATCTGTGAAACGGTGTAGATTTGTGCCAAAGGGCCTAAATGCAGGGAATGGAGTGGTCTGTTCGCAATTTTAAGTGGACAGTGTTATTCACAGGGTACCAAAGGGTAAGTATACAAATTTTGGTTCTGATCGGTGAAACGGTGTAGATTTGAGCCAAAGGGCCTAAATGCAGAGAATGGGGTGGTCTGTCCGAAATTTCAAGTGGACAGGGTTACCCGCAGGGTTGCAAAGGGTAAGTATACAAATTTTGGTTCGGATCGGTGAAACGGTGTAGAAGTTTGCCAAAGGGCCTAAATGCAGGAAATGGGGTGGTCTCTCCGAAATTTTAAGTGGACAGTGTTATTCACAGGGTTACATAGGGTAAGTATACACATTTTGGTTGAGATCGGTGAAACGGTGTAGATTTGGAACACAGGGCCTAAATGCAGGGAAAGGGGTGGTCTGTCGGAAATTTCAAGTGGACAGGGTTACCCGCAGGGTTCCGAAGGGTAAGTATACAAATTTTGATTCAGATCGGTGAAACGGTGTGGATTTGTATACATAACAGACAGACAGACAGACAGACAGACAGACAGACAGACAGACAGACAGACAGACAGACAGACAAACATTGAGCTTTATATATATAGATAGATTTAGACGGTTCTCAATATCTACGAATGTGTTACATCAATTAAACTGAAATTTTGTATGTTGATAGAGACAATTAACATGAGCAGGATATATGAAAATAGGCTGTATAATTCTTCACGGAACTACTTGTTATTTTATGAAAAAATAGGATTATGAGATCACCATTTGGCCGTGTGTGTGTGTCCCCCCTAATAATTCGTAAACAGCTGGAGGGATTAAAATGAAACTCGGTAAGATCATAGCAATCATATCACCATTCCGGCCGACCCCGACCGTGCCCTTAAAATTTTATTGTGTCCCACCAACCCAACATGGTGTCAGTGCGAAATATTTCACCAGAATTCAGTATCTCTGAAACTATTACCGATATCACCCTGAAATTGTGTACGGTGATAAAGAGCACTACTAGAACTTGAGACTTTCAAAAACCTGGTAACTACGACACCAAGCGAATTTGAGACTTTAAATAGACTTTTCTCGCGATTTAACCATCCAAACGTAATGAAACTTGGTACAGAAAATGTTTAAACACATTGTATTGTACTGGAGTCAATTGTTTGCATTACCTCAAAATGGTGGCTGTGCGAAATATTTCACTGACATTCTATATCTCCAAAACTATCACAGATATCACCCTGAAATTTTATACGGTGATAAAGGGTACTGATATAAGTTTATCTATGTAACTTTCATAAACCTGTAAAGTACGAAAGAAACATGGCGGCCAAGCGAAATTGAAACATTTGAATAGACTTTTCTCGAGATTTAACCATCTGAGCGCAGTGAAATATGGTAGAGTAAATGATTATACGTAATGTAATTCACTGGCATATAATTTAGTTCAATTGTTTACATAACCTCAAGATGTCGGCTGTGCGGAATTTCAAAACTAAGCTTTTATTTCTTGTGTCGTAATCATGCGATCGAAGTGAAAGTTTGAATTATGTAGCTACGGAATAATTTTCCTTTAATGATACATAACTCTATGGCCTATACATATATCAATCCAAAATGGCTAGCATCCGAAATATTTAGACACGTTTCTCAATATCTACGAATCTATCACAACCTTCAAACTGAAATTTTGTATGTATATAGAGGCAATTCACATGAGTAGGATATATGAAAATAGGCTGTATAGTTCTTCACGGAACTACTTGTTATTAAACATGTGTTTCTTAATTTTCGGTCCCCCTAGACTATTTTGTATTGCATCTGGCTCTGTCCCTAACACGCTTGCCCATGTCTGGTGTACAGTGTCCACACTTCTACTAGCAACATGAGCACATGTCACCACGGAGAGGAGAACGATGTTTGAAAATACTGCAGCTGATTCATATCCTATCCGCATCATTGTACTAGTCAACAGTACAAACTGACATGTAAACACAAAAACACAGTTCTGGACCTTTAGACAAGAGGAACTCAATATTGAAATCATCCTTTAATGCCATAGATAGAGCCCTGCACGGATAAATTAAAGGTTATCCGCATCCGCCCCACATCCGCATGACTTTTTCCGCATTCGCACGTTTGTTAACTGAATCTACTGGCATTAAAATAATTTTTAATTAGATAAAGCATAAATTACTATAGCGACATATTTAGAAATTTGAGGTAAAAGTCGTTCCCCTAAGCTATGTATGTCATGTAGCCTACTATGATTAAAATGAATGTTACACAGCCAGAATTGCAACCCATTCCTGTTCGGAGAGCTAATTATGCTTAATTACATAATTTGATTGAGATTAGCTTAAGCAATCATCTTACATTATTTTGTAATGAAAGAAACATTGCGGAAAAATATGATAGTATCAGTAACATCCGGGTTCTAATAATGATAATCTTAAAACTATCTGCAAATTTTCTTCAAACATTATCCGCTATCCGCACAACCATGCAAACTATATCCGCATGGCGAAAAATGTTGCGAATATCCGCGGGTTTATCCGCGGATATCCGCATCCGCGCAGGGCATTAGCCATAGACTAGACCTTCCTATAACACTATTCCTTTAAGGGGATATAGACTTGGGAATTTACATACATCTCCACATTTTCAAACGTAAAGGACACACCATACTTTTCTTACGAGGTGCGTTGCCCCCACGATGACAAGCGGTAGACTGATAAATGTTCACCCGAAACTTAACCACATCCAGTCGATTAGATAAGCAGGATTAGGGGCTGATAACCTAGAAGTTAGGCCCCTTAAATCAAGAATTATCATCATCATCATCGTCAGATAAGCAGTTCACCTTTTCTATCACTACGGGCGCTAGTGTGAGTCAATTCAGAGTTTCACTTAGTCCTTAGAACTACTTCGAGTGTGAAGATTTTCCAAACATCAATAAATGCCTGAGGGTATTGAGATGTTTTTTTGAAGACCAAACAGATGGAAGTCGCAGGGTGACAAGTCTGGGCCGTAGGGCGGTTGCTCAAGTTGCTCCCACTTGAACGCGGCCAATACAATTTGTGTGACATTAGAGACGTGAGGGCGAGCGTTATCATGGAGCAGAATCACTCCCTTCGTGAGCAGTCCTGGCCGTTTGTTCTTGATGGACTTGCGTAGGCTACGGAGAGTCGCACAATACACGTCACTGTTAATGGTTCGTCTCAAGGGAAAACTTTTCCAATCGGTCGACGAACTAAAGGACACCGTACAGGATTGGCTCCTGTCACAACCGCAAGACTTCTGGGAACAGGGAATCCTGCGGCTAGTGAAGCAATGGGACACCTGTGCACAGGCCTGTGGTGATTACTTTTGAAATTTCCCCCAGGGGCTCACATCTTGTGGGACGTGGCTTGGCGACCACGGGACCCCAGCTGAGTCCGGCATTGCTTCCACTTACTTGTGCCGGGCTCCTCTCCGTCTTCTTTCCTGTCGTCCTCCCTTGGTCAACTCATGTTCTTTTTCGACCCCGACGGTATGAGGGTATCCGAGACCTAGAGAGTCTTTCACTTTCCCACCTTAATTGGCCCTTGTCTCATCTTTCCTGACCCTCCTTCTTCGAGAGTCAGAACTCTTGTATTCTTTTCATTATATTTGCTTTTCTCTTTAAGATTTGGTAGCATGCTGAGTTTCTATGCCCAAGATAGTGGGTTCAAACCCGGTCGAAGCCGTCGAATTTTTTAAGAGCGTTAACAATCCCTCAGTATGCCTTCCTTCGGAGGGGAAGTAAAGCCGGCGGTCCCGTGTCATAGATTTATGGCATGTTAAAGAACCTTCCACTAATTACACCTGTGTGAAGCTAAATTGTATAGGTTGGGAAGGTAAACAACGCTCTTAGGATTCTACGTTCGTTGCCAAGAGCCGAGTGCGGTGGCGTCTAGTAGCTAAGTTCTGAACTAGGCCTAGTAGTCGTTGACGGTGGCGTTTGGCGGCAAAAGTAGGAACTATTTGAAAAATTCAAAGTTGCAGCCCTTACTTGAATTAAGAAACAGATACACACACTAATACATCCATCAAAATTAACACCGGATATCAGACAGATTTTACACACACCCAAAGTACACGGGGCTACATGACCGCGTTGTCGCAGCCCCTAATCTGAGGAACCAACCAACCAACCAACCAACCATCTCTTTAAGATTCCCGCACTGTTTTGTTGCTTGGGTCCCCGTGTATCTAAATTCCCTTTGGCGTTTTTTTTAGCACTACATTTTGTAGGTATTTTAAATCTACGTTCCATTTTATGAGTTTTTTTCAATCTAAATTGCATTTCGCGATTGTTTTTAACCTCAATTGCATTTTGTAAGGATTGACAATCTAAATTGCTTTTTATTAAGTCTTTCAATATAGGAGCAGGGCATTTTAGTGAGTATTTTGAATTTCAATTGCATTATGTTGGTATTATGAATCTAAATTTCATTTTGTCAAGTATTTTCATTCTAAATTGCATTTTGTAAGTATTGCCAATCCAAAAGAGTAGTTTGAATCTACCGTACATTTTTTAAGCATTTTAAATTTCAATTGCATTTTGTAAGTATTTTGAATTTCAATTGCACTTTGTGAATATTTTGGATTGGAAATGGGATCTTTCCATCTGAATTGCATTGTTTATTTTCAGTTTCAATTCCATTTTGCAAGTATTTTGAACCTCAATTGCATTTTGTACGTATTTTCGATCTCATTTGTATTTTGTAAATATTTTGATTTTCAATTGCATTTTGTAAGTATTTTGACTCTACATTGCAGTATGTATGTATTTTGAACCTAGCTTACATTTTATGCGTATTTTTCAATCTATTCCTTCTGTGAATCTTTTCGTTCTAAATTCCCTTTTGTAAGAACATTTTGTGAGTTGTTTCAATCTGAGTTCCTTTTTGTAAGTATTTTCCGTCTCACTTAATTTTCGTTCTGGTTTCCAATTCATTGTCATTTTCGCTATCACCCAGATCATTAGGGGCCGATAACCTAGATGTTAGGCCCCTTAAAACAACAATTATCATAATCACAACTTTTGAAATTGTACCCACAGTACAGTTTCGTACCATTTCATTTTGGACACCCCTCTTACATTCCATCCCTCTATTGCATGCTGCCTATATCATTCATGCATTTCAAAATATATTTAATTCCATATTTACTATTGGTTTACGCATTATTGATATAAATACTGCGGATATCGGCTCTGTTTGAAATAATTTTGTGACCATTAAAACACGTTATTGCGTAGTGCTTATCGCTGAAACATAGTTGCATAATATTCCTGTGATATTACGTTCATATTAGCGTTTATCTGACTAGTATGAAGTCATTAGTGGTATGTTAATGGATTTTACATGTTTTCCACCCTAAATTGAAATGTTTTGGAAACCATATAGTGTGCAATGAATTTCATACAAACTCTACGGCTGCATTTTGTGATATTCTGTGTATCGCCATGAGACCCAGTTCAAACAAAACCTCTCAGATAATAGTTCATAACTGTGGTGTGAATGAAATGGAAACTGTATTGGCAAATTTATAAAAAGGTCACCGTAATCTATTTAGATCGTAGGATTTCTCGTCCGGTGACTAGTTTATTATCTAGGCTTTTAAAATGGTGCCACGTCGTGTGTTTGTAATTGTAAAACAAGTCTACATTGGTTGGTAATTTTAAGACAAATTTCAACATTGAGATACTACTGGCATACACATGTACTGCTCGGGTCTAAGCTGCGTGGACCTGAGAGGATTGTGCATCGCAGACTATTAGTAGTGGTGGTGACGAGTTATGAGGTTTCTCGGTCCTTGTGTTGTAACAGCAGCAAATACATTCGTCGGCGACTCACTCACTCTTTCCCAACGCCACACTGGTTTCAGAAAAGACCCTCTGTTAGCAGTTTTCTAATAGACGAATATGTCAGGTACACGGCGGGCTGTCGACAGGCTTGTCAATTCTCGCCTGCTCCTACCCTGCCTCTGCCCTTCATCCCGCAAGTTCACCGAGCATGGAACCGAGCAGTAATGCCTGTTCCGATTCAACACGGAACAATAAAATGGGTTGCCTACCCACCCGCAATCGGCTTGAAATTTTCTCGCAGCGCGCTAGCGACGGGGCCGAGTTCGATTTCAATAATTGTCGCCTTCTTATGCAGCATTGCAAAGTATTTTGCTCCTTCAAAATATGCCGCGTCGAAGACTGATTACAATTTTGTAACACATCATTTTCAAATTGTATCTCGTTTGTGGTATTGGGTTAAAAAGCAATAAATTGTGTTGTAAATAAAATACAACACAAAAATACATTGTGTTCTAATAAACTATGTTGTATAATAAAATTTTATTTCATACAAACGCTCTGAAAAAGCCATTAACAGAAGCGTAAAATAACAAGTTCTGATACAGAAATCGTTCAAACATATTGTGAAGCCAATGTAAATATAATTTGAAAGAGCGAAATACTTTGCAATGCTGCATAAGAAGGCGGCAATCAGTGAAATCGAACTCAGCCCCTTCGCTAGCGTGCTGCGAGCAGATTTCAAGCTGATTGTGGGTGGGTAGGCAACCCATTTTACATTTCCGTGTTGAATCGGATCAGGCTGTACATAATAATACATACATTATATGTAAGTGTTAATCAATTCATTCCGGGAAACTCAATGCTCACGTGATGCAAGATCCTGTAAACTAAAAGCGATTATAATCCGTCAGATTTTTGGTATTAAAACTTACATCGTTTGCTCTGTAGTGCATTTCTCTAGGTCTCTACGACGTGATTAAATATCCCTGTATGCCAATTGTTCATGGTTTAGAACAGAGGCGCCCGTCCTTTGAACGCTCGGCGTGCTAGCTACGCTGCACCGCGCATGTTTTAGCTTCGATTCTATCATATATGAACCAATGAAACGTTTTGCATGACAACTATCTTATGTGTAGAGTAAATATGCAATTTTTGTAACTGTCGTCAGCACAGTTAAGCATTAAAACAATTCTAAATAGCGACTGTAAAGCCGTTGGGTGTCACCGCTTCCCTGATAAGTGTAGTCTATCATTTATTAACATATTGTTGCTCTGTTTGTTGGAGGTTACTTTGTAAGGTAACAGCTACTATACTGACAGATGATAAATCAAGATTCTTTTTTGGGAGGGGGGGGGGGAGGTTTTTATCACAATCAACCATACAACCAAGGTCAGTTTAGTAGACCCTATAAATAAGAACGCGACAGAAAATATGTATTGTAGTACACCTTTACTTTAGGAGTTAAAGGGAACAGGTTTGAGAAATACAGTTTTGAGAAAATGAACGGAAAGGTTCTTGACTCCTTAAATAGCCTAGGTGTGCAATATGTGCCTTTTAAAATAATAACTCCTGAAAAAATGCAGATATTTATGAAATAATAATATTAATAATAATAATTTCGTACGGCCTCGGGCGCCGGGTGCAAGCTGTGTTATTTGACACCCAGAGAACAGCTTGCATGTCGAATTTATTTGTTCCTTGAAGCACTAAGAAAAATCAAGGAGGTTAGATATATAAGCTCCTTGGCACTATAGCGCTTTCTAGTAGAGAAATGAGGAACTTTGTGTTGGCGGAAAATCCCGATATTAATTTTGCCATTTTGAACACGGCCTACTGAATTCAAATGGGTTCTTTGACATGCCAACAACGTATGACATGCGTGTCGTAATTTTTGCCGCCTTTCAAAAATTACTTACCACGGCCAAGAGCGAACCTACAAGCTTGGGGTTAGTAATCTGACACGATAACCACTCACCCACCGTGGCAAGCTATTTATGAAATTATACCACCATTATAAACCGGAAGAGTAGGGTTATATTAAAAAAGAACATATTTTCACGGAGTTAGGCTATAGGTTTACTGACGCCCTTAAACAAATGTAACAATTAACATCATCACAAGCATTACTAAGAAGTGAAAAGTCGAGGTTTTTAGCCTATTTTCAATTTTGAAAAAAATAGGCTTATGAGATCACATTTTGTCCGTGTGTGTGTGTGTGTGTGTGTGTGTGAGGTGTGAGTGTGTGTCCCCCTAATAACTTCTAAACGGCTGGAGCGATTTCAATGAAACAAGGTAAGTTCATAGCACTATTCGGTCGACCCTGACCGTGCCCTTCAAATTTTGTTACGTCCCACCAATCAAACATGGCGGCTGTGCGAAATATTTCACCAGCATTCAATATCTCCAAACCTATTACCGATATCACCCTGGAATTTGTTACGGTGATAAAGGGAACTACTAGAAGTTCACCTATGTGACCTTTGAAAAACTGGTAACTACAAAACCAACATGGCGGCCACGCGAATTTGCGACTTTTAAATAGACGTTTCTCGCGATTTAACCAACCAAACGCAATAACACTTGGTAAAGTATATGTTTATACACATTGTAATGTACCGACATCTAACTTCGTTCAATTGTTTACATAACCACAAGATGGTGGATGTGCGAAGTCTTCCACCGTCATTCTGTATCTCTCAAACTTTTAGCGGTATCACCCTGAAATTTTGTACGGAGATAAAGGGCACTACTAGAAGGTCATCTATAAGACTTTCAAAAACCGGTTAGCTACAAAACGAACATGGCGGCCAAGAGAATTTGAACATTTTAAATAGACTTTTCTCGCGATTTGATGTTCCAAACGCAATGAAATTTGGTACAGGAAATGTTTATACACATTGTAATGCACTGGTATCTAATTTAGTTCAATTGTTTCCATAACCTCAAGATGGCGGCTGTGTGAATTTTAAAATCTCCTTGTTACTTCTTGTGTCCTAATCCTGGGATTGAAGTTTGAATGCTACATGTACACAATAATCTTCATGTAACAGTACATAACTCTAGAACCTACATATATAAAATCCAACATTGCGACCATCCGAAATATATACTCGGTTCTCAATATCTACGAATCTATTACAGCAATCAAACTGAAATTTTGTATGTTGATAGTGGCAATTAACATAAGTAGGATATATGAAAATAGGCTGTATAGTTCTTCACGGAACTATTTGTTTATTGTGTGATTGAACTTCTTATTCCTAGACCTTCTTGAATGTTGTAGAGCAAGAGAGATTCGTTTCACTTGCTGAGAATACCTGTGGTGGTAACAGGTGGGGCAGACGGCCGGCGCTCCAAACAAACAATACACATCCCAGGAGAACATGTGAACCGACCAGGCTTGTACACAATGGTCACAAAGTAGGCGTACCCTGCTTTATATTCCCCAAGGGGCTCACTGCTAGTGGGAAGTGGGTTGGCGAGCACTGGGCCTCGGTTGACCACGGCAGTGTTTCCACCTACTCGTGCTCTGTTCCTCCCTTGCGTCATGCCTCTTGACTTTCTCTAGTTAACTATCTCTACCAACTCAGCGAGGGATCCCACCTGTACCGCCTCTACGGTCAGTGTCCTGGAGCTTGACATCGGGTCGGGAGCTAAAACTGGGGAGGAGGGACTAACACCTCGTCCAGGCGGCCTCTCATGCAAAACGAACAGGGGGCCTCATGAAGGTTGCACAGTGTGTAAAATATCGGAATCTAGGGGTACAAAATTATTTTTAAGTTCTAATCATGAATTTAGAGTGAAAGCAACGTATATAATTTGTTTACTTCATAATAAACATCAGTTAAGACCTTTTTAAGCTACGCCTACACATGCAAGAAATTGTCTATGACTAGGAGTTGGATAGAGCATTCAGTTATCTCTTCAGAACAATTTTCTACCCCTAATTTACTTTTAACAAAGTCACAAAGTTTCACTTTTGACATAATCGTCGAACCCGGTGCTTCAAATAGTTGTAAACGTGTGAGAAATGGTTACGCGGCATCTTCTAAAACGTAAAATAACTAACTAAGTTGCAAAAAGATGCAAAATATCTTATAACAGGCGTAAACTACAAGAATGTATCTACATTTTAACATTAAGTAAAATGTGACGCAGAATGACGCGACATACTAAAAATCTAAGTGAAAATATAATTTTAAAAATAATAGTCAAATATTATATAATTCAAATATTGCTAAAATTACGTAACAATTACGCCCATTAACAACTGAAACACGTTACAGAGATCATACCTTCAGCTGCAAGTTCCATCTTAAAGCATCACACTAACCACAAAGGCGACCAAACCACAGCCACTTACATTCACCCTCCAATTCAGACTGCTCGAACAGAAGTGACAGATTTACACTAAATTGCGTTTATATCCCAGAATAGGGAGCGGCAATTATATGAGAATGCTGTAGAAGTAATAAATTTTGATTTTTAATTATGAAAATAAATAGTTTTGTCCTCCTAGATTTCAATTTTAACCCATTGTGCGGCGTGATGGTGCAGTGGTCAAACTGCTTGCCTCCCACCACCGGGTATGATTCCTGACTCTGTCAAGGAATTTAATTCAGGTCTGAGCGTAGGAACTGGTTACACATACCCTCATGAGGCGATACGGAGAACGGATAAGTTAGAACTCAGATCAGCTGTCCTTTAAGTGGTTTCCCGATCTATCTCACGGCTAGTCCAATCAAATGCCGGGACACGGCCACATCCTTCAAAATCCTAGCCTCAATTACGAATCACACATACTAAGAGGGCTGTTTTTCTTCAAGTTCCGGTGGACTGTATACAAGTAACAGATTGACATATCAAACTGATTTTACTACTAAATTTTTACTTGTTTTATTCTAATGTCTCAACATAATCGCCAAAACGATTGAAACATTTCAATTCTCGATAAAGGTGAAAATCATTCAGTGCTGGTTTGGAATAAACCGCAGATGATCCAAAACTTAACACATGAATTCTTTGAAAAAGTATATCGTAACGTTGGCACAGTGCGGTCGTGAAAATAAAATAAAAACAAATAGTTCCGTGAAGAACTATACAGCCTATTTTCATATATCCTACTTAAGTTAACTGCCACTATCAACATACAAAATTTCAGTTAGATTGCTGTAATAGATTCGTAGATATCGAGAACCGACTAAATATTGCAGATGGTCACCATGTTGGATTTTTATATATGTAGGTTTTAGAGTTATGTACTGTTACATGAAGATCATTGTGTACGTTTAGTATTCAAACTTCAATCGCATGATTAGGACACAAGAAGTAAAAACGAGATTTTAAAATTTCGCACAGCTGCCATCTTGTGGTTATGGCAACAATTGAGAAAAATTAGATGCCAGTGGATTAACATTTGTATACGGATTTACTGAACCAAGTGTCACTGCACTCGGATGGTTAAATTGCAAGAAATGACCATGTGAATATTTATAGTTCGCGTCGCCGCCATCTTGGATTTGTGATCACCAGGTTATTGAAAGTCCTATAGGTGAACTTATGTTCATAGTCCCTATGAACATTATAGAATTCAGTTTGATTGCTGTAATAGATTCGTAGATATTGAGATCCATCTAAATATTTCGGATGGTCGCCATGTTGGATTGTTATATGTATAGGCCAAAGAGTCATGTACCATTAAAGGAAAATTATTGCGTAGGTTCATTATTCAAACTTTCACATCGATCGCATGATTACGGCACAAGAAATAAAAACTTAATTTTAAAATTCGCACAGCCGCCATCTTGAGGTTATGTAAACAATTGCACTAAATTAGATACCAGTGCATTACAGTGTGTATAAACATTGCCTGTACCAAGTTGCATTGCGTTTGGATCAGTAAATCGCGAGGAAGGTCTATATACAATTTTCAAATACGCTTGGCCGCCATATTCGTTTTGTAGTTAAACGGATTTTGAAAGTCTTATAGATGAACATCCAGTAGTACCCTATATTTCCGTACAAAATTTCAGGGTGATGCCGCAAATAGTTTCAGAGATATAGAATGCCAGTGAAATATTCGCACAACCGCCATCTTGAGGTTATGTAAACAATTGAACGAAGTTAGATATCGGTGCATTACAATGTGTATTAGCATATACTGTACCAAGTTTTATTGCGTTTGGTTGCTTAAATCGCGAGAAACGTCTATATAAAAGTCGCAAATTCGCTTGGCCGCCATGTTGGTTTTGTAGTTACCATGCTTTCAAACGTCACATAGGTGAACTTCTAGTAGTTCCCTTTATCATCGTAAAATATTCCAGGGTGATATCGGTAATAGTTTCGTAGATATTTTATTATAGTGAAATATTTCGAACAGCCGCCATGTTGGATTGGTTAGACGTAACAAAATTTAAAGGGCACGGTCGGGGTCATCCGGAATAGTGCTATGAACTTACCGAGTTTTATTGAAATTGGTCCAGCCGTTTAGAAGTTATTAGGGGGGACTCACACCATCACACACACACACACACACAGACACACGGACAAAAGGTGATCTCATAAGCCATTTTTTAGCCTACTTTCGATTTTTGCAAAAAATTAAAGTAGACTTATGAGATCAACACAGGGCGAAAAAAGTGTGTCTGTCTGTGTGTGTGTATGTGTGTGTGTGAGTCTGTGTGTCTGTGTGTGTGTGTGTGTGTGAGTGTGTGTACTCTGAATGTCTGTCCCCCCTATCAATTCGAACACGGTGAATGCGAATTGAACGAAATTTGGTACAAAGGTAGCACTAGCAAAGGACACCTCAGTGTCATGTTTTATATCGCCGCCATCTTTACTAAAACTGAATGGCGGCCACTCAAACGTTCAAAAACGTAAAATCAAATAACGACTAACCAAATCATCCGATCTCTACCAAATTTGGTAACAACATACCTTCGTATAGGATGCGTCTTGTGACCAAACTACAAGGTCGTCCGCCATACCATTTCAGGATGGCGACCGTGCGAATTATGCAAACTTTATAATCCATATCATGGGACCCACCAGTTGCGATTATCGAGCCGAGAATCGTTTTAACTGTTCTAAAGGAAGAGGCACGTTCGAAATTAAAAGTTTATTTTGTAATACTATAGTGCAGACGTGATTTTAAAAAGCTGAGCTGATTCAGTAATAAGATAAGATGGCAGCGGATATCTTGTGCCTGACTTGTATTTCACTAATTTGAGTATTGAATGCAATATAGCGTACTGATACAAAATAAATAAACTTTGTATGAAATGCTTTATATATAATTAATATACTCCAGTGATGAAATCGTTTAGTATAAATCATTATTTGCTAACAAGTTCTATGTAAGTCATTTTATATAGAACGATATTCGTTGACACAATTAGCTCGATGGTGGAGCGTTAGCCTATAGCTCAAATGCCTATGGTTCAAACCCGATCAGAGCTAGGTTTTTTGCTTGAAATGTTATATGTTTATTGTTTTGTAATGACTCAGATTTTTTAAAATTAAGCGTTATATTGTGCATATTATGGTGTAAAATATATATTTAATTAAAACATAATTCGCCAGCAGATTTACTCGAGACATCTAGCTGCCAAAAAGGTAACATATTAACTTCCAGATTTTATTGAAAAGTTTCTTCTTCTGGCCGCTAGAATGAACTCGCTCTGTTAGGATTATATTGTTCGATATTTCACCACTAGGTGTCACGACTAGTCTACGTGGGGATCCATTGATTACTATACCATTGGCATTCTATGCGCATCGAATTTGAAGAATGACAAGATGATACTACGATACATTTTTACTTTTAATTTTAAAGGGTTTCTAACAGCCTATTTTGCGTTACTTGAAAATGTTATTTGAAGTCAAGAACAAAACGATTTCACATAGTAACTGAATTCAAGCCGTTGGTGTTAGTTCAGTTTATTAATTACTACTTTTATTTCAGGCAAATAGCAATCGAAAATATCCACATAGTTTGTATACACACGTCTCTGTAGGGTCATGGAAAGATTTGTTAATTCAATTAGGGTTGTGAAAGCCATGCACAACCAGACGTGTAAAGACATGCCTCAACTCAAAGTTGGATGTTGCCCACGGCAGGTCGTATATGTATTAATAATAATAATAATAATATTAATAATAATAATGTTATTGGTTTTACATCCCTTTTAACTACTGCTGCTTTTAGAGACACCGGGGTGCCAGAATTTTGGCCCGAAGGGGATCTTTAACGTGCCAGTAAATGTACTGACAAGGCTCCCTCGCATTTGAGCACCCTCAAATGCCAGCTGACTGCGCCAGGATACGAACCTGCAACCTAGGGCCCAGCAAGCGAGAACGTTACCGCTGAGCCACGCAGCCAGTCCGGTCGATTATGTCTCCAGATCCATATCATTCTTGATATACTTCTTATCTTTCTTTCTTTCTTTCTTTCTTCAATGATGGTAGCAGTTTTTATCTAGGTTGTGGCGTTTGGTAGAGGTAAATCGTTTCTAAGGTCTTCAACAAAGAATAGTTCTATTATACTCTTTGATAATAACAACGAGATATAACTATACTCATACATTTAGGAGAAAGTAGGCTATATGTTCTTTACTGAACATCTTGTTTATAAATGAAAATAGGCTAATAAAAGCACTTTCTAATGAAATAATGCAAAACTTTGCATTAATTGAGGCAAAATATGGTATATTGTCCTTGTTATCAGAAATGACCCCCCTTTTTGCACATTCTTTTTTTTAGCCTACTTTCGATTTTTGCAAAAAATGAAAGTAGACTTATGAGATCAACACAGGGCGAAAAAAGTGTGTCTGTCTGTGCGTGTGTATGTGTGTGTGTGAGTCTGTGTGTGTGTATGTGTGTGTGTGAGTGTGTGTACTCTGGATGTCTGTCCCCCCCCCTATCAATTCGAACACGGTGAATGCGAATTGAACGAAATTTGGTACAAAGGTAGCACTAGCAAAGGACACCTCAGTGTCATGTTTTATATCGCCGCCATCTTTACTAAAACTGAATGGCGGCCACTCAAACGTTCAAAACGTAAAATCAAATAACGACTAACCATATCATCCGATCTCTACCAAATTTGGTAACAACATACCTTCGTATAGGATGCGTCTTGTGACCAAACTACAAGGTCGTCCGCCATACCATTTCAGGATGGCGACCGTGCGAATTATGCAAACTTTATAATCCATATCATGGGACCCACCAGTTCCGATTATCGAGCCGAGAATCGTTTCAACTGTTCTAAAGGAAGAGGCACGTTCGAAATTAAAAGTTTATTTTGTAATACTATAGTGCAGACGTGATTTTAAAAAGCTGAGCTGATTCAGTAATAAGATAAGATGGCAGCGGATATCTTGTGCCTGACTTGTATTTCACTAATTTGAGTATTGCATGCAATATAGCGTACTGATACAAAATAAATAAACTTTGTATGAAATGCTTTATATATAATTAATATACTCCAGTGATGAAATCGTTTAGTATAAATCATTATTTGCTAACAAGTTCTATGTAAGTCATTTTATACAGAACTATATTCGTTGACACAATTAGCTCGGTGGTAGAGCGTTAGCCTATAGCTCAAATACCTATGGTTCAAACCCGATCAGAGCTAGTTTTTTTTGCTTGAAATGTTATATGTTTATTGTTTTGTAATGACTCAGATTTTTTAAAATTAAGCGTTATATTGTGCATATTATGGTGTAAAATATATATTTAATTAAAACATAATTCGCCAGCAGATTTACTCGAGACATCTACCTGCCAAAAAGGTAACATATTAACTTCCAGATTTTATTGAAAAGTTTCTTCTTCTGGCCGCTAGAATGAACTCGCTCTGTTAGGATTATATTGTTCGATATTTCACCACTAGGTGTCACGACTAGTCTACGTGGGGATCCATTGATTACTATACCATTGGCATTCTATGCGCATCGAATTTGAAGAATGACAAGATGATACTACGATACATTTTTACTTTTAATTTTAAAGGGTTTCTAACAGCCTATTTTGCGTTACTTGAAAATGTTATTTGAAGTGAAGAACAAAACGATTTCACATAGTAACTGAATTCAAGCCGTTGGTGTTAGTTCAGTTTATTAATTACTACTTTTATTTCAGGCAAATAGCAATCGAAAATATCCACATAGTTTGTATACACACGTCTCTGTAGGGTCATGGAAAGATTTGTTAATTCAATTAGGGTTGTGAAAGCCATGCACAACCAGACGTGTAAAGACATGCCTCAACTCAAAGTTGGATGTTGCCCACGGCAGGTCGTATATGTATTAATAATAATAATAATAATAATAATAATAATAATAATAATGTTATTGGTTTTACATCCCTTTTAACTACTGCTGCTTTTAGAGACACCGGGGTGCCAGAATTTTGGCCCGAAGGGGATCTTTAACGTGCCAGTAAATGTACTGACACGGCTCCCTCGCATTTGAGCACCCTCAAATGCCAGCTGACTGCGCCAGGATACGAACCTGCAACCTAGGGCCCAGCAAGCGAGAACATTACCGCTGAGCCACGCAGCCAGTCCGGTCGATTATGTCTCCAGATCCATATCATTCTTGATATACTTCTTATCTTTCTTTCTTTCTTTCTTTCTTTCTTTCTTTCTTTCTTTCTTTCTTCAATGATGGTAGCAGTTTTTATCTAGGTTGTGGCGTTTCGTAGAGGTAAATCGTTTCTAAGGTCTTCAACAAAGAATAGTTCTATTATACTCTTTGATAATAACAACGAGTTATAACTATACTCATACATTTAGGAGAAAGTTGGCTATATGTTCTTTACTGAACATCTTGTTTATAAATGAAAATAGGCTAATAAAAGCACTTTCTAATGAAATAATGCAAAACTTTGCATTAATTGAGGCAAAATATGGTATATTGTCCTTGTTATCAGAAATGACCCCCCTTTTAGCACATTCTTTTTTTTAGCCTACTTTCGATTTTTGCAAAAAATGAAAGTAGACTTATGAGATCAACACAGGGCGAAAAAAGTGTGTCTGTCTGTGCGTGTGTATGTGTGTGTGTGAGTCTGTGTGTGTGTATGTGTGTGTGTGAGTGTGTGTACTCTGGATGTCTGCCCCCCCCCCCCTATCAATTCGAACACGGTGAATGCGAATTGAACGAAATTTGGTACAAAGGTAGCACTAGCAAAGGACACCTCAGTGTCATGTTTTATATCGCCGCCATCTTTACTAAAACTGAATGGCGGCCACTCAAACGTTCAAAACGTAAAATCAAATAACGACTAACCAAATCATCCGATCTCTACCAAATTTGGTAACAACATACCTTCGTATAGGATGCGTCTTGTGACCAAACTACAAGGTCGTCCGCCATACCATTTCAGGATGGCGGCCGTGCGAATTATGCAAACTTTATAATCCATATCATGGGACCCACCAGTTCCGATTATCGAGCCGAGTATCGTTTTAACTGTTCTAAAGGAAGAGGCACGTTCGAAATTAATAGTTTATTTTGTAATACTATAGTGCAGACGTGATTTTAAAAAGCTGAGCCGATTCAGTAATAAGACAAGATGGCAGCGGATGTCTTGTGCCTGACTTATATTTCACTAATTTGAGTATTGCATGCAATATAGCGTACTGATACAAAATAAATAAACTTTGTATGAAATGCTTTATATATAAATAATATACTCCAGTGATGAAATCGTTTAGTATAAATCATTATTTGCTAACATGTTCTATGTAAGTCACCCCCAGGGGCTCACTTCTAGTGGGCGTGGGTTGGCGACCACGGGGCCCCAGCTGAGTCCGGCATTGCTTCCACTTACTTGTGCCGGGCTCCTCTCTGTCTTCTTTCCTGTCGACCTCACTTGGTCAACTCTTGTTCTCTTCCGACCCCGACGGTATTAGGGTATCCGAGGCCTAGGGAGTCTCTTCCTTTCCCGCCTTAATTGGCCCTTGTCTCATCTTTCCTGACACCCTCCTTCTGTGAGGGGTCAGCCTTCTTGTTCTTTTCCTTTTACCTCCTGCCTTGTGCTCAAGGCCCTTAAGGAGGCAGGGTGCATGTAGCCCCACCACTTCTGGTGCACCGTCGATAATGCTACATCCTCAGGGGCTCACGGCTGGTGAGTTCGGGCGTTGGCGACCCCGAGGCATTCCTGAGCTGGGTCCGTTTTCCCCCTTTTGTCCCTTCCTTTTGGGGCGGACCTTCTCCACTCTCCCCTCTCCTCTCCTCTTTTCCTTCTATTTCCTTTTCTCTTTAAGATTCCCGCACTGTTTTTGTTACTCGAATCACCATGTATCTAAATTCCCTTTTAGCGATTTTTAAGGCATTTTTGATCTATGTTGCATTTTGTAAGTTTTTTCGATCTAAATTACATCTCGCGATTGTTTTCAACCTCAATTGCATTTTGTAAAGATTGACAATCTAAATTGCTTTTTAGTAAGTCTTTCAATGCAGGTTGCCGGGCCTTTTAGTGAGTATTTTGAATTTCAATTGCATTTTGTAAGTATTTTCAACCAAAACCGCATTTCGCACGAATTTTGAATCTAAATTGCATTTTGTTTGGTGGGCATTTTGCACATATTTTGATTCTCAATTGCATTTTGTGGGTATTTTGAATCTAAATTACATTTGTCAAGTATTTTCAATCTAAATTGCTTTTTGTAAGTATTGTCAATCCACATGAGTCGTTTGAATCTACCGTACATTTTGTAAGCATTTTCAATTTCAATTGCATTTTGTAACGATTTTGAATTTCATTGCACTTTGTGAATAATTTGGATTGGAACTGGGATATTTCAATCTGAATTGCATTGTGTATTTTCAATTTCAATTGCATTTTTTAAGTATTTTGAACCTCAATTGCATTTTGTACGTAATTTCGATCTCATTTGCATTTTGTAAGTATTTTGAATTTCAGTTGCATTTTGTAAGTATTTCGACGCTACTTTGCATTTTGTACGTATTTTGAATCTAGCCTACGTTTTGTGGGTCTTTTTCAATCTTTTCTTTTTGTGCAACTTTTCGTTCTAAATTCCCTTTTGTAAGACCATATTGTGAGTTGTTTCCATGTGAGTTCCTTTTTGTACGTATTTTCCGTCTTCGATAATTTTGTTCTGGTTTCCATTTCATTATCATTTTCGCTATCACCCAGATCATTAGGGGCCGATAACCTCGATGTTAGGCCCCTTAAAACAACAATTATCATCATCATCATCTATGTAAGTCATTTTATATAGAACGATATTCGTTGACACAATTAGCTCAGTGGTAGAGCGTTAGCCTATCGCTTAAATGCCTATGGTTCAAACCCGATCAGAGCTAGGTTTTTTGCTTGAAATGTTATATGTTTATTGTTTTGTAATGACTCAGATGTTTTAAAATTAAGCGTTACATCGTGCATATTATGGTGTAAAATATATATTTAATTAAAACATAATTCGCCAGCAGATTTACTCGAGACATCTAGCTGCCAAAAAGGTAACTGCACGCCGACCAGATTTTATTGAAAAGTTTCTTCTTCTGGCCGCTAGAATGAACTCGCTCTGTTAGGATTATATTGTTCGATATTTCACCACTAGATGTCACGACTAGTCTACGTGGGGCTTCATTGATTACTATACCATTGGCATTCTATGCGCATCGAATTTGAAGAATGACAAGATGATACTACGATACATTTTTACTTTTTATTTTAAAGGGTTTCTAACAGCCTATTGTGCGTTATTTGAAAATGTTAATTGAAGTAAAGAACAAAACGATTTCACATAGTATCTGAACTCTACCGTTGGTGCTAGTTCAGGATATTAATTAATACTTTTATTTCAGCCAAATAGCAATCGAAAATATCCACATAGTTGGTATACACACGTCTCTGTAGGGTCATGGAAAGATTTGTTAATTCAATTAGGGTTGTGAAAGTCATACGCAGCCAGACGTGAAAAGACATGCCTCAACTCAAAGTTGGATGTTGCCCGCGTCAGGCCGATTATGTAATAATAATAATGATAATAATAATAATAATAATAATAATAATAATAATGTTATTGGTTTTACGTCCCTTTTAACAACTGTTGCTTTTAGAGACGCCGGGGTGCCAGAATTTTGTCCCGAAGGGGATCTTTAACGTGCCAGTAAATCTACTAACACGGCTCCCTCGCATTTGTGCACCCTCAAATGCCAGCTGACTGCGCCAGGATACGAACCTGAAACATACGGTCCAGCAAGCGAGAACGTTACCGCTGAGCCACGCCGCCCGTCCGGTTGATTATGTCTCCAAATCCATAACATTCTTTAGATACTTCTTATCTTTCTTTCTTCAATGATGGTAGCAGTTTTTATCTAGGTTGTGGCGTTTGGTAGAGGTAAATCGTTTCTAAGGTCTTCAACAAAGAATAGTTCTATTATACTCTTTGATAATAACAACGAGTTATAACTATACTCATACATTTAGGAGAAAGTAGGCTATATGTACTTTACTGAACATCTTGTTTTTTAGCCTACTTTCGATTTTTGCAAAAAATGAAAGTAGACTTATGAGATCAACACAGGGCGAAAAAAGTGTGTCTGTCTGTGTGTGAGTCTGTGTGTGTGTGAGTCTGTGTGTGTGTGTGTATGTGTGTGTGTGAGTCTGTGTGTGTGTGTGTCTGTGTGTGTGTGAGTGTGTGTACTCTGAATGTCTGTCCCCCCCTATCAATTCGAACACGGTGAATGCAAATTGAACGAAATTTGGTACAAAGGTAGCACTAGCAAAGGACACCTCAGTGTCATGTTTAATATCGACGCCATTTTTACTAAAACTGAATGGCGGCCACTCAAACGTTCAAAACGTAAAATCAAATAACGACTAACCAAATCATCCGATCTCTACCAAATTTGGTAACAACATACCTTCGTATAGGATGCGTCTTGTGACCAAATTACAAGGTCGTCCGCCATACCATTTCAGGATGGCGGCCGTGCGAATTATGCAAACTTTATAATCCATATCATGGGACCCACCAGTTCCGATTATCGAGCCGAGAATCGTTTTAACTGTTCTAAAGGAAGAGGCACGTTCGATATTAAAAGTTTATTTTGTAATACTATAGTGCAGACGTGATTTTAAAAAGCTGAACTGATTCAGTAATAAGACAAGATGGCAGCGGATATCTTGTGCCGGACTTATATTTCACTAATTTGAGTATTGCATGCAATATAGCGTACTGATAAAAAATAAATAAACTTTGTATGAAATGCTTTATATATAAATAATATACTCCAGTGATGAAATCGTTTAGTATAAATCATTATTTGCTAACAAGTTCTATGTAAGTCATGTTAAATAGAACGATATTCGTTGACACAATTAGCTCAATGGTAGAGCGTTAGCCTATCGCTCAAATGCCTATGGTTCAAACCCGATCAGAGCTAGTTTTTTTGCTTGAAATGTTATATGTTTATTGTTTTGTAATGACTCAGATGTTTTAAAATTAAGCGTTATATTGTGCACATTATGGTGTAAAATATATATTTAATTAAAACATAATTCGCCAGCAGATTTACTCGGGACATCTAGCTGCCAAAAAGGTAACTTCCAGATTTTATTGAAAAGTTTCTTCTTCTGGCCGCTAGAATGCACTCACTCTGTTAGGATTATATTGTTCGATATTTCACCAATAGATGTCACGACTAGTCTACGTGGGGATCCATTGATTACTATACCATTATCATTCTATGCGCATCGAATTTGAAGAATGAAAAGATGATACTACGATACATTTTAACTTTTTATTTTAAAGGGTTTGTAACAGCCTATTTTGCGTTACTTGAAAATGTTATTAAGCGTTATATTGTGCACATTATGGTGTAAAATATATATTTAATTAAAACATAATTCGCCAGCAGATTTACTCGGGACATCTAGCTGCCAAGAAGGTAACTTTCTGATTTTATTGAAAAGTTTCTTCTTCTGGCCGCTAGAATGCACTCGCTCTGTTAGGATTATATTATCGAAAATATCCACATAGTTTGTATACACATTAGGGTCATGGAAAGATTTGTTAATTCAATTAGGGTTGTGAAAGCCATGCACAACCAGACGTGTAAAGACATGCCTCAACTCAAATTTGGATGTTGCCCACGGCAGGTCGTAATAATAATAATAATAATAATGTTATTGGTTTTACATCCCTTTTAACTACTGCTGATTTTAGAGACACCGGGGTGCCGGAATTTTGGCCCGAAGGGGATCTTTAACGTGCCAGTAAATGTACTGACACGGCTCCCTCTCATTTGTGCACCCTCAAATGCCAGCTGACTGCGCCAGGATACGAACCTGCAACCTAGGGCCCAGCAAGCGAGAACGTTACCGCTGAGCCACGCCGCCAGTCCGGTCGATTATGTCTCCAGATCCATAACATTCTTGATATACTTCTTATCTTTCTTTCTTCAGTGATGGTAGCAGTTTTTATCTAGGTTGTGGCGTTTGGTAGAGGTAAATCGTTTCTAAGGTCTTCAACAAAGAATAGTTCTATTATACTCTTTGATAATAACAACGAGTTATAACTATACTCATACATTTAGGAGAAAGTAGGCTATATGTTCTTTACTGAACATCTTGTTTTTGTATATATTTGCTTTCACAGCCCATGAGTCAGAACTCAGCAATTTTCTAGGTTTGAGCCGTGTCTTGTGTGGGGTTTCGCCTAGGAATATCAAGCTGGCTCATCAGCGAGCTCTGGGTGTCCGCGCTTGGATCCCCACTGGAGTAGCGCACTGTGCGCTTATGCAGACTTATGAGATCAACACAGGGCGAAAAAAAGTGTGTCTGTGTGTGTGTGTATGTGTGTGTGTGTGTGTGTGTGAGTGTGTGTGTACTCTGAATGTGTGTCCCCCTCTATCAATTCGAACACTGTGAACGCGAATTGAACGAAATTTATTACAAAGGTAGCACTAGCAAAGGACACCTCAGTGTCATGTTTTATATCGTCGCCATCTTGGCGGAAACGTAATGGTGGCCACACAAATGTTCAAAGCTTAAATCAAATTACGACTATCCTAATCATCCGATCTCTACCAAATTTTGCAGCAACATTCCTTTATGGAGAGAGCATCGTTTGACCAACCTAATAGGTCATCAGCTTAATAGTTTGCGGATGACAGCCATCTTTGTATCAAAATCGATTCCCCCTATTAATTCGAACACGGTGAAACCGAATGAATGAAATTTGGTACAGAGGTAGTACTAGCAAAGGGAGCCTCAGTGTCAAGTTTTAAATCGCCGCCATCTTGACAGAAACGTAATGGCGGCCACACAAATGTGCAAAGCTTAAATCAAATTACGACTAACCTAATCATCCGATCTCTACCAAATTTTGCAACAACATACCTTTATGGAGGAAGCATCCTTTGACCAATATAATAGGTCATTAGCCTAATAGTTTGCGGATGGCGGCCATCTTTGTGTCAAAATCTATTCCCCCTATTAATTCGAACACGGTGAAACCGAATGGAACGAAATTTGGTACAGAGGTAGCACTAGCAAAGGGCACCTCAGTGTCATGTTTCATTTCGCCGCCATCTTGACGGAAACGGAATGACGGCCACCCAAATGTTAAAAGCTTAAATCGAATTACGATCATCCTAATAATTTTATCTCTACCAGATTTTGCAACAACATGCCTTTTTGTGGAAAGCATCTTATGACTGATTACAAGGTCATCAGCCCAATAGTTTGCAAATAGCGGCCATGTATGTGTGCAAATCCATTGCCCATATCAATTCAAACACCGTGAAACCGAATTGAATGATTTTTTTTACAGAGATAGCACTAGCAAAGGGCACCTCATATTCATGTTTAATATCCCTTTAGCACGTTGTATTTCAACAAGCTACTACAACCAAAATTCAATTATACTCCTTGACAAGGACAAAGAGTTATAACAATACCCATGTATTTAGGAGAAAGTAGGCTATATGTTCTTTACTGAACATCTTGTTTTATTTCCCCATAATTCTAGGACTGATGCTCAAAATACAAGTTTTCGATTTTAAGACATCCTTTTCCCACATAATTTTGAGTAGTGGTATTAATATTAAAATACCCTCCGTTCCCAATCTCAGATTGTCAGAGACCTTTAATAATTGTAATATAAACCTGGCCTGGTTATTATAATCAAGTAACTCCACACGTTTGTAGTGATGTTCTTCTTCGTGTCGCACTTTTCCCTGCCCCATGATATCCTAAATTTTTCCCCATTTCATATTATTTTCTTGATCTATTCCACAGACATTTCATACTCTACTTGCCTACTTTATGTTTTATTGTAATGGATCACAATTTACTAGTTGTACACAAAGGATGCTTTTTCCCGACCAAATTATTTCCTAATTTTCACATCATGATGAAGATTATCTAGTGCACACATTACTAAGAGCTGTACAGATTAAAGGATATTTAGCAAGGAGCAACCACAAATTCACTCCTATCTACAATACAGCTGAAAATAGAAACCTACACAAGCAAAAGCCTCACTAAAACACTTAGGTCGTTTTATAATCGCTCACCGAAACCAACTGAGTAACTCTAAGTGCAGTCACTAAAAAATTTCAAGAAACGAGGAAGAAAGGTTAATCATCTTTATTTAAATAAAATCTCGTACATAGGGGAAAATAAGTTAATAACTCATGAATACAAGAAATTTAAGAGTGATCATAATACTGTAGTGATGTGTTTTAAATAGGCTGGATGGCTTTCCGTTGCAATTTGAATCGGTGCAAACACCAAGTAATTCTACCCTCACTTTCCCGCTGTGCTAAGCAGGTCGACGAGTTTCAAATTCTGCTGAACTCTTATGTCTTCTCCTGGAGCGCTCCGGTGTGCATGTCTGGGCTAGGGTAATAAACAATAATTGAACTGAAAGCTGGGTTGAAATATCGCCTCACGGTATTCCTCAGTAATTAAGTCGCAGGTAAATATCGTAGCTGTAACGCATTTCGGATTACGTCTTTAGTGGCTGTAAATTAAACCAGTTATAATGATGAGCATCTCAAAGACGAGGTATAGTAATATAGCTTCAAGTTATTCCTTGATGTGGTATGAGACAGGCAAATTTAATTGTTAATAATCCTTCATCCACACACTCCTGTACTATTCTCATGGAATTACAACGCTGCGTGGATTAATTCAAAATACCTTGCAAGCTAAGCATGATGGCTTTGATGAGATTTGCAACAGAAACTACAAAAACGTACAGCTTTATAAATACAGCAATGTAAAACAGTATTCAAACTGATTTCCTTCATGGCCTGAAAAAATACATACATCATTCGGCAATATTTCGTTCAATTTCAGGTCTAAGAAGATGTTCAGTAGAGAACATATAGCCTACTTTCTCCTAAATGTACGGGTATATTTATAACTCGTAGGAGTATAATTGAATGTTGGCTGGAAGAACTCGTTGAAATACAACATAGGCGTTGCCACCCAACCATACCTTCAATTCTCGAAAAAAACACGAACATAATTTACGACCGCACTGTGCCAACGTTACGATAGACTGTCTCAAAGAATTCAAGAGGGAAGTTTTCGACCATCTCCCGTTCAGTCCAAACTACTAATAATAGTATTATTAATGATGTATTCTACATTTACTGTATATACAGACCATCCCTTGATTCATCGCATAAGACTTTTCTGTAATGAAACAGTTGCCTCCATACTCTCCAAAATACAAGAGGTTTGTCAGGTTTATCTCGATAACGTAGTTGTTTAAAATGGCAGTCATAAATCAAATTCACCGAAACAAGGAAGGGGTTTAGCATCTGTAGCCTACTATATTTCTGTGAGCCAGGGTTATAGAGCTGAGGAAATACCCTGTAAGGGAAGACCTTCTCCAAGCCTACTACAACTCGTCGTTGTGAAAGGAGTGGTGAGCTTGTTGGGATGAGCAGTGGAGAGACTATCTGGAAGCAAGATGGTTTGTTTCATACACACGGGACGTGACACTACACAGGTTCTCGTTATAAAACAAAAAACAAAAACGTTCACCTCGCTACGCTTCAGCTAATAAACTGAGTGGCGATTGAAAGTTGGACTTTTACTGGCCAACTTTCACAAGAAGTTGGCAGCGAAGCGAACTGTGTTACTCCTCCCTTTCTTCAGACGGAGTCTCGAATCTTTTTAACTATGGCAGTTTCCTTCAATCCCTTGTCAAACTGTTTCAAAACTTTTACCTGTTCACTGTCTGTCCTGAGAAGACTCTTCAGATACATTTCCTTTATAGTTGTGATGATCCATTAAAGTCAATGTAACTTCAGTTCTTGTTGTATTTAATCCCAAGAGACTCGGTGGTGTAGTTGGTAACAAGCTGAACTGCTGTGCCCAAGATAGTGGGTTCAAGCCCTGCCGAAGTCCTCAGATTTTTTTGAGAGCGTTACAACCCTTCTGTATGCCTTCCTTTGGAGGGGAAGTTAAGCCGGTGTTCCCATGTCATACATTTATGGCATGCAAATGATCCTTCCACAGTCTAAACTTGTGTGATGCTAACTTTCTAGGTTAGATATTGTTGGAACGTTCTATCAACGTTTCAACGTTCACCACTAGGTATCATTGACATCTGGTAGCGAAAGTTGGAACTACTTGAAATTGAACGGAACTTGTAGCTCACACTATGGGTGTCCACTAGAAACAGCTACAGCCTCTGGCGAGCCGAACATGTCCTCGAACACTCCCGGCAATAGAAGCCATACGATAAATAAACAAATAAATACCCCCAATGAACTCATAACTAATGGAACGTGGTTTGACGACCGTGGCACCCCCAGCTGAATCCTGCGTTATTTCCACTTGTGCCAAGCTCCTCCCTTTCTACTTTCCAGTCGACTCCTCTTGTTCTACTCTTGTTCTCTTCCGAGCCCAATGGTATAATGACATCCGAAGCTTAGTTCGTCCTTGTATTTCCCGCCTTAATAGGCTCTTGCTTCACTCTTCCTAATACCCTCATTCTTCTTTTTGTTTCCACGGTATCTCCTGCCTTCTGCTCAAGGCCCTAAAAGAGACGGGGTGTTATGTAGTGTAACAGTTATGATGCTCCTTGGATAGTGCTTCACTTCGAAGAGCTCACGGCACTGAGTTCGGGTGTTGGCACCCCAGGAGGGATTCCTGAGCAGGGACAAGGTTTTTCCCTGTTTCCAGTACCTCTTGGGTGGATCTACTCATCTTTTCCCTTCCTATCAGCCTTTTATGGATCTATAAGGTGCGTTCAAAAAGTAACGAGCCGGAGACATAATTACAGAAACCAGTACCTGTATGTTAGAAGTATTGGCCCTGGCTGTTGAGGCACTTGTCCCACTGTGACACGAGGCGGTGAATGGCTGTCTCATAAAATTCCCTGGGATGCGATGTGAACCAGTTCCGCACGTACAGCTGGACGTCGGCGTCCGAGGTGAATCGTTGGCCCCGCAGAGCCCTTTTAAGGGGAACAAACATGGCGTAATCACAGGGAGACAGTTCTGGACTCTATGGAGGGTGGCCGAGAACCTCCCATTTGAATTTCTGCAGGAGTGCCGCGACTGTGTTGGCCGTATGAGGTCGTGAATTGTCGTGGAGCGACCACGGCGGCTATGGCGTTCACTGTCACTCGGCGGTCCTGGGTAATGGGTGCATCAACCAGCTGGACGTTGTCATCGGTAATGCAGGGGGGAGCCCCAGACTGGGCATCATCGGTAATGACAGCCGTCCTTCCTTGAAGCGCTTGTGCCATGCCTTGACCCTTGCAAGGGACATGCAGTGTTCGTCGTACACAAGTGACATTCGGCGATGAATGTCCGTTCCCCCTACTCCTTCCGCTGTCAGAAACCGAACAATACCTCTTTGCTCTTCGGTTGACGCCTCCATGTCACTGTTTGCAATGCGACTGGCAGCGTTGGACGATTGATGCATGCTGCTGCTTGCTTTGTATCGTCACGTGACGTGCAAGCGTGCCCTCTAGCGACGGGCTGTGACCTTCCACACTCTGGTCGGAACCACACCTCCTTACACACGCCACGATTAGCCGATGTAGTCACCGGTTTGCGCATTCCAGCCTCCGGCTCGTTATTTTTTGAATGCACCTTATATTTATGCTAGTAGATTTACTGGCACGATATTGATCCCCTTCGGGGCAAAATTCCGTCACACTAGTGTCTCTAAAAGCCTTAACAGTTAAAAGAATCATCAAAAATAAAAACATTACTGTATTATCTTCCTACCGACAATGGTAGCTAGGCTCGCTAACGCACATCTCTAAGCCATGGGGCCTCTGTGGACTCGATAGACATTTGTTCGAGCCCCACCTTCGGCCGTCCTTGAAATGATTTTCCAAGGTTTCCCCATTTTAAACTCCAAGAAAATGCTGGGATGGTACCTTCTAACAGGCCACGGCCACATCCTTGTCCAGTTTCATTCAACTTAATTCATTCCTTCTCTCATTAACTCCTGTCATGAAGTTGACGTCAGGGAGGGAATGCGGTCATAATCACCATCCGCACTTAGACTTTCATCGCATCTCATCCCCGAATCCGTTGTAAGACGGGAATATTAGCTAAGGGGTGGACATATATACAATATAATATCATCCTCCTTCAGTAGACGATAACAAAATCGCATGTATTCCATTGGGTTGTTTTAGCATGTTCCAGTAATTTGAATAATGTTTTGAACGGCTGAATGGTTGTAATATAAATTATCAATAGCTTATAGGCAATCCTTCCACAACAGCATAATGCTTGGTTGAGTGTGTTGAAGGCTGCGTCATTTTACTTACGCCAATCCGAGTGAAACTGGGCCATATAAAGAAACCAGTTAAATAATTCAAAACAATGTAACAATGGAATTTGACAGAATTAATAATTTGTATCCATGGACTCATTACGTATTTATGGACTCATACGTGTGGGGCCGTAATGTTAGATCATATAATTCTGTTGTACAAAGGGGATTTGTTCTCTAGCGCTGTGTCTGTATACAAGATCCCATAAGCTGGAACACGAAGCACCTGACTACTGCATATTAGATGATATATATGACAGTCCATATACACGTGTGTCTCCCACCCTCTGGGGAAAATAACTATACCGCCAAGGAAGAAACACTAGCTAAATAGAATTCTCTGAGGTTATACGTTTTTCTTGTTGCTTTTGCAGGAACATGAGCGTAATCAAGATGAATACTGAATGAATGAATGCTTTTTAAAAGAAATTACCTTCCTATTCAGACCACGTGGAGCATCACCAAAACCACTATGGAAGCTTCAGCAAAGCCTAAAATCGAATGTTCAAATCCCATCACTTACAACTGCTATCCTTTGGTTGGTTGGTTGGTTGGTTCCTCAACGCAGTAGTTCCAACTTTTGCTACCAAACGCCACCGTCAGCGACCAATTAATTCTGAACTTGGTAACTAGATGCCACCCAAGAGCGTTAGTCAAATCTAACCTAATAATTTAGCTTCACACAAGTGTAATTAGTGGACGATTTTTTATCATGCCATAAATATATGACATCGGACTGCTGGCTTTACATCCCCTAATAACTGGTCCTTCGGACGCTTACGGACCATTAAGGGTTATTAGAAGATTTTTCCATATCAATTACAATTACTCAAGGACCCTGTTACTTCATATACGTCAGTGAAGAACATATACAAGATCAAAACAGTTGATTGGACAAAGTTTCTTCGTAGAAGATGAAATATAATTTCACTTGGACAAGTCGACAGACATTTCATGGTTCTTAATGGTATAGGTTTTACCCATGTGTTTTTAATATAGAGGTTTTTATTTGTTTGTAGTTTATGAGCATCTTTTAAGTGATATCTTTGTGATCGCATCTTGTCAGTGAGACGATGAGTGGCTGATGAAGGGAGCAGTTCTAGCCCCGAAACATGTACCACAAATGTAAGTGTTAAAATAGTTTTAACATTTGTTTTGTATTGATTGACGGAATATATTTGCATATTGTTTTACCCTGTATATATCACCTTTTTCTGGACATGATAACTACCACCATGTTGCACTAATCACTTTCATATTTATACATAAACCATTACAATTGATAATATAGGTCGAGTTCGTTATTAGCACCAGCAACAGAACAGCCTTTAATCTCCTAGTTTCAATAACGCTTGAGGTGGAGTGTGCATACCTTAACTCTTGCACTACACTGGCCTTGGTGCACTCATAGTCTATTGTAAACCACTGACAGCACACTCACTTCAAAAGAGTAATTATTCTTCTGACGGGTAACATCTGCCCGTTGGCTGAAGAAATACGGCAATGTTTACACAGGAGAGTGTACTGGCGCTGCCGATAGTAATCTCGTCTACAGGCATCATGCCATAACAACAATAAATTTAATTCCTGTAACCCACCACCAAAGGTAGCCTTGGCACCACGAACGCACAGTAGGTCAAAATCAAAATCTAGGGGGACAAAATTAATTTTACGTTTTAATCATGAATTTAGAGTGAAAGCAACGTATATAATTTGTTTACTTCATAATAAACATCAGTTAAGACCATTTTTAAGCTACGACTACACATGCAAGAAATTGTCTATGACTAGGAGTTGGATAGAGCATTCATTTTATCTCTTCAGAACAATTTTCTACCCCTAATTTACTTTTAACAAAGTCACCAAGTTCCACTTTTGACATAATCGTCGAAGCCAGTGCTTCAAACAGTTGTAAACGTGTGAGAACTGGTTGCGTGGCATCTTCTAAAACGTAAAATAACTCAGTAAGTTGCAAAAAGATGCAAACCATCTTATAACAGGCGTAAATTACAAGAATTTATCTGCATTTTAACATTAAGTAGAAAGTGACGCAGATTGACGCGATATACTAAAAATCTAAGTGAAAATATAATTTTAACAATAGTCCCGTGAAGAACTATACAGCCTATTTTCATATATCCTACTCATGTCAATTGCCTCTATCCACGTACAAAATTTCTGTTTGATTGTTGTGATAGATTCGTAGATATTGAGAACCGTCTAAATATTTCAGATGGCCGCCAGGTTGGATTTTTATTTATGTACTATTACATTTGTCAGTTGGCACAGGCTAGAGTAAAAGGTGGCTTTTCACCGATGTCTCAGTCTCACTCATGGCTGTGATTATATGGAAGCTACTGAGGTATGGGTGGTGCTTAGTAATGGCATTCAGGGCACAGTCAGTGCCTGTGAATGCTGTGAAAGGTTCTACTCATAGGGTTAGGACTACTGTTCTGACTCAGTGAGGAAAGCAATGGCAAACTACCTCACTCTTCTTGCCTAGAACGCCTCAATATAGTACTGCCTTGGGTTTTTGTGGGTATCTACTCACATAACGTAACGGCGGTGCTTTTGAGGATCCAACCAGCCTTCGGGCTGACTACCTAACAGACAGACTATTACATGACGATTATTGTGTACGTGTGGTATTCAGACTTCAATCGCATGATCAGGACAGAAGAAGTAAAAACGAGATTTTAAAATTTCGCACAGCTGCCATCTTGTGGTTATGGAAACAATTGAAATAAACTAGATGCCAGTGGATTAACATTTGTATTAGCATTTAACCTGCAGAGTTTCACTGCACTCAGAATGTAAAATCACGAGCAACGTCCATTTAAATATTTAAACTTCGCGTCGCCGCCATGTTGGATTTGTGCTCATCAGGAGACTGAAAGTCATATAGGCGAACTTAAGTTCATAGCCTCTATGAACATAAAAAATTCAGTTTGATTTCTGTAAAAGATTCGTAGATATTGAGAACCGTCAACATATTTCAGATGCTCTCCATTTTGGATTGTTGTATGTATAGTCCATAGAGTTATGTACAATTAAAGGAAAATTATTGCATAGCTTCATTTTCAAACATTCACTCCGATCGCATGATTACGACACTAGAAAAAAAATTAAAATTTGGCACAGCCGCCATATTGAGGTTATGTAAACAATTGAACTAAATGAGATGCCAGTGCATTACAATATGAATAATCATTTACCTTACCACATTTCACTGCTCTCAGATGGTTAAATCACGAGAAAAGTCTATTAAAGTATTTCAAGTTCGCTTGGCCGCCATGTTCGGTTTGTACTTTACAGGTTTTTGAAAGTTACATAGATAAACTTGTAGCAGTGCTCTTTATCACCGTACAAAATTGAAGGGTGATATCATAAATAGTTTCGGAGATATAGAATGCCAGTGAAATATTTCGCACAGCCGCCATTTTGAGGTTATGTAAACAATTGAACTAAATTAGACCCCAGTGTATTACAATGTGTATAAACATTTACTGTACCATGTGTCATTACGTTTGAATGGTTAAATCGCGAGAAAAGTTTATTTAAAAGTCTCAAAGTCGCTTGGCCACCATGTTGGTTTTGTAGTTACCAGATTTTTGAAAGTCTCATATGTGAACTTCTAGTAGTTCCTTTTATCACCGTACAAAATTTCAGCGTGATATCAGTAATAGTTTAGGAGATACTGAATGCTGGTGAAATATTTCGCACAGCCGCCATGTTGGATTGGTGAGACACAATGCAATTTGAAGGACACGGTCGGAGTCGGCCTGAACGTTGCTATGATCTTACCGAGTTTCATTGAAATCGCTCCAGCCGTTTAGAATTTATTAGAGGGGGGGAGGGCACACATATACACACACACACGCACACACACACGTACAAAAGGTGATCTCATAAGCCTATTTTTCCAAAATTGAAAATAGGCTAAAAATAATAGTCAGATATTATGTAATGCAAATATAGCTAAATTTACGTAACAATTACGCCCATTAATAACTGAAACACGTTAAAAAGATCATACCTTCAGCTGAATGTTCCATCTTGAAGCATCACACTAACCACAAAGACAACCAAACAACAGCCACTTACATTCACCATCCAATTCAGACTGCTCAAACAGTAGTGACAGATTTACACTAAGATTCGTTTATATCCCATAATAGTGATCGGCAATTGTATGAGAATGCTGTAGAAGTAATAAATTTTGATTTTTTAATTACGAAAATAAATGATTTTTTCCTCCTAGATTTCGATTTTGACCCACTGTGCAACGTCCACTCTCAATTTGTTTTAAATTCAGATGTCAAGGAAATGGCTAGCATATCTTATTCTGCATTCATTTGAATGAGCGCGTGAATTCACATGCGCTCTGGCGGCGCCAGTTCTCACGGGCACCTCCTCCAAAAATAAGACCCAGTACTAAAGGCTGGTTTGGCTTGTGTTTCCATGTGTTGTGCTGGGCTGAGGTAGAGAAAACGGTAGTGTGGCGCATTCATTAGAGTGCATAATGTAGTAAGCGCAAGTTAGAATTTCTTGAAGTGATTTACATTTCAACCAATAATACAATATATGGCAGTACAATGCAGTGGAATAAAGAAATATTAAATCTATTAATGATTTCAGTATGACATACTAATGTTATGTGGTGGTGGTGGTGGTGGTGGTGGTGGTCTTCTTCTTTAGTTCTCTCTTGTAAGTCATTTAGCGACATTTTCACACTCACATTGGAGGCAGGAATAATTATTCATCTATTTATAATGTGACTTTATGCAGTAAGTTTTGCTGTGTTTCTTTGGTTTATGTTGGTGACACAGTTACGCCTACTGGAACGCAAATACAATTTTCGGGTTTTTAACTTTCCTGGAGGCATTGTAAGTGTTTAAGAATAGGGTCGTTAAATAATTTGTGTGTCTAATTATATCAGGTACAGCGGATATCCTTATCATGCTTACATCTCTAAGCAAGGTGGTTTTAACAGAAGGGAATCTTGTACATTTTATTTCATCTGTTAATTTCACGGTGGCAGCTGGAATTGCCTACGTTGTCTTGTGCAATTCTTCTTATTCCTCTTCTCGCGGATGGGTCACTTAGGACGTATGTTGAGCCTTCCTCCTTACCCAGTAGCTCTTCATGTGCATGGATTGTTGTAGTTTCTGTTCCTCCGACCACGCACGACGTGTTGGTTTCTTCTGATCTTCCTCAAATCCACTTGTGTGAACAATATTCCTGATTACATTTCTATTCATCAGATCTGGCGATCCCATCTCCACTAGGTCCCTCTCCACCTGTTTGTACCACTTTGGTCTTGTACGTTTGTTCTGCAGAAATTTGTGGATTCGGTAAGTAAGTCTCGTATGCTTCATTCTTTCCAAATGGCCCAAAAATTGTATTCGTCTCAATCTTATGGTATCGGTAAGTTTAGAAATTTTCCTAATATATTTCAGAGTTTGGTTTTGGATAGTGTATGCCATTTTTAATTCTGGGCCCTAAGATCTTTCGCATAATTTTCCTTTCCCTAATCTCTAATTATTGTTCCTTAAGTGTTTTAAGTTGTAAACTGTGCGTTTCTGAAACATAAAAAGCTTCCGGTTTAATCACTGTTAAGTAATGCCGAAATTTACTATTCCATGACAAGCATTGCTTGTTATAAACATTTTTTTGCCTACTTTTCACATTTTGCAAAAATGAGGAAAAAGTAGACTTATGAGATCGGGCAAATGTGTGTCTGTCTGTCTGTCCGTCTGTCCGTCTGTCTATCTGTCTGTCTGTCTGTCTGTCCTTCTGTCTGTCTGTCTGGCTGTGTGTGTGTCCCCCCCCCCCTATCAACTCCTAAACGGCTGCAGCAATCGAAACAAAATTTGGTAGGAGTAAAGATATATACCTGAATATCTCCTGGCCATATTTGAAAATGATGTCAGTGCTACCAACTGCTAAAAAATCGCAAATGAAATTTGAGCTCCATGTTGGATATCTTGGAAAGTATGAATGGGAGCTATTTCAAAATTGGCACACGTACAGATCATAATATTTCAGTTTAATTTCCAGGAGGCCAAACATGGCAGTGTTGCCAAAATGATTATAAGCCTCCTGATAGGTCCAATTTTTAAATGCATATAACTTCAACACTATCAAGCGGAATTCAACCAAATTTCGTATGTTGTATGTGTACATAACCAGATATGACTGAGCGTATTCTTAAGACCTACCAGGGCTGCCAACTGTTAATAAATGCTCCTAATTTATTTTATCCAAATACCAATATATCAGAAAGTATGCAAGCCGACAGCTTTAAACTATGCACACGTATAGTACCTGACATTCTATATTAATTTGGAGTAACTTATATACGTCAGTGCTACCAACATGATTCTAAGCCTGCTGACAGGTCCAACTTTAAATACATGAAACATCCATACTATCGTTTGGATTTCAACCAAATTTCGTATGTGCTATGTGTACCATAACAGATATGACTATGCGTATTCTAAGGAGCAACCAGGGCTGCCAACTGTTAATATGTGCTGTCCCTATTTTTGTTACCCTAATATCAATATATCAGAAAGTATGCAAGCCAATAGCTCTAAACTTTGCACACGTATAGTACCTGGCATTCTAGACGAATTTGGAGTAACTAATATACGTTAGTGCTGCCAACATGATTCTAAGCCCGCTGATAGGTCCAATTTTAAAATGCATGTAACTTCTATACTAACTAATGGATTTCATTCAAAATTGGCACAACAATAGATCATATTATTTCAGATTATTTCTGACCAATACATGCATGACATTGTTGCCAACTTGATTTTACTCGCGCTGTTAGATCCAATGTTTAACTGCATGTAACGTCCATGCTATCCAGTGGACTTCAACCAAATTTTATATTTAGTACCGTAAGAGACGGAACTAAGAATATATTCAGTCATCAGGGCTGCCAACTGTAGTGCTCTATTAGGATACATTATGCCAGGTATACAGTATTTCGAACTAATTGGAAATTTCGATATTAGCAACTTAATTTCGTCATTATTCTAGATAGGTTCATATTCTGTAGAATAATCATTGGCATGAAAAGTAGGCTGTATAGTTCTTCACGGAACTTATTGTTGTGTATTGAAAAGCAACCTCCATTTTCTTGTGCAATTATACAATTAAATACTTCGATTTCATGAAACTTAATAATTGCAACGTTTGCACGATTTGATTGCAAATTTTTAATTTACTGGCACTTCCAAGAGAACTATCACCAGCCGCCACTGTCACCACGCTACCTAACACAAAAAAAGATCAGGTTTAATTCCAGGAACTGACTTGGGATTAATTCCCACTCAGTTAATGTATACTCCTACAAAATGAAGCCTCCGAACTGATCGCGTATAATAGAAATCTGATCCTCCTTTAAGCCCAAGTTCAGATGTCTCCAACATATCAGGAAGTCAGCAAATGCGTGTCTGTTGGCTTGTTCTAATTTCTGAGGGGGAGAGAATAGTACTCGTATAAGCAGAGCTTATATAACCCTACCAGATTAATTCTTGTAAGGGTTCATCACAGGAAATTTATACAATACAAAGAGACAAATCCGAACGTAAGCTGCGCTAGAGAAACGTTAACGGTTAGCACGAGAAGTGAGGAGGACTTAGCGCAAGAGATGTCTGAATACACCATGCATGAGGTTTAGCGACACATGACAAAAACATCGTACAGCCAGACAACACGTATTTGTACTTTGCATTCTACTGTGACGCCTCTATCCCAGACGCTTTGTGCTGCCATGTGATACACAGGAACAGATTCATCCTGTGTAAGCTTGAATACTATCATGAGCTCAGATAAAACCTTCTGGTTGAGATGGTAATAATTTCTTGTTGTTGTTGTTTATTAAGGTACTCATCGACACTACAGAAGACATTTCATTACAAGTTAGGCCTATCTTATTTTCTTGAAATTGATATCACTGATTCCAAGAATATCAACTAGTGGATTTTTGCCAAAAAAGAAAAAAAAAATTTGGGGGTCTTTTGCAAAGATTAATCACAAAAATAACGTGCATTTTTAGGACGCGATATCGTTGCTCTTTTTCAACTTAATTGAGTCATTGTTGTCGCAAATTGATCTGCTGTATGTTCAGAATGTTGTATAGCAGAATCGTTTTTGTATCATTGATTGAGGCAAATATATTAGCTTTGTTTTACAATTTACGTTAATTTGATTTAATTTTTTTTTTTTTTTTTGGGGGGGGGCGACCCCTAATTTCAATTTAACAGCTTCATTCTGCTTTACAACATAGCTGCATTATTTGTCTATATTTTAGTTTTAAATGAAACTAATATCTGCATTCTAAGTGGACATTATAACTGCCCAAGTCAAGACAAATATTGAAAAAAATTGATGTGAGAGAAATCGTAACTTCAAGTTGAGGTACACATTTAGAGTAAAGAGTCTTACTTTTCAACTCCTGAAAACTGCATTTTCTTTAGATTTTAGGTCAATCTTCTGCCTTCTCCGACCCTTCAGTATCTCCTACATTGTTTTAGTTCTGGAGTAGACTGTTTCAAAGCCAGATTAATGTGTGCTTTATCTGTTGCTCCTATGCGTCAAAGTGACAGATGCTGAAAAGCGTGCACACCGATCATTAAAGTGAATATAAATGAGCTAAACAACAATAAATCATCATACTAATATATAACAAGAAGTTCCGTGAAGAACTATACAGCCTACTTTTCATGCCAATGATTATTCTACAGTATATGAACCTATCTAGAATAATGACGAAATTAAGTTGCTAATATCGAAATATCTAATTAGTTCAAAATATACCTGGTATAATGTAGCCTAATAGAGCACTACAGTTGGCAGCCCTAGTGACTGAATATATTCTTAGTTCCACCTCTTAAGGTACAGAATACAAAATTTGGTTGAAGTCCAATGGACGTTACTTGCAGTTAGACAATGAATCTATCAGCACGCGTAAAAGCATGTTGCCAACAATACCATGCGTGTGCTGGTCAGAAATAATCTGAAATATTATGATATCTTGTTGTGCCAATTTTGGATGAAATCCATTTGTTAGTATAGAAGTTACATGTATTTTAAAATTGGACATATCAGCAGGCATAGAATCATGTTGTCAGCACTGCCTTGTATTAATTACTCCAAATTAATCTAGAATGTCAGGTGCTATACGTGTGCAAAGTATAGAGCTGTTGGCTTGCATACTTTTTGATATATTGATATTAGGGTAAAAATATAGACAGCATTTATTAACAGTTGGCAGCCCTGATTGCACTGAAGAATACTTATAGTCATATCTGATATGTTACACATAGCACATGCGAAATTTGGATGAAATCCTACTGATAGTATAGAAGTTACATGTATTTAAAAATTGGCCCTATCAGCAGGCTTAGAATCATGTTGGTAGAACTGACGTATATAAGTTACTCCAAAATTAATCAAACATGTCAGGTACTATACGTGTGCATAGTTTAAAGCTGTCGGCTTGCACACATTCTGATATATTGGTATTTGGATAAAAAAATAGAGATAGCAATTATTAACAGTTGGCAGCCCTGGTGGCTCGTAAGAATACGCTCAGTCATATCTGCTTATGTACAGATATTACATACAAAATTTGGTTGAAATCCAGTTGATAGTGTAGAAGTTATATGCATTTAAACATTGGACCTATCAGGAGGCTTTTGATTATTTTGGCAACACTGTCATGGTTGGCCTCCTGGAAATTAAACTGAAATAGTATTATCTACATGTGTGCCAATTTTGGAATAGCTCCTATGCATACCTTGCAGGATATCCAACATGGAGCTCAAATTTCCAGTGCGTTTTTTTTCCAGCAGTTGGTGGCACTGACATCATTATCAAATATGGACGTGAGCTATTCCGGTGCACATCTTTACTCATACTAAATTTGGTTTTGATTACTGCAGCCGTTTAGGAGTTGATAGGGGGGACACACACACAGCCAGCCAGACAGACAGACAGAAGGACAGACAGACAGACAGACAGACAGACAGACAGACACACATTTGCCCGATCTCATAAGACTACTTTTTCCTCATTTTTGCAAAATTTGAAAAGTAGGCTAAAAATGAGATGGTGTGTGTCTGTCTTTCTATCTGTCTGTCTGTCTGTTACTGAATAACGCAAGAACCACTGGTCCGATTTAGATGAAATTTTGCATGGATGTAGCTGATTTACCATGTTTACATATAGGATACTTTTAATTTCTATATTTTGCACAATTAAAAAATGGCGACCATTTTAGTGACGTCACTACACCCTTTGGCTTCAAAATTTCATATTTCCATATCAAATAAAAAGAGAATGCCATGAAATAGCAAGCTTTCGATGGCAAATACGAGCTTTGAAATTTAATTTCCTATCCGAAAGGTCCTAATCACTTTTCGTGTATCTCCAAAGGTTAGCGAGTAAAACCCACATATGTGACGTCACTACAACCGTTGGTTTCAAAATTTCATATTTCCATTTCAATTAAAAAGAGAACGCTAAGAAATATCAAACTTTTGATGCATACACAAGATTTAACATTTAATTTGCTATCCAAAAGGTCCTTGTACTATTATATAACAAGTAGTTCCGTGAAGAACTATTGGCCTATTTTCACATATCCTACTTATGTTAACTGCCACTATCTACATTCAAAATTTCAGTTTGATTTCTGTAATAGATTCGTAGATATTAAGAACCGGCTAAATATTTCGGATGGTCGCCATGTTGGATTTTATATATGTAGGTCCTAGAGTAATGTACTGTTATATGAAGATTATTGTGTACGTGTAGCATTCAAATTTCAATCGCATGATTAGGACACAAGAAGTAACAAGGAGTTTTTAAAATTTCGCACAGCTGCCATCTTGCGGTTATGGTAAGAATTTAAATAAATTAGATGCCAGTGGATTAACATTCGCATAAGGATTTACTGTAGCAAGTTTCACTGCACTCGGATGGTTAAATTGCGAGAAACGTCCATGTGAATATTTATATTTCGCGTCGCCGCCATGTTGGATTTATGATCACCAGGTTATTTAAAGTCTTATAGGTGAACTTAAGTTCATAGCCCCTATGAATATATAAAAATTCAGTTTGATTGCTGCAATAGATTCGTAGATATTCAGAGCCGTCTAAATATTTTGGATGGTCGCCATGTTGGATTGTTAAATGTATAGGCCATAGAGTCATGTACCATTAAAGGAAAATTATTGCGTAGGTTCATTATTAAAGCTTTAACTTCAAGCGCATGATTAAGACACAAGAAATAAAAACTTAATTTTAAAATACGCACAGCCGCCATCTTGAGATTATGTAAAGAATTGAACTAAATTAGATACCAGTGCATTACAATGTGTATAAACATTTCCTGCACCAGATTTCATTGCGTTTGGAACATTCAATCGCGAGAAAGGTCTATTTAAAATTTTCAAAATCGCTTGGCCGCCATGTTCGTTTTGTAGTCAACCGGTTTTTGAAAGTCTTATAGATGAACCTCCAGTAGTGCCCTTTATCTCCGTACAAAATTTAAGGGTGATACCGCTAATAGTTTCAGAGATATAGAATGCTGGTGAAATATTTCGCACAGTCGCCATGTTGGATTGCTGATACGTATCAAAATTTGAAGGGCACGGTCGAGGTCACCCGGAATAGTGCTATGAACTTACCGAGTTTGATTGAAATCGATCCAGCCGTTTAGATTTTATTAGGGACACACACACACACACACACACACACACACACACGCACACACACACGGACAAAAGGTGATCTCATAAGCCTATTTTTAGCCTACTTTCGATATTTGCAAAAAATGAAAGTAGACTTATGAGATCAACACAGGGCGAAAAAAAGTGTGTCAGTCTGTGTGCGTGTATGTGTGTGAGTCTGTGTGTGTGTGTGTGTGTGTGTGAGTGTGTGGACTCTGAATGTCTGTCCCCCCCCCCCCTATCAATTCGAACACGGTAAACGCGAATTGAACGAAATTTGGTACAAAGGTAGCACTAGCAAAGGATACCTCAGTGTCATGTTTTATATCGCCGCCATCTTGACTGAAACGTAATGGCGGCCACACAAATGTTCAAATCTTACATCAAATTACGACTAGTCTAATCATCCGATCTCTACCAAATTTTGCAACATCATACCTTTATGGGGGGAGCATCCTTTGACTATACTAATAGGTCATCAGCCTAATAGTTGGCGGATGGCGGCCATCTTTGTGTGAAAAAGGATTCCCCCTATTAATTAGAACACGGTGAAACCGAATGGAACGAAATTTGATACAGAGGTAGTACTAGCAGAGGGCTCCTCAGTGTCATATTTTATATCGCCGCTATCTTGACGGAAACGTAATGGCGGCCGCACAAATGTTCAAAGCTTAAATCAAATTACGACCAACCTAATCATCCGATCTCTACCAAATTTTGCAACAACATACCATTATGGAGGAAGCATTCTTTGACCAAACTAATAGGTCATTAGCCTAATACTTTGCCGATGGCGGCCATCTTTGTGTGAAAATCGATTCCCCCTAATAATTTGAACAAGGTGAAACCGAATGGAACGAAATTTGGTACAGAGGTAGTACTAGCAGACGGCTCCTCAGTGTCATATTTTATATCGCCGCCATCTTGACGGAAACGTAATGGCGGCCACACAAATGTTCAAAGCTTGAATCAAATTACGACTAACCTAATCATCCGATCTCTACCAAATTTTGCAACAACATACCATTATGGAGGAAGCATCCTTTGACTATATTAATAGGTTACTAGACTAATAGTTTGCGGATGGCGGCCATCTTTGTGTCAAAATCGATTCCCCCTATTAATTCGAACACGGTGAAACCGAATGGAACGAAATTTGGTACAGAGGTAGCAGTAGCATAGGGCCCCTCAGTGTCATGTTTTATATCGCCGCCATCTTGACGGAAACGTAATGGCGGCCACACAATTTTTCAAAGCTTAAATCAAATTACGATTAACCTAATCATCCGATCTCTACCAAATTTTGCAACAACATACCTTTATGGAGGGAGCATCCTTTGACCAAAATAATAGGCCATTAGCCTAATATTTTGCGGATGGCGGTCATCTTTGTTTGAAAATCGATTCCCCCTATCAATTCGAACACGGTGAAACCGAATGGAACGAAATTTGATACAGTGGTAGCACTAGCAAACGGCACCCCAGTGTCATGTTTTATATCACCGCCATCTTGACGGAAACGTAATCGCGGCCACACAAATGTTAAAAGCTAAAATGTAAATACGACCAACCTAATAATCTGCTCTCTACCAAATTTTGCAACAACATATCTTTATGTGGAAAGCATATCCTGACCAAACTGAAAGATCATCTGCCCAATAGTTTGCAGATGGTGGCCAAGTATGTTTAAATCCATTCCCCATATCAATTCAAACACGGTGAAACCGAATTGAATGAATGTTTTTACAGAGGTAGCACTAGCAAAGGGCTCCTCATATTCAGGTTTAATATCCCTATAGCACGTTGTATTTCAACAAGCTACTACAACCAACATTCAATTATACTCCTTGAAAAGGACAAAGAGTTATAACAATACCCATGCATTTAGGAGAAAGTAGGCTGTATGTTCTTTACTGAACATCTTGTTTCAAAATTGTAAATAGGCTAAAAATGAGATGGTGTGTGTCTCTCTGTCTGTGTGTTACTCAATAACGCAAGAACCACTGGTCCGATTTAAATGAAATTTTGCATGGATGTAGCTGATTTACCATGTTTACAAATAGGATACTTTTAATTTCGATATTTTCAACTATAAAAAATGGCGACCAATTTAGTGACGTCACTACACCCTTTGGTTTCAAAATTGCATATTTCCATATCAAATAAAAAGAGAACGCTAAGAAATAGAAAACTTTCGGTGGAACGAACGAGCTTCAAAATTTAATTTCCTATCCGAAAGGTACTTATCAATTTTCGTGTATCTCCAACGGTTAGCGAGTAAAACCCACATATGTGACGTCACTACACCCTTTGGTTTCAAAATTTCATATTTCCATTTCAAATAAAAAGAGAAGGCAAAGAAATAGCAAACTTTTGATACATACACATGATTTACCATTTAAGTTTCTATCCAAAAGGTCCTTATCACTTTTCGTGTATCTCCAATGGTTAGCGAGTAACACCTAAATTTGTGCAATAAAACACGGTCAACACCGAGCGGTGCAGTATATCTTTACATACATAAAAATTAAAGTTTGTATGTTTTTTTTGCAATTTCTACGGAAATTTGAGTTATTTACGGGTTTCAGACTGTTTCATTGTGGATGCGCGCGAAAATAATTTTTAGGTCTGTCTGTCGGTTTGTTTGTTTGTCTGTAGACAAGTTTGTTCCCTTATAACTCGAGAACGGCTGGGTGTATCAACGTAAAATTTGGTACAGATATCCATCAGAGGCACGACACTAATCATTGATATAACCCTTCTCCGTACCTCTCATAAAAGAGGGCCTACCCCCTTAAAATACATGCTGAAATAGGAGTAGAAAGACGAGACAAAGATCATTTTCAGCCCCTCAATGTGAGAGACAAAACTTGGGGGCCCTACATCCACATTTTAAGGCCCTAAAACCAACCGTTTTTGAGATATTCCCAAAAAACTATTTTCATTTAATAATCAAATGAACGAATACAAGCCGGTAACCATGGCAACAGATTCTCAGAGGTCCATCTATTGCTGTAAGACGCAATGCAATTCTATTAATTACATTGGTGTGCAAGTTTGCAAACGGCTAGAAGGTTATCACGGAACCAAATTAAGCTGTAAAATTCATCAATACGTATAATGCGCTTAAGGGGGTCAAGGGGTACACTAGAATTTTTTCACGCGATTTACACCTGCGGGTGTGGTACGGCAGGTCTATTATATTCCAATCCCAATATTATATTATTGTTATTATTATTATATTATGGCGTACAACGGCGTGATGGCGCAGTGGCTTAGCTGCTCGTCTTTCACCCGGACGGCCGGGGTTCGAATCCCGGTGACAGCTGGGCGAAATTTTCACCTGAAAAATCACGTGGCGTCAGGAAGGGCATCCGGTCTTAAATCCCCGGCCAAAACCAAAATGTGCCAGATTGGCCCCGGCGACCCCAATTAATTGGGATAAGCCGAAGAAAATGATGATGGCGTACAACGAGGAGACAAAGCCCCTCAGTGCCAGAAACAAAACTTGGGGGCCTCGAAAACTACATTATAAGGCTCTAAAACCAACAGTATCTGAATTATTCCCAGAAAACTAATTTCATTTAATTTAATTTAACAAACTAATGAAGGAATGTAAATCGGTAACCATGACAACATTATCTCAAGGGGTGGCATCCAACTTTCCATCTATTTCTGTAAGAAGCAATGTCACTCCATTTATACCTTGCCACAGTGGGTGAGTGGATAGCGTGTCGGTCTACTAACCCCAAGATTGTAGGTTCACTCCTGGCCGTGGTAAGTGATTTTTGAAAGGCGGCAAAAATACGACTCGCATGTCATACGATGTTGGCATGTCAAAGAACCCATTTGAATTCAGTAGGCTGAGTTCATAATGGCAAAATTAATCTCGGGAGTTCCCGCCAACACAGAGTTCCTCATTTCTCTACTAGAAAGCGCTATAGTGTTCAAGGAGCTTAGATATCTACCCTCCTTGACTTTCATAGTGATTCAAGGAACAACGAAATTTCGACATGCAAGCTACCCTCTGGGTGTCAAATTACGAAGCTTGCACCCGGCACCCGAGGCCATACGATATTATTATAAGTCTACTCCATTTATTACATTTCTGTGAAAGTTTGCAATTGGCTATAAGGTTATCACGGAACCAACGTAGACTGTATAATTCGTCAATGCAATTAAGGGGGTCAAGGGGTAACCTAGAAATTTTTCATGCAATTTCACGTGCGACATATAGTACAGAAAGTCTATTATATCTACAAACAGCAACATTATTTTCAAAAATTCCTGAATTGAATCAGCATTTTTTGCGGCTTTTAGGAATTTGGGCCATTTGAGGCTAAAGAACCTGAATTTTCATGCACCACAAGCCTTTATAATTTATGAAAGAGGTCTTCCTGTGTATGGGTACCTAACACAACGTAGAGGGTCATTTTTTATGTGAGGTGTATTGCGTTTCGTCTACAAGGCTTTCAAATCTATTTCACGTCAGGATGTACACGTTAGGGGAATTTAGTTTGAGAGCACATTTTAACTAATCTTTTTTTTTTGTCGACATACGGGTTCATCGTAAGGATGATTTTGTTTGATACTATATGGTAGATATACCCGTATTTGGATATCTGGGTGATATGTTGTAGACAACAGAATTGTCTGTCTGTCTTTCTATGTATCTTTATGTACGCCTGTAAATCGTGTTCGGATGCTTGGTGTATCGTAAAATTAGGTATGGTAAACATGAGTCAATACACCAATCATTTATAAAACTCCACACCGTACTTTTCATACAGTAGAAGGGTGGATATAGGGAAAAACTTCTCGAGATACATGCTAAAATAGGCGAAATATAAAAATTATCTTCGAAGGACGAACAAAGAATATGTTGAGCTTCTCATTGTGAGACACAAAATTTGCGAGTCTATAAGGGGTCTCTAAAAACACATTTTAAGGCCCTTAAATTAACAGTGTGTGAGATATTCCCAGAAAACTAACTTCGTTCTGATAAACTTATGAAGGAATGACAAACCGCTGACAATTGCAACAGTGGCTCAATTGATAATGTCTGGTGTTAATATATAACACCGTTCGAAGAACGGGTACTTCTGCTAGACTAGTATTGTGCCCGTTTAGACCGGAGTCCGCACGACCACATATGCATTTTACCAATAATCAGTCAGCACGAGGGCCAAAATATCCCGGAGCGCCAGATGGGTTAACGCTAATTGCAAAAACGACATCAAATAAAAAAATGCTTTACTGATTTTTGGCTCAATGCAACAAAAAGATAGAAGGAGATTCAATTGGGCGTAACACATCAAGTAAAATTATCTCAGTTTATTTTGAATTTAAAATTGACTGCAAAAATGCTCAAAGCAGCACCACTCACGTGTGGCGATCCACACTCCTATTTACACAATATACAGAAATTTCCCAAACACATTTTACAATTATTTTTGGAGACACAAGTCTGATTATTAGTCCTGTAGACTGTGTTCCAAAATTATATTCATTTATTTGTGATTAAATCCAGTTCAAATTTAATTGTCTTTACTGGAAATATCGTAGTTCACTGTTTGAAATTTTACATAATATTAACACTCGTAGAATAAATGTTCATAGAATTTTTAACTTTCACTTATTTTTCCAGTTTCAAAAAATATTGTCGAAAAATATTATTATCATCATTGAATCAACACAAATTATTTACACATATTAATAACATCTGAAAAGTATTTGACCTTGAGCATAGCATCGAAGAACTGTGCGAAGCACAACAAAATATTAATTGTTCTTCTGACATTAAACATTCGAGAAGTGACTCGATTATGAACTTCAAGTTCCAAATAAAATATATGATTTCTGAATCATCAACTTGATCAATAAATTGTTGAACCATTCAACTATTCAATTTTCCACTTGGAATCATTATTATGAAAAATATTTATATTCATGGCCATTTTTAGCAACTTTCACAACTTGCAATTCTTCGACAGAATGCGGAAATAAGAATTGTAGTTTCATAATGAATTCATTTAGTTCATGGCACTAGGATTGAAAATATCCTTCAAATTATTCGTGGTTAAAGAATTATTTTTAATTGGCAGTGGCCCATTCTATTATTTGTGTAAGAACACAATATTACAACAACAACGGCAAAGGTCTTCCTCTGAAGAAGAATAAACTACTATCAAGACAAATCCGGGTTCTAGCAAAATCAAAGTCTAAATGGAATTCGTAAACAAGGTTGAAATAAGAACTGATGGTTTCTAAGAAATAACCTTCGGGTTATTCATACGACGAAATGTGTAGTTCCAATACTCCTACTATAAACCTGAGCCATCGATCCTGCTATTTGATTGATGCTCGAAAAAACCTCCTCATTCCTGCGACTTAAACATGCGCACCTGGGAATGGCATTTCAACTACTCCACACATATAAATTTTCTTCCCAAAATTTATACAATAAATCAAGCCTCTGCTTGTTATCAACACTGGAAGATTAATAAACTTACAAGTTTATTTTATTTTACCATTCAGTTCAACCCGTGAATTTACCATACTTATGAAAATCTTTATTTCACTTTCGAGAGTATTTACGTCATGATTTTATATAAATACAAAAATATCCTATTTGATACAATTATCAATTGCTTCCCGTTTCATGCCTCTCCGTGTTATCTGAAAAATATATTTTGCTCATTGCAAATATCAACTGTTCAACCAGAACTGAAATGTTGGTTCAATGCGGGCTTGCGCTAACCACTCTCCTTCGTAAAAGCTCCTGTTCCAAACTAGAAATGATTAAACTACTTCATAGGCTCTTTCTCAATACATATGATTATTATAAAATATAATATCCCAGAATTATTTAGAAAAATTATGAAAATTATTATTATTATTATTAGTGGATTATTATTATTATTATTATTATTATTATTATTAGTTATATTATTTTAAATATGTTTAATTATCATCTCATTATGTGAGAATCCACATGTTCGAACCTTCGAATATGGAAAAAATATCCATTCCTCAACAAAAATAATTATCAACTTTTACAGTTACATCGGCTGATTACCGTGATTTCCCAAAAATATGAAATATTCAAATAAATGCTCGAAATGCTCGGTCATCGATCCTAAACTGTTCTGAGTGCTGAAAATACTCAGAATAACTCTAATATGTCTTGCGTAAATCATTGCAAGATTTAAATACGAAGAATAATAAATGTGTTGGTCATTTGCAGAAAAAATAGTTTGTTCCAATTAGCTAGGCATAATATAATTCAAATGTGGCTTACATTTCTTGATGGTCTTGAAGCGTAGTAAACCTGGTCTGTACCAGATCTATCCATAGACATGCCCTATCGGACAAGCATGTATAATCCTTGTATCGGCCGCCATTATATACCCACAATCCGTCTAGTCAGACATAGTGGTAGTATTTCTTGACGTTTGAATTAACTGTTGTTCCATTTTAATATGGGCTCTTGTTAACTCCATAACAGTTTGTTTAAATGGGGTCAGATCTAAGTGATCTATTCTTAGATATGTCAGTTGTAACATAACTCACGGTAATCTTATCAATACAAGAAGACACTGACAGTCTAACCAATCAACGGCTGTTCTGAAGATCGTTCCCTGGGCATGGCTTCTCGCCATCTACCATGCGCTAAGCAACCTGTAGTTTCCCTTGCGTAGACTAATGAACACCACCGTGATAGACTGGTCTTCAGTGTACTGATAGATCGAAGTGGTTAACAAGTTACCAATATGAAAACTGACTGAAATGGACTAAACATCCAAGTATTAGGTTATTACTGGACTGTGACAAAATACTAATTCTAGACATAGTCTAGCATATGTCCATGTGAAAACATAAATATTTCCACTAATGTCTGTAGGAAAAAAAAATCAATCACCTCAGTGATTCTCCTCGCCGGAAACTTACTAAGTTCCACCTCGTAGCGCAGCACTTTTGTGACTATCACAACTTTGAAAATTACTTCTGCGTAGATCCGGCAACCATGTGCCTTGGCTCAGCGTTGCAGCAACTTGCTAGGCAGGTGCTTGTGTTGGAATGAGCTAACCATGCCTGCGCCAGCCGGCTTTTATTCAAAACTGTCAGGGTCACGCGTCATCAGCTGATATCTGGAAATCATCATATCTCTGGTATCCCTGGTCCGATTTACTTGATACTAATTGCATTCTCTTTTATTTGGCCGTGCCAGTAATCTGATCCATGTCTCAAGTCTCTACTCGATGGTTAACTATTTAATCAATAAATAGCCTCGACCTCTGCTATTACTCGCTACGTCACTTGACATGCAAGTATCGGTAAATTCTTTCCAATTGCTTCGAGAAGCAATGTAGCGCGATATTCAAATATTTCAACTTTCAAAAGCGGCTGTAGCCTTTCCCTTGATATCTAGGTGTCTGAATCTTGGAATACCCATTCCTAGAGTTGGGCACATCCACCCCACACCTAGCAAAAAATGAAAATTGAATTTTTTTTATTTTTCCTATCTACACATTAAATTATCTGGTTCTTGAATAATAAATCTTCAAATTCGATGCATTATAAGTTCCCACGATGTTACCAGTTCGTGTATTGGCGATTTCGTAGTTTCCATTGTTGTTTACTTCCACAATATTCAAAATCTTTAATTTCACCCGGTTTAATATCAAAAATATCGTGATACTCTTCCAAAATTTTCCCTAGCTCTGGGGACTCCTTCTCAGTGTAGACTTCTCTTCCTTCAGCTTCATGAAAAATCAGAGACCATTGAGCATCTCCCTCGATGTCTTCCTCTTCTTTTCCCTCGAAGTTAATCTCTTCGGTATTCTTAAATCTGATCGTCTCTGTCTTCATGTCTATCACTGCTTGATATTTCTGAATGAAATCTGCTCCCAATATCATGTCAAAAGCCATGTCCTTCATTACTACAAACACATGTCGGAAATCATGTCCTCCAATCGTAATACATAAATATAATTGTGTTTTACACAGAGATATTTTGTTGGGTATTATTCCTTGTATCTTAATTCCTGATACTGGAATCTCCTCTAAATTCTCTTTGAGCTTCCACAGAATATAAAGCTTCTCACTCACAAGACAAAGCATAGCCCCAGTATCAATCAAAGTATCGACAGGCATACCGAATACTTCGCATGATATGATTGGTATTCTAATTCTTGTACCCATTTCTTTCCGTTCGTCATTCTGTTGAATTAAGTCATCATCCTCTGCTTGCCATTTAATAATTCTGGAAGTGAAAGTGTTCAAAATTCTATCTTCTACTGTGAATTCGAAGTTTTTTTTCCGTTACCATTCCCCCGGGATTGTTGTGTTCCCGATGGACCTGGTTCATTGGGCCTCTGCTCCAAAAATTGCAAGTTATCTTGGTGTCTTGCTTCCAAGTTTTTCCTCGTCTCCTTGTTGAACTCTTCATTGGACTGACGAGTATCCACATTCCCTCTGTTATTGTAGTTGTTTCTACCATAGTATCTTCTTTCCTGGTACCTTCCTTGATTATCCCGTGGCCTTCTCCATCGAGTATTGTATCGATTTCCACCATCCGGTCTCGCATAAGGCTTGTAACTGTATGTGTTACTGTACTGATTCCATCCTCTCTTATTTGAATCTTCCCTCGGCGTTTTCTCTTCTCGCCCCTCTCGAGGTGTTTGAGAATAACTATCAGCCATAACAGCATACATAACGTTGTTATTCTTTCCTCCCTTCTGATGGAAGAATTGAGCATTCGTATGATCCAGCTTCTGTAATACCTCGTCAAATTGCTCCATATTATAGATGTCAGCAGCGATCAAAGTCCTTTGGACGTCTGCTGGAAACTGACGTATCAATGCAGTAATCAATTCGTTATCTGGCATCGGCGGATCTAAATGTTGCAGTTTAGAAAGCTGTCCAGAAAAGTACGTAGAGTATCGAGTAGGTTGTGACGTCGAGAATCTCTTCGAATATAACTCTGCTCTGACTTGCTGTTGGGTTTCCGGGGACCAAAACTTTTTCAATAGCCCACGAGAAAACTCCTCAAAAGTGGTTAGAGTGGATCTAAAGGCTCTAAACCAAAGAAGTGCAGGACCTTCCAAAAACTTCCCTATCACTCGGATCTGTCTTTCTTTAGGGATCTTGGAATCTTTCAGGTAATCCCCTGCTTCTCTCAACAATTCCACGGGTGTCACAGAATCTCGCCCTGAAAATTTAGAAGGCTTATCTTCTACATTCTTAAACACAGTTATGGGGTTGGATTGAAATACTGTCCTGACCTCATCCTGTCTTTGACTATCCGTTTCTCTAGCTGCTCCTAGATTTATATGTATCTGTTCCTTTCCCCTTACATTTGGCATTTTCAACAGATGGTCAGACTGTTTCTCGTCCTTGATTTGAGTTTTCATAGCCTCAAGTTCCTTCTGGTTTTCTTCTGCCATTTTCTTAATTGCTTCAGTTTCTTTACAATTCTCCTTAACATCAATGGATATCTGGTTCATAACAGCCTCATGACTTTTCAATGACCCCGTCATATCTGAGATGTCCTTCTGAGTTGCTTGGATATCTTTGGCAATTACTTGAATAAGGGGATGACAAAGATTCCCTAATCTCCTTGATTCCCTCTTGATTCTCCAGCTTGAGTGTGTCTTTTATTTCATTGACAACTGTGGTTTTAATTTCAGTTTGCAATTCATTAATCACACATTCTCTTATTTCTCCCATTACAAGTTCTTTGAATTGTTCTGTCAACCATTGAACAACTAGAATTCCCATCTCATTACTCTCCTTCTTCACGCTGACTTCTAGGTTGATCATGTCTTCTCCAACTTTCCTAAGACCATGTTCTATCCTATCCGCTAAGCTTTGGGATCGAAGATCGGCATCGCGAAATTTATCGTCCATTAAACTTGCGTTAGTAGCTAATGAAGTTTCGAGCTCATGAGTTTTTTCGCATAATTTATTCATTTTACTTTCAAGTGTCATTTTCAAAATTTCAGAATTCTCTTTAAATTTACTTTCCATAGAATTAAATTTACTATTTAAATTTTCTTTCAAGTTACCTTTTAAAGAATCAGAACTTTCTTTAAGTTTATTTTCTAAAGAATCAGAATTTTCTTTGAGTTTATTTTCTAAAGAATCAGAATTTTCTTTGAGTTTATTTTCTAAAGAATCAGAATTTTCTTTAAGTTTATCATTTAAATTTTCTTTAAGTTTATTTTCTAAAGAATCAGAATTTTCTTTAAGTTTATCGTTTAAACTTTCTTTAAGTTTATCAGAATTTTCTTTAAGTTTCCTTTCCAAAGCCTCAGTATTATCTTTCATAATGGCTGCTACACGCAGTCCAGCTTCTTTTGAACTCTCCTCCAAACTCCTCATCATCCTCATCATTTCTTCCATAATTTTCAATTATTATTCAAAACTTAGGGGTATACAATATTGGCAAACACAAGCTTATAACTAGAACAAGAAATATGAATAGCTAATTGGAACACTCTAATAAAATGAGATTTGTCCTAATGTCGACGTGATGGAAAAACAAAATTCTCTACTTTTACGAATTACATTTACCACAATATCACAAGAAAAATATGCAAGTTCTAAAATATCCTCCACCTGGATTCTAATAATGTGTATGTCCAGTCATCGAACGTTTACTACTGAATTTACTTGACGCCCTAATGGTTAAGCCATTATCAAAAATAATCAAACCCATTCTAATTATTAATACAGTTAAATTTTTAATTTTCCCCACTAATTGGGTTTCCTAATAATTTATTCATCCAAACCAGACATCTCTCAACTCCCAAAATATTTCTATAAAAATTATCACAATTTAAATCGGCATGCGATTGACCATGTCTAACTCGAGCCCCACGTTCGAAGCCATTTCTCTCTCTATCTTATTTTATGTGCCCGTTTAGATCGGAGTCCGCACGACCACATATCCATTTTACCAATAATCAGTCAGCACGAGAGTGAAAATATCCCGGAGCGCCAGATGGGTTAAAGCTAATCGCAAAAACGACATCAATTAAAAAAATGCTTTACTGATTTTTGGCTCAATGCAACAATAAGGATAGAAGGAGATTCAATTGGGCGTAACACATCAAGTAAAATTATCTCAGTTTATTTTGAATTCAAAATTGACTGCAAAAATGCTCAAAGCAGCATCACTCACGTGTGGCGATCCACACTCCTATTTACACAATATACAGAAATTTCCCAAACACATTTTACAATTATTTTTGGAGACACAAGTCTGATTATTAGTCCTGTAGACTGTGTTCCAAAATTATATTCATTTATTTGTGATTAAATCCAGTTCAAATTTAATTGTCTTTACTGGAAATATCGTAGTTCACTGTTTGAAATTTTACATAATATTAACACTCGTAGAATAAATGTTCATAGAATTTTTAACTTTCACTTATTTTTCCAGTTTCAAAAAATATTGTCGAAAAATATTATTATCATCATTGAATCAACACAAATTATTTACACATATTAATAACATCTGAAAAGTATTTGACCTTGAGCATAGCATCGAAGAACTGTGCGAAGCACAACAAAAAAATTAATTGTTCTTCTGACATTAAACATTCGAGAAGTGACTCGATTATGAAATTCAAGTTCCAAACAAAATATATGATTTCTGAATCATCAACTTGATCAATAAATTGTTGAACCATTCAACTATTCAATTTTCCACTTGGAATCATTATTATGAAAAATATTTATATTCATGGCCATTTTTAGCAACTTTCACAACTTGCAATTCTTCGACAGAATGCGGAAATAAGAATTGTAGTTTCATAATGAATTCATTTAGTTCATGGCACTAGGATTGAAAATATCCTTCAAATTATTCGTGGTTAAAGAATTATTTTTAATTGGCAGTGGCACATTCTATTATTTGTGTAAGAACACACTATTACAACAACAACGGCAAAGGTCTTCCTCTGAAGAAGAATAAACTACTATCAAGACAAATCCGGGTTCTAGCAAAATCAAAGTCTAAATGGAATTCGTAAACAAGGTTGAAATAAGAACTGATGGTTTCTAAGAAATAACCTTCGGGTTATTCATACGACGAAATGTGTAGTTCCAATACTCCAACTATAAACCTGAGCCTTCGAACCTGCTATTTGATTGATGCTCGAAAAAACCTCCTCATTCCTGCGACTTAAACATGCGCACCTGGGAATGGCATTTCAACTACTCCACACATATAAATTTTCTTCCCAAAATTTATACAATAAATCAAGCCTCTGCTTGTTATCAACACTGGAAGATTAATAAACTTACAAGTTTATTTTATTTTACCATTCAGTTCAACCCGTGAATTTACCATACTTATGAAAATCTTTATTTCACTTTCGAGAGTATTTACGTCATGATTTTATATAAATACAAAAATATCCTATTTGATACAATTATCAATTGCTTCCCGTTTCATGCCTCTCCGTGTTATCTGAAAAATATACTTTGCTCATTGCAAATATCAACTGTTCAACCAGAACTGAAATGTTGGTTCAATGCGGGCTTGCGCTAACCACTCTCCTTCGGAAAAGCTCCTGTTCCAAACTAGAAATGATTAAACTACTTCATAGGCTCTTTCTCAATACATATGATTATTATAAAATATAATATCCCAGAATTATTTAGAAAAATTATGAAAATTATTATTATTATTATTAGTGGATTATTATTATTATTATTATTATTATTATTAGTTATATTATTTTAAATATGTTTAATTATCATCTCATTATGTGAGAATCCACATGTTCGAACCTTCGAATATGGAAAAAATATCCATTCCTCAACAAAAATAATTATCAACTTTTACAGTTACATCGGCTGATTACCGTGATTTCCCAAAAATATGAAATATTCAAATAAATGCTCGAAATGCTCGGTCATCGATCCTAAACTGTTCTGAGTGCTGAAAATACTCAGAATAACTCTAATATGTCTTGCGTAAATCATTGCAAGATTTAAATACGAAGAATAATAAATGTGTTGGTCATTTGCAGAAAAAATAGTTTGTTCCAATTAGCTAGGCATAATATAATTCAAATGTGGCTTACATTTCTTGATGGTCTTGAAGCGTAGTAAACCTGGTCTGTACCAGATCTATCCATAGACATGCCCTATCGGACAAGCATGTATAATCCTTGTATCGGCCGCCATTATATACCCACAATCCGTCTAGTCAGACATAGTGGTAGTATTTCTTGACGTTTGAATTAACTGTTGTTCCATTTTAATATGGGCTCTTGTTAACTCCATAACAGTTTGTTTAAATGGGGTCAGATCTAAGTGATCTATTCTTAGATATGTCAGTTGTAACATAACTCACGGTAATCTTATCAATACAAGAAGACACTGACAGTCTAACCAATCAACGGCTGTTCTGAAGATCGTTCCCTGGGCATGGCTTCTCGCCATCTACCATGCGCTAAGCAACCTGTAGTTTCCCTTGCGTAGACTAATGAACACCACCGTGATAGACTGGTCTTCAGTGTACTGATAGATCGAAGTGGTTAACAAGTTACCAATATGAAAACTGACTGAAATGGACTAAACATCCAAGTATTAGGTTATTACTGGACTGTGACAAAATACTAATTCTAGACATAGTCTAGCATATGTCCATGTGAAAACATAAATATTTCCACTAATGTCTGTAGGAAAAAAAAATCAATCACCTCAGTGATTCTCCTCGCCGGAAACTTACTAAGTTCCACCTCGTAGCGCAGCACTTTTGTGACTATCACAACTTTGAACATTACTTCTGCGTAGATCCGGCAACCATGTGCCTTGGCTCAGCGTTGCAGCAACTTGCTAGGCAGGTGCTTGTGTTGGAATGAGCTAACCATGCCTGCGCCAGCCGGCTTTTATTCAAAACTGTCAGGGTCACGCGTCATCAGCTGATATCTGGAAATCATCATATCTCTGGTATCCCTGGTCCGATTTACTTGATACTAATTGCATTCTCTTTTATTTGGCCGTGCCAGTAATCTGATCCATGTCTCAAGTCTCTACTCGATGGTTAACTATTTAATCAATAAATAGCCTCGACCTCTGCTATTACTCGCTACGTCACTTGACATGCAAGTATCGGTAAATTCTTTCCAATTGCTTCGAGAAGCAATGTAGCGCGATATTCAAATATTTCAACTTTCAAAAGCGGCTGTAGCCTTTCCCTTGATATCTAGGTGTCTGAATCTTGGAATACCCATTCCTAGAGTTGGGCACATCCACCCCACACCTAGCAAAAAATGAAAATTGAATTTTTTTTATTTTTCCTATCTACACATTAAATTATCTGGTTCTTGAATAATAAATCTTCAAATTCGATGCATTATAAGTTCCCACGATGTTACCAGTTCGTGTATTGGCGATTTCGTAGTTTCCATTGTTGTTTACTTCCACAATATTCAAAATCTTTAATTTCACCCGGTTTAATATCAAAAATATCGTGATACTCTTCCAAAATTTTCCCTAGCTCTGGGGACTCCTTCTCAGTGTAGACTTCTCTTCCTTCAGCTTCATGAAAAATCAGAGACCATTGAGCATCTCCCTCGATGTCTTCCTCTTCTTTTCCCTCGAAGTTAATCTCTTCGGTATTCTTAAATCTGATCGTCTCTGTCTTCATGTCTATCACTGCTTGATATTTCTGAATGAAATCTGCTCCCAATATCATGTCAAAAGCCATGTCCTTCATTACTACAAACACATGTCGGAAATCATGTCCTCCAATCGTAATACATAAATATAATTGTGTTTTACACAGAGATATTTTGTTGGGTATTATTCCTTGTATCTTATTTCCTGATACTGGAATCTCCTCTAAATTCTCTTTGAGCTTCCACAGAATATAAAGCTTCTCACTCACAAGACAAAGCATAGCCCCAGTATCAATCAAAGTATCGACAGGCATACCGAATACTTCGCATGATATGATTGGTATTCTAATTCTTGTACCCATTTCTTTCCGTTCGTCATTCTGTTGAATTAAGTCATCATCCTCTGCTTGCCATTTAATAATTCTGGAAGTGAAAGTGTTCAAAATTCTATCTTCTACTGTGAATTCGAAGTTTTTTTTCCGTTACCATTCCCCCGGGATTGTTGTGTTCCCGATGGACCTGGTTCATTGGGCCTCTGCTCCAAAAATTGCAAGTTATCTTGGTGTCTTGCTTCCAAGTTTTTCCTCGTCTCCTTGTTGAACTCTTCATTGGACTGACGAGTATCCACATTCCCTCTGTTATTGTAGTTGTTTCTACCATAGTATCTTCTTTCCTGGTACCTTCCTTGATTATCCCGTGGCCTTCTCCATCGAGTATTGTATCGATTTCCACCATCCGGTCTCGCATAAGGCTTGTAACTGTATGTGTTACTGTACTGATTCCATCCTCTCTTATTTGAATCTTCCCTCGGCGTTTTCTCTTCTCGCCCCTCTCGAGGTGTTTGAGAATAACTATCAGCCATAACAGCATACATAACGTTGTTATTCTTTCCTCCCTTCTGATGGAAGAATTGAGCATTCGTATGATCCAGCTTCTGTAATACCTCGTCAAATTGCTCCATATTATAGATGTCAGCAGCGATCAAAGTCCTTTGGACGTCTGCTGGAAACTGACGTATCAATGCAGTAATCAATTCGTTATCTGGCATCGGCGGATCTAAATGTTGCAGTTTAGAAAGCTGTCCAGAAAAGTACGTAGAGTATCGAGTAGGTTGTGACGTCGAGAATCTCTTCGAATATAACTCTGCTCTGACTTGCTGTTGGGTTTCCGGGGACCAAAACTTTTTCAATAGCCCACGAGAAAACTCCTCAAAAGTGGTTAGAGTGGATCTAAAGGCTCTAAACCAAAGAAGTGCAGGACCTTCCAAAAACTTCCCTATCACTCGGATCTGTCTTTCTTTAGGGATCTTGGAATCTTTCAGGTAATCCCCTGCTTCTCTCAACAATTCCACGGGTGTCACAGAATCTCGCCCTGAAAATTTAGAAGGCTTATCTTCTACATTCTTAAACACAGTTATGGGGTTGGATTGAAATACTGTCCTGACCTCATCCTGTCTTTGACTATCCGTTTCTCTAGCTGCTCCTAGATTTATATGTATCTGTTCCTTTCCCCTTACATTTGGCATTTTCAACAGATGGTCAGACTGTTTCTCGTCCTTGATTTGAGTTTTCATAGCCTCAAGTTCCTTCTGGTTTTCTTCTGCCATTTTCTTAATTGCTTCAGTTTCTTTACAATTCTCCTTAACATCAATGGATATCTGGTTCATAACAGCCTCATGACTTTTCAATGACCCCGTCATATCTGAGATGTCCTTCTGAGTTGCTTGGATATCTTTGGCAATTACTTGAATAAGGGGATGACAAAGATTCCCTAATCTCCTTGATTCCCTCTTGATTCTCCAGCTTGAGTGTGTCTTTTATTTCATTGACAACTGTGGTTTTAATTTCAGTTTGCAATTCATTAATCACACATTCTCTTATTTCTCCCATTACAAGTTCTTTGAATTGTTCTGTCAACCATTGAACAACTAGAATTCCCATCTCATTACTCTCCTTCTTCACGCTGACTTCTAGGTTGATCATGTCTTCTCCAACTTTCCTAAGACCATGTTCTATCCTATCCGCTAAGCTTTGGGATCGAAGATCGGCATCGCGAAATTTATCGTCCATTAAACTTGCGTTAGTAGCTAATGAAGTTTCGAGCTCATGAGTTTTTTCGCATAATTTATTCATTTTACTTTCAAGTGTCATTTTCAAAATTTCAGAATTCTCTTTAAATTTACTTTCCATAGAATTAAATTTACTATTTAAATTTTCTTTCAAGTTACCTTTTAAAGAATCAGAACTTTCTTTAAGTTTATTTTCTAAAGAATCAGAATTTTCTTTGAGTTTATTTTCTAAAGAATCAGAATTTTCTTTGAGTTTATTTTCTAAAGAATCAGAATTTTCTTTAAGTTTATCATTTAAATTTTCTTTAAGTTTATTTTCTAAAGAATCAGAATTTTCTTTAAGTTTATCGTTTAAACTTTCTTTAAGTTTATCAGAATTTTCTTTAAGTTTCCTTTCCAAAGCCTCAGTATTATCTTTCATAATGGCTGCTACACGCAGTCCAGCTTCTTTTGAACTCTCCTCCAAACTCCTCATCATCCTCATCATTTCTTCCATAATTTTCAATTATTATTCAAAACTTAGGGGTATACAATATTGGCAAACACAAGCTTATAACTAGAACAAGAAATATGAATAGCTAATTGGAACACTCTAATAAAATGAGATTTGTCCTAATGTCGACGTGATGGAAAAACAAAATTCTCTACTTTTACGAATTACATTTACCACAATATCACAAGAAAAATATGCAAGTTCTAAAATATCCTCCACCTGGATTCTAATAATGTGTATGTCCAGTCATCGAACGTTTACTACTGAATTTACTTGACGCCCTAATGGTTAAGCCATTATCAAAAATAATCAAACCCATTCTAATTATTAATACAGTTAAATTTTTAATTTTCCCCACTAATTGGGTTTCCTAATAATTTATTCATCCAAACCAGACATCTCTCAACTCCCAAAATATTTCTATAAAAATTATCACAATTTAAATCGGCATGCGATTGACCATGTCTAACTCGAGCCCCACGTTCGAAGCCATTTCTCTCTCTATCTTATTTTATGTGCCCGTTTAGATCGGAGTCCGCACGACCACATATCCATTTTACCAATAATCAGTCAGCACGAGAGTGAAAATATCCCGGAGCGCCAGATGGGTTAAAGCTAATCGCAAAAACGACATCAATTAAAAAAATGCTTTACTGATTTTTGGCTCAATGCAACAATAAGGATAGAAGGAGATTCAATTGGGCGTAACACATCAAGTAAAATTATCTCAGTTTATTTTGAATTCAAAATTGACTGCAAAAATGCTCAAAGCAGCATCACTCACGTGTGGCGATCCACACTCCTATTTACACAATATACAGAAATTTCCCAAACACATTTTACAATTATTTTTGGAGACACAAGTCTGATTATTAGTCCTGTAGACTGTGTTCCAAAATTATATTCATTTATTTGTGATTAAATCCAGTTCAAATTTAATTGTCTTTACTGGAAATATCGTAGTTCACTGTTTGAAATTTTACATAATATTAACACTCGTAGAATAAATGTTCATAGAATTTTTAACTTTCACTTATTTTTCCAGTTTCAAAAAATATTGTCGAAAAATATTATTATCATCATTGAATCAACACAAATTATTTACACATATTAATAACATCTGAAAAGTATTTGACCTTGAGCATAGCATCGAAGAACTGTGCGAAGCACAACAAAAAAATTAATTGTTCTTCTGACATTAAACATTCGAGAAGTGACTCGATTATGAAATTCAAGTTCCAAACAAAATATATGATTTCTGAATCATCAACTTGATCAATAAATTGTTGAACCATTCAACTATTCAATTTTCCACTTGGAATCATTATTATGAAAAATATTTATATTCATGGCCATTTTTAGCAACTTTCACAACTTGCAATTCTTCGACAGAATGCGGAAATAAGAATTGTAGTTTCATAATGAATTCATTTAGTTCATGGCACTAGGATTGAAAATATCCTTCAAATTATTCGTGGTTAAAGAATTATTTTTAATTGGCAGTGGCACATTCTATTATTTGTGTAAGAACACACTATTACAACAACAACGGCAAAGGTCTTCCTCTGAAGAAGAATAAACTACTATCAAGACAAATCCGGGTTCTAGCAAAATCAAAGTCTAAATGGAATTCGTAAACAAGGTTGAAATAAGAACTGATGGTTTCTAAGAAATAACCTTCGGGTTATTCATACGACGAAATGTGTAGTTCCAATACTCCAACTATAAACCTGAGCCTTCGAACCTGCTATTTGATTGATGCTCGAAAAAACCTCCTCATTCCTGCGACTTAAACATGCGCACCTGGGAATGGCATTTCAACTACTCCACACATATAAATTTTCTTCCCAAAATTTATACAATAAATCAAGCCTCTGCTTGTTATCAACACTGGAAGATTAATAAACTTACAAGTTTATTTTATTTTACCATTCAGTTCAACCCGTGAATTTACCATACTTATGAAAATCTTTATTTCACTTTCGAGAGTATTTACGTCATGATTTTATATAAATACAAAAATATCCTATTTGATACAATTATCAATTGCTTCCCGTTTCATGCCTCTCCGTGTTATCTGAAAAATATACTTTGCTCATTGCAAATATCAACTGTTCAACCAGAACTGAAATGTTGGTTCAATGCGGGCTTGCGCTAACCACTCTCCTTCGGAAAAGCTCCTGTTCCAAACTAGAAATGATTAAACTACTTCATAGGCTCTTTCTCAATACATATGATTATTATAAAATATAATATCCCAGAATTATTTCGAAAAATTATGAAAATTATTATTATTATTATTATTAGTGGATTATTATTATTATTATTAGTTATATTATTTTAAATATGTTTAATTATCATCTCATTATGTGAGAATCCACATGTTCGAGCCTTCGAATATGGAAAAAATATCCATTCCTCAACAAAAATAATTATCAACTTTTACAGTTACATCGGCTGATTACCGTGATTTCCCAAAAATATGAAATATTCAAATAAATGCTCTAAATGCTCGGTCATCGATCCTAAACTGTTCTGAGTGCTGAAAATACTCAGAATAACTCTAATATGTCTTGCGTAAATCATTGCAAGATTTAAATACGAAGAAAAATAAATGTGTTGGTCATTTGCAGAAAAAATAGTTTGTTCCAATTAGCTAGGCATAATATAATTCAAATGTGGCTTACATTTCTTGATGGTCTTGAAGCGTAGTAAACCTGGTCTGTACCAGATCTATCCATAGACATGCCCTATCGGACAAGCATGTATAATCCTTGTATCGGCCGCCATTATATACCCACAATCCGTCTAGTCAGACATAGTGGTAGTATCTCTTGACGTTTGAATTAACTGTTGTTCCATTTTAATATGGGCTCCTGTTAACTCCATAACAGTTTGTTTAAATGGGGTCAGATCTAAGTGATCTATTCTTAGATATGTCAGTTGTAACATAACTCACGGTAATCTTATCAATACAAGAAGACACTGACAGTCTAACCAATCAACGGCTGTTCTGAAGATCGTTCCCTGGGCATGGCTTCTCGCCATCTACCATGCGCTAAGCAACCTGTAGTTTCCCTTGCGTAGACTAATGAACACCACCGTGATAGACTGGTCTTCAGTGTACTGATAGATCGAAGTGGTTAACAAGTTACCAATATGAAAACTGACTGAAATGGACTAAACATCCAAGTATTAGGTTATTACTGGACTGTGACAAAATACTAATTCTAGACAAAGTCTAGCATATGTCCATGTGAAAACATAAATATTTCCACTAATGTCTGTAGGGAAAAAAATTCAATCACCTCAGTGATTCTCCTCGCCGGAAACTTACTAAGTTCCACCTCGTAGCGCAGCACTTTTGTGACTATCACAATTTTGAAAATTACTTCTGCGTAGATCCGGCAACCATGTGCCTTGGCTCAGCGTAGCAGCAACTTGCTAGGCAGGTGCTTGTGTTGGAATGAGCTAACCATGCCTGCGCCAGCCGGCTTTTATTCAAAACTGTCAGGGTCACGCGTCATCAGCTGATATCTGGAAATCATCATATCTCTGGTATCCCTGGTCCGATTTACTTGATACTAATTGCATTCTCTTTTATTTGGCCGTGCCAGTAATCTGATCCATGTCTCAAGTCTCTACTCCATGGTTAACTATTTAATCAATAAATAGCCTCGACCTCTGCTATTACTCGCTACGTCACTTGACATGCAAGTATCGGTAAATTCTTTCCAATTGCTTCGAGAAGCAATGTAGCGCGATATTCAAATATTTCAACTTTCAAAAGCGGCTGTAGCCTTTCCCTTGATATCTAGGTGTCTGAATCTTGGAATACCCATTCCTAGAGTTGGGCACAGTATAAACTATATATTTCTGTAAAATAGAGAGGACATACTATCAAATGAGACAATAAAATAAACGAACATTTTCTTGAAAATGACTAAAGGAAAGGTCGATGAATACCTTAACCAGCTTTGAGACATCAAGGTCAATTTGGCACGTGTACTTGGGTGTGGGAGAGATCTTTCTTATGACCTGTGTCGTTTAGATAATATATTTATCGAAATTAAAGGATTTCCAGTAAGTCAACAAGATTGTACTCAATATTGTAATGAATGATTCCGTAATCCTGAAAAAAAAAAGAATATTCATGGGATTAATAAATACACTCGATGACCAGTTTCGTTCGTCATGCGATCATCATCAGATCCTTTACACTTGACTATTCAACTTGTCTAAAAATATATTATTTAGCTGCAGTCTAAACGCCGGTCTCTCACCACTGAGTCCGTGGTTCAAATCCTGGTCATTCCATGTGAGATTTGTGCTGGGTAAAGCGGAGGCAGACAGGTTTTTCTCCGGGTACGCCAGTTTTCCCTGTCACAAATTTCATTCCAGCTACACTCTCCACTGTCATTTCATTTCATATGTCATTAATGTAATCCTTGCACCAGGGGAGTGCGACAGGCTTCGGCAGTCCTCACGGTTCATATTCTCGCAACTAGATGGGTGCTTTGTTAATTCCATTCCCAGACCCAGTCGGTCAACTGGAAGTAGGTTGTGGATTTTCATTTTTCAGTTGCAGTGCAACTAAATAAGCTTATATATTGTAAATACAGTCACCAATACTTACAGACTTATATCCTAAGTACGAATGTGGATCAAAAAGTTCGTTGCACAAACGCGCTGCAGCAGCGCGTTGTGTGTCGCAAACGTGGGCACAGCGGATAAAGGGACAGACACTGCCCACATGTCTGTTAGGCAGGTCGCTGTGGTGTCTCGTCTTGTATGCTGTGAATAGCGGCCAAATGCAATGGCGCGTCGACTGGACGTTCACTCCAAATATGAGGTGCGTGCGACAATCCGATTCCTATGGGCCTAAAGGAAGAACTGCACGGACATTCATCGTGATATTAGTGCTGTGTATGGGGAGTGGGCCATTTCCCGGCAAGGGACCCTGAAGTGATGTCAGCAATTCGAAGCCGGACGCACGGATATCACGGCCGAATATCGCGAGGGCAGGTCCGCAACGTCCAGGACACGTGCAAGTGTCAAAAGTGTGAATGCGATCATTAAACAGAACCGGCGCATTCACCTGAGAGAAATCGCGACGCTGCACGTGGAAATCATGCCGAAAGGAACGACGATCATCGCGGCATCGTATTGTCAAACGTTGCACCGGTTGCGTAAAGCGATTAAAGAGAAGCGACGGGGGAAATTGAGCGCCGGTGGGATTTTGTTGCACGATAGCGCAACACCTCACAAGGCCCGCCAAACGAGCGAACTGCTGCAGCGTTTCAAGTGGGAGGTCTGGCAACATCCACCCTATAGTCCCGACCTAACGCCATGTGACTTTCGTCTATTCGGTGAGCTCAAAACGGAGCTCGGTGGTCAACGTTTCCAGACCTATGAGGTGAAGGCTGCTGTCTCCGTGTGGTTGCAGAACGGCATCGACAAGTTGGTTTTGCGTTCGCAGAAATGTTTGGAGTCTCTTGGAAACGATGTGGAAAAGTGAAGTTTCATTGTTTGTCGTTATAGACGAGTTGCTGTTGTATAGGTGGTGTAATAAATGGCCATAACAGGGAGGTGCAACTTACTTTCTGATCTGCCCTCGTATAAAGGATCTGATGATGATTCCCTCCCCCACCACTTCTGGCACAAAAAGAAAAGAAAAAAATGGCACTACAGCGCATGATGGGCCTAGGCCTACCCGTTGACCGCTGACCAGCCATTTGGCCTGCAGATATTGGGATGGTGCGTGGTCAGTGAATCGGCTCTGCTCATCCGTTAATCTTGATTTTCGTGACTGGGGCGATGCGTCACTGTCATACTGCAACTCAATTGTCCTCACGAGGCTGAGTGTACTATGTGCTTAGCAGGTCTATAACTTTACTCCAGCCTTGGCCATAATAAATGGCTACCAAGCGTAAATAATTAATAATTTTATGATTGCAGCCAATGACCATACAAGAAAGAGAATAACAAGAGAATAATAATAATAAGAAGAATAAGAATAAGAAGAATAAAAAGAAGAAGAATACAAAGAAGAATAAGAATTAGAATGACAATGTCAATGAGTTTTTATTGTTGTTTCATTTGAGCGGTTTAGACATCCTGGTCACTTAGCCCCGTGTCACCGGGTGTATGTGTAATTTTGTCGGATGACCTGTTTTAAGGCAATGGCTGTATTAGTGTGTATACGGTACTCGTAATTTAGATGGGGATTAGGATTGAGGTAACCTTGGCATTAAGTTTAGTTAGAAGTGGTAAACCCACTTCCTTGATGTCAAGGTACGAATCGAGCCTCCACTATTCTGAATTTTCCCTCGTGAGACTGAGTGTACCATTCCCAAACCTGACATCAGAAATAAATTACTTAGTAGAGCAGTAAATCGAATCCGAAGCTTTGGAGTACCAGCCAAAACTGCTAGCCACTACACCACGAGGTGATGCTTACGTTTTCTTAGCACAGTAACACATACAGTATTTCACACACACACGAGTCTCAAGGTTGATGATATTTCTTGTTGGGACAGATTGCATGATAAAATTTATGACACGCAAACCTTACCCAGATCTAAATAAATAACTGCTGTGTGTTGTGGATTTATTTAAGGGCTGTGCGACATCATGGTCATGTAGCCTCGTGTATTTGGGTATGAGAGCCATAAAATTACTTGGTACAGCAGGGATTTGACTAGGAAATCAATGGTGGACTATATTCTATGCGGGAAGGAGACAAAGAAGAGTATCACGGATATAAGGGTAATACCTTCAGAAGCCCTGGACAGTGACCACCGTCTGCTGGTCGCCAAGGTGAGAGGACTGAAGGAAAAGAGGAGAACTGAGAACCAAGAAAGAAGAATAAGGACATGGAAGCTGAAGGAGGATGGAAATAAGGAGAAGTTCCAGATATTAGTGAGGAACAAATTACCGAAGGATGATCCGAAAACAGGTGAAGAAGAATGGAATAGGTTCAAGGACGTGTTGGTAGAAGCAGCGGAAGTCGTGTGTGGCAGAACTAGTGGAAAGAAAAGGTGGAAGGAAACACCATGGTGGAACCCCAGAACTAAAGAAGCAGTGAAAAAGAAAAATGAAGCATTCAGGAAATGGTTCCAACAGAGGACAGACAGAACAAGAGAAGAATACCAAGAGCGGAAGAAAGAAGCAAGAGAAGTAGTGAAGGAAGAGAAAAAGAAATGGCTGGAGAAATGGACAGAAATGATGGAGGAGGACTGTGATGGCAGTAAGAATGTGTTGTATGGAATGATAAAGGCAAAGAGAAGAGATATAGGGGAACATGTCAGAATGGTGGACAGGAATGGAAAGGAGGTCGAAAATATGGAAGAAGTAAAGGTTATCTGGAGAGAATACTTCAAGGAACTCCTAAATCCAACTAAAACCAGCGTAGTGGACATTGTGGAGGAAGAAACAGACAGTGACCAAGACATTTCAGAGAAGGAATTGACATGGAAAGAAGTGGAGGAAGCATTAAAGAAGATGAAAGGGGGAAAGGCACCGGGAATAGACGAAGTGAGTGTGGAGATGGTGAGAGCTGCAGGGGTGATAGGAACACAGTGGCTCTTTCGAGTAATGAAAGTGATATGGAGGGAGAAGAAAATACCAGAGGACTGGAAAAGAGGGATAATAATACCCATATTTAAAAAGGGAAGTAGGAAGGAATGCAAGAACTACAGGGGAATTACACTCATGTGCCACTGCGCCAAAATATTTGAGAAGGTACTGGAGAGAAGAATTCGGACAGAAGTTGAAGATGGGCTGAGGGAAGAACAGTATGGATTCAGGCCAGGAAGGTCAACAGTTGACCTCATCTTTGCAGTAAGACAGCTACAAGAACACCATTATGAATATGGGAAAGATCTGGTGATGACCTTCTTGGATATTGAGAAAGCATATGATAGTATTAATAGAAACAAGGTATGGGAAGCAATGAGAGCAAAGGCAGTGAACAAGGAGACAGTGGCAAGAGTGAAAGCAATGTACGAGGGAAGCAAAAGTTGTGTAAAGGTGGGAGGAGGGAGAACGGAATGGTTTCAACTGGAGAGTGGTCTGAAACAGGGAAGTGCCCTCTCACCCCTGTTATTTATAGTGGTGATGGATGAAATCGTACGAAAAGTGGTAAATAGCATTGTGGAAAGGAAAATGAAGGCAATGTTGTTTGCTGATGACCTTCTGGTATGGGGAGAGGATGAGGAAGAAGTACAAGAGCAATTAGATGAGTGGGAGAAGGTAGTGTTATCATATGGGATGAAGTTCTCAGCACAAAAGAGTGAAGTGGTCATCACAACGAGGAAGAAGAACAGACTGGATATGGGCATAACACTTGGAGGACAGCAGTTGCAGAAAGTAGAATGCTTCAAGTACTTGGGAAGCATAATTGAAGAAAAGGGAGGCAATAGGATGGAAATAAATGAGAGGGGAAGGTGCGCAGATGGATTTTTCAAGAGTGTTAGGGGGATGATATGGAATAAAGATGTACCACAAAAATGTAAAGGAATCATCTACAAGACCTACTTTGTGCCAATTTTGGCATATGGTTCAGAAACATGGGTGATGAAGGAAAGGGACAAGAATAAAATACGAGCAGTGGAGATGAAGTTCCAGAGGAGTAGGGTAGGAGTGACAAGAATGGACAGAGTAAGGAATGAGAGAGTCAGGGAGATGGTAAGAGAGGAACCATTGCAAAATAGAATAGAGCGATCTAGGCTACAATGGTATGGACATGTGAGGAGGATGCAAGAGGAAAGGATACCGAAGAAGATGTTTGGAATGGAAATGACGGGAAGGAGGCCAAGGGGAAGACCAAGGGACAGATGGACAAAAGGGGTTAAGAAGAGTGTGGAGGAAAGAGGAGTGTGCTGGGACACAGTAAATGACGAGAGATGGTGGATGGACAGGAAACGATGGAGAGGCTTATGTTCCAAGCAGACCCGACCAGCGGTTGGAAACTGCTCAAGATGATGATGATCTGATTTAACGAATGAGCGGACTTGATTTCAGAGCGCTTGACCGATGGCGTGGTGGTGTTCCTAAGACATTGTTGTGCCATTGGTCAACCGCTCTGATGTCAAGTCCGCTCATTGGTTAAATCAGGTATGAAGTGTTTGGCACATTAAAACTTATATGGCAGAAAATACAAGTGGTTTAAAATTAATCATAATATTCTTTTAAATAAGTCTGCCAAGTTTTCTATTTTTTCCACAAATTTTATGAATTGTTTTTAACGTGTGCATAATTAAATGTTTTTTGTCTACCTAGTCAGACATTATAAAATTAAATTTAGATAATAATAGGTGTATAATTCGTACTTTCGATATCAGCTTCGGATGCTGAAAATACTGTTTTCCAGCCTAGAACGGAAAAATCAGCTCCATGTCCACACAACAAATTAGTTATATATTCTAACTCTTAAAAAGCTAGGCTTGTTTACCGTAACAGCTATTCGAATTTAAGATATCATCTGCACACCACTTTTTCTATGCAATAATCTCGTCTGTTCTTATCAGTTTACAAGTGATAAGAAATTGTTAAATGAGGAGTAGACTAAGTAACAACAAAATGTTAAACAATTCGACTCTATGTTTTGAAATTAGCTGTTCCACTTATTTTAGTAACTTAAAAATGTAAACACTGAAGCAGTGGTTATTGCACTGCTGAAATATAACTGACCACGGTGGGTTATTTTGAGAAGTTATACTTAATTTGTTATCATTATTAGAAGTTATATTAGTTACATTAGAATCATTGATTATAATCAATGGTAGAAGTGAGCATGGAAGACTTTTGTCTTTCTAAGAATGCATAAGGATAAAGAGACCGCGACCAAGCGGAGTTGAGGGACTCCTCTGGCGACTACCTGGAGTGTCGAGTGGAATTAAGGTAACCCTGGCAACCTGACTCAGGTACCCGAGTGGAATTGATGCCCGCCCTACCCATCTGTCTGCAGTCCGAGGTCACCTCATCTTGCCATCTACTCCTAGGTCTTCCAGGGGGTCTCGAGCCTTCGATCTTCTTCTCGTACACCTGGAGAACTATTCTGGCAGCGTCCATTCTGTTGACAAGCCCTGCCCATTGTAGCCGTTTCACTTTAATGACGTTCACTATCCTGGGTTGATTGGCTAACTTGTACAGCTCATGATTTGATCTGAGAACCTATTTTTGTGCTTCCTGGTCCAAAATGGGGCCAAAAATGTTTCTATATACCTTGTTTTCGAAGACTGTAAGTTGGTGTTCCTCCCTGTTGATCACACTCCATGTTTCGGCTCCATATAACAGTACTAGCCTGATGATCGTGTAGTATAGTTTTAGTTTTGTTTTCCTGGTCAGAAGTTTGGAGGAAAGTAAGTAGGGGAGTAATAGGGGTTCCAAGCCACTCTAGAACCCCGTTATTACCACTACTAAGCCTCAGCCATGTTAAATATCTCTCGAACGCATGGTCCGATTTTGACAAATGAGGTATCGTTGGACTCGGGCTGACGTCCTCTTTGCTATGGACCACTCGTTATATTTTTCAATTTTTTTTTGAAAATTTTCGTTTTCGAAAATAGGTAATAGTTTGAAAACCAAACATGATAGAACATTGTGTCATGGCTCAAACGAATGGTCTTTATGACCTTAATTTTTTAATAAAACTTTTTTATTTTTTATATTTTTTTGAAAACCACTCGAATTTTGAAAATCCTATATTTTGGAAACTAGGAACTCTACAAAAAAAATTGTTTAACGTAAATCAATGGTCCCTACCCCCTCTACCCCCAAAATAAATTTCAAGTCTCTAGAGAAAAAAAATGTGTGTAGTAGTGGGATGGTGGGGGAGCTGCTTCCAAAAGCAAGTGGTGAGCCCCTGCGACCTTGGAATGGAAGGAGCCATGCTAGGAGGGCGTGCTTGGATTCGTTTTTTTCGTCTCGTCGTGCTCTTTACGGGAATGTACGTGTTGAAAAGGTGAAATGCTGGAAACACAGTCTTTTTGGGGTAAAAACGTGATTTTAGACTTTTTGCTATATCTCACGAACCAATAACGCTAGAGGCGTGTTCGACAGGTCCAAGGACTCGGGGTGACGTCCTCTCTGCTATGGACCACTCGTTATAATTTTTAATAAAATTGGAAACTCGATTTTGGGGTAAACACGTGTTTTTTGTGATTTTGCCAATATCTCACGAAGCAATAACGCTAGAGGCATGTACGACGGGTCCAAGGATTCGGGCAGACGTCCTCTTTGCTATGGACCACTCGTTGTAATTTTAAAAAATTTTGGAAACGCGATTTTGGGGTAAACACGTGTTTTTTATGATTTTTGCCGATATGTCACGAACCAATAACGCTAGAGACGTGTACGAGGTGTCCTAGGACTCGGGCTAACGCCCCCTTTCAAATGTGGTAGATATTTTTTTCCAAAATATAATTCACAAAGGGCCTAACGCCGTACATGTTGAAAAAAAAATTCTTTACCGTTACCTGTTTATAATGTTTATGAAGCGTGGTGGTTGAGAGAGACGATACGGCTGGGTGTGTGTGTTTCAATGAACCTGTCGCTGACCATGGTGGCCGTGTTCAATAGATCAATTGATATTTCGACGGGTCGATAAATGACAGAGCGAGAGTGCGTTTTCCTGATATTTTACCTTTGACGTGTAAACGGTGATGAAAACTTGGTTCTATGGTGGTCGAAGCGAGTACAGAAAACAAACTTACAGGAGGTGAAGGTCATTTGAGCTTATTGGAAGGCTTCGATCTGACTTTACAACAGGTGCAATGGAAAAAATGACCAAGACGCTTGAAGGTGAAATAATCTGACCATTGTGCTGGCAGGGAAGTGCGAAAGGCATGCACACACATTTGTGAAACCACAGGCACGCTAAACCAGTGACATCCTGTCTTGCTTCGTACGTGACAAAATGCAAGTCCATGTGAAATTTGATCTGCCACAGGTGTTCGCCTGAGACGTTAGCTGTCCACGTGTGCGATAACTGTTAACAAGTGACATCCTGTTTTGCTTCGTACGTGACAAAATGCAAGTTCATGTGAAATTTGATTCGGCACAGGTGTTCACTTTGGGTGTTAGCTGTCCACGTGACCGATAAGAGAATGTTCAAAGCGTGGGAAAAAATGATTATACATGCAACGTAGCATATATAAAGACATGTCGTTATCATTTCCACTCTCACTTGGGTGGATTACCTTTGAACACATTGCGTTGCGTGAAACACTTGGTCTTGTTTAACAGTTTTGGTGTTGGTGGAAAATACTTAACCTTGTTGTGGGGTAGGTATATACATATATATATTTATTCATTTATACATTTATTGATTAATATATATATTTACAAGCAATTATTTATTGATTAGGTAATTAATGATTTTATTTATTTGTTTGCAGATAACCGGCATACCTTACATGTCTGAGGGAGAAGAAACCATTGCACTTTTGAGACCACTAGAAGGGAAGAACAACAAGTCACTGCAAGTAAAGGTGAGATGATTTTTTTAAACTAACTTGTTTCATTTTGTTTTGTTTTATTTTATGAAATGTATGTATTAACTTGAATTTAGGTATTTATAGCGGTTTATTTTATTTATTTTTAGAAACTTGGAAAGAATAGTCTTACCGACGTAGTAGTCGCTGAAAAAAAAACGAAACGCACTAAAGCGAAACCACTGCCAAAGAGTGAACTGTTTAAAACTCAGGTAAGTCCAACTTAAAAATGCTATTCCATTTTACCACTACTGAAAACTCGTAGACAAAAAAAATTCATTACCTGTACATGACTGGGACAATGATTGCTTTCTTGATTAATGGCTATGTTGTTGTTGTTGACTGGGAAAAGTACAAGGCCATGTTGGATTTTCTAAAAATAAAAATAATAAATTTAATTTATGGGTGGTTCTCTATGGACTCAACGAATATTCACAGGTTTGAACATGATAATGTGAACAAAATGACATGACATTCATTTTTTTTTATTTATTGGTTAAAGGGAGGGTGGGGGAATGTAAATGACTGTAGCTTTATAAAAAAGGAAATAAGTACATGAGTTACTGTTAGTGCCAACATACAGTTTATTTTTAATGGTGTTTTGATATATTAATGCCAATTAACGTTAACGTTTTATTTACAAGTATTGATTGATTGATTGATTGATTGAGTGATGGGTTATTTTGTTTGCTTTTAGGTGTCGTCATGTGCCATTAACGTAATGAACAGACAGTGAACAAGCATGCATTATGCTTTAAAGTACTCTGTGCTCTTGTGCAATGTTAATAACTTACAATAAGAAAAAGTTTTATTATAACACATGGCGTTAGTACCAAATACAACAAGTGAGCAAGTTGGTTTACCACGTGGGATAAATTTAAAATCAGAACATGATCGATGGTTAACATTTGAATCCTGGCCTGTAGGCTTTTTGTCGACGCATGAACTTGCAAAAGCCGTTTTTTTTTTACTTGAACCGAGAAGATGTGGTGCGCTGTGTGTTTTGTCGTATTGAACTTTCACACTGGGAAGAAGGGGATGATCCCTTTAGAGACCATTTGCGATGGTCTCCTCACTGTCCTTACATGCTTGGAAAGCAAGTGGGTAACCTACCCGTGCATTCATTTTACCGAACCACAAGGCCTTTGGCTGCTACTTACGTTGCTGAATCACAAATAAATAATAATAATGATGTATTACCCGTCAACGGTAGTGTCGATATATGTGGTCCATATGCCATAGACAGTGTTGAATTGGCGTGTGCTTTTTAAAAATTGGGAGTTTGCAAGACTAAAGCACTAGCACACCCAGAGTACAGCTCTGTTGAAAAACGTTTCGAATCTTATAAAAATGTTTGGCCATTAATATTAAAACACTTTACCAAACAGCTAAGTGAAGCTGGATTTTTTTATACTGGTGAAGGGGATAAAACAATATGTTTTTATTGCGGATTTGCTTTAAAGGATTGGCAAATGACTGATGACCCTTTAGTGCAACATGCTCGTTGGTTACCAAACTGTAAATACATGGTGTTGCTTAAAGGTCAGGAATTTGTGAACACTATTCGTAAAGAAAAAGTGATTGCAGCACAAGACATAAAAGTGCCTTTAGAGTTAGAGCACGCGGAGCAAATACATAAGGCTGAAAGAAAAGACTTGTCTCACGAACAGATACAAAAGTGTGACCAACAATTATGTAAAATTTGTTATCAAGATGAACTAGGTGTTGTATTTTTACCCTGTGGACACATGATAGCCTGTGTCAAATGTGCATTAAAACTTAACACTTGTGCTATATGCAGAAAAGTAGTATCTGCTACAGTTAGGGCATTTCTTGCATAACTAGTATAATTTATTCGCCATGCATAGTGCAAAATCCCTAATTGCACAATATTATTAAAACTGTTTTAGAGTGTAATAGATATGCTTTTGTTTTGTTTATAGACTACTACAATGAATGTTTTGAATGCTGTGGGACAATCATGTGGCTTAGAGACAAAGAAGCTCAGCGAATTGCCAACGCATATTCCATTCCGCATTATCAAGATTCGGAAATTGAAAACAGCATATGGTGATCGTGTACTTTGTGTATGTGAACACTTTGAGACATTTCTGCCTATACGGTTTAATGATATGTCGGAAAGTGTTTTTGATGAAGTCAATAATGCTGTGCAACCTGTACACTTAATTTATGAAGGTTTTAAAAACAATAGGTGCATGATTCGTTTTAATTAAATAAAAAAGTCAAATAATAATGGAAGATATAAGTCATGACAATGGACTGAAAGAAAAAATATGTGTATAGAATAATAATGTCTTAGTGTTTAGTATTGTCTTAAAAATATTATCATGAAACCAAAAAATGTATATAAAGTTTGTAAATAAATGAAAATAATGGTACAATGTTGTTTTATTTTCTATAGAAGTCAGAATATTTAACATTGCAGAGTATACATGATTATGACAATAAAAAGCACACTTAATACAAGTCTTTGCCTTTACGATAGTGTGTTATAGTTTTAAAAACAAAGCTTGTTGTAGATCTTTTTTCTTCCACGGTAAACAATAGGCATGAAAACGTTATTGTCCTGTTTTGGATCATTATCACTATCATAATCATAAGCTGCATGATCTATATCACTATTATTATAATCACTATAATTATCCTCAACATTATCCTCAACATTACTAAAACCAGTTAAATATTCCTGGTCCTCTTCCTGTTCCTCTTCCTCTTCCTCTACAGTGTCCTCGTGTAGAGTCTGCGTGGCTTTTGATAATGTTAAGGGTTTTTTGAACATTGAATTATTTTCAATAGTAGTATTGTTTTGTAGCACTTGCTTTTTAACATTATCATGATTTTCTGTTGACAGCAACAGTGTTTCATGCAGTACACTACATTGATGATCACTGACACTTAAAACCACACTATTTTTGCTTTTTAGCTCACTGCGACATTGTTTTGAACGTTGTTTTGTACAACGCCAAATAACAGTTCCATTTTTATTGGTTCGTTTCACAATATATGAATATCCTTTATAGAATGCATGAGGCTTACCATACCTAGTCACAGATACTTCCATATCAACTGTCAAGCTTAGACTAAGCTCTAGTAAAGACAACTTGGTAATAAGAACAATAGATTAATGTGCGAGCATATATGGGTGCAAATGTGGGAGCAAAAAGTGGGAGCAAGAATTGGGAGCAAAAAAAGTGGGAGCAAGAATTGGGAGCAAAAAAAGTGGGAGCAAAAAGTGGGAGCAAAAAGTGGGAGCAAAAATTGGGAGCAAAAAGTGGGAGCAAAAGTGGGAGCAAAAGTGAGTGTAAAAGTGAGTGCAAACGTGGGTTCAAAAGTGAGTGCAAAAGTGAGTGCAAAAGTGGGTGCAAAAGTGGGTGAAAAAGTGGGTGAAAAAGTGGGTGCAAAAGTGGGTGCAAGAGTGAGTGCAAAAGTGGGTGCGAAAGTGGGTGCAAAAGTGGGTGCAAAAGTGGGTGCAAAAGTGGGTGCAAAAGTGGGTGCAAAAGTGGGTGCAAAAGTGGGAGCAAAAAGTGGGAGCAAAAATTGGGAGCAAAAGTGAGTGTAAAAGTGAGTGCAAACGTGGGTTCAAAAGTGAGTGCAAAAGTGAATGCAAAAGTGGGTGCAAAAGTGGGTGCAAGAGTGGGTGCAAAAGTGGGTGCAAAAGTGGGTGAAAAAGTGGGTGCAAAAGTGGGTGCACGAGTGGGTGCAAAAGTGGGTGAAAAAGTGGGTGCGAAAGTGGGTGCAAAAGTGAGTGCAAAAGTGGGTGAAAAAGTGAATGCAAAAGTGGGTGCAAAAGTGGGAGCAAAAAGTGGGAGCAAAAAGTGGGATCTGAAGAAAGTAGGAGCAATTATGAGAGTAAATGTGAAAGGAAAAGTGGGAGCAAGTATGGGAGCAAATGTGAAAGCAAAAGTGGGAGCAAAAAGTGAGAGAAAAAAGTGAGAGCAAAAAGTGGGAGCAAATATGAGAGCAAAAAAAAAGTAGGAGCAAGTATGGGAGCAAATGTGAAAGCAAAAGGGGGAGAAAAAAGTGAGAGAAAAAAAGTGGGACCAAAAAGTGTAAGCAAAAGTGGGAGCAAATATGAGAGCAAAAAAATGTGGGAGCAAAAAGTTGGAGCAAAACGTGTAAGCAGAAGTGGGAGCAAACAAGTGTGAGCAAATATGGGAGCAGAAAGTGGGAGCAAATTTGAAAGCAAAAGTGGGAGCAAAAAGAGCGAGCAAAAGTGAGTGCACAAAGGGGGAGCAAAATGTGTGAGTAAAAAGTGGGGTCAAATGTGGTGTTTTACTAAAACAATCCCCCCTAACCTAACCTAACCTAACTTTACTCAATCTAATTTCACCTAACCTAACTTCACCTAACCTAACCTTCCAACTCTCAGATCAAAAATTAAATTCTGGCTATAGTCGCGTTGGAATCCAAAACCTCTGGGATAACACCCAAGTATACTAGCCACTACACCGCGAAATGGGCAAATTATCATGCAACACAACACAAAAATAAAAAGTTTTCTGTAGTGTAACTCATTGGCTGACAATCATAGTTGAGAATTCAAACCCAAGACCTCAGGACTTGAGTTTTGAACATTATCAGAAATATTATTCCATTTACATTTTGCTGTTGCTTATAGTTATAAGAGTTGGCATTAATATGGGAGCAAAAGTGAAAGCAAAAAGTGGGTGCAAGCATGGCTGGTTGTAGAGACTTTCATATCAACTAATACACATAAATTAAATTTTAGTAAAGTGACTTGGCTAATAATAATAATAATATTAACAGTTTAAAAAAAATTCAAGGGGATTGATATTTTTCAGGGTGTAATTTCCAAAGTACTGTCAAGAATAATAATTACATGAACAGATTCCAAGAACTCTAGAGTGCTTTTAAGGTTAATGATTGGCTAGGAGTGAGATAGAGCTAGCTAACCTAAGTTACACTTTTACACTCACTTTTGCTCCCACTTTTGCTCCCACTTTTTGCTCCCACTTTTTGCTCCCAATTTTTGCTCCCACTTTTTGCTCCCACTTTTTGCTCCCACTTTTGCATTCACTTTTGCACCCACTTTTGCACTCACTTTTGCACCCACTTTCGCACCCACTTTTTCACCCACTTTTGCACTCACTCTTGCACCCACTTTTGCACCCACTTTTTCACCCACTTTTGCACCCACTTTTGCACCCACTTTTGCACTCACTTTTGAACCCACGTTTGCACTCACTTTTACACTCACTTTTGCTCCCACTTTTGCTCCCACTTTTTGCTCCCAATTTTTGCTCCCACTTTTTGCTCCCACTTTTTTTGCTCCCAATTCTTGCTCCCACTTTTTGCTCCCACATTTGCACCCATATATGCTCGCACATTAATCTATTGTTCTTATTACCAAGTTGTCTTTACTAGAGCTTAGTCTAAGCTTGACAGTTGATATGGAAGTATCTGTGACTAGGTATGGTAAGCCTCATGCATTCTATAAAGGATATTCATATATTGTGAAACGAACCAATAAAAATGGAACTGTTATTTGGTGTTGTACAAAACAACGTTCAAAACAATGTCGCAGTGAGCTAAAAAGCAAAAATAGTGTGGTTTTAAGTGTCAGTGATCATCAATGTAGTGTACTGCATGAAACACTGTTGCTGTCAACAGAAAATCATGATAATGTTAAAAAGCAAGTGCTACAAAACAATAATACTATTGAAAATAATTCAATGTTCAAAAAACCCTTAACATTATCAAAAGCCACGCAGACTCTACACGAGGACACTGTAGAGGAAGAGGAAGAGGAACAGGAAGAGGACCAGGAATATTTAACTGGTTTTAGTAATGTTGAGGATAATGTTGAGGATAATTATAGTGATTATAATAATAGTGATATAGATCATGCAGCTTATGATTATGATAGTGATAATGATCCAAAACAGGACAATAACGTTTTCATGCCTATTGTTTACCGTGGAAGAAAAAAGATCTACAACAAGCTTTGTTTTTAAAACTATAACACACTATCGTAAAGGCAAAGACTTGTATTAAGTGTGCTTTTTATTGTCATAATCATGTATACTCTGCAATGTTAAATATTCTGACTTCTATAGAAAATAAAACAACATTGTACCATTATTTTCATTTATTTACAAACTTTATATACATTTTTTGGTTTCATGATAATATTTTTAAGACAATACTAAACACTAAGACATTATTATTCTATACACATATTTTTTCTTTCAGTCCATTGTCATGACTTATATCTTCCATTATTATTTGACTTTTTTATTTAATTAAAACGAATCATGCACCTATTGTTTTTAAAACCTTCATAAATTAAGTGTACAGGTTGCACAGCATTATTGACTTCATCAAAAACACTTTCCGACATATCATTAAACCGTATAGGCAGAAATGTCTCAAAGTTTTCACATACACAAAGTACACGATCACCATATGCTGTTTTCAATTTCCGAATCTTGATAATGCGGAATGGAATATGCGTTGGCAATTCGCTGAGCTTCTTTGTCTCTAAGCCACATGATTGTCCCACAGCATTCAAAACATTCATTGTAGTAGTCTATAAACAAAACAAAAGCATATCTATTACACTCTAAAACAGTTTTAATAATATTGTGCAATTAGGGATTTTGCACTATGCATGGCGAATAAATTATACTAGTTATGCAAGAAATGCCCTAACTGTAGCAGATACTACTTTTCTGCATATAGCACAAGTGTTAAGTTTTAATGCACATTTGACACAGGCTATCATGTGTCCACAGGGTAAAAATACAACACCTAGTTCATCTTGATAACAAATTTTACATAATTGTTGGTCACACTTTTGTATCTGTTCGTGAGACAAGTCTTTTCTTTCAGCCTTATGTATTTGCTCCGCGTGCTCTAACTCTAAAGGCACTTTTATGTCTTGTGCTGCAATCACTTTTTCTTTACGAATAGTGTTCACAAATTCCTGACCTTTAAGCAACACCATGTATTTACAGTTTGGTAACCAACGAGCATGTTGCACTAAAGGGTCATCAGTCATTTGCCAATCCTTTAAAGCAAATCCGCAATAAAAACATATTGTTTTATCCCCTTCACCAGTATAAAAAAAATCCAGCTTCACTTAGCTGTTTGGTAAAGTGTTTTAATATTAATGGCCAAACATTTTTATAAGATTCGAAACGTTTTTCAACAGAGCTGTACTCTGGGTGTGCTAGTGCTTTAGTCTTGCAAACTCCCAATTTTTAAAAAGCACACGCCAATTCAACACTGTCTATGGCATATGGACCACATATATCGACACTACCGTTGACTGGTAATACATCATTATTATTATTTATTTGTGATTCAGCAACGTAAGTAGCAGCCAAAGGCCTTGTGGTTCGGTAAAATGAATGCACGGGTAGGTTACCCACTTGCTTTCCAAGCATGTAAGGACAGTGAGGAGACCATCGCAAATGGTCTCTAAAGGGATCATCCCCTTCTTCCCAGTGTGAAAGTTCAATACGACAAAACACACAGCGCACCACATCTTCTCGGTTCAAGTAAAAAAAAAAACGGCTTTTGCAAGTTCATGCGTCGACAAAAAGCCTACAGGCCAGGATTCAAATGTTAACCATCGATCATGTTCTGATTTTAAATTTATCCCACGTGGTAAACCAACTTGCTCACTTGTTGTATTTGGTACTAACGCCATGTGTTATAATAAAACTTTTTCTTATTGTAAGTTATTAACATTGCACAAGAGCACAGAGTACTTTAAAGCATAATGCATGCTTGTTCACTGTCTGTTCATTACGTTAATGGCACATGACGACACCTAAAAGCAAACAAAATAACCCATCACTCAATCAATCAATCAATCAATCAATACTTGTAAATAAAACGTTAACGTTAATTGGCATTAATATATCAAAACACCATTAAAAATAAACTGTATGTTGGCACTAACAGTAACTCATGTACTTATTTTCTTTTTTATAATGCTACAGTCATTTACATTCCCCCACCCTCCCTTTAACCAATAAATAAAAAAAAATGAATGTCATGTCATTTTGTTCACATTATCATGTTCAAACCTGTGAATATTCGTTGAGTCCATAGAGAACCACCCATAAATTAAATTTATTATTTTTATTTTTAGAAAATCCAACATGGCCTTGTACTTTTCCCAGTCAACAACAACAACATAGCCATTAATCAAGAAAGCAATCATTGTCCCAGTCATGTACAGGTAATGAATTTTTTTTGTCTACGAGTTTTCAGTAGTGGTAAAATGGAATAGCATTTTTAAGTTGGACTTACCTGAGTTTTAAACAGTTCACTCTTTGGCAGTGGTTTCGCTTTAGTGCGTTTCGTTTTTTTTTCAGCGACTACTACGTCGGTAAGACTATTCTTTCCAAGTTTCTAAAAAAAAAAAAAAAAACCGCTATAAATACCTAAATTCAAGTTAATACATACATTTCATAAAATAAAACAAAAAAAAAATGAAACAAGTTAGTTTAAAAAAATCATCTCACCTTTACTTGCAGTGACTTGTTGTTCTTCCCTTCTAGTGGGCTCAAAAGTGCAATGGTTTCTTCTCCCTCAGACATGTAAGGTATGCCGGTTATCTGCAAACAAATAAATAAAATCATTAATTACCTAATCAATAAATAATTGCTTGTAAATATATATATTAATCAATAAATGTATAAATGAATAAATATATATATGTATATACCTACCCCACAACAAGGTTAAGTATTTTCCACCAACACCAAAACTGTTAAACAAGACCAAGTGTTTCACGCAACGCAATGTGTTCAAAGGTAGTCCACCCAAGTGAGAGTGGAAATGATAACGACATGTCTTTATATATGCTACGTTGCATGTATAATCATTTTTTCCCACGCTTTGAACATTCTCTTATCGGTCACGTGGACAGCTAACACCCAAAGTGAACACCTGTGCCGAATCAAATTTCACATGAACTTGCATTTTGTCACGTACGAAGCAAAACAGGATGTCACTTGTTAACAGTTATCGCACACGTGGACAGCTAACGTCTCAGGCGAACACCTGTGGCAGATCAAATTTCACATGGACTTGCATTTTGTCACGTACGAAGCAAGACAGGATGTCACTGGTTTAGCGTGCCTGTGGTTTCACAAATGTGTGTGCATGCCTTTCGCACTTCCCTGCCAGCACAATGGTCAGATTATTTCACCTTCAAGCGTCTTGGTCATTTTTTCCATTGCACCTGTTGTAAAGTCAGATCGAAGCCTTCCAATAAGCTCAAATGACCTTCACCTCCTGTAAGTTTGTTTTCTGTACTCGCTTCGACCACCATAGAACCAAGTTTTCATCACCGTTTACACGTCAAAGGTAAAATATCAGGAAAACGCACTCTCGCTCTGTCATACATCGACCCGTCGAAATATCAATTGATCTATTGAACACGGCCACCGTGGTCAGCGACAGGTTCATTGAAACACACACACCCAGCCGTATCGTCTCTCTCAACCACCACGCTTCATAAACATTATAAACAGGTAACGGTAAATAATTTTTTTTTCAACATGTACGGCGTTAGGCCCTTTGTGAATTATATTTTGGAAAAAAATATCTACCACATTTGAAAGGGGGCGTTAGCCCGAGTCCTAGGACACCTCGTACACGTCTCTAGCGTTATTGGTTCGTGACATATCGGCAAAAATCATAAAAAACACGTGTTTACCCCAAAATCGCGTTTCCAAAATTTTTTAAAATTACAACGAGTGGTCCATAGCAAAGAGGACGTCTGCCCGAATCCTAGGACCCGTCGTACATGCCTCTAGCGTTATTGCTTCGTGAGATATTGGCAAAATCACAAAAAACACGTGTTTACCCCAAAATCGAGTTTCCAATTTTATTAAAAATTATAACGAGTGGTCCATAGCAGAGAGGACGTCACCCCGAGTCCTTGGACCTGTCGAACACGCCTCTAGCGTTATTGGTTCGTGAGATATAGCAAAAAGTCTAAAATCACGTTTTTACCCCAAAAAGACTGTGTTTCCAGCATTTCACCTTTTCAACACGTACATTCCCGTAAAGAGCACGACGAGACGAAAAAAACGAATCCAAGCACGCCCTCCTAGCATGGCTCCTTCCATTCCAAGGTCGCAGGGGCTCACCACTTGCTTTTGGAAGCAGCTCCCCCACCATCCCACTACTACACACATTTTTTTTCTCTAGAGACTTGAAATTTATTTTGGGGGTAGAGGGGGTAGGGACCATTGATTTACGTTAAACAATTTTTTTTGTAGAGTTCCTAGTTTCCAAAATATAGGATTTTCAAAATTCGAGTGGTTTTCAAAAAAATATAAAAAATAAAAAAGTTTTATTAAAAAATTAAGGTCATAAAGACCATTCGTTTGAGCCATGACACAATGTTCTATCATGTTTGGTTTTCAAACTATTACCTATTTTCGAAAACGAAAATTTTCAAAAAAAAATTGAAAAATATAACGAGTGGTCCATAGCAAAGAGGACGTCAGCCCGAGTCCAACGATACCTCATTTGTCAAAATCGGACCATGCGTTCGAGAGATATTTAACATGGCTGAGGCTTAGTAGTGGTAATAACGGGGTTCTAGAGTGGCTTGGAACCCCTATTACCCCCCTACTACAGTAATTTATGCAAGGAAAAGTAAACTTTGTTTGCATTCCGTAATCTAATTTGGTGTTCAACTTGTCTTCTGTTGCAGTCATTTATTTACCCCGAGGTAATTCAAGTTTGGCGTACTAGTGTGTGTATTTTTAATTGAGGTACTGTAGGAAGCGGCCGTGACCTTATTGCAGGCACCATTACGGCATTTGGCTGGAGTAAATGTAGGAAACCACGGAGGAAAATCTCGTCCAGGATGGTTGAGATAAGAATCGCACCTGCCTCAGTATTGCCGTTCCAACAAAGCCGGGAATCGAACCAGGGGATCTTCGGTGACAGCGAAGAATGCTAGGTACTACGCAACGAGGCGGACAAAATATGACTGAGTCCAATCCCTTATATTCATACGGGGTTGTTGATCAAGATGTCCTAAGCGCCTTAAATGAACATCAAGCCTTATCCTCCACGCGTCAGTAACATACAACTCGCAACAAATATACCATTTTCAGTCCTCGATTGTGCACTGCTTTTTGAAAGGTAGTCGTGAATGGCAGGAGCATACTACTATATAAATAATCCACATGTAAGCTTAATAGATGAATAATTGAATAACACAATGCGTATTATAACAGGAACAATGTCAACTCCAACACAATGGCTTCCTATTCTCAGCCACATCCCACCACCTCATTTGTGGCGATGCGAAATTTTGATAAGAGAGTATAGAAATATCCTGACCAACAAACAACTATCTATCCATGGAGACATTGCTGATCTACATGTGTAACGATTACGTTCAAGACATCCACGTATCTCCACAGCGGTGAATCTTGCAACCAACAAATTCAACCTGACTGTAAGATGGTCTTCTGTTTGAAATTAGTTTGCCACTCCAGAGAGTTCAGTAATGCCATGCATAACTGAGAAGATGCCAGGGTTCACTCAGCCTAGAAAGACCTGATCAAAATTAAATAGAATCCTGACCTATCACGGTGTATACGGGGATCTCCTCTACAAGTGGAGGAAAAGATCTTCATCATGTTGAGAATGCGGTGCTGAAAGACAGACTGTTCGGCATCTACAGTGGTTCAAGAATGCCCACACACATCTCACAGTGCTGAACTGAGTGACTTCTTCCTATGGACACCACAGGCATTTCATTATGTTTCTAACCTTGATGTCAATTTATAAATAATTTTCATATATGCCATACGATAAATAAACTACTGTATTTCCGATACCATGAATTAGTCCTCCGTCTTTACTTCGGACCTAAGTCTCGAACGGGTAAATATCTTTATGTTCGACGATATCGAAATGTCAACATTACGTGTCAGAAAACTGTATCATAATGAGGCTCATTATAACACTATTAGCCTACTTTCGATTTTTGCTAAAAATGAAAGTAGACTTATGAGATCAACACCGGGCGAAACATTGTGTGTCTGTCTGTGTGTGTGTATGTGTGTGTGTGTGCGTGAGTCAGTGTGTGCGTGTGTGTGTGTGTGTGTGTACTCTGAATGTCTGTCCTCACACCCACCCCCTATCAATTCGAACACGGTGAAACCGAATTGAACGAAATTTGGTACAGAGGTAGCACTAGCAAAGGGCCCCTCAGTGTCATACTTTATATCGCCGCCATCTTTACCAAAACAGAATGGCGGCCACTCAAACGTTCAAAACGTAAAATCAAATTAAGGCTAAACTAATCATCCGATCTCTACCATACCTTTGTATAGGACGCGTCTTCCACCTAAAATTCAAGGTCATCAGCCGTGCAATTTCAGGATTGTGGCCGTGTGAATTATGCAACCATTTTAATCAATAGCTTAAGCCCCACCAATTCCGATTATCGAGCCTAGGGTGGTTTAAGCTGTCCTGAAGGTCGTGATCCGTTATTTATTATAATTTAATATTATAATATTATACTGTATAAGTGGCCTAAAAGAGCTGAGCTGTCTGTGCCACACGACAAGATGGCAGCTGTCCTCGTGTGCCTGTCTTATATTTCAGTAGTTTTAGTATGTTGTATGTGATATACCCTACTGATACAATAATATAAACTTTGTATGAAATTATATTTAATGAAGATGTACTGCAGTGAAGAAATCGTTTATTTAAAGTCATTATTTGCCAACAGGTTGTATCTAATATGTCAGTTAAGAACACCATGATGTTAAGGATAGGGTTAGCTCTGGGTTAGCGTGTTAGTCTGTCACGCAGTTGACTAATAATAATAATATCGTATGGCCTCGGGTGCCTGGTGCAAGCTTTGTTAATTGACACCCAGAGGGTAGCTTGCATGTCAAATTTCGTCGTTCCTTTGAACGCTATGAAAGTCAAGGAGGTTACTTTTTGAACGCACCTTTTATTTGTGGACCAAATATAATACACGTGCTTTATTCGATAACTGTTTTATTTATGTAGAGTATGGCATTTCACATGAAATACAATAATAATAGTAATAATAATAATAATAATAATAATAATAACAACAAGGATTAAAGAAACAATTTTTTTATAAAATATATAATCTGAAGAGACAAGGGGGTTACACCAAGCAGATGAAGGAAGAACTCCGGAGGCTAGGAATCACAGATGACGACTGTCGTGACAGAACACAATTCAGGGAAATACTTTCCAAGATAAAGGTTCTTGTGAGAGAAAAGAAAGAACGCAGGGGAGGAAGATGGACAGCAGAGAGAAAGGCACAACACTCTGAAAGAATGAAGGAAGTGTGGAGGAAGAGAAAGGAAGAGAGAACTATGAGAAGGAAATGATATGATATTTGCGTGGTCATTAGTTTAGGCCGGTTCGCATAATGTTATGTAATAATAACAAGTAGTACATACTAGCACAGATATCAACCTTATTACGACCTGATGTCCAGTCTATTTTCTCCAGTCTAGGCTCGATAGTGTAGCACTGACAAAGTCGTTAAGATCACCTAAGTACGCTCATAGTTTGCAATCTTCGACAATGTGCCTGATGGTCCGGTTCGATGTACCACAATCACAGCAGGGGTTTGGCCACTTTCCCCATTTGTGCAGGTTTTATGCACAAACTCCATGTCCGAGAACAGAGCACGGTACAAACAAATCAACGTGTGATCTTAGAGTTAACGCATGAGCCAATGTGCAAAAACGAAATGTCGTTATACAGCAATGATAATACGACATCATGAAATATGCAAAACTTTCTTTTGACCAGTCTATGTACGAGGGCCATTTTTTAAGTGATACCCGTTGTGATATTACGCCATTGCAGCGCTGTGGTCGGCATTCCGTGCAGGTGCGCTGTGTACCTGCTTCTATTGGAAAGGCTGAGCCGCAATTACGGCATCAGTCGCCCTTGTGTGGGTGTGTTGACTGGCTTTTGAAATGGCATCGGAGTTCTGAGTCTCTCTCTGGTTGGCAGCAGCTCGCCATTCTTCCCGTCTCTCAGTCTTCCTCTTCAGTTCACGGTATGAGCCACTACCCTTATCTTTCAGTATTTGACTCATGTACTCCAGTCTGGGTCTTCCTCTACAATTCTTGCCGTCTACTGTTCCCTCGATTATAAGCTTAATCAGTCCATTGTGTCGCAGTATGTGGCCTACGAGGTGATTCCTTCTTCTTTTTAAATATTTAAGGAAGCATCTTCTCTCTCCCACTCTTCTAAAGACTTCCTCGTTTGTGACCATTTCTTTCCAACTGATTTTCATAATCCTTCTATAGCACCATGTTTCAAATGCTAGTAGTCCTTTCCTCTCTTTCTCTCTCCTATTGTCCAAGATTCGCTGCCATATAGCGCGACGCTCCATACATAGGTCTTCAACATTTGTTTCCTCACATCAAGACTGAGTAAGCACGCAATTTGCCTTACAGTGGTGGCCGAAAGGCAGCACATCGTACAGGGGAGTTTTCTCTCTTGTCTACCAGTCGGCGGGACTCGCGATCGGCGATGCCATTTCAAAAGCTTGTCAGCACACCCACATAAGGGCGACTGATGCCGCAATGGCGTCTCAGCCTTTCCAATAGATGCAGGTACACAGCGCACCTGCACGGAATGCCAACCCAGCTCTGCAATGGCGTAATATCACAACGGGTATTACTTAAAAAACGGCTCACACATACAGTAATCATTTGGCACTCAGGGGGCTTTTGAGTTTGATTTTCATAAGTAATGTACTGTGCTTAAAATTTCTCTAAAAGTCATGAAGTCATTAGGGCAATTAATCATGAGCTATCTGAATTTCAACATCCCCCGAAATCGATTAAGTTCACGTACATGAACTCATTAGGCTGATCTGTTATTAATACGTAATTATTCCTTCGATAATTGTTGTGTCCACTACTAATAAACTAGGTTAAAGCAAAACCGTTATCGGAACATGTTCAGTAATTCTCATTAAAAGTTGGAATGTCACGCGATGGTGTCCGTGTGTGTGTGTGTGTGTGTGTGTGTGTGTGTGTGTGCAATTACTGTCGTTAATAGATAAGAATTATACAGGTAATTTGGGAGCTAAATGAGTGATATTTCCAAACAATACGCAGGCAAGCCCTCCATGGAAAATCATTACATATAATTAATGTGTTACCCAGTCCAATGTTGACAATCCGCGTGCAATTAAGTCTTTCTTGTTTAAATAATAGATTCACATATTACCGTAAATTAACCTAGTTTACCCCCACCCCTCTCCCAACAAAAAAAATAAACACTGCTTTTATTTTGGGTAGCTGTTACAAAATAAATCGTTGAAGTAGAAAATTAATTTACTTTCTAAACAATATCGTGAATGGGATTCATTTAGTATGTGCAAAGTTACACTTGGCACTGCAGCTTAAATAAACATCCCGTACTTGTTTAATTTAACAGATTACATTTAAACTGTAAAACTGAAAGATAAATAATTTGTATGGGAATCATTCTACTCAAAATCTGACATAAGCATACTTTTGCTGTTAGTTTTAGTGTAGTTGTAGTGGCTGTGCCCAGTTGCTTCGCTGCTGATGTTTCGCCAATGTTTAAAGTAACATTATGGTGTTTCAAGCCATTTTCAGTGTTGCATACGTAAATAAAGTTTTTTATTATTACTTTTAGTCGGTCAACACGTTTGTACCCGATTGTGATGGGTTATTCCTTAATCTGGTTGGATGGTTCCTCAGTTTCGGGGCTGCGACAACGCGGTGTGTGTAGAATCCGTCTGATTATCGGTGTTAATCGTGATGACTGTATTATTGTGTGTTATCTGTTTTTTATTTTAATTCAAGTAAGCACTGCAGACTTGGAATTTTGCAAATAGTTCCTACTTTTTCCGCCAAACGCCACCGTCAACGACTACTAGTTCAGAAATTAGCTACTAGAAGCCACCGCAGTCGGCTCTTGGCAACGAACGTAGGAAACTTAGAGCGTTGATTACTGTAACACCCCCTCTTAACAGCAGAATACGACCGAGCCCATTTGCGATATAACCCAGATGAATGTACCGAGACTACAGTATCTAGCATAGGCCTAGAAATAATACACTGATACAACTGCGGTAACAACTTCTATTAACAATAACACTTACATACATTACATGGCATTTAAAGGACATGGAATAAATACAAGATTCTTTGGTACTTGCCTTATATTCTAAACGACAGATCAACATTCACAGTAATCCAAGTTTCCAAACAAGCAATGACAACGGCGTATAATCTTTCACGACTTTCCTTCACTTGTATCGACTCGTCTTGTTACTAATATTGCTCAAATCGTCGGTTGTTCCAATATAAAGCTCATTCGTGTTCCAACGCATGTTAATAGGCCTGAATACATTTATCTCGTCCGATAATCCAAGAGGTTTCACAGCAAACATTATCAATCCAACGTCCACTCACTCTCATAAAATACTCAACTTCTTCAGAATATCAATATCAGCTGCTCGATACATATACATGCTTAAACCCATGTCAAGATGTCGTAATTCATATCTTTTAATATAATACTTGACTGTCATCGGCAGCAAAATTTTATAAAACGTCTAAGCCCTGTCATGGCTTCCTGAGAACTTCTCTTGTTCACTTCCCGGCTGACGGAAGACTACTGTTACCGTTTGCCAACAGAGGATTCATAAAACAAAAAACCAACAGCAACAACTCCAATACATATCCAAGGTTAAGGCTACAAAAACAACTCACCACATATATCATATCCAATTTTATCACTCCCGGCTAACATGATTCTTACCCGACAAGTCATATTTAACATCTCAAAGTCAATGCAGATTGTACCACATTATACTGTGCCCGTTTAGACCGGAGTCCGCACGACCACATATGCATTTTACCAATAATCAGTCAGCACGAGAGTCAAAATATCCCGGAGCGCCAGATGGGTTAAAGCAAATCGCAAAAACGACATCAAATTAAAAAAAATGCTTTACTGATTTTTGGCTCAATGCAACGATAAGGATAGAAGGAGATTTAATTGGGAGTAACACATCCTGTAAAATTATCTCAGTTTATTTTGAAGTTAAAATTGACTGCAATGATGCTCAAAGCAGCATCATCCACGTGTGGCGATCCACACTCTTATTTACACACAATATACAGAAATTTTCCAAACACATTTGACAATCTTTTTAGAAACACAAGTCCGATTAATAGTCCTGTAGACTGTGTTCCAAAATTATTAATTATTAATTCCAGTTCAAAGTTAATTGTCTCTACTGGAAATATCGTAGATCACTGTTTGAATATTTACATGATATTAACACTCGTAGAATAAATGTTCATAGAATTTTAACTTTCACTTATTTTTCCAGTTTCAAATTTACATTGTCGAAAAATATTATCATCATAGAAGCAACACAAATTATTTACATATATTAATAACACCTGAAAAGTATTTGACCTTGAGCATAGCATCGAAGAACTGTGCGAAGCACAAAAACAATTATTTGTTCTTCTGACATTAAACATTTCGAGAAGAGACTCGATTATGAACTTCAAGTTCCTAACAAAATATATGATTTCTGAATCATCAACTTGATCAATAAATGGTTGAACCATTCATTTATTCAATTTTCCACTTGGAATCATTATTATAAAAAATATTTATATTCATGGCCATTTTTAGCAACTTTCACAACTTGCAATTCTTCGACAGAATGCGGAAATTAGAATTGTAGTTTTATAATGAATTCATTTAGTTCATGGCACTAGGATTTGAAAATATCCTTCAAATTATTCGTGGTTAAAGAATTATTTTTAATTGGCAGTGGCCCATTCTATTATTTGTGTAAGAACACAATACTCCAACAACAACGGCAAAGGTCTTCCTCTGAAGAAGAATAAACTACTATCATGACAAATCCGGGTTCTAGCAAAATCAAAGTCTAAATGGAATTCGTAAACAAGGTTGAAATAAGAACTGATGGTTTCAAAGAAATAACCTTCGGGTCATTCATACGACGAAATGTGTAGTTCCAATACTCCTACTATAAACCTGAGCCATCGAACCCGCTATTTGATTGATGCTCGAAAAAACCTCTTCATTCCTGCGACTTAACATGCTTACCTGGGAATGGCATTTCAACTACTCCACACATAAATTTTCTTCCCAAAATTTATACAATAAATCAAGCCTCTGCTTGTTATCAACACTGGAAGATTAATAAACTTTTACAAGTTTATTTTATTTTACCATTCAGTTCAACCCGTGAATTTACCGTACTTATGAAAATCTTCATTTCACTTTCGAGTGTATTTACGTCATGATTTTATATAAATACAAAATATCCTATTTGATACAAATATCAATTGCTTCCCGTTTCATGCCTCTCCGTGTTATCTGAAAAATATACTTTGCTCATTGCAAATATCAACTGTTCAACCAGAACTGAAATGTTGGTTGAATGCGGGCTTGCGCTAACCACTATCCTTAGGAAAATCTCCTGTTCCAAACTAGAAATGATTAAACTACTTCATAGGCTCTCTCTCAATACATATGATTATTATAAAATATAATATCCAAGAATTATTTAGAAAAATTACAAAAATTATTATTATTATTATTATTTGTTATATATTTAATTATCATCTCATTATGTGAGAAATCACATGTTCGAACCTTCGAATATGGAAAAAATATCCATTCCTCAACAAAAATAAATATTAACTTTTACAGTTACATCGGTTGTTTTCCGTGGTTTCCCAAAAATATGAAATATTCAAATAAATGCTCGAAATGCTCGGTCATCGATCCTAAACTGTTCTGAGTGCTGAAAATACTCAGAATAACTCTAATAAGTCTTGCGTAAATCATTGCAAGCTTTAAATACGACGAAAAAATATGTTGGTCATCTGCAGAAAAAAATAGTTTGTCCCAATTAGCTAGGCATAATATAATTCAAATGTGGCTTACATTTCTTGATGGTCTTGAAGCGTAGTAAACCTGGTCTGTACCAGATTTATCCATAGACATGCCCTAGCGGACAAGCATGTACAATCCTTGTATCGGCCGCCATTATATACCCACAATCCGTCTAGTAAGACATAGTGGTAGTATCTCTTGACGTTTGAATAATCTGTTGTTCCATTTTAATATGGGCTTCTATCAAAGCCATAACAGGTTGTTTAAATGGGGTCAGATCTAAGTGATCTATTCTTAGATATGTCAGTTGTAACATAACTCACGGTAATCTTATCAGTACAAGAAAAACACTGACAGTCTAAGCAATCAACGGCTGTTCTGAAGATCGTTCCCTGGGCATGGTTTATTATATCACCATCTACCATGCGCTAAGCAACTTGTAGTTTCCCTTGCGTAGACTAATGAACGCCACCGTTATAGACTAGTCTTCAGTGTACTGACAGATCGAAGTGGTTAACTAGTTACAAAAATGAAAACTGACTGAAATGGATTTAAATATCCAAGTATTATGTTATTACTTGACTGTGACAAAGTACTAGTTCTAGACAAAGTCTAGCATATGTCCATGTAGAAATATAAATATTTCCACCAATGTCTGTAGAAAAATCAATCACCTCAGTGATTCTCCTCGCCGTAAACTTACTAAGTTCCAACTCGTAGCGCAGCACTTTCGTGACTATCACGACTTTGAAAAGAAGTTCTGCGTAGATCCGGCAACCATGTGCCTTCGCTCAGCGTAGATGCACCTTGCTAGGCAAGGGCTTGTGTTGAAAATGAGCTATCGATGCCTGCTCCAGCCGGCTTTTATTCAAAACTGCCAGGGTCACGCGTCATCACGTTGTAATCTAGAAATCCTCATATCTCTCGTATCCCTGGTCCGATTTACTTGATACTAATTGCATTCTCTTTCATTTGGCCGTGCCAGTAATCTGATCCCAGTCTCAAGTCTCTACTCCATGGTTAACTATTTAATCAATAAATAGCCTCGACCTCTGCTATTACTCGCTACGTCACTTGACATCCAAGTATCGGTAAATTCCTTCCAATTCCTTCTCGAAGCAATGTAGCGCGATATTCAAATATCTCAACTTTCAAAAGCGGCTACAGCCTTTCCCTTCATATCTAGGTGTCTGAAACTTGGAATACCCATTCCTAGAGTTGGGCACAATACATTCCAGATATTTACTCTCGGAGACACGAACTATCACCGTATCTCAGGCCACTTTAATACATAACAGGCCTAGCAGCAAACTCAACTACTGTCTTCTTCCATGTCCAAGTCTAACCAAAATATTACAAGATCTCGGCACACTTCGTACTTGACATGCAACATAATAGTTAGACAAATGACAACTAACTCGGCGTTCTCTCACAGGACCGGAACATCAGCTGCATTCAGTAGAAAGACAAATATAAGTTCTTACCTTTCAGTGTAGCTCTCTAGCGGGAAAACAGAGAACCGAAGTCATCACACCAGGTAATCAAAATTAAACATATCGAAAGGCGTAGCAAACGTATAATAGTGACGTAATACCGGCACAATTACATTGTTAATCTATATAATTTAGCTTCACACAGGTGTAATTGTTGGAAAGTTCTTTAACATGCCATGAACCTATGACATGGGACCGCTGGATTTATTTCCCCTCCGAAGTAAGGCATACTGAGGGAGTTTTAACGCTCCATTCCCTAATCAACAAGGCAAAATTGAGGGTACCTGACCAAGAGGTAGAACAAGTAGATGGTTAGACCAAGCCTACCTCTTTACGATATCTTACGAAGGGCTGAAGATCGCTTAGGATGGAAACGTCACGTCAAGGATGTAGTTACTAAAGAAATGTGGTCACGACGCTCAGCCATGAGTAAAACGACACATGATTATGATGATTCCCTCATCCTGAAAAAAATACATGTATTACATTTACATTTACATTTACATGTATTTATTAATCTCGTTATTTTTAGCCTATTTTCAATTTTGAAAAAATAGGCTTATTAGATCACCTTTTGTGTGTGTGTGCGTGTGTGCGTGTGTGTGTGTGAGGTGTGTGTGTGTGTCCCCTAATAACTTCTAAACGGCTGGAGAGATTTCAATGAAACTCGGTATGTTGATAGGACTATTCCTGGCGACCCCGACCGTGCTCTTCAATTTTTTTTACGTCTCACCAGTCCAACATGGCGGCTGTGCTAAATATTTACCAGCATTCAATATCTCCGAAACAATTCCCGATATCACCATGGAATTTATTACGGTGATAAACAGAACTACTAGAAGTTCACCTATGTAACTTTTGAAAAAAAACTGGTAACTACAAAACCAACATGGCGGCCACGCGAATTTGCGACTTTTAAATAGACGCTTCTCGCGATTTGACCAACCAAACACAATAAAACTTGGAACAGTATATGTTTCTACACATTGTAATGCACCGACATCTAACTTCGTTCAATTGTGTACATAATCAGAAGATGGCGGATGTGCGAATTATTTCACCGGCATTCTATATCTCTGAAACTATTAGCGGTATGACCCTGAAATGTTGTACGGTGATAAAGGGCACTACTGGAAGTTCATCTATAAGACTTCCAAATCCGTTTAACTACAAAACTAACATGGTGGCCAAGCGAATTTGAAAAATTTAAATAGACCTTTCTCGCGATTTAATGTTCCAAACGCAATGAAATCTGGTACAGGAAATGTTTATACACATTGTAATGCACTGGTATCTAATTTAGTTCAACTGTTTACATAACCTCAAGATGGCGGCTGTGCGAATTTTAAAATTAAGTTTTTATTTCTTGTGACGTAATCATGCGATCGAAGTGAAAGTTTGAATAATGAACCTACGCAATAACTTTCCTTTAATGGTACATGACTCTATGGCCTATACATTTAACAATCCAACATGGCGAGCATCCGAAATATTTAGACGGCTCTGAATATCTACGAATCTATTATAGCAATCAAACAGAATTTTTTTAATGTTCATAGGGGCTATGAACTTATGTTCACCTATAGGTTTTTAAATAACCTGGTGATCACATATCCAACATGGCGGCGACGTGAAGTAGAAATATTCACATGGACGTTTCTCGCAATTTAACCATCCAAGTGCAGTGAAATTTGGTATAGTAAATACTTATGCGAATGTTAATCCACTGGCACCTAATTTATTTCAATTGTTTCCATAAACACAAGATGGCAGCTGTGCGAAATTTTAATATCGCCTTGTTACTTCTTGTGTCCTAATTATGTGATTGAAGTTTGAATGCTACACGTACACAGTAATCTTCATATAACAGTACATAACTCTAGGACCTACATATATAAAATCCAACATGGCGACCATCGGAAATATTTAGTCGGTTCTCAATACCTACGAATCTATTACAGCAATCAAACTGAAATTTTGAATGTTGATAGTGGCAGTTAACATATGTAGGGTATATGAAAATAGGCTGTATAGTTCTTCACGGAACTACTTGTTTGTTTTTTCAGGATTAGGGGATAACCCATCACAAATCGGTAGAATCGTGTTGACCGACTGATGAACATCAAACTTTGTGTTTAGTGCAAGCTTAGTCATGGCAGAAAGGTTGGTACTATTGACCTTGAAGACTTAAATGAAATAGAGACTGGTGCACCTTTAGGTGTTCCTCTGACCCCCGTAGTGAGAAAATTGTTGATATATAAGAATTTCAAAAGCACTTACTGCTTCTTTGTACTTGGAGTCGGTAAATGTGACGTTAGGCGATGTGGTTTAATTCAGGTTAAGTTATGATGATATAGAAATTAAAGTAGAAAACTTTGCTAGATGCCATTGTAGCACCCCAGTTCAACAACATTAAGGTCACTGAAATGGGCTAACCATTAACCAAAGAGCTGGGGAAAATGGAGCTTTAAGAGATAAAAAACATACTGCCCGTCTTCTTCTTCTTCGTCTTAGCGTCATCCCGTAGGAAGGGGGTCCGCTTTTTGGATCAATGCACGCCATTTCTTGCGATCTAATGCTTTGCGTGATTTCATGTTTCTTGATCGTAAATCGGCGTTAATAGTGTCGAGCCACCGCAATTTTGGTCTCCCACGCTGTCTCTGGCCGTCGACCGTTAGATGGTAGGCCGAACCGATGACTGAATTTTGTGGTGCACGGACAACGTGCCCATACCAACGGAGTCTCCATTCCTGCATTTTCTCATTGATTGGAGCCACGACAGCTGTATGTCGAATCGTTGTGTTGGGGATATGAATCATACTGCCCGTAATAGGCACAATATGAAAACCATTTACAATGGTCCATATTTCTCTAAAATTTACCGGTACCTAAAATGTTTGTCTGAAAGATAAGCGATAAGCAAAATGTTTACGGAATTATAAGCTGGTGTGCTTATTACCGTTGCTTCGCTGTATTTGATTAAAATCCATAACTTTTGTTGCTCAATTTTATTTCTCGTCAATGGGAGGTATTATATTTGAGGTTTGTGCGGGAAAATGATCTGATCGGTAGATGGGGGAACTTTTGTAATAAATACCTGTTAGGGGATTGTGAGATCTTTGGTCTACAGCCCCGTATCTTTGAGTGTGTATTCAATTCATCTTATAACCTACCCCCCAAGGGCTCACGACTAGTGGGACGTGGGATGGGAACCACGGGACCCCAGCTGAGTCTGGCATTGCTTCCACTTACTTACTGTTATCATTCCTCTCGACCTCCCTTGGCCAACTCTTGTACTTTTCCTACCCCGTTGGTATTGGGTATCCGAGGCCTAGGGGGACTTTCACTGTCCCGCCTTAATTGGCCCTTTTCTCATCTTTCCTGATCCCTCATTCTTCGCGGGGTCAAACTTCTTGTTTTCTTTCCATTATATTTCCTTTTCTCTTTAAGATTCCTGCACTGTTTTTGTTAATTGCCTCCCCGTGTCTCTAAAGCACATTTTGTGAGTATTTTGAATCTCAGCCACATTTTGTAAGTATTGTCAGTACAGGATTCTGAAGTTGGTGTTTTATAATGAGAGCCTCTATACTAATAGTGCTAGCTTCCTCTAAAACACTTGTGTTAGTGCGCCGGTCTTGCCATTTAATACCAAGAATTCTCCTAAGGCGTCGTTGATGGTATTTTTCTAAATATACGAGGTGCCTTCTGTAAGTAACCCAGGTTTCGCAGCCATAAAGCAGAGTGGGAACTACCACAGCTTGATAAACGTATAATTTTGTTAGAATGCTAATGTCGTGGTTGTTAAACACTCGAACGAGCAAACGACCAAAGGCTGCACTGGCACATTGGAGGCGGTGTTGAATCTCAGCGTCAATGTTCGCATTTGTTGATAGGTGACTACCCAAATAGGGAAAATGATCTATATTCTTTAGTTTATGTCCATCAATTATGATAGCAGGAGCAGTAGCCCTGTCATGTGATGTAGGCTGATGAAGAACCTGTGTTTTATTGGTGTTTATGTCCAGACCAATGCTTCTGTATGCCTCATTGAACACATTCAGGGTGGTTTGAAGATCTTCATCTGAATTTGCTAAGATGACATTCTCATCAGCATACTGGAGATCAAGAACGGATGTAGATGACACTTTAGTTTTTGGACGTAATCTGTTGAGATTGAATAAACCTCCATCTGTCCTAGATATAATTTATACACCCTTTGGAATCTTTTCTTGGACCAAATTTAGTACAACACTAAAATATATTGAAAAGAGTGTGGGGGCAATCACACATCCCTGTTTGACACCCGTTGTAATCTTAAATGGCTCTCCAGGGACATTGCTGTTAAGGACCGTGCCATTCATATCACCATGTAGTAATCGAAGAATTTGAATGAATTTTGGGGGGCAGCCAAGTGTGGCAAGAATCCTCCATAGCATTTCTCGATTGACCGAATCAAATGCTTTAACAATCTATGAAAGCCATATATAGAGGGCGTCCTTGCTCTCTGGATTTCTCCTGCATCTGCCTAGCACAGAAGATCATATCAGTTGTGCTTCGATTAGGTCGAAAGCCACACTGAGTTTCAGGCAGTATTTCTTCGGCCAACGGCTTCAAACGGTTGGATAAGACGTTGGCCAGGATTTTACCAGCAACAGAAAGCAACGATATACCTCGATAATTACCACATTGTGCCCTATCACCTTTCTTAAAGATGGTTATTATCAAGGCATCCCTTAGGTCTTTAGGTATGGTAATGGTAGTCCATATTTTAAGTATGAGTTGGTGTATGTGATGAACTAGAGTAGTATTCCCTACTTTAATGAGCTCAGCAGGAATCCCATCCATGCCTGATGCTTTATTGTTTTTGAGCCGATTGATGGCAGATTCAATTTCTGATAGAGGCGGAGGATCATCAAGGTGGTCTTTAGGAGGTCTCTGATGAAGTCGGGTGAAAATGTTATTATCAACCTGTGTGTCCCTGTTGAGTAGCTCTTCAAAATGTTCTTTCCAACGGGAATTAATGGAGTTTGTGTCTCTAAGAAGTTCCGTGCTATCTTTAGACTGCAGAGGATTCAAACCATGTTAATGTGGCCCATATATAGTTCTTGTTGCTTTGAAGAAAGCATGAGTATTATTCGTTTCGGCTAGATGCTGCATTTCACGGGATTTGGAGATCCACCATTGATTTTTCAAGACCCGAGTTTTCCTTTGCACTTCAGCCTTTGCATCTTTATACAGTTGCTGTTTGGAGATAGAAGTTGGATTGGCTTGCCATGCATGGAATGCTTTCCTCTTCTTATCAATAAGATTCTGGATTTCTGCATCATTCTCATCAAACCAGTCAGCATGCCTCATCTTGACCAAACCAATCGATTCTTCACACGCTGAGAGTATAGCAGACTTGACTGTTTGCCAATGTTCCTCAACCTTTTCAGGGTAATTATCTGGTAACTTTTCATTCAGAAGTTCATGAAACTTCCTTTTAGCAGTAACGTTTTTTAAACGTTCGGTGTTCACCCTGCGCCTGATGTGCTTTCTCTGTTTTCTGCGCTTTTGGAGAATTTGTAGAGTCATTACAGATCTTATTAATCGATGATCCGTCCAGCAGTCATCAGCACTTGTCAGAGCCCTTGTGAGTAGTACGTCACGCTTGTCTCTTGCTCGCACAATCACGTAATCAAGTAGGTGCCAGTGTTTTGATCTAGGATGCTGCCATGAAGTCTTAAATTTGTCCTTCTGTCGGAATAGTGTGTTTGTGATTACGAGGCTATGTTCAGAACACTTGGATAAAAGGAGTGTCCCATTAGAATTGCATTTCCCAACACCATCTTTTCCAATAACAGCAGCCCATAATGCTGCGTCTCTTCCAACGCGAGCATTGAAGTCTCCTAGGAGGATGATTTTATCAGATTGCGGTATATCCTTCAAGATCACATCAAGTTGAGAGTAAAATACTTCCTTCTGTTCATCATCAGAGGTGAGAGTTGGAGCATATGCACTAATTACAGTCGCTCGTCGGCTGTTTTTTTAACTTTAGTCGTAGTGTCATAAGCCTTTCATTTATACCATGTGGAAGTTCATCAAGAAGGTTGACAAGCTCGTTCTTAATGGCAAAGCCAACTCCATGAATACGTTGATCTTCAGTGTCTTTCCCTTTCCAGAAGAACGTGTAGCCACCTCCATGTTCCTTCAGTTGTCCTTCATTGGCTAACCTTGTTTCGCTGAGTGCAGCAATATGATTGTTGAATCTTTTCAGCTCACGGGCAACAATTGCCGTTCGCCTTTGTGGTCGATTATGTGTGTCATTGTCCATCAAAGTACGGACATTCCATGTAGCAAAATTAATTTTCATTGTGGTTCGACCGCTTGTGGTGTACCCTCAGAACGCGGTTATCCAGTCGGGTGATATTAGGCTGACTATTTTTAGGGCACCTTTTTTTAGCCCCCTCCCCATTCAGGGTAAGCAGAGTGGATCCTAAACAGACCTGCTTAGTCACGAATGCAGCATACGAATTGCTCTACAGCCCATCCTCAAGGAAAGCGAAGATCACACATTCGTCGCCTACGTGCCGGTTCATCACTAGGAGCTCCCAGACAACACAATCCTGCTCCCGTCACAACTCCCCGATCGCCGCAGGACTTGTGATTAATTGGCGAATAGATTTTGTATCCTTCCTTCGTTGTTTAGAAGACGCCTGTGCGTGACATCTTTTTATGTGGGCATGTTGTTGCACATCAACAGACACACAGTACTTGACAGATACAGGGCCTTTATCCAGTGGCATAGAAGCTATGACGACTGGTGGTCCTGGACTGTTGCAGCCTTCATCCGCCTTCCCAACCGTTCGGGCAATACTAGTTGCTCATGCGCTTGGTCCACCGTTGAGGTCTTCTATGCCGTTGACCATTATTGGTTCATCCGCCTTAAGAGATAGTTTCCCATCTCAAGGGCAAGAGAGTGCCCTAACCTCAATCTACTCATCCGCCTTACTTAAGCCGTTGGCAGGAGAGAGGGGAACTCCTTATCCCGGGAGTTATTCGGTCGTCAGAGCCTCGTCAGTATGGAGCAGGGAGTACCACGTGCAGGTGAGGATGACGTTTCGATAGAGAGAATCTACCCCTTGCATCCCAAAACAAATCTTATATTGCCAGCTGAATGTCGGTCAGAGAAAGCAGGGTGGGCAACAAAAACGCTACAAAGATGTTCTGAAGACCAACTTGAAGAAATGTCAAATTGATACAGGTAACTGGGAGGCTGTCGCATCCGACCGATCAGAGTGGCGCCGCAACGTCCATCAAGGCCACTTGTACTTCGAACAAGAGAGAAGAAGGCTTCTGGCTGAAAAAAGAAATGCCAGGAAAGAGCGCATGATTCGCAGAATGATCAACCCCCAAGATCCACTGGCTGCTCAAGACCTTGTGTGCCAATATTGTGGAAGAGTCTGTGGTTCTCGGATCGGACTGTACAGTCACCAAAGAACTCACGCAATATGATTAGGCCTAATGTTGGATTACAGCGAAGATTTACATAAATGTAACTTGGAAGACAATCATACTCGTATCACGAGTGTTAGCCTAAATAAATAATAATTCTGAATCGCGGGCTTCCACATATAGTGAGTATTTTGAATCTACCATACATTTTGTAAGCATTTTCAATTCCATTTTGTAAGTATTTTAAATTCCAATTGCACTTTGTGAGTATTTTGAATCTGAACCGGCCTTTATCAATCTAACTTGCATTGTGTATTTTCAATTTCAATTGCATTTTGTAAGTATTATAAACCTCAATTGCATTTTGTACGTATTTTCAATTTCAATTGCATTTTGTAAGTATTTTGAATTTCATTTTGTGAGTATTTCGAAGCTACATTTCATTTTGTACGTAATTTGAACCTAGACTACAATTAGTGAGTATTTCGAAACTACATTACATTTTGTAAGTGTTTTGAACCTTGAATACATTTTGTGCGTATTTTTGAATCTCTTCCTTCTCTAAGTATTTTCCTCCTAAATTACCTTTTGTAAGCCTTTTCATTTTACATTTTGTGAGCCGTTTCAATCTGAGTTCCATTTTCAGGCTAACTTAATTTTCTTTATGGTTTCCATTTCATTGTAACCAGAGAGCTATAGACCAATAGCATTGCTCAGTGCATGCTATAAACTACTAGAAAGACTAATCTTGAATAGAATTGCTACAAAAGTGTTCGAAACGATCCCTATTGAACAAGCAGGATTCAGACCACAAAGAAGTTGTGCCGATCAAGTCCTGTCATTAACTACCTTCATCGAAGCAGGATTCCAACAAAGACTAAAGACTTCGGTAGCATTTGTAGACCTAAAGGCAGCTTACGATACTGTGTGGAGAGAAGGCGTTATCAGTAAACTCCTTAAAGTGATTCCATGCAGGAGTCTGGCCCACCTTATAAACAACATGCTGAGTGACAGAACATTTCGCGTAGTCATGGGACGTGAAATCAGCAGATCCAGCAAACTAAACAATGGACTTCCACAAGGATCAGTGCTTGCCCCACTTCTGTTCAATTTATATATTTCAGATATACCCCCCACAAAATCCAGGAAATTTGGTTATGCAGATGATTGGGCACTTGCCACTAACGACCTATGCTTCGAGGAGATAGAGGAAACGCTGACAAAAGATCTCGCTGTTTTAGGAGACTACTTCCGAAAATGGAGACTCCAACCAAGCATGAGTAAAACAGAAGTTTCTTGTTTTCATCTGAGCAATCGAATGGCTTCAAGGGATCTCAAGGTATACTTCGATAACACCCTTCTCCGCCACAATAGACACCCCAAATATCTGGGTGTTACACTCGATAGAACGCTGTCGTTCCAAGAACACTTGAGAAAGAGTGCTGCCAAGATTCAGACACGCAACAACATCATTCGAAAACTATGTGGTACTACTTGGGGTGCAAGTGCAACTACTTTACGTTGCTCAGCTCTTGGCCTGGTTTACTCTACTGCAGAGTATTGTGCCCCTGTCTGGATAAACAGCCCTCATGTGAAGAGAATAGATGTTAAATTAAATGACACAATGAGAATGATCACAGGCACGATCAGATCAACTCCTATTCAGTGGCTGCCTGTATTAAGCCATATTCCCCCACCCCACCTCCGCAGATGCAATGCTTTGATGAATGAATACAAGAAGATCCAGATTAATCAAAGACTGCCCATTCATGAGGATATCCACCATCTACATATAGATAGACTGAAGTCAAGACATCCACCCATCTGCACGGCGGAGAACCTGGCAATGAGTAATTTCAACCTTACTGAGAAATGGTCTAATGAATGGAGACAATTCGCCCCAGCAGAGTCTTTGGAAATGCCATGCATCTCACAGAAGGTACCTGGCTTTGAACAACCTCGGAAAGTATGGTCCAAGCTAAACCGGATCCGAACTAACCATGGTGTGTGTGCAGATCTGCTATACAAATGGAGGAAAAAGTCATCATCTTGTTGTGACTGTGGTGCTGAGAGGCAAACTGTGAAGCACATAACCCAAGAATGCCCACTGAGCCGTTTCGACGGAGGTAGAAGAGAATTTTTCCTGGGGACGCCACAAGCGAATAACTATGTAAATAGTGTAAATATAGATCTGTAGCTCATGTATACGCCATACGATAAATAAATAAATTTCATTGTAATTTTTTCTATCAGCCAGGCCATTAGGGGCCGATAACCTAGATGTTAGGCCCCTTAAAACAACAATTTTTACCATCATCATATTATAACCTAGGTTTATGTGATACATGTAATAGTGTGCGTTACTGTAGGCCTAATGACTGGGGTATGTGCCTCTGAACTTTGCTGGAGGAAGTGTGTTATAACCTCCGGAAAAGAATACTCTCTCGATGGCATCAGTTCCGGGATTCAAACCTTCGATATCAAGACTTGCTTCATCGCCCATTCGTGGTCGTCGTTATCGATTTTACGTGCACAGCTACGCTGCTTGGTAGATGGGGAAAGGAGGACATCAACTGTTCCTTAGATCCTCCATTCCGTAAAACAGGACTGCCCAACCTACAGCCCGCGAGACTGTTTTGTCCGGCCCGTGCCGTGTCGCCAAAACTTCAAAACATATTTTCATAATTTGATTAATAATTGTGTCAAATGAATATAAATACTCACACTTTGTCATTCATGCTGTATGAGTATATTGAATAGCATCGTACTTCTATTTTAAAGGGATTTATTACAAATATTTAAATTTCTTCTTCTTTTCTAGATCTTGGCCATCTTTGGACCGCGTAAAAGAACTGTCTCTTATTTCCTTTATCCTTTCTTGCCTTTCAGTAGTTCTTCATTACTTCTCTTTTTCTTCTTCTCGCTTCCGTCCAGATGTTAACCCATTTCTTCCTTTCTTTCTCCTGGAAGCCCTTGATATTTTTGATCATATTTCTGAAAAGTGGTCTGTCCTGAATTATATCTATTGTTACTTCCATCTCCATTGTTTGCCTATTTTCAATTTTGAAAGAAAATAGGCTTATGAGATCACCTTTTGTCGTGTGTGCGTGCGTGTGTGAGAGAGGTGTGTGTGTGTCCCCCTAATAACTTCTAAACGACTAGAGCGATTTCAATGAAACACGGCAAGTTCATAGCACTATTTAAGACGACCCTGACCGTGCCCTTCAAATTTTGTTACGTCTCACCAATCCAACATGGCGGCTTTGCGAAATATTTCACCAGCATTCAATATCTCCGAAACTATTCCCGATATCACCCTGGAATTTTTTACAGGGATAAAGAGAACTACTAGAAGTTCACCTATGTGACTTTTGAAAAACTGGTAACTACAATACCAACATGGCGGCCAGGCGAATTTGCGACATTTAAATAGACCTTTCTCGCGATTTAACCAGCCAAACGCAATAAAACTTGGTACAGTGTATGTTTATATACATTGTAATGCACCGACATCTAACTTCGTTCAATTGTTTACATAACAACAAGATGACGGATGTGCGAAATATTTCACCAGCATTCTATATCTCTCAAACTATTAGCGGTATCACCCTGAAATTTTGTACGGTGGTAAAGGGCACTACTGGAAGTTCATCTATAAGACTTTTAAAAACCGGTTAACTACAAAACGAACATGGCGGCCAATTTGAAAATTTTAAATAGACCGTTCTCGCGATTTAATGATCCAAACGCTATGCAATCTGGTACAGGAAATGTTTATACACATTGTAATGCACTGGTATCTAATTTAGTTCAGTTGTTCAAGATGGCAGCTGTGCGAATTTTAAAATTAAGTTTTTATTTCTTTTGTCGTAATCATGCGATCGAAGTGAAAGTTTGAATAATGAACCTACCCAATAATTTTCCTTTATTGGTACATGAATCTATGACCTATATATTTAACAATACAACATGGCGACCATCCGAAATATTTAGACGGCTATGAATATCTACCAATCTATTAGAGCAATCAAACTGAATGTTTTACCTTCATAGGGGCTATGAAATTAAGTTCACCTATAGGACATTAAATAACCTGGTGATCACAAATCCAACATGGCGGCGACGCGAAGGATAAATATTCACATGGGCGTTTCTCGCAATTTAACCATCCGAGTGCAGTGACACATGGTACAGTACATCCTTATACAAATGTTAATCCACTGGCATCTAATTTTTTTCAATTGTTTCCATAACCACAAGATGGCAACTGTGTGAAATTTTAAAATCTCGTTTTTACTTCTTGTGTCCTAATCATGCGATTGAAGTTTGAATACTACACGTACACAATAATCCTCATGTAACTGACCATAACTGTAAGACCTACATATATATATATATAATTCCAACATGGCGACCATCCGCAGTATTTATTCGGTTTTCAATATCTACGAATCAATTACAGCAATCTAACTGAAATTGTGTATGGTGATAGAGGCAATGAACATAAATAGGGTATATGAAAATAGGCTGTTTAGTTCTTCACGGAACTACTTGTTTTTTTAACGCCTACGAATAAATATAGAAAATGGCAACAATACAAAAAAACTAAACTCAGACAGCACAAAACTCACCATATTGCACCTATATATACTAGCTGACCCGGCAGACGTTGTCCTGCCAATCAAGGAAAGTGTTGTAACTTTGTTTCTTGAAGTGGTTTTGGATACACAATAGTTTTTTTCAATTTCTGTTAACTGCCTCTAAACTATCGTGAAATTAATTAACTAATCTAGAAACATTCGTGAGAGCGTGCACAACAACTCTCGAAAGTTTCATCGCAATCGGATAAATGGCATATGACGCATACGGGATTTTGTTTAAATGATTCGTGCGCAGTCACTCATTTGTTGAATCTACTCGTGCTCTACCAACTGTGAAATGGATTTACTAAGTTAGAAAGCTTCACGTAAGTGTACACAACAACACATCAAAGTTTCATTGCAATCGATGAATAGTATATGAACGCATACGGGATTTTGTTGGAACGCTTCGCGCGTCGTCACTCATTTGTTACATCTACTCGTGCGCTACCAATATTGTAAAATGGATTTACCAAGTTGAACACCTTCCCTGGCGTGTACACAACAACTCATCAATGTTTCATCGGAATCGGATGAATGCCGTATGAAAGCATACGGGATTTTCTTTAAACGATTCGCATGCCATCACTTATTTGTTGAATCTACTCTTGCGCTACTTATTAGAAACTGGATTTAATAAGCCAGAAACCTTTCCTGGAGTGTACACAACAATTTACCAAAGTTTCATCGCAATTGGATAAAAGGTATATGAACACCTACAGGACTTTGTTGAAACGATTCTCGCGCCATCGCACATTTGTTGAATCTACTCGTGCGCTACCTATTTTAAAATGAATTTACTAAGCCAGAAACCTTTACTGAAGTGTACACAACAATTCACCAAAGTTTCATCGCAATCGGATAAATGGTATATGGACGCATACGGTACTTTGTTGAAATGATTTGCGTGCGGTCACTCATTTGTTGAATCTACTCGTGCGCTACCTATTGAAAAATGGATTTATTAAGCCAGAAACCTTCCGTAGGGTGTACTCGACATCTCACCCAAGTTTCATCGTAATCGGACGAATGGTATTTGAACGCATACGGGACCTTATTGAAACGCTTCGCGCGTCGTCGCTCATTTGTTGAATGTACTTGTGCGCAACCTCCTGTGGAATGGTTTTACTAAGTCAGAAACCCTCACGTAAGTGTACACAATATCCCACCATAGTTTCATTGCAATCGGATGAATGGTATATGAACGCAAACGGGACTTAATTTAAACGTTCGCGCGTCATCGCTCATTTGCTGAATCTTCTCGTGCGCTACCTATGGTAAAATGGATTTACTAATCCAAAAGCCTCCCACTGGATTGTACACAACATCTCACCCAAGTTTCGTCGCGATTGGATGAATGGTATTTGAACGCATACGGGACTTTGTTGAAACGCTTCGCACGTCGTCGCTCATTTGTTGAATCTACTCGTGCGCAACCTCCTGTGAAATGGAACTAAGTTAAAAACCTTCAGGTAAGTGTACACAACAACTCATCAAAGTTTCATATCAATCGATGAATGGTATATAAACTTATGCGGGATTTTTTTGAAACGCTTCGCGCGTCGTCGCTCATTTGTTGAATCTACTCGTGCGCTACCTATTGTAAAATGAATTTACTAAGACAGAAGCCTTCGCTGGAGTGTACGCAACATCTCACCCAAGTTTCATCGCTATCGGACGAATGGTATTTGAACGCATACGGGACTTTCTTGAAACGCTTCGTGAGTCGTCGCTCATTTGTTGAATCTAGTCGTGCGATATCTATTGTAAAATAATTTACTAAGCCAAACACCTTCCCTGGAGTACACTCAACATCTCACCCAAGTTTCATCGCAATGGGATGAACGGTATATGAACGCATACGTGACTTTGAAACGCTCCAACTTGCAGAGACAAACAGTAGAATTCGACATCACTGCCATCTTTGGTATAAATCACAACTTTTCGCCACGGGCGGTGAGTAAGTTATGGCGGTAGTTGCACAAGTTGCGACCAGGTGGCTCTAACGTCCAGAGACAAACTGTCCAAAGACATCAGCTTTCACCAAGGCCAAGGCTAGTGGTTTCCATGACGACTGTTTTTGACTGTAGACTATCGTGGTTCTAAAATTGTGTGTAAATTGTGGTTCTTAAATTGTGTTCATTCCACCTACCGGGTCAAATTGTGAATTTAAACCATACATGGACTCACCCTATTGTACATACCAAATTTCATCAAAATCGGTCGAGTCGTTTAGGAGGAGTACAGTGACATACACACGTGTCGAAGAATTATATATATAAAGATATACCGTGGACAGGCCAACAAGTACCACGCAAATATCACTTGTTTATAGGTCTAGTTTCCTTCTTTCTCCTCCAGAAGTCCTTCATCCTGGTCGACTGCGCAGCTCTTCTTTCAGCAGTCCATTCTCCTCTGTTGAGATTCTTCTTCTCCCCGACAAGAATTTTGAGGCCAAAATTTTCTTTCTGTTCTCTATTCGATTTAGACAATCTTCTTCAGTAATTTTGAATTTTTGAAGTTCTTCTTTCATTTGTTTTGCATAGCCTCCTTGACCTTTATAGTTCCAGATTTTATCAAAAATTTGTTTGCTTAGCCTTGAGCAATCCATGCGGACCATATGTCCGTAGAACTGAAGTCACCGTTTTCTGATCATCACTTCAAGGTTGTCGATTTTACTATAAATTTCTGCATTGGATCTCAGTCTATAACCTTCCTGTGTTTTCCTAGGACCATAAATCCTTCTTAAAATTCTTCTTTCTATCTTGAGCATATTCTCCATTCCGGTTATATTTGTAGTTTCCAGGCCGTGCAAGACGACTGGTCTAACAACTGTATTAAAATGTCGTAATTTTGCATTGATAGACAGGTTCTTTTTATTGTATACAAGCTGTACCCGTCATGCGTTGCAATGCCAATCAAAGAAAGTGTTGGCGTTGAAATTCTGTTTCTTGAAGTGCTTTTGGATACACAACATGTTAACTGCCTCTAAGCTATCATAAAATGGATTTTCTAATTTAGAACCATTCGAGGGAGCGTGCACAACAACTTTCAAAAAGTTTCATCGCTGTCACTCATTTGTTGAATCTAATCGTACGCTACCTATTGTGAAATGGATTTACTAAGTCGAAACCCTTCCCTGGCGTGTACACAATGACTCATCAATGATTCATCGCAATCGGATGAATGGTATATGCACGTATAGGGTTTTTTGTTTAAACGATTCGTGCGCTGTCACTCATTTGTTGAATCTACTCGTGCGCTACCTATTGAGAAATGTATTACTAAGTCGAAGCCCTTCCCTGGCGTGTACACAATAACTCATCAAGGTTTCATCGCAATCGAAGAATGTTATATGAACGCAATAGGGAATTTTGTTGAAACGCTTCGCGCATCGTCACCCATTTGTTGCATCTACTCTTGCGCTACTTATTGTGAAATGGATTTACTAAGTCCCCTTCCCTGGCGGGTACAAAATAACTGATCAATGTTTCATCGCAATCGGATGAATAGTATATGAACGCATACCTGATTTTGTTTAAACGATTCGCACTCCGTCACTCATTTGTTGAATCTACTCGTGCGCTACCTACTGTAAAATGTATTTACTAAGTTAGAAACCGTCACGTAAGTGTCCACAACATCTCACCCAAGTTTCATCGCTATCGTCGTTCATTTGTCGAATCTACTCGTGTGCTACCTACTGTGAAATGTATTTACTAAGCCAGAAACCTTCCTTGGAGTGTCAACCATATTTCACCCAAGTTTCACCGCTAACGGCAGAATGGTATATGACCTTATACGGGACTTTGTTGAAACGCTTCGCGCGTCGTCCCTCATTTGTTGAATCAACTTGTGCGCTGCATATTGTATAGGGGATTTACTAAGCCAGAAATTTTCCATGACGTGTACACAACATCTCACCCAAGTTTCATAGGTACGGACGAATGGTACATGTATGCATACGGGACTTGGTTGAAACGCTTCGCGTGTCGTCGCTCATTTGTTGATTCTACTCTTGCACTACATATTGTAATATGGATGTACTCAGCCAGAAACCTTCCCTGGAGTGTACACAACATCTCACCCAAGTTTCATCGCAATCGGATGAATGGTATGTGAACGTATACGTGACGTTGTCGAAACGCTTCGCGCGTAGTCACTCATTTGTTGAACATAAACGTGCGCTTCGTATTGTAAAATGGATTTACTTAGCCAGAAACCTTTCCTGGAATGTACACAACAATTCACCAAACATTTATCACTATCAGACGAATGGTATATGACTTTATACGGGACTTTGTTGAAACGCTTCGCGTGTCATCGCTCATTTGTTGAATCTACTGGTACGCTACCTATTGTAAAATGTATGTACTAAGCCAGAAACCTTCCCTGGAGTGTACACAGCATCTCACCCAAGTTTCATCGCTATCGGATGAATGGTATATGATATTAAATGGGACTTTGTTGAAACGCTTCGCGCGCCGTTGCTCATTTGTTGATTCTACTCGTGCTCTACCTATTTTTAAAGGGATTTACTAAGCTAGAAACCTTCCCTGGAGTGCACACAAAATCTCAACCTAGTTTCATCGCTATCGGATGAATGGTATATGAGCACTTACGGGACTTGTTTGAAACGCTTCGCGCATCGTCACTCATTTGTTGAATCTACGCGTGCGCTACCTATTGTAAAATGGATTTACTAAGTCAGAAACCTTCCTTGGAGTGTACTCAACATCTCACCCAAGTTTCATCGCAATCGGACGATTGGTATATGAACGCAAACGTGACTTTGTTGAAATGCTTCGCGCGTCGTAGCTCATTTGTTGAATCTAATCGTGCGCTGCCTATTGTAAAGTGGATGTACTAAGCCAGAAAATTACCCTGCAGTGTACACAACATTTTACGCAAGTTTCATAGCTATCGGACGAATGGTATATGAATGCATACGGGACTTTGTTGAAATGCTTCGCGCATCGTCGCTCATTTGTTGAATCTACGCGTGCGCTACCTATTGTAAAATGGATTTATAAAGGCAGAAACCTTCCTTGGAGTGTACTCAACATCTCACCCAAGTTTCATCGCAATCGGACGATTGGTATATGAACACATACGGGACTTTGTTGAAATGCTTCGCGCATCGTCGCTCATTTGTTGAATCTACGCGTGCGCTACCTATTGTAAAATGGATTTACTAAGTCAGAAACCTTCCTTGGAGTGTACTCAACATCTCACCCAAGTTTCATCGCTATCGGACGAATGGTATATGAGCACTTACGGGACTTGTTTGAAACGCTTCGCGCATCGTCACTCATTTGTTGAATCTACGCGTGCGCTACCTATTGTAAAATGGATTTACTAAGTCAGAAACCTTCCTTGGAGTGTACTCAACATCTCACCCAAGTTTCATCGCAATCGGACGATTGGTATATGAACACATACGGGACTTTGTTGAAATGCGTCGCGCATCGTCGCTCATTTGTTGAATCTACGCGTGCGCTACCTATTGTAAAATGGATTTACTAAGTCAGAAACCTTCCTTGGAGTGTACTCAACATCTCACCCAAGTTTCATCGCAATCGGACGATTGGTATATGAACACATACGGGACTTTGTTGAAATGCTTCGCGCATCGTCGCTCATTTGTTGAATCTACGCGTGCGCTACCTATTGTAAAATGGATTTACTAAGTCAGAAACCTTCCTTAGAGTGTACTCAACATCTCACCCAAGTTTCATCGCAATCGGTTGAGTGGTATATGAATGCATAGGAGACATACACACCCACAGACAAACTATCACGTAAGATTGATTTTTATATATACAGATATATCTAATATATAAAAGTGAAAGTCTGTATGTATATATGTATGTATGTATGTATGTATGTATGTATGTATGTTGGTTCCGTATACAAATCTACACCGTTCCACCAATCTCAACCATATTTTGCATTCACATAGTTTAGGACCCTGAAGGAACCGCTGGCTACATGAATTTTCGATAGTCTTTCTCATTCTTCTGATTTCGGCCCTTTTTCACTCAAAAACAGGCTAATCAAATCATAAAATATACTCATGAAGGAATGGCAAGGCAGATAGTTTCCATGGCAACATAGCTCAAGTCGAGACACGGCCGACTTGATGCCAATTGCGCTCAGCACTACCGGTATAGAAAATGAGGATCTTTACTTGAAATCCCGTTAGTTACTCAATTGCTCACACAGCACTGTCAACCGAGTTTAGCATAACAAAGACTTGACACTATCTTCTTTCTACTATATATTTGTCAAATACCACTCACTCACTCACTCATTAATTTATTCATCACGAAATCTCAGAAACCACCGAACGGATTGGAATGAAATCTGTATGCAGCTTACTCAAGGGCCGCAAATGCCCCCTAAGAGAGAAATTTTGGCTATTCAGGTTCTAAAGGGGTGTTAAGGGGGTAGACCTGCTTTTAATTGAATAGCAATATCTCCCGATTGGTTTCATGGGGGATGTGATACTCGGCATATAAACTCATCATTAAAAATAAGAAGACATGTGTCTGAGGGTTTTTCGATGTGGTGTATATTATGAGGTGAAAGGGGGTGAAAAGTGGGGATTAAAAGATTCTTAACGGAGCGTGTGTCTCTTAAACGACATAGGCGAGGAGTTTGAAACACAGCGAAAAAAAATCAACATAAAAAGAAGTAAATATGTGTTTGACAGTTTTTTCATAAATCCAATTTAAGGGGCCCATGGGGAGAGATGAAATTCTGAGGGGGGGGGGGAACAGGAAAGAAAGTGTCCTAACTGATTGACTGACTGGCTCACTCATCAAACTCAGGGGGAAAAAACTGCTTTAAATTAAGTAAATAGCTGTTCGACAGTTTTTTTTTTCATAAATCAAATTTAAGGAGTTCATGGGGAGGGGTGAAATACTGAAAAAAGAAAATCGAAAGAAAATGTCCAGACTAACTCACTTACTCACTCACTCATCATCGCCTAGCCAAAATTATTGAAGTTAGAAACATGACAGTTTGGGGATATGTTCATTGTATGTCTAAACCGTCTACTAAGGGAGGATTTTCGGATATTCAGGTTCTAAAGGGGTCTTAAGGGGGTTAAACCTGCATTTCATTGAATAACAATATCTCCCGATTGGTTTCATTGGGGGATGTGATACACGGCATATATGCTTATCATTAAAAAGTAAGGAGACACATGTCTGAGGGGTTTTCGATGTGTTTATGAGGTTAAAGGGGTGAAAAGTGGGGATTGAAAGATTCCTAACGGAGCGTGTATCTCTTAAACGACATAAGCGAGGAGTTTGAAACTCAGCGGGAAAAAAATCAGCATAAAAATAAGTAAATATGTGTTTGACCGCTATTCCATAAATCCAATTTAAGGGGCCCATGGGGAGGGGTGAAATTCGGGGGGGGGGGACAGGACAGGAAAGAAAGTGTCCTAACTGATTGACTGACTGACTCACTCATCAAACTCAGGGGAAAAAACTGCTTTAAAGTAAGTAAATAGCTTTTCGACAGTTTGTTTTTCAATCAAATTGAAGGGGTTCATCGGGAGGGGTGAAATTCTGAAGAAAAAAAAATGAAAGGAAATGTCCTGACTCATTCACTCACTCATCATCGCCCAGCCAAAAATATTGAAGTTGGAAACTTGACATTTCGGGGATATGTTCGTTGTATGTCAAAACCGTACACTAAGGGAGGTTTTTTGGATATTCGGGTTCTAAAGGGGTCTTAAGGGGGGTTAAACCTGCATTTCATTGAATATCAATATCTCACGAGTGGTTTCATTTGTGGATGTGATACTCGGCATATAAACTAATCATTAAAAATACGCAGACATGTGTCTAAGCGTTTTTCGATGTGGTGTATTATTATGAGGTGAAAGGGCTGAAAAGTGGGGGTTGAAGGATTCCTAATGGAGCGTGTAGGCCTATCTCTTAAACGACATAGGCGAGAAATTTGAAACTCAGCGAAAAAAAAATCAGCTTAAAAAGTAAGTAAATCGGTTTTCGACTGTTTTTTCATAAATTAATTTAAGGGGCCAATGGGGTGGGGTGAAATTCTGGGGATAAAAAGGAGAGAAAGTGTCCTAACCGACTGACTCAGGGGAAAAAGACAGCTTAAGAAATAAGTTAATAGGTGTTCAAGCGATTTTTAATCAATCCAATTTAAGGGGCCCATGGGGAGGGGTGAAATTCTGGTAAAATAAATGAAAGAAAATGTCCTGTCTGACTCACTCACTCATCACGCCCTGCGAAAACTATTAAAGTTGGAAACATGAAATTTTGGGAATATGTTCGCTGTATGTCGAAAACGTTAACTAAGGAATGATTTTTGTTTATTCGGGTTTTAGAGACGTGTCAAAGGGGTAAACGTGCATTTCATTGAATAACGATATCTCATGAGTTGTTTGTTTGGGGATGTGATATTCGGTATATAAACTAATCATTAAAAATAATCAGACATATGTCTAAGGGTTTATCGATGTGGTGTATATTATGAGGTGAAAGGGGTGAAAATTGGGGGTTGAGGGAATCTTGACGGAGCGTGTATCTCTGAAACGACATAGGCGTGAAGTTTGAAATTCGGTGGGAAAAAAACAGCTTAAAATACAAGTAAATAGGTGTTCGAACGTTTTTTCATAAATCCAATTTAAGGGGCCCTTTGAGAGGGGTGAAATTATGGGAAAAAAAAACAGGAAAGAAAGTGTCCTAACTGATTGACTCACTTACTCACTCATCAAACTCAGGGGGAAAACAGCTTTAAATAAGTAAATAGGTGTTTGACCGTTTGTTTCATAAATCCAATTTAAGGGGTTCATGGGGACGGGTCAAATTATCAAAAATAAATGAAAGAAAATGTCCTGACTGGCTCACTCACTCATCATCGCCCAGCCAAAATTATTGAAGTTACAAACATGAAATTTTGGGGATATGTTCGTTGTATGTCGAAAACGTCCACTAAGGAAAGAGTTTTGGATATTCAGGTTCTAAAGAGGTGTTAAGGGGGTAAACGTGCTTTCCATTGAATAACAATATCTCACGAGTGGTTTCATTTGGGGATGTGATACTTGGCACATATACTAATCATTAAAAATAAGCTGACACATGTCTAATGGTTTTTCGATGTAGTGTATATTATGAGGTGAAAGGGATGAAAAGTGGGGGTTGAAAGATTCCTAACTGAGCGTGTATCTCTTAAACGACATAGGGAGGAGTCTGAAACTCGGAGGAAATCTGTCAGCTTAAAAATAAATAAATAAATGAATAAATAAATAAATAAAATAAATAGGTGTTCGACCGTGTTTTCATAAATGCAATTTAAGGGGCATATGGGGAGGGGTGAACTTCTGGAAGACAAACGTCCACTAAGGAAGGATTTTTGGATGTTTGCTCTCATCGACCAACCAAAACTATTAAAGTTAGAAGAATGATATTTTGGGGATATGTTTGTCGTGTGTCGAAAACGTCTACTAAGGAGGGATTTTTGGGTATTCAGGTTCTAAAGGGGTGTTAACGGGGTTAAACCTGCATTTCATTGAAAAACAATATGATACGACTATGACGTGAGCGAAGCGAGGCTAAAATTGAGATGGTGTGTGTCTGTGTATTACTCAATCTCGCAAGTACCACTGGTCCGATTTACGTGAATTTTACATGGATGTAGCTGATTTTCCTGGTTAACATATAGGTTACTTTTGATTTCAATACTTTGCACTATTTAAAATGGCGACCATTTTAGTGACGTCACTACACCCTTTGGTTTCAAACTTTCATATTTCCATTTCAAATAAAAAGAGAACGCTAAGAAATAGCAAACTTTTGATGGCATATGCGAGGTTTAAAACTACATTTCTTATCCGAAAGGTATCTGCAACTGTTAGCGAGTAAAACCTAAATTTGTGCTATAAAACACGGTCAACGCCGAGCGGTGTAGTTGGACAAAATGTTCCATCCTTAATCTCCCTCTGCGCAGCACCTCGCCTATCCCCTGTTTTAACTGTCACCTTCACATTTTAATTTATTTATGACGCGTAGCGAAGCACGGGTACTTCAGCTAGTTGTATATATTTTTGTACAAAAATTTAATCTTTCCAATTTCTCTTTTTTGTTCTCAATTGCCAATTTATCCGTCCCATTACTACTACCGTAATTATATCTTCAAGATATTTAAATCGGTCAGTGACCCTGATGCTCCCATAATTTGTTTTTATCATTTTCTTAGTGTATTTCTGATCACATGTCATCATCTCTGTTTTTACCAACGAAATCTGTAAGCCCGATTTTTCCGCCGTTTCTTTCAACTGATCAATTTGGTTAATAGCTTCTTGTTCTGATTCAGCAAACAACGCTACGTCGTCAGCAAATGCTAAACCTTTGACTTTGAGGTTCTGATTCTTTGTACCAATTTTAGCACTTGTATCGTTCTTCTCCCAAAACGTCCTCATGACCTTATGCAAGACCAAATTGAAAAGCAGTGGTGATAGACTGTCCCCTCGTCTTACCCCAGTTTTTACCTCGAAGGGCTCGCTAACGTCATTTAAAAATTTGACTCTGGAAATCGTATTAGTTAATGTAAGTTTTATTAAATTTATTGCACCTATATTAAAACGAAATTCTATACTCCTCAACCCCCCCGGAGTATCATTTGCCAGCATGGTTACAATGTGGCCCTTAGTTAAAAAAGGTTGGGCACCCCTGCCCTAAAACTTTATCATGGCTACGTCGCATTCTAAAAGTATAGTTAAACTCTGCTTATTTTGTCAAGCTTAATTCTCTGTGAAGATTCTTCACGGACTATTTACCAAAGAAGATCTACCTTTTCACCTTCTCCAACTGGCTATTCATTACTCTGTCTCTGTCTCTATTTAAACAAGCACATAGCAGACTGTAATTGGAATCAGGGTCTTGTTGATGAGGCCCTTTCTCTACAATTGCCTCCTTTTACAGAGATGAAAGCAGCAAGTAATTGATTATACGCTCGTGTTCCAAACATTTAGGCTTGAGTTCATCTCTTAACAATCACGACAGCTCAAATGTTAAAATAAAGACCAGTTACTCTTATAACAGAAGCTAGCAAATGAATTGACGTTATCTTTGATACAGACTCTCAACATTCTGCTTCCAATTACTAGTGATTGAAAGTAGCTTGTCTTCTTGCATTGCTGTCAGCACACTAATTGAAGTGTAATAGTGACTGGTTAGGTCCTGTTAACTCTTTCAATGCTACTTTTTTATATGTATGTAGAGATTCTGTGTACAGTTTTCTTTCACGAATATGAGATTATTGAGAAATAGCTTCACGAGTCACTGAACCCACGAGGGGTCACGCACTTTCTTTTACAAAGTGTGTATTCTGTTCATATTGTCATTTGTAGCTATTTATTCGGTGATCACAATTATGCTCAGTGAATGGGTGGGGTACAAGATATACATATGTAAATATAAGGTGCGTTCAAATAGTAACGAGCCGGAGACTGTAATTGTGCCAACCAGTGACCACATCGGCTAATCGTGGCGTGTGTAACGAGGTGTGATTCCGACCTGAGCGTGGAAGGTCACAGCCCGTCGCTAGAGGGCACGCGTGCACGTCACGTGACTATACAAAGCGAGCAGCAGCATGCATCAATCGTCCAACCAATACCAAGTTAGTAGGCCATTCGGCATGCTTCCTGGTGTGGTTGAAGACTGTGGAGCACCCATTGGGCACACACTTTCCGCAAGTGCAGTCGTTCCTTCATGATGGTGTGCACACTTCCGACGCTCAATCCGACCACGGCGGCAATGGCGTTCACTGTCACTCGGCGGTCCTGGGTAATGAGTGCATCAGCCAGCTGGAGCTGGGCGTTGTCATCGGTAATGCAGGGGGGTGCCTCAGACCGGGCATCATCGGCTAATGACACCCGTCCTTCCCTGACACTCTTGTGCCACGCCTTGACCCTTGCAAGGGACATGCAGTGTTCGCCGTACACTTGTGCCATTCGGCGATGAATGTCTGTTCCCCCTACTCCTTTCGCTGTCAGAAACCGAACAACACCTCTTTGCTCTTCGTTTGACGCCTCCATGTCACTGTTTGCAATACGACTGGCAGCGTTGGATGATTGATGCATGCTGCTGCTCGCTTTGTATCGTCACGTGACGTGCACGCGTGCCCTCTAGCGACGGGCTGTGACCTTCCACGCTCTGGTCGGAACCTCACCTCGTTACACACGTCACGATTAGCCGATGTCGTCACCGGTTTGCGCATTACAGCCTCCGGCTCGTTACTTTTTGAACGCACCTTATACAATCTTAGAAAAAAATACATGTATTTGGCCTGGTTAATTATCACTATTTGATGGGGCATTTTAGGATTAGGCTACGCTTTTCGACCCTCAAGTGACCGTCAACAGATCCTGATCACTGTGTTCAGGTTAAAAATGTACCCTAAAATAATTACGCTACTGTTGTATTGCAGTAGTAGGCCTATGTCTCTGGTGTATTTTGTACGATGCGCAATTATTGAATCTCGTTATATGCTAGGTTTGTTTAGTCTTAATGGTTTTATTAATTACGTACGTAAAATTGTGTGTACGAGTGTGTACAATTTAGAAAAAGCAATGTAGTAATAAGTCAATAAAATAATTATAATATAGTACAATATGCAACGAGCCTATAATGGCTATAATTAAGACACGGGTATTTTTATAAAACGAGCGTATGCGAGTTTTATAATTTCCATACTAGAGTCTTAATTACCATTATAGGCGAGTTGCATACGACTGTTTATGTTCGACCATAATTATAACTTTATTATATGTTTTAACATAAATATTCATAAATATCTGTTCAGTCACTACAGTAGAATGTTGTGATCGGGTGCTGCGGTGGGTAGTATATCTCTCTTGTCCAAGCTCTCTGGACAACCGACGCATGCGCTCTGGGTGCTTCAATACCATATGTTCAGATTGCGCACCAGTATTCAGTAAAACTGTCACTGAAGTCGGATCAAAACCACGCGCTGTGTAGAAAATGGTGTTGGGGATATTAAGGTACCGGTACAGTGCTATTTCTTGTCTCATATTCGCCAGTTTATTTACGCGAACATATGGACGGTGCGTATTCCATGTCGGTAATTTATTATAGTTCGATGTTGTGTTTATGTCCGACATGTTGGATTTTGAGTGCATGCGCGAAGGTATCGTTACCAAATTGGTCAATGAACGAGCTCTGATTGGCTGGAGAATCTGTATCATAATGAAAAACGGTGTTATAATGACCATCATTATGATACAGTTTTCTAACACATAATAGTGAGGGTCGAACATGAAACTATTTATTACCTAAAGTCCATATTCAGTACATTGATACAGTACCGGTTTCAGTCATATTGTGACCTTCAGCGTGGTGTAGGATAAGTAACTGTGTAGTAACATACAACTTAATAACAACAGAAGATGCTGCAAATAAGAAAAGTTAACTACAGCACATAAAAATATGACTTTTCATTTTCCACTCACAAAAAAGAAAATTCCAACAAGAATAGTTTCCGCCTAAGAAATGGCAAGACGATCAAAACGCATGAAGAAGTACTGGGAGGATCGCAAAGCTCGTACAAATCCTACAAGTCGACGAAATAATGGTTGGTTAAAGTGATCATGTGTGGGCTCAAAAGGCGAAGAGGAGGAAGAAGAAGAAGAAGAAGAAGAAGAAGAAGAAATAGGATACTATAAATATTTTTGTTCCAAAAGCTCACAGAGTAAAATTTCAAAATCCAGATCTGTTACAGAAATTTTGTTAATAATGACATTTGTATGCCTTATTAAGGGGGCTCATGCACCGCCGGTTGTCAAAATTTAAGTTTTTTACGTTTAAATGAAAGACAATACCTTTCTCAATATATCTGTAAAGTTTTATAAGTAAATTCAGCGTTTTGGCAGAGATATAGCGTAATACGTGAGACCATGCGCCTATCTGTCAATGGAGTGTTTAATATTCAAAGCTGTTTACCCGAAAGGTTGCTTTTTCGGTAGGAAAAACACAATATCTCGTGAACTGTGATGAAACGGGATGAAACCCGGTAGATACATTCCAACATGATCCCGATAGGATGAACCTCATTTATGAAATTATCTTAAAAAATAATTGAGATATACTTGGAAAAATAAACCCAAAAACTGTTCATTTTTTGAAAGACAAATTTAATATTTTTTTTAAATATATTATTTACAATATAACATTCACGGTGGTTCATCCAAGCTATTTATGCGTTCACTTTACATGAAAAAAAAATCATTCCATTCAGACTGGTATTTCTTGTTAAAACGTGTTTTTTTGTGATTCACGGAGTTTAAAATATCACGAATATTATCCTTTCAATATATCACGAAATACTTTATATACTGCTCCTCTCTCTATATATATAAAATAATAATAATAATGTTAATGGTTTTACGTCCCTTTTAACTACCCTGGCTTTTAAAGACGCCCGGGTGCCGGAATTTTGCCCCGAAGGGGATATTTAACGTGCCAGTAAATGTACTGACACGGCTCCCTCGCATTTGCGCACCCTCAAATGCCAGCTGACTGCGCCAAGTTTCGAACCTGCAACCTTGGGCTCAGCAAGCGAGAACGTTACCCCTGAGCCACGCAGCCGGACTATATATAAAATGAAAGCTCTATGTATTTACTATAAATATGTCAGTTTTCATAACTCTTGTCTTACATATTAGTGAAGCTATGATATGATTCGTAACTGTATTCGCACTGACGGTGTATGAGCCCACAAAAATATTTGCAACAGATCTCGTTTTTTGAAATTTTACTCTGTAAGCTTTTGGAACAAAAATATTTATAGTATCCTCTGTTATGACAAAATGTTTATTAATTTTTATGTTACTACACAGTAACTTATCCTATAACACGCAGAAGAAGGTCACAATGTATCCTAAACCAGTACAGTTTCAATGTACTAAATATTGACTTAAGGTAATAAATAGTTTATTATAATTAATACGTCAATAAGGAATCGGGCTATATAATGGTCCTTTTTATGTCATTTCAATAAAATAAACAAAACATTATCATGCACTAGGAACTTATATTTGCAATGTTTACTTACTCAATGGTTTTTTTTGTCGTGTAGCCTCCTGTGAGGCCGAGTGCAGGTCTTCCTAGTCGACGCCCGTGGGCGACCTGCGCGTCGGGATGATAGATGGAATGGATGAAGATGAATGAAACTGGGCAAGGATGTGGAAGGAAGCGGCCGTGGCCTGTCAGAAGGTACTGTCCCAGCATTTGCCTGGTGTTGAAAATGGGAAACCACGGAAAACCATTTCAAGGACAGCCGACGGTGGGGCTCGAACCCACGCGTCTACCGAGTCAGCAGAGAGCTTGGCCCCTTAACCTAACGCAGTGCTTTAGCCCGCGTAGCCACAACTGTCGGCACTCTATGGGGCGACGCCACACATGTGCTGACTTATCGCTCGGCCGGTCACTACCCTGTCCAGTCATTGGGCATAATCGTGTTGACCGACTGAAGAGCTACAAATGACAATTTTGTATTGGCAACACTGCAAGAATGGCTTCAAATCTCCACATTACTGTTCCTATACATTACGATAGTTTTACGGTATAAACCTTTCTCCCATTATCTTATTAAAACCGCCCAGTCAAACACTAAAGAAACGTTTAATTACATTACTAATTGTAGTTGTTTCGCTATTTCATTGATACCTTCCTCAGCGTGATTGATATTAAATCTTAAAACTAATTAATACAGCCAAAAAGAATTGGATATCCTTACAAACATAGTTTTAAATCAAAAAATGGAAAATCTTGCAAAAAATTAAATGCCATGTATTAACAAGAAGTTCCGTGAAGAACTATACAGCCTACTTTTCATGCCAATGATTATTCTACAGTATATGAACCTATCAAGAATAATGACGAAATTAAGTTGATAATATCGAAATATCTAATTAGTTCAAAATATACCTGGTATAATGTAGCCTCATAGAACACTACATTTGGCAGCCCTGGTGACTGAATATATTCTTAGTTCCATCTCTTAAGGTACAGAATATAAAATTTGGTTGAAGTCCAATGGACGTTACATGCAGTTAGACACTGGATCTATCACCACGCGTAAAAGCATGTTGCCAACAATACCATGCGTGTGCTGGTCAGAAACAATCTGAAATATTATGATATCTTGTTGTGCCAATTTTGGATGAAATCCATTTGTTAGTATAGAAGTTACATGTATTTTAAAATTGGACATATCAGGAGGCATAGAATCATGTTGGAAGCACTGCCTTGGATTAATTACTCGAAATTAATCTAGAATGTCAGGTGCTATACGTGTGCAAAGTATAGAGCTGTAGGCTTGCATACTTTCTGATATATTGATATTAGGGTAAAAAAATATAGACAGCATTTATTAACAGTTGGCAGCCCTGATTGCTATTAACAATACTTATAGTCATATCTGTTATGGTACACATAGCACATACGAAATTTGTTTGAAATCCAACTGATAGTATAGAAGTTAGATATATTTAAAAATTGGTATTATCAGCAGGCTTATAATCATGTTGGTAGAACTGACGTATATAAGTTACTCCAAATTAATCTAAAATGTCAGAATATACGTGTGCATAGTTTAAAGCTGTTGGCTTGCATACTTTCTGATATATTAGTATTTGGATAAAAAAATAGAGAGAGCAATTATTAACAGTTGGCAGCCCTGGTGGCTCTTAAGAATACGCTCAGTCATATCTGTTTACGTACAGATATTACATACAAAATTTGGTTGAAATCCAATTGATAGTGTAGAAGTTATATGCATTTAAACATTGGACCTATCAGAAGGCTTAAAATTATTTTGGCAACACTGTCATGGTTGGCCTCCTGGAAATTAAACGGAAATAATATTATCTACATGTGTGCCAATTTTGGAATAGCTCCCATGCATACCTTGCAAGATATCCAACATTGAGCTCAAATTTCTAGTGCGTTTTTTCAGCAGTTGGTAGCACTGAAATCATTTTCAAATACGGACGTGAGATATTCCGGTGCACATCTTCACTCATACTAAATTTGGTTTTGATTGATGCAGCCGTTCAGGAGTTGATAGGGGGGGACACACACACAGCCAGCCAGACAGACATTCAGACAGACAGACACACATTTTCCCGGATCGATCTCATAAGTCTACTTTTTCCTCATTTTTGCAAAATGTGAAAAGTAGGCTAAAAATGATAGAAAAATGATGCTATTAAAATAACAGATCTACCTTATAATCAGCCTATGTCAATACTCCATTAACTTTGATCGAAAATTGTAGTGACAGAAGATGTCTTCTGACAGCGACATCTTCTGTCACTACAGTTTTCGATCAAAGTTAATGGAGTATAAGGTTCATAAGGCAGATCTCTTATTTTAATAGGAACATTTTACTATCATTTTTAGCCTATTTTCAATTTTGAAAAAATAGGCTCATGAGACCACCTTTTTTCCTTGTGTGAGAGAGGTGTGTGTGTGTGTGTGTGTGTGTGTGTGTGTCCCTAATAACATCTAAACTGCTGGAGCGATTTCAATGAAACTCGGTAAATTCATAGCACTATTCCGGACGACCGCGACCGTGCCCTTCAAGTTTTGTTACGTCTCACTAATCCAACATGGCGGCTGTGCGAAATATTTCACCAGCATTCAATATCTCCGAAACTATTCCCGATATTACCCTAGAATATTTTATGGAGATAAAGGGAACTACTAGAAGTCCACCTATGTGACTTTTGAAAACCTGGTAACTACAAAACCAACATGGCGGCCACGCGAATTTGCGACTTTTAAATAGACGTTTCTCGCGATTTAACCAACCAAATGCAATAAAATTTGGTACAGTTTATGCTCATACACATTGTAATGCACCAACATCTAACTTCGTTCAATTTTTTTACATAACCACAAGATGGCGGATTTGCGAAATATTTCACCGGCATTCTATATCTCTGAAACTATTCACGGTATCACCCTGAAAATTTGTATGGAGATAAAGGGCACTACCAGAAGTTCATCTATAAGACTTTCAGAAACCGGTTAACTACAAAACGAACATGGCGGCCCAGCGAAATTGAAAATTTTAAGTAGACCTTTCTCGCGATTTAATGTTCCAAACACAATGAAATCTGGTACAGGAAATTTTTATACACATTGTAATGCACTGTTATGTAATTTAGTTCAATTGTTTACTTAACCTCAAGATGGCGGCTGTGCGAATTTTAAAATTAAGTTTTTATTTCTTTTGTCGTAATCATGCGATCGAAGTGAAAGTTTGAATAATGAACCTCTGCAATAATTTTCCTTTAATGGTACATCACTCTATGGCCTATACATTTAACAATCCAATCCAACATGGCGACCATCCGAAATAATTAGACTGCTCTGAATATCTACGAATCTATTATAGCAATCAAACTGAATTATTTTATGTTCATAGGGACTATGAACTTAAGTTCACCTATAGGACTTTAAATAAGCTGGTGATCACAAATCCTACATGGCGGCGACGCGAAGTATAAATATTCACTTGGACGTTTCTGGCAATTTAACCATCCGAGTGCAGTGAAACTTTGTACAGTAAATCCTTATACGAATGTTAATCCACTGGAATCTAATTTATTGCAATTGTTTCCATAACCACAAGATGGCAGCTGTGCGAAATTTTAAAACCTCCTTGTTTCTTCTTGTGTCTTAATCATGCGATTGAAGTTTGAATGCTGCACGTACACAATAATCTTCATGTAACAATACATAACTCTAGGACCTACTTATATAAAATCCAGCATGGCGACTATCCGAAATATTTAGTCGGTTCTCAACATCTACGAATCTATTACAGCTTTCAAACTGAAATGATGTATGTTGATATTGGCAATTAACATAAGTAGGATATATGAAAATAGGCTGTATAGTTCTTCACGGAAATACTTGTTTAACCCATGGCATTTAATTATTTGCAAGCTTTTCCTTTTTTGATTTAAAACAATGTTTGTAAGGATATCCATTTTTTTGGCTTTGTTAACTAGTTTTAAGATTTAATATCAATCACGCTGAGGAAGGTATCTATGAAATACCGAAACATGTACGATTAATTATGTAATTAAACGATTCTTTAGTGTTTGACTAGGCGGTTTAAATAAGAGAATACTCTCAGTCAACACGGTTATTAATTATTACCATTGCCATAATGGTCAATGTTTACGCATTTTCTCCCAATGGGCACATTCCTAAGTTATATTTCACTATACTGTACGTGACTAAGCCTACCGATCTTCCATTCATTGATAAATCAGTTGGTGAATAGATTAGCTTGAAACCTGGTTGTTTACATCGTTTTCGCAACTCCTGACGTTGGAGTATTACCAGGGGTTCATTGTTTCCATAACCACAAGATTTCGGCTGTGCGAAATTTTAAAATCTCCTTTTCATTTCTTGTGTACTAATCATGTGATTCAAGTTTGAATAATACACCTACGCAGTATTCTTCAAGTAAATGTACATAACTCTATGTCCTACATATATAAAAATCCAACATGGCGACCATCCGATATATTTAGACGGTTCTCAATATCTATGAATCTTTTACAGCAATCAAACTGAAATTTAGCATGTTGATAGAGGTAATTAACATAAGTAAGATATATGAAAGTAGACTATTCAGTTCTTCACGGAACTACCTGTTTTGTTATTAGTTTTATTTAAATTTTGTGTTTAAGTAATTTTAGATATTTTTCATTTTTAGGCGTGCACTCGTACATTTTTTCTTAATTCTAAATTTGTATACTTTAATCTACGTTATGAGGGGTAGATGCACTTGCTGTTCCGCCCCGAATATCTGCAGTAACTATCTAACCAAGCCTGGTCTGTGTCCGCCCATAACTTGTCTACCATTGCGTCTGTCGAGTAGAATTCAGTCTAGATCTTCCCTTTTCTGCAGTAATCTTTTCCAAATATCCATATATATTTTTTTTTAGCGTATGACGTTTTAGTGCCGGGAGTGTCCGAGGACATGTTCGGCTCGCCAGTTTGTAGCTGCTTCTAGGCGGACACCCATGGGGTGAGCTACAAGTACCGTCACGTGTGGAGTGTTGTCTGGGGAGGAAAGTGTGAATGTAAGGACGAGGAGTAGGAAGGTTGAGGCTGTGGCCTATAGTTAGGGACCAACCCCGGAATTTGCCTGGAAGGAAGATGGGAAACCACAGAAGACCATCTTCAAGGTTGCCGGCGGGGGGAATCGAACCTCCTCGCCGACCAGATGTGAGCTACTGCCAGCAGCCACGCCGTAACGACCTCGGCTAACTCACCCGGCTCCATGTATAGTGTAAAGGTGTCAGTGTTTCGATTAGGAAAGGTTCTGCGGTGAGTTCGTATACTAGCCGTGATAGGCTATATAATAATACTTTTATTGCAGCTAAACAGCCAAATAATACATTTATATACACTATGTTTGCGCACCTGCGCCGTGGGTAGCATAGTCTTTTATGAACTTTATTCTTTTGCTGCATTTTTCTATATGGTATCGTTCACATGTGTGTCCGCATAGTTGGCATACATATGTGTCATCCGGATCATGGTGAAAACCATGAACTGCCAGGCATGTGAACATGTGCCTCATCTCAACGCTAGCTGATGCCCACGCCCGGTCAACCATGGCCCCCGTTCCATAAAATGCAAGTGGGATTTCTTATCTTTTCCTTCTGAGTGTCGTTAATAGGATTTCCGAACCTCTTGTGCTAGGTAAAATTAGAAGCGTTCTAAAGTCTTCATTTAGGAATGTTTCTCGTGCGAGGAGGTAAACTAGCCGTGATTTGTTCGTCTTGGAAACTCCAATCGCGTTTTGTATGTATAATGCTTTAACACTTTCAAGTGATGATAGATTCTTTTCAGTGAGGAAAGGACATATGGTTTATATTCCGTATGTCAATATTGGCATGAATATGGATACTCCAATGGCTGAATATGAATGAATATTAACACAGATGTTTAAGCACTCTAACTTAAACAACATAAACAATTATTCATGTTTGTGATTTTTCTCTTGCTTATTTCAAATGGTTATTCAACTAGACAGGAATTTCTCCCAAGGTATCTTGTTTGTGAACATAAGGTTTCGTATCATTATCGAGTTAGGAGACGTATTGCTCTGCAATATGATTTGGATAACTGGGGAAGTAAAATTCCCTAAGGCTGAGTCAAACCAAGAATTTAATTAACCTCCAGGGCTCATTCCTGATTACGCCTCTCTTATTGGATACTGCGGTGTTCCTGGTTGTGTTGGAATGTTTATTTAGCTGTCTGAGATTCTAATTGCGTTACGAATTTGCTCCAATAGCGCTGAGAGACTTCAGTCAGACATTGAAACCTTCATCATAAGAAGCCTCGACCAGGATTTTAGCAAAAAACTAGGCTGTACGGGAATTAATATCAGGCAAGAAGAAATGAAATCCCCAAAGAATCCGCATCTAGTGGTAGATTTCTTTAGTTCTTTATTTCTTTGTTGATGTTGCACAAAAGGGCTCAGTGTGCCCCCCAATAACGGTGCACCTACACATTAAAATACATTTCTACATTATAAAGTATTAATATAAGTGTATAAATGAATTCCTTAACGCTAAGAAGTTCACACAGATGTCTAAATCCACTGTAGTAAAAAACTTATCTTGATATAATATAAACGATAAATCTAAATTTGATGTAATATCAAATATAAACACAGGTTTAGAAATTAATTATTACAGGGGCGTGGTGGCGCAGTGGTCAAGCTGTTGGCCTCTCACCAAGGCGGACCGGGTTCGATTCCCGGTCAATGCATGTGAGATTTTCGAAGTGAAATGCCATGTCCTGTGGTTCGGATTCCACGTAAAATGGAGGTCCCGTGGCTCATGATTGCGAGATTAACGGTCACGTTAAACTACAAGCTTCCTTCCTTATTAATTATTACATAGAAAACTAACACTTTAATAACTAGAAAACAGGCCTATCTACGAATAAACATCTTTGGATCAGTTTTGTGTAATAATTTTATTTCAATTATAAATTCAGTGACTGGAGTATCGTTCCCATAAACGCGGACCCCAGCTGATACCGGCATTACTTCCGCTTACTTGTAACTGTCTTCTCTCTTTCGTGTTTCTTGTCTAGTTTCCTGGGTCAACCTTTCTCTCTTCCAATCCCTATGATATATAGTATCCAAAGATTAGAATGTAATTCATTTCCTCGCATATATTTCCCTGTCGCACTCCACTGGGGCAATGAATACCTTTTGCCATTGCATTTTCTTCCCTCCCCACGGTGCGATGGAGAATCAAATTCTCTGCATACAACCCTAGGGACTCACGGCTTGGGAATTTGAGACTACGATACATCTCTGAACTGGGACTGATCTTCACTTTCTGCAGTGACTTTGGAAAAGACTGCACTTGACAGGCTGAGCGATACAGCGATAACGTTCTCGCCTGTTGTGGCCACGGTTTCGGGATCGAATCCTGGGCAAAGTCCGTTGGCATTCTAGGGTGCGTAAATGTGAGGGAGTCGTGTGAGTAGATTTGCTGCGTTCGCACTGCCTGCGAAGGAATATAGAACAACCCATGTGGCGGCTAATGATCATTATTCATTTCTTTCTTTCTTTCTTTCTTTCTTTCTTTATCTGTTTACTAGCTGAAGAACCCGTTCTTCGAACGGCTTTTAGTACTTGCTGGCCTAAATCATTAATATATATAATCACACATTGCTAATGTAGTTATGTTATTTCCATGTTACCAACTACATGTGTATACTACATGCATTTTCACTCACCAAATTATTAATCAGAGGTAGGAAAGTGAAAATCCTTAGCCTGCTTTCAGTCGACCGACCGCGTCAGGGAATGGAATGAATGAAATCCCCATCTAACAGCAAGGATATGAACTGTGTCGTCTGCCGAAGCCTGTCGCACTCCACTGGGGCAATTATTAAATGAATTACGGATGAAATGAAATGATAGTGGAGATTGTTGCTGGAATGAAATTGTGACAGGGGAAAACCGGAATACCCGGAGAAAAGCTTGTCTGTCTCCGCTTTGTAGGTGAGAAAGTGCGTGATTATTGGAAATAAATATCAGCTTCTATGTAGTAAAAGTTAAATAACCTGTCTTAAATATTGAACACCTATCGTTTAACGTCTTCATACTATATTTAAACATATAAACATTATGCTAAAAATACATCAAATTTGATAGCAATTATCATATCCGCAATGAGTAATATTGCGGAATTTACGTACCGTCATGATAAAGAGTAACAGTAACGGAACAAACTTTTAATCATCCCAAGTAATAATAACAAAAACAAATTAATAACAGAATAGTTTTCTAAGTTTATGCCGTGACTTGTGCGAGATTACGCCTAGTAACTCTGAGATGGTTCATCAGCGGGCTCTTGTGGTTTATTTTCGGACTACCAAAGGAGTAGCAAATTGTGCGATACCTCAATTATTATTTAGAACACCTCAGCTACTTTACTGCGAGTGCTAAAGGCTAAAACAGTCTTTCACCTCCCTATAAAGGCTTCCAAAATGATTGTATATTGAATTTCAGGGCCATGGAATTAAAACTCAGCAACTTTTCTATGTTTACGCCGTGTTTTGTGCTTTTTTTTTATAGGCCGTGAAAGCCAAAATACCTACTTTATTGAAATAAATTTGCCCAGTTCTGCAGTAAGATTAATAAACTAATGTGACAGTCGTTAGTCTCAGACACATTCGTCTGTGAACTTGGGTTTCTGATTATAGTAAAAAACGATAAAAAGCAGATAAATATTGGCCAACTGAAATATTCATTTAACGAAAAACAAATCGATAAAAAGGATGAAAGCATACCGTGCAAAGTAGAAAGCACTATAACATTGCGAAACAGCGTAAAGATCCAAATACTCACATACAATAACCGGCACAAAGAGTATAAAATTAGACTCAATATCACATCTAGTTTCGGACCCCACCATCTACCTCCATAATTAAAACAGTTCATGAAGAGACTAACATAGACTAACATCGCTCGGCGTTGACCGTGTTTTAAAATACATATTTAGGTTTTACTCGCTAACCGTTGGAGATACACTAAAAGTGATAAGGACCATTCGGATAGAAAATTAAATATTAAAGCTCGTAGTGCCATCAAAAGTTTGCTATTTCTTAGCGTTCTCTTTTTATTAGAAATTGAAATATGAAAATAGTCGCCATTTTTAAATAGTGCAAATATCGAAATGAAAGGCAGCCTATATGTAAGCCTGGTAAATCAGCTACATCCATGCAAAATTTCATTTAAATCGGACCAGTGGTTCTTGCGTGATTAAGTAACAGACAGACACACAGACACACACCATCTCATTTTTATATATTAGTATGATTTATTTATTTATTTATTTATTTATTTATTTATTTATTTATTTATCGTATGGCCTTTAGTGCCAGGAGTATCCGAGGACATATTCGGCTCACCAGAGGCTGTAGCTGCTTCAAGCGGACACCCATAGGATGAGCTACAAGTTCCGTTCAATCTCAAGTAGTTCCAACATTCGCTACCAGATGTCACTGATACCTGGTGGTGAACGTTGGAAATTTGATAGAGCGTTCCAACGAAATCTAACCTAGAAATTTAGCTCTACACAAGATTAGTTAGTGGAAGGATGTTTTACATGGCATAAATCTATAACATGGGACCGCCGGCTATACTTCCCCTCCGAACGAAGGAATACTGAAAGATTTTAACGCTCTTAAAAATCAGATGACTTCGGGTGGGTTTGAAACCGCGAACTTGGGCACAGTAGTTCAGCATGCTACCAACTACGTCACCGAAGCCGCTATTATTCAATATTTTGCTATTAATAAATGATCTACTTATGACAGGCACAGTCATAAAATTATTACCCTTTTTGCAATTGAGTTGTATATTCCTGCTTAGAGGCTCTGGAATACCTAATATCTTCAAAATTTACAAAATGTGGTCTTGCGCCATATTAATGCATAGACTTCTGGCTTTCTAACAGGACTTTTAATTTGTTCTTATGTCATTCTTGATGCTGCATTCTTTATACTTTCCCTCCTGGTGCTCACATGTAGTGGGACGTGGGTTGGGGACCACGGGACCCCAGTTGAGTTCGGCATTGCTTCCACTTACTTGTGCCGGGCTCCTCTTCGTCTTCTGTCCTATCAGCCTCCCTTGGCCAACTCTTGTTTTCTTCCGAGCCCGACGGTATTTGGGTATCCGAGGCCAATGGAGTCTTTAACTTTCCCGTCTTCATTGGCCCTTCTCTCATCTTTTCGTATCCCTCCTTCATCGAGGGGTCAGACCTCTTCTGTTCTCTTCATATCTCCTGCCTTCTACTCAAGGCCCTTAAGGAGGCAGGGTGTGTGTAGCCCCACCACTTCGGGTGCATCCTCGGTAGTGCTACACCCTCATGGGCTCACGGCTGGTGAGTTTGGGAGTTGGCGACCCTGAGGAATTCCTGAGCTGGGTCTGTTTAGTCCCCTTTTTCCTCTGACCTTGCGGCGGGCTCTCTCCTCATTCCCTTTCCTATCTGCCTTTCATGACTCTCCTTCCTTCCAAGTCCCTCAATCCTCATTCTTCGAGGGTTGAGGGCATTTCTTTTCTTCATGTTCTTTATTTGCCTTATCCTTTATTTGTTTACCATATCTTCTTCTAGTATTTAAGATTGTACAAAGAGTTTAGTTTGTATGTAACGGAGACCCTCGCTTGCCCGCTCGCCCGTGGCGCGAGTCTGTCTCCCGCCACGCACTTTGCCGTTATGCGGCGCCCGCGCGGCACTTAGTCATTGAGTATAGGAATTTGTCCTTACCTAGTTTACAGCTGGTGCTGAAAAATGTTCGCCATTCACTGCTACACATCACTGGCACCTTTTTATGAAACTGGCATTTACTCTCTGAAGTTCCTCAGCACCGATTGACTGTATTTTAGCTGTAATATAGTCATTAAGCTCATTCATAGTGTGAGGGTTTCTCGCATACACTCTATTTTTAAGCGTCCCCCACAAATAAAAGTCACATGGTGATAAGTCTGGGATTCGCGGGGACCACACGTTCCGACTTATAATCCTCGTGTCTGGCTGAGTGGCTCAGGGGTAACGTTCTCGCTTGCTGAGCCCAAGGTTGCAGGTTCGAAACCTGGTGCAGTCAGCTGGCATTTGAGGGTGCGCAAACGTGAGGGAGCCGTGTCAGTACATTTACTGCCACGTTAAAGATCCCCCTGGGGGCAAAATTCCGGCACCCCGGCGTCTCCAAAAGCCAGGGTTCTTAAAAGGGACGTAAAACCAATAACATCTATATATTTAAAACACTAAGCTGTTTTTTGTACACACGAGATTGTGAAAACGACTTAACCGATTGGCTTCGTAAATCATTCTAACGAAAGCTCTTGGCATGCAGATTTGCAGGGTGTCTTTCAAATAAACAAATATGTTATCATATATTTTTAAATTTATAAACAAAACTGCAAAATTATTGGCTCAAGCGCATGCGCAGAATCACCTTGGTTAATGACAGACATGGCGGATGTCCACCGCGTTTTAATGTAATAGTTATTTATAAGAATTATAATAAAGGAAGGGAATATCGAATATGAAGTTTCCACGATATAAACAGGAATAGAATATTATAAAGGACGGGAAATGTAGAAGAACTTATACTGACTGTTGAGTGTGAATGTTGCTTAAGTACCTTAATATTGCGCTACAACTTCAGTGATTCGGTAGCTCAGATGGCAGCGCTGAAGTCTTAGTTTGTGCATCGCCCATTGGGAGCAGTTCGAATCCCACCTCCGCCACATATTTTTATTTCCCAATTATTCTTTCTGGCTATTGGTAATACATTGTCTTAACATATTTTACTTTTATTATTCCCGTAAAGTAAGGAATTCTCCACGATTTACGTTCCCATACACTTTTAAATGATTAAATAAAATATGGCCATAATCGCTTTCGCCATGAGAGACAATTGACGAACATAATTCATTTGATGGACTCAGACATCGTGGTCACTCATCCCCGTCTACTTTAGTGTGTGTGTGTGTCAAATTTTCTCTGATAACCTGTGTTATTGTGATGGCTGTACTGATGTGTGCATTTGTAATTAAAGTGGGGAATGGGAAATTGACGACCGAGGCTTTAAGTTAGGAACTATCCCGGTATTTACCTGCAGTGGAAGTGGCAAACCACGGAAAAGCACATCCTAGATTGTTGAGATGGGAATCGAACCTTGCCCTTCTTAGTTTTGCCTCAAGAGTGCGCCCCGTTCCAGCCCTCAGACCAGAATTACATTTCTAGAGAAATGGCGGATAAAGGATCCTCCGTAACGTAGTGTGATCTTTGTTTTTTAGAATTAAAAAGAGGGGATTGAAGAACTTCAACAGGCGTTTGAGTTCGTTTGTTGTTTAAGTAACTTAATATTGCTTTCGAAGTCTGTTGACTGGGTGGCTCAGGGGTAACATTGCGGACCCAGGAATGAATTTAGCATAGTCGAAGGAGTTCACATCTCACCTCAGACATGTATTTCTATTTCCTAATTATTCTTTCTGGCTATTGGTAATTCATTGTCTTAACATATTTTACTTTTATTATTCCCGTACAGTAAGGAATTATCCTCGATTTGCATTGCCATATACTTTTAAATTATTAAATAAAAGATGGCCACAATCGCTTTCGCCATGAGACACAATTGACGAATATAATTCATTTGATGGACTCAGACATCGTGGTCACTCAGGCCCGTCTACTTTGGTGTGTGTGTAAATTTTTCTATGATAACCTGTGTTATTGTGATGCCTTTACTGATGTGTGCCTTTGTAATTCATGTGGGGAATGGAGAATTGACGACCGAGGCTTTAAGTTAGGAACTATCCCGGTATTTACCTTCAGTGGACGTGGCAAACCACGGAAAACCACATGCCAGATTGTTGAAATAGGAATCTAACCTTGCTCTCCTTAGTTTTGCCTCAAGAGTGCACCCCGTACCAGTCCTCAGACCAGAATTAAATTTCTTGGCAAACCAGGGTTCGAACCCGGAATCCGGGGCGATAGCTCAGAATTTAGCCTTAAGATTTGGCTTCCCTGTGTTTATACGATTTTTGACAAGCACTGAACATATAGTCTAACCCTTAAACTCTCCATTACGGTGGCTGTCGAAGTGAGTCTATGCTCATTCCAGTAGTTGGCGAAGTATGCTCCCTTGCTTAATTTACTGTCATGGAAATGCAAAGGATTGTACCTACAACAGGTGATGGAAATTGCTTATTTAAAGCAGTTTCGTACTGTTTATTCCAAAATGCAGAACGTCATCCTGAGCTGCTTCTGCAAGCAAATTGCAAAAATTGGTGTTGGCATGAATAATTATAAGGATTTTATTATTGGCGATCAGTATCATCGCATTCTCATCAGCAACAAACTTGAGAATGAAAGTATCTGAACTTCACTGTATAAATGAATATTATTGTTTAATGATTATTTGTTTAGAGTACATAACAATGACTCTAACCACGCTGTTGATTTTGGCAATGGAAGTATTATGTGCCATTTAATATTTGGCGGCTGCGTTGATGCAGGCCACTATAGTGTTATTGAATATGACGCTAATTTGGAGAAAAATGCTACAATAAATATATCCATTTGACGAAAAAGAACATTAGCCACAAAAAAGTGGGAAATCGAAGAAAAATACGAAGCCACTTTTAAAATCTAATATAAATATGCCATTTCAGAAACAATTCCAGATATTATGCCGTACAGTGTAGGATCCTTGACGAACAAATGTAAACATTGTTCTGCACTGTATTTCTGTAGCGAGAAATCTACGCTTGGTTACTTTGACCTTTGGTGTTGTAATGGCAAAATTGATCTTACTAAATATAAAATATTTGACAGACTGCAACAATTTTTCACTGGAAATGATACCTCAAGGAATTTAGGAGAGAATAATCGGCAGTACAACAAATGCTATGCCCTTGGTTTCATTTGGTGCCAATGTCACTGTGCCACATGCATACGGTCCATATTGTTTAAAAATGTATGGAATTGAACATCATCGCATTTCTTCGTTAATGTATATTCCAAAATTATAAGCGACGGTTCTTGCGGCCAGTTGTATATATTAGACTCCTCAGAATTCTTGAATTCCTTGGAATTAAGTTATTTGCTTCCACATACTCCAAACGATTGACCCATAGTTATGCTCCTTAGAAAACTGAAGTTTCCTAAGGGCTCATAAATACTACCATATTAATTATAAGAAATGTGTACGAAAATTGCTTGAATTTGGAAATAATAAGTGCAGTTAAAATCAGGCGGATGATCTAACCCTTCGATTTGATTCCATATTAATTATAAGAAATATGCATGAAAATGCTTGGATTTGGAAATAAGTGCAGTTAAAATTAGGCAGAGAGGTCTAATCCTTCGACTTGATTTAACACCATAGGATAAACCAATCAATTTCTTTTAAGAGGCAACATTTTCCGATTCGCTTGGCATACTTTATCACAATCAATAAAGCTCAATGGGGAACTCTGGAATCTTTTGACGCTCTTAAAGTATCAATAGCGCCAAAAAATAATTGTACAAAGAACGTACAATGAAGAAAATGGAAATTGCAACATCCAGAAGGAGTGGTGCTACATTGCTGCAATTGAACATACAGGACGAGTGTTCGGTTGTGATTCCATGATTACACTTTCAGGGCAATCTGACCGCAAGTTTAGACAACAATCAATACTGGATGTGCCCACCACGAGCTGCAATACATTGATGAATTCGGCGAGGCATGGAGTCAATAAGGCCCTGGATCGCTTCCTGAGGAATTGTGGCCCATGCTTGCTGCACTGCACGGGTCAGTTATTCCAGAGTTATGGGTGGCTGAGGACGGTTGGCCAGTTGTCGACCCATCATGTCCCACACATGCTCAATAGGGCTGAGGTCCGGGGATCTGGAGGGCCATTCTAAGGTTGTGATGTCTGGAGACGCGTGCAGTGTGAACCCGGGCATTGTCCTGCTGAAACATCCCATTACCAATGTTCGCCATCATAGGGACAACCACTGGATTGAGTACCCTATCAACATACTGTCGAGCAGTCATAGTGCCCTCAACAGGCACTAATTGTGATTTCACATTAACGCCAAGAGCTCCCCAGACCATAATGCTTGGTGTTGGCCCCGTGTGCCTCTCGACAATAAGGTCTGGGCGGCTCCTCTTCCCGGTATGTCGGTGCACACGATTCTGGCGATCACTGCGGGCAAGACAGAAGCGCGATTCATCACTAAAGACGACCCTATGCCATTCGTCGACCCACGTCGATCGTTCTCGACACCAGGCCAGCCTTACACGTCGCTGTTGTGGGGTCAATGGAACACCTTCTGCAGGGACACGGGATCGTAAGCCAGCTGCACGCAGGCGATTACCAACTGTTAGTTGTGTAACGTGGGGTGCCACAGCTGCTCGAATTTGCGCTGTTGTTGCATGGGGTTCCATCCGGGCCATCCGAATGATGCGGCGATCCTCTCTCACAGTTGTCTGTCGCTGTGGGCCTGTGCCAGGTCTACGAGTGTGGGTACCTTTATTTGACCACTGCTGCCATACACGTTGTACCGTAGATGCCTGTCGGCCAACACGTGCAGCGCCAGTGCTTAGTGATAATCCAGCCTCGCACAACCCAATTATCCGACCCTTCTCAAACGGCGACAGTTGTTGATAGCGTGCTCTTCTCTGTCGTCGAGGCATGTTTGACGGGGAACACTTCACTGCACAGACTGCAAGTCAACTACGCTACACCGGTGTCCGTATACTGGAGTTGAATCCTCCCCGACCAATCACGTGGGGAGACCTGTAGCAACAATCCAATGGGTCTGAAACTTTGATCGTTTACATACCTACAAGGCATCGTTCCATATCTTGAAAATCAACACAAACGACCAATGCCTTCATGGTGTTGCAATTTCCATTTTCTTCAGTGTATATAAGAAAATTCTTCAGTAAATATTTTCTTATTGACCGTCATGTATTGACGGGTTTCAACTAGTTATTATTATTACATTATTATAATCCTCGTACCGAAAACGCAACGCAATTTTGTCATGGATGCTTCGGCAGTGTGAGCAGTGGCAGAATCTTGTTGAAAGTAATTTGACAATCGCTCTCCGTAAGTCAGTTCGTCAAAAAATTGGTCAAGGATCACATTGAAGTACAAATTTAAGTACAAATTCCTATAATCAATGGCTCATTGCCGCACTAGCGCCGCATAACGGCAAAGTGCCTGGCGGGAGACAGGCGCGCAACGCGGGCAAGCGAGGGTCTCCGTTACATACAAACTCAACTCTCTGTAGTTCGTATTAGTTATAGTTTTCATTCTCATCTCATCTTTCAACATCACCCAAACCATTAGGGGCCGATAACATAGATGTTAGGCCCCTTTAAACAACAATTATCATCATCATCATCATAATCTTTATACTTTCCCACAATCGTGCGCTCTATGAGTAAACACACCAACGTAGATTTTCATTTGTTTTTATATGTTGTTGTTGTTAGAGTCTTCAGTCTTTTGACTGGTTTGATGCAGCCCTCCATGCCTCCCTGTCCTGAGCTAATCGTTTCATCTCTACATAGCTACCACACCCTACATCCGAGGCAATCTGTTTATTATATTCTAACCTTGGTCTACCCCTGCAGTTCTTGTCCTCGACCCTTCCTTCCATAACTAAGCTTGCTATTCCTGGGTGTCTTAGTATGTGTCCTACCAACCTATCTCTTCTCTTCATTATCAGTCGCCAGAAACATCTCTCCTCTCCCACTCGCCTTAATACCTCTTCGTTTGTAACCCTATCTACCCATCTGATCTTCATCATTCTCCTGTAACACCACATTTCAAATGCCTCAATTCTCCTCTTTTCAGCTGCACCAATAGTCCAAGTTTCACTTCCATAGAGCGCCACGCTCCAGACAAAGGCTTTCAAAAATGACTTCCTAATACCTAAATCTATATTCGATGTCAACAGATTCCTTTTTTTGTAGAAAGGCTTTCCTTGCCTGAGCATATATAGGACGAGAGATACAAACCAGAAGTTCCGTGACGAACTAAAGAGCCTACTTTTCTTAAACTTTAAGGTTCAGGCCAATCTATATAGACCTATCTACAATAGTGACGAAATTAAGTTGGTAATATCGAAATTTCTATTTAGTTCGAAATATACCTGGTATAATGTAGCCTAATAGAGCATTACAGTTGGCAGCCCTGGTGACTGAATATATTCTTAGTTCCATCTCTTAAGGAACAGAATAAACAAATTGGTTGAAGTCCAATGGACGTTACATGCAGTTAGGCATTGGATCTATCAGTGCGCGTAAAATCATGTTGGCAACAATGTCATGCATGTGTTTGTCAGAAATAATCTGAAATATTATGATCTCTTGTTGTGCCAATTTTGGATGAAATCCATTTGTTAGTATAGAAGTTACATGTATTTTAAAATTGACATCAGTGCTACCAACTGCTGAAAAATCGCAATTGAAATCTGAGCTCTATGTTGGATATCTCAGAAGTTGTGCATGCGAACTATTCCAAAATTGGCACACACATAGATAATAATATGCCAGATATATTTTTGGAAGTCCATATATGCCAGGGTTGCCAACATGATTCTAAGCCTGCCGATAAGCCAAATTTCTAAATGCATGTAACTTCTATACTATCAATTGGATTTCAACCAAATTTCCTATGTACTGTGTGTACTACAACAGATATGACTGTGCGTATTCTAAAGAGCCACCAGGGCTGCCAACTGTTAATAAATGCTCTCTCTATGTTTTAACCCTAATATCAATGTATTAGAAAGTATGCAAGCCAACGGCTCTAAACTTTGCACACGTATATTAGCTGACATTCTACAATAGTTTGGTGTAACTTGCATACATCAGTGCTGCCAACACGATTCTAAGCTTTCTGATATTTTCAATTTATAATTACATGTAACTTCTATACTAACAAATGGATTTTATCCAAAATTGGCACTATGATAGATCATACTATTTGAGGTTAAATCTGAGCATCATATATATGACATTGTTCCCAACATGATTTTACGCGTACTGATAATTCCAATATCAAACAGCATATAACGTTCATTATCCATTAGACTTCAACCAAATTTTGTATGTGCATTATATACCTTTGGAGATGGAACTATGAATATTTTCAGAGTCATCAGGGCTGCCAACTGTTGTAAGTTATTCTATTAGGCAACACAGTTTCAGGTGTATTTCAAACAGCAGTACTAAGAAATGTTAGTATTACCAACTTGATTTCGTAATTATTCTAGATAGGTCTATATAGATTGGCATGAATCTTAAATTTTCAGAAAATTAGGCTCTTTATTTCGTCACGGAACTACTTGTTCTAAATGGAAAGGTTCGAGAATGTGCTATTAGAATTATGCAGTTATAAAAATATTGATGAAAATTGAAAAATAAAATTACATTCATAAATCCCGTCTCGAAGTTAGAGGAGAGTCTCGAACAGCATTCCCGAAAATTTCTGTTAATAGTTTCTGAGTAAAAGGTTAATATAAGTTGTAAATTAGCCTGGACAATATGGGACATACAGATAGGAACTTAATTACATCTGAAGTAGTTCCGTGACGAAATAAAGAGCCTACTTTTCTTAAAATTTCAGATTCATGCCAATCTATATAGACCTATCTAGAATAATTACGAAATCAAGTTGGTAATACTAACATTACCTAGTACTGCAGTTTGAAATACACCTGAAACAGTGTAGCCTAATAGAGTAACTTACAACAGTTGGCAGCCCTGATGAATCTGAAAATATTCATAGTTCCATCTCTTAAGGTATAGAATGCACATACAAAATTTGGTTGAAGTCTAATGGATAATGGACGTTTAATGCTGTTTGATATTGGAATTATCAGAGCACGTAAAATCATGTTGGGAACAATGTCATATATGTGATGCTCAGAATTAACCTGAAATAGTATGATCTATTATAGTGCCAAGTTTGGATAAAATCCATTTGTTAGTATAAAAGTTACATGTAATTATAAATTGAAAATATCATAAAGCTTAGAATCGTGTTGGCAGCACTGATGTATGCAAGTTACACCAAACTAAGTGACCTTATTAATCATGGAATTAAATTAAGTACCAAATGGTATTGAATATATGTATTTATTCCACCATAATCAAAATTATAATTAATATGACATTAACTAATAAGTACCAGTCTAAGGATCTCTCTATATTACCAATCATTTAGATTTATACTACTTCAACATTTTCGAAATTTATTCATAGACATTCGAATCATTGCTTCTCCGTATTTTCCAATAAGAGTATGATATTATTACTGTTTGTCTGTTAGGTATTCAGCTCAGAGGCTCGTTGGATCCTCAAATAGTACCAGCATAGGTTAGGTCAGTAGATACCCACACAACCTCACAGCAGCACTAGGGAAGATGAGGAGTGAGGTTGTTTACCATTGCTTTCCTTACTGATTCAGAACAACATCACTGACTCTATGACTAGAACATTTCACAGTGCGCACACATGCACTAGCTGTGCCCTGATGGCCTTTACTAAGCACCACCCATACATCAGTAGATTCCATATAATCTCAGCCATGAATGAGACCGAGACATCGGTGGAAAGCCACATTTTCCTCTAGCTTATGTCAATAGACAAATGTAAATGTACAGCATTCATCAAGAGGTAGTATGTCTACTCCTTATTATTCCCATTTTCCAACAGGGTCGGGGATGAGATGCGATGGAAGTCTGTGTGGCGATGGTTTTTACGGCCGGATGCCCTTCCTGACGCCAACCTCATGAGAGGAGTTAATGAGAGATGAAATGAATGAAACTGGGCAAGGATGTGGAAGGAAGCGGCCGTGGCCTGTCAGAAGGTACCGTCCCAGCATTTGCCTGGTGTTGAAAATGGGGAAACCACGGAAAACCATTTCAAGGACGGCCGACGGTGGGGCTCGAACCCACGCGTCTACCGAGTCGGCAGAGAGCTTGGCCCCATGACCTAATGCTGCGCTTTAGCCAGCGTAGCTACTTCTGTCCGTTATTCATCAAGAGGTAGTAAACAAGCGTAATACAAAGTTAAAATGAACTTCACTATTTGTAACAGATCCCCTTTTATTGTGTTTTTGTTGTTGTTGTTGTTGATTTTTTAAAACATTTCCTCGGGTTATAATTAGAATTTTAACATCATTAATAGTATAGGTTAATTCTATGAAAGTAGAATTTAATGTTTAAGTTTTGATATTTTTTTCATTGCCAATTTCCATTTCATTCGACAACATCGCAACTTACTCGGAATATTACGCTATACAGTATTTATATTAAAAATTTGACCGTTAAGATTAAATTCCAATTTGTTCTAGAACATTACGATCAAATTGTACCATTACATACTCGAATCTTTTTCAATGCGTTAAGATTTACACAATGCTGGAGAAGGCCATATTTTCGGGCGAAACTAGTATTTATTAATTTATTAATTTGATATTAATTATAATTGATGATTAATCTATACTAATATAATACAGCTGAAGAGTTTGTTTGTTTGTTTGTTTGTTTGTGAGTTTGTGTTTTTAAACGCGCTAATCTCTGGAACTACCAGTCGGATTCGAAAAATTATTTCTGCATATGGTAACCTGATTCAAGAGGAATAGTTACGGCTATGAAGCATTAGGCTACACCTCTCAGGTAACCTTAAATATTGAATTTTGTTCAGTAAGTCAGAAGAACAAGCCCTCCCGAACAGCTTTAATACTAACCAATTCTATTGTTGCCTGGCAATACTGGCTGCATCACGTCGCCCCTACCAGTGTTCTGGTGCAGAATTGCGAGCTGCTTATAAATAGCAGTCACGGGAGTAATTAGTGCAAAGAGATTTTCTTAGTCCCCTTAAAAAAAATGACATCATGACAATACCATGCCTCGGTATAAGGGCGATTGTGTTGGTGCAGTATACCGTACAGAGGTTATCAGCATCAAAATAAGCGTTGGTGCTTTCCGATCCTTATCCCTGAGCGCTCCAGTTCTGTAGTAGTATTCATTATCATCCATAAAACAAATAAATCCACCTGGAGAAGCCGGGCTCTACAGCTAGTGTGGAATAAAATTATATATTGAATTCCACTTGGTATATTTTTAATTTAATGTGGGACATTTAATATGGAGATTTTCTGCAAACCGATCCTCGGATTGAACACTACAGAAGAGAAGATGGGACATTCCGTTGTCCCTTAAAAGTGTGACATAGATTAATTCTTACGGTGAATAGAAAACAGTTAATGATTACTTTACAATGGGACGTCTAACAAAATTGAAAATTAACTCGACAATCAAGGAGAATATGACGTTCTACTGTAGTACCATGGAGCAAGAAAAGGAGGAAAATCGTCCTTCGAGTTCGCTAATACCCTAGCAGCCAGGCGGGCGAGGCAGAACAAAAACAGTAGCTACTCTCATGCCAAAACTAATGACTTTTGTAATTAGTTTCACCTCGAGCTTTTTTCATGGTTTCAACTTCCTTGGTTCTGCGCCGACTACCCAATAGCCTTCTCTTGTTATTTCAGTTGAGTGCGCTGTGTGGGAAACTTGGGAATCTATCAACGTGCAAGCGAATATAGGCCGTGTTCTCATGCTGGCTCTGGTGCGATAAATATTGTAGGCACAGCATATGGTCATTAATTGGTATATCGGTAGCGTTCTCGCCTGCTGTGATCAAGTTCGCTGGATCAAATCCCAGCGAAGTCAGTTGACGGTTGAGGGTACGCGTATGCAAGGGACCCGTGTCAGTAGATATACTAGCACTTTAAAGATCCCAATCGGGGCAAAAAATTAGGCACCTTGGCATCTGAAGTTACTTAAATCAAAAAGAGCCACCACGATAACACAGATTATCAGCCAAAATTTTACACACACACACACACACACACACAAGTACACGGGGCTGAATGACATCCATGTCCAGGCCCATCATATGAAACGAGAGCAACATTTGCCATTTGCCAATGATATGAGGCACTTGCGTAACATTCCATTATATGAAATAATATTAATAATTTCTTCTTTCGTTCTGTTTTCTTTCTTTCCTTCTTTGGCTCATCCAGGCTCATTTTGGTTTTGGCCCGAGCTTTACGGCCAGATGCTCTTCCTTACGCCTGGTTTTTCCACCTGAAAATTCCAACACGCTGTCGCCGAGCGTCGAACTCTGGCCGTCCACGTGAAGGACGAGCTGTTATGCCTCTGCGCCATCACTCCCCCGCAATAATAATAATAATAATAATAACAAGAATAAAAGTAATAAAACATAATAATAGTCTTATATCCATTTTAATTACTGCAGCATTGAGAATCGCCGGGGTAGTGGATTTTTCCTCGATGGGGTTCTTTAACGTGCCAGTAATTTTTACCCACGTGGCTCTTTCTAATTTTTGCATCCTTAAATGCCAACTGACTGTGCCAGAATTTGATCCTGCAACTTTGGGAGAAGCAGGCGAGAACGTTACCACTGCACCACACAGACAGTATCAACCATTTCTTTTTAAATATCGTATGGCCTGGGAAGCCAGGTGCAAGCTTTGTTATTTGAACCCAGAGAGCAGCTTGCATGTCAAATTTCGTCGTTCCTTGGAACGCTATGAAAGTCAAGGGGGTTAGATATGTAAGCTCCTTGACACTATAGCGCTTTCTAGTAGAGAATGGAGGAACTTTGTGTTTGCGGAAAATCCCGAGATTAATTTTGCCATTATGATCACGGCCTACTGAATTCAAATGGGTTCTTTAACATGCCAACAACGTATGACATTCATGTCGTGATATTTGTCGCCTTTCAAAAATCAGTTACCACGACCGACACGTTATACACTAACCCACCGTGGCAAGCATCAATCAGATATCTCGTATCCTCTACACATCTTGCAGTTCCCTATCAAATGAATCTCTGTTTTAATACTTAATTCTCTCTTGCAGCTGTTTTGTACATCCCGCATATATTGTTGTTAATAAACTTTACGTAAAGGATCCCACATTATGCACAGTTTACCCAGCAACAAGCGGCTCCACACTGTTATCTCTTCCCCACCCACCCCCACGCCCACCCCCACCCCCACGCCCACCCCCACCCCCGCGAAACTACCCCGCACACAAGAGTTTGTTTCCTCTCTTCTAAATGAAAACACCAGCATAGTTAATTATATTTTTTTATCATATTGAAATTTTAATTCAGGGCAAATAATTAAAAAGAACTTCTGTGTATAAAAGAACTTAACAGCGGTATTATCGAGATCTACAAGCAACTTACAGAAGGTTGAGAGAAATGGAATAGAATACGCAGGTTTAGTTTGGTACTGTGAGCACCTTTTATCTAGAGCTCTCGGCTCTGTATTTCCAATCAGCCGAGCTCGGTTATCTTCGTGTAAGATTTCCAACGCTGATTTTATCGCTTAGAATAATATTGTTCTGCAGAATGGGAGAGGCTGGATACAAGATCTCGAATACCAGTGTGAGTATGCACAGGGTCTTTCATATAAAGTAAGAACGGCAAGCGGTGGTTTTGTTATCCGCTGTTGCGGTAGCCTTGGCCGAGCTTGTGTCGCGCCGTGGCCCTCTGCTTTAAACGTGTGTACAATCCTCTATGAAATATTACCTTATAAAAGTTGCTGGAAGTGTCGTCCTTCCTGGGTTATAAAGGCATTGTATCTGGTAACCACATTTTGGCTGACGCGAGTGAGTTCTGCCACTGTAATGTTTGTGATTTTTAGTCTATTTTCATTTTCTGAAAAGAATAGGCTTATGAGATCACCTTTTGTCCGTGTGTCTGTGTGTGCGTGTGTGATTCGCGTGTGTGTGTCCCCCTAATAACTTCTAAACGGCTGGAGCTATTTCAATGAAACTCGGTAAGATCATATCACCATTCAGGCCGACCCCGACCGTGCCCTTTAACATTTATTGTGACTCACCAATCCAACATGGCGGCTGTGCGAAATATTTCACCAGCATTCAGTATCTCCGAAACTATTACCGATATCACCCTGAAATTTTGTACGGTGATAAGGAGCACTACTGAAAGTTCACCTATGAGACTTTCAAAAACCTGGTAACTACAAAACCAACATGGTAGCCAAGCGAATTTGAGACTTTCAAATAGACTTTTTTCGCGATTTAACCATCCAAACGTAATGAATCTTGGTACAGAAAATGTATACACACTTTGAAATGCACTGGCGTCTAATCTAGTTCAATTGTTTACATAACCTCAAAATGGCGGATGTGCGAAATATTTCACTGGCATTCTATATCTCCGAAACTGTTACAGATATCACCCTGAAAGTTTGTAAGGTAATAAAGGGCACTGCTACAAATTTATCTATGTAATTTGCAAAACCTGTAAAGTACGAAACGAACATGGCGGCCAAGCGAATTTGAAACATTTTAATACACTTTTCTCGTGATTTAACCATCTGAGCGCAGTAAAATGTGGTACAGTAAATGATTATGCATATTGTAATGCACTGGCATCTAATTTAGTTCAATGTTATACATAACCTCAAGATGGCGGCTGTGCGAAGTTTTAAAATTAAGTTTTTATTTCTTGTGTCGTAATCATGCGATCGAAATGAAAGTTTGAATAATGAAGCTACGCAATAATTTTCCTTTAATGGTACATAACTCTATGGCCTATACATATAACAATCCAAAATGGCGAGCATACGAAATATTTTGACGGTCCTCAATATCTACGAATCTATCTCAACAATTTAACTGAAATTTTGTATGTTGATAGAGGCAATTAAAATGAGTAGGATATATGAAAATAGGCTGTATAGTTCTTCACGGAACTACTTGTTTATTTTGTGTTTTTTATTGAGCACTGAGCCAGTAGTGTTAAATTTATTTACAATTACGTGAATCTGTGCTAGTGAATGTGGCACTTCATCAGGAAATTGCCGAATAAATGCATCACGTACCCGCCGGGCGGACTCGTAATTAAAATAAATGTTACATACAACAAGAAGTTCCGTGAAGAACTATACAGCCTACTTTTCATGCCAATGATTATTCTACACTATATGAACCTATCTAGAATAATGACGAAATTAAGTTGGTAATATCGAAATTACTAATTAGATCAAAATATACCTGGTATAATGTAGCCTAATAGAGCACTACAGTTGGCAGCCCTGGTGACTGAATATATTCTTAGTTCCATCTCTTAAGGTGCAGAATACAAAATTTGGTTGAAGTCCAATGGACGTTATATGCAGTTAATCACTGGATCTATCAGCACGCGTAAAAGCATGTTGCCAACAATGCCATGCGTGTGCTGGTCAGAAATAATCTGAAATATTATATCTTGATGTGCCAATTTTGGATGAAATCCATTTGTTAGCATAGAAGTTACATGTATTTTAAAATTGGACATATCAGCAGGCATAGAATCATGTTGGCAGCACTGCCTTGTATTAATTACTCCAAATTAATCTAGAATGTCAGGTGCTATACGTGTGCAAAGTATAGAGCTGTTGGCTTGCATACTTTCTGGAATATTGATATTAGTGTAAACAAATATATACAGCATTTATAAACAGTTGGCAGCCCTGATTGCTCTTATCAATACTTATAGTCATATCTGTTATGGTACACATAGCACATACGAAATTTGGTTGAAATCCAACTGATAGTACCAATTTTTAAATACATGTAACTATACTATCAGCAGGCTTATAATTATGTTGGTAGAACTGACGTATATAAGTTACTCCAAATTAATCTAAAATGTCAGAATATACGTGTGAATAGTTTAAAGCTGTTGTCTTGCATACTTTCTGATGTGTTGGTATTTGGATAAAAAAAATAGAGAGAGAGCAATTATTAAGAGTTGGCAGCCCTGTTGGCTCTTAAGAATACACTCAGTCATATATGTCTATGTACAGATATTACATACAAAATTTGGTTGAAATCCAATCAATAGTATAGAAGTTATATGCATGTAAACATTGGACCTATCAGAAGGTTTAAAATTATTTTCGCAACACTGTCATTGTTGGCCTCCTGGAAATTAAACTGAAATAGTATTATCTGCATGTGTGCCAATTTTGGAATTGCTCCCATGCATACCTTGCAAGATATCCAACATGGAGCTCAAATTTCTAGTGCGTTTTTTAGCAATTGGTAGCACTGACATCATTATCAAATATGGACGTGAGATATTCCGGTGCACATCTTTACTCGTACTAAATTTGGTTTTGATTGCTGCAGCCGTTTAGGAGTTGATAGGGGGGACACACACACAGCCAGACAGACAGACAGACAGACAGACAGACACACATTTTCCCGTATCGATGTCATAAGTCTACTTTTTCCTCATTTTTGCAAAATGTGAAAAGTAGGCTAAAAATACGATGTTGCTATGATAACTGTCTCAACAAGTTAGCAGCTGTGGTTCAGACGTGCGACTGACAACACCTGCACGCTTATTGCAAGGTCAAGTTTGTGCTATGCGCGCGCTTTCAATACTACAGCAGGGGGCCGTGGCTCGTCACTAGCTCGGCCGAGCCGGCTGCAGCAACGAATGACAAAACCGCCGCTCTTACTTCATATGAAAGACCCTGTTTGTCTACCTCTTATTATTCCCGTTTTTAACGGGGTCGGGGATAAGATGTGATGAGATTCTCTATGGTGGATGGTTTCACGACCAGAGGTCCTTTCTGATGCTAACTTCATGAGAGGAGTTAATGAGAGATGAAATGAATGGATACAAATGAAACTGGGCAAGGATGTGGAAGGAAGCGGCCACGGCCTGTCAGAATGTACCATCCCAGCATTTGCCTGGATTTGAAAATGGTAAACCACGGAAAACCATTTCAAGGACGATCGATAGTGGGGCTCGCACCCACGTCTACCGAGTCGCAGATGGCTTGGTCCCATGGCCTACCGCTGTGCGTTAGCGAGCGTAGCTGTAAGATCTCGAAAACCAGTATTAGAGGCTTAATAATCTCTATATATAACAAGTAGTTCCGTGAGGAACTATACAGCCTATTTTCATATATCCTACTTATGTTAATTGCCACTATCAACATACACAATTTCTGTTTGATTGATGTAATAGATTCGTAGATATTAAGAACCGACTAAATATTTCGGATGGTCGCCATGTTGGATTTTATATATGTAGGTCCTAGAGTTATGTACTGTTACATGCAGATTATTGTGAACGTGTAGTATTCAAACTTCAATCGCATAATTAGGACACAAGAAAAAACAAGGAGATTTTAAAATTTTTCACAGCTGCCATCTTAAGGTTATGGAAACAATTGAAATAAATTAGATGCCAGTGGATTAACATTCGTATAAGGATTTACTGTACCAAGTTTCACTGCACTCCGATGGTTAAATTGCGAGAAATGTCCATGTGAATATTTATAATTCGCGTCACCGCCATGTTGGATTTGTGATCACCAGGTTATTTAAAGTCTTATAGGTGAACTTAAGTTCATAGCCCCTATGAACATTAAAAAATGCTGTTTGATTGCTAAAATAGATTCGTAGATATTCAGTATCGTCTAAATACTTCGGATGGTCGCCATGTTGGATTGTTAAATGTATAGGCCATAGAGTCATGTACCATTAAAGGAAAATTATTGCGTAGGTTCATTATTCAAACTTTCACTTCGATCGCATGACTACATCACAAGAAATAAAAACTTAATTTTAAAATTCGCACTGCCGCCATCTTGAGGTTATGTAAACAATTGAACTAAATTAGATACCAGTGGATTACAATGTGTATAAATATTTCCTGTACCAGGTTTCAGTGCGCTTGGAACATTAAATCGCGAGAAAGGTCTCTTTAAAATTTTCAAATTCGCTTGGCCGCCATGTTCGTTTTCTAGTTAACCGGTTTTTGAAAGTCTTATAGATGGACTTCCAGTAGTGCCCTTTATCTCCGTACAAAATTTTAGGGAGATACCGCTAATAGTTTCAGAGATATAGAATGCGGGTGAAATATTTCGCACATCCGTCATCTTGTGATTATGTAAACAATTGAACGAAGTTAGATGTCGGTGCATTACAATGTATATAAACATATACTGTACCAAGTTTCATTGCGTTTGGTTGGTCAAATCACGAGAAACGTCTATTTAAAAGTCGCAAATTCGCTTGGCCTCCATGTTGGTTTTGTAGTTACCAGGTTTTCAAAAGTCACATAAGTGAACTTATAGTAGTTCTCTCTATCACCATAGAAAATCTCAGGGTAATATCGGTAATAGTTTCGGAGATATTGAATGCTGGTGAAATATTTCGCACAGCCGCCATGTTGGATTGGTGAGTCGTAACAATATTTGAAGGGCACGGTCGAGGTCGCCGGGAATAGTGCTATGTACTTTCCGAGTTTCATTGAAATCGCTCCTGCCGTTTAGATTTTATTAGGGGGGGACACACACACGAATCACACACACACACACACGCACACACACACACACACGCGCACACACACACGGACAAAAGGTGATCTCATAAGCCTATTTTTTCAAAATTGAAAATAGGCTAGAAATCAATGTTACGTGATAGTTTGTCTGTCTGTGGGTATGTCTCCTATGCGTTCATATACCATTCGTCCGATTGCGATGAAACTTGGGTGAGATGTTGAGTACACTCCAAGGAAGGTTTCTGACTTAGTAAATCCATTTTACAATACGTAGCGCACGCGTAGATTCAACAAATGAGCGACGATGCGCGAAGCATTTCAACAAAGTCCCGTATGTGTTCATATACCATTCGTCCGATAGCGATGAAACTTGGGTGAGATGTTGTGTACACTTACGTGAAGGTTTCAAAATTAGTGAATACATTTCACAGTAGATAGCGCACGAGTAGATTCAACAAATGAGCGACGACACGCAAAGCGTTTCAACAAAGTCCCGTATGCATTCATATACCATTCGTCCGATAGCTATGAAACTTGCGTAAAATGTTGTGTACACTGCAGGGAAATTTTCTGGCTTAGTACATCCACTTTACAATAGGCAGCGCACGAGTAGATTCAACAAATGAGCTACGACGCGCGAAGCATTTCAACAAAGTCACGTTTGCGTTCATATACCATTCGTCCGATAGCGATGAAACTAGGCAGAGATTTTGTGTGTACTCCAGGGAAGGTTTCTAGCTTAGTAAATCCCTTTAAAAATAGGTAGAGCACGAGTAGAATCAACAAATGAGCGACGACGCGCGAAGCGTTTCAACAAAGTCCCATATAATTTCATATACCATTCATCCGATAGCGATGAAACTTGGGTGAGATGTTGTGTACACTCCAGGGAAGGTTTCTGGCTTAGTACATACATTTTACAATAGGTAGCGCACCAGTAGATTCAACAAATGAGCGATGACACGCGAAGCATTTCAACAAAGTCCCGTATAAAGTCATATACCATTCGTCTGAGATTGCGATGAAATTTGGGTGAGATGTTGTGTACACTCCAGGGAAGGTTTCTGGCTGAGTACATCCATATTACAATATGTAGCGCAAGAGTAGAATCAACAAATGGGCGACGACACGCGAAGCGTTTCAACCAAGTCCCGTATGAATACATATACCATTCGTCCGTAGCTATGAAACTTGGGTGAGATGTTGTGTACACTTCATGGAAAATTTCTGGCTTAGTAAATCCCCTATACAATATGCAGCGCACAATTTATTCAACAAATGAGGGACGACGCGCGAAGCGTTTCAACAAAGTCCCGTATAAGGTCATATACCATTCTGCCGTTAGCGGTGAAACTTGGGTGAAATATGATGGACACTCCAAGGAAGGTTTCTGGCTTAGTAAATACATTTCACAGTAGATAGCACACGAGTAGATTCGACAAATGAACGACGACACGCGGAGCGTTTCAATACAGTCACTTATGTCTTCACATCCCATTAGTCCGATAGCGATCAAACTTGGGTGAGATGTTGTCGACACTTACGTGACGGTTTCTAACTTAGTAAATACATTTTACAGTAGGTAGCGCACGAGTAGATTCAACAAATGAGTGACGGAGCGCGAAGCGTTTCAACAAAATCCCCTATTGCGTTCATATAACATTCTTCGATTGCGATGAAACCTTGATGAGTTATTGTGTACACGCCAGGGAAGGGCTTCGACTCGGTAATACATTTCTCAATAGGTAGCGCACGAGTAGATTAACAAATGAGTGACAGCGCACGAATCGTTTAAACAAAAACCCCTATACGTGCATATACCATTCATCCGATTGCGATGAATCATTGATGAGTTATTGTGTACACGCCAGGGAAGGGGACTTAGTAAATCCATTTCACAATAGGTAGCGTACGAGTAGATTCAATAAATGAGTGACAGCGATGAAACTTTTGAAAGTTGTTGTGCACGCTCCCACGAATGGTTCTAAATTAGAAAATCCATTTTACGATAGCTTAGAGGCAGTTAACATGTTGTGTATCCAAAAGAACTTCAAGAAACAGAATTTCAACGCCAACACTTTCTTTGATTGGCATTGCAACGCATGCCGGGTACAGCTTGTGTGATATAAATAGTTCTCGACATATACAGTACTTGGCACGTCCAAAAAGAAATTTCCATTTTTATACGTTGCCTCGGAATCGCTGCAATCACAGTTCAGTGCATGCGCGGTAGTTACTCTGAGTCATGGAGAAGTGGATGATGCCATTTTTAGCCTACTTTTCACATTTTGCTAAAATGAGGAAAAAGTAGACTTATGAGATCGGGCAAATGTGTGTCTCTGTCTGTCTGTCTGACTGTGTGTGTGTCCCCCCCTATCAACTCCTAAACGGCTGGAGCAATCGAAACAAAATTTGGTAGGAGTAAAGATCTATACCTGAATATCTCACGGCCATATTTGAAATTGATGTCAGTGCTACCAACTGCTGAAAAATCGCAATTGAAATTTGAGCTCCATGTTGGATATCTTGGAAGGTATGAATGCGAGCTATTTCAAAATTGGCACACGTATAGATAATAATATTGCAGTTTAATTTCCAGGAGGCCGTACATGGCAGTGTTGCCAAAATGATTATAAGCTTGCTGATAAGTCCAATTTGTAAATGCATATAACTTCTACACTATCAATTGGAATTCAACCAAATTTCGTATGTACTATGTGTACATACACAGATATGAATGAGCATATTTTTAAGAGCCACCAGGGCTTCCAATTGTTAATAAATGCACTCCCTATTGTTTTTATCCAAATACCAATATATCAGAAAGTATGCAAGCCGACAGCTTTAAACTATTCACACGCATAGTACCTGACATTCTATATTAATTTGGAGTAACTTATATACGTCAGTGCTGCCAACATGATTCTAAGCCTGCTGAGAGGTCCAACTTTAAATACACGTAACTTCTATCCTACATTTGGATTTCAACCAAATTTCGTGTGTGTTATGTGTACCATAACAGATATGACTATGCGTATATTTAGGAGCTACCAGGGCTGCCAACTGTTAATAAATACTGTCTCTATTTTTGTTACCCTAATATCAATATATCAGAAAGTATGCAAGCCAATAGCTCTAAACTTTGCGCACGTATAGTACCTGGCATTCTAGATTAATTTGGAGTAACTTATATAGGCCTACGCCAGTGCTGCCAACATGATTCTAAGCCTGCTGATAGGTCCAATTTTAAAATGCATGTAACTTCTCTACTAACTAATGGATTTCATTCTAAATTGACACAACAATAGATCATATTATTTCAGATTATTTCTGACCAATACATAATATGTGTCATTGATGCCCAAGATGATTTTACGCGCGCTGTTAAATGCAATGTTTAACTGCATGGAACGTCCATGCTATCCATTGGACTTCAACCAAATTTTGTATTCTGTACCTTAAGAGATGGAACTAAGAATATACTCAGTCACCAGCGCTGCCAACTGTAGTTCTCTAATAGGCTACATTATGCCAGGTATACAGTATTTCGAACTAATTAGAAATTTCGATATTACCAACTTAATTTCGTCATTATTCTAGATAGATCCATTTAGATTAATCATTGGCATGAATCTTAAATTTTAAGAAAAGTAGGCTCTTTAGTTCGTCACGGAACTTCTTGTTTAATATTGTTTACGCTTTAAAGTGCTTGGTTAGAATGAAGAAGTTGATTGAATATCCCGAAAGCCTCCGTGGCGGCAGCACGCCTCTCACCGCTGGGTCCGTGGTTCAAATCCCGGTCTCTCCATGTGAGATCTGTGCTGGACAAAACGGAGGCAGACAGGTTTTTCTCCGGGTACTCTGATTTTCCCTATCAAAATTTCATTCCAGCAATACTCTCCATTATCATTTCATTTCATCTGTCATTCATTTAATCATTGCCCCAGAGGAGTGCGTCAGGCCTCGGCAGTCGGCACAGTTCATATCCTCGCCGCTAGAGGGGGGCTTCATTCATTCCATTCCTGACCCGGTCGGAGACTGGAAGCAGGCTGTGGATTTTCATTTTCATTGAATATCCCGCCACTTGTGAGTTAGATCTGTCATTAGCTTTCTGAATGCGAAGACCATTATGTCAGTCGACTTGTCCATGCATGTATGAGAAAAATGTAGAATCTACGACTCACCAAGGGTGTAGAGAAAATTGACTGATGAGGAATCGAGAACTCAGGATCTACAGGCTACGGTGGTATCTGATTCGAGACAACTTTGCTATTGAATATTATCGTTGCTGTTAATTCAGTTTCGGGACTTTGGATAACTTTGTCATTAGCTCCATGTAGTTGAGTGTGCATTGAATTTGAATGTACTGATGACATCTTTTTCATATGATGAACAAGAAATCCCTTCTGATATCTAAGGGTGCAATTGGGTCTCAGGCAGCCAGTGATGAGTCTACACGTTTCATTTAATGCAGTATCAACCTGCTTGGTATGACACGACCTATACCACACAGGACACGCATATTCTGCTGCAGAGTAACAAATACTATAGACTGCTTTACGGAGGCTCTTGTTCCTCTGCCAGAACCTAGAAATGTTATTAATTGAGACAAATCTTCTGGAATGGCAAAACAGTAGTTGTATGAGATCTGTCGATACCCAGATGAACAACACGTCACGCAGCTTTCCTGTGCTCAATAATGATTTGTGCCTTTTCTCACAGAACTCAAGAGCTACTCATTTTCATGGGCTAGGGACAATTTAGTCATCAATCTCGTGTACATGGATGTGTGTTGGTTTTGTCTCTTATAACCTGTGTTCTTGTGAAGACAGTAGCAGAGTGTGTGAGAGTAATTATTAGGATAATGGGTACGGACCCCCTGGATTTGGAGTGAGGTACTAACCTGACACTTTCCTTAAAGAGATTGAGTGCAAGATCATGGGATACCACACTTAAGATTGCCACTGTGAGCATCAGGATTGCTGCAGCTACCCTGCATAGTCTTGATGCACGTCTTACAGTAATAGTAGGAAAATCACACAATGTGAAATTTACAAGAATATGTTCAATTCCTGCAAACATTAATTTAAAAAAAATGTTTCTCGTTTGGCATAATTCAGCATGGTAACGTTGGTAGTAGTCCAGCACATATGATTCGGTTATTTGATTAATTTGACTACTGTAATTAGAATATTCGAATATTCCCCGATTCAAAATTCAAAAGAAATATGTATTCGAATAATTGAATGTTCAAAGAATCGAATGTTCAATTAATATGATCGTCCCAATTATGCGAACATTTGAAATAATCAAGTCTTTGAAATAGTCTAATCCCTCCCTATATTATTCTGCTAAGGTCCCATTCCAGTTTTGTACCGAAAATAAGGTCCCATTAACACCAACCTACACGTATGGGGTACCTACAGGTTCAGCATAACCCAATGCGTACGCGAAACGCACTCACTAACTCTTTAAATGCCTCACAATAAAATATATACCTTAAAACATGTATATTTACAATGAAATAATGAAAGAATGCAACATGGTAACCATGGTAACAGAATCTCACAGGTCCATCTATTTCTGTAAGACGCAATGCAATTCCAATTATTACATTACTGTGAAAGTTTCCAGACGGTTATATGGTTATTACTGAACCAAATTAAGCTGTAAAATTCATCAATACATACAGCATAATGCGCTTAAGGGGGTCAAGGGGCACTCTAGATTTTTTCATGCATTTTCATGTGTGAGTGTGGTACGAAAGGTCTTTTTCACCCGACTATAAAGGGTCTCCGAAAACCACATTTAAGGGCCCTTAAATGAACAGTGTCTGTGATATTCCCATAAAAATAACTTCACTCTGATATACCAATGAAGAAATTACAAACCCCTAACCACTGCACCAGTAGCTGAATTGGGAAAGTCTGATTATTCATACCAAGGATAAATCAGTCATAGCATTCATGATTAAGATTTTGCTAAGTGTACTCCTTTACAACTAGAATACTCGCGGGCGAAGCTGCGACGGGTAATGCTAGTATAAATTAATTCAAATAATTCAAAAGTTCAAATTATCATAGATGATAATTACCCAAAATACTACAGCAATGTGAGTAACGAAATACGTACAATAAATGATTTGTTCGACGCAAGGGAGAATCCAAGAGGTCGGATGAGATCTTTCAGTTTTTATTTTTTTAATGTTTACTAGCAACCCGACCCAGCTTCGCCCGGGAACATTTATGAATGCATTACGTGATAAGCGCTTTTTTTTCTCCAATGTCAATGAACAACGACTAATATCCGTTTTACGTCTCGGCATGATGGGTTAAAATCACTGACTGGACTATTAATTATATTATCATGGAAATGCATGTGCAACAAAGTCTTGTCAGACGTAATTTTAGAATGGCGCGGTGCATGAACCACAAATCCCCCTTCCGTCCAATCTTAACTTGACTGTGAATTTTGCGGAACGAAAAGTTCACAGACGAAATGAAGAAACACAACCACTTCTCTAAAGTTTTTAACTCAACAAGACTCGACAGTTTGCTGCTGGCTGTATTTGGGGTAACAGGTTCGCATGCTAGCTAGGCTGTAACTGGGGTGATAGACTCGCCCCTTGCCAGTTCATAAACTGTCGCCTCAGTAGTTGAATGGGCATGGTTGGAAGAAATTAAAACGTAAAAACACTTATAGTGGGCGATGAATTGAAGATAGACATATGCTCTCGCGGACTTTTTTGTTGAACTTTTCATGCTGAACAATTCTTACACTCAGAGTATTTAGATATTTTTACGGTTTGCCCAACGCAAGCTTACACAGTGCTCGGGCGCCAGTTTTTTTTTTCGAAGTTTCTACTGAAATCTGTACTGCTCGGCTCCCTTTGATCATAAATAAATTATTTTCTACAGAAATCATCCTCATGATATCCTTTACATATTGGTGAAAATCGCATCAAAATCCATCCAGTGGTTCTCGAGATTACCCGTGACATCCAAGAATCGGGGATTTTTGTCTTATACTAACGAAGTAGAGATTGTCGGGGAGCCCATGCACCAAGCGGTACTATGACGTCACAAACCTCAGTGCATCTGGGTACATTTCGTCCCGTCACCGTAACGTAACGCCAGACCCCAGCGTAACGACGAAGTCGACAAGATCATTTAATATGATAAAACTACAGCAATTTAAGTAACGAAATACGTACAATAAACGATTTGTTCGACGCAGGGGAGAATCCAAGAGGTCGGATGAGTTCTTTCTTTCTTTCTTTCTTTCTTTCCTTTTATTGTTTATTATACTTACTCGGACATTTGAATAATTATACTTGTTGGTCGAATCATTCGATTGACTGAATAGTCGGGTTATTACAGCCATGTGTTAGGAACGTCATTTTTGAAGGCCTTTGTCTGGAGCGTGGCGCTCTATGGAAGTGAAACTTGGACTATTGGTGCAGCAGAAAAGAAGAGAATTAAACCGTTTGAAATGTGGTGTTACAGGAGAATGATGAAGATCAGATGGGTAGATAGGGTTACAAACGAAGAGGTATTAAGACTAGTGGGAGAGGATAGATGTTTCTGGGGACCGCCAATGAAGAGAAGAGATAGGTTGGTAGGACACATACTTAGACACCCTGGAATAGCAAGCTTAGTTATGGAAGGAAGGGTCGAGGACAAGAACTGTAGGGGTAGACCAAGGTTAGAATAAGTTAAACAGATTGCCTCGGACGTAGGGTGTGGTAGCTTAGTTGAGATGAAACGATTAGCTCAGGACAGGGAGGAATGGAGAGCTGCATCATACCAGTCAAAAGACTGAAGACTCAAACAACATTCGAAATTATTTGAACAATTCGAGGTTTGAATATGTACAAAAGGCAGGAGATATAAGGAACACAAAAGAAGAGGTATGGCTCCTGCAGGAACGAGGATGTTACGATAGATGAAACAGGGGCCAATGATGACGGGAAACTGAAATAAACCGTTTGCCTCGGATACACTAATAACGCCAGGGTCGGAAACGAAGAAGAGTTGACAGAGAAAGGTCGACAGGAATAATGACAGAGAGGAGGCCGGTGCTAGTAAGAGGAAGTAATGTTGGATTCAGCTGGGGACCCGTAGTCGCCAACCCATGTCCAACTAGTTGTAAGTTTCTGGAGGGATGTCATAATAACTAATAGGTATGTTACGATTTAAATTTTGAAAATTCAAAACTTTGCTTCTACTAGCAACATGTATGTTTCCTTGGAAATGTGTATAAATGCTGTACAAGAACTATGACAGGCACAGTTATAATATTAATACCGTTATTCTTTTAGTTCCTTAAACTCTGTGTTGCCCCTTAAGCGAGCTGTTTTCCTGTGCTAACGAGATCTACGTATGGTCTCACGAATGTCGACGTAAAGGAAACTACTTAAGGAAACAGTATTGGAATGGACTGGATTCCATGTTAAGATTACGCCCTTTAGATGTCATCTGAAGAAAAAAAAATGAAATGAATAATCTGATGTAAAAACTGAAGAGACTGGTGAAGAGGATGTTTAGTCTGTCTTATTTAAGCCTGCAGTGTTAGAATTGTCAAGTGCGTGATTATTATTTAAATAGCTCACCAGCAAGAAGTAAAAGAGAGAGATGGAGACGAAATGAGGATGTCAGGTGTAGTTCTCTCGGCCTTGTGATAGCGTCTACATCTCCGGAAATTACATTTTCGCCCCACTTTGTGAGCTAGGAAGGGTGGGGTTGGGAGGGAAGGGGTTGTGGAGATGATAAATACACAAGAATACCAAAAGAAATCTACGCTCCTCACATTGCTAAAGCACGCACAAGTACGAGTTTTGTCTTTTGTTCTAACAAAGAAGCATCAAAAAGGCACAGACACATCCCCTTGCGCCGTTTATTCTTCACTTGTCTTTTTATTATTATTTTTTCTTCTTCTATCCAACGCACAGTGTCTTACTCATCACATCTCCCAAGATATTTCAAGGAATTATTCGTTCTTTGAAAAGGAAATTGCATTTTCTTCTCGTCAGACGCCAGCCATTAAACCCTTTTGAACTTTTATATTACTGCGTGTTGGAGCTTTCAGCCATCAGCATGGAAAATGTCAGATTATTAAAACTTAAGATCCAGCAATGCAACTGTCATTTATTATATTAAAAGAATAGATGGTTCGATTTTTAACTTAATATGAATCACGAATCTCTAGAACGGGCCTGTTGGCACAGCAGTCAAACTGTTGGCCTCTCACCAAGGTGGACCGAGTTTAATTCCATGTCTATGCATGGGAGATTTTTGAAGTGAAATTCTATGTCCTTTGGTTCGGATTCCACGTTAGAAGGAGGTCCCGTTGCTAATGGCCTCAAGATTAACGGTCATGTAAAACTACAAGCTTCCTTTCATTCCTTCGATTTTCTATCAAATTCCTTCCTAATTAATATGCACACACGTGTGAGGTATTGATGAATTGATGTTGTTTGAGTCTCCAGCCTTTTGACTGGTTTGATGCAGCCCTCCATGCCTCCCTGTCCTGAGTTAAATACGGCATCTCTACATTACTACCACACCTTACATCCGGGGCAATCTGTTTAACATATTGTAACCCCTAAAGTTCTTTTCCCCGATGCTTCCTTCTAAAACTAAGTTTGCTCTTTCTGGGTGTCTTAGTATCTTAACTACCAACCTATCTCTTCTCTTCATTACCAGTCACCAGCAACATCTCTCCTCTCTCACTCATCTACTCTATCTACCCATCTGATCAAAATTATCCTGTAACAACACATTTCAAACGCTTCTATTCTCTTCCTTTTTTCTGCACCAGCTGTTCGAGTTACACTTCCATAGAAGTAGTGTGTTTTGATCGGTTCTAGCACCTCCATCTCCACACCCTCCACACAAGATGGCGGCGGTGCGATATCTCTCGAACTTATGGTCGGATTTTGACAAATGAGGTGTCATTGAACTCGGGCTGACACCCCCTTTCCAATGGACAACATATTTCAACCCCAAAAATAAAACCTACCCCTACTAGAGGGTGAAATTGAATTTTTTAGAGAATCTCTCTTTCCAATTGCAACATGTGAGAGTTTGAATGCCGATATGGAATGTAACGTTGTTCTGCAAACCAATAATCAAAGAGGGGCATGTTAGGCCTTGAGGTGAGAGCCCCTGTTATTGTTGACGAGCCCCCTGCTGTCGGGCCCGTGTTGATGGGTTATTGTTGACAGGTCCTTGTGGACGAGTCCTTGTGGACAGGTCCTTGTGGACGAGTCCTTGTCCCTTTGGACGGGTCCCTTTGGCCTGGTTCCTACGGACTAGCCCATGAATTTATTTAAATTATGTCAAAGGGCCTAACTACATTTGTGTGTGTGTTGAATTGACGTTGCTCACTAATCCCCCACTACTATAATGGGATAACGATATGAAAGGAAAGTGACGAAATACATGTGAACATACAAGGGATCTAACTTGGTGGATGGATGTGTTCTAACAAGTCATTTGTAGTTGAAAGAGAATAATACATGTTCTTAAGATGTTAAAACTGAGGAGATGGCACGTGCAGTAAGACGTCTTGTTACCTCCTGTGTCATATTACAGACATGACAGAGAGCGCGCAGATCTGTTGCTATGACTAACACTGCAGTAATTTGAAACCGCAAGTGTTCATGAAGACAATGGATGATGATCATGCAAAGTTAGCAGTTATTGGATATTACACAGGTGTTCCTTCCGGTGTCATGTTGCTGACATACCATAGAGCGTACACTGCTGTTGCTATGACTGACGCTGCAGTAATTTGAAACCCCATATGTTGATTAAGACAATGGGTGATGATCATGCAAAGTCAGCAGTCATTGAATACCACACAGGTGTTCCTAGTGTACTTTGGACTCTCAACTGTATTGGGAAAGGAATTGCAATGATCTGCAAAAAACTGCTGACACGAGCGATGAGAGTTTATATAAGAGGGGTGTCATATATCTCCCTACTGTCAGTCTTTATTACTCGCTTTGAGTGAACAGTGCTCTATTACTGCTCAAGAGTTGTAAAAAAAAGCCGTTTTGGTAGAAAATCATTAAATTACTTTGCAAAGTAAGTACTTATTATTAATGGATTGTAGTCTTTTATTACTAATTGATGTTGAAGTTATTGATTGGAATGTATTTATTGATTGATTGATTGATTGATTTGTTTGCAGATAATTAGGTACCTGTAGGTTACCAGATTCCTACAATCTGTTCATTCAGTGGCATCAGTTGATCAATTATAAAAAGGTAAGTGCCCCCCTCTAATAACTTTTAAACAGTTAGAGTGATACTTTCCAATGTTCACCACTACATGTCAGTGAAAATGGTATATTTGGCAGTCAAACGTTGGAACTACTTGACCATGGTGTGTAAAGCTAATTTTGTAGGTTAGATTTTGATTACCGCTCTATTAAGTCTGAATGTTCATTGCTAGGTGTCAGTGTCAGAGGGAATATTTAAAGACTTAACCTCAGTTCACCTATCATGACCTAACTTTACCTAACTTAACCTTATCATGTGACATGTTTTACAATTTTAAACTTGTTTTAAGGCTGGCTATGACGTCACACTTAGCTCACTTAACTAACGATCGCTGGTTTCAATCACGTGATATGTTCTACAAGTTTAGACTTGTTTTAAGACTGGCTATGACGCCACACTTAGCTCACTTAACTGGCGACCGCTGGTTTCTACCACTCTATCAATTTCTAATGTTCACTGCTAGGTGTCTGTGACAGTGGTATATAGTAACCCTCAGTTAGAACTACATAAAGTTAGACTTGCTAGGAGTTCACAGATCGATTTAAATACCCTGCTATAACCATTGACTGGAATATAATTAAACTATTTATATTGTAAATTTTATTTTATCTTTTACTAACATTGCTGATTTCTTTCTTTTATAGATAACTTGGAAAGTAATCATCATGTTCAAGTGTGGTGACTGTAAGAAACAGTTCTCAAGACCTGACAACCTTCAACGTCATGCAAGTACAAAACATAATCAGAAAATGTTTGTGTGCAGTCATTGTGCTACCACATTTAACAGACAAGATAGTCTTACACGACATGTAAATTTAATGCATGTCAGTTCAGCACTATTTTCGTGTTCAGTTTGCGAACTTGGTTTTTCTGCTGTAAAGCGATATCAATCCCACATGGTTGAAGTGCATGGTGAACAACAGGAATTGAAATCTGTAAAACCATCAACTAGCACGGAACCTTTAAATGAATGTGATGCTCAAAAGCGTAAACGTTCTCAAGATTGAGAAAATAGTTGTGCAACAAAAAGAAAAAAGAATGGTGAACCTTCAATAACACATTGTGATGTATGTAATATTGATATACCTTCTTCAATCATTCATGGACATTTACGCAGTATTCAACATAAAAATAACACTTGCCATGAAAGAAATTCTGGAAATGTTCAACAAATTGGTAGTGCATTTAAAAGTCGAATTGCTAGTTATAGACTTCATAGTGAAGAAAAAACTCAAAGTATTGAATCATTTTTAGAAAATGTTCAACCTACTGTGTTTGGCTTAGAAGAAAATGTTTTATTAGAGCATAAAACAATTAAAATGAATTTTGAACTTTTTGGCCTCTATGTAAAAACTGGGAGCGAAGGTGAAATTACGGATATCAAATCCTTTAATACAAAAAACATAATTGTTAGCGAATCAACTAATATTAGTGATATATACCAAAATATTTTAAGTGCTATCATTGTGAAGAGTGGAGAGTTCCAGGAAAGGGAGTCAGGCTGGGCGTTAGTTGAAGTACTTTATTTAGAAACCAACATGAATAAATACAACCCCCTTCGAGCATCATCATACGTTGATTTGCCAGGATGGATCAAACGTAAGCACGCTTGTGTAAACGTTATGAATAATGATGACGCATGCTTTGCATGGGCTGTAACCTCAGCTCTCCATCCAGCAGAAAAGGCTGTGGAGAGAACGTCATCTTATCCTCACTATTCTTCAGTGTTAGATTTAAAAGAAATAGAATTTCCTATGGCGATAAAAGACATTCAACGTTTTGAAGAGCTGAACAATGTAAGTATTAATGTTTATGAAATTGAAAATAAGAGTATAGTAGGCCCTCTATATTATACTCAGGAAAAAAAGGATGCTCATGTAAATTTACTGTACATAACCGAAGGTGAAAACGCCCACTATTGTTGGATAAAACATTTCAGTAGACTTGTTGGTAGTCAGCTATCAAAAGGTGAATCTAAGAAGTGGTTGTGTGATGGCTGTTTGCTATATTTCAGAAAAGAGGACCAACTAACTCAACATCAAAAATGGGGGTGTAATCATGTTCGTACGGTATTACCGACTCCTAAAAATAACATTCTAAAATTCAAGGATTATGAGAAACAGCTTCGAGTACCATTTGTTATATATGCTGACTTCGAGGCTTTGCCAAAACCATTTAATACATGTTCATCAAATCCAGCCCAACCTTTCACCAACACAACTCACATTCATGAACCTTTTAGCTTTGCATATTATATTAAATGTAGTTATGATGACTCTTTAAATAAGTTTGAGCTCTATAGAGGACCTGATGCACCTAAAGTTTTTATGGAAAGGCTTGAGAAAGATGCCATTCGTATATCCTCTATTTTAAATACGATCATTCCAATGGAGTCACTAACTTCCTCAGAGCAAATGAATTTTGAAACTGAAACTAATTGTTTTATATGTGGTGAATGTTTATATTCAGACAGGGTTCGCGATCTTAACCATTTAACAGGAAAATATCGTGGTGCTGCTCACACTGAATGTAATTTAAATTATGGAGTAAGTATATTCATTCCGGTCATTCTACATAACGGTAGCAAATACGATAACCACTTTATCGTTAAAGAATTTGGAGCTTCAGATGTGAAAATTGATGTGATTGCGAATAATAAGGAACAATACATATCGTTCACAAAATACATCAAAACTAGCAATAAAAAAACATTAAACTGCGATTTTTAGATTCATTCCGCTTTATGCCGAGTAGTCTTGATAAGCTGGCTAGTAATTTAAAATCAGATCAGTTTCATGAAATTCATCGTGTCTTTCCTAAAGAAGATGATTTTAATTTGATTCGTCAAAAGGGTATATTCCCTTATGAATATATTAACTGTGTGGAACGTCTTGAGGAGTGTTGTTTACCACCGAAAGATGCATTTTACAGTTCCTTAAACACAAGTCATATCAGTGATCAGGAATATTTACATGCACAACGTGTATGGACACAGTTCCACATTCAAACTTTAGGAGAATTTTCAGACATATATTTGAAGACAGATGTGTTATTATTAGCAGATGTTTTTGAAAATTTTCGAAATGTTTGTATGAAAACTTATGACCTTGATCCTTGTCAGTATTTCACTGCTCCTGGGTTAAGTTTCAGTTCAATGTTGAAAAAAACGAAAGTAAATTTAGAATTAATGACTGATATAGACATGATCAATTTTATAAAATCATCAATTCGAGGTGGATTAAGCCAATGTAGTGGACGGTACTCTAAAGCGAATAATAAATACATGCCTAGCTACAACCCTTGTGAAGAGTCAAAGTATATTGTCTACCTCGATGCAAATAACCAATATGGTTGGGCTATGAGTCAATATCTACCACTGAAAGATTTTCGCTGGCTGACACAACCTGAAATTGATGTCTTACATGTTGACAGTCTTAATGATAACGATGATAAAGGATATATTTTAGAGGTAAATCTTGAGTACCCTAAAGAGTTACATGATGATCATAATGATTTACCATTTTGTCCTGAGAATATGAAATCTCCATACATCTCATCACGAACAAAAATGTTAATTGCTAATGTAAATGATAAATGTAAATATGTAATACATTATCAAAACTTGAAACAGTGTCTACAGCATGGATTAAAATTAACTAAAATTCATCGCGTATTGCAATTTCATCAGTCAGCATGGCTCAAACCGTATATTGATCTAAACAATAATTTAAGAACACAGTCAACAAACGCGTTTGAAAAGGATTTTTATAAACTCATGAATAATAGTGTTTTTGGAAAGACTATGGAGAATGTTGATAAACGAGTTGATGTAAAGCTGATAACAAAGTGGGAGAATGATGGTAAAAGGTATGGTGCGAGCAACTTAATAAGCAAGCCTAACTTTCATAGCTGTTCAATTATTCATGAGGATGTAGTTGTAATACAAATGAATCGTCTTAAAGTAACTTACAACAAACCCATATATGTGGGTTACACCATTCTGGAATTGTCAAAAACACTTATGTATGAATTTCACTATGATTATGTAAAGAAAAACTATCTTGATAATGCTAAATTACTCTACACAGACACAGATTCTTTTATTTATGAGTTTAAAACTGATGATTTTTATGATGATATCAAAACTGAGCTAAATAGGTTTGATACAAGTGACTATCCAGAGGATAATATTTACCATTTACCTCTAGTAAACAAAAAAGTTCTTGGGAAATTTAAGGATGAATGTGCTGGTGTTATTATAGACACCTTTGTAGGCACAAAATCTAAATCATACAGCTATATGACAATTGATGATGTAGTAGTAAAAAAATTAAAAGAATGTTGTTAGTAAAGAGTTAGATATAAGTGATTATAAGAACTGTATAGTTAGTAACCCACCTGTATTATATAAGAAAATGTGTGTATTTAGAAGTAAAAATCATCAGCTACATACCAATTTGTTGAACAAAGTTGCTTTAAGTAATGAAGACAACAAACGATTCATTATACCCAACACATTTAATACTCTTGCTTGGGGAAACAGTCGTATTGACGACTATTACTTTACTTAAGTCTAATGATCACTATATTGTAATATTTGAAGTGTGTTTTATATTGTAATATTTTTTTGTAAAAACTGTAAATAGAATGTATAATGTTAGGCTACAGTAGTTTAGTAAAAATAAGTGTAAAATGTTTGCTTTTGTATATTACGAAAAAGATTTTAAAAAATTTACTGAATGTGTGAACTAAACAAGGGGAATGTAAAAAATGTAAAGTGGAAATTGTAAATATCCATGTGTGAAAAAGTGAAATGGCTATCACCATTTTAAAATTAAAAAGACATTGTAATCTGGTAAACCTTGTTTTTTATTTCACAACAACAAAAATGTATAGAATGTGTAAACCAAACAAGGGAAATGTAAAAAATGAAAAGTGGAAATTGTAAATATTCATGTGTGAAAAATGAAATGGCTATCACCATTTTTAAAAATTAATAGATATAGTGATTTAGTGAACCTTATTTATATTTCACAAAAAAAATGTACAGAATGTGTGAACTAAACAAGGGGAATGTAAAAAAATGTAAAGTGGAAATTGTAAATATTCATGTGTGAAAAAATGAAAATGAAGAAATGACTATCACCATTTTTAGAATTAAGAGACATTGTGATCTGGTAAACCTTGTTTTTTATTTCACAACAACAAAAATGTACAGAATGTTTAAACTAAACAAGGGGAATGTAAAAAAATGTAAAGTGGAAATTGTAAATAATCATGTGTGAAAAAAAATGAAATGGCTATCACCATTTTTTTAAATAAAAGACATTGTGATCTTGTAAACCTTGTTTTTATTTCACAACAAATAGAGCTTTACAAAAATAGAATACAAAGAAATACCAATTCCTCAATCCTTTTCAATGTCCATGTCCACTCATTATCAACTTTCCTTTTATAACACTAATCACATTGACGACTGCCAACCTCTCTCCCACTGAGACATCACAGAATGTCAAAAGTTGTTTAGCTTTTCAACGATACTTTATCCGCTACACGTCTTAATGCAGAATGACTGTGGTGATAAGAAAGGTGCATGCTTGATCCAAAGGATTAATAGGTATATCACTATGCTGCAAAGGTTCTTCAAGACAAGTTCCAGGACTACACAAATAATAACCAGGTAGGTAGATTTCGAAAGTCAAGTATTGAATTACTTTGTTAATGACGCCATTGCCAGTACTGGTCTGGCATATCCTTTTCCATCGATGGTAAAAAGGTTTGATCTTCCTCCTCCTCCTCTGTGGATGATGTTTGTTGTTGTTGCTTTTTTTCTTCATTACTCCCGTGGTATGAGAAAACAAAGTCTTTACACTGACTTTTATGACCATGATACAGTTTGACTAGCTGACAAGTACCACACTGTCGCATAGAGGGTATTTTTACCATAGCCACTTGCTTATGGTGATCATAATCTGTACATGGTTGCAATTCACTTAACACAGGGTCTTGAGTCCATGATTTTGGTACATGTTGCCAGATTTCTTTCACTGCATTTGCTGCGACATAATAAATGAATGATTTTGGAAGAGCCAATAATTCTTCTTTAGTAAAACTGTCTAGTTTCTTTTTACACACAAAGAACTTTCCAATCGCTTTATCGGTAGCATCCCCTTTCTCCATGGTATCACGTTGATGTTTACACGTCGCTTGTAGAAATCTCACTGGTGTCATTCACAGGTAAACCTTTAGTTTTAATTTTATTTAACAACTCCCAGCAGGCATTGGTGGATAGCCAATGAAACAATTGCCAGACCTGTGCCAAGGCTTTATGGGTAATATTGTCACAGGGGCAGCGATCCATGAGTGTTTGCAGCGATGGACAGCCCATGTCCATTAAATCGATACATTGACAGTAAGACGCTAAAAATGGTTGTAGCCATTGACGTTTTTCACTACCTTTCACAAATATTACATGGGCAGAAGACAAGTGGGCTTTCATGACCATGTCCAGGTGCTTATATGAAATGGTTCCTCGCTTCCAGTCTAGTTGCATATGAGTTTCAATCCCCTGGGTTTGTTTACGGTCTTTATCACACAACAAATCAAACGCATAAGGTGGTTTAAACACCAAATGAGTAGCTTGTGATATCCAAAAAGTGGAACAATCGATGATGGCCACTTCTTTAAATATAAATTTGTTATCTCCAATTTTAAACCCTTGACAGTCGACAATCAGTGTACGCAACATGTTCACTCTTGTCTGGATCAAGTCCAACTGACCACAGACTGACAATTGTTCAGTAAGGTGTACCCATGTCATTTACTTACATTCCATTCTAGTAAAAGAAAAGAAAAACATCGAGTAGTCACTATAGAGGTTAGGATATGACAGGGGGGGGGGAGGGCATAAGAAATAATAATATAACAACAACAACCAATTTTTTTTTATTTCATTATTTTATTAGCATAACAAGTTTTACATTCTTTTTTCATTCTAGGATAGAGGCGGTACCATCTCATACAACAAAAAAGTCTTTTGTGTTTATAGTGTCCATAACACCGATGATATCCCAATGTCTCTAAACTGGATGTTTTTGACTGTGAGCTGCTCACTGAAGCACTGCCGGCACCATAAAGTCCACACGTATCATAACTTTTTCATCACTCAGAGGCATGAGTGAGGGGTAACTTGAATGACAGGGTATATTACCCACCTCCATTCTGCACAGGTAGGGGCAGGCAGGTGACCAGCGCTGATGTTCCTGCATGGGTTCATCGCTCTCTTGCCATTGGTCTAAGATGATGGGACAAAACACACATTTCACTTCATCTCTTCTTTTTAAATAGTAGAATCCAGCGGCTGCTAAGGCTTGAGGGTTTATAAAAGGCACCGGCCACGTCGCAAAGGTCTTGAAACGTTGTTCCTCAGATTTTAAATTCATGGATGTAACTTCTCTTGAGGCTTGAAAGCAAGACATGACTGAGTGGTTTGATGTGTGTTGACCTGCTATTTATACACTTGTCACTTGGTTGGACAGTGGATAATAGTTGACTTGTTTGTGATGAATAATCAAACAGTAGGTCGTGGTATTGGCTGGAACATTGTCATGCGTTTCAAAATCTAGTCGAATGTCAATATTGGATGGTTTGACAGACTCTTCCAAGTAGGAACAGTCAAAGAAAATCAGTGGCGCCCTTGTCTTAAAAGCTTGGGGTGACAACATTGGACAATTCTCTTTTTGATAATACGACCATCTAAATTTAGAAAACAAGTCGTACAGGGGGGCAAACTTATTTCTTGAAAAATCTAAATCCAGTCCTTCATAGGGAAACACAGCACCGTTGAGGAAAAGACGTGCATTTCTCAATTGCAGGTGATCAAATTGCGTGACATCTTTGGTTTGTTGATACTTGCGATTCGTTTGAAAACCCACAATCATGTAGAGAGGTCTCTCTGTATAGCGGGCAGTTTTTATAGACCAACTGTGTGTGTTGGTGGTGGGCAATAACGGGTACTCATGGAGTGCCCAGCTTCTAAATTCCATGGGTAGAGGTATATCTCTCTTTACCATTTTGAGTATGTCCAGTTTTTTGCTATCGTTAAGGGTCACATGAGGCACTTTCCATAGCAAGCGTTGTAGTTGAATTTTTGAATCAATGGGGGCATTGTCGACTCCCTGAGTGCATTATTATCACTCCTGTCTCTCACTAGATAAAGCACTTGCCTTGCGTTGACCACAATGCGCTGGTTATCTTCAGCAAAGCCTAAAATCAGTTTAAAAGGTAAATATCCAGTGAAGGTGCCATCGGTGTGTACCATCCAGTCATTGGTCGAGTCGGGGCACCAACCCGCCATGCAAAGTGTTTTAGCTTCTTCCTCACTATAAGAGGGATATAGTTTCATGACACTGGAAATACCCACATTTCGAGTGCTATCCACCACGATATCGTTAATGACATAACGTACTTCAGAAAACAGGAAGGCGAAAGCATGGTTGGTTAACTTGGATGTAGTGGGTGTAGAACCATCGGCTTTGGTGAGCCGACCTTCAATCTGAATAACACTTTCATGCGGTAGAGTGTAAATATCTTGGTTGTTGATAACAAATTGAATTTCTTCATTGTTATTGAGTCCAGGTGTTTGAGCTTGATAAGAATGCAGATCAATTCTTACCACTCCTGGATGCTCCTCGATGTGGTTCGCTACCTCTAGAATAGAATTCATCGCGGGGGTTAATGTGGTAACCCAAATGCTGTAAAATCTGCTTGTTCTGAGAAGTTAACGTGTATTCACGTGGTAAACAACTAACACCATTCCTAGACGGTGCTGTTGCTTTATATACAAACTTCATAGTGGTTTTAGCACCAACTTGTAAGTCACTGGTGTGGTAGAATCTAGATCAATGAGTTGTTGCTCTCTATTGATCAGTCTTAATGTTATATTACTAATACCATCGACAGACACAGAATGAAAAAGCACCACTGGAGGGTTTTCACGAATAATATAGCCATTGGGCGTTGTTACAATAAAGTCATAAAGCGAATGCGACGGTTCTTGATTGGTGTACACTTGACTAATAATATTACACGTCACCGACACATGCTGGTCCTCAATGAATTTCACTTCATGGTCTGATTCATGTTTTGTGTTGGGCTCTAACACACGTGGTTTAAATCCTAGTAATGGACCAATGGAATCGGGGTGAGTTTTAAAGTCAATTTTGAATGTAGAAAAAATACTGCAGCGATGAGTGTTGGTATTTCCTACAAGTTCAAACTTGCGCGTTCCATCGAGAAATGACTTTAAACCATATTCATTGATCAACACCACATAAATGTGTTCATAAATGTCATCTATCGTGTATCCACCAGAGTTCAGGGTGAGCACAGAATCATCATAGTAAAACTTGTTGTTCACATTTTCACGTATGTTGTATATTCGATTGTACGTTTCAAGAGAAACAAGTCCTAAACCATAAGGTTTTTCACTCAATTCGATAGGTGGGTAAAAGTCTAGACTCACTTCAGGTCCACGTCCATGCAGTGTAAACGTCTTACTTTCCGCCGACATACTGTTGACGTTTTTGCTTATGTTGCGTCTTATATAAAAAAATTAAACACAAACGTCCACACTGTTGGCTGTTAAACGTTTGCTCACGTTTCACATTATAATATATCTTGATCCTGTTTCCAAAATAGGCCACTAGTTCCATGGGCGGGGGCAAATTCCCAAAACTGTCAAAGTACCATACAGTAGATCCCTCTTTGACATAAGCTACATAATGTGTTCCAGGTCCTCGGTGATCATCCAAATTGACAACAGCACATTCATGTTTCCCAGGTTGTGAGGGTAATTGGTTTCGCATAAACACACCTCGAAAATGAGAAAGCTTCAGTTGTTTAGCATAGCTTTCCACTTGCTGATGCGTCAGGTCATGTCTTGCTATGGCTGAGGATAAAGATGTTTTTATTTTATTTCGAAAAGGTGAAATTCCAAATCCTTGTTGATAAAAGGCTGGCTTCAAATTGACATTTCTAGCCCCCATAGCAATGGCCTCCATTGATTCATTGTGTCGCTGACTTTCATTGAGTTGTTGCTTGCCCTGTTGCACGGCTTTAATGGTTTTTGCCACTGCACTGGTGCCGCCTAAAAGTGAACCTAGAGCAGCCAGACCAGCGAATAATGCAGGTAAAAATCCCGCTCGTTTGGGGACGGGGATCACTCGCCCTTGTTTTGAACCCTGTCGCTGACGTTTTGGAATAACATGTCTCTGTGCTACTCGAAGAGCTTTCCTTATGGTCAACACATCATTTTTAGCCTATTTTCAATTTTGAAAAAATAGGCTTATGAGATCACCTTTTGTCCGTGTGTGTGTGCGTGTGTGTGTGTGTGTGTGTGTGTGATTCGTGTGTGTGTCCCCCCCTAATAAAATCTAAACGGCTGGAGCGATTTCAATGAAACTCGGAAAGTTCATAGCACTATTCCCGGCGACCTCGACCGTGCCCTTCAAATTTTGTTACGACTCACCAATCCAACATGGCGGCTGTGCGAAATATTTCACCAGCATTCAATATCTCCGAAACTATTCCCGATATCACCCTGGAATATTTTACGGTGATAAAGGGAACTACTATAAGTTCACTTATGTGACTTTTGAAAACCTGGTAACTACAAAACCAACATGGAGGCCAAGCGAATTTGCGACTTTTAAATAGATGTTTCTCGCGATTTGACCAACCAAACGCAATGAAACTTGGTACAGTATATGTTTATATACATTGTAATGCACCGACATCTAACTTCGATCAATTGTTTACATAATCACAAGATGGCGGAAGTGCGAAATATTTCACCGGCATTCTATATCTCTGAAACTATTAGCGGTAAAACCCTGAAATATTGTACGGAGATAAAGGGCACTACTGGAAGTCCATCTATAAGACTTTCAAAAACCGGTTAACTACAAAACGAACATGGCGGCCAAGCGAAATTGAAAATTTTAAATAGACCTTTCTCGCGATTTAATGTTCCAAGCGCACTGAAACCTGGCACAGCAAATATTTATACACATTGTAATCCACTGGTATCTAATTTATTTCAATTGTTTACATAACCTCAAGATGGCGGCAGTGCGAATTTTAAAATTAAGATTTTATTTATTGTGATGTAGTCATGCGATTGAAGTGAAAGTTTGAATAATGAACCTACGCAATAATTTTCCTTTAATGGTACATGACTCTATGGCCTATAATTTAACAATCCAACATGGCGACCATCCGAAATATTTAGACGATACTGAATATCTACGAATCTATTTTAGCAATCAAACTGCACATTTTAATGTTCATAGGGGCTATGAAGTTAAGTTCACCTATAGGACTTTAAATAACCTGGTGATCACAAATCCAACATGGCGGTGACGCGAAGTATAAATACTCACATGGACGTTTCTCGCAATTTAACCATCCGCGTGCAGTGAAACTTGGTACAGTAAATCCTTATACGAATGTTAATCCACTGGCATCATATTTATTTCAATTGTTTCCATAACCTCAAGATGGCAACTGTGAAAAATTTTAAAATCTCCTTGTTTTTTCTTGTGTCCTAACTATGCAATTGAAGTTTGAATGCTACACGTACACAATAATCTTCATGTAACAGTACATAACTCTAGGACCTACATATATAGAATCCAACATGGCGACCATCCGAAATATTTAGTCGGTTCTCAATATCTACGAATCTATTACAGCAATCAAACTGAAATTGTGTATGTTGATAGTGGCAATTAACATAAGTAGGATATATGAAAATAGGCTGTATAGTTCTTCACGGAACTACTTGTTTCTTTTTTTCTTTCGCAAGGGCTTGTCCACGAATGTCATAAGTCCAGGCTTTGCCAAGGACAGGCTCATATTTTTAGTCTTTCTCACCACATATCTTTGTTTCACCATGATGATAATGACCAACAACCTTTCACAAGAAAGTTTAAGTCACAACTAACATTAGATTGTTATTTCATGGCTGTATATTCCAATTCTACATAAAGTGGGAAATCATTTATGGTTTTTCCAGCTTGCTTTTCATTCCATGTCAACAGGAGATGAAAGGATAATTCGTCTCCTGCATTGACCATTTCATGGTTATGGACCAACATCCTATGACCATTTATCTCTATTTGTAAATGGTTCTCATCAGGTATGGCATATTTGATGTGAATGGTTCCATTATAGTGTAGTCGATAGTGGCTCAAACCCGAAGCAAGCACATAGGTCAAGTGCTGGTCATGAACTAGCGATATATGGTTTCTCTCATTCACAGAATTTACATTTGTCAGATGCACTAAAAATACAGATGGGATAAATTTATAAAGACTTCTCATGTCATAGGTCACGTATCGCTTGGTACAGACATCATCATCTTCTTGTGGGTCTTCCACGTGAATAATGCGGTGATGATTAGCGCAATAGCCATCCACTGTAAGCTGAGGCACTTTATCATAAAACTCATACACCTTGTTATCCACATACTTTTTTGTAGTAACGTCTGTAGACACTTGAGGATGTTTTACATGAGTTAACCGCTTTCCTTTAATGTCATAATCTCCTTGTTTTGTGCGTGGCACTACTGACCTATCCACATAGTGTTTATTAGCAGGATCTGTTTCTTGTTTAGGATCATGTATGGGAACAGACCTAGCTTTGACCATCAACGCACGTCCAAAGACATCCATCGTCAACCTGTAGTACGAGTCTACTGTTTCTATGACAAGGCTCGGTGCGAAGTATATAGACAGCCTGCTAGCCTCTCTAAGCCTTAGTTGAAATGAAGCTAATTAAGCAGCAAGAGTCATTCCCCGTGAGGGACATGGTTTCCCATCTCTGCCCCACATCACGTGAACAACGCCATGGTTCACTGTTTCCATCTTCCATTCGCTGCATCATTGTGGGACCTTCCGGCTGTGGAAAGACCAATCTTTTGCTGACACTTATTACAGCGCCCAATGGTCTGTGTTTTCAAAATATTTATATTTTCACAAAATCTCTCTACCAACCCCTCTACGTGTTTCTGGATCAAGTCATGTCTGGATTAAAAAATGAGAATATGGGGTATTTTACATTTTCCACGCAAGAAAATGTTATTTCACCTAATGAGGTAAAGCCTGATTCACTCATGATTTTCGAGGATGTATCCACTGAACGACAAGGTATCATTCAAAGCTATTTCAGCATGGGTCGACACAAACATATCGATTGCTTCTATCTTGGACAAACGTATTCTAAAATGTCCAAACAGTTGATTCGTGACAATGCCAATGTCATTGTTTTATTTCGCCAGGACGAGAGGAACAGTCGTTACATTTATAATGAACATGTGAATCCGGATATGACCTTTCAAATGTTTACAGAATTGTGTGGCAAGTGCTGGAACACACAACGTCATGCCTGTTTAGTGATTGACAAACAAAGTGAACTCAACCAAGGGCGGTATCGCTTAGGGTTTGATCATTTTATTGCTATTTAAGGCACTGTATCATTCCCTCTCAAGTCATTTGTCACGACATCATGGCGTTAGCAGAGAGTCAATTGAAAAAGCATATTATTAGAGCAAAAAATACTATTCGCCAAAAGTTTCGTCAATTGAAACGATCGCGTGCGGATCATGCTTTGTTTATTCAACAACATTTAGCACCTCCGCTAAAAGCCATGTTGAAACCCTCTTTCAAGCCATCTGAAACGCTACCTACCGTTTCACAAGCCAGTCAGACGCACCACGAGGACTCTGAGGAAGAGAAAGAGGAAGATGAAGAGGAACAGGAAGATTTAACTAGTGTTAGCGAAGTTGAGGATAATGAGGAACAAGTGTTTACGCCTCAAAAAAGGCATCACCCCTTGCAGAGTTTTTAAGAAAAAGGATATCCTTGGCCATGGTCGAAACCCCTTGCCCTTCCAGATCGTCTCCATTTTCACAACTCTTGGCCACCCCTCAACATAAAGCTCAAATGAAAAACATTTTAATAAAATATTATGGATCAACACTGGAACCCTATTTCACCAATCTATTTATTGGAAACACAGATACCACATAATTATGGCGTTCACTATGAGGATGATAGTTTTAAAATTGGTGATTCATCGATTAAATTTAGTCGTACTAAAGCTGTCATTAAAAAGATCAACTATAAATTAACACCAGGACTGTTAAAGCTACTATTCTCTCGGACTCCCTCATCTCAAGATTATACGTCAGAGGACCTTAGTAAATATAAATCCATTTTATTGGATACCCATGCTCACAAAAGACAGTATGATCCCACTCAACAAGTGAATGCCAATATATCTCAAAAATATAAAACCATCATTGCAAAAATGTTCCCCACTAGTCAAAGTGGTCGTCGTAAAGTGTCCGCTTCAGGAGTGACATTTAAACCATTAAAACCCCTTGTGGATGTTACCTACTGGCACAATCCAAATAAACTTGTCCAACGACTACAGCTGTTGCATGCTTCACGCCAAGCCGGCCATACTGGTCACGATTGGATAATTCAAGAAATTGAGGAAGAACTTCGAAATGCCAAAATTATTGTTTAAACCCTCGCCCATTAAAATGGGTATTGCTCACGAGTTGCATCGTCCAGCTAGACGTCACTATCAGCGACTCAAGGTGATTTCACAGGGTGTGGATGAACTTTGGCAAGCAGACTTGGTTGAAATGATTCCCTATGCTAGCGTTAACGATGGTGTACGCTATATGTTGACGGTCATTGATGTTTATTCCAAAATGGCGTTTGTTGAACCTGTGCGTCGCAAGTCTAGTCCACTAGTTACCAAAGCCTTTCAACATATTATTCAACAATCCAAACGTCAACCTCAGCTGCTACAAACCGATCAGGGAAAAGAATTTTTCAACAAAGATTTCTCCAGTTTTCTCAAATCCAAGGATATTCACCATTACACCACGTACAGCAATCTCAAAGCCAGCGTGGTCGAGCGGTTCAACCGAACATTGAAAACCCATATGTGGAAAGCGTTTACCGCTCAGGGCACTTATCGCTGGTTGGACTTGTTACCTGAGTTGGTGTCACGTTACAACGACACCAAACACAGAACCATTGGGACCAAGCCACGACTTGTAACTAAAAATATTCCACTACTGGATAAACTGTTTAACCCCATAAAAACAGCAGACCCTAAACGTCATCGCCTTAACATTGGGGACCATGTTCGTGTGAGCAAATTCAAGTCCGTCTTCGACAAGGGCTACACACCAAATTGGGGGACTGAACTATTTCGAATTCGTCAAGTCAACCTGAACAGTCCAGTCACCTATTTACTCGAGGACCTCAACCATCAACCCATAAAAGGCAGGTTTTATCTTCAAGAACTTCAAAAGACAGCGTTTCCTAAACATTACATTGTGGAAAAAGTGTTGAAACAAAAAGGAAATAAACTATATGTAAAATGGTTGGGATTTAGCTCAGCCTTTAATTCTTGGATTAATAAATTACATGTTGTGTGAACCTGTGTGTCTTGTATTTATTTATTTACTCATGTTGTACTTAACCTACAGTCCTATGTACAGTCCTCAACTATACATGTATTATGAGCAATACATATTTCTTTCTCTCTTTACCTGTGTTCTCTCTTACACTAACCCCCCCCCCCCCTTCACCTCCCACCACTGTCAAAACAGGTTGTGACTTGTTAGCTCTTATCGTGCGCGTGTACAGGTGAACACCTGTGTGTTAGATCATATTACACATGAACTCACATTTTCTCACGTATGAAGCAAAACAGAATGTGACTTGTTTCACAAGGAGGACGGTAATAAGGTCATTTCACACGTGATCACATGTATTTCGTCACTTTCCTTTCATATCGTTATCCCATTATAGTAGTGGGGGATTAGTGAACAACGTCAATTCAACACACACACAAAAGTAGTTAGGCCCTTTGACATAATTTAAATAAATTCATGGGCTAGTCCGTAGGAACCAGGCCAAAGGGACCCGTCCATAGGGATCAGTCCAAAGGGACAAGGACTTGTCCACAAGGACCTGTCCACACAGACTTGTCCACAAGGACTCGTCCACAAGGACCTGACCACAAGGACTTGTCCACAAGGACTCGTCCACAAGGACCTGTCAACAATAACCCATCAACACGGGCCCGACAGCAGGGGGCTCGTCAACAATAACAGGGGCTCTCACCTCAAGGCCTAACATGCCCCTCTTTGATTATTGGTTTGCAGAACAACGTTACATTCCATATCGGCATTCAAACTCTCACATGTTGCAATTGGAAAGAGAGATTCTCTAAAAAATTCAATTTCACCCTCTAGTAGGGGTAGGTTTTATTTTTGGGGTTGAAATATGTTGTCCATTGGAAAGGGGGTGTCAGCCCGAGTTCAATGACACCTCATTTGTCAAAATCCGACCATAAGTTCGAGAGATATCGCACCGCCGCCATCTTGTGTGGAGGGTGTGGAGGTGGAGGTGCTAGAACCGATCAAAACACACTACTCATAGAGCACAAAGCTCCAGACAAAGGCTTTCAAAAATGACTTCCTAATACCTGAATCTGTATTTGATGTCAACAAATTTATTTCGTGTAGAAATTCTTCCTTCCCTGAGACAACCTTCTTATTATATCCTCTTTGCTTCTTCAATCTCTGATTTTGCTTCCAAAGAAACAGAAGTCTCCTTCTTCTTATAGATTTTCACCTGTACATTTACTCAAATTCTATGGTGAATTGATGAGTAGGATTTTAAAAATTACCTCACTCAGGATTAGAACACGAAACTTCTTTAACCCACGCAAGGTGTTCAACCCATAAACTAAGCTCCACCCCCGCCACACATTGAAGGCATGCGTGGAGAGACGGTTTAGGGGCAGCTTCTGGAATGACGTTGAGATATCCTTGATTACCAACTGGACAGACCTCCTCGTGCTGTAGCGGCTAGCATCTTGGCCGTCACCTCTGAGGTTGTGGTTTGATTCCCGGCACTGCAGAAAAAAATATTCTGGTCTGAGGACTGAAACGGGGTCCACTCAGCATTATTAGGTGAAACTGAGAAGAGGTGTGTTCGAATCCTACCACGGGGAGCATGGAAATGGTTTCCCATATATACTACAGGCAAATGACTGGATGGTTTCTAAGTTACAGCTGAAGTCGTTAAAAAACCCTCAGTATGCGGCGGGCCCATGTCATACATTTATGGCATGTAAAAGAACCTTCCACAAACTACAGGGTGTCAGGAAATGTTCTCCGCAGCACCTACAAGCTGCTGCGAGAGATTACGTCACCAGTTACGTTGGCAGCACGGCTGTCGCTTGTATCATAACAAACAAACAGTAAACTTTATACTCACCACAGCCATTCATAACATACTGTTGTACTCTTCCAATAATCTAACTATACGCGCTGATAATTTCGACAGCTCACAGCCCACACATGAGGCCTTCACCTTATTAAGGACACCATGCTGCCAACTGAACTGATGACGCAACCAGCTGCACGTAGCCACTGCGGAGAACATTTCCTGGCGCCCTGTACAATTTTGTGAAGCTAAATTTGTAGGTTAGATTTGATAAATTCTCTATTAAGTTCCAACGTTCGTCGCTAGGTGCTGGTTCCGGTGACATCTAGAAGCCATGTTCACAGCTAGGTGTCGTTTACGGTAGCATTTAGTGGCAGAAGTAGGAACTAGTTGAAATTGATCGTCTGCAGTCCATACCTGAGTTACTGAAAACACACACTAAAACAGGCATCACAATTAACACTGGTTATCAGACAGATTCTACACCCACCCAATGTACACGGGACTACATGACTGCGTTGACGCAAACTCTAAACTGAGGAACCAAGCAACCAACGACCTCGGCCTCCTCCATTTCAACCCTCACTTCAAATAAAATTACAAATGCTCTCAGAAAGAAATTGAGATAACTGCGGTCAAGGACCTACGAGTTGACCTTGAACTAAATGAAAGCTACACAGGAAGTTGAGGTATAGAAATAAATTTGGAGGGAGCGCTAGGGGAGTACATTTTCACTGATATCTTAAAAGATCCCACAACATAGGTTGAGGGTTAAGTTGGTTTGATATTGTTGTTGTAATGGGTAGAACAGCGAAATCATCTGCCCATAATGGTTTAGGGCATAAGTGGTCACTGCGGTGTACATTCATTGCAATGCATCCCTTTGGTCTTCAGAGTATTTAAAACACCACGGTACGTACCCAATATTAAGGAAAATGTACACTATCAGGACCTGAACTACACAAGAAATAGGTCAGTATTCGATGTCAGGGGAGTCAACCATGAATATCTGGTGAACTGCGCCTTTGGCAAATTTCACTTCGTCTCCCATGGCAATCCATGATTGAGGATAGATAATTTGTATTTTCAAGCAGTCCGCCTCGTTGCGTAGTGGCTAATATTCTTGTCTGACACCGCGGAGGCCCGGGTTCGCTATAATTCTGGTCTGAGACTGGAACGGGGTTTCACTCAGCCTCGTGAGGCAAAACTGAAAAGAGGTGAATTTGATTTCTACATCGGCCTTCTTGGAAGTGGTTTACCTTGGTTTCCCACTTCTACCCCCAGGCAAATGCCATGATGATACGTAACTTCAGACCACAGACGTTTGCTACCCAAATCCTTTCTCAGTTACAAAATAAGATGTTCAGTAAAGAACATATCGCCTACTTTCTCCTAAATGCATGGGTGTAGATATAACTCTCTGTCCTTTTCAAGGTGTATAAAATTGAATGTTGGTTGTAGTAGCTTGTTGAAATACAACGTGCTATAACTTACGGATATTATACGTTGTTTGATTGAATCCTCACCTGAATTATATATACACACTGTAATACAGCCATCATAATACTACAGGCTATCAGACAAAAATCAACACTCACCCAAGTATACGGGGCTAAATGACCAGGATGTCCATGAATCTCAAATGAAACAAGTAGTTCCGTGAAGAACTATACAGCCTATTTTCATATATATGCTATTTATGTTAATTGCCTCTATCAACGTACACAATTTCTGTTTGATTGCTGTAATAGATTCGTAGATATTGAGAACCGACTAAATATTTTGGATGGTCGCCATGTTGGATTTTAAATATGTAGGTCCTAGAGTTATGTACTGTTACATGCAGATTATTGTGAACGTGTAGTATTCAAACTTCAATCGCATAATTAGGACACAAGAAAAAACAAGGAGATTTTAAAATTTTGCACAGCTGCCATCATGAGGTTATGGAAACAATTGAAATAAATTAGATGCCAGTGGATTAACATTCGTATAAGGATTTACTGTACCAAGTTCCACTGAACGCGGATGGTTAAATTGCGAGAAACGCCCATGTGAATATTTATAGTTCGCGTCACCGCCATGTTGGATTTGTGATCACCAGGTTATTTAAAGTCCTATAGGTGAACTTAAGTTCATAGCCCCTATGAACATTAAAAAATGCAGTTTGATTGCTAAAATAGATTCGTAGATATTCAGTATCGTCTAAATAATTCGGATGGTCGCCATGTTGGATTGTTAAATGTATAGACAATAGAGTCATGTACCATTAAAGGAAAATTATTGCGTAGGTTCATTATTCAAACTTTCACTTCGATCGCATGACTACATCACAAGAAATAAAAACTTAATTTTAAAATTCGCACTGCCGCCATCTTGAGGTTATGTAAACAATTGAACTAAATTAGATACCAGTGGATTACAATGTGTATACATATTTCCTGTACCAAGTTTCAGTGCGCTTGGAACATTAAATCGCGAGAAAGGTCTATTTAAATTGTTCAAATTCGCTTGGCCGCCATGTTCGTTTTGTAGTTAACCGGTTTTTGAAAATCTTATAGATGGACTTCCAGTAGTGCCCTTTATCTCCGTACAAAATTTTAGGGAGATACCGCTAATAGTTTCAGAGATATAAAATGCCGGTGAAATATTTCGCACATTCGCCATCTTGTGATAATGTAAACAATTGAACGAAGTTAGATGTCGGTGCATTACAATGTATATAAACATATACTGTACCAAGTTTCATTGCGTTTGGTTGGTCAAATCGCGAGAAACGTCTATTTAAAAGTCGCAAATTCGCCTGGCCGCCATGTTGGTTTTGTAGTTACCAGGTTTTCAAAAGTCACATAAGTGAACTTATAGTAGTTCCCTATATCATCATAGAAAATGTCAGGGTAATATCGGTAATAGTTTCGGAGATATTGAATGCTGGTGAAATATTTCGCACAGCCGCCATGTTGGATTGGTGAGTCGTAACAAAATTTGAAGGGCACGGTCGAGTTTGCCGGGAATAGTGCTATGAACTTTCCGAGTTTCATTGAAATCGCTCCTGCCGTTTAGATTTTATTAGGGGGGGACACACACACGAATCACACACACACACACACGCACACGCACGCACACACACACGGACAAAAGGTGATCTCATAAGCCTATTTTTTCAAAATTGAAAATAGGCTAAAAACAACAGCAGCTTACTACCCAAATCCTTTCTCGTATAAAAGTACACACATTAGTAAGCCTACGGATATCACAGTGACACAGGTATTCAGACAACTTCTACACACACCCAAGTACACGGGGCTACAAAACCATTATGCCCCAAAGCCCCTAAAGAATGAACAACAAAATCAACAACAACAGACTCTACCGCGGACCAAGGACAACGAATTTTAATCGTTGTAATCGAGTACTGAAATGTGTGGTGTTATAAGTACATATATAATATTTCCATTGTAAATACACACTATACATGCTTAACATTATAACGTGCGAGTAGTTATAAATAAATAAATAAATACAAAAAAAATAGTAATAAAATGTAAACCTGCTGGGAATTGACCCACGAACCACTAGACTGTGGGTCTAGGTCTCTACCACTACGCCACTCACGCCCTATACTAACACTAGCTTAACAACTGATTTAGTATAACTCCATAATATTTTGTCTTGGAATAATTGATTTCATTAGTATTTTCTGCTGTTTCTATAAACTATTTGATACTAAATATGTATTATTTTGTTCACTACATTCCTAAAAGGATATAGACTTACGAAGGTACGGAAATATATGGATTTGCGAGCAAACAACAGGATCCATTTTGACCCAACGGGTCGGCACGGACAAGCACGCTATGGCACGGTCAGCCTGAACTGTTAATCACGACTACGGTTACATATTTTGTATTTTATTTTAAAATGCTCACATCCTACCGGTCACCTCCTTGAGGACAGTTTAAACCTCCCTATGTACGATTTGCATATTTGGTAAGGCCAGGCCTTGTTGAATCGTAAGTTACGGTGAGATTATAATACTTGAATGATTCATACATCCGGCATCCTGAAACTATTTGGCTGATGACCTTGTAATTTGGACAAAGGCCGCTTCCGACATTAAGGTATATTGTTGCAAAATTTGGTAGAAATCGGATGATTAGGTTAGTCGTAATTTCAATTAAGCTCAGCACATTTGAGTGAGCGCCATTTCTTTTTGCTATGATGGTGGCGATATACAACATGATACTGAGTAGTCCCTTGGTAGTGCTACGTCTGCACCAAAGGTAGTTCGGTTTGGTTACGTTGTGTTTGAATTGATAGGGGGATCGAGTTGCACCCATACACGCCGCCATCTACAAACTATTTAGCTGATGTCCTTGTAGTATGGTCAAAGGACAGTTCCGACATGAATGTATGTTGTTGAAAAATTTGGTAGGATTTGGTTTAAGCTTTGAAATTTGGGTGGCCGCCATTACGTTTCGGCCAAGGCAGCGGTGATATAAACCATGACACTGCGGTGCCCTTTGCTAGTACTACCTCTGTACCGAATTTCGTTGAATTTGGTTTCGTCGTGTTTGCATCATCGTGCAGAGACTGATATACATACTCATACACAGAATGACAACTTTTGGCCTGTTTATATCTCATAATTAGGGCCCGGATGTTGATGACATGTCATCTTTTTACTGAGCTGTCTGTAACAATGCTGAAGTACATAGAAACTCCGGACGGGCCACCCCGTCTTCATATACTGTGTGTCATTATTATTTTGCATCTTTTTGCATTTTTTTGCTATATCTCCATTTTAAGAGCATATTTTTATGTTTGGTAGATTGTTTGGGTGATTTTTGAGGTAATTTTTTTACAATTTAGTCATGTTACAGCTTTATATGAGGGAGTTTCGTCTCTCCGAGTTAGCAGCAAACGACCTTCCTCACTTCAAGTATGCTCAGATCACATCAGTTGATGTTGAACGCAGCTTTTCTAAATATAAAAACTTGTTGGCTGAAACGGCAGATCATTTACGTTCGACAAATATCAGAATGACATTCGTAGTGCAGTGCGACTCACACTAAAGTGAACATAAACCTTTTGTTAAGTGCTAGAAATCTATTTTGATTGACTTTTCAGTTTGAGCTTAAGATATCATTTTTGAATTATTGGTGGGTTTATTATTATAAGATCATTTTCTCCATTTTATAGTTCATTTTTCGAATTTTCAGGTCATTTATTACAGTCATTTTGAAAATTTTAAGTGCATTTTTGAACTTTTTTACGGTATCAACATCCGGGCCTTACTCAAAAGTCTACATTCATTTTTTGCTAAAAACGAAAGTAGGCTAATACAAACACTAGTACGGACATCACATTACACAGGTTATCAGAAAAATTCTACACATATCCAAGAACACGGGGCTATATGGACACGACGTCGCAAAACTCTTAAAACAAACAAAAACAACAACTACATTTACTTTCAAGCAATAAATCATTTATTTTTTTATTTTTAGTGATTGGAGTAGGTGCTCTAGGACTAAAAATAAGGTATCATCAGCGTATTGGCAGCAAGCGAAAACGCGAAGTGATACCTCTTTTAGGATGGCTACTGTCAGTTCTGGGATTCGAAAGCATCAAGTCTTCCTTCAAAAAGTGATGTGTGAGTTAAGGCATAAAGCTACACTACCATAAATGGCCAGATAGACAGCAGGCTCTAGCACAGGATTATTTCATACTCTGACTTTTTTATTGCATTCTGGCTTTAAATAATAAAAGAATGTTTAACATTTTGCACAGCATTGAGCATGTTACGAAACTCGAAACATTCCAACTTTTCCTATACACTTTCTTAAGAAAAGGAACAAGACAGCGTTTATTGCAGTGAATCGAATAAAGAAAGAACATACGAGTCGTTCCTCTTGATCTATTCTCAAAGAACTGACGACCCGAAAGGAACACTCAGAAAGTGAAAAAGAAAGAAAGGATCAATGTCACATAATACAGGCATTCCAAGTTCTTTTTCCTTTCACTTGGGGGATAGTTGTTAGGAGTTACGTATAGTATTCATAGAAGATAAAGGCAACCAAAGTTAGGCCTATAAAATTCACGTGTTATGACCAGAATAAGTTAATATAACCCTAGCCTAGGTATTGTTTGGGATATAAATGTTTTGTAGGACTGACACAATCTATTTGAAGCTGTGAAGAAGTTAAGGCCACATATGAACTTACAATGAGCTAAAACCGTATCGATATTGCTGCTCTTGTGCAACACATTTGATATATGTTTCATATCAATAATTCTCATGAAACCGAAAGGTTGCAATATAAAGTTTATGTTCGACGATGTAGATATGCAAGTATTATATGTCAGAAAACTGTATCATAATGGGAGTCATTAAAGTACTACTTTTCATTATAACACAGTTTATCTAACCAATCAGAGCTCAATATTTTCATTCATTGACCAATTAGGTAAGGATAGCGTCTGAAATGCACTGAAAATACAACATGTCGGACATGAATTACATGATTTTAAACCATTGTAGTTTACAATGCATACAAAACTGGGCAATATTGCAAAAGAAATAGATCTGTACCTTAATATCCGCTACTCCAATGTATACACATTCGTAAGATTTCGCCGACAATTTTAGTGCATGCAGTTGTTGACATAAACACACCATAACGTCACGGAGGAAGCATGCGTATGACATTAGTTCCACGGAAATTATAATCCAGCTCCCTGTTCAGTAAATGGATTTCCTATGCGAAACCTTTCCGCCAGATACCGTTACTGCTCCATTTGGGACTACATTGATTTGCCTTCCTTTGACATTTTATACGCATCGAATTTGAGGAATAACTAGTAGATAATACGATACATTCTAATTTTAAAGCATTTGTAACAGCCCATTTTTTGTTTGAGCAAATTAACAAAAAGATCATACATAGTACCTGTGCGCTATCTGTTGGTGCAATTTCTGTACCGTATAAACAATGTTTCAAAGCTTTGGGATTCGTTATTGGGTGGAGAGCAAATGCTGAGCCCACACAATTCCCAAGTAGAAGAAGAAGTCAACCGACAGAATATCGACAGATATTAATGCATATTTATGTCAGAAGAACATATAATACAGTTATAATTATTGTCGAACATAAACAGTCGTATGAAACTCGCCTATAATGGTAATTAAGACACTCGTATGGAAATTATAACACTCGCTGCGCTCATTTTATTAACATACTCGTGTCTTATTATGTCTATTAGGCCTATGAATGTGCATGTCACAAATTCTGTGTGTGTAACCACTACGTCGCGTAGTGGTTAACATGTTTGGTTGTCGCCCGGGAGGTTTGGGTTTAATTCCCAGTTTTACCACGAGATATAATTTTGGTCTGAGGGCTGGTTTTCCACTTCTACTCCAGAAAAATGCCAGTATTGTTACTAATTTAAGGTCTCGTGCGTCTCCTACCCAATCCTCACCCGAATTGCAAATTCCCACACTAATGCAGCCATTAGAATAAGACAGAGTATCATACAAATTACGCACACATCCAAGTACAAGGGGCTATATTACCATGATGTCGCAAAGCCCCTTAAGTAAATAAACAACAAATCAGGTAAAAAATTAAACACTTTCGAAGGAAAAAACCTATAACTACAAAATTCGAACAAAATAAATATACAGGATGAACCAGAACTTCACCTAAAGTCCCTTTAAAAATGCACAGGGATGTCTTCTGAGAACTTTGATGTAGGCTGCCCGTAGTCCGGTGGCTCGTTACTGAGTAATAAGGTAATTATGATTTATTTGGGTTTGGTTTCCCCGTCATCCTGGTTTCTGTGTAAAAATACCTTTAAAACAGCGAAAAAGCTCGTAAAATGCAATAACCAATACCTAGCCCACAACATAAAACACCTGTAAGCAAACAGTTATGCACTTTGTTACGTGCGTGTTTCGTCGGAGTGTTGTTGAATTGCTCTGGTATGAAGCCTTCATAGAGAGGTGAAATGCGTCTTGAGCTCTTAGCTCTCGTAGTAAAGCAGTGCAGGTGTGCTTTATTAGAAGGGAGGTTGTGCACAGTTCGCTACCTCTGTGGGGGTCTGGGCACGGAGGCCAAGAGTTCGCTGATGAGCCAGGCGAAATCCCACACAAGACGCGGCATAAACCTAGAAATATTGCTGAGTTGCCATTTCTTGGCCGTGAAAGCCCATATACCATCTTTTAGGAAGCCATTATAGGGAGGTGAAATGCTGCTTGAGCTCTTTCTTATCTCTCACTGTAAAGTTAGTTCGTTATTGCTGTTCTAAGGGGCGAAACTGCGAGGTCATCTGCCCCTCTTGCAGTAAAGCAGCGCAGGTGCGCTTCATAATAAGGGAGGTAGTGCACAGTTCGCTACTCCTGTGGGGGTCTGGACACGGTCACCAACAACCCGCTGATGAACCAGCTTGCTGTTCCTAGGTGAAACCGCATACAAGACACGGCAAAAAACGTAGGAAAAATGCTGAGTTTTAAAATTAATATCGTTTCTTGTTTGTGGAAGGATCTATTACTTGCCATAAAACTATGACATGGGACCGCCGGCTTAACTTCCCCTCCGAAGGAAGGCTTACTGAAGGATTTTAACGCTCTTTAAAAGAATCCGACGACTTCGGCCGGGTTTGAAACCGCTATCTTGGGCACAGCAGTTCAGCATGCTACCAACTACGCCACCGAACCTACACACCAGAGATCACCGGGAAAAGACCAAAGGGGCGAACGAGTCAACGTTGGGTCGATACACTGCACAGGAATCTGAAAAGCGTCAACCTTCATCCGGACATGGCCCATGACCGAGTAAAGTGGAGACAGCGGATTCACATAGCGGACCCTGCCGCGAGGCGGGACAAACGCTAAAGCAAAAGAAGAAGATTAATCTCATGTATTTTTTGTGGATTAGGGAATAACCCATCTCATTTGGGTACATTCGTGTAAACCGACATAAAAGCATCTAACTTCTTTTGAGGACCCCTTTATTAATGTATTTCAATATCTGGAATTTTCGAGAACAGGAAATAATTTATATCTCCGAAAGCACTCCGAGACATTGATGCTCGACTATATATAGTTCTTATATCCGTCATTACTGATAACTTGTAATTGGGAATAAGACACAACCAGAATCATAAACGTGCCATTCATGTAAACCTCACGGCAATGAAGATTGGTGCAACAGATAACTTATCATGATACACTTCCCGAAGTTAAAGCCTCTTGTTAATCTGGTAAACATCCCAGTTAATTTACATAAATACCTCTTTAATTATATGAAGTGATTTTCTAGTAACCTAACGGATAGTATCAATCATCACTTCTATTTAGCAAGTAAATGAAATTTTAATTAATCTCCTGTGGCAGAATGGATTTCTTCTCCACCGTCGTTCTTGCCTCTCATCTTCGTTCCTTCCTATTTTCTTTTCATCCTTCCCTCTTACATTGCTTCCTATCACCTCGCTGCTTACCTCTCCACGTTTAAAGTCTGATTACAAATAATCGTATAAAAATAGATTGTCGCTTGCATTTCAAACACCCATTTCATTAGCAGGCTACCTTCAGGCTGGCTGGCAAAATTCAACAAACTGTTCCACTCAGAGAGAAACATAAACATTCTGAGGATAGAAGCCTCGCCTCGGGAGACGTGCTGACATCTGGATTCACAACATCGCTGATTGCAATTTACCAGAGGCAAAGAATTACTAACAAGGCTGAAAAGAGACGTGGCAGTTATTCAATTCCCTGAGCTAAAATTAGAAGGTTGTAACAGAGATGTTTTTATTCAAATGCAAAGGGCTATTTTGATGGAGAAGATAACAGTGATGGTAGGAGATTTTTATATATATTACTAGCACGGCGTGAAATCGTACAGTAATATAAGAGAAAAATTGTGTAGGTGTCGACGTCTAAACAAAACACGAAGACGACTTCGTGGCATAGTGGATAACATTCTAGGCTGTCACCCCTGATTCTGAGTTCGAATCCAATGCTGGCAAGGAATATCATTCTGGTCCAAAGGCTAGAATTGGGGTACACTTAGCCTTGTGAGGCAGAGGAGGAAAGATGAGGGCCATCCTAGAAGTGATTTTCCGTGGCTTCTCCACTTAATTATTTTTTAAATATCATTACAAAATAAACAGTTTAAAAAAGAAAGAAAACTGTACACATTTTATGAATTTCCTTTACATTCCTACTCATTTCTTTAATCTATAAATTGACAGTTATTTAATTATATCATTACAATATGATAAAGACACATGGAAGTATAATATTAAATTCATACAGAGTATGCCAACTCCTGGCGAAGCGTCTAGGGTTCTGTCGCTGTCGCCAAGTTCGAATCTTGGCTATGCCAAGATATTTAATTCTGGCTTGAGGGCTGGAACGGTGTACACTCTGCCTTGTGAGGCAAAACTGAATTGAGATGGGTTCTAGTCTCACCCCAGACATCCTGGAAGTGGTTTTCCGTGGTTTCCCCACTTATACTCCAGGCAAATGCTGGGATAGCCTAGTTCCTAACGTAAGTCCATGGCTACCTCCTCCCCAATTCAAGCCCCAATTACAAGAGTACACACTAATACAGCCATTAAAATAACACAGGTACGATGTATCTTACAAATTCTACACACAACAACACCCAAGTGCACGTGGATAAATTACCAAAATATCGCAAAATTCCTAAATGAACTAACAACAGCAATGATAACTTTTCTACTGACTCAAATAGAAAATAAAACCTGCAGGTCAAATAGGAACTCACGTAATATATAGGTTCTAGGCATCTAATTGGATGCATTGGATGAATCTATTAAAACCAAATATTTGGAGTATTGAAGAATATTACAAGAATACAATATAATACTCAAACAGAAGAGATAACTCGGGAATAAAGGTTTTCTCGAGTCAGAAGCGTGATTATCGGGAAACGTTTTGAATATATATGCATATAAGTAGTTGCCTAATCGGAATCATGAGGTCGTTTAACTTGGCATTTTTAAGCCAATTATGAAACGCTCAACGATTGCTGTTAGCCTTGCTCAGGTGTACATACATCCATCTCTATTTGAGATATTAAAAGCATGGGTTCAGAATTTAAGGCACAATTGTATTCAAATCTCTCCTGGAATTTATGAGTTGGATTAAGTTCACGAACAGTGACTGATCTGAAGGAACTGGGGGATAGTCAGAGGCGTGAAACCAAACTTTTTATACATTCCAAAATGTATTGCGCTTTCGATTCAGATTTGGTTTGGTGATATTTTAAGTTGTTTCATTCTTTCGTGTAAGTTATAGGCTCCAAAAGTTAGGACTCAACCATATTTCTCCGTTTAATTACCGAATTTTATAAAAGGCAATTACCTTTACCATTCCAGGAGAATGTATGATATCTACCGTATTGATTAATATATAGCTCTTAACCCTTGTGGGTATGTACCCACATAACCTAATGGCGGTACTTTTTGAGGATCGAACCAGCTTTTGGCTGACTACCTAACAGACAGACTTAACCCTTTATAGGACAGAAATATTATTAATATATTTTATTATTATTATTATGTGCGTATGGACCCTATTGGATCACGCATTACATTTATGATTCGCCTTTCTAACAGACCATATTGCTTTCATTCTTTCACTGTGCGCTTGTTTCCTTTCTTCTGACCACTTAGTCCCCGATCTTCTGGGGACTTCATTCTCTGGCTGTACCACCCATTTATTTATCTTCTGACGGTAGACATTTCTGTCTAGTATTTCTGACGTTTCTATCCGGGCCTTTTCCAGGTCATTTTTAACATCTTGTATCCAAGATACGTTCTTCAGTTATCCAGAGTATGTCAAAATCTTGTGAGTTAACCTTGAAGATGAGAGTCTGTGAACGTGTCCATAGAAATTCAGTCTTCGTTTCCTGATGTCTGCGGCGAGGTTGGATAGTTTTTCCGTGGCTTTGCGTGATTTGAGTCTATACCCTTCTTCACTTTTCTCTGGGCCCAGAATTGTCCTCAAGATCTTTCTTTCCTCCTTCAAGATATTTTCCAGATCACCTTTCTTATTAAGTACCAAGGTTTCACTTGCATACAGCACTTCAGGTTTAATCACCGTATTATAGTGTTTGATTTTTGTATCTATGGACATGCATTTCTTGTTATAGATGTCACGGGTTCTCCAATACGCTCTTTTGAGTTTTTGTAATCGAACTTTCTGAGCTTCCTTTTCCAATCCTGTTGGTTCTAGGATCTCACCGAGATATTTAAAGTGTGGAACCCGTTTGATGTGCCCGTATTTTGTTTGTAGTTCCTGGATGTCGAACCTAGTGCAAATAAACTTGGTCTTCTCGAATGAGTTTTGCAACCCAGTTTTCTCAGCGCATTCCTTGAGGACTTCAATCTGTTTGATCGCTAAAATATCGCTGTCTGCTAGTATCGCTAGGTCGTCTGCGAAAGCTAAACAACTGACCTTGATGTCATCATTCATTTATTTGTATTTATTTAAATATTTTTCCTAATTGTAATTTATTAATTTTATTTTGTGTTACATTGTTAATTTTTAAGTTTATATATTTTTAAATTTTCCAATAGTTTTTGTGATCTTAATTTTTTATATTTATAACTTTATATGATTATTTATCTTTAATTGCAAAAGCTTATGCAATTTAATTGTATTTTTATAATATTATTAATTATTAAAGATGACCACAATATTCTTATTTTTAGCCTACTTTTCACATTTTGCATAAATGAGGAAAAAGTAGACTTATGAGATCGGGCAAATGTGTGTGTGTCCATCTGTCTGTCTGGCTGTGTGTGTGTGTCCCCCCTATCAACTCCTAAACGGCTGCAGCAATCGAAACAAAATTTGGTAGGAGTAAAGATCTATAGCCTACCTGAATATCTCACGCCCATATTTGAAAATGATGTCAGTGCTACCAACTGCTGAAAAATCGCTATTGAAATTTGAGCTCCATGTTGGATATCTTGGAAGGTATGAATAGGAGCTATTTCAAAATTGGCACACGTACAGATAGTAATATTGCAGTTTAATTTCCAGGAGGCCATACATCGCAGTGTTGCCAAAATGAATTTACGCCTGCTGATAGGTCCAAATTTTAAATGCATATAACTTCTACAATACCAATTGGATTTCAACCAAATTTCGTATGTGTACATAAACAGACATGACTGAACGTATTCTTAGGAACCACCAGGGCTGCTAACTGTTAATAAATGCTCTCAATTTATTTTATACAAATACCAATATATCAGAAAGTATTCAAGCCGACAGCTTTAAACTATGCACACGTATATTACCTGACATTCTATATTAATTTGGAGTAACTTATATACGTCAGTGCTACCAACATGATCCTAAGCCTACTGAGAGGTCCAACTTTAAATACATGTAACTTCTATGCTATCACTTGGATTTCAACCAAATTTCGTGTGTGCTATGTGTACCATAACAGATATGACTATGTCGATTCTCAATAGTAACCAGGGCTGCCAACTGTTAATAAATACTGTCTCTATTTTTGTTACCCTAATATCAATATATCAGAAAGTATGCAAGCCAATAGCTCTAAACTTTGCACACGTATAGTACCTGGCATTCTAGATTAATTTGGAGTAACTAATATACGTCAGTGCTGCCAACATGATTCTAAGCCTGCTGATAGGTCCAATTTTAAAATGCATGTAACTTCTATACTAACTAATGGATTTCATTCAAAATTGACACAGCAATAGATCATATTATTTCAGATTATTTCTGACCAATACATGTATGTCATTGTTGCCAACATGATTTTACGCGCGCTGTTAGACCCAATGTTTAACTGCATGTAACGTCCATACTATCCATTGGACTTCAACCAAATTTTGTATTCTGTACCTTAAGAGATTGAACTAAGAATATATTCAGTCATCAGGGCTGCCAACTGTAGTTCTCTATTAGGCTACATTATGCCAGGTATACAGTATTTCGAACTAATTAGAAATTTCGATATTACCAACTTAATTTCGGCATTATTCTAGATAGATCCATATAGATTAATCATTGGCATAGATCTTAAATTTTAAGAAAAGTAGGCTCTTTAGTTCGTCACGGAACTTCTTGTTAATTTTAATAATTGTTATTATATTTTATTTTATACGGTTTAATCTTAAATATTTATGTTAAAAGAACAACATTTCATCAACCATCTTAGGTCAAGAAGATAGAAGAATGTTCTGAAATATTAACACTACCAAAAGAAAATTCATTGACACATGGCTGAAAGATTCAACCAACAGCATCTTTGACTTATAGTAGGTGGTTAATATACAGACCACTAACTTATAAAGGTTTAATAACAATACGGCTATCAGTACAAATTAAGAAACATCTATTCAATTATTGTACATGTTTCGGTGTATGGTGAGACCAACTTCAGCAAAACTTATATATCAAAATGATGCTTAAAACAAGTCAACACGAATTTTGAGTCTAGTATTTGTATGTCTAATTAAAGAAAATAAAAAATTGTTTTACCTAAGTAAGTTTGCATTTGTATCTAACAACATGAAAGTTCAATTTTGAAGGAAATTCTCTATTCTCTATGCCAAATGCTAATTTATACTCGTATTTACATCGCGTTTATTTACAAAACATAGTTAACATTAATCTACAAATAAAAAAACAATACAAACAACTTTTATGAATGAATAGTTTTTGAGGGGGCGTGGTGGCTCAGCGGTCCAACTGTATGCCTCTCACCAAGGCGGTCCGGGTTCGATTCCCGGTCAATGCATGTGAGATTTTCGAAGTGAAATGCCATGTCCTGTGGTTCGGATTCCACGTAAAAAGGAGGTCCCGTGGCTCATAATCTCAAGATTAACGGTCACGTTAAACTACAAGCTTCCTAGCTTCCTTTGAATAGTTTTTGTACTTCTCAGCTGCCAATTTGACGTCTGTAAGGATTTCTGATTTCTTTCTGCTGCACTCCAATATTTTAAAGAATAACTAGTGATTTGTAAAAATAACTCATATTCATATTGAGAGTTCAATAAATCGTTGAACTTGTTTAGAATTGACGAAATACCTGTATTTGAAATGGAAAAGAGGGCAACATTATCCAAATATTCCTTGGGGACAGGCAAGTGGAAGGACAAGAGTGGTGGAACTATTAAAACTAACAAAACAAAATCATGTTGTACGTAAAAGAAAAACTTTGCATCTATGGATAAGGTGCAGAATCAGAGCTTACGAGCTATTAGGATCACGGAAGTGGAGTTTCACCGATCCTCCCCGTAACTTCCGGCTCTGATAAATTTTCCTGCAAGCTCGAACTTGACGTCGAGTCGGTAGCACTCCCCAGCGCCAGATTAGCATAAACTAGATAGCCCCCCCGCACATTGCAAATGCAACCTGCTACACTAAACTATCTAACAAGTCACTTAACCAATCCCTAACAGGGGTCATTGACAAGATATATTACCGGAACCAGAATACAGCTCTTTCCAATAAAAGAAATATACGGCTGCTTCACCGATGGATTTCAATTAAGCCCTACAGTCGTGTCTGAGATTGTTTATTTTCATGGCCAACTGGCAGCTAAGCTCTTACTTTAGCCCACAACGAAACCTCATCCACTGGTGTGCATGTATTGCTGAGCGTGGTTAGAAAATGACTTACTGAGAATGTATACGACAACATTGCGTTTTTGAAGAATGACAGAGTAAACCAGACCAAATTCAGTAAGTCTGGACCGTATATGAGTCTGGCCACACCAACTAAATTAAAAACACTAAGGCACAACATTTCATTTTTTTTAGTTACGCTAGTGTTCAGAAGTTAATAATATCAGATACAAGACAACCTTCTAGATTTTTTTTTGTTTACTGAACCTGTACGTTTGAATCTCTTAGCCAGTTGTTCCATTGTCCGATTTAAAGGAATGGGACTTCCTGGAAATTTCACTCGAAACTTTTGTATTGTTCTAGTGCCCCACCGTCGGCCGTCCTTGAAATGGTTTTCCGTGGTTTCCCATTTTCAACACCAGAAAATGCTGGGACGGTACCTTCTGACAGGCCACGGCCGCTTCCTTCCACATCCTTCTCCAATTTCATTCACCTTAATCAATTCCATCTCTCATCCCGACGCGCAGGTCGCCCACGGGCGTCGAATAGAAAGACCTACACTAGGTCTCTGAGGAGACCACACGAAAAAAAAAATGTTCTAGTGCATGATTTCCTACACTTAATGTTCGTATTGTGTACAGATATACACGTTCACGTAACGAATATTTCACACACTGTAAGGCATTACAGCACTATACACAATCACAATAAAACAAGGGACTAAAAGATTCAAACGTACAGGTTCAGTATACAATAAAAATAGACCTGATGCCGTTATTTCCTTACTGAAGCTAAATTAACCGGGGTAACCGGAAACTTCATAAGAAGATGCCGATTATGTTTGGCAGTGGATTGAGAATATTTTCACCATCTACTGTAAATATGGTGTGTAAAAATGCATGATACTAATTCTAGGCACCATACACTTCCGTACATATGCGCGCACGGTCGCCGGCAACTGAGCCGTCACTGGTGGAGCGGGTGAGCGAGAATGTCCTTGCAAAGCAAATATGAAGGCCCTGTATTAAAATAGAGAGAGACGAGAGAAAAGGAATATAAACCTTATAACACTTACATGGAATTGATGTAGTGGTTCATTGAATATTGTTTTGAGGCAGGGTTGAATTGTGATCTTATGATTACGTAGGAATAAGCATCCTTAATGATAGTTGTTGTTGTTTGAAGTTGTTTGAGTTTTCAGTCTTTTGAATGGTGTGATGCAGCTCCCCATGGCTCCCTGTCCTGAGCTAATCGTTTCATCTATGCATAGCTATCACACCCTACATCCGAGGCAATCTGTTTAACATATTATAACCTTGGTCTACCCCTACAGTTCTGGCCCTCGACCCTTCCTTCCATACCTAAGCTTGCTATTCCTGAGTGTCTTAGTATGTGTCCTACCAAAGTATCTCTTCTCTTCATTAGCAGTCGCCAGAAACATCTCTCCTCTCCCACTCGTCTTAATACCTCTTCGTTTGTAACCCTATCTACCCATCTGATCTTCATCATTCTCCTGTCACACCACATTTCAAACGCTTCAAATCACCTCTTTTCTGCTGCACCAACAGTCCAAGTTTCCCTTCCATCGAGTGCCACACTCCAGACAAAGGCTTTCAAAAATGAATTCCTAATACCTAAATCTATATTCAATGTCAACAGATTTGTTTCGGTAGGAATGCTTTCCTTGCCTGAGCCAACCTACTTGTTATATCCTCTTTGCTTCATCCATCACTGATTATTTTGCTTCCTAACTAACAGAAGTCTCCTACTTCCTAAACTATTTTATGTACTGTCTGATGATCAAGGTTATAACATGACGGAAACTGGTACAGTGTACCCAAGTATCCATCCCTGTATTATTCTGTTAAGGTCCCATTCCAGTTTTATACCGAAAATAAGGTCCCATTAACACCAACCTACACACATGGGGTACCTACAGGTTCAGCATAGCCCAATGCGTAAGTGAAGCGCACTCACTTACTCATTAAATGCCTCACAATTAAATTAATACCTTAAAACATGTATATTAACAATGAAATAATGAAGGAATGGAACACGGTAACCATGGTAACAGAATCTCACAGGTCCATTTATTTCATTACAGTGAAAGTTTCCAGACGGTTATAAGGTTATCATTGAACCAAATTAAGCTGTAAAATTCATCAATACATACAGTATAATGCGCTTAAGGGGATCAAGGGACACTCTAGACATTTTTCACGCAATTTTCACGTGTGAGTGTGGTACGAAAGGTCTTTTTCACCCGACTATAAAGGGTCTCCGAAAACCACATTTAAATGCCCTTAAATTAAGTGTCTGTGATATTCCCAGAAAACTAACTTCACTCTGATATACCTATGAAGGAATGAAAAACCCCTAATCACTGCACCAGTAGCTGAATTGATAAAGTCTGATTATTCATACCAAGGATAAATCAGTCATAGCATTCATGATTGAGATTTTGCTAAGTGTACTCTTTACAACTAGAATATTCGCGGGCGAAGCCGCGACGGGTAATGCTAGTTACATTTTATTTACTTAAGATATATTTTCCTATTTCTGTCTTACTTGTTTAAGTTAAGTCAAGTATAACTCATGTTGGCCACGTAAAGATCCTCTGCTGTTCTGTGAATGGAGACGTGGTGCATTGTTCCCCACGGACAAGGCCCTATGTACGGACGCATTATCCGTGTAGTAAGGGCGTAATGTCAAACTAGCATTAAGTTACGCCATTACAAGCTGCACTAATGTAAGCATTAGTCTTAAGCCATTATAGCGGAATCTCATTAGCCGGCAAACGCTGCTCCTTTTACGACAGCCGTGTGGTGCAGTTACTAAACGAGGAAGGGTTTCCATGGCTAGCTCTGTGGGCCTCTCTCTCCAATCAAATAACAATACTAAACAAAACAAAACATTTATTGGCAAATCTGGTACTTGTTGAAAGGTGGACGAATATTTACAAAATCTAACCATATTATACCACTCAGGCAGAATTATTATGAGTCTCAATACATTTCTGTTTCCGACATTATGTGAGCGAAGGTAAACGCGGCTGTTGATTTGGTCCTCCATTTGGTCTTCCGCTGACTACTTATGAATTGCAACAAGTATTTGCAATTGCGTCGACTTCAGCACACAGTATATTGTCCGAACCATCGCAGACGGCCCTCACTATTTGGTGCCACGCCAACCCGCTTTTTGATGTTATAATTTAAAACGGGCAGTTTTATTTATTTATGTTCGACCCTAACTATTATATGTCAGAAAACTGTATCATAATGATGGTCATTATAACACTATTTTAGCCTACTTTCGATTTTTGCAAAAAATTGTGTGTCTGGCTGTGTGTGAGTCTGTGTCTGTGTATGTGTATGTGTGTGTGTGTGTGTGTGTGAGTGTGTGTGTACTCTGAATGTCTGTCCCCCCTATCAATTCAAACACGGTGAACCCGAATTGAACGAAATTTGGTACACAGGTAGCACTAGCAAAGGGCACCTCAGTGTCATGTTTTATATCGCCGCCATTTTCACGGAAACGTAATGGCGGCCACCCAAATGTTCAAAGCTTTAATCAAATTACGACTAACCTAATCATCCGATCTCTACCAAATTTTGTAACAATATACCTTAATGTGGGAAACGTCTCTTGTCCAAACTACAAAGTCATCCGCCTAATAGTTTCAGGATGGTAGGATGTATGAATCATGCAAGTATTATAGCCCAACCATAACTTAGATTCTACAAGGCCTGTTCTCAACAATTCAGCTTATCGCACATATGGAGGTTTAAACTGTCCTCAAGGAGGTGACCGGTAGGATATTAGCCTATTATAATAGAATATGTTACCGTAGAAGTGACTTAACAGGTCTGATTGACCATGCCATACGGTTGTGGGTCGTAAACAAAATGGCCGCTATTTGTGCTCGTAAATCCATTTATATTCGTAACTGCGTAAGGTTATATTATTTTAGGAATGTACTGAACAAAATAATACATATTTAGTATCAACTGGTTTATAGAAGCGCGAAGAAACGCTAATGAAATTGTTGATTACAACACAAAATATGATACATTCGTACTAAAGAAGTTATTAACATTTTGATCTTCTACTGCATTCGTGGCGTAGTGGTAGCAATCTAGCTTCATAGTGAAGGGTTCCATGGTTCGAATCTCCGTGGTTTCGTTTGTTTCTTCTGCGATTTTTTGTATTAATTGGTTCATAACTACTCACACGTTATAATGTTAAGCATATATTGTGTGTATTTGCAATCGAAAAGATTATATAATATGCTGTTCTCATAAAACCACACATTTCAACACTCGACTAGAGCTATTTAAATTCTTTGTCCTTGATCCGCGGTTTGAGTCTATCGTTGTTATTTTTGTTGTTGATTCTTTAGGGGTTTTGCGGCATCATGGTCTTGTAGCCCGGTGTACTTGGGTGTGTGTAGAAGTTGTCTGATAACCTGTGTCACTGTGAGGTCTGTAGGCTTACTAGTGTGTGTACTTTTATACGAGGCAGGATTTGGGTAAGAAGCTGTTGTTGCTGCTGTTTCATTTGAGATTCATGGACATCATGGTCATTTAGTCCCGTGTACTTGGGTGAGTGTTGAATTTTGTCTCATAACCCGTGTTATTGTGATGGCTGTATTAGTGTGTGCATATATCATTCAGGTGAGGATTCAATCAATCTACGTATAATATCCGTATAGCACGTTGTATTTCAACAAGCTACTACAATCAACATTCAATTATACTCCTTGAAGAGGACAAAGAGTTATAACTAAACCCATGCATTTAGGAGAAAGTAGGCTATACGTTCTTTACTGAACATCTTGTTTCATTATGAAAAAGTTTCTCCCACCAATCAGAGCTGAAGAAACAGTTGTTTGACCAATCAGGTGAGTATAGCAACGCATCTGCGCTGAGTTCCAAGGCCTTCTAATTTAAATTTCACAGCCTGGCCTAGTGTCATAGTGGGGCAATCGAGGAGGCCATGGTGAAATACAAGGCATTCTGTGCGTCCCATGCGCTCTGTTCAGTACATAAAACTGGCGAAATCTCGACAGATATTTATGAATATTTATGTTCGAACATGAAACGATAAGTTATAATAATTATCGTCGATAATAAACAGTCGTATGCAACTCGCCTATAATGGTAATTAAGACACTCGTATGGAAATTAAATTGTTTAATTGTTTAATTATTTATTTGTTTATTTGCTTATGTGCTTATTTGTTTACTTGCTCATTTGTTTATTTGTGTATTTGCTCATTTGTTTATTTGTATATTTTTTATTATCTTATTTGTTAATTTGCTGTTTTTTTGCTTATTTGCTTGTTTGTTTATTTTAATTTTTGGTTTATTCGCTTTTTGTTTATTGTTTACTTTATTTGCTTATTTGTTTATTTGTAAATTTAGTTATTTCTTTATTTGTTTATTTGTTTCCTATTTATTTATATATTTGATTATTTATTAATGTATTTATTTATTTAGTCATTCATTCATTTATTCATTTAATTATTTAGTTAGTTAGTTAGTTGACTGAAGAACTGGTTAATAGTACGATAAAGTTTGTTTGCGAAACATTTATGGTTTAAATGTTTTTGGGAAGGCATATATGAGTGGTCCATATGCAAAACTCGTTTAATCCACTTGTGAATAAGAATCATTTTCATGAGAAACGTTTCTCTGGACTTTGCCTTACGTATCATTTGTGTTTGTTGTTTTCAACATTTTTCTTTTTGCTTTTGTGTTTGCTTTGTGCTTACGCTTTTGAATTTTACTTTTTGCTTTTCTTTCTTGGTTTTGGTTTTGTGTTCGTTTTCTGTTTTTTTTTATATTTGATTTTGCTTTGTGTTACTTGTTTTTTTGTTTTCTGCTTTTGCTTTTGTTTTTGAATTTTGCTTTGTGTTTCTTGTTTTTTGTTTTCTCCTTTTGCTTTGTGTTTCTTGTTTTTTGTTTTCTGCTTTTGCTTTTGTTTCTGAATTTTGCTTTCTGCTTTGTGTTTCTTGTTTTTTATTTTCTGCTTTTGTTTTTGATTTCGGGGAGTGGTGGCTCAGCGGTCTAGCTATATGCCTCTCACCAAGGCAGTCCGGGTTCGATTCCCGGTCAATGCATGTGAGATTTTCGAAGTGAAATGCCTTGTCCTGTGGTTCGGATTCCACGTAATAAGGAGGTCCCGTGGCTCATAATCACAAGATTCACGGTCACGTAAAACTACAATCTTCTTTCCTTTTTTGTTTTTGATTTTGCGTTTTGCTTCGTGTTTTTTAGCCTATTTTCAATTTTGAAAAAATAGGCTTATGAGAACACCTTTTGTCCGTGTGTGTGTGCGTGTGTGTGCGTGTGTGTGTGTGTGTGTGTGTGTGTGAGGTGTGTGGGTCCCCCCCCCCTAATATTTTCTAAACGGCTGGAGCGATTTCAATGAAACTCGGTAAGTTCATAGCACTATTCCCGGCGACCTCGACCATGCCCTTCAAATTTTGTTACGTCTCACCAATCCAACATGGCGGCTGTGCGAAATATTTCACTAGCATTCAATATCTCCGAAACTATTACCGATATCGCCCTGAAATTGTGTACGGTGATAATGAGCACTACTAGAAGTTCACCTATGAGACTTTCAAAAACCTGGTGACTACAAAACCAACATGGTGGTCAAGCGAATTTGAGACGTTTAAAAAGACATTTCTCGCGTTTTAACTATCCAAACGTAATGAAACTTGGTACAGAAAATGTTTATACACATTGTAATGCACTGGAGTCTAATTTAGTTCAATTGTTTACATAACCTCAAAATGGCGGCTGTGCGAAATATTTCACTGACATTCTATATCTCCGAAACTATTACAGATATCATCATGCAATTTTGTACGGTGATAAAGGGTAATGATACAAGTTTACCTATGTACATTTCATAAACCCGTAAAGTACAAAACGAACATGGCGACCAAGCGAATTTGTAATATTTTAATAGACTTTTCTCGTGATTTAACTCTCTGAGCGCAGTGAAATGTGGTACAGTAAATGATTTTGCAGATTGTAATTCACTGCCATCTAATTTAATTCAATTGTTTACATAACCTCAAGATGGCGGCTGTGCGAAATTTTAAAATTAAGTTTTCATTCTTGTGTCGTAATCATGCGATCGAAGTGAAAGTTTGAATAATAAATCTAGGCAATAATTGTCCTTGAATTGTACATAACTCTATGGCCTAAACATATAACAATCCTAAATGGCGAGCTTCCGATATATTTAGACGGTTCTCAATATCTATGAATCTTTTACAGCAACCAAAGTGATTTTTTAATGTTCATAGATACTATGAACATATGTTCACCTATAGGACTTTCAGTAACCTGGTGAGCACAAATCCAACATGGCGGAGACGCGAAGTATAAATATTTAGATGGACGTTTCTCGCGAATTAACTATCTGAGTGCCGTGAAACGTTGCACGTAAAATGCTTATACAAATGTTGATCCACTGGCATGTAATTTATTTCAATTGTTTGCATAATCACAAGATGGCTAGCGTGCGTACTTTTAAAATCACGTTTTTAGCCTACTTTTCACATTTTGCAAAAATGAGGAAAAAGTAGACTTATGAGATCGATCCGGGAAAATGTGTGTCTGTCTGTCTGTCTGTCTGTCTGTCTGTCTGGCTGTGTGTGTGTCCCCCCTATCAACTCCTAAACGGCTGCAGCAATCAAAACCAAATTTAGTACGAGTAAAGATGTGCACCGGAATATCTCACGTCCATATTTGAAAATGATGTCAGTGCTACCAACTGCTGAAAAAACGCACTAGAAATTTGAGCTCCATGTTGGATATCTTTCAAGGTATGCTTGGGCGCTATTCCAAAATTGGCACACATGTAGATAAGACTATGCCAGTTTAATTTCCAGGAGGCCAACCATGACAGTGTTGTCAAAATAATGTTAAGCCTTCTGATAAGTCCAATGTTTAAATAGATATAACTTCTACACTATCAATTGGATTTCAACCAAATTTTGTATGTAACATCTGTACATAAACAGATATGACTGAGCGTATTCTTAAGGCCACCAGGGCTGCCAACTGTTAATAATTGCTCTCTCTATTTTTTCATCCAAATACCTATATATCAGAAAGTATGCAGGCCAACAACTTTAAACTATGCACACGTATATTCTGACATTTTAGATTATTTTGGAGTAACTTACGTACGTCAGTTCTGCCAACGTGATTATAAACCTGCTGATAGTACCAATTTTTAAATACATGTAACTTCTATACTATCAGTTGGATTTCAACCAAATTTCATATGTGCTATGTGTACCATAACAGATACTACTATAAGTATTGTTAAGAGCAATCAGGGCTGCCAACTGTTAATAAATGCAGTCTATATTTTTTTACCCTAATATCAATATATCAGAAAGTATGCAAGCCAACAGCTCTATACTTTGCACACGTATAGCACCTGACATTCTACATTAATTTGGAGTAATTAATACAAGACAGTGCTGCCAACATGATTCTATGCCTGCTGATATGTCCAATTTTAAAATACATGTAACTTCTATACTAACAAATGTATTTCATCCAAAATTGGCACAACAAGATATCATAATAATTCAGATTATTTCTGACCAGCACACGCATGGTTTGTTGCCAACATGATTTTTCGCGTGCTGATAGATCCAATGTCTAACTGCATGTAACGTCCATTGGACTTCAACCTAATTTTGTATTCTGTACCTTAAGAGATGGAACTAAGAATATATTCAGTCACCAGGGCTGCCAACTGTAGTGCTCTATTAGGCTACATTATACCAGGTATATTTTGAACTAATTAAATATTTCGATATAACCTACTTAATTTCGTCATTATTCTAGATAGGTTCATATTCTGTAGAATAATCATTGGCATGAAAAGTAGGCTGTATAGTTCTTCACGGAACTTCTTGTTACTTCTTGTGTTCTAATCATGCGATTGAAGTTTGAATACCACACGTACACAATAATATTAATGTAATAGTACAAAAATAAAAATCCATCCTGGCGACCATGTGAAATATTTAGACGGTTCTCAATGTCTACGAATCTGTTACAGCAATTAAACTGAAATGTTGTATGTTGATAGAGACAATTAACATGAGCAGGATATATGAAAATAGGCTGTATAGTTTTTCACGGAACTACTTGTTTGTTTATGTGATTGTTTCATGGAAAATCAAAGTAAAACAAAACAAATTAATAAACAAAACAAAATCAAAATAAAACAAAATAAACAAAAGAAAAGAAAAACAAAAATTACACAAAACAAAAAATAACAATATAAAACAAAATGGAACGAATTAAATAAAACAAAACAAAATCAAAAAATGATAATGATAATAATAATAAAATAAAGTAAAATAAAATAATTCAATAAATAATTTTACGACATGATCCTTATTCACAAGTGGATTAAACGAGTTTTGCAACTGGACGACTCATATACAGTAGCTATGATTCAGCCTGACAACAAGGCACTGCGTTCTCAGCAATACATCACTCTACCTGAGAGTCAGATGACGACGCTCTTCTGCCACTTAAAACAACAAGAACTAACTTACTCCACATTGCATAGACTGCAAGTGAACTCCCATAAATACTACAGCCTTCACCCAAAGACAAGCAACAAGTCAAATTGAACACACACTGAAGTACCCAGGGCTGATGATCATCATGTCTCAATTTCCCCTACAACAACAATAACAACAACAATATAATAATATCGTATGGCCTCGGTGGCCGGGTGAAAGCTTTGTAATTTGACATCCAGAGGGTAGCTTGCATGTCGAAATTCGTTGTTCCTTGAATCACTATGAAAGTCAAGGAGGTTAGATATCTAAGCTCCTTGAACACTATAGCGCTTTCTAGTAGAGAAATGTGGAACTTTGCGTTGGCGGATACTCCCGAGATTAATTTTGCAATTATGAACATGGCCTACTGAATTCAAATGGGTGATTTGACATGCCAACATCGTATGACATGGTGTCGTAATTTTTGCCGCCTTTCAAAAAATCACTTACCACGGCCAGTAGCGAACCTGCAATCTTGGGGTTAGTAGACCAACACCCTATCCACTCACCCACCGTGGCAAGCTACAACAACAATGACAAGAGTACCAATGAGCATTGCGCGTACAGTTACAATATAAAAAGCTAGATTCTCATCCGAGTTAATGCGCAGGATTTATGGAGGTCACATCTGAAATATATTAGCACATTAAAATGTATCCAGCAATATTCTAGTCTAGTACACTTAAGTGGTTATGCGTCCATGATTAATGAGCTGCAGCTGGTATTTATGGAACGAATTAATATTAACCAAAACAACAGAAAATTAAGTGATGTCATTACTCATCAATTACAATGTAAGCCCCGCTCTGGTATCGATTACTAAAATGAATATTCATGGAAACTGCATATTGGATTACAACCAGCAGTATGATTGATGTGCCTTCCTTTTATGTATATTCTGTGTAATTCAGAAACTGACCGAGGGCTACGTGTGTTTAATTTGGTATTCCCTCACGATCTAATGCATTATTGGTTGAGACAATAAGCTTGACAGTTATGTTTGAATCTTTCCTTCAATGTAGGTGCCAACATTAGCCGAAGAATTTACCTGATCTCTTTATAAAATGAAAATACGGAATGTGTCAAGACCAACTGGCTTAAGGAAATAGAGGATATCTTCAAGAAGTTGACATCGAGGAGGACAGATCCAAATTAAGAACAGTTTTCAACAACTATCATTTTGCGGAGAGAATCAGTACCAGTACCAGGAAACCGTGGACTGAAGAACGGAATAAACTCTTCAGTGCCCAGATGAAGAGATTCTGGGAGAAGAAAAGATCAATGTCATTTGCTAAATGAGTTCTCACGCGTTCATTAGATGGGCATAACTATGTGAAAAAAATTAAGAATACAGATTTGGATAGCTACGTGCCATGTGTAAGAGGATATAGAACAAGGCTGACACTGAACTCGGAATATGGTTGGTTTGGATAGCAAACGGCGATCTCCTTAAAATGGTATACGATGAGTTCCCCGTTTTCAAATTAAGATTACGTCCTTGGATTTGCCTTATGTATTTATTTATTTAGTCAGTAGGTTATTTATTGATTTTTCTACTCAATTTATCAATATTTATTTATTTATTTATGTATTTATCCTATTTATATTTCTATATTTGCTTGATTCTTTATATATATTTATTTTTCAATCATTCAAACTGTTTATTTATAGGCTATATCGATTTATTTATTTATTTGTTTAGTTAAATATGTAATTGGATATAATTACATATTAAATTAATGTTATCTTATTTATTTTCTATTTTTCTTTTAATGTTTACGTTTTATATGTAGTATTGGCCTCATTACCTTTATTGAATTAATATTTGTAATATAGTTATTCAGTTTCATAGAATTAAGATTTGTTTAAGCACCAAATATTTTCGATTTACGCTAAAAGAGACTGACAACAACTACTAGACTAACATACTCGTAATTTCGTTAGCAATTGTTTCCGAAGGTTACTTGTAGTAATAGATAATGAAGACCACAATGTGGCCAAAACTAGTCCAATAAACATTTTGTAGTAATTTACTTTTTGGGCTCATAGTAAATTACTTTTAATACTATTGGATTTTTTTCATATTACTAGTCAATAAGGACACAATTATAATATGATTAATTTTATATCAATATATACTATAAGTTACAGGGTGTATCTTAATTATACCGACAAAAAAATCAGGGACGCTCTGCGAGTTATGTAAAAGACGATGCGGTAAACGGTTTGGCGGAGAAATTTTTTTCCTTCGAGAAAATGAGGTTACTTTGTTACTTCCGGGCGCGCGATTCAAATTGACGGAATCGCCGTATTTGCTGAGCCAGAGTGCAAGCCAAGGCGAACGAGGAAACTTGCGCATTCCCGCCAGCATATCTCTGCCACCTTCTATCACAATCCCTTCCCTTGCTTGAAGCACAGCAGTGGCCAGCGGCTTGCTCTCTGGCTCAGCAAATACGGCGAGTTCGTAGATTTGAATCGCGCGCCAAGAAGTAACAAAGTAACCTCATTTTCTCAAAGGTAAAACTTTTCTCCGCCAATCCGATTGCCGCATCGTCTTTTACATAACACACAGAGCGTCTCCGATTTTTTTTTGCCGGTATAATTAAGATACACCCTGTATAATACATGTTTTCGAATACAATATTAGGAAAGAAATACTAAAAATGCATCTCATTCATTTAGGCGGGAGCAGTAAAGGAAGTGCGCTAATTTAAGAATGCTATGTGATTCTGAGCTGTGGTTTCATTTGAAAACTATTTCAAACATTTACAAATATCTCATCTCCCTTAGTCGAAGACGCGCTGTTTAAATACAGATTTTAATTCCTTCAAGTAGAGGAGTATTTTAGGTAATGAATATACAGTATTTACTTTTGAAATTGAGACAATGTATCTGATTTTTTTTATGTTGTAACTGTGTTTTTCGAGGGTATTTTACGCCACTGACATAAGTCAGTAGGGAGCCATGCAATGTTTATTTACGCGGCAAATTGTTCTGTCAAGACAATTTTAATGTAACTTATTATTATTATTATTATTATTATTAAGGTATTTTTGGAGCGTTTTTATAAGATTATAAGTATACAGATGGGTTTTCGATGTTATAGAAAACACTATCAAGCGAATTATTACGTACAACATTATCGCGGAAAATTATATGATTACGGAATTTTACGGATTTTTGTCAGTTAGAGTTTATTGTGAGAGAGATGATTCATTGGAAATTCAGCTACAGGTATATTCTTGTCGAGTAGCGTGACGCAAGCCGTGGGGCACTTCCAGCTGGCTGCATCAAGAAAAGGCGAAATGGCCTGGACCGGTAATCGACATCGTCGCTCCGAGTATAATGACCCTTGTACCGGGAGTATCGTGTGGTGTCTCAGCCAATCATTGGAGACCGGGCCAGTGGAAGACGGGTCCGGAGAGGGGGTTCGGCGAGTGCATATATTGTTTGCGCGGCAAGGAGGCAAGACGATTATCAGTGTAAAACTTGACCGTTGTGGTTGCTCGTGTGGTTCGTTCCGGTGTGATCGGACCATAACTTTACATTTCTACAACAATCTCCACAACTGACGAAGAAGACGGCGACGTCCAGAAGGCTGTGGGAAGCTTTTTTCAGCATCAAGTACGAGGGAAATGCCACGACAATTTCCAATGGTAAGCGCGAATGACTCAGAACTACATAATCTCTCGTTTCTTTGTTTCATATTCAGTATTTCAGTAACTTCTTAGCTTGGGAATAATAGTAAAATCAGTAATTCATCCGACTCCGTTTTCACATAATTCTCTAGTGGTAAATTCAAATCGTTACGCTCCAATTTAAATTTATGATTATTATTATTATTATTATTAAAATGCCACTACTTGTTTTTTATGTAATAAATTCATTTCTTATACTATGCAATCTTTGCTTTCAGTAGGTAGCATTAGATATAGACCAAATTCCTTCTCCTGATACAATTGTTAGTTGGGTTAATGATCAAATCATACCACGATCTGAGTGTGAAGATTCTTAAAGGTGTTCTGCCAGAGCTAGGTGTTGTTAAATATAAATTTAGATTTCAACATAGCGTTGAGGTATTGGCGCCCATTAATACAACGTATCTTAGTCAGAGTAAAACATTACATTTATCACCTCAAATGATGGACGTGTTGTGGTTTTTCCGCACTCTCACAAGAGAACCCGTTACACTTGTACGCTCAACATGGAGCAAAAGAAACCGTTACACTTGCCGCCAAACTGTGGAGCCTCTTATATAAATATTTTAAAGTGCAAGGCAGGGCTAAAAAACCATTACAATGTGATAAAAGAGCTTTCCAAAGTTTTAAATTAAAATGTGATAGCAGCCAACGAACCATATGAGTCGTCCAGTTGCAAAACTCATTTAATGTTCGACCCTGACTATTATATGTCAGAAAACTGTATCTTAATGATGGTTATTACAACTTTATTTTTCATTATGAAAAATTTCTACCACCAGTCACAGCTCATAAACAGTTGTTTGGCCTATTAGATAAGGATAGCATCGCACCTGCGTTGAGTTCCAAGGCCTTCTAATTTAAATTTCACTGCGTTGCCTAGTGTCATAGTGGGGTAATCGAGGAGGCCATGTACAAATACAAGGCATTCTCTGCGTCCCATGCGCTCCCTTCTATACGTAAAAATGGCGAAATCTCGGCAGATATTTATGAATATTTATGTTCGAACATAAAATAGTTATAATAATTATCGTCGAACATAAACAGCCGTAGGCAACCCGCCTGTAATGGCAATTAAGACACTCGTATAAAAATTATAAAACTCGCATACGCTCGTTTTATAAACATACTCGTGTCTTAATTATTGCCATTATAGGCTCGTTGCATAATGTACTATAATCCACTTGTGAAAATGGGTCATGTCATAAAATTATTTATTTTTTATTTTTTTTTATTTTGCTTAATTGTATTTTGTTTTGATTTTTTATTTTGTTTTGTTTCACTTTATTTCGTTTTATTTTGGTTTAAATGGTTTTTTGTTTTGTTTTTATTTTGTTTATTTTGTTTTATTTTGATTTTGTTTTGATTATTTTGTTTTATTCTGTTTTATTTTGATTTTGTTTTGTTTATATTGAACCCGCTGAGCTAAGGTTCATGTGATATTTTTCACGACAGCACATTTATGATGGGATGTACTACCTTTGAACACACCCAGAAAGCTACGAGAAGCTGAGAGCTCATACAATTCCCTTTGAAGTAGCGGAGAATCGCACTTTTGACTTTGGTGAAGTCTGCTAATTATTTATCTGAGGTCTTATTAATCAATTTTATCTTTCTATGAGACTCAGAATATTCCATTTCGTCATTCAGTATTATTGAAACATTTTGGAGAATGTTTTTTCACTTTAAGGTAAGGTAATATCATTGCAGATACGCAAATAGGAATGTAAGTAGTCGCTCAACGACTTAGTTTGACGACTTGCTTCGACGAGGAACGCAGTTCCTTGCACTACGTCTGGAGAATCCGCCCTGTGTAGGCGTGTAATTATATACGTCGTGTTAGACGTGGCAAATATCCGCTGTTTAGCGTGGAAATCATTATCAGGTGCCATCGAGCACAAATACACTACGAACCACTGTTGTTGATGTGCAGTGATCAACACGTACAGTAAAGTGGATTATTTGGAAAGTATTGTGAAATTTACGACATTTCTGTAGCACCACATTTTTACACCCACGTGTTTGTGGAGGGCCGAGAGCCTGGTGCGGAAATATACAGGTAAATGTGAAATTATTGTTTTGAACCAGTGTGATAATACAAGTACATTATATAGAAATTGCTACGGTGAATTTATTTATAATAAAACGACGCCCATTTCACGGATGCCACGTGATAGAAAAAGTAGCGTCTGTACACGTGTGGAACCGCAGAACAGTGCATGGCCACTAGTTATCAATATCTACGAAGTGTAAAGGCTGTGTTACCAGTTATATTTAAAGCCTGTGATATCTACGACGAATACTGTAATTTTCAAGTGAAAATAATGAACTACCGCCCACGTGGTCAACTTTTTCAACACCATGTTCTAGGCCGAGACCATGGGCTAATACCATTATGGTATGAGGGAGATGTCTCGGATGGGACGAGCTTGATTGTGGAACTTCTAGAACATCGAACGAGAAGGAAGGAACCGAGGATGCCTTTCCTAAGCATGTCCAGTCCATTCACTAGGTCAACTACAGGGACAGATTGAACCCTGGTCTTTGGGAGAGCCTAGATGGAAGTTCTGATGAGGACGATGCCAATCCTAAAAGCCAGAGGTGCTTTTGTTCAACCCTTGTCGTTGGACAGAGAGCTAAGTGTGGGCTCCTTCATATCGTGAGTTTTGTACTCCCTTCCTTGTTCTAGTTTCTGGTGGTATAGTTAGATTAGTGTAGTTTGTGAACCAACTGAACTTAGTGACAGCCATTTCATAGGTAGGGAATGTAATTAGTCTGATTAGATGTCATTTATTTGCAGTGATTGTGAGTCACCCTTGGGTCTGACATTTTGGTCAACCCTGGTGCAGCTTGATGGACGTCGTAGGACGCCAATTTCTGTCTATTGCTAAACGTGACTGTAGTCATTTTGAGGCTACTTTGTTTAACCCTATCTGGGGTGATTTTTCAAGTCTTTGCAGACTCTAGTTATGGCAATCTGATGCCATAGTTATATTTCTTTAACTGCACTTTTTGCAGCCAGTCTATGTTATACCCCTGACTTCGTTTGAGTAGTCGTATCATTTGGGTAATCGACTGTAATTACCAGTTTTGTAACTGTATTATATTTCATTTGAGGTGAGCTCAGAAGCCATCCAGGTCAAGTGTAGACCTTATGAGTAATAGGGATGATTCGTTGTTGTCTAGCATCGAACTCAGTTCCCAACGTATCATTAAGCAGATCCAGCAGAGAGTGGTATTTGCGCCACAATTATTATTTTGTTAGTGTCAAGTGTGATGACACGTGTTTATTTGATATTTGATACAAGCAACTACTGAAGAGTATATTATCTTTGAGAGCAGAGAGCTCCAGCAATGAGTGACATTGCTACCTTTTAAACGTCTTTGATGTGAAATACAGAGTTATATGATTGCATTCAGATTTATAGCGTGCTTTTTATGCACATATTCTTCGAGGTTTATAACCTATGGTAAAGGTATTATTATGAGGCCAGGTTTACAGTTATTATCTTGCTTAAATTGCCGGCCTAGCTAGTGTGTTGTGTCATTCAGCGCAGGAATCTTGTAGCCTGCGGCGACACGAACAGGTTTGTGACCCAGCGCCCGTGTGAGAGCGCATGCTTCTAAGTGAGACGGACTGATATTAACATAGGACAGAATGCTTTTAGCATTCACTTTCCCTTTCATTGCAATTATAGCTCATGGAACCCAGTGTCCATTCTTGTATCTGATCATATGTTCTGTAGATTGTCATTTGTTAGTTAAACACTGTAGCGTGTACCGTTGTTTTGATGAGTACAGTTATGTAAGGTTTCTATAGTACGTTGTAGGCTAGCCCCGCTAGGGAGGTTTTTCATGTATGAAGGTATTTTTGTGTACCATGTCCGGGATGTTCCCGTGGACCAGATATTTAGGGAGGGTAACTGATTGTGTCCAGGCCCGTCCCAGAGTTATTGAACGCGAGCTGTGCGCCACTGGTAACTTGTGTTATTGTGTGTCCGAGTTGTTATTGCTCGTTGATTGTATTCCGACTTTTGAGTCGAGGCTTTTTGGCAGAGATGATCTCAGGGGAGACGCTCCGTGCCCAGGCTTGTCAGTATTATTCGCCATAAACCAACGATAACCTAAACCGACATATTAATAATAAAACGCATAATTTTGATAAACAAAAGCTAACTAACGAATCCTATCTGCTTAACCTTGTTCATTTGCATTTGGAACCTGCTGACATAGCCGTGTTAATGAAGGTATTTCCTGGAGGAAATGACTTTAGACCAGCTGACACTTTTTGTTGCGACCGAAGCTTGCTCGAACCTTGAGTTCGTAGCTGGTGGAGCGCAGGCTATACGATGTTAGACGTAGTCTTCACTACGCAGTCGTCACCGTAACTAAACACATTAGATGACTATGGCTTACAAAGAGTAAACCAAGGTGTAGGCAGGCATTTGAATAAAACTGTAAAAGTGTATGAATCCTCTATGTTACCCTTTTGTGTGCTGCTAGCACCTAGTTGTAAGGATGTCTTAGATTTTTTTTATGGCTGATCACTTAGCTTTGAATGTAATTGTTTGATATTACGGACGTCATCGCCGTAAATTTTGTTATTAATTGATAGGACTTAGCTAGATAAATTAACGTTAAATGTAAATGTGGAGATGGTATCATCCTAACTTAGATTTGCTTTGCTACCCTGTTAAATGTAAATTCCGATATTAGCTTGATCTTGTAACTTGACCTAGGGATTTGCGACGTGCCATTTTCCTAGTGTTGCTGTTGTTGCTTTATTATTTTGAGACAGATCTTTCGCGAGGGTTTACTGTAACTTCTCAGGTAGGGACCTGCTCTTTATTTTTGATTATTTATTAGCTTGCGGATTAGCCGATAGAAACCCTCCGAACTAGGATAGGGGTTTGTAAAGTTTACAATAAATTTTCACGGTGTTTTACATAAGTCGGGATGTTTCTTTTCTCAGTCTAGTTTTTATGGTGAACCCTTCCTTAGGCAGTCTATGACCTTCGTCACCATGTACTACGATCCCCGTGAACTACAGTTTCTCGTGTCGCTTTGGCCTATTAGGAAGTTCACCTGATCCTCACGGTAGTTAAGTCCGGCGGATGAGATGTTAGGGAAGTCATTGTGGTTGTTGGCTATCCTGGCAGCTCCTCTGACGGGCACAATATTGTTTTACTTTGTTTTGTTTTATTACGAATTTCCAGAAAACAAACACAAAACCAAAACAAAAAACACGAAGCAAAAAGCAAAATTCAAACACAAAAGCAAAAGCAGAAAGAAAAAAAACAAAGCAAAAAGCAAAATTCAAAAACAGCAAAAGCAGAAATCAAAACCCAAAAAAAAGACGAAGTAAAAAGCAAAATTCAAAAACAAAAGAAAAAGGAGAAAACAAAATCAAGAAACATAAAGGAAAAAACAGAATTCAAAAAAGCAGAAGCAGAAAACAAACACAAAACCAAGAAAGATAAGCGAAAAGTAAAATTCGAAAGAAAAGCACAAAGCAAACACAAAACCAAAACCAAGAACACAAAGCAAAAAGTAGAAAACAACAAACACAAAAGATACGTGAGGCAAAGTCCAGAGAAACGTTTCTCATGAAAATGATTCTTATTCACAAGTGGTTTAAACGAGTTTTGTAACTGGACGACTTATATCAGGTAAGCCTCCCTCTGTGATTAAATTGATTGCGCTACGTGCCTCTATCCGGTAGTAAACTAAATGTATTCAAAATATTTTGTTATTTTAACAAGTTAAGTTAACAGAAAATTCATTGTATTATCCACAGTTTAAATTAAGCCCCCATGGCTTAGGCGGCAGCACGCCGCGCCGGCCTCTCACTGCCGGGTCCGTGGTTCAAATCCCGGTCATTCCATGTGAGATTTGCCCTGGACTAAACGAAGGCAGACAGGTCATTCATTCTCCGAGTACTGCGGTTTTTCTTGTCATCGATTTCATTCCAGCAACACTTTCCACTATCATTTCATTTCATCTGTCATTCATTTAATCATTGCCCCGGGGAAGTACGACAAGCCTCGGTAGACGGCATAGTTCATATCCTCGCCGCTAGATGGGGTTTCAAACTATTCCCTGACCTGATCAGTTGACTCTAAGCAGGCTGTAGATTTTCATATTCCACAGTTTGAATTATAAGAGCGCGGGTTTGCAGAAAAACTTGTTTGTTGACAAGCATTTAATTAATTTATAAAGAACTTCAGATTTTAAGTAAGTTGTTGGACAAAAATCCAACTGCCGCATGTAGGCCAATGTCTATTTTTTATATTTTGACAAACACTGGAGAACTAGCATTATTAAATAGTATTAAATTTTTAAGTAATATCTATGTATTCAATTCCCAGTGATAATAAACTGTGCCTTCTATCAACAGAAATTTATAAAGAGATATGAATCTGTTTTTGTAGTGGGTCAAGTCTATCATTTGCAAAAGTAAAAGTTTGTACCAAATAATGACCTTGTGAAGGTTATGCCTTGTTTTAAAAATGTATGTCTTACAGTTTTGCGACATCAAAAAGATAGGAAAACCTCTATTAGATCATGGAATAATTTTATTAGATCTACCACGTTGCATTAATGAGAAAAAGGCAACACTGCGAGGGTGGAATTGGACTAAGGTATTTGCGGGACATACAATTGCGAGTCTGGGTCAAATTTTATGTCTAATTCCATGCTTTCTTTTAAGGCAGAGATGTAATATAGCACATTCTCAATTGCAAATAATATTTTCCACCTCCATAATATCTTCGCCGTTTACGGTACCCTGCGTTTATAGTTGAACACGTAATGTTGGAAGCCTGGCGTACGAACTGACGTGCAATTTATAAGGTGCTTCATAAGACTGCACGGCAGCAGTTTTCTTCAACTGCGTATATTAGCCACGTGGACCCATAAATCAAATGTCTTGACATTTCCTAAAGCTCCAAGTAATACTCTCTTGGGAACCATCGTTAAGTTCTATTTTTACCAGGCTGCCAACAGATGGGGGAGGAAGAGGGGGAGAATTGAGAAAATCACTCCACTTAGCTGCGTGCAACACTCTGCACTTCCTCAAATTAGAAACAATTAAGGTGTGTAATTATGAATGATCTCAGGCAGATAGCGGAGTTCATCGTGACATGAAAGTGACTCGCATCAAATTGTTTCTGGTGAACTTGATGGATACGTTTGAGATGGAAGGGTTAGAAAGGAGGAGTGTTCTGGATGGCAAATTAACGTTGTTAAGTTTCCCCATAAGTTAATTTTCAAACTTCTGAACACACGAAGCCATCTTTTTATTTAATTTTCAACCCTGAGATTTGCTGATGGCATTGTCAACTTAGCCGACACACAAGAAAATCTGAATGTGTTCCTAAATGGAATGGACTCCGTCTTGAGGAATGAATTCATGATGGAAATGAACAAGTAGTGTAAAACCAATATAATGAAATTCAGCCGAAGGGAATCAGAAACACCTATGGATGACAAATTGGCAGGTGAAGAGGTAAAAAGGAGACTTCTGTTACTTAAAAAGCAAAATAACCAGTGATGGACGAAGGAAATATGATATAATGCAGGCTGTTCCAAATCCATGCGTTTGAGTATGTGTACACACGAGTACTCAGGAGTAATGCTCGGAGCACGGTTGGAGAGGGACTGGGGGTGGGAGCCAATACGTCACTGGGCGAAGGTCATAACACAAGTCCATGCGCTTCCTGCTAGTCTTGATGTATCCACAGCGAAGTGACGGCAGCCCCCCAACAGCCGAGCTGTATTGCATGTTGCAGGTTTACTGACGCAAGGCGGCGAGTACTCTGCTGCTCACGGGCGAGCTGCTCGGCTGGAACAGCCTGATATAAAGTGTAGGTTGGCTCAGGCATGAAAATCATTTCTACAGGAAAGGATTCTCTTCACATGGAATACAATTCATTTTTGGAAGTCTTTTTCTGGAGCGTGGCACTCCATAGAAATGATGTTGGTGCAGCAGAAAAGAGGAGAATAGAAGTATATGAAATGTGGTGTTACAGGAGAAAAAGTGAATCTTGTGATTATGAGCCACAGGACCTCCTTTGTACGTGGAATGTCAACCACAAGACATGGCATTTCACATCGAAAATCTCACATGCATTGACCGGGATGGAAATGTCATCTGAGTAACCTCGCCCTGGCATTACAGGAGAATGAAGAAGATGGGTAGATAGCGTAACAAATGAATAGGCATTGAGACGAGTGGTTGAGGAGAGATATTTCTGACGACTGCTAAAGAAGAAAATAGATAGGTTGGTAGGACACCACTACGACACAAGGGAGTAGTAAACTTAGTTAAGGAAGGAGGATTCAAAGACAAGTACTGTAGGGGTAGACCAAGTTTAAACTATGTTAAACAGATTGTCTCGGATTCAAGTTGTGGTAACTATGTAGAGATGAAGTGATTAGCTCAGGATAGGGAGGCATGGACTGCTGCATCAAACCAGCCAAGAGACTGAAGACTCAAACACACTTAAGGTGATGCCAGTAGGCATTTCGTTATCGCTTTGTCTCTCGGCTTGGCTTAACCCATGGACTCTGCTTGCAAGTATGGTGTCTGGGAGCTGAACACACTTTATTTGTAGACACAACTGGGGATGGTGACAGGCCAATTGTCCAGGCGACCGCTAACTTGGGTCTAACTACGGTAGGGTCAGAGAAGGGATATTGGAAGAAAGTCGGTATAAAATCCCGTGTGATTGTGGCCAAGTATATATTTTGGAACAACGAAAATAAGTATTGCCACTCGCCTCAAGGAACACGAATGACACAGCCGGCTGGGACAAACAGATACATCCACTGTTGCAGCACACTCTCTGCTCACAGGTCACGACATAAGATATGGAGACACCGAAGCTCTGTCCACCACGGTGTCTTATCATGCCAGGCTACAAAGGGAGGCCATTGAAATCCTGAAGCATACTAACAGCTTCAATCTTAAGGAGGAAGCAGAACGTGTGAACAGAGCTTGGCTTCCAGTCCTTAATTCCCTCAAGTCTGCCCTCATTGACCGTCGTAGACAAGAAGATGCAACAGAAGAGCAGCCCTGTCCTTGATGCATTACTTTTATGTGGTACGCCGTTGCTATGGTAGCCTCTATGTGTGGGTTGTTGACTGTTTATATATCTTCTATTTACTTGTTTTTCCTCGCTTAATGTAACCTGTGAACATGCTGAACGCAGTTTTCAGTGAAACGTCAGGACAACAAAATATCCTTAGAACACTGCCTATAATCCCGCGAAACAGAGATTCTTATTACACGGTTTTCACTTAACTATTGAGACGATTTGGAAGATTTTGGATTAAACCACACCTTCAAACTCCCTCTGGTTTAATAGCATGAGTTTTGTGAAACATACACCTTAGCGTATTATATAATTACTAGCATTACCCGTCGCGGCTTCGCCCGCGAATACTCTAGTTGTAAAGAGTACACTTAGCAAAATCTCAATTATGAATGCTATGACTGATTTATCCTTGGTATGAATAATCAGACTTCATCAATTCAGCTACTGGTGCAGTGGTTAGGGGTTTGTCATTCCTTCCTAGTTATATCAGAGCGAAGTTAGTTTTCAGGGAATATCACATACACTGCTAATTTAAGGGTCTTTAAATGTGGTTTTCGGAGACCCTTTATAGTCTGGTGAAAAATACTTTCCTACCACACTCACACGTGAAAATTGCATGAAAAAATTCTAGAATGCCCCTTGACCCCCTTTAGCGCATTATACTGTATGTATTGATTAATTTTACATCTTAATTTGGTTCAGTGATAACCTTATAACCGTCTGGAAACTTTTACAGTGATGTAATAATTGGAATTGCATTGCGTCTTACAGAAATAGATGGACCTGTCAGATTCTGTTACCATGGTTACCGTGTTGCATTCTTTCATTATTTCATTGAATATATACATGTTTTAAGGTATTTATTTAATTGTGAGGCATTTAAAGAGTAAGTGAGTGCTTTTCTCTTGCGCATTGGGTTATGCTGAACCTGTAGGTACCCCATATGTGTAGGTTGGTGCAAAACTGGAATGGAACCTTAGCAGAATAATATAGGGAGGGATATAGATTATACAGTAGAAAAGACAATGCAGTGAGTTCTTAGTTCCGATCTACAGTATTCTGAAAGAAAAAAAAGAAGTTACGAAATTCTCCGTATATCGCTCAGTATTTAGACCGACCCTGCTTTGTGGATGCGAGTGGGTATATTAAGGATATCTAATATAACATAAGCTAGAGGAAATTGATATGAGGGTAACAAGAATGATTGATGGGACTAACAAATGAAAGTAATGGCAGGAGCGTATACGTAATGAAAAGAAAGGCTAAGTTAGAAATGAATACGCCAGGGAAGCTGTTCGTATGAGCCAACTTAGATGGTGGGGTCATGTGATGAGAATGGGGGAGGATAGATTAACTAAGAGGTTAATGAGTTTGGCTGTTGGGGTTAAGAGAAGGAGGGATTGACATAGGAGGCGATGGTCAAATTTAGTTTGAACGATCTTAAAGTGAGAGGTGTATAGGCAGAGGAGTACACTGTCCTAACTGTTAATAGGGCATTATGGTGGTGATTTGTTCGCACACAGGGGCTTGCACACTAAACTGGACGCAGAAAGGAAAATCAGTCTGAATTGAAAATAAATGAACGATAATAATAATACTAATAATCCAAGCCTCTTAATGAATCAACAAAGCTAAATGTCGGAGAAAACTTGTTATATATTGCCACGCATCGATGACCCTAGCATATTCTCTTCACGTTGCTGGTGGTTGGTATTGTTCCATCAGTATTCTTGTAGGTGCTCAATATGAAACCTTACAGAGAAAAGAAGGGCAGACAGACAGAGATATGGAGGAAGAAAGGGAGATAGAATTGACGTTCCAATTGTGAAACTTTTTGAAATTCAAGGCACGTTTATTGGCGTCTTCCTTCTAGGATGATGGTTATTTAATATCTTTGACGCCTCCGTTTACCGTTCATTCTATGTCTCTCCTTCTCAGATGCCCGGCTACTCCATAGATTTCATAACATTTATAATACAAATAAAACTGAAGTTTCAGCCTTAATGCCCCGTGAATAGTCTTTTAGTACACAATGGAATATGATCACGCCTGCCCAGGGTATATAATGGGTAGAAGCATCTCCTATCAGCAACGCGTGAAGTGAAATCTAAACGCATGTGTTAGCAAGAGCAATATATGTTTGATGATGGCAATTGTTGTTTTAAAGGGTGGAATCCCATGTTACACCGTTGAAATTGAAACCCTACTTCTGTTTTAGCCTACATTTCTCATTTTGCAAAAATGAGGAAAAAGTAGACTTATGAGATCGATCCGGGAAAAAGGTGGGTCTGTTGTCTGTTGTCTGTCTGTCTGTCTGTCTGTCTGTGTGTGTGTGTCCCCTCCCTATCAACTCCTAAACGGCTGCAGCTAACAATACCAAATTTGGTAAGAGTATAGATATATACCTGAATATCTCAAGGCCATATTTGAAATTGAAGTCAGTGCTACCAACTGCTGAAAAGTCGCAAATGAAACGTGAGCTCTATGTTGGATATCTCAGAAGGTATGCATGCGAACTATTCCAAAATTGGCACACTTATAGATAATAACATTCCAGATTAATTTTGAGAAGTCCTTACATGCCAGTGTTGCCAACATGATTCTAAGCCTCAGATAGGTCAAATTTATAAATGCATGTAACTTACTGTATATACAGGGTCTTTATTTTTGCTTGGCAAGGACATTCTCGCTCACGCGCTCCACCAGTGACGGCTCAGTTCCCGGCTGCCGGGCGCGCGTATGTACGACAGAATACCGTGCTTAAAATCAGTATCATGCATTTTTACTCAACATGTTTACAGTAGACGCTGAAAATGTTCCCCATCCGCTGCCAAACATAACTGGCATCTCCTTATGAAGATTCTGGTTACTCCGGTTAATTTATCTTCAGTAAAGAAATAACGACATTTACGTCTATTTTAATTGTTTACTGAACCTGTACATTTGAATCTCTTAGCCAGTTGATTTATTGTCCGATTTATAGGAATGGGTCTCCCTGGAAATGCCATTCGAAACTTTTGTCTTTTTCTAGCGCACGTTTTGTACGGCACGTACGTATTGTGCAGACCTTTGCTTGACCTTGGCCGCCCGTCCCGGCCAATAGTCGGCTGTTTCAGGTTGGCGCGCGGTCTCCAGTCGTATTCCTCGTGTATTCCCTCGCTCTTCTGTAGACGTGTGAACTCCGAGCTACTGTAATTGGGTGTTTCTGTCTTTCAGTGTTTTATAAAGCTACTGTGTGCCGGTACTGTATATCGTATTTTGTAGTGTTTTATTGTGATTGTGTATAGTGCTGTAATGCCTTATGTGAAATATTTGTTACGTGAACGTGTATATCTGCACAATACGTACATAAAGTGCAGGAAATCGTGTGCTAGAACAAGACAAAAGTTTCGAGTGAAATTTCCAGGGCGACCCATTCCTATAAATCGAACATTAAAACAACTGGCTAAGAACTAGGTAGAGTAACCGGAAACTTCATAAGGAGATGCCGATTATGTTTGGCAGTGGACGGGGGAACATTTTCAGCATCTACTGTAAACATGGTGAGTGAAAATGCATGATACTGATTTTAAGCACCGTATTCTGCCGAACATACGCGCGCGCGGTCGCCGGGAACTGAGCCGTCACTGGCGGAACGCGTGAGCGAGAATGTCCTTGCCAAGCAAAAATAAAGACCCTGTACTATCGATTGGATATCAACTAAATTTCGTATGTACTATGTGTGCTACAACACATATGACTGTGCGTATTCTAGACAGCCACCAGGGCTGCCAACTGTTAATAAATGCTCTCTCTGGTTTAACCCTAATATCCATATATAAGATATCAGAAAGTATGCAAGCTAAGAGCTCCAGAATTTGCCCACGTGTAGTAACTGCCATTCTACCTTAGTTTGGAGTACCTTATATACAACAATGCTGCCATCACGATTCTAAGCCTGCTGATAGGTCCAGTTTATAAGTGCATATAACTTATATACTAACTGATGGACTTCTACCACATTTCGTATGTGCTTTGTGTACCATAGCAGTTAATACTATAGGTATTCGTAAGAACCAGCAGGGCTGCCAACCGTTAATAAATGCTCTCCCAATTTCTTTAATCCTAATATATCAGAAAGTATGCAAGCCATCAGCTCTATACTTTGCACACGTATAGTACCTGACATTCTAGATTGATTTGGTGTAACTAATTTACCGCAGTGCTGCCAACATGATTTTAAGCTTTCTGATCGTTTCAACTTTTTATTACATGAAACTTCTATACTAACAAAAGGATTTTATCCAAAATTGGCCTCTAATATATCCTAATATTTCAGATTATTTCTGTGCATCACATACATGGCATTGTGCCGAACATGATTTTACGCGCCCAGATAAATCCAATATCTAACAGCATGTAACGTACATACTATCCATTAGACTTCAACCAAATTTAGTATGTGCATTCTATACCTTAAGAGATGGAACTAAGAATATTCAGAGTCACCAAGTCTGCCAACTGTAGTAAGTTACTCGATTAGGCTACACTATTTCAGGTGGAATACAGTAGACTGGCATGGATATAAAATTTTAAGAAAAGCAGGCTCTTTAGTTCGTCACGGAACTACTTGTTAAATGTATGGTGGGGGCCGATAACCTCGATGTTAGGCCCCTTAAAACAACAATTATCATCATCATAAATGTATGGTGAATGACTAAGTTCAGAAAATAAATAAAGCAACATAATTTATTTTTCTAAAGTCAGCACCTGCCTTACACTTAAGGTGATCATGAACGTCCAGGATTATACAGGTTGAATTAAAATTTCCGCGACGCAAACATTGATATTTAACAGAGATGAGAAAAAGTTCACACATTGTCTTAAAGTAGTTATTCAAAATTTTAATAGAATCCTTCAGAATTCGCCGCAGCATCTCCGTGTACTCTGGCACCCAAATCAAGACGTTTTAGTTGCTTTATAGCATAAAGAGACTATGTTCCACGTGCTCTTACCTCCCATGTATAATCATCTGCTCTATAACTATCTCATAAGAGAGGAATAAATGGCAGATAGATTGCCATCTTCTCGTCAACTTCGACAGCTTCCTGGACGTACGTTTCAAATCGTATCGTGGGGTATAGAATCATTGCTTTCCCGACAGGCCTATTGAGAGCTGCAATATCCCCTCGTCTAGTACAGCCATCCTCCATCAATCAATGAACTTCTTTATAGATTTCCCACTTCGCCTTCTGAAGAGCATCTGCGATTTGAGACCGAACCATATGATGTCGACTGGTCCTCATCAACTTGCAATTTGTACAACATTAGGAAATGGCCCAGCGTCTCAACGTCTTTGCACCCTGGTAGATAGTAGATGAATACAGAACGCCTATTCGGGGTATTAGGCTATGTAATACGTTTACTGATATGTTCTGACGATGACATTGTTGGTTGTAAGGTTGGCATTTTATAGATGTATAGATGTGTTCTCAATAGCTTGAAGTGTCGCTATATAATGTTTATATGGCTATTGGAATGTTCTCATACAACCACGAGACTTCAGTGGTTCCTGGTAGTTTCCATACCAAATTCCATGTTGATGAGGCCAAATACAGAGGTAGCCAAATGAGTATGGCTAAGTTAAATAGAACCATATCCTTTCTCCTAAATTAAGACACAATCCATTAAAATAGAAGATATTGATTGACTTCGACTCTCCGTTGCAGGACATTTCTTGGTTATGTTTTTTCATGTATTCACCAAATGTGCTACAAGAAATATTTTACGAACCAACATCATATGCGTTTCATTCATTCATACATTTCGTATCGGCCATCTATGGACCGCGTCTTCCCAACTGTCTCAATCTTCGGGCTTTGATGTTGGCCCAGTACGCTCGCATTCTTTCTCGGTGGGATTACTTCCCTTCGTGGGTCCAAATCTATCCTGTTTTCAACCTCAGTTTTTCTTGGAGACCTTTGTATGGTGGTCGGTGCCCAATGGATGGGAAGTGTGATTTCGAAAGTGGTGCAGAAATTCGGCTTCACACGGTCAACCGTGTCCAGGGTTTATCGTGAATGGTTGAATGCGGGTGTCACCCTCCATAACAGACGAATGACCGGCCGTCCAGCCACCCTCGATGACCGTGACCGGCGTCATATTAGACGGATTTTCAATAGTGACAGAAGGGCAACAGTGCTACAAATCACGGCTCAATTCAATACAGGCCGTGATAGACACGTCTCCCAGTGGACAATCGCTAGGAACATGGGTTCGATGGGGATATGGGAGCCGGAGCCGCAAGTGGGTGCTTTTGTTAACCCAACGTTACATTTCCCCCACATCACCAGGTACTGGTTCCAGGAACATGCAGGAGAGGCGCAACGACTGATATGCCTCCCAGTAGCCCTGATGTGAATCTCATCGAGCATATCTGGGATGTCATGAAACGCAGGCTCCGTGCTATAGTTTCTGCACCCTCGAACAGGCCAGCATTGGCGGCCGCTCTGCAAACGATTTGGTATCACCTGCGTCCAGAGGACTACCAGGGACTTGTCGAATCACTTCCACGGCGTCTTACTTCAGACGCAGGGCCAGACGAGTCCCCTCTCGCTATGAGGTCAGTATCCCATGACATTTGCTAAGTCAGTGTAGACCACAAAAATAAGGCATCACCGATCAGCTTTTTTATAGTATCGGCTGAATTTATGTACTGCCTAGTCTGCATAACATTACGTAATTCGTGATCTTTTTAACCTTCTGGACAGTGAAATATGAATAATGTTTGATTACGAATATTTTGAGATAATGGGTTTATAGATGGATTATATTTTGAAAGCATTGGAATATAACATTATTGGCTCAAAAATATTAGGGTAACCGCAAAAAAAACTGGACTGAGAGTGCGCTGCCATTCGTGAACGTAGCTAGATGGGGTTAGTAGAGACCTTCTCGAAAGAACTGCCCAACGGCGTCCGTTTTGAATGTGACCGTTTGATCGTAGTGTCGTTTTTAACTTACTGTTATCGTGTTCCGCCAGCGAAATCATTATGGAAGATTTGAAAGAACAAAGGGTTTGTTTGAAATTGTGTTTCCTGCTAGAAAAATTGTCAACATTAACTTCCCAAATGCCAGAACAGGCTTTCAAGGAGAATGCTATGAGCCACGCACAAGGTTTTGAGCGGGTTGAAAACAGGATAGATTTGGACCCACGAAGGGAAGTAAACCCACCGAGAAAGATGACTCTGTCCAAAGTCGAACGCCGTGGTGATAGGCAACCGCTTCAACACTTCAGCAATTCGGCGATAAACACGCCTGTCATAATGCAGTCATGATGGCAGCCATGTTGAAGAGGTTGCCTATTGCCACGGCGTTCTTTAAAATCTGCCATAAAGACTTCGCAGGAAGAACACGAGAACATTAACAGAAAAGCAACACTATGATCAAACACTTACATACAAACTTACACCGTCTGGGCAGTTGATTCATGAAGGTCTCTATTAACCCCATCTAGCGGGAGAACTCTCTACTGTGACCACGCTTGGCAGCGCGCTCTCAATCCGGTTCCTTTTGGGTCCATCCTCGTATTGACCACTTCATGAAGTCGTTAACAAGAATTAGAAATATCACATCCAGCAATATCCATAATCAACAACTGAAGAACCTATGTAGATAATTTAATCCTTACTGTATGTATTCGGTAATATTCCACACTAATATATTTGCATTGCCTGTGGTTTACGATATATTCCGCAGGTTATCGTCAATTTACATGTAATTACGGTAAGTGGCAGGAAAGTATTAGACGACTTTTGCGACGCACCTGGAACAGAAAATGACTACGATTATCATTTAATTTCTATTTTTAAAAATCAAGTTGTATTTTCTTTTTAGCAGTTTGGATTTGATCCACGAACCTCTAGACTGAGACTAGGACGCTACCACTCACTACGCTACACATTCCCAGTATTAGCAATAGGTTAACAACTAGCTTAGTATAACTGCCTAACATATCTCGTCTTGGAATGAACGATTTCATTAGCGCTTTCTGACGTTTTTTTAAACTATTTGATACTAAATGTGTATTATTTTGTTCAGTACATTCCTAAATGTATATAAACTTACGATGTTACTGAAATATGGACTGGCCAATTAGCAATATAAAAGAAAACAAAAAATTATGGTGGTGGAGGTGATTGTTTTAGGGGTGAGGACAAAGTGTTATAAGCATACCCATACATTTAGGAGAAAGTAGGCTATATGTTCTTTTTATGAACATGTTATTTCATGTTGAATCACAAGCTTATTTACAACCAAATTTAATTGAGAATATGTTCGTGTTGACAGACGGGAAGTTAAGCAATCATTTAATTAAAATTGTGTATTGTAATTTATTCGGTTATGGACTTTATGAGATCCTGATGATGTAGCCCCGTGAACGTTGGTAAGCTTAAAGGGTATAAACGTATCATTTGAACCGATCAAAATATACTAAATTATTTGTTTCTTCGTAATATCTCTCTTTAGAAGTCTATTTGCACAAGAACATTTTGTGCACTAAGCGAAGGAAAGTGATAGAGTTTAAATGGCACACGGTAATGTGCTAAATATTTTACCGGCATTCAATATCTCTGAAAGTAATACTGTTATCACCCTGATATTTTGTACCGTGATAAAAGGCAGTACTAGAAGTTCACCAATGAGACAATCAAAAACCTGTTAACTACAAAACGAACATGGTGGCCAAGTGAATTTGAAGTATTCAAATGAACTTTGCTCGTAATTTCACCATCCTAACGCAATGAATCTTGGTACAGCAAATGTTTATAAACATGCAATGCATTGCCATCTAAGTTTGTTCAATTGTTTATATAAACTCAAGATGGTGGCTATGCAAAATATTTCACTGGCATTCTATATTTTCTTTTTCTTCTTCCTAGCGTTGTCCCGCTGGTGCAGGGTTCGCTTTTTTGTTAATTGACCTCCATTTTGTCCGGTTTCGTGCGTCAGCTGGATTTAGGCCGGTAATTTTTAAGTCACCATTTATTGTGTCTTGCCAACGCTGCTTCGGTCGTCCTCTGGGGCGTAGGCCTTCAACCTCAAAATGAAGGACAGAGTTATTAACAGTATCAGGCGCTGCACGCAAGCCATGGCCATACCATCGGAGCCGTTTCTCTCTCATTTTGTCCACAATTGAGGCGACACCCATTTGCTCCCGAATTGTGTCGTTTCTGACATGGTCAATAAGGGAGATGCCCGTTGTCCAACGGAGCATTCTCATTTTCATGGCGTGCAGGCGACGTTCTGAAATTTTGTCGGATGGTCGACATTCAACTCCATACAGTGCAACTGGCCGTACCACTGTCCGATATATCTTCGATTTGAGACGAAGTGGAATTTTCTTGTCGCAAAGCACACCCGTGACCTCCTTCCACCGCAACCAGGTTGCGTTTACCCTGGCTCTTACTTCATCATTGAATTTGCCATCACTCTGAAGACGAGATCCAAGGTACCTGAAGCATTCTGTCTTGACTAGATTTTGTCCAGCGACTTGAATGGTACCGTCGCTTCGGTTTAGCTCCAGTTACTCTGTCTCTTTCACATTCAGACATAGGCCATACTGGGAGAGGCGGTTATTCCAGTCTTCAACTTGACATTGGAGTCTTTCTCGGGTGTCATCATTCTATATCTCCGAAAAAATTACTGATATCACCCTGAAATTTTGTACGGTGATAAAGGGTAGCCTACTATTAGACGTTTAGTTATGAGATTTTCAAAAACCTATAAAATACAAAACGAATATTGCGACCAAGCAAAAGTGAACCATTTTAATAGACTTTCCTCGCGATTCAACCATCGGAACGCACTGACATATGGTATAGCAAATGTGTATACACATCGTAATGCACTTGTATCTAATGTAGTTTAATTGTTCACATAACCTCAAGTAGGCGGCAGTGCGTAATTTTTTAATTAAGTTTTTAATTCTGGTGTGTTACTCATGCGATCGAAGTGAACGTTTGTATAATGAACCTCCGCGAAAATCGTAATATAATAGTACATACAGTAACTCTATGGCCTACATATATAAAAGTCGAACATGGCAAACATCAGAGTTATTTAGACGGTTCTCAATATCAATTAATCTATGAAAGTAATCAAACTGAACTTTTGTGAGTCGAGAGAGACTATGAACATAAGTTCACCTATGGGGCTATCAATAACCTGGTGTTCACAAATCTAACATGGCGGCGACGCGAAGTACATGTATACATATTTAAATGGACGTTTCTCTTGATTTAACCATCGGAGCTCAGGAAAACTTGGTACGGTAAATGCTTATTCAAATTTTATTTCACTGGCATCTAATATATTTCAATTGCTTCCATATCCACAAGATGGCAGGTGCACGAGATTTTAAAATCTTTGTTTTTTATTCCTTGTGTCCTAATTATGCGATTGAAGTTTGAATACTACGCCTATACAATCGTGTAATAGTTCATAACTGTATGGCCTACGTATATAAAATCCAACATGGCGACTAACCGAAATATTTGGACGGATCTCAATGTCTACGAATCTAAAAAAGCAATCAAACTGGCATTTTGTATGTTGATAGTGTGCCCAATCGGCCACGGCAGACTGGCATCGAACTCAGGTCTTATCAGAGAAGACCAGGCACATGATTCTGCCTAGAGTCGAACCATTGATCTCTGAGGGGGAACAGTTACAGGGAACCCGAAGAGCAATGAGATGTATAATGACATATGCTAATATAGCATGATTTCACGGCCAGAATGTGAATATCATAGCTGTTTAAGGGAATAATAGTCAGAAATTGCAGTCATATGTACGTTTTCAAAGTATAGAATCATGAAAGCAGGCCAGCGTGACATTTTACTAATTGCAGCTAGCGAGTGGGAGGAGATTCAGGGTGCCAGTGGAACTTTTTTCCGTCTGGACCGAGGAGACAGCTCGAAATTAATGACCCTGGGAGTCCCCAATGGACAATGCTTGAGACTGTAGTGGGGATGATTGCCCACGGAAATTAATTGATTGCAGCCAATTGGAGCATCGAAGTGGAGTGAAATGTACACCCAGGTGAATATATTTTAGGAGAGATAATTTAGGAGTGGTCCTACACCTAAATTAAAGCCTATATCTCTAAATGAGCGTGTTAACACCGAGCCTACGCTCGAGAGGAGTGATTTGGTGACCTGCCAGAGGGGAATCACCATGGTGGCGTCATGACGCGATGGAATAAGGCAAATAATTGTAATTAATTGGCCGAAGCGATCGCTTGCACGCAAGTGATTATGGGACCTCCAAACCTAGATGAACAAGGTGTGTACGTCATTTTGAATGGAAATACATTATTTCAAGAAGGGAGTCGCTCTCGTGTGTCCTGTGGACTACATTTTACGAGAAACCTTTATATAGGAGAAGCAGCACAGACCAAGCCAGTTGTCTTTTAGCTCGTCTTTAGTTATAATTCGTTCGTCTTGAGTTCATCGTCAGTTCATCTGCAGTCTACACGTAAACTAAACGCTGCCAATAAGTGCGCGAAATGTTAGGATATATTTGAAGAACATTGGAAGCATCATACAGCTTCTAAATATAAATCATGAATCGCATAAGATTTAATCTACAGAAGATATTTATCCATTATTATACGCAAGTGTAGTTTGCTACAGAGTAGCAATAATTTAGGATGGTTTTGAACACTGAATACCAGGAGGTATTGTCATACTTATAAATGACGCAGTATCGTCAAGATCATTGCAGTTATGGGAGCCGAGAGGCATCACAAGTAATCATGAGGTGAAATAAACAGTATTGGAGGGAACGAGAATCGAACACACGGAGACGCAGATAGACTTTCACGGAGACCAGCGGTTGTCATAGTCATCGCATCTTTGGGGTCAGGCGTTAGGAGGAGTCCGATTAAGGATCAACCTGTGAAATAGTGAAAAAGTGTATATAAATCTTATTATAGTTTTTTCAAAAGTGTTTATGTGTATTGTGATTAATATGCATTGTGTAAAAGTGAGAAAAGCCACTGATAAGAGTATGATTATCATGTGGGAAATATGTGAAATCAAGTGTCGTGTGAGATATAGCATGATGGCTTAAATCAAGCGTCATGGTAGGCCCGGAGCTGGCGTGCTGGTATAATCCAGCGAAAATGAAAAAGTGAGTACCAATTTACAATGTTATTCTAACTAAATAGTTCACCATACAACGATGCATCACTTTGAGACTAAGATGTAACAGTCACTTATTGTACGAGATTTCACCACTCGTATTTGGTAGAATATGGCTTGTAAGGTGATTTGTTTATGGCCAGTCAGGCTAAAATTGTGATGAATGTAACGGTAACTTTAAATGATAATAATAATAATAATATCTGGGGTCGCTAACAGTGAAGTAAAGTAATAGGCTTTTCAGGCCTAAAGAATGTTCAAAGTGTGTCATGTCTAATATAAAGATACTGTATTTTGGCAAACAGTAGGAAAGTAACGTGAAATATAGCGAGATACGAGAGTTTTTCAGTGTCAATGAAGTGTTGAATGAATATTTGATATGGTCAATTCTTAGGATTGTTTTTGAGAACCATTAAAGTAATGTAAGCCAGTAAATTTTATATTTTGTTTTAGGAGCTATTTAAAGCTTTGGCTTAAGTGTAATTGCAGAGAGGACGCGGGTACCTCAATAATTGAGTCATCTATGAGAAGTATTGTTTGAGCCGCATTGAGCGAGCAATGTAACGTAGAATCCATTGATTTACGTAAATAAAGTTGCGGGGACCAAGCTAGCATAGCTTGCACGTTAGGTGAAAAGTTGGCTAATCTACGAGTTAGTACCGCCGTGGAGCGTACTTATATTATTCGCAGCGAATTGGACAGAGCCTGTCTGTATCCATCGCTTGCAGGAATAATTGCCACAAGGGATGTTCTTCGAGACCCCGTGAGCACATGTATTGGTTGATCTGCCCTGAGAGGTAAGAATCAAAGTTCGTCGTTTAGGAAACGCAGATTTCCTTATATTATAGAGACAGCTGCTGGCGAGAATCTTGTATTCTCATTATGATGCGCGTCCAAAGCCACTAGTATTCACCATAGAACGGCAAGGCTATTACAGAATCCATCCCCAGCCATGAATGTTAATTAAGGAGCCGAGTTGAGCCCAATACACAATAATTATAGGTGTTAAATAATCAGAATGACTCAATTACTGGAGACAATACTCTGGGTCACTCCACTGTACTGCAATCGTAAACAAAGATGACCTTGCTAGCAGATGAGAGGGGTATGGAAGTAGCCCACTGAGACAGCGGCCATCTTGCGCGGCCAGCTGGAACTAATTTTATTGCCTGCTAGGGGGAGGGGAGGTCGGTCGGCCGGATCCCTCTAAATTAGAGTCATAGTGGGACACTGAAGAATCTCGATATTTCGAAATGTAATTAAGATATGATTGCTATGATGATGCCAATTGAGTTATATGATGTGTTTCAACACACATATATTGTCGGATCATTGAAATCGGATAATATTTGGCCCAGTTATTCTCTGAGGAGGAACACTGAGCCAAAATAATGTAGACATCTTTTTAAGGTGCATTTTTGCCAGTTCACGCTAATTTATGCAGACGGGTAGATGATTTCTAAGAACATGACACGTTTGTAACGATAATAATTTCGACCAGACCCAGAAAATCGTTGTATGGTGAAACTATAAACATTTTTGTCCATGTGTATTTTGGAAGGGAAACGTACCACTTTTTAAGCGTTTCATATTGATGGGAAGGAGGAAGACGATTCACACGACACAACAACATTTGTTAATTAAGGCATAGAATAATGAATTTATGCTAATGAAAGTAAATGCCCATAAGAAACGGATTAATGTTTTATTATTACAGAATTAATGTAATTTTAATGTGATATGTGACTTTTGTGTTGTGATACTCCTGTTACGTAAAATTGTGTCACATAAAGAACACTATGGAGACTCGTAGAGGTCTGAAAGTATCAATGATAGGATGCTAGAAATAGATTTGAGTGCAGTGTAGCACTAATTAAGAAGAGACTCACAAAATAACCCTGATTTGCATTGTGGGAAATTAAATGTAAATTGTCCTATGTTTGTATTTTGTTGTATAGCCATGACTTTAGATCAGTAAATGTTTTATTTAGGAATATGTTGTTTCTTTCATGTAGAGTAGTTACCTGGTAGACTCAAATCCTGAGCATGTGGTCGTATGGTGGGCAGGAACGTCCCATACCTCGAAAGACCGTGAGTTAGCTGGGATACGAACACATGTTCCACATGATGACAGTTGGGTACAATAGTGGTAATTAACATGCGTATGATATATGCAAATAGGTTGTATAGTTAATCACGTAACTGCTTTTTCAAGTTTGGTTCGATAGATACTTGAGATGAACAGTATCAATATATACGAAGTACGTCCGGAAAGTAAGTTCCGTTTTGGTAATAACATTAAATTTTGTACAGATACAGAAAAATTATTTATTGCACATAATTCTACAACCCTTAAACTAGTTTTCCACATAACTGCCGAAATGTTGCAGGCATTTGTCGTAGCGTGGCACGAGCTTTTGTATACCTTCTTCATAGACGTGTGCCGCCTGTGTCTTCAACTAGTTGTACGTTCCGCTGCAGTGCAGTTCCGCATATGCGCGGTAGAACCTCTGTATCAAGGAGAAGAAACGTGCGCCATTTGGAGAGTGCTGTCAGCCACGTACGCGTTGTTGTACATGTTTATTCGTACAATGTCGATGTTGATTGAAAATCCCGCCGCTTGTGAAATCAGATCTGTGATTCGTTTTCTGAATGCTAGGAAAGTGAAACCAATTGAAATTTATCGGCAAATTTGCGAAGTGTACGGACAAAATGGGACGAGTGATTCAATGGTGAGAAGATGGGTCCGACAGTTCAATGAAGGACGTAGTGAAGTGCACGATGAAGAACAAAGTGGGCGTCCATCTTTGGTTACAGAAGAACTGGTTCACGCGATTGATGACAAGATCCAGGAAAACCGCAGGTTTACAATTAGTGCTCTCGCATTGGAATTTCCCCTAATCTCACGATCACTAATTCATGAAATTGTTACAGAAAAACTGAACTTTCGTAAACTTTGCCGACGTTGGGTACCAAAGATTCTTACGGAGCAACACAAAACAAAACGGAGGGGTAGTGCACTTCAGTTTTTGACCCGTTACAATGAAGGCGGCGAAGAATTTCTGACACAGATAGTCACAGGAGATGAAACTTGTGTTTCTTACGACACCCCTGAAAGTAAGCGGCAATCAATGGTATGGAGGCACACTTCATCCCCAGCAAAGGTTAAGCCGAAACAAATCTTGACACCTGGGAAAATGATGTGCACAGTGTTCTGGGACTGGAAAGGCATCTTACTCATTGATTTCTTACCGCGTGGTCAAACAATCAACGCAGATGGTTACTGCGAGACACTTAGGAAATTGCGCCACGCAATACAGAATACGCGCCGAGGGTTGCTGTCAAAAGGTGTTGTTTTTCTTCACGACAACGCACGACCACACACTGCAAATGTGACGAAAAAAATCCTACAGGGATTTGGCTGGGACGTGTTTGACGACCCTCCGTACAGCCCTGACATCGCTCCTAGCGACTTTCATCTGTTCACACATCTCAAGTCTTTCCTTGGCGGTCAACACTTCAACAATGACGACGAGCTGTAAGAAGATGTTTCCAATTGGTTGAAGACACAGGCGGCAAACTTCTATGAAGAAGGTATCCAAAAACTTGTGCCACGCTATGACAAATGCCTGAAAAAGTTCGGCAGTTATGTGGAAAAGTAGTTTAAGAGGTGTAGAATGTTGTGCAATAAATAATTTTTCTGTATCTGTACACAATTTAATTTTATTACCGAACCGAACTTACTTTCTGGACGTGCCTCGTATATACGGTATGATTGTAATGGTAGGCTCGTAAGATAAAAATCTGGCTATGAATTCAAGGTATCAGGACCAATTGGACGGTGAATATAGTGATTTTGAAGACAGCATTGAGGAGATCGACGGTTAATCATCAAGTAACAATGGAATAGATGGAAATGAGAGCCGTGGTGATGCACATACATTTATAGGTACGCCTGATTTCCACGGTGTAAATTCCATGGTTTCCCAGAACTGATTTGGAGTTTGAATGGGTTTGTTCTTTTTAAATGTCTTTCTAGATACTAAAGAAAATAAATATAATGAGCATGCCTTAGAAAAATTTCTTTAAAAATTTGATCACTCAATGAATATTACAGGATACGTCAGTGATACTGGAAGGTTTAACAATGTAGAAACAAACTTAAGAAATATTTAGTTATTCTAATAATTTGGTCACATCTGTACACTTTATTCTTGAATTTGAAGAACGTTTCTCCCCTTAAAAACCTACGTTTACTTCAATTTTATTCGACAAATTAAATAACAAATTTCTCTTCCTGGAAAGCTTTCTTTATCTTTTAAGCTCATACAGTATTTATGTCCAAACTCCACCCCTCCAGTTAGCGTCACTTTTATTTATAGAAGTAAAAAACTCAAAACTTCTGAAGGGCACTGTCAACCAGTTAAACGCGCTTTACCTTCCTCATGAGATATTTTGCGTTAGTGATTCAATTAGAAATTATACAACTTACCAATGAAAGGCTATGAGTTTTATCCTACCAATAACTTTTAATATGGTAGTATAACAAAACATCAAATTTCAATGTTTTATGTTAGCCATCTTCGACTCGAGTGTTCGACTTTATTATTTCCATTCAGGAAGCAAAATTGATATCTGCATCGTTTCGTCAGTTTTATAACCAGAGGAAATATTGACGGAACTTTGGACTAAAGTGTAACTTTTTACTAACGAATGTAATCATAGCAGCCTACTTGAACGAGGAGTGGTATTTACTGCCTTTTATAATGGCGAAGTTCCATCGTTAAGAAAGTAGAATTGGTCAGTGGTGAAATGGGAACTTGGAACTCCCACTGCCGTATGCCATTTAAACTCTTTCACTTTCCTTCGCTTAGTGCGCAAGACGTTCTTGTGCAAATAGACTTCTAAGCGAGATATTACGAAGAAATAAATGATACATTTATACACTTTAAGCACACCAAAGTACACGGGGATACATCATCTGGATCTCAAAAAGTCCATAACGAAATAAATTACAACAATACAAAATTTGATTTGAAGGAATGCCCAACTTCCCGTTTGTCAACACGAATATATTCTCTATTATATTTGGTTGTAAATATGTTTGTGATTCAACGTGAAACAAGATGTTCAGCACAGAACATACAGCCTACTTTCTCCTAAATGTATGGGTATACGTATAACTCTTTGTCCTCACCCCTAAAACAATCACCTCCACCACCATGTTTTCTTGTTGTCTTTTATATTGATAATTAGCCAGTAAAAAGTGTTTAAATCAATATTATATACTTTATGATGATTGAACAACAAAACTACTAACTTATTGTAATGCATTCACGTCCGTTAATCCCGATATTAAGCCTCCAAACTTATGAATCCTTCGTTTCAGGTATCTTCCCCTTTAAAAATCCGCCGTGATCACAGTAGGTTGGTGCTGCAACCTAGCAGTGAATCAATAAAATTTATCTTGTACGCCTCTGAGTGTAGGATGGGCAGGCAGTTTAAAGAAACCTGGAGGGAGGCGATCCAGCTGGCAGTGCTTAAAGGTAATCGGAGAGCGGCCATGGCTAAAAGTTGAACAAATACAAAATTGCAATACTGCAGGATGCCAGGGATTCACAAAGAGGAATGTGTGGAACAATTACCCACGTAGCTCGCAAGAGGACAGCACCGTACAGAGGCATTGAGAAGGCTGTGGTTGATGACAACGTGTATCTTGTTCTTCTATTCCCCTTTTCAGCCTACTGTCGATATTTGAAAAACATGAAAGTAGACTTATCAGAGCTACACAGGGCCAAAAATTGTTAGTCTCTCTGAATGTGAGTGGGTGTGTATGTGTGTGAGGGATTTCCTGTGTCTGCCCTTCCCGACCCCCCTCGCTATCAATTCAAACACGGTGATACCAGAATGATCGAAGTTTGGTACAAAGGTAGCACTAACAAAGAGCACCTCTGTTTAATTTTTTGTATCGCCGCCATCTTGACGGAAACGAATGGCGGCAACCCAAATGTTCAAAGCTTAAATCAAATTACGACTAACCTAATCATCTGATATTGGAAATATCTGTTCCCGTAGGAAACAGGATGTAAAATTGTCCGATTGAGCTATGTACATTAACAAATTCACAAAGAAATTTGATACAATGGTCCGGCTAGCTCAAAACAGTTGCCAGCGTTTCGCCCCAGTGTACCAATGGGCTCTTCAGTTGGTTATGGTACACCTCACCAAGACGCATGGCTAGTACATACTGTGAAGGCCGCTGCAAGGCACAAATGTTGCCACGAGCAGCGCCAATGTACTATGGAAGTCAAAACTTCCTTTCAAAAATAATGTTAGCTTACCTAGCTAATCCATATTGGAAATATCTGTTCCCGTAGGAAACAGGATGTAAAATTGTCCGATTGAGCTATGTACATTAACAAATTCACAAATAAATTTGATACAATGGTACCATAACCAACTGAAGAGCCCATTGGTACACTGGGGCGAAACGCTGGCAACTGTTTTGAGCTAGCCGGACCATTGTATCAAATTTCTTTGTGAATTTGTTAATGTACATAGCTCAATCGGACAATTTTACATCCTGTTTCCTACGGGAACAGATATTTCCAATATGGATTAGCTAGGTAAGCTAACATTATTTTTGAAAGGAAGTTTTGACTTCCATAGTACATTGGCGCTGCTCGTGGCAACATTTGTGCCTTGCAGCGGCCTTCACAGTATGTACTAGCCATGCGTCTTGGTGAGGTGTACCATAACCAACTGAAGAGCCCATTGGTACACTGGGGCGAAACGCTTGCAACTGTTTTGAGCTAGCCGGACCATTGTATCAAATTTCTTTGTGAATTTGTTAATAATCATCTGATCTCTACCAAATTCTGCAACAACACACCTTCATGTGGAAACCATCTACTGACTCCATCTACTGACTAAGCTATGAGGTCATCATCCCAATAGTTCGCAGAAGGCGGCCGTGCATGTGTGCAAATCGATCCATACTATCAATTCAAACACAACGAAACCATATCGAACTACCTTCGGTACAGAGGTAGCACTTGCAAGGGACAACTTAGTGTCATGTTGTATATTGTCGCCATCATAACAAAAAAGAAATGACGCACACACAAATGTTCTGAGCAAAAATCAAATTACGACTAACCTACTCATTCGATCTGTACCAAATTTTGCAACAATATACCTTAATGTGAAAAGCGTCGTTTGTTTAAACTACAAGGTACTCAGCCAAATATTTTCAAGATGGCAGATGTATGAATCAAGCAAGTATTATAGCCATACCTTAACTTATGTTTCAACAAGGCCTGGCCTTACCAAAGACGATCATCGTACATAGGAAGGTTTAAACTGCTCTCAGGGAGGTGTCCGGTAGGATATTAGCTATTTGAAATATAAATATGTAACTGTAGCAGTGACTATCAGTTCAGGGTGAGAGTGCCATATCGTGCTGGGCCGTGCCGTCCCGTTGGGTCAGAATGGAGGCTATTGTTTGCTCACCAGTCCATATTTGAGTAACTTCGTAAGTTAATACCCTTTTAAAATGTACTCAACAAAATAATACATATTTAGTATCGAATAGTTAAAGAAAACGGCAGAAAACACTAGTGAAATCTTTCATTCCAAGACAAAATATGTTAGGCTGTTATACAAAACTAGTTGTTAACCTAGTTCTAATATTAGGCATGTGTAGCGTAGTGGTAGCGTCCTAGTTTTAGTCTAGAGGTTCGTGGATCAAATCTAACCTGCTTAAAAAAACTTGGTTTTTTTTTGGTATTTGTTCATTTATAACTACACACTCGTTATAATGTTAAGCATATATAGTGTGTATTTGCAATCAAAAATATTATATATATATGTACTTAAAACACCACATATTTCAACACTCAACTACAGAGATTAATTTTTTTTGAACTGCGGTAGATTCTATTGTTATTGTTTTTGTTGTTGATTCCTTAGTGTCTTTGCGGCATCATGGTCTTGTAGCCCTGTGTACTTGGGTGCGTGTTGAAGTTGTCTGATAACCTGTGTCACTGTGATGCCTGTAGGCCTACTAGTGTGTCTACTTCTATACGAGAAAGCATATGGGTAGGAAGCTGTTGTTGTTGTTGTTGTTGTTTCATTTGAGATGCATGGACATCATGGTGTACTTGGGAGAGTGTTGAATTTTGTCTGATAACGTGTGTTATTGTGATGGCTGTATTAGTGTGTGTATATATAATTCAGGTGAGGATTCAGTCGATCAACGTATACTATCCGTATAGCGCGTAGTATTTCAAAAAGCTTCTACAACCAACATTCAATTATACTCCTTGAAAAGGACAAAGAGTTATACCTATACCCATGCAGTTAGGAGAAAGTAGGCTATATGTTCTTTTCTAAAAATCTTGTTTTTAAAAGCGACTTAAATTCAAAACTAATGATGATCAAATTTTTATGTGACAATATATTTTAAGTATTCTTCTATTATTTCAGGCTAAATTGTGGTAATAAAAGACCTATATCACATGTAAGTATTGTTGTGATAGTAGAGCAACCGGTAAAATAAAACGTTAAAAGACATTAAGCCAGTTTAAAATAAGTTTGTCAATACTGAGATGGACCCTGCAATGCCTTTTTGGGAGAATATATTGTTAGCATGTGCAAACAATGAACAAGTAGATGACTCTTCGTCTGAAATCCACACTGTATTGCATTCATGTAAAATACATCAATGGAAATTATTAAGAATCGTAGTTTATTATGACAGACAACATTTTACCTTGCGGAAACTATCTTTAAATGGTTTTCTTTACTCCCAATATGACTTAATGCTCAACACGTAGTCCTGTTACTACATGATTTGTATCAGTCCCTGATGACAAAGGGATTTAGTCTATTGTTATTATTAATTTATTAGCGGCTTCGGTGGCGTAGTCGGTAGCATGCTCAATTGTTATGCCCAAGATCGCGGGTTCAAACCCGGACAAAGTCGTCGGATTTTTTAAGAGCGTTAAAATCCTTCAGTATGCCTTCCTTGGGAGGGGAAGTAAAGCTGGCGAGTCCAAGTCATAGATTAATAGCATCAAAAAGAACCTACCACTATAATTCGTAGTATGTAGCTAAATTCCTAGGTTATTAGGCTAGAAACGCTCTATCAAGTTCCAACGTTTGCCGTTGGGTGTCAGTGACGTCTGGTAGTCAAATTTGGAACTACAGTACTTGAAATTGGATTTACTCAGTTTCATTGATCTTCATGCATTTCATCTCATCCACATGCGACGGCACTTGTAGCTCACCCCATGGGTGTCCACATAGAAGCAGCTACTAACTCTGGCGAGCCACGCATGTCTTTGGACACTTCCGGCACTAAAAGCCATACGCTAAATAAATAATAATTAATATCTGTATATACATTTTACATATATACTTTAGCGTGCTGGCAACTTGTTCGCAGTAGACGTAGTGTCACTAAATGGTATTTCATTCTATTTATTTGAGGTCATATTTTAATCTGGGGTGATGTGAAACTGTGTTTCACGATATTCTGAAGCTAGGATTAATTCTGGGTTGTATAATACATTGTATATTAATTTGTACAAACATTTTAACTTGAAACCACGTTTATTTTTAAGTTTTACATACCTTCCTCTATTTTTCTACATAGTTGCCTTGTTTATTTAGGCACTTGTCATACTTACAGCTAAGTTCTGAAATCCCTCAGCATAAAAGTTTGCCGCCTGCTCTGACAACCAAGAATGCACGGCTGTTTTCACTTCTTCATTGTCGGCGACACTTGAGGAAAATCCATTGATAGAGTGGTTATTGTGAATCATCGGTCGTCGTGAATTTTCGTGTCAATTGCAGTCACCAAGTCATCTGAACATTTTCACGGCCACTTTTGAACTCGCGTACCCATTTTCGCACTTGACCTTCCGTCACTGCATTACCACCATACACCTCACAAAGCTGACGAAGAATGTCTGCAGCCGCCATGTTTCTTGCACTCAAAAAACGTATCACAGATCGTACCTCACACGCGGCGGGCGAATCAATAATCTTGAACATTGTAATGATGCACAGTTCAGCGCACAGGTTAGCTGCACAGGCGCAACTGACGCCTGCTTGTTCGCAAAGGATGCCGGGAGGTAGCGCGCACGCTTGTTGTGGCGTGCGCACAATGTACGATCTTAATAAAAACGACCCTTACTTAAAAAAAAAACAGCCTTCGTTTTGTGCCAGGCAGGATTTGACTTGAGCAAGAGTGTTATTCATGGATGGGAGATTTAGAGCTCGAGTTTTTTTTTTTTGACAAATGGGCATGAGCCATGACTCATCGCTATAGCGATATGACAACGCCTGTCTTAAACTGGGTACTGCGAACGTGGCTCTCTGCCCTATTTACGATGGCATTTAACCTCCAAAATGTCTTAACTGCATAACATGTGGTCCTGTTACTCCTACTTATATTGGTCAGGGTCTTCTGTAATTCAGTGCCAATGTAGACAATAGCGTAGTAAATCCTCTAATAATAATCGTTTATCTGAAAATACGAAAAACGTGATCTCTAGAGTTTGCCACTTCATGGATTTAAGGGGGCGTGGTGGCTCAGCGGTCTAGCTATATGCCTCTCACCAAGGCGGTCCGGGTTCGATTCCCGGTCAATGCATGTGAGATTTTCGAAGTGAAATGCCATGTCCTGTGGTTCGGATTCCACGTAAAAAGGAGGTCCCGTGGCTTATAATCACAAGATTCACGGTCACGTAAAACTACAATCTTCCCTCCTTCCTTCCTTCCTTCATGGATTTAAAATCCTTTGGCAAAAAAAAAAATCAATTGTGGCTTGCATTTTGTGACATATACTAGTAAACGTAGGCCTATTGTGGAGGCATGCGGGAGTATTCTTAGTAATAATATCGTGTGTTCAACTTACTCTGACTCTAAAATCTTGCCTTATTTTGCAGTAGGCTGGCTCAGGCAAGGAAAGCATGTCTACAGAAAAGGGATCTGTTGACATCAAATAGAGATTGAGGTAACTTGTTAGGAAGTCAATTTTTAAAAGTCTTTCCGTGGAGCTTAATGTTCTATGGAAGTGAAACTTGCATTTTGGTGCAGAAAAATGAGAGGAAAATTGAAGAAATTGTAATGTGGTGTTTCAGGAGAATGATGAAGATCAATGTAACAAATGAAGAGGCACTAAGGCAAGTGGGAGAAGAGAGAGAGGTTTTTAAGACACATACTAAGACAATAATAATGTTACTGGTTTTACGTCCCTTTTAACTACACTGGCTTTTTAGAGACGCCGGGGGGCCGGAATTTTGCCCCGAAGGGGATCTTTAACGTGCCAGTAAATGTACTGACACGGCTCCCTCAAATGCCAGCTGACTGCGCCAGGTTTCGAACCTGCAACCTTGGGCTCAGCAAGCGAGAACGTTACCCCTGAGCCACGCAGCCAGACATACTAAGACACCCACGAATATTAAACAAAGTTATGGACGGAAAGGTCGAGGGTAAGAACAGTATGGGAATACCAAGGTTAGAATATGTCAAACATATTGCCTTGGTTGTAAGGTGTGGTAGCTAGAGTATGTAGAGATGAAACGATTAGTTCAGGACAGGGAGGCATGGAGGGCTACATAAAACCAGTCGAAAGATTGAAGACTCAATTAACTAATAAATAGAGCTGGATCTTTATTGTAGCCGAAGGCTTACTCTGTAGTTCAAACTTGAGAGTATGTCTCGTAATTACTAAATGTAATTACAAGTTATTGTAAGCTTGGAGTATGAAATAATCATCATTATCATCGTCAACATCATTACCATCGTATTCATCATGATTGTCAATACTGTGGTGATCAGTGTTGGTCGTGTAATCCTCTGAAACTGAAATTAATGTCTAGTCTTTATCGTGTCCGGGCAGCTGGTTGAGGGTTTAGCAGGCAACACCGTGCTCCCGCACAAATCAATTGCACTCCTGCTTATACAATGAAGGTGTGCGGTTTGCTTCCTATGAAGAGAAGATTAAAAGATTGCTTTCGTCAAAGGAGGCAGATCATGTTCAGCATTTCGCATCATCATTCCGTCTATTAGTTTACCTGATCAATTTTTACAAATTCACAAGATCCCTCCCTATATTATTCTGCTAAGATCCCATTCCAGTTTTGTACCGAAAATAAGGTCCCATTAACACCAACCTACACATATGGGGTACCTACAGGTAAAGCATAACCCAATGCGTAAGCAAAACGCACTCACTTACTCTTTAAATGCCTCACAATTAAATAAATACCTTAAAACATGTATAATTACAATGAAATAATGAAAGAATGCAACACGGTAACCATGGTAACAGAATCTCACGGGTCCATCTATTTCTGTAAGACGCAATGCAATTCCAATTATTACATTACTGTGAAAGTTTCCAGACGGTTATAAGGTTATCACTGAACCAAATTAAGATGTAAAATTCATCAATACATACAGTATAATGCGCTTAAGGGGGTCAAGGGGCACTCTAGAATTTTTTCACGCAATTTTCACGTGTGAGTGTGGTACGAAATGTCCTTTCACCTGACTATAAAGGGCCTCCGAAAACCACATTTAAAGGCCCTTAAATTAACAGTGTCTGTGATATTCCCAGAAAACTAACTTCGCTCTGATATACCTATGAAGGAATGACAAACCCCTAACCACTGCACCAGTAGCTGAATTGATAAAGTCTGATTATTCATACCAAGGATAAATTAGTCATAGCATTCATGATTGAGATTTTACTAAGTGTACTCTTTACAACTAGAATATTCGCGGGCGAAGCCGTGACGGGTAATGCTAGTGATAATAATACCTACAAACGAGGGGACTGTACCGATGAAGCCTCTGAGCTTTTGCCCGAAGTTGTTGTTTCAGGGTGTGCAAGATTTCTTTTAGTGTGTTTCATCATTGAAGATCTCAAATGTCCTGCGCAATAGACGACTTTGTTACTACGATTCTCAACAACTACGAATCTACTGCAAAATCAAACTGAAATTTTGTATGTTAGAAGCTATTAACATAAGCTTCCTATGGCGGTTCCGATGGCGTAGTTGGTATCATGCTGAACTGCTGTGCCCAAGATAGCGGGTTCAAACCCGGCCGAAATCATTGGAATTTTAAGAGCGTAAAAATCCTTCAGTATGCCTTCCTTCGGAGGGGAAGTAAAGCCGGCGGTACCATGTCATAGATTTATGGCATGTTAAAGAACTTTCCACTAATTACACCTGAGATAAACTAAATTGTATAGGTTAAGAATGTAAACAACGCTCTTAGATCCCTACGTTTGTTGCCAAGAGCCAACAGCGGTGACGTCTAGTAGCTAAGTTCTGAACTACGCCTATTAGTCGTTGACGGTGGCAGCAAAAGTAGGAACTACACACATCAAAAAAAGTTTTGCATCACCTCGGTTCCCAGATCTCCGGCATATAGACGTTGACTGTGTATATTGTATCCAAGATACAGTCCCTTTGACTGTTCATAGATGTCACTAAAACTGCTCAAAGATGTAAACAACCATGCATGAGCAGGGCCTATTAGACGGAGGGGGTACGACAGCCGATCAGTTCCAGTCATTCCACCAGGACGAAGGTACGCTGCTCATGTTGTCTGTAGTTCTACCATGCCTAGAAGGTCAATACCGCAGTTCGATCGCGTCCGCATTGTTACTTTGTGTCAAGAAGGGCTCTCAACAAGGGAAGTTTCCAGGCGTCTCAGAGTGAACCAAAGCGATGTTGTTCGGACATGGAGGAGGTACAGAGATACAGGAACTGTCGATGACAGGCCTCGCTCAGGCCGCCCAAGGGCTACTACTGTAGTGGATGACCGCTACTTACGGATTGCCGCTCGGAGGAACCCTGACAGCAATGCCACCATGTTGAATAATGCGTTTCGTTCAGCCACAGGACGTCGTGTTTCAACTCAAACTGTGCGCAATAGGCTGCATGATGCGCAACTTCACTCCCGACGTCCATGGCGAGGTCCAGCTTTGCAACCCCGACACCATGCAGCGCGGTACAGATGGGCCCAACAACATGCTGAATGGACCCCACGGAATTGGCATCACGTTCTCTTCACCGATGAGTGTCGCATATGCCTTCAACCAGACAATCGTCGGAGACGTGTTTGGAGGCACCCTGGTCAGGCTGAACGTCTTAGACACACTGTCCAGCGAGTGCAGCAAGGTGGTGGTTCCCTGATGTTTTGGGGTGGCATTATGTGGGGCCGACGTACGCCACTGGTGGTCATGGAAGGCTCCGAAACGGCTTTACGATACCTGAATGACATCCTCCGACCCATAGTGCAACCATATCGGCAGAATATTGGAGAGGCATTTGTCTTCATGGACGACAATTCTCGACCTCATCGTGCACATCTTGTGAATGCGTTCCTTCAAGATAACGACATCGCTCGACTACAGTGGCCAGCATGTTCGCCAGACATGAACCCTATCGAACATGCCTGGGATATGTTGAAAAGGGCTGTTTATGGACGTCTTGACTCACCAACCACTCTGAGAGATTTACGCCGAATTGTCGTTGAGGAGTGGGACAATTTGGACCAACAGTGTCTTGATGAACTTGTGGATAGTATGCCACGACGAATACAGGCATGCATCAATGCAAGAGGACGTGCTACTGGGTATTAGAGGTAGTGGTGTGTACTGCAATCTGGACCACAAATGCTGAATGTCTAGCTGTATGATGGTACAACATGCAATGTGTGGGTCTCATGAGCAATAAAACGAGCTGAAATGTTGTTTGTGTTGATCTCTATTCCCTTTGTATTTAAAGGTTCCGGAACTCTTGGAACCGAGGTGATGCAAAACTTTTTTTGATGTGTGTATTTGATAAATTCCAAGTTGCAGTCCTTACTTGAATTTAAAAACAGATACACACACTAATACAGCCATCACAATTATTAACACCGGTTATCAGACAGATTCTACACACACCCAAAGTACACGGGGCTACATGACCGCGTTGTCACAGCCCCTAAACTAAGGAACCAACCAACCAAATGATCCTTCCTCAGACTAAACTTGTGTGAAACTAAATTTCTAGGTTAGATTTCGTTGGAACACTCTATCAAAATTCCAACGTTCACCACTAGGTATCATTGACTTCTGGTAGCAAAAGTTGGAACTACTTGAAATCGAACGGAACTTCTAGCTCATCCTATGGGTGTCCGCTAGAAGCAGCTACAGCCTCTCGCGAGCCGAACATGTCCTCGGACACTCCCGGCATAAAGGCCATACGATAAATAAATGAATACACATATGGTTCATTCAATAACCTGGTGAACACAAAACCAACATGGCAGCGACGGAAAATTTAAATAATTAAATGGATTTCTATCGCGTAATTTCATCCAAGCGCTGTGAAACTTGGCACGCTATATCTTCATACAAGCCTTAATGTACTGACGTCTAATTTAAGGGAAATTTACGAAAACTAATAAATAGCTGCTGTGTAATTTTGAAAATCCCATTTTAATTTGTCGTGTTCTAAGTAAGAGCAGTCCGATGTATAAAAATAGGCTATTTAGTACTTCACGGACCTGCTTGTTATTTTTCACCAACGGTTGTGGCTTAAACGTACAACAAATATTTAAAAAAGATGGTATATTGGCTTTCACGGCCGGTGAATTAAAACTCAGCAATTCTTCTAGGTTGGTGCCGTGTCTTGTGTGGGGTTTCGCCTAGGACACCAAGCTGGCTCGTCGGCGGGCTCTTGGTGTCCCCGCTCGGACCTCCACAGGAGTGACGAACTGCGCGCCACCTCCCTTTATATTAGGTGCAACTGCACCACTTGACTGCGAGAACTAAAAGCTCAAGCAGCCTTAACCTCCCTATGATGGCTTCCAAAAAGATGGTATATTGGCTTTCACGGCCGGTGAATTAAAACTCAGCAATTCTTCTAGGTTTGTGCCGTGTCTTGTGTGGGGTTTCACCTAGGACACCAAGCTGGCTCGTCGGCGGGCTCTTGGTGTCCCCGCCAGGACCCCCACAGGAGTGACGAACTGCCACCAAGAGCCCGCCGACGAGCCAGCTTGGTGTCCTAGGCGAAACCCCACACAAGACACGGCACAAACCTAGAAGAATTGCTGAGTTCAAATATTTTAAAATCAAAGAATCCACTTATTTTGGGAAAACATTCAATGAATCGTTAATATACTGCTACATAAATATTTCTCGGTTTGGAAAAGAAACACAGCACATTATTCCAATAATATACTTGTCCGAATGAACCTGGAATTTTGTGTACACTTGTAAGGGCAGTGGTCATGGTATCGTAGGCTTTCCTAAGAATAACACTAAATTTTTCGTGTTGGCCTATAAGTTTCAATGGAGTGGTGCTTTAGTTATCTTCCTATTTTGTCCTTAACACTCTTGTTGTAAGGTAGGCTGGGTTTATCAGTTGCTTGTGTTTGCTTTTCCTTCCCTGGGAGTTTGGTCTTCATTATAAATATTTCTTGGTTATTAGGTCTAATGCTTAATCAATTGAGTAGTTCAAGGTTCAAGAATCTTATATATTGGCAGTAGCAATGATTTTTCACCATTAACGAGCTTATATAGAATCACAAAAAGAAATAACAAAACAAGAGGTTTAGTAAAGAAAATATAGCCTACTTTCTCCTAAATGCATGGGTGTTGTTATAACTCTTTGTCCTTTCCAAGGAGTATAATTGAATATTGGTTGTAGTAGCTTGTTGAAATACAACGTGCTATACGGATATTAAACATGAATATGAGGTGCCCTTTGCTAATGCTACCTCTGCACCAAACGTCGTTCAATTCGGTTTCATCGTGTTTGAATTGATAGGGGGATTGGATTAGCACGCATACATGGCCACCATCTGCAAACTATTGGGCTGATGACCTTGTAGTTTAGTCCAACGACGCTTGCCATAAAAATATATGGTGTTGCAAAATTTGGTAGAGATCGGATGATTAGGTTAGTCGTAATTTGATTTAAGATTCGAACATTTGGGAGGCCGCCATTATGTTTCCGTCAAGATGGCGGCGATATAAAACATAACACTGAGGTGCCCTTTGCTAGTTCTACCTCTGTACCAAACTTCGTTCAATTCGGTTTCACCGTGTTTGAATTGATAGGGGGGACAGACATTCAGATTACACACACTCACACACACACACTCACACACACACAAACAGACACACAATTTTTGGCCCTGTGTTCATCTCATAAGTATACTTTCTTTTTTTTGCATAAATCGAAAGTAGGCTAAACAACACTAAATCGGGAACGATACATCTGTAGGCGCTACTTTTAGCACTAACTCCCTCACCCGATATATCAGTCACCTGGCACTATAATGGAACGCAGCCAAGAGAAACTATAAACCCGCATTGACCTTAAATTGCCACGTGAAAGGCTGCTAAGGAAGCAAAATAATCAGTGATGGTTGAAGCAAAGAAGATGTAAAGGAAATAGGTTTGATCAGGCATGGAAAGCATTTCTACTGAACAGAAATCTGTTGTCAGCAAATATAGATTTTGGTATTTGAAAGTCATTTTTGAAAGCCTTTGTCTGGAGCGTGGCGCATTCTGGAAGTGAAAGTAAGACTGTTGACGCAGCAGAAGAGGAGAATAGAAGCGTATGAAATGTGGTGTTACAGAAGAATGATGACCACCAGATGGGTAGACAGAGTTACAATTGAAGAGTATTAAGACGAGCGGCCAATTGCAAACTTAGTTATGAAAGGAATCGTCCAGGATAAGAATTGTAAGGGTAGACCAAAGATAGAATATGAGAGTAGAATTTCTCGGATATAGGAAGTTGTAGCTGTGTAGTGATGACACGATTAGCTCAGGACGGGGAGGCATGGAGCGCTGCATCGAACCAATCAAAGGACTGATGACTCAAATGCAAACGCAACGGGAAAGAACAGCACTCAAGATGGCCTCTGCCAGTGCTGGGATTCAAACCTCAGGATGATAGATACATATCAGGGATATAGAAAACTTACCTACTCTCCCGGCTCCTTAAACCGTAGTCCGTCCTTGGCCTCGTCAAGCAGCCTCCTCCGCCTCGTTCTGTCCTTGGCATCTTCCTACCGCGCTCCTAGTAGCTGGATGTCCTTGGCTACCTGGTCTCTCCATCTCATTTTTGGTCTGCCTACAGGTCTTCGTCCGTCTGGCTTTTTCTCACACACTTCTCGCAGTCTAGATCCCTCTTCTCTTCTATACACACCTAGTGGGCGGCTTCGGTGGCGTAGTCGGTAGCATGCTGAGCTTCTATGCCCAAGATCGCGGGTTCAAATCTGGCCGAAGTCATCGGATTTTTAAGAGCGTTAAAATCCCTCAGTATGCATTCCTTCAGAGGGAAAGTAAAGCCGGCAGTCCCATGTCATAAATTTATGGCATATTAATGAACCTTCCTCTAATTACACCTGTGTGAAGCCAAATTGCATAGGTTAGTAATGTAAACAACGCTCTTAGGTTCCTATGTTCGTTGCCAAGAGCCGACTGCTGTGACGTCTGGTAGCTAAGTTCTGAACTAGGCCTAGTAGTCGTTGACAGTGGCGTTTGGCGGTAAGAGTAGGAACTACTTGAAAATTGATCGTCTGCATTCCTTACTTGAATTAAAACAGATACACACACTAATACAGTCATCACAATTAACACCGGTTATCAGACAGATTCTACACACACCCAAAGTACACGGGGCTACATGACCGCGTTGTCGCAGCCCCTAAACTTAAGAACCAACCAACCACATCTAGTGGCGGTTGGGTTGGCGACCACGGGATCCCAGCTGAGTCCGGCATTGCTTCCACTTACTTGTGCCAGGCTCGTCTCCGTCTTCTTTCCTGTCGACCTCCCTTGGTCAACTCTTCTTTTTCGACCCCAATGGGATTAGGGTATCCGAGGCCTAGGGAGTCTCTTCCTTTCCCGCCTTAATTGGCCCTTGTCTCATCTTTTCTGATACCCTTCTTCTGCGAGGGGTCAGCCTTCTTTTTCTTTTCATGTTATCTCCTGCCTTCTGCTCAAGGCCCTCAAGGAGGCGCGGTGTATGTAGCCCCACCACTTCTTGTGCACCCTGGATATTGCTACACCCTCAGGGGCTCACGGCTGGTGAGTTCGGGAGTTGGCGACCCTGAGGGATTCCTGAGCTGGGTCCGGATTTCCCCCTTTTATCCATTACCTCTGGGGCGGAACCTCTCCTCTAGTGGTGGTTGGGTTGGCGAGCACTGGGCCCGTCATGGCCCACCTTCCTTCCAAATCCCTCAATCTGCATTCTTCGAGGGTTGAGGGCATTTCTTTTCCTCCTGTCCTTTATTGTTCTTATTCTCCTTTTGTTTTCCATTTCTTCTTCTAGTATATAAGTTAACAGTTAGTTTTTTTAATTATAGTTTATATTTTTTTTATCATTTTCACGATCACCCAAACCATTAGGGACCGATAACCTAGATGTTAAGCCCATTAAAGCAACAATCATCATCATCATTATCATCATCTTCTCTTCTATACACGTGGTCAGTCCATATCAGTATCCTTAGCTTCCCCAACAATATCGCGTTCTTTATACAACTCCTTTAGTTCCTTGTTCTTTCTCCTTCACCACTCACCTGCTTCACAAATTGATCCGAAAACCTTTCTGAGGATTTTATTTTCAAAAACCTTCATCTTTCTCTGTGTGAAGGACATGTAATGGTAAATAAATTACACACTGTTAATGTTGGCTTCACTAAATGGGACAGTGGTGACACTTTGATCGTCCATTGTTTTGGCATTATCTTGTGATGATCTCGTGTTGGTAGTCTTCTTGTACTAGGAGGAGCTGTGGGGTTGTGCGGACACTCTGATTGCAAATGTCTCTAGAGACCCAGTGTTAATTGTGGTGTGCTGTATCAATTATAATACCATTGGTGCTTGTAGTTCAACCACAACGACATACTGTCAGTATTAGATGACGAGATTACTAACAGTTGCTTATAGCGAGGAGCTATACATGTGTAAATTAAGTGTCTGTGCCTAGGTATATTCACACTACCAAGACATTTTGTAAGACGTATCTGCTGCTGTAAGTGAACCTTGTAAGTAACGAAAATCCTATTTAATCCATTGCTAAATTTTAATGTATTTACGTACACTTGGTATACAAAATTGCCACTAGAATATCTTCCAAAAATTAAAGAAGCGGGATATTATAGGTTGAACAAGAAGTTCCGTGACGAAATAAAGAGCCTACTTTTCTTCAAATTTAAGATTCATATCAATGATTAATCTATATGGATCTATCTAGAATAATGACGAAATTAAGTTGGTAATATCGAAATTTCTAATTAGTTCGAAATACTGTATACTTGGAATAATGTAGCCTAATAGAGCACTAAATTTGGCAGCCCTGGTGACTGAATATATTCTTAGTTCCATCTCTTAGGGTACAGAATATAACATTTGGTTGAAGTCCAATGGATAGCATGGACGTTACATGTAGTTAAACATTGGATCTAACAACGCGCTTAAAATCATGTTGGCAACAATGTCACATATGTTTTGTCAGAAATCATCTGAAATAATATGATCTATTGTTGTGCCAATTTTGAATGAAATCCATTAGTATAGAAGTTACATACATTTTAAAATTGGACCTATCAGCAGGCTTAGAATCAATTTGGCAACACTGACGTATATTAGTTACTCCAAATTAATCTAGAATGCCAGGTACTAAACGTGTGCATAGTTTAAAGCTATAGGCTTGCACACTTTCTGATATATGGTTATTTGGATTTTAAAAAATGAGAGCATTTATTAACAGTTGGCAGCTCTGGTGGCTCTTGAGAATACGCTCAGTCATATCTGTTTATGTACACATGGCACATACGAAATTTGGTTGAAATCCAATTGATAGTGTAGAAGTTATATGCATTTAAAATTTGGACATATCAGCAGGCTTTTAATCATTTTGGCAACACTGCCATGTATGGCCTCCTGGAAATTAAACTGTAATATTATTGTCTATAAGTGTGGCAATTTTGAAATAGCTCCCACTCATACCTTCCGAGATATCCAACATGGAGCTCAAATTTCAATTGCGATTTTTCAGCAGTTGGTAGCACTGACATCATTTTCAAATATGGCCGTGAGATATTCAGGTATAGATCTTTACTCTAACCAACTTTTGTTTCGATTGCTGCAGTCGTTTAGGAGTTGATAGGGGGGTGGGGGACACACACACACACACACAGACAGACAGACAGAAGGACAGACAGACAGACACACATTTGCCCGATCTCATAAGTCTACTTTTTCCTAATTTATTCAAAATGTGAAAAGTAGGCTAAAAAATACGACGCAAATTTAAGTCATTAGCACTCTTGAAGTCTTAGATAAAAATTAAATAACAATACGATTCATTTCTTTTAAAATAAAAGACAATTTTTCAGAGCTTGTTACTCAAGTGTTTTCCCTTCTACGCAGCGGATTGTTATCAATCTCCACTACTTGTATTATCTGTGTATGAAAAGTAAGATGTTTAGGTTTCACACTTAAAGCCCTCTTCCTTTCCAAGATACATGTAGACCACTTGAAACTAAAGACGATCTCTTTTATGGTAACTTAAAATTCAAAAGTTAACAAAATTTTCAGTTACAGTCAAAATTTATTAATTTAATAATTGCAGCCATGTAGCCATACATAACAGGAGGAACACTTAATTTAAAATACTTAATTTAGTTTTCAACACTGAATTCAGTCGCTGTTTTGGGCATTTCTTGTAATGTAACACATGCTATATATCACACTGTAGTTCACAAAATTTACAAAGACACTTATTCGTCACAATATGAAAACTATTTATGGAACACATTCAATGGTGAAAACCATGTACGGCCAGTCTCGTTACAACATTCCTCATGCTTTTATTCGGTCCTGCCCTATCCCTGCCTAACATAGGAGCTGGTACATAGAACACAACTAGAGGTGCTCTCCCACACACACACACACACACACACACACACACACACAATGGAATACAATATTTTATATTTAAAATTTGATTAATTTAATATTTTATTTATTTCCGAAATATATGCGGTAATCCGCCTAAACAATTAAATAAAGAGCACATATTTGACACCTCTAGGCTACAGAGTCCTCATAATGGAAAATAGGTTTGAGGCCAATGCGTTCTTCTCTCGTATTATTCCCCCTTGTACGTTATTCTATTCTTTTTTTTACTTTTGATTTTGGGTCTTGAGTATTGTGGTCATTTCTGCCCCATTAACCTGGGTGTGTATGGACTTTGTTATTGTGAAGTATGTAATTTGTTATAGAGCCGAGAATCGGGAAGGAGCTTGCTGTAACCTTAAGTTAGGAATCATCCCGGCATTTGCCTGGAGTAGAATTTGGAAAACACGAATAACCATTTCTAAGATGTCTGTGATGGATCTCGAATCTATATCTTCTCGGTTTTGCTTAACGAGGTTTCGTGAACGCACACAGTAATATTGACATCACAATAACACAGGTTATAAGACACAATCCCACACTAATCCAAGTACACGGGGTTAAATGACCACGATGTTGAAGATCCTCAAATGAAACAGCAGCAGCAAGAAATAAGTTTACGCAGCGTGGTCTTTAAACTTGAATGTTAGCTGCAAGTGAATAGTAGGTAGGAAAATAGTCATCTCCCACAGGATGATCTCTCCGTTCCACCCTTTAATACAAAAATTATTACCACCACTGCCATTGTTTTAGGGGTTACATTCTAAGTTGCGGAACACTGTAATTCGGAGTTAATCATCACGTGTTGTTCGATCGATGTTTAAATGCAAATTTGATTTAGCATCAACCTAGTGAATTACAAATCCAAAGCCTGGTGGCTTAACCACTCACTTGTCGGTCAGACTGAAATGATTATGGCGGCTGAAGTGAAGCTGATAAACTGAAGACATGTTTCGAAGTTAACTTCGTGGTTGAAAGGAAAGCTGTCAACGTCCAGCAGCTTACTGGGGTGGCCTAGATACGCACATTACTGGGTCAGGGCCAGGAAGGAAGAGTTTAGGCCGTATATATGATCATAAAAACATCAGCTGCCTTCTGTGATTATGTGTTTTGTGACTCCAGACCCAACATTTTGGGGTTAACCCATTGAGTGCTTTGCCCTTTCATTTCTCCATTCGGTTTAAAGTAGAGTGCTGAGTCTATCTGTGGCATGTTCTGCCATCTGTTGGCCGTTATTAATTAATACTTTTATTGCAGCCAAATGGCCATACAATACAAAATAGCCAAGTAATTTCAAGTTTGCGTTCTGGTGCCTTGGTTTGCATATTCCGTAATTGGTTTTTTTTTTGCACAATTCTATGTGGTAGCGTTCACATATTTTTCCGCATACGTTGCACTCACACGTCTCAGCTGGCTCATGGTATGATGTGTTCACACAGATGAGATGATGGAATCCGTGTACCGCCATTCTGGTAAACACGTGCCTCATCTCAAAGCTGGATGTGGTCCATGTACGATCTACCATGACCCACGTTCAATAAAACTCTGGGGGTATTTCTTCTCTTTTTGCTTTTAATGTTGATAAAAGATTTTCTGAGGCTCGAGTGTTGGGAATAGTCAAAAGTGTCCTTAGGTCCTCGATAAGGAATGTTTCTCTTGCGAGGAGGTAGACGAGTCTGGAACGTGTAGTCTTTGACACTCCTAATGCTCTTTTGATATATAATGCTTATATCCGTTCTAATACGGATAGGTTCTTTTCCGTGAGATGCGACCATATGACTTCTATCCCATTATTTTAGCTCTGAAGAGCATCATTGCTGTTTTTAAGTTGAGGGATTTAATGTAGCCGATCTCATGCATCGCCCTTGCTGCTTGCATCGGTTTCTCAGTTATATATGCTTCGTGAAACATTTAGCACTTCTTTGCAGCGTGATACCTGGATATTTAAAATCTTTTACGATGTTTATTGTCGTCTTTCTGATGCTGATTTCCTCCAATGCTTGAGACTTTCCTCCTGGTATAAAGACCGACATTTCTGTCTTAGATACGTTGATCTCGAACTCATGCTTGGTGCACCATTTCTCTATATCATTTATAGTTGTCCATTATGTAGTACTGCTTGAGATTGAATTCTTGCTTTCCGTAGTTTTTTTTTAGCGTATGGCTTTTAGTGCCGGGAGTGTCCGAGGACATGTTCGGCTCGCCAGTTTTTGTAGCTGCTTCGAGACGGACACCCAATGGGTGAGCTACAAGTACCGTTGGGGAGGGAAGTTGGAATGTAAGGACGAGGCTGTGGCCTATCGTTAGGGACCAACCCCGGCATTTGCCTGGAAGGAAGATGGGAAACCACAGAAGACCATCTTCAAGGTTGCCGGCGGGGGGGGGGATTCGAACCTCCTCGCCTCCCGGATGTGAGCGACTGCCAGCAGTCATGCCGTAACGACCACGGCTAACTCACGCGGTGCTTTCCGAAGTAACTAACAGAGACTTTTGTAGACGTATGGCCTGTATAGTTGAAGTTCATCTGTAATGTAAACAAACATGGTGGAATAACGAGCACTTTTTACACGCCACGCTGTGATTTCTGATCAAAAAATATCAATGTTTGTACTTATAAGGAGGATCATGTACTAGTTGCTTACTCATTTTTGGAAATAATTTTATTTTGGGGCCATTACTTGGTATGGAAATGATGCAAGCGTGGGCACAAGAAAGTTAATTTCCATTTGTCTCAAAATGAAAATTAATATAAGTGTAGGATATTAAATTTAAATTTAGATTAATAAAGGGGTAGGTATCAATTGCTTGGTCTTTGCTGATGAGTGATGACATTGCCAATCACGGTTCTATTTCCAGGTGAATGCTGGGATAGTATCCAAATTAAGGCCACAATGACATAGATCAGGCAGATTCCACTTACATCCAAGTACCCGAAGCTACATGACCACAAACAGGGGGTCTTTTAACACACAAGGTAATCTAATCTCCAAGCATGGGGCACAGCGTTGTCAATTTTCCACCGTAGCCACTGAGGGCAAGCAGCGATACTGGACAGAACTATGTACAGATGTGCAATATTGGACACTGATACCTGTCGGAGACACTAGCTAGCCACCAGTGCGGACTTAAAGAGTCCACGTGGAGTGATAAGAAAGCATTCTGTTGGTCAACAACCATCAGCTATTTGTTGCTCTGGAGAAAACTATGTAGCTCTGATGGAGTGTTATTATCCCATTCATGTGTCCATGCGTCATGAAGATTGAAGTTATATTCTGCCAGGTTGGTTGCTGTACTGATTGCAGGATGTCTGGAGCGGAGTCTGTTGATTTGGATGGCAGGCATGTCCCCATGGATTTGTAATTGATGGATGTTGCTGATTTTGTTATACCGGTATTCTCTAAGGATGATATTCTTTCTTCCCGGCGTAGGAGGTGGAATACGGCTCAGGACAGGTATCCAGAAAACGCAATTGAGCATGTTCTATGTGTCTAAGCCTCAAAAATGTTAATGTTTTGTTAGAGAAATAAAATTTATTGATTAAACGTAACTAATGAACTAACTAATCAACTGGATAACACAAAATATTGACTTAATTTTTCAGACACTCCCCAGAACACTTGAAAATAAAATGTTTTAAATATATTGTACAAGAAATATTGAAAATATGAATACACTCTACTGAATAGTTTAATTGGCAGTTTCATTGCCTGTCCTGTAAACTAATAAATCATTAATTTCTGTTCGTTAAGAAAATAGGTACAGTATTTCCTATTTCACCCTTACACACACAGAAATGATTTCTTAATGAAGATAGATTTCCTCACGGAGGAATCATTTAGTGAACAATTACGGAATATTAAAAGTTCATGTCAGTAAAATGTCAGCGCAAGTTGAGTTGGGAAGGGAAGTCAGTCGTTGGCTTCTAGAAACGTATTAACAATTCCCACATAACAAATTGTCTGCCATAGAGGGAAGATGAATGATGTTCGCTCCATCATCTGCAGCCGACGGCTTGCTCGAAGACTATCAGCCAGTTGGCATCCTCTGGTGCAAACACGTTTATCTTCCTCCAACTTTATGGGTGAAGGAAGCATCATAAGATGGATTATGGTACACCTAAACTTCTTATACTATGGAGTGTTATCAGGGTTATTTTCTTGCATAACTTCATTATGAATAAATAAATAAATAAATAAGAGGGCACTATATACTGCAGAAATAAAAAACACTTCATAGTTTTACTTGATAATCAAAATTTAAAAACAATTGGTTTCGTCGTTCGGCATTTGTTGATTTTAATGTACCCTTCTGTTCTTTTCCGACCTCCAGGCATTGTTTATTACGGAGTGGCTGCGTTGCTCAGCCGTAATGTTCTCGCCTGCTGTTCTTAAGGTTGCAGTATCAAATCCTGGCGCAGTCAGTTGATATTTGAGGGTGCACAAGTGCAAAGGAGCTGTGTCAGTATATTTACTGGCACTTTAAACATTCCCTATAGGGTAAAATTCTGGAAACCTGGCGTCTCTAGAAGACGCACTATTGAAAATGGATGTACAACCAATAGCATAATTATGTTTATTACACTATCTGTTTTCCATGTGTGTTTAATTTCAGCGATTTCCTACATCCCCACTGCCTGGATACTCAGAAATGCCCACTTCTCCTCGCCCTCGTCTAAGCGCTCTAAGGCCGTACTATTTTATATATTTTCGCTTATTCATAAGATAAAAGTAGGCTTATGAGATCAACTTTTGTCCGCGTGCGTGTGTGTTTCCCACTAATACAATGTAAACAGCTGGAGTATTTCCAATGAAACTCGGTAATTACTAATATCAGGCTGACCCAGACCATGCCCTTCAAATTGAAATACGTTCCTCCGATCTAATATGGCGGCCACACGAAATACTTCACCGGCATTTTATATATCCGAAACTAACGAAATCACCCTGAACATTCGTACGCTGATACACTATAGTAAACTCTGTGACTATCCAAACATATTAAGTACAAAACTAACATGGCGCCCATGCAAAGGTAAAATATCAAAATTGTATTTTCTCCAGATTTAATCAACCATGCACAGTGAAACACAACACTCAACACTTCTATACAAAATATTATCTACTGGCATCTAATTCAATTCAATTGTTCTCATAAAAGCAAAATGGCGGCTGTAAGAATTTTAAAATTAAGTTTTATTCCTTTATTTCCTAATTGTTCCCATGTCCAAGTAACGAACCTACGCAATGATATTCATCTAGTGACTTAGTACATAACTCTAAGGCCTACATATATATCAATTCAACATGGCGACGATGGTTCAGTAATTCGAACCCAGCTTTCTCATGTTTACCTCGATCCAGCTCTCAGACCAAAGTTAAAATTCTTGGTTGATCTAAGAGTTGGCCCTATGTCGGTAATTAGTAACAATTATAATGGCAGTAATGCCGGCCCCGTGGTGTTGGGGTAACGCGCCTGCCTCTCCCCGGAGGCCACTGGTTCGATTCCCGGCTCCGTTAGGGATTTTATAAGATGCGTTCAAAAAGTAACGAGCCGGAGGCATAATTACAGAAACCAGTACCTGTATGTTAGAAGTATTGGCCCTGGCTGTTGAGGCACTTGTCCCACTGTGACACAAGGCGGTGAATGGCTGTCTAATACAATTCCCTGGGCTGCGATGTGAACCAGTTCCGCACGTACAGCTGGACGTCGGCGTCCGAGGTGAATCTTTGGCCCCGCAGAGCCCTTTTCAGGGGACCAAACATGGCGTAATCACAGGAAGAGAGGATGGACTATGGAAGGTGGCCGAGATCCTCCCATTTGAATTTATGCAGGAGTGCCGCGACTGTGTTGGCCGTATGAGGTCGTGCATTGTCGTGGAGCGACCACGGCGGCTATGGCGTTCACTGTCACTCGGCGGTCCTGGGTAAAGTGCATCAACCAGCTGGACCTTGTCATCGGTAATGCAGGCGGGGGGAGGGGCAGATCGGGCATCATCGGCTAACGACACCCATCCTTCCCTGATCCCTGAAGCGCTTGTGCCACGCCTTGACCCTTGCAAGGGACATGCAGTGTTCGCCGTATACTTATGACATTCGGCGATGAATGTCCGTTCCCCCTACTCCTTCCGCTGTCAGAAACCGAACAACACCTCTTTGCTCTTCGGTTGACGCCTCCATGTCACTGTATGCAATGCGACTGGCAGCGTTGGATGAATGATGCATGCTGCTGCTCGCTTTGTATCGTCAGGTGACGTTCACGCGTGCCCTCTAGCGACGGGCTGTGACCTTACACGCTCTGGTCGGAATCACACCTCGTTACACACGCCACGATTAGCCGATGTAGTCACCGGTGTGCGCATTCCAGCCTCCGGCTCGTTACATTTTGAACGCACCTTATAGAAACTGACGTGAGGGCTGGAACGTGGTGCACTCAGCCTCTTGAGGACAATTGAGTAGCTGTCTGACAGTGAGACATTGACCCGATAACGGAAACCAAGATTAACTCCCGAGGCGACCAATGCGCTGATCGGGCGTCAGCCCAATATCTGCAGGCCAAATGGCTGGGCAGCGGTCGCTTGGTAGGCTTAGGCCCTTCACGGGCTGTAGTGCCAGGGCTTGTAATAGCAGTAATAGTATTCAAGTTTTTTTTACTGTCATCCTTACCATAAGGGGCTGCTGACCTAGATGTTACGTCCATTGAAATAACAGCCACCTTCTCCACCATTAGGGAATATGATCTGTAATGGATAGACAAACAACCACGTGATATTACCCTGAACCTCATGTATATATCAGGTACCCTAAAATGTATTCGCATTTTTGGGACACAGTTTTAGTGCCCTCAGTCGAATCAACTCTAGTAAGAGGAGATTGTGTGTGCTGTCCATGGAGCTTGGCTACGGGCTACATTCTGGAAGCTGATCGATAACATCTTGGCAGATCATCCACTTTCACAATATTAAAGTTAACTCCACCGCCCACACGCTGCTGTTCTACTTCATAAAGTCTGAGGCACGTGCTATGAATGTCAGACCATGTTCGCTATGTAATAGCAGCTGAAGACTTGAGAATTAACAGGATGGCCAGACTCCATTCAATTTTAGCATTTGCTAGGGATGAAAGTGGAACATACCGGGAGAAATAATTAAATCGTTAAGCTTCATTATAATTCTATGACAATATCTCTGCTGGATTTGCTCAGCCGGGCGTCGTGGGTTGATTCTCTCTATACTGGATTAGTTTGGAGGAAGGAAGTTGTCCTTATACGAGTGGTTTTGTGATTTATCAGCCTATCAGACTTCTTGATAATATATTTTTTGAAATGATCTTAACATTTCAGTTTTTCTAACAGCTCTATTTCCCATGCTTTTTAAGATTCTCTCGATTTTGTTGAGAGTTAGTGTTTTATAGACCGTTTCTCGTTTCATGTTTGACTTTGTGGGATTTAGTTGTGTCTTGTAGAGATAAATTGGCTTGTAGATTTGTACTTCGAGATCTGATCATGCTCATTTGACGGGAGAAACCTGTCATCCTATAGTTTTCACCCTCTTATATAATTCTTAACAAATATATTTTTAATCACATGTAATTTCTTTCAGATTTTTACGTTTGTCCCAGTAATTGGGGATAGCCTATATTTTGACTGTCTAAGAAGTTTCAATATCCATTGACAATAAGGCCACATTTAAAATCGGCTTCAAAGTTATTTATAATCCCCCTCCTGTCCCGAAACTTGAATAAAATCACCTCCTTGACTCACACCAAATAATCACAGAAAATTACTACATTACTGTCACCACAGAAACATGGGTTACCAATCATTCAATTCACACCCAAGTATACGGGGGCTCATGATGATGATTAATAATAATAATAATAATAATAATAATATCGTATGGCCTCAGGTGCCGGGTGCAAGCTCTGTTAATTGACACTTGCATGTCGAATTCCGTCGTTCCTTTGAACGCTATGAAAGTCAAGGAGGTTAGATATCTACTGTAAGCTCCTTGACACTACAGCGCTTTCTAGTAGAGAATGGAGGAACTTTGTGTTGGCGGAAAATCCCGAGATTAATTTTGCCATTGAACACGGCCTACTGAATTCAAATGGGTTCTTTAACATTCCAACAACGTATGACATCCATGTCGTGATTTTTGTCGCCTTTCAAAAATCACTTGCCACGGACAGGGGCGAACCTGCAAGCTTGGGGTTGTTAGTCCGAAACGATAACCACTCACCCACCGAAGCAAGCGGGGGCTCATGACGAAAATGTCCCAATACCCAAAATTATTTAACCGTTGGAATACAGAACATGTGTTCCTTCTCGAAGGAAACAGCCCCGTGTTAAGTGACGATGTAGTGTGAATTTTCCTCTTGACTCTCCCCCTGTGCGTTGCGGGCAGCTCTAGCTGTCAGGAGCATGACGCTCACCCCACGCCACTTCCGTCTGTCACCTCTCACTGAGCCGCTCTGATTGAGACGAGGACTCTGCTGCTGCTCTGCATGCGGGCAAAGGGACTATTATATCCAACCACGATGTAAATAATTCGTCTATCTTCGTATACACCTCCTGGCCATATTTATAATCAGGCACATATTTTAAAATAAAAAAGTAGCTTTAGTATCTATAATGTATAGCTCAAATTAAAACTCAGCAATTTTTCTAGGTTTGTGCCGTGTATTGTGTGGGGTTTCACCTAGGACACCAAGCTGGTTCATCAGCGGGCTCTTGATGTCTCCACCCGGGCCCTCATAGGAGTAGCAAACTACGCTCTACCTCCCTTATTATAAGGCGCACCTGCGCCTCTTCACTGCGAGAACAAACAGCTCAAGCAGCCATAACCTCCCTATCAAGGCTTCCAAAAAGAATGGTAAAGATGGTAAATTTGCTTTCACGGCCAGTGAATTAAAACTCAGCAATCATTCTAGGTTAGTGCCGTTGTTGTTGTTTGAGTCTTCAGTCTTTTGACTGGTTTGATGCAGCATCCCTGCCTCCCTGTCCTGAGCTAATCGTTTCATCTCTACATAGCTACCACAACCTACATCTGAGGCAATCTGTTTAAAATATTCTAACCCTGGTCTACCCCTACATTTCTTGTCCTCGACCCTTCCTTCCATAACTAACTTTGCTGTTCCTGGGTGTCTTAGTATGTGTCCTACTAACCTATCTCTTCTCATCATTAGCAGTCGCCAGAAACATCTCTCCTCTCCCACTCGTCCTATTGCCTCTTCGGATGTAACCCTATCTACCCTTCTGATCTTCATCATTCTCCGTGTCTTGTGTTATGTTTTGCCTAGGACACCAAGCTGGCTCATCAGCGGGCTCTTGGTGTCCCCGCCCGGACCCCCACACTGGCCATGAAAGCCAATATACCATCTTTATAGTTCAAATTATATGAAATTTAATCCGTTTGGTGCCAAGGTATTATCCAAGATTAGTTTATGTTAAAAATGCCAAGTCAAGTTTTGTAAAATAACAAAATTATCTCCTACCAATATTTATAGAATGTTGTTATTTTTTCGTATTTTAAACATATTTGATCTTAAATAATTAAAAATTAGTTTATTTGGTAGGATTAAAATATTTTTTTTTTTATAATTTTGTTGGAAAATTTTCAGTCATATTCATCAGTCGAAAATTCACTCTCATATACTAATACAGTCATCACAATTAACACTGATTATCAGACAGATTCTACACACACCCGAAGTACACGGGGCTACATGACCGCATTGTCGCAGCCCCTAAACTTAAGAACCAACCAACACTTTATTGAGGGTTTAAACCTTAATTAGGCTATTTCCTCTTCATTCAAAGACCTACCAGTATTTACCGTCAAGTATCTAAATTAGCTCCCACTAAGAACGTATTGAAAAGCAACTTCAAAAGATCACCCACGCCGGAAGTCTGCTTACTGCAGCATGTTAATGAATACACATAGATATATCCAGATAGATTATGATTACCGCGTTGTCTTGGTTACAAGATTGATAGCACTGCTTGGCTAGAAATAATATAAAAAAATACTTTTATAAAAATTGGGCACTTTTATCAGAAGCTCCATTAGCCAATATATCGCCACCGGGCTCGATAAGGGATAATAATATCATAAATAACTGTTATATGTACCTTAATAATAATTTCAACACAAGTTTGTTTCAGAACAATTACCTTTAGCGGCAATATTATTGCTCATTATTACAACAATCCACCTCATAGGTACAAAAAATACAACATATTGAGCAAAGTTACAATCTCTTAACTTCCAATTTTAATACCTAGAAACGCCGTGCAAAACAGCTAGTCAGTTTTATCAGAGGGAAGTTAGTTTTCAGGGAATAACTCAGAAACTGTTGGTTTTTGTACCTTAACATGTACTTCTCGGGCAATAATATCATGTTTCAAACCTACCCTTTTATAAAACCACTCCTTAGCTTGCTGGTTTAGAATACAAGACCACCGTGTGGCGTAGTGAGACACATCCCTATCTTTCTACCGTGGTTCGGGTATGATTCCCGGTTATATCAAGGACTTTCATTCTGGTCTGAGGGTTGGAACCTGCTTTACTCAGGCCTCATGTGAGAGAACTGAGACGAGGTGAGTTGATTCTTACTTAAACCACTCTAGAAGTGATTTTTTACGTGGTTCACCAACTTCCAATCCAGCCGAATGCCGAGATGGTAACTTAGACCACAACCACTTTCTACTAAAATCCTAGCTCCATTTACAAATACTGTAATACAAACACTACTATGCACAGGGGGTCAAAATAGAAATCTAGGAGGACAAAATTATTTTCACAATTAAAAATAAAAATGTATTACTTCTACAGCATTGTCATACAATTACCGCTCCTATTCTGGGATATAAACGCATCTTAGTGTAAATCTGACACCACTGTTCGAGCAGTCTGAATTGGAGGGTGAATGTAAGTGGCTGTGGTTTGGTTGTCTTTGTGGTTAGTGTGATGCTTTAAGATGGAACATGCAGCTGAAGGTATGATCTTTGTAACGTGTTTCAGTTATTAATGGGCGTAATTGTTATGTAATTTTAACTATATTTGCACTTAGATTTTTAGTATGTCACGTCACTCTGCGTCACTTTCTACTTAATGTTGAAATATAGATAAAGTCTTGTAGTTTACGCCTGTTATAAGATCTTTTGCATCTTTTTGCAAATTACTTAGTTATTTTACGTTTTAGAAGATGCTGCGCAACCAGTTATCACACGTTTACAACTGTTTGAAGCACTGGGTTCGACGATTATGTCAAAAATGGAACTTTGTGACTTTATTAAAAGTAAATTAGGGGTAGAAAATTGTTCTGAAGAGATAACTGAATGCTCTACCCAACTCCTAGTCATAGATAATTTCTTTCATGTGTAAACGTAGCTTAAAAAGGTCGTAACTGATGTTTATTATGAAGTAAACAAATTATATGCGTTGCTTTCACTCTAAATTCATGATTAAAACGTAAATATAATTTTGTCCCCACAGATTTCAATTTTGACCTACTGTGCTGTGGCCACCACAATAACACAGATTATCAGACAAATTTCACGCACATATAACCGCAATAGAATGAATGTAATAAGTTTGAATACCTTTCATTATGAAGATACACTCAAGGATATTGTGGGATTTATGACTTCAAGCCAGCATTTTCGTCAGCTATTGTTGGGTAAATAATGTTTACTAAAGGGCCTGTGCGAGAAAATTCGCATGTGTATATACCACCCGCCCAGCTTTACTGTTATGCGGGCTCGGCGCGACACAACTCTCGCAGGGGCTGCCGTTTTGTTTATTTGTTTGAACGCACTTTTTAAACAGATTGCCGATGTTTATGAAATCAGAGTGCAATTTGTCGCTGCTGCGAGTAAATTCTCTTTATTTTGACTGCTCATTTGTTACAAAATAGTACATTATGCAACGAGCCTATAATGGCTATAATTAAAGACACGAGTATTTTTATAAAACGAGCGTATGCGAGTTTTATAATTTCCATACGAGTGTCTTAATTACCATTATAGGCGAGTTGCATACGACTGTTAATGTTCGACAATAATTATAACTTTATTATAAGTTTTAACTTAAATATTCATAAATATCTGTTCAGTCACTAGAATGTTGTGATCGGGTGCTGCGGTGGGTAGTATATCTCTCTTATCCAAGCTCTATGGACAACCGACGCATGCGCTCTGTGTGCTTCAATGCCATATGATCCGATTGTGCACCGTTATTCAGTAAAACTGTCACCGAAGTCGTTTCAAAACCACGCGCTGTGTAGAAATTGGTTTTGGGGACATTAAGGTACAGCGCTATTTCTTGTCTCATATTCACCAGTTTATTTACGCGAACATATGGACGGTGCACTTTCGGTAATTTATATAGACATGTTGGATTTTGAGCGCATGCACGAAGGTATCCTTCTCTAATTGGTCACACAACTGTTTCTTGAGCTCTGATTGGTGGGAGAAACTGTTTCATAATGAAAAATAGTGTTATAATGAGCCTAATTATGATACAGTTTTCTGACACATAATAGTTAGGGTCGAACATAAAGGTTATTTGTGGGCGCCCCATATGTTAAAACCCACCCGGCTTCCTTGTTAAGCGGAATAAAGACCACAAAGCTCTGAATGAGGCTATCGTCATGATTATTATTTGTTTAAACGCACATTGTAAACAAATAAATATATTTCCGTTGACTATTCAAGAAATGCAAGGGTTTTCTTGTACTATTAAGACGGCTACACATTTAGGTGCTTGCAGCGTAGCAGCTGTTACAGTGTGTAATATAGATTTGCACGCTGGGCTTAACAATCCCAAATGAGTTATCAGCTCCCTTATGCAACATTTGCGGAATTCTTTTTAGACTGTTAGTTTTGTCGATTCATTAAAATACGGAGTAAGGTACCGAACATGATGTGCAAAGTCAATAGAAATGTATATTTATTTGGTAGAGAGATTATAATCAACTGTGTATGACTGTAGGAAGAAGGGGCATATGAATTTTCTCCAAAAATGACGTCCCCAATATTAGCTTTAAATATTCCAGTGTTAATAAAATATGTAGGTATTTTCTTCTTTTTTTCTTCGCGAATGGGTCGCTTAGGACCACGCAAAATCAACACTTTCTAGCCTTCCTGTTGGCCCAGTATTCCTTCATTCGCAACGAGTGGGTCTGTTTCCGTTGCTCTGACCATTGATGTTGTATAGTCTTCTTCTCTTCTTCCTCGAAACCCCGCGTCTGAGTGATTTTCCTGATTTCCTTTCGGTCATGTAAGTTTGGTGATCCTAATTCCTTTATGTCTTTTTCTGTAAAGTTATAGCAATTAGGTCTAGTAGCCTTGTTCTTTGAGAAAGTATGTATTTTGTGTGTGTCTGTTCTGGTCCATTCTTTCTGTGTGTCCCATAAATAATGGATTCTTCACTTTCGCATTGTGTCTGATTTTTTATTTTATTTCTGCATTAGGCTTTGGATAATGCACACCATCTTTTGTTCTTGGTCCAAGGATTTTTCTCATTATTTTACGTTCTTTCACTTCTATTTGGTGTTTTAGTGTTTTGTGTTGGATATTGAGTGTCTCTGAAGCATGTAGAGCTTCAGGTTTGATTACAGTTGTATAGTGGCGAATTTTTCAGTTCCAGCAGAGACTCATTTGTTATAAATATGTTTTGTTGATTGAAAAGCAGTTTCCATTTTCTGAAGCCTCGTTTCAACTGATTTCCTTTCGTTACAGTTTTCTGTAATCCATTCACCTAAATATTTAAATGTGGGGGGCGTGGTGGCTCAGCGGTCTAGCTGTATGCCTCTCACCAAGGCGGTCCGGGTTCGATTCTCGGTCAATGCATGTGAGATTTTCGAAGTGAAATGCCATGTCCTGTGGTTCGGATTCCACGTAAAAAGGAGGTCCCGTGGCTCATGATCTCGAGATTAACGGTCACGTTAAACTACAAGCTAACTTTTAAATATTTAAATATTGTATTTAGATAAAATACAGTATATCCTCTGTGTTGTAAATGTACAGACTAACGGAGGGTTAAAAAGTAATTTTAGTTAAGAACAAGTACAATTTTATTAATAATTCACTTAGTTTCCTTGTACTGACTAGCGAACACCCTATATTTACAAATTGCCAAATAACAGTGCTCATATCTGAATAGATGTTTCGTTCTACATCTTTGAACGTTGTTATGTTCATAAAAGTCTGCATCCTCTGGATAATGAAATAAAAACAATGTCTAATGAAACCATATCCTTATCATTATTCACTATCCGAGTGCTCGTCTATTCTACCGTTTTCATTTCTTGTGGAAGTTCCATATATATTAGCATACAAAGAAAATGAACCCTGCCATATGTAACATTGCACGCCTTTTGAGCTTCCTTTGTTCGCAGAATAGCAGATCGCTCCACTTTGTTCACAAAGGTGCCTACTACGTGCACGCGTTACTAAACGAAAACAAGCTCCACGAATTTTGTCTTGTATTTCCTGTCCTCCTTTTCTAGTTCTTAACATTGCAATTTCGTTCTTCCGCTTTGAGCAGAATGAATGTGGAGGAAAATCATACTTAGGATGGTGAGTATAGCAACGAGAAGACAACGCAAATGATATATATACAGAGTGCTAATTCAGGGAAGAGGAATCAGAAGGGAGAACGAAAAAATAAGAAAAGGATAAGGGTACAACTTTGAACCCGAATTCATTCGGAGATCTGAGGTTTGAATCCCAGCCCCGGCTGTGGCTATCGTCCATATTCCCTCCTGGAAATGGTAACTTCCTTCCACCCAGGGGCTCATATTTAGCGGGTCATTGGTTGGCGACGACGGGACCCCAGCTGAGTCTGGCATTGCTGTCAATTACTTGTACAGTACTCCCTCTGTAATCCGGCATATCAGCTCTCCGACACTCCCAGTAATCCGGCGTTTTGTATTCGAGTACGAGCTCAACACTTGATTTGATCATGCGTCCCAATACTGTACTCGTGGATTCACCGGATAACGAATTGACAACTGATGACGTAGGCGTGTGGCTAACCGGTGAAGATGACGAAAACAACCAATTTATGACAGAAGATGGCATCATATAAGAAGTGGCAAGAGAGGAAGAGGACGAGGAACAGGTCGAAGGAGAAGTGACAGAGGCTGTACAATCAATCTCTCACGATGCGGCCATCGCCTCGTCAATTGCCTAGGCGGAGGAAAATGGCGTCTCTGATAACGAAGTCTTAGTTTTAAAAAGGTTACAGGAACAAGTTCTCAAAGTGTCTCTCAACCGTAAAAAGCAACAGACAATTGATGCATATTTCCAGCCGTCTACTTCCAAGGAATAACGTGAGTTATATGATGTATTTTCGTAATTTTTTATTTTGTATAGTACAATGTAATTAAAACTGATTTTCAAATGATATCTGGGTTTTTCTCGATATGTTCCAGTAATCCGGCTTTTTCAGTAATCCGGCAGTGCTCTGATCCGATATCTGCCGGATTACCGAGAGAGCACTGTAATAGGCTACTCTCTGTCATCTTCCCATACCAACCTCCCTAGGTCGACTCTTCTTCTCTTCCAACCCCGATGGCCCCATTTCTTCGCGCAAAAACGTAAAATTGAGCAATTTCCTCAATTGCGCCCAACGTTGAAGGTCGAAAGGGCCCGGAAAGGATTTACATTGTGAGTCTTGGAGAGCTCTATCGAATTAAAGAAATACATTATGAAAATCACTTCCGGCCTAAATACAGCTTCGGAATTATCATCATCATCATCATCATCATCATCATCATTTCCCCTTATCCAGCTCCTGCCGGGTCGGGGTATTTATGGCACTTCTCCACTTACCTCTTTCCTTCCACAATTCTTCTTCCACGATCTTGTCCCAGTCCAGATTTCTTTTTCACACGATGTTTTTCACTGAATCGATCCACCTTGTTCTAGGTCTTCCCCTTGCTCTCTTACCCTTGCACTTGGCCTCCAGCATCTGTCTTGGTATTCTATTTTCCTCCATCCTCTTTACATGTCCAAACCACCTTAGTTTATTCTTCTCAATTCTCTCATTCAGTTTTCCCATCCCAACTTCTTTCCTAACATCTTCATCCCTCACTCTGTCTTTCCTTGTCTTTCCTATCATACTTCTTAGGAATTTCATTTCACTGGCTTGGATTCTACTCTCTTGCCTGCTAGTCAGGGTCCAAGTCTCAGCTGCATAAGTTAATATGGGTACATAGTACACTTTATACATTAACTCCTTGCTTTTCCTTGGTACTTCCTTATCCCAAACAAACCGGGTGAGTTAGCCGTGGTCGTTACGGCATGACTGCTGGCAGTCGCTCACATCCGGGAGGCGAGGAGGTTCGAATCCCCCCGCCGGCAACCTTGAAGATGGTCTTCTGTGGTTTCCCATCTTCCTTCCAGGCAAATGCCGGGATTGGTCCCTAACTATAGGCCACAGCCGCTACCTTCCAACTCCTCGACTTTCCCTTCCAACTTTCCTCCCCAACGGTACTTGTAGCTCACCCATTGGGTGTCCGTCTCGAAGCAGCTACAAAAACTGGCGAGCCGAACATGTCCTCGGACACTCCCGGCACTAAAAGCCATACGCTAAAAAAATCCCAAACAAGTTTTCTTACACTTTGATAGAATGCATTGCTCTGCTGTACTCTCCTGCCAATCTCCATGTCCAACCTACCAGTTTGCATCAATTCACTTCCTAGGTATTTGAACGTGTCCACAATTTCCAAACTCTGACTTCCAATTTTCACAGTGCCCTTTCCTTGTCTTTCCCCTTTTGTCATCACCATGGTCTTGCTTTTCTCTATACTGATTTTCAGGCCGTACTTCTGAATATTTCCGTTCAGTGCATCTAGTTGTTTTTGCACTTCTTCGGTGTTACTTCCCCAGCCTCAGGTCACTTGTTTCTGTATTCGTTTTCTGTATGATTCAAATTCTAACCACATTCCCAAGTAAATATCCCCTTAAGGAATAGTGTTCATGGAAGGTCTAGTATAAAGGATGTTTTCAACATTGAGTTGCGTAGCTGAAGGGCTTAAGTGCAGATTTTCAGCCTACATGTTTTGCCTATTTTCAATTTTGAAAAATAAAAATAAAAATAGGCTTATGAGATCACCTTTTGTCCGTGTGTGTGTGCGTGTGTGTGTGTGTGTGTGTGAGAGAGAGGTGTGTGTGTGTGTCCCCTAATAACTTTTAAACGGCTGGAGCGATTTCAATGAAACTCGGTAAGTACATAGCACTATTTCCGGCGACGCCGACCGAGCCCTTCAAATTTTGTTACGTCTCATCAAATCCAACATGGCGGCTGTGCGAAATATTTCACCTGCATTCAATATCTCCGAAACTATTCCCTATATCACCCTGGAATTTTTCACGGTGATAAAGGACACTACTAAAAATTCACCTATGTGACTTTTGAAAAACTGGTAACTACAAAACCAACATGGCGGCCACGCGAATTTGCGACTTTTAAATAGACGTTTCTCGCGATCTAACCAACCAAACGCAATAAAGCTTGGTACAGTATATGTTTATACACATTGTAATGCACCGACATCTAACTTCGTTCAATTGTTTACATAACCACAAGATGGCGGATGTGCGAAATATTTCACCGGCATTCTATATCTCTGAAACTATTAGCGGTATCAGCCTGAAATTTTATACGGAGATAATGGGCACTACTAGAAGTGCATCTATAAGACTTTCAAAAACCGCTTAACTACAAAACGAACATGGCGGCCAAGCGAATTTGAAAATTTTAATAGACCTATCTCGCGATTTAATGATCCAAACGCAATAAAAAAATGGTACAGGAAACGTTTATATACATTGTAATGCACTGGTATCTAATTTAGTTCAATTGTTTACATAACCTCAAGATGGCGGCTGTGCGAATTTTAAAATTAAGTTTTTATTTCTTGTGTCGTAATCATGCGATCGAGGTGAAAGTTTGAATAATGAACCTACGCAATAAATTTCCTTTAATGGTACATGCCTCTATAACCTACACATTTAACAATCCAACATGGCGACCATCCAAAATATTTAGACGGCTCTGAATATCTACGAATCTATTATATCAATCATACTGAATTTTTTTATGTTCATAGGGGCTATGAACATAAATTCACCTATATGACTTTAAATAACCTGGTGATCACAAATCCAACATGGCGGCGACGCGAAGTATAAATATTCACATGGACGTTTCTCGCAATTTAACCATCCTAGTGCAGTGAAACATGGTAGAGTAAATCCTTATACGAATGTTAATCCACTGCCATCTAATTTATTTCAATTGTGTCCATAACCACAAGATGGCAGCTGTGCGAAATTTTAAAATATCCTTGTTATTTCTTGTGTCCTAATCATGCGATTGAAGTTTGAATGCTACACGTACACAATAATCTTCACGTAACAGTACATAACTCGAGGACCTACATATATAAAATCCAACATGGCGACCATCCGAAATATTTAGTCGGTTCTCAATATCTACGAATCTATTACAGCAATCAAACTGAAATTTTGGATGTTGATAGTGGCAATTAACATAAGTAGGATATGAAAATAGGCTGTATTGTTCTTCACGGAACTACTTGTTGCTTATGCATATGCTTATGAGATCGATACGGGCAAATGTCTGACTGTCTGTGTATGTGTGTGTGTGTCCCCACTAGCAACTCCTAAACGGCTGAAAATATCGTAACCAAAATTGATATGAGTAGAGATATATACCAAATTATCTTACAGCCATATTTGAAAATTACGTCCGTGCTACCAACTGCTGAAATATCGCAATTGAAATTTGAGCTCCATGTTGAATATATCGGAAGGTATGCATGGGAACTATTCCAGATTGCCACACACGTAGATAATATTATATCAATTTAATTTCCAGGACACCATACATGACAGTGTTGCCAATATGATTCTACGGCTGCTAATATGTTATATGCATGTAACATCCATACTGTACCCGTTCGTCCGAGGGATGCGATGACCCATCTGCTATTACATCGCATTACTGGATTCCCAGGACAGAGTGGAGTTAAATGAACATGAAGTCAAATAAGGAATGTGTCGGAAATTCAGTTGAAATATCACAAAAGCAGAGGGTAACACGAGATAAAGTATCTCCAGGGTCGTTACGGGTTTAAATTTAATTAAAAAAATACAATAGAAATGGGCGCCACCAACTGAATCCCTAGCAAACCACATCCTTCCTAGTTAAGCCTTAATTAAGACAAGGAAAGAATTAGGAAAATCACATCATCATCAGATCACAACTAAGATAAAAACAAATTTATTCAAACTTTGATAGTCAGACAGAAATATTAAACACACATCCTACCTAAGAGTATGGTCGAATGCCAACGTTAAATTGTCATTGTCCTGAAGATCGAACCATCTCTATGCTGTTCAAAGTGTACTTCATCCACATAAAATATGAAAATTTTCTAAAGTTCACTTGGGTTCTCAGGTTCACCGTAGCACTATGTCTATGAGTCACTGTCATTCGTGATACCTGAGATCTAACTTCTCTTTAAGTTAACATCATGAATGTGGATGTCAAAAATAATGAATCTGTCTAAACACATATTCTAATCACATATTTAAATATCAACTAATTTTATGGCTTGAATGGCATTATTCAAATGCTGAAAATCTCAGTAAATGCTCCTAGAAATCGAACAATTAATTTACACTATATTTACACTGTCATTACTGATTGCTTGTTTGTGAATCAAAGAAACTCCACTACTCATTGGTTATCATCATCATCATATCAAAATTAAATATCTCTCACAATAGTTCTCATCTCAAAATTCATTATATTCAAGTCAGAATAATTAATTCATTACCATCAAATCATTTAAATGAATATTATAATCATCAATTCATTATATTCTCTAATTATCCACACACTCTCATTTCATCATCTCATTCAGATTAAATCATCTCAAATCATCCATCTAAATTGTTTAATTCATTAATTCAAGTTGCAATTCTTCAAATTATTTAAATCATATCTCTCATTTAAATTTATTTAAATCCATTTAAATTCATTAATCATCAGCTTCTTTAATTAATTATCACCTTCTAATTCAGTTATTCATCAGCTATTTAATCATCTATTAATTTATTTAGATCAGCTTATTTATTCAATCTTTAATTCATCCACTTATTTAATTCATTGATTTATCCCAAATTTTAATTTATCAATATATTTAAATTTTAATTCATCTGGTTATTTAGATTTTTATTTCATCGAGTCATTTAGATTTTTATTTCATTGGGTCAGATCATTAATATGCTTAAACTTCAGATTATTATTTTATAAATTATTATTATCAGAAGATCTTGTATTATCAACATTATTTATTTGTTTAATTTCCTAACAAATTGTTTAATATAGGTTATAGAACGTTGTCTCACAGTTTTATCACTTCCAAGTTATATCTCGTATTTAATTATCATGCCAAAAATATTATTGCCTTCACAAGATCACGTTGGATCTCACTATCCAAAACTTCATCATATACTCTCACTTTATCAAATACCATATTTGAATACCATAATTATTCCACGTAACACCATAACTATTCCACATATCACCATAACTATTCAGCGCACAGCATGAATCTCAAAAATTATGCTAGACTGGGTTCGACAACGCCATGTCTGCCTCAAACTACATTAGCAATATTGCAACTTCCACTTGGCAACTTCCAGAAAATGCCTATCACAAACTTCACTTAATCACGTTGCATGATCTACAAAAATATATAACTGGCTTCAAATTATTAACGCACACAATCTCCAAGAACTGTAATTAATCTGATCACATCAAGACAACTTCTTAAACAATAAGGAAAAATATTACCTTACCAATCGAAATCCAATTCAAGATATGCTTTCAAATAGAGCATAAATTATCTTAAAATTCTCAAAATTCACTTCACAGAAAAACACCAATGTGTTATAATCTCTCACATCAAAAATATGTAATACTGATCTGCCTCAAAATAAATCTGACCATTAATGATTCATCTTACAAGATTCAATTACTTGAAATCCTTCTCAAAGGTATCAAACTCACTCACAAAAGAGTATCAAAAGTATCAAAAGTATCAGCTGTTAAATGAATGTACTCTCAAAAGAGTATAGCAACAAAATATTGGATTGGCAAACAAGAATTACAAAATGTAACCCTGCTGACATTTATTTTTAATTTATTTAACAAAATTCGACTAATGTGTGACTAGTAGTTTCTTGTTTAATCCTCTTACTATCTCATGTACACTCGGATGATAAAAATGAGGCCCTCAACTGGCAGGTTAGGTGAGTACCACCACGCAATCGCCTAAAGCGAAAGGCCCCGCCCCGTAGACTATCATGATAATGCCCTAGACGATGGGTCAGGTGAGTACCACCACGCAATCGTATAAAACGAAAGGCCCCATCTCGTAGACTGATGAGTGACCGTACCAGATTGGAATCAACAAGTCTCTAGTTGTCATATAAAAGCGATATTCATTCACTTGAGTGAATAAAATTTTTATATCTCCAAACAATCCAATAGAAAAAATCCCTACTGATGAATAATACATACTCGCTAGTATGCAATGAACTGCGAAGTAATTTAAATAATCCAATTGCAGATCACGAGTTCGAAACACTCGCCACAGAAAAAATAACTATCCAAGAAAAACTATTCTTACTGAAAAATGTCAAAAAGTACAAACATCTGCTTAATAAAGCCAACCAATGGTGAGAACGTCGTATAATGGTGCCTGCCATATCATATGGTAACGCCATATTCTAGCAAAATGGAGCAAAAAATATCTAAGCCATGTCAAAATAATCGTAGAACTCCTACTAGAAATATATACAAGTATGCCCAGTGTTCATGAAAAATCATATCAGGAAAGTCATAACTCTTACAATACCTTCTTATATCAGCTGTTAATATATTTCAAATATCGCCGATTATCCTCGTGTGTGCCACAAATTTCTCGAAAGATCGACGAAAACATCGTATCACCCACTGAACTAACGATTGACTTCATATTCCAAGTGAATCTGATGTTGGATATCCTCTTCTTCAGGAACCGAATCCATCGCTCTGTGGTGCCATCACGTCTCCGTATTCGCCTAGCCCGACATGATGAACTGCATATTATCCATCACGGATATTGTCCAAACTCTTCTATAAAAGTTCATAAATGTAGAGTACCCCATACTCTTCGACTATGTCATGCCACTGTCCCATACAATGTTCGGTTTGCATATGACAAAAGTTAATCTCCACAGCGGCTGAATTTCACTAGTAGAAAATAAATTATTTATAAAAGTGTATAAATTTCTGAAACACCCTGTATCTGTGTTCTAACTGATATTTCATAATTGTTCATGAAAAACAACTATATTGCTGCACGTGCCACTGTTCATAAAGTGCATATTCTCGTAACTGTTCATTTGCCTAAAAGCATTAATGTTGGCCTGACCCCATGGTCGCCTTAAATATTCCGGTCTGAAATGCATTATTTAATAAGCCGTAATACCATTGGAATATATCTAAGTCCATTTGAAAGTTCACAATAGCAGTATATAATTGCTATCTGCCTGCACAATTAGACTGTCGAACACAAGTCCGAACTTATAAAGTTTGACAAAATGTCGAAATAATGTTCAGCTGCTTGCATGTCGCCTGCTTGTAAAATGTCGGACCCAGCACGCCCTGTTCTGCCTCACTGTTCTCGAATAATGCGACGCTTAAAACTGGCCTCATTATATCACTTCGCTGTGCTGTCCTGTATTAAGAATGTGGCTCGAAATAATGTTCTCAATTCTATCACAATGCTGCGTATTACTTTAACGAACTGTAACATTGGAAAAGCATTGCTGTTTCACATAACTGTAACCACGATGTTGAAAATACATCGGCCCGAACACCGGCTCTCCTTTCACTTTCACGGCCTGTATAGCTTGCCTTGCTAACCGCTTCTCGCACTGCACACCGTGCTTCTCTCGTCTTGGCTGACTGACCTACTTTCGTTCTCCTAGCGTATGCTGCTATCAGCTCCGCTTGCTGAACTAATACTGTCGTTTTCCTAACATATGATGTGCTCTGCTTAGCTCGACTGGCTAGAATATAATTACTGCCTTCCTCGCGCACCATGTGCTCTACTCAGCTCTGCTTGCCGGAATACTACTGCTGTCCTCAGACTGTGTGATGAGCTCCGCTCGGCGCTGTCACGTGACGTTCCCCTACCTTCTGCGGTCATACGTCACAACTACAATCTCGACCACAATCATATAGGCAATTAAGTTATACCATAACTTAAGGAGTTATCTGCCTTTCTTCGAGTTATCACCATAAAGATTTCTTGATATTTCTTCTCTTCTGAGATGATATAATATTATATTCCATATAGATCTTGATAATACTTCAATATTCCTCCCATAATTCCATCTGCTTGACTGGTAGTGCCACCTTCATCCTTGGCCTCCTACGTCATTTCCTACCATTCTTCTCGACTCGATCTGAGCGCTATCTTTTCTTCTTTTCCCATAAATCTCAACTACGGCTCGATGTCAACTGGCGTAGCCGATAGCCTCAACTAGGTATCGGGTACAATACTAACAAATAGATTTCAACCAAATGCCACATGCGCTTTCTGAACCATAACTGTTATGATTATGTATATTCTTAAGAGCCAGCAGGGCTGCCAAATGTAAATAATTTTTTCCTCTCTTTTCTTTTATCATTGTACCCATAAATCAGAAAACATGCTTTCCAACAGCCCAAAACTTTGCATATGTATAGTAACTAACATTCGAAATAAATCTGGAGTAACTAATATACGTCAGTTCAGCCTACATGATATAAGCATGCTTATAGGTTACATTTTAAATACATGTAACTTTTATACTAAAAATGGATTTCATCCAAAATTGGCAAAATAATAGATGATAATAATTGAGATTAATTTTAAGCAAAACATACATGATATTGTTGCCAACATGATTAATCGTGCACTGATAGATCCAATGTCTAACTGCATGTAACGCCCATGTTATCAATATAACATCAACCAAATTTTGTAAGTGCATTCTGTGATTAAGAGATGGTTCTAAGATTATATTCCGAGTCACAGAGGCTGCCAACTGTAGTGCTCTATTAGGGTACACTATTTCAGGTTTACTTCGAACTAATTAGAAATGTCAGTATTACCAACTTAATTCCGTCATTATTCTAGACGAAATCACTGTCATGAATCTTAAATTTTAAGAAAAGAAGGCTCATTAGTTCGTCACGGAACTACTGGCTTTATTGTAAGAGCACTTATTAGCCTATTTTCAATTTTGAAAAAAATAGGCTTATGAGATCACCTTTTGTCCGTGTGTGTGTACGTGTGTGTGTGTGTGTGTGTGTGTGATTCGTGTGTGTGTCCCCCCCCTAATAAAATCTAAACGGCAGGAGCGATTTCAATGAAACTCGGAAAGTTCATAGCACTATTCCCGGCGACCTCGACCGTGCCCTTCAAATTTTGTTACGACTCACCAATCCAACATGGCGGCTGTGCGAAATATTTCACCAGCATTCAATATCTCCGAAACTATTACCGATATTACCCTGACATTTTCTATGGTGATAGAGGGAACTACTATAAGTTCACTTATGTGACTTTTGAAAACCTGGTAACTACAAAACCAACATGGAGGCCAAGCGAATTTGCGACTTTTAAATAGACGTTTCTCGTGATTTGACCAACCAAACGCAATTAAACTTGGTACAGTATATGTTTATATACATTGTAATGCACCGACGTCTAACTTCGTTCAATTGGTTACATAATCACAAGATAGCGGATGTGCGAAATATTTCATCCGCATTCTATATCTCTGAAACTATTAGCGGTATCTCCCTAAAATTTTGTACGGAGATAAAGGGCACTACTGGAAGTCCATCTATAAGACTTTCAAAAACCGGTTAACTACAAAACGAACATGGCGGCCAAGCGAATTTGAAAATTTTAAATAGACCTTTCTCGCGATTTAATGTTCCAAGCGCACTGAAACCTGGTACAGGAAATATTTATACACATTGTAATCCACTGGTATCTAATTTAGTTCAATTATTTACATAACCTCAAGATGGCGGCAGTGCGAATTTTAAAATTAAGTTTTTATTTCTTGTGATGTAGTCATGCGATCGAAGTGAAAGTTTGAATAATGAACCTACGCAATGAACCTTTAATGGTACATGACTCTATGGCCTATAAATTTAACAATCCAACATGGCAACCATCCGAAATATTTAGACGATACTGAATATCTACGAATCTATTTTAGCAATCAAACTGCATTTTTAATGTTCATAGGGGCTATGAACTTAAGTTCAACTATAGGACTTTAAATAACCTGGTGATCAGTAATTCAACATGGCTGTGACGCGAATTATAAATATTCACATGGACGTTTCTCGCAATTTAACCATCCGAGTGCAGTGAAACTTGGTACAGTAAATCCTTATACGAATGTTAATCCTCTGGCATCTAATTTATTTCAATTGTTTCCATAACCTCAAGATGGCAGCTGTGAAAAATTTTAAAATCTCCTTGTTTTTTCTTGTGTCCTAATTATGCGATTGAAGTTTGATTACTACACGTTCACAATAATCTGCATGTAACAGTACATAACTCTAGGACCTACATATATAAAATCCATCATGGCGACCATCCGAAATATTTAGTCGGTTCTTAATATCTACGAATCTATTACAGCAATCAAACAGAAATTGTGTATGTTGATAGTGGCAATTAACATAAGTAGGATATATGAAAATAGGCTGTATAGTTCTTCACGGAACTACTTGTTTTTTGGACTGGATCATCTGATTTACCACTGTGACCAATTATATTTAGTGACTTACAGGAATGCGTGTTTAACCTTGCCTTTGCTATACATAACTTCATGATTAATGTGGGTACAGTCAATTATGGCGTAATTAAATTGTCAAGGTTATTTGAAACTCACTTTTTTAAGCAATTATAGCTTAATTTATGTATCATGCTGCTAACCGGACGCAAACATTCAATGTATTCAAACGTATTAATAAATTGCTGTGTTGAAATCCTTCCACATTCTAAACACTCTTGGGGTATTTATTTATTTTTATTTTTTGTAATACAAAATGAGCTTGTATATATGGTTGGTCAACTCTCGGTATTATATCATTGAATGTTGAACGTTCCATCCAGAGACAAAACAAACGGCAGTAAAGTGGTTGTAGTTTGTGTTAGTAAATTTATTTCGATTTGTCAGCCATTTTCATCCGGTCTATATTTATGTGAAAAGGTTCTCGTTATCTCCATTACGCTTTTAATGAACGTCCGTCCGGAGCTGGGGATTTTATCGGCACAATAACGCACTTTTTAAAAACGTAAACGTTAATTGTGCTTTCTGATCTACTGGGAATCAACCGATTTAAAAAAATCAGAATTAATGAACTAAAATATAAGATTTGTAGCATTTATCATGGACTGTATCAATAAACGACCAGACAAGGGATAAACAGTTTTGGTTGTGAGGAAAAGAAGAATTGTACCGGAACAGCGAACGAGTAATAGCGTCGTTTAAAACAAAGACAGGGTGAGAAAATCGCACCACACCAGGGGTGGCCAACACCACATGATATATGAGATGTTGATAAAGGTTTTTGATAACATTGATTGGAGTAAGTTGTTTGTCATTTTGAAAAAGGATTGTAATAAATTAAATTGATATGAGGGTGATCTTTAATTTATACGGAAACAATACTGCAGTTATTTGAGCTGAAGAAAATGAGAGGGAATCTGGTATGTATAAAGATGTAAGGCAAGGCTGCAACCTATCACATATACTTATCATTCTATATTTAGAAAAAGCAACGGAAGGAAAGAGTGAACAATTTAAAGTAGGAGTAAATATTCAAAGAGAAATAATCTCATCTCCGAGATTTGCTGAAGAAATTGTCATCTTAGCCAATTTTTAGAAGATTTGAATAATTTATTAAATGGTGTGGACTCCGTTTTGAGGAAGGAATTTATGAAGAATATGAATGTGTATAACAAAAATACTGGTACCCAGCCGAAATAAATCAGAAACCCCTATTGACATCAAATTGGCAGGTGAAAATCTTAAAGAAGTAGGAAGAAAAACAAGTAGCTCCGTGAAGAAATATACAGCCTATTTTCATATATCCTACTTATGTTAACTGCCACTATCAGCATACAAAATTTCAGTTCGATTGCTGTAATAGATTCGTAGATATTGAGAACCGACTAAATATTTCGGATGGTCGCCATGTTGGATTTTATATATGTAGGTCCTAAAGTTATGTACTGTTACATGAAGATTATTGTATACATGTAGCATTCAAACTTCAATCGCATGATTAGGACACAAGAAGTAAAAACGAGATTTTAAAATTTCGCACAGCTGCCATCATCTGGTTATGGAAACAATTGAAATAAAGTAGATGCCAGTGGATTAACATTCGTATAAGGCTTTACTGTACCATGTTTCACTACACTCGGATGGTTAAATTGCGAGAAACGTTCATGTGAATATTTATATTTCGCGTCGCAGCCATGTTTGATTTGTGATCACCAGGTTATTTAAAGTCCTATAGGCGAACATAAGTTCATAGCCCCTATGAACATAAAATAATTCAGTTAGATTGTTATAATAGATTCGTAGATATTCAGAGCCGTCTAAATATTTCGGATATTTTGGATTGTTAAATGTATAGGCCAAAAAGTCATGTACCATTAAAGGAAAATTATTGCGTAGGTTCATTATTCAAACTTGCACTTCGATCGCATCATTACGACACAAGAAATAAAAACTTAATTTTCGAAATTCGCACAGCCGCCGTCTTAAGGTTATGTAAACAATTGAACTAAATTAGATACCAGTGCATTACAATGTATATAAACGTTTCCTGTACCAGATTTCATTGCGTTTGGAACATTAAATCGCGAGAAAGGTCTATTTAAAATTTTCAAATTCGCTTGGCCGCCATGTTCGTTTTGTAGTTAACCGGTTTTTGAAAGTCTTATAGATGAACTTCCAGTAGTGCCCTTTATCTCCGTACAAAATTTCAGGGTGATACCGCTAATAGTTTCAGAGATATAGGGTGCCGGTGAAATATTTCGCACATCCGCCCTCTTGTGGTTATGTAAACAATTGAACGAAGTTAGATGTCGGTGCATTACAATGTGTATAAACATATACTGTACCAAGTTTTATTGCGTTTGGTTGGTTAAAACGCGAGCAACGTCTATTTAAAATTCGCAAATTCTTGTGGCCGCCATGTTGGTTTTGTAGTTACCAGTTTTTCAAAAGTTACATAGGTGAACTTCCGGTAGTTCCCTTTATCACCGTAATAAATTCCAGGGTGATATCGGGAATAGTTTCGGAGATATTGAATGGTGGTGAAATAATTCGCACGGCCGCCATGTTGGATTGGTGAGACGTAACAAAATTTGAAGGGCACTTTTATTACGGGGGGAGGGGCACGCACACACACTCCTCACACACACACACACACGGACAAAAGGTGATCTCATAAGCCTATTTTTAGCCTACTTTCGATTTTTGCAAAAAATGAAAGTAGACTTATGAGATCAACACGGGGCGAAAAAAGTGTGTCTGTCTGTGTGTGTGTATGTGTGTGTGTGAGTCTGTGTGTGTGTATGTGTGTGTGTGTGAGTCTGTGTGTGTGTGTGTGTCTGTGTGTGTGTGAGTGTGTGTACTCTGAATGTCTGTCCCCCCCTATCAATTCGAACTCGGTGAATGCGAATTGAACGAAATTTGGTACAAATGTAGCACTAGCTAAGGACACCTCAGTGTCATGTTTTATATCGCCGCCATCTTGACGGAAACGTAATGGCGGCCACACAAATGTTCAAAGCTTAAATCGAATTACGACTAACCTAATCATCCGATCTCTACCAAAGTTTGCAACAACATACCTTTATGGGGAGAGCATCCTTTGACCAAACCAATAGGTCATCAGCGTAATAGTTTGCGGATGGCGGCCATCTTTGTGTGACAATCGATTCCCCCTATTAATTCGAACACGGTGCAACCGAATGGAACGAAATTTGGTACAGAGGTAGTACTAACAAAAGGCACCTCAGTGTCATGTTTTATATCGCCGCCATCTTGACGGAAACGTAATGGCGGCCACACAAATGTTCAAAGCTTAAATCAAATTACGACTAACCTAATCATCCGATCTCTACCAAATTTTGCACCAACATACCCATATAGAGGAGGCATCCTTTGACCAAATAAATAGGTCATTAGCCTAATAGTTTGCGGATGGCGGCCATCTTTGTGTGAAGATCAATTCCCCTATTAATTCAAACACGGTGAAACCGAATGCATTGAAATTTGGTACAGAGGTAGCACTATCAAAGGGCATCTCAGTGTCATGTTTTATATCGCCGCCATATTGACAGAAACGTAATGGCGGCCACACAAATGTTCAAAGCTTAAGTTAAATTACGACTAACATAACCATCCGATCTCTACCAAACATTGCAACAACATACCTTTATGGAGGGAGCATCCTTTGACCAATCTAATAGGTTATTAGCCTAATAGTTTGCGGATGGCGGCCATCTTTATGTAAAAATTGATTCCCCCTATTAATTCGAACACGGTGGAACCGAATGGAACGAAATTTGGTACAGAGGTAGCACTAGCAAAGGGCACCTCAGTGTCATGTTTTATATCAACGCCATCTTGACTGAAACGTAATGGCGGCCACACGAATGTTCAAAGCTTAAATCAAATTACGATTAATCTAATCATCCGATCTCTTCCAAATTTTGCAACTACATACCTTTATGGAGGGAGCATCCTTTGACCAATCTAATAGGTCATCAGCGTAATAGTTTGCGGATGGCGGCTATCTTTGTGTGAAAATCGATTCCCCCTATTAATTCGAACACGGTGCAACCGAATGGAACGAAATTTGGTACAGAGGTAGTACTAACAAAAGGCACCTCAGTGTCATGTTTTATATCGCCGCCATCTTGACGGAAACGTAATGGCGGCCACACAAATGTTCAAAGCTTAAATCAAATTAGGACTAATCTAATCATCCGATCTCTACCAAATTTTGCAACAACATACCCTCATAGAGGAAGCATCCGTTGACCAAACGAGTAGGTCATTAGCCTAATAGTTTGCTGATGGCGGCCATCTTTGTGTGAAAATCAATTCCCCCTATTAATTCAAACCCGGTGAAACCGAATGGAACGAAATTTGGTACAGAGGTAGCACTAGCAAAGGACATCTCAGTGTCATGATTAATATCGCCGCCATATTGACAGAAACGTAATGGCGGCCACACGAATATTTAAAGCTTAAATCAAATTACGACTAACATAACCATCCGATCTCTACCAAACTTTGCAACAACATACCTTTATGGAGGGAGCATCCTTTGACCAATCTAATAGGTCATTAGTCTAATAGTTTGCGGATGGCGGCCATCTTTATGAAAATTTGATTCCCCCTATTAATTCGGACACGGTGGAACCGAATTAACGAAATTTGGTACAGAGGTAGCACTAGCAAAGGGCACCTCAGTGTCATGCTTTATATCACCGCTATCTTGACGGAAACGTAATTGCGGCCACCCAAATGTTAAAAGCTAAAATGTAATTACGACCAACCTAATAATCTAGTCTCTACCAAATTTTGCAACACCATATCTTTATGTGGGAAACATATTCTGACCAAACTGCAAGAACATCAGCCCAATAGTTTGCAGATGGTGGCCAAGTATGTGTGCAAATCGATTCCCCCTTTCAATTCAAACACGGTGAAACCGAATTGAACGAAATTTGGTACAGAGGTAGCACTAGCAAAGGGCACCTCATATTCATGTTTAATATCCCTATAGCACGTTGTATTTCAACAAGCTACTACAACCAATATTCAATCATACTCCTTGAAAAGGACAAAGAGTTATAACAATACCCATGCATTTAGGAGAAAGTAGGCTATATGTTCTTTACTGAACATCTTGTTTCAAAATTGATAATAGGCTAATAATCAAAGATGGACGAAGCAATGAGGACATAAAAAGTAGGCTGGCTAAGACAATGTGCATGAAATGACTACGATGTCCATGCCTCTAAAAAAACAACAATTTTGAGCAGACAATGGCTCTGAAGGAGAAGAAGAGGAAGAGGAAGAAGGAGAGGAGAAACATTAATATGGGATATTATGTAGTTGTTATTTGGAATTGGTTTTACTTGATTGAAACAGACACTTCTTCCGTAATTAGGGGGAGTGGTGGCCTCTCACCACGGCGGACCGTGTTCGAGTTCTGGTCAGTGCGTGTAAGATTTTCAAAGTGAAATGCCATGTCCTGTGGTTTGGATTTCACGTAAAAAAAAGGATGTCCCGTGGCTCATCATCACGAGATTGACGGTCACGTAAAACTATATTCTTTGTTCCTTTCCTTCCGTAATTACCACCCTCAATGGCCTCGGGGTAGGTATTGGGACTACAGTCCCTGAAATCTTGGGTTCGGTTTCCGGTTCTGCCAAGAAATGTTCTTCTGGTCTGTGGACGGATGTCACAAATCCCGTAAATGAATCAACAACAAAGAGAACAGCGCAAAAAGTCATAAATATTATTGATGCACTAGTTAATAGGCTATGTCATTTGTGTTGCATTTCTTGTTTATTTTAGAAGTTCACCATAAATATTGGGCCATTTCTTATTATAGTTGTTGTTGTTTCATTTGAAAGGCTCGCAGACGGTGGTACTTCGGCGTGTGCGACTCTGATTTTGTCTGATAGCCCGTATTATTGTGTTGGCTTTACTAGTGTCTGTGATTGTAAATTGGGGATATAATATGCAAAGAGACCTGGTGTAGAAGCGGGAAACCACGGAAAACCACTTCCAGGATGGCCGAGGTGGAAATCGAACCCGGATCTCCATTTTGACGTCAGGAGTGGGTCATAGGGTGTTTTCTAAAATTAGATAACAATAATATTTAATTTTGACCACCGCGTGGTGTAGCAGCTAGCGTTCTTACCTGACGCCCCGGGGACACGGGTTCGATTACCGACTCTGCCAAGAAATTTCAATTCTGTGGGAGGTCCGGATCGGGAAACACTTAGCCTCGTGAGGCAGAACTGAGAAGAGGACGGTTCGATTACCACCTCAGCAATCCTGAATGTGGTTTTCCGTGATTTCCATACTTCAACTTCAAGCAAATACTACGCTGGTTCCCAATATAAAGCCACAGCCACCTCTTTCCCAATCCTATCCCCGATTTGCAAATACTTCACTAGTAGAGCCACCACAATATGACAGGTTACCTCTCAACTTCCGCACACAGCCAAACACTGAAATGTTACAGTCCCAAAAATAAACAACAACAACAACAACAGCAAGAACTTACATTTAATTTCAGCAACTCTAATTCTGTAATCCTTAACAGCAAACCGTGAAGTCGATAAACAAGTTTATCACACTGATTTGAATTTGATACAATACAAATGTGAAATGTATTGAATTATTAACATTAAAAATAGATCATTATGCCACTAGAAATAATTTACTATAATTTGTATCAAACGCAATAAAGCGTTAGTTCACTCCATTAATCGAGGATTATTCACTAAATTGCAAAAGCTGTTTTTAAACCACAATTAATATGACATTCACTCACTCACTCACTCTTGTGGCGCTACAGTCCATGAAGAACCCTGACCTGTCCTACAGCAGCCGTCCGTACTTCTTAGCTGGAGCGCATCTCCTCCAGTTCCGGATCCCCTGCACCTGTACATCTTCTCTGATGTCATCAGTCCACCTCTTCCGCGGCCAGCCTGGCTTCCTTCGGCCTTCTGATTGTTGGTCGAGGGCCTTCTTAGGAATCCTATTTTCCTCCATTCTGGGGTTTGAAGCCGTTTTACAATGTTGCCTTGGTAAACAAAAGTTTAGTGCTTTTCAGTCTGTCAACACGAATGTACCTAAATGAGTTGGGTTATACCATCCTGAAAACTGTGACATACACCATCATGTCTAGACTTGGCAACCCACTACAGGTGCACCTGCACTTGATACACACAGCACTTAGGAATGCTGGGAGGGGGAAGCAGCCCAGCGAGATAGCAGACCAGTCAGTCGCGTGTTACTAGCGTCCAAGTGAACTGCTCGCTGCCGGATTGCACAAGACCACTAACCAGATAAGTAGCCTGTACAATACAGTACAATCAAAATTGACCATTCTCAACAACCTCATAGTCACTCCAAACAGGCAAATTCCGAGTTCTATCACCATTTCAGTATCTCACCAAAACATCATATAGACAACAACAAACAAATACCGACGAGTTGCATTATCAATACTGCAATTAAATAAGTTTACTTATTGTAAATATTTTCACCCGTATTTTCAGACATAGATTTTATAGCCTAAGTGTACTGGATCTGATGATGATCGCTTGACATCGAAACTGGTCATCCAAGTGTATTTATTAATCTCATGCATTTTTTTTCAGGATCAGGGTATAACCCAACTCATTTGGGTACATTCGTGTTGACCGACTGATAAGCACCAAACTTTTGTTCCTCCACTCTTATAATATACCCCAGGTAACGCAGCCGCCCCTTCTCTACCTCGGCAACCAGGTCAATATCACCTTACAGCTGATACACTTCTTGGTTGGTATGAATGAGACAGTCACCATCCTCCCAGACGGCTCTGAGGATGTTCCTCAGCACCTTCCTTTCCCACACCCGGAGCAAATTCTTGTCAGGCTGGTGTATTCTTGGAATACACGGTACGAGAGAATATAAAGTTTAATGCTCGTTGCATGTTCATTCCTTCCTCTTAGTCAAACACCAACAGTGATCTTCTATTTTCTCTGTGGTGATCACTTCGCTTATATCTTTTATGAGTCTGTTCTAGATATATATCTTCCATGACTCACCTAGCCTCATCTAGCAGCGAATCTCTGAAGCTCCTCAATTCTTCCTGGAGCTAGAGGATTTACTTATCCATCTGGCCACCAGATTTTGCTACCATCGCCAGCTATTATCTCCATGAGCAAGAGGACGTCGTTTACTTTTTCACTCACCATGCTGTGCTATTGTCGCCTGCTATCAACTCTTTGAAGACCATCTCCTCAAGAGAATTTAATTTTCTTAAGTTGGTTATGGTGATATTTATACCTTTTGTCTCCTACCCCCACTCTTTTCCCTTCCTAAGACCCTCTGTGCTTCGCTGAGCAGGTCTCACTTCTAAGTCGGCAGTTGACTCGGTCAGTCAAGGCTCAACCCGAGCCAGTCTCCTCAAACCAAGAGACACTCTCTACGCTCTACGCCATGTTGGCACATTAGGCATCCGTCAAAGGAAACTTCACCTTCGACATGAAACAAAGATAAGTACCTACTTCAAGTTTTAACCTCATCTTCATGGTTTTAACTTCTACATGCTTTTAACGATATTTTATAGACAGCGTGAGATTACTTATTTTGGGGCAAAAATCATTCTTCGCGGGATTTGCCATGTTGAGCTTTTGTTTGTATAAGCCAACCTTACTAGAAAGGAGCTTTTCTTAAGCTATTTAAATGAGAAATCTTCTCACCACGTGGGATATTATCCAATACCCGCTGTCTATAAATTACAAAGTAAGTTCCTCCGCTGGATTAACTTTGGCCCCATTTTTCTATTAAGATCGTTCTGGAACCTTCCAGATCCTGTACTCTATCTGCAAGTCTTGCCGTCAAGTATTTTTCACTCACTTGTGAGAATACTATTTAAAATGAGGAATCTTCCTTATAAATTACTGCAATAGCGAACTTTCTTCCACCGTTGGAATGTTCTATGGCGCATTTAATTGTAATTCACAACATCCTCAAGAAATAGACTCTCGCCTACCTAGTGCAACCAGTTCTTTTCATCATTGCAATAACTTTCTTTCCCATAAACTTTCGTGTCTCTACAGTGAACTTTTCATCTATTTAAAAGACTATAGTGATAACTAGTACTTGTCCCACTTTTCTACCGCGTCGCGATCGTCCGTTTACATTAAATAAGGCCATGAACATTGATCCTAAATCCCAATGATCTTTCCTCAACCTTCTACTAACAAACCATATTAATAAAATTGTAACTTTTCTATAAGGTGTCACTATAACGAAGTGCCCTTCCATTTTTGCTTGTTTATCATTAATTAACCTCTGTATAACTACGTGTTTTATACACGGTTTAAGCTTACATTGTTTCTTCCCTATAAGCAGGGAAAACAATACTTTCAACTCTTGAGTGAGTTATTTCTGGGTCTCACGAAATGAAAACTGCCCCATTTGGCTCGTGATTCCTACTTAAACATAGGAAGTCTAGAACCTTCCTTTTGACTTTTCTCTTCAGGTTTCACCGTAAGTGACCTGCTCTCTTTTGTATAATTGTTATAAAGTAATTCTGCACAAATATAAGAAGTTGTAGGAACTTCTATCTTATTCTTCATGATTTTCTTATTGTTATTTTCGAAGTTGTCACTCTCTCTAGAATATTCTCTCAGAAATTTCTTATAGTACACTCCTTGTACTCAATTTAATGTTTAAACTTTAATTACTTAATTTGTCTTTTAAAATCTTATAAAGATTTTAGAACATATATAAGGTTTGAAACCTAATAAATTGTCAATTGCCTGGAGCAAACGTTTAATGTTTTCTGAGGTCTGTGACCCAAAAATTTTTAACCAAATTGAAAATATATTTATTAAAGTTATTAACTTCTTTTGAATTGTTGAATAAATTAAGCGTTTCTTTTTGCCTTTTCATTTTTTCTAGTGCAACGGTTAGGCAAGATCCTGTCCTCCTTGGCTCTCCCTACTCGATGCTATTAAATCTATTGATAGGGCTTTCACCACTCGTTGCATTTGAGCTAGAACTCTTAGTAGTAATCTCGTTAAAGATTCTCTTAGCTTTAATAGCTAATTCTAACTGGTCAGTAAGGCAAGTAAAGCTCGCTACGCCAGCTACCTGCTTGTGGAGATCCTCTCCGAAAACTTATGGTCAGTTTTCCAAAAGATAAGTGTTTTTCTTTGCCTAAACTTTTAGCCGGCCTCTCGCTGAGTAAAAGCTTAGCCATTTCCAAATGAAACCATTGGTTCACTTACCAAAATTACTTCCCAAGGTATAATTTTTTATCACTATCCTTCCTGGAAGCACTTGGTCGCTTTTTCAGGAACTCTATAACTTCAAAAACTGTAAATACCAAACTTGATTCCAATTATTGGCATTCTTCGAATTACTTTGCAAAAACGAATTTCTTTGAAAAGACATACAATAAATCTGTTACTCTCAGTCTTGCCAGACCAACACCCTTCCCCATAGTAGTCTTATGCCTGCTTGAGAGGGAATATACTAAGGCCGCTCTCTTGCAAACCGCCCAAGTCCTAGCTGTATTTCCCGTCAGCTTGGACCAAGCTCTTACCCATTTTAGGTATCAGAGAACGGATTTTCAGTGGAAACCACCTCTAAGTGCATTAAAGGTTAAATTTATAACTTTTGTGGAACTCTCATCCTATTTCTCTATCCTTTTTCTCCAGTCCGAAACCCACTTCCTTTTCTTAATCATCTTCCCTTGGTGGGTGGGTTATTCCTCAGCCAATAATCTACCCAAAATTTGGTGCCGAAACCCGGGAGAGTCCATTTGTCATTATTCTGTTTGGCAATACTTTGCAAATTATTAATATCTGCTTTGAATCTTTCAGCTATAACCACATCGTGCAAAGCCTGTGAAGGGGAAAGAGGCCGCTCCTGTCTCCCTTGGTGTGTCCCGTTCTTTCTACTTATTTGCTGCTGCCAGCTTGACAGCATTTCCAAGGTTCCACAGTTTCGTGAGTTGCATTTCAATCTATTTTCTTCAACATGGCTCCTACTGATAAGGATAAGGATGAAAAACTTACTTCTAAACGAGCATCCTATAACGGGCAAATTACCCGATTCAGAAAGTACATAAAGGAGTTAGATCCCTCAGAAGCTCAATTAGACTTGTTAAAACATCGTGTAAGGGATTTTGAACGTTCTTATGAAAATTATTGTAACATTCAAACTGAAATAGAAACTTGTATGCTCAATCAAACCGAAGATCGTGTCGAAGTAGAAAACCAATATTACGAAGGCATAGGTTCTGCTTTCAAAATAATACGCCAACTCGAAGAGGAGCAGAAAAAGGACGCTTCTGTTCTTGGTTCCCTTCACGAACCACAAACTTCTTTCCGTGATGGTACTCTCAAGCCCAAACCAATTTTACCTAAAATTGATTTACCCCATTTTTCTGGAGATGAATCTACTTGGGATTCTTTCTGTGAGTTATTTTGCTCCCTTGTTCATGACAATGAAGACATTCAAGTCATTTACAAGTTTCATTACTTGAGATCTATCCTCCGAGGTCAAGCTTTGCAGTTAGTCGAAGCACTTCCTCTACGTGCCGAAAATTACCCCATTGCCTTTAACTTATTAAAAGAAAGATATGAAAATTTACGGTTACGTATTCAACGCCATATGAAGGCTCTATTCAACCTACCTGCGTCACAGCACAATGAAGTCACTAGTTTGCGTACTCTAGTTGATACTACACAACTTCACGTTAAGGGTTTGTCCCAATTAGATCAACCTACTGAACATTGGGATACTTTCCTAATACATTTAGTGGCTTCTAAAGTTGATGCTGCTACCCTCAAAGCTTGGGAATTTGAACTTTATAAAGAAGACGACTACTCTTACGAGCATTTAGTCACTTTCATAAACGCTAGATGCCAACTCTTAACCGTTCTAGCTAATCAAAGTGAACCCTCATCTCCTAGTTCTAAGTTTGAATTAATGTCCATCAAACCTAAAAGCGAACGCTTAGCGTCTAATACCCACAAACCCGGGTCCAGCTCATCTAAATTTAAATCAAACTCTACTGGTTACCCAACTAGGTCTAGTGAACGTCGTGTTGCAAGCTCTATGGTTTTAAACACTCAAAGCGAACCTCGCAAGAGTTTAAACGAACCTTTAAAGTGCATACTTTGTAAAGATCCCCATGCCCTATACCTCTGTAAATCCTTTAAATAAATGTCAGTCGACGACAGAAGAAAATTAGTTTCCCAGAACAAACATTGCTTCAATTGCCTAGCGCCTACTCATTCTGCTTCTAATTGCAAGTCCACAAGACTTTGCTACCATTGTGAAAAGGCTCATCACACTTTGCTACATCGTCATGATCAGGCAAGGTCATCGACAGCATCTACTTCTCCGAAAAATGATAGTGCTAACAGTTCTAATGCTTCATCGTATATTCAAAATGCCAAGTCCATTCGCAGTGCTCAAGTATTGTTGTCTACTGTCCAAATCGAAGTTCAGGATAACTTTGGCAACTGGGTCCGTGCACGTGGTCTTCTAGATTCAGCGGCAACTCATGATTTTGTGTCTAATTCCTTGATTAGAAAACTAGGCCTACCTGTAAACCCTACTTCTATCAACGTGTCGGGCATCAACAGCTCAAAATCTCAAGCTTTACAATTCTCGAAGCTAACTATAAGAGATATTTGTCATAAAAACAACTTTTTTAAACTTAATTGCCTAATTCTCAATAGCATTGGAGAAGACACTCCAAGTCACTCTGTGGATATTTCAGGGTTAAACATTCCCTCGCATTTAAGGCTAGCTGATCCTTTGTTCAACATGCAAAATCCTATTGACATACTCTTTAGTGCCAATGTTTTCTGGAATTGCCTTCGTAAACAGGTTCGCAAGTTATCCTCAAACGTGGTCGCCAGAGACACTAATTTTGGATGGATCGTCACAGGTCAACTTCCCCATTATTCTCCCCAACCCGCATCGCAATGTTACTTCTCCAATACTGACCTGGAACAGTGTTGGAGGCTTGAAAGCGTTGATTCTCCTAATGTAACCTCTTCAGAAAATGCATTCTGTGAGCAACTTTTTTGAACACCACCACTCGTTCTTCTGATGGCCGGTTCGTTGTTCAAATGCCAAGATTACATAATCCTCCCAAACTTCTTAACTCTCAGCCCAAAGCTCCAAAAGCTCTCTTTGCTATCGAGAGCAAATTCAAGAAAGAACCTCTTGTTAAACAGCAGTACACTAATTTCATGGATGAGTATGAAAGCTTAGATCATATGGAAGTTGTTAACAAATCTGATGATGAATTGCACCCCCCAATTGAAACGGTCTATTTAAATCATCATCCCGTGTGGAAAAACCCTCTTGTAAAATATAAAATCCGAGTTGTTTTCAATGGTTCATCACCCGACGTTAATGGCAACAGCCTTAACGACACTCTTTACTCTGGTCCTGCTATTCAGTCAGATCTATCTGCTATACTCTTAAACTTTCGATTATTTCCCATAGCTGGCATAGCTGATATAAAACAGATGTACCGTCAAGTGTTAATTCAACCGGAACAACGAGATCTCCAAAGAATCTTGTGGCGTGATGAAATCAGCAAGCCCATTAAGGTATTTCGCTTAAAAACGGTTACTTATGGCTTAAAACCCTCTGCTTTCCTTGCTATCCGATCCCTACACTTGCTAGCCTCACAAGATGGTCATTTATTTAATTCCAAAGCCTCTGAAGCACTAACTACGTCATTCTATGTTGACGATTATTTGCAGTCCTTCCCCACTTTGGAGGAAGCTTCTTTTGTGTCTTTAGAACTTCAGGCATTGCTAAGGAATGGAGGTTTCCCACTTCATAAGTGGAATTCCAACTCCCCTGAGTTTCTCGCCCAGTTTCCCATCGAAGACGTAGATCCTTCTTCTGTCGAAATTTGTGGAAACTCCGAATCCATAAAAACTCAAGGCGTTCATTGGTGCACTAGCACTGACACTCTCATCTATAATGTTTCGCTCGCAGAAGAGCTTCCTAATACAAAAAGACAAATTCTCTCTGAAATTGCAAAAATTTTTGATCCACTTCAATTCCTTGCCCCAGTTATCGTTATAGCCAAACTCTTCATGCAAGAGCTGTGGTCGCTCAAATGTGAATGGGATGACACTGTCCCTCTTTCTTTTCTTAATCGTTGGCTCTCGTTTCGCAGCAATTTGCTGGATCTTTCTCTCATTGAAATTCCTAGGAATTTAATTAACGCTCATTCCAATGCATCCTTCTTCCTTCATGTGTTCGCGGACAGTTCCGAAAAAGCTTACGGTTGCTGCGCATATTTAGTTTATCACGGTTCATTCTATGGATCTTCAGTTTCCAACCTTGTTTGTGCCAAATCGAAGGTCACTCCTCTTAAAACTATCACTTTGCCTAGGCTTGAATTGTGCGCTGCACTCATGGCTGCAGAACTTGTTAAGAAATTACGGGAAGTATTAAAAGTCGAATTCTCGCAAATCTATCTCTGGAGCGATTCCATGATCACCCTTTCTTGGATCGCCAAAAACCCCTCTCACTGGCAAACTTTTGTCGCAAACAGAGTTTCCAAAATTCAAACTCTTTCTTCTGGATGTCAATGGGGGCATGTGCCCAGAGCTGATAATCCAGCCGATATTATTTCTTGTGGTTGTTTACCCTCTCAATTGGCAGCTTCCCAGTTGTACTGGCATGGGCCCTCGTGGTTAATCGAAGACTCTTCTTCGAGGCCTTCTAAACCTCCAGCTACAAACTCCAACTTGCCTGACGCTAAAGTACCTCTATCTATTGCTTCATGTCTTGTTTCCAACGCTTCTCATCCCTTGTTGTCCCGCTATTCTTCTTTTCATAAATTAATACGAATTGTCGCCTATCTCCTTAGATGGAAATATCTTGTGGTTGACCAACCTCTTCTCCCCAAACCACACCTTACCAATCATGAATCGAATCTCGCTACCATTAAGGTTTTACAACTGACACAGCAAGAAGCCTTTTCTTCTGAATTGTCTTTACTTTCTTCTAAAAGGGATCTTCCCAAATCCAGTCGTCTACGTGCTTTGGCCCCGTTCCTTGATGGCCATGGGTTACTCAGGGTAGGTGGAAGGCTCTCGCAATCTTTGCTCTCTGAGGACAAAAAGCATCCCGTTATTTTGCCTTCTAAACATCACGTAACTTCCTTAATTATACGTGACTTTCATTATCGCAACGCACTCTGCTTTGCCTCTTAAGGGAAAAGTACTGGATCATAAACGGAATTCATGAAGTATCTTCTGTAATTCATAAGTGCATTCCTTGCTTTAAAGCGAAACCTAAAATCAATACTCAATTAATGAGCGATCTGCCCTCTTTTCGCTCTTCTCCTATACGCCCATTTGCTTTAACTGGTGTGGACTATATGGGTCCGTTCCAATATCAACGAAATTCTCCTGAAGCTAAACGCAAATTGTTTGGTAAGCTGTATGTTTCTCTCTTTGTTTGCATGGTTACTGGCGCAATCCACTTGGAACTAGTAACGAATGCTTCTACTTCTTACTTTTTATCAGCCGTCTCTCGCTTCACCGCTAGGCGTGGTGTTCCTTCAGAGATGTTCTCTGATAACGCTTCCACCTTTCAGGGCGCAGCTTCTCTGTGGAAGAAAGCTCTCACATCTTCTCCTGCCATAGAACAAATTTCTAATTTTTCCTATTCAAAGGGTTTCAAATGGCGCTTTATACCTCCCTACGCTCCTCATCACGGTGGTAGGTGGGAATCTTGTGTAAAGCTCACTAAACGTCATCTAAGAAAAGTCTTAGGTAATCGCATTCTGACTTATGAAGAATTCAATTCACTATCCGTTCTGATTGAGGGTGTTGTTAACTCTCGCCCTTTAACTCCTCTTTCCAATGACCCTGATGACTTGCTTCCACTTACACCTGGTCACTTCCTTATCGGCACTTCTCTTTCTGCCCCTCCTCCTCTTCCCATTTCTTACAGGGATTCTAATCTACCTATCGTTTGGCGTAAACTTGAAGCCCTCCGTAATTCCTTTAGGAAGAGGTGGAACTTGGAATATTTAACTTCCTTGCAACGGAGACAGAAGTGGTTTCTTTCTAGTCCCGACATTAAAGTGGGGGACTTGGTCTTGGTTAGGGATGTTTCACCCCCTCTAGTTTGGACTTCTGGTAGAGTGACCGAGAGTTATCCTGGAAGAGATGGGAGAGTCAGGGTGGCCAAAATCTTGACCACTAATGGTCAGATCACAAGACCACTGTCTTTGATCGCTCCATTGCCTTTAAATGTGTAACTGCTTATTTGTTCTCTGTTGGTGTTTCACCCTCCCAGTATGGTGTATTCTTGGAATACACGGTACGAGAGAATATAAAGTTTAATGCTCTTTGCATGTTCATTCCTTCCTCTTAGTCAAACACCAACAGCGATCTTCTATTTTCTCTGTGGTGATCACTTCGCTTATATCTTTTGTGAGTCTGTTCTAGATATATATCTTCCATGACCCACCTAGCGTCATCTAGCAGCGAATCTCTGAAGCTCTTCAATTTTTCCTGGTGCAAGAGGGCTTCTTTTTCCATCTGGCCACCAGATCTCGGTACCATCGCCAGCTATTATCTCCATGAGCAAGAGGACGTCGTTTACTTTTTCACTCACCATGCTGTGCTATTGTCGCCTGCTATCAATTCTTTGAAGACCATTTCCTCAAGAGAATTTAATTTTCTTAAGTTGGTTATAGTGATATGTATACCTTTTGTCTCCTACCCCCACTCTTTTCCCTTCCTAGGACCCTCTGTGCTTCGCTGAGCAGGTCTCACTTCTAAGTCGGCAGTTGACTCGGTCAGTCAAGGCTCAACCCGAGCCAGTCTCCTCAAACCAAGAGACACTCTCTACGCTCTACGCCATGTTGGCACATTAGGTATCCGTCAAAGGAAACTTCACCTTCGACATGAAACAAAGATAAGTACCTACTTCAAGTTTTAACCTCATCTTCATGGTTTTAACTTCTACATGCTTTTAACGATATTTTATAGACAGCGTGAGATTACTTATTTTGGGGCAAAAATCATTCTTCGTGGGATTTGTCATGTTGAGCTTTTGTTTGTATAAGCCAACCTTACTAGAAAGGAGCTTTTCTTAAGCTATTTAAATGAGAAATCTTCTCACCACGTGGGATATTATCCAATACCCGCTGTCTATAAATTACAAAGTAAGTTCCTCCGCTGGATTAACTTTGGCCCCATTTTTCTATTAAGATCGTTCTGGAACCTTCCAGATCCTGTACTCTATCTGAAAGTCTTGCCGTCAAGTATTTTTCACTCACTTGTGAGAATACTATTTAAAATGAGGAATCTTCCTTATAAATTACTGCAATAGCGAACTTTCTTCCACCGTTGGAATGTTCTATGGCGCATTTAATTGTAATTCACAACATCCTCAAGAAATAGACTCTCGCCTACCTAGTGCAACCAGTTCTTTTCATCATTGCAATAACTTTCTTTCCCATAAACTTTCGTGTCTCTACAGTGAACTTTTCATCTATTTAAAAGACTATAGTGATAACTAGTACTTGTCCCACTTTTCTACCGCGTCGCGATCGTCCGTTTACATTAAATAAGGCCATGAACATTGATCCTAAATCCCAATGATCTTTCCTCAACCTTCTACTAACAAACCATATTAATAAAATTGTAACTTTTCTATAAGGTGTCACTATAACGAAGTGCCCTTCCATTTTTGCTTGTTTATCATTAATTAACCTCTGTATAACTACGTGTTTTATACACGGTTTAAGCTTACATTGTTTCTTCCCTATAAGCAGGGAAAACAATACTTTCAACTCTTGAGTGAGTTATTTCTGGGTCTCACGAAATGGAAACTGCCCCATTTGGCTCGTGATTCCTACTTAAACATAGGAAGTCTAGAACCTTCCTTTTGACTTTTCTCTTCAGGTTTCACCGTAAGTGACCTGCTCTCTTTTGTATAATTGTTATAAAGTAATTCTGCACAAATATAAGAAGTTGTAGGAACTTCTATCTTATTCTTCATGTTTTTCTTATTGTTATTTTCGAAGTTGTCACTCTCTCTAGAATATTCTCTCAGAAATTTCTTATAGTACACTCCTTGTACTCAATTTAATGTTTAAACTTTAATTACTTAATTTGTCTTTTAAAATCATATAAAGATTTTAGAACATATATAAGGTTTGAAACCTAATAAATTGTCAATTGCCTGGAGCAAACATTTAATGTTTTCTGAGGTCTGTGACCCCAAAATTGTTAACCAAATTGAAAATATATTTATTAAAGTTATTAACTTCTTTTGAATTGTTGAATAAATTAAGCGTTTCTTTTTGCCTTTTCATTTTTTCTAGTGCAACGGTTAGGCAAGATCCTGTCCTCCTTGGCTCTCCCTACTCGATGCTATTAAATCGATTGATAGGGCTTTCACCACTCGTTGCATTTGAGCAAGAACTCTTAGTAGTAATCTCGTTAAAGTTTCTCTTAGCTTTAATAGCTAATTCTAACTGGTCAGTAAGGCAAGTAAAGCTCGCTACGCCAGCTACCTGCTTGTGGAGATCCTCTCCGAAAACTTATGGTCAGTTTTCCAAAAGATAAGTGTTTTTCTTTGACTAAACTTTTAGCCGGCCTCTCGCTGAGTAAAAGCTTAGTCATTTCCAAATGCAACCATTGGTTCACTTACCAAAATTACTCCCCAAGGTATAATTTTTTATCACTATCCTTCCTGGAAGCACTTGGTCGCTTTTTCAGGAACTCTATAACTTCAAAAACTGGAAATACCAAACATGATTCCAATTATTGGCATTCTTCGAATTACTTTGCAAAAACGAATTTCTTTGAAAAGACATACAATAAATCTGTTACTCTCAGTCTTGCCAGACCAACACCCTTCCCCATAGTAGTCTTATGCCTGCTTGAGAGGGAATATACTAAGGCCGCTCTCTTGCAAACCGCCCAAGTCCTAGCTGTATTTCCCGTCAGCTTGGACCAAGCTCATACCCGTTTTAGGTATCAGAGAACGGATTTTCAGTGGAAACTGCCTCTTAAGTGCATTAAAGGTTAAATTTATAACTTTTGTGGAACTCTCATCCTATTTCTCTATCCTTTTTCTCCAGTCCGAAACCCACTTCCTTTTCTTAATCATCTTCCCTTGGTGGGTGGGTTATTCCTCAGCCAATAATCTACCCACACGCTCGATGAGCGTCCACGTTTCACATCCATAGAATTATGACGTGGTACACGGTGAGCATGAGCCTTATGAAGAGGGTTGAAGATAGGACCTTAAGATCAAATAATTGCTTCTTCTTTGCAAATTCCTGTAAGGCGTGAAAAATTATAATGCAGGATGAGAACCAAAGATATTTTTATGACCGCAATGAAGAGATTTGCTCTTGTTGTCAATTGATTCAGGGTCTTTGCGTCATCGTGAACATGCCAACCCAACCCATCCCCAACATGCCGATCGCAAGGTGAGACGCACTGCGGAGAGACTTTGCGGACAAATTGCATATTCCAATAAATTTGTCTCAATATTTCCTGAAAATAACTGTGGAATTTATCATGTCGAGAATTTTATTTTTTGTCCGTATGCAAAACTACATTAGAAATTATTTTATAGAATACCATTTATATTACCATAATTTTATTACATTCTACTGATAATTGGAATGAATTTCGTCCATGTTTTGAGTATAATACTCGAGTTAAACATTAACAACAAAGTTTATCTCGCAATTTCTTTACTTCTTTATAGCAACACCGCTACAGGTACATTCCGTTAATTAATTTATATTAATTTCATTATTATTGACTAAGATGTAATACATTTATTTAATATCAATTGGTATTGTTTTAGATTTAAATCGACAATATAGAAATCTATTATTTTGCATACAATATTAAAGAGATCATATTTTACATTCATCAGTGGATAAAATAAAGCTCAGGTTAGATTCTCAATTAGAGGAAACATTTTTGAAACCTTCGGCCGGTCTTACTTGTGAAATTTCATACATGAATCACGGAACAAGGCCTAACAACATAAAAAGCCTCTCTGATGAATAACGTTTTTCACATTATCGCACTATTATCATCGCAAAATATAGGCAGGATAGGTGAGGGGTGCACGTCAAGAATATGCTAGGAACATCCGTGACTCTACTGAAGGGTATATACACTCATGTCACGTGTTGTAGTCTCATGATAGCATGTACAGAAGAGGAGTCGCGGAGTTGGATATTGGATGTTCTCACAGCAGGTATTCACTACATTTCCGTGCTCTACGTAACTCTGTCTTCTTTCTACTTACTTCTTTTCATCTGCAGTGCGCCGTTACTCCACACTTTAGAACTCAATACAGAGCCTTAAGAACGTTCCTTTCATTTGAAGATCACGTAACTGCACATGCTTTCAGAGATATCTAAAGGAGTATTTGATGTTGCTTGGAGGAAAGAAGTGGTCGATAAGTACGATTTGGCACATTCTATAGTGCGTACTCTCGCCCAGTTCGCGCTGTTGATGGTTAGATCACCCTACTGGTCTTAAGAAGACACTGTAAATTTAGTTTACATCTATTTCAGCTATGATTAATAGAATGGGACAAGAGCCAACATTCCTGATAGTAAATAAATAAATAAATAAATAAATACACTCACCCGCATAAATAGCGAAACACAACGAATATCAGACAAAAGTCAACATTTGGCCGTTTCATACCTGGTATAAATTGAATGATGTAACTTTGCAGCGATATGGAAATGTGCCGTGATTTAATTAGCTCATTTGAGAAGTTTCAGGCGCAATAAAATTGATAAACATTGTTGATCGTGATAATCACAACGCCAATGTCACTGTTTCCCGCCTTTGGACCACCAAAACTACAAACGGCTGTCTTAAGGTTTATTGCTGTGCATTCTCGTGTTAAGAATTGTTGTGGTTATTACGGTTTGTATAGAACATTCGCGAACACACAGTGCAACAGGTCGGAGGACAGTAGGATGAATTTCAGGTTTCTACAATTCCAAATTCGTGTACCGTAGGCCTATGTGCAATGTTGTGATTGTCGTGGTCATTAATGTTTAGCAATTATTAATTATTGTGCTAATTAGGGAAATTAACTTATGATACATTGCCATATTGTTGTAATGCCATAGTATTTGATTAATACGAGGTTTGAAACGTCCAACAATGAGTTTAGTCTGAAATTCGTGGTGTTTCGCGTTCTTTGCCGGTGAGTGTAAATAAATAAATAAATAAATAAATAAATAAATAAATAAATATATTAATTAATTAATGAATTAATTAATTCATTCAATGAATCAATGAATTAATAAATTAATGAATAAATGAAAAAAAATAAAAAATGAATAAATGAATTATAATGAACTAAGCTAAAAAAATCTCTAAATGAAACCAAATTAATTGACCGAGGTGGGAATTACAGGCGAGGTAAACAATATCAAAGAGTTTTAATACTTCAGAATTTCAAATTAACCATCTTAAAGAAATACAAAGTTTAGAGCTCACTATACCTATTGAAAGAAAGAAAAATCTATTTTGTAGGTGGGGCGTGGTGGCGCAGCGGGCAAGCTGTTGGCCTCTCACCAAGGTGGACCGGGTTCGATTCCCGGTCAGTGCATGTGGGATTTTAGATGTGAAATGCCATGTCCTGTGGTTCGGTTTCCACGTTAAAAGGAGGTCCCGTGGCTCATGATCTCAAGATTAACGGTCACGTTAAACTACAAGCTTCCTTTTATTTTGTAGGTACAATACATCAAGCTAAATCACTCTCAAATGGAAACTATTATTTACAGTTAAATTTAATTTGCGTTTTCAGAAAACTTGCAACGTAAGTTCTCAGAAAATAAAGGGGTAAACATCACTTTACATTAAAAACTAATATGAAATTAAGGAATGACGATGAGGGAAATGTCATATACAACAAATAGCACATTCCCAGAAAACGTAAGTAAACAATTTGGCCATAAGAAAACATATCTGCCTAAGGAATAATACATCTGTCACAAATAAGGACTCCATGACTTGCAGGAGACTGGTTTAATTGCAAATCTGACGTCAGTTATTAATTTCCCTGCTTGTACGAAGTAACTGGGATACTTCGCTAAATGAATTCACAGGACACACTGTATATCATGAGTATCGAAGACTAGCAGTAGTGCCCGGCTTCGCCCGGTGGATTTATTTGTTTTACAGAACTGGAGCGCTCAAGGATAAGGATCGGAATAAATGAAAGTAAATTTGAAAGCACCAACGCTTATTGCAGCTGATAACCTCAGTATACTGCACCAACACCCATCGCCCTTATACAGAGGCATACTATTGTCATGATGATAACTATTTGAAGGGGCCTAAGAAATATTTTTGCACTAATTACTCCCCGTGACTGCAGTTTATAAGCAGCTCGCAATTCTGCACCAGAACTTTGGTAGGGGCGTTGTGATGCAGTCCGCATTACATGGCAACAAGAGACATCTGTATTATTAAAGCCGTTCTGGAGCGCTTGTCCTTCCGACTTACTGAACAAGAAGCAATCTTTAAGGTTACCTGAGAGGTGTAGCCCAATGCTACATAGCGTAACCTATTCCCCCATGAATGAGGCTATCATTTACAAACAGAATTTTTCGAATCCGACTGGTTGTTCCAGAGATTAGTGCGTTTAAACACACAAACACACAAGCAAACACACAAACCCTTCAGCTTTATTATATTAGTATAGATAATCACTGTTACTCATTCCGACAACAATACCACCTCCTTGCAGGAGCGAATCAGTATTCAGATGTGCTGTGCAATCAATATGATAGTCACCTCAGCATTTGCATATGGATCAAATAAGGTCAGTCAGCATAGGCTTACTGTGGTGTTAGCCGCGATTCAATGACCTTTAGAAATGGTTGTGAACCAGGAATGGGAAGTGAATAACCCCATTCCGAGTGTATATTTATTCTCTCCTAATTGACACATCGTCAGTCATCGCCCGCCGATACTAGTAGGCGAATAAGTGGCTACTGCTACTACTACTATAGAGCCTTCTCTACAAATATTGTAGATACCAACTGAACAGCACAATGCGTCTCATCACTGGCACAATCACATCTACCCTCACACATTGGCTACCAGTGCTGAGGTCATATTCCACCTCCAGATCTCAGACGTAAAGATGGTCTCCTAAGAGAATTCAATAAAATAATGAACAATCCAGGACTGCTGATTCATGATGACATCAGCGTTGCAATTACTGGTCGCCTGCGTTCCAGAAAACCATCAACACGAGATGCCATAAACTTGAGGAACAGCAACTACCAAACTTTCGTTGAGTGGCAGAAGAGACTCAACAACAAATGTTGTCCAACAATGCCTCCTGTGAATAAGACTCCGCCACCTGGTTTCTACCTCCCTCGTACACTATGGTCCACATTGAACAGGATACGAACCAACCATGGGAACTGCGCAGCCTTCCACTACAAGTGGAATAGAATTTCAACTCCTGAGTGTGAATGTGGTGCTACAGAACAGACGATCAAGCACATCATCACCGAGTGCAGCAAAAGAAAGTACAGTGGCAGTGCTAGTGACTTTGCTCTCGTGACCCCAGAGACTATTGGCTATATCCAGAATTTGGATATACATATATAAACTCTCCTGTATCTCTAGCCATAAGCTAAATAAATAAATAAATAAATATAAAAAGGAGCCTCGCAGGCGCCGTGTGAAGGCCGGGCCCAGTGTTGTGCAGTGTGTCGAGCAAGGCATTGGCGCATGCAGCAGCGTAGTGCCTAACTAGTTTCAACATATTTACACGTTTAACGTGCTGTAATAATTTAATATTTTAATAGCGGCTTCGGTGGCGTAGTTAGTAGCATGCTGAACTGCTGATCCCAGGATCGCGGGTTCAAACCCGGCCGAATTCGTCGGATTTTTATGAGCGTTAAAATCCTTCAGTATGCCTTTCTTTGGAAGGGAAGTAAAGCCGGCGGTCCCATGTCATAGATTTATGGTATGTAAAAGATCCTTCCACTAACTACACGTGTATGAAGCTAAATTTCTAGGTTAGATTTCGTTGAAACGCTATATCAAAGTTCGAACGTTCACCACTAGATGTCAGTGATAATTGGTAGCGAAAGTTGGAACTACTTGAAATTGAACGGAATTTCTAGCTCACCCCATGGGTATCCGCTTGAAGTAGCAACAGTCCCTGGCGAGCCAAACTTGTCCTCGGACACTCACGGCACTAAATGCCATACGATAAATCTTATAAAGGAATGTCTGTCTGTTCGTCTTTTATGCGTTCATGAACCATTCATCCGATTACGATCAAATTTTTGTGAGTTGTTGTACACACTTTCGGAATGTTCATAGGCATAGTTAATCCATTTCACAATAGATAGCGAGCGAGTAGTTTAAACAAATGCGTAATGGCGATGCTTTCATATACAATTCATCCGATTGCGATCAAATTTTGGTGAGTTGTTTTGCACAGTCCCGGAAAAGTTATAGGCGTAGTAAATCCAATTTACAATAGATGGCGCGCGAGTAGCTTCTTCAAAATGGCGTGCGTTTGTTGCAAGAATGTCCCACATGCGTTCATATACCATTCATCCCATTGCGATCAAACATGGGTGAGATATTCTGTACACTTCAGGTAAGGTTTCTGGCTTAGTAAATCCACTTAACAATAGGTAGCGTAAGAGTAGATTCAACAAATGAGCGAAGACGCGCGAAGCGTTTCAACAAAGCCCCCTATGCGTTCATATACTATTCGTCTGATAGCGATGAAACTTGGGTGAGATGTTGTGTACACTTCAGGGAATGTTTCTGGCTTAGTAAATCCACTTAACAAAGGGTAGCGCAGGAGTAGATTCAACAAATGAGTGACGACGGGCGAAGCGTTTCAACAAAGTCCTGTATGCGTTCACATACCATTCGTCCGATAGCGACAAAACTTGGGTGAGAGGTTGTATACATTACAGGCAATGTTTCTGGCTTAGTAAATCCATATTATTATAGGCAGCGCACGAGTAGATTCAACAAATGAGCGAAGACGCGCGAAGCGTTTCAACAAAGTCCCGTATGCGTTCATATACTATTCGTCTGATAGCGATGAAACTTGGGTGATATGTTGTGTACACTTCAGCGAAGGTTTCTGGCTTAGTAAATCCACTTTACAATAGGTATCACACAATTAGATTAAACAAATGAACGACGACGCGCGAAGTGTTTCAATATAGTCCCGTATGCCTTCATATAACATACGTCCGATAGCGACTAAACTTGGGTGAGTTGTAGTGTACACTCCAGGGAAAGTTTCAGGCTTAGTAAATCCATTTTTCAATTGGTACCGCACAAGTAGATTCAACAAATGAGCGACGGAACGCGAATCGCTTAAACAAAGTCCCGTATGCGTTCATATACCATTCATCCGATTGCTATGAAACTTTGGTTGAATTGTTGTGCACACTCCAGGAAAAGTTTCTGACTTAGTAAATCCTTTTTACAATAGGTAGCGCACGAGTAGTTTCAACAAATGGGTGACGGTGCGCGTATCGTTAAAAAAATCCGTATTCGTTCATATACCATTCATGCGATTGAAATGAAATTTGGAGAAATGCTGTTTCCACTTCCGCAAAGATTTCTGATTGAGTAAATCCATTTTACAATTGGTAGCGCACGAGTAGATTTAATTAATGAGCGACAGCGCGTGAATCGTTTTAACCAAGTCCCATATGCGTTCATATACCATTCATTTCATTGCGATGAAACTTTGGTGAGTTTCACGCTCCCATGATTTTTGGAGATAGAAAATCAATTTTACAATAGTTTAGAGGTGGTTAACGGAAAAAGAAAATAAAATATTGGGAATCCAAAAGCACTTCAACAAACAAAGTTACTACGCCAACACTTTCTTTGCTTGGCATTGCAACGCATGCCGGGTACAGCTAGTAAATAAATAAATTTAAAGATCATAATAACTTATATGAATTCCGAAATAGTTGATAGAAATGTTGTCCTACATTTTCTAAACACACATTGCACCAACGTAGGAAATTTTGGTACGAGGGCGGATCAAAAAATAAGTTGCACTTCCCAGTTATGGCCATTCATTACACCACCTATAAAACAGCAACACGCCTATAGCGACATACAATGTAACGTCACTTTTCCACATAGTTTCCAAGAGACACCTAACATTTCAGCGAACGCACATACAACTTGTCGATGCCGGATGCATAGAAAGTTCCTGCAACCACACGGAGACAGCGGCCTTCACCACCTCATCGGTCTGGAAACGCCGAACACTGAGCTCCGTTTTGAGCTTACCGAGCAGATGAAAGTCACATGGCGCTAGGTCGGGACTGTAGGGTGGATAATGCCAGACCTCCCACTTGAAACGCTGCAGTAGTTCGCTCGTTTGGCGGGCCTTGTGAGGTGTTGCCATGTATAGCACATTGCTGGTACATCACAACATAACTATACGGGCTTCGGGGAACCAAAGTATTGTTACTGAAACAGTCACTTCTAAGCTGGAAAGTCGATATCGCTACCCATGAACTTCCGGGCGAATCGGGTTGTTGAGAGAACTACTGCCTTCTTTATTAGTTTGTATAGTTGAATATCCAGATCCAGTTCTTTATGGCCTTGGAGCAAGGTACTTGGGATCACGCCCTTACTTGAGGTATGTTCATTACCCGTTCTACATGGCATTGCCTTTTGATAGGGCCGACCAACTCGCTATATTTGATTTATTCTTCTTCTTATTATTATTATTTTTACATGTGGTACCGTACTAGTATTAAATCTTGGAAGTAGTTTTCCATAAGTATCCACTTCTACCCCAGACAAATGCCGGGATGGTTCCAAACTTAAGGCCACGGCCGCCTTCTTCCCAACAACCATAACTCCTTGCAGTACAGCCCATGAAGGGCCTAGGCCTGCCAAACGACCACTGTCCAGCCATTTGGCCTGCAGATATTGGGGTGACGCGTGGTCAATGCATCGGGTCCCCTCGTCCATTAATATTGGTTTTCGTGACCGGGACTCGGCCTCACTGTCAGACAGCTACTCAATTGTCCCCTCGAGGCTCAGTGCACCCCGTTCCAGCCCTCACGTCAGTTTCTAATATTCCTGATGCAGCCGGGAATTGAACCCAGGGCATCCGGGTGAGAGGCAGGTGCGCTGCCCCAACACCACGGGAACGGCTCCTTCTTCCGAATCCTCACCTGAATTACAAATACCCACATTACTACAGAAACCACAATAGCACAAGTTATCAAACAAATTCTACCCACACCAGAATCACCAAGCCTCTCAAACAAAACATCAAGTATTTTACTTCCGTCTTAAATGGTAGTTTTGAACAGACTACGGGATGTCGGAATTTTGTCCCACTGTATTTCTTGACACAGCAGGGCTGATTGTCGAAATTATTTTATACATGAACATCAATCAATGAGTCCCACACTTACAAAGAAGGCTACACAATACTACCGGTCCTAACGTCCCGAGCCATTGCGTGCGATTTCAACAACATCAACAACAGCAATACACATTTTCTTACGAGACGGGTACAGCTTATCCTCATAACAGCTGATACTACCCCTCAACCGGTAAGGTCAATGCTCCGATTACGTAACAACTTCCCCTCCACGCGTCATCACACCTCGCTCCGCCTCGTTTTCCGCAGCCTGCCACACCACCTACTGCATGAATAGTTTCATAAAAAAAACTAAAAACATTGACTTTTTAATGATTAATTTTCAATTTCAAGATAGGCGATTTTTTTTTACCAAGGAAGCTTAGAATAGTCTCTTCTATCACCAGTGTAAGGGACTTCCTTTATATCAATTACACCCTGTATAAATTAACTTAGACCTGATGATAGATTTATTGAGTCTAGTAGTAGTAGGGCCTGGTGATCTTTTCTGATATATAACCACATAAAATACAGATCAATAAAAGAAATTCAAACTAAAATCTATCAATATAAATGTATAACTAAGAATTTGATATTACATAATTTCTAACAATGAAATTAACAATTCAGATATTTTAAAAAAATACATAATCTAAATTTAATCTAATCATAACAGACAATAATCAAATAACTAAAAACAATATGCACATAATAATAATAATAATAATAATAATAATAATAATAATAATAATAATAATAATATCGTATGGCCTCGGGTGCCGTGTGCAAGCTGTGTTATTTGCGCCCAAAGTCAGCTTGCATGTTGAATTATGTTGTTCCTTGGAGCGCTATGCAAGTCAAGGAGGTTAGATATCTAAGCTCCTAGACATTATGGCGGTTTCTAGCAGAGAAAGGAGGAACTTTTTGTGTTGGCGGAAAATCCCGAGATTAATTTTGTCATTACATGGCCTACTGAATTCAAATGGGTTCTTTAACACGGCAACAACGTATGACATGCATGTCGTGATTTATGTTGCCTTCTAAAAATCTCTCACCATGGCCAGGAGCGAACCTGCAAGCTTGGGGTTGGTATCCCGACACGATTGCCACTCACCCACCTTGGCAAGCATTATGTACATGAAATTGATTGAATAACCAAATCCTAATTTGTGACTAACATGAAACATGGTTTGGCTGCTAAAAATTTCATACGAAGGGAGATAAACAGCTGTCAATGAGGTGAAAATGCTTAATAAACATGTCAAGTCTTGTTTAGGATGGAAGCTTAAGTAGAAATTGTTCACTACTAGGGCCAGGATGTTGAAGACATGTCATCTCTTTACTGAGCTGTCTGAAACAATGCTGAAGTACATAGAAACTCCGGACGGGCCACCCAGTCTTCAAATATGTCATTTTTATTTTGCAACTTTTTGGATTGTTTGCTATTTTTCCATTTTTAAGAGCATTTTTTTAAGTTTGGTAGATTTTTTGTCTTATTTTAGAAAAATCGGCCTTTTGAGGTCATTTTTTCCTATTTAGTCATGTCACAGCTTTATATGTGGGAATTATGTCTCTCAGAATTAATAAATAGTTAGTAACTGATACAAGATAATTTGAAATACTGAAATATTGATTCCATTTCCTTGATCAACCGGGTGGAAACTTGTCTTAGCAACAATCGTGGCGAAATTGCTGCGGGTATAGCATCAAAACTGAAAAAAATGCCGGACAAAAACACCGGGTATAAAACATTATGCAAAATCTCGACATTTTTTCTGGTTAAAACTACTGCACGGATGGAATTGAGGAGGGTTTAGCAGTAAACTACCTTCCTCACTTCAAGAACACTCCGATCACATTAGTTGATGTTGAACGCAGCTTTTCAAGATATAACAAGAAGTTCCGTGACGAACTAAAGAGCCTACTTTTCATGCCAATGATTATTCTACAGTTTATGAACCTATCTAGAATAATGACGAAATTAAGTTGGTAATATCGAAATGTATAATTAGTTCGAAATATTCCTGGTATAATGTAGCCTAATAGAGCACTACAGTTGGCAGCCCAGGTGACTGAATATATTCTTAGTTCCATCTCTTAAGGTACAGAATACAAAATTTGATTGAAGTCCAATGGGCGTTACATGCAGTTAGACATTGAATCTATCAGCACGCGTAAAAGCATGTTGGCAACAATGTCTTGCGTGTGCTGGTTAGAAATAATCGGAAATATTATGATATCTTGTTGTGCCAATTTTGGATGATATCCATTTGTTAGTATAGAAGTTACATGTATTTTAAAATTGGTCCTATCAGCAAGCATAGAATCATGTTGGCAGCACTGACTTATATTAATTACTACAAATTAATCTAGAGTGTCAGGTGCTATACGTGAGCAAAGTATAGAGCTGTTGGCTTGCATACTTTCTCATATATTGATATTAGGGTAAACAAATATAGACAGCATTTATTAACAGTTGGCAGCTCTTAACAATACTTATAGTCATATCTGTTATGTTACACATAGCACATACGATATTTGGTTGAAATCCAACTGATAGTATAGAAGTTACGTGTATTTAAAAATTGGTAATATCAGCAAGCATGTTGGTATAACTGACGGATATAAGTTACTCCAAATTAATCTAAAATGTCAGGTACTATACGAGTGCATAGTTTAAGAGCTGTCGGCTTGCATTCTTTCTGATATATTGGTATTTGGATTAAAAAAAGAGAGAGAGAGAGCATTTATTAACAGTTGGCAGCCCTGGTGGCTCTTAAGAATACGCTCAGTCATATAAGTTTATGTGCACATACATTACATACAGAATTTGGTTGAAATCCGATTGATAGCGTAGAAATTATATGCATTTAAAAATTGGACCTATCAGAAGGCCTTAAACTATTTTGGCCACACTGTCATGTATGGCCTCCTGGAAATTAAACTGCAATAGTATTATCTACACGTGTTCCAATTTTGGAATAGCTCCCGTGCATAACTTCAAAGATACCCAACATGGAGCTCAAATTTCTAGTGCGTTTTTTCAGCAATTGGTAGCACTGACATCATTTTCAAATATGGTCGTGAGATATTCCGGTATACATCTTTACTCATACTAAATTTGGTTTCGATCGCTGCAGCCGTTTAGGAGTTGATATGGGGTGACACACACACAGCCGGACAGACAGAAGGACAGACAGAAGGACAGAGAGACAGACAGACAGACAGACAGACACACATTTTCCCGTATCGATCTCATAAGTCTACTTTTTCCTAATTTTTGCAAAATGTGAAAAGTAGGCAAAAAACTTGTTGGCTTTTTTTTTTTTTTTTTTTTGTCGTGTGGCCTCCTCAGAGGCCGAATGCAGGTCTTTCTATTCGACGCCCGTGGGCGACCTGCGCGTCGGGATGAGAGATGGAATGGATGAAGATGAATGAAACTGGGCAAGGATGTGGAAGGAATCGGCCGTGGCCTATCAGAAGGTACCGTCCCAGCATTTGCCTGGTGTTGAAAATGGGAAACCACGGAAAACCATTTCAAGGACGGCCGACGGTGGGGCTCGAACCCACGCGTCCACCGAGTCAGCAGAGAGCTTGGTCCCATGACCTAACGCTGCGCTTTAGCCAGCTGAGCCACTACTGCCGGTACTTGTTGGCTGATAATCGCAGATCATTTACATTTGACAACATCCGAATGACATTCGTAGTGCAGTGCAACTCAGACTCAAGTGAACATGAACCTTTTGTTAAGTGCTAGAAATCTATTTTGATTGACTTTTCAGTTTTAGCAAGATGTCATTTTCGAAATATTATTATAAGATCATTTATACCATTTAATTCTGCGTTTTTCGACATTTTGAAATATTGTTGATTTTACTATTATAAGGTCATTTTCTCCATTTAAAAGTGCATTTTTCGAATTTTTAGGACATTTATTACAGTAATTTTTGAATTTTTTAAGTGCATTGTTTAAACTTTTTTTTACTGCATCAACATCCGGGCCCTAATCATTACACTACACAAATATTTGGAAACGCTGATATAGTAGGGTTATTTCAACTTCCCGCTTCCCGACGTACTGTATGTGGATTTTCGTAAGACTATATCTCCTGATGTTGTAAGAAACAGCAAGTGACAAACATTGATATCTACTTTCTCTCCTTGCGAAATCTGCTGTCGGAGGCAACTTCGTCAACTCTATTTTATATCCATCTTGAAAAGCAGTGACCACACACACACATATCCATTTTTGTTACCCCGTTATATATACTTCACACCCTAGAGACAGAGCGGCCATTACTGACTTGGGAGCAAATAAAACAGGTCTAGAAGAGGGGGGAGGGTGTGTGGACGTCAATAACATTTCTACTGTCTATGTCCAGGGCTAGAATTGGCAATTATCTGCTAACTTTACGATCGGCAGATGTGCGGAATGTGTACCACTTGAACGACCTTGTTCTCTCTCTCTCGCTCACTCTTCACCCATAAAGCGACCATTTCTCTATCCTTGTTCCAACCAGTCACATCAAGATGTACTGCCCTTTCCACACCTCTATACAGCTTGACATGCAAGCAGAAGTTATGATGCTGAAAATTTCCTCCGTATGTTTATACACTATATTTTTTTATGCACCTCTTTAACTTCGTCCACGCTTTGGACCTTCTCTTTTATTCCATAAATGTATCTTTCTGTGACATTTTTGTTTTAAACCATTCGTAAATATCTCATCTCTTCATAAATTTATTTTAATTGACTCTTAACGTATTTTGCCTGCTCCTCTTCATTATATACAGCACCATGAAATGAGGGATAGGTTGAAGGCTTAATTGTTCCTGTTCTTTCACACGAACACAACTCGTTAAAACGCACACTCATCCTTTGCACTTCGCTCTACATATACAATACACACCAACGTTTTGTTGCGTTCAAGATACTTTTTCCCCCCAAACGTTCCTTCTCTGATCGCTTGCCATTTCATGCTTAGTGCAACTACTATTCTTGGTCATACGATAACGGTATCGTCTATCAAATATTTAATGTCCAGTATATTTGATCGAATGATTGATAACTGGCGACATATTATATGCGTGATGAATCACATGCATTAAAATTGTTAATCCATGATGAGAAAGCACAATGTGAATCAAACATAACAGAATGCAGCCGAAATACATCGGAAACCCCTATCGCAGGTGTAGGAAGTAGGAGACTTCAGACACTTGGAACCAAACTAACCAGTGATGGACGAAGCAAACAGAATATGAAAAGTAGGTTGGCTCAGGCAAGGAAAGCATTTCTACAGAAAAGTATTCTGTTGGCATCGAATGTAGACTTAGGTGTTAGGAAGTAATTTCTAAGAGCCTTTGTCTGGAGCGTGGTGCTCTACAGAAGTGAAACTTGGACTATTGGTGCAGCAGAAAAGAGGAGAATTGAAGCACTTTAAATGTGGTTTTAGTGATGAAGATCAGATGGGTAGATAGAGTAACAATATTGAAGACGAGTGGGTGAGGAGCGAAGTTTATGGCGACTACTAATCAAGAGAAGAGATAGTTTGGTATAGCACATACTGAGACACCAGGAATAGCAAACTAAGTTATGAATGGAATTGTCGAGGACAAGAACTGTAGGTGTAGGCCAAGGTTAGAATATGATATACAGATTGCTTCAGATGTAAGGTCTGGTAGATATGTAGAGATGACACGATTAGCTCAGGTCAGGGGGGGGGTATAGAAGGGGGACTGCATCAATCCAGTTAAAAGGCCGAAGACTCAACCAGCAACGAAGGATCGAAATTAATAATCCTGGTGAATTTCTTATCTCATGTAATCTTTTACAGGTTTAGGGAATAACATACATCACTATTGGGTAGTCATGTTGGCCGACTGTATAGCATTTTAAAATGTCCCCTAAAATGAATGAATAACAACAATATGATTCTATCCATAATGTTGGAATTTTGGGCTTATGCCTTGTTTTATTATATCAAATTCGACGCGTTTCGAAAGAAACCATGTCTTTCTTCATCAGGAATAAACATGTATACGACAAATGATTCCTAAGAGAAAGCAACAAAGAACCTATAAAAGGTGCCCAAAGATGGACGCCATTATAGCCCCATGTTAGGGACAACGGAAAGCAGCAGTGAATTACTTTCTCAGGGTTCTGATAATAGGTAGCCAAGGTTAACTGAGATTGTAGCTGGTGTCACGGTTGAAATTATCTGGGTGTTTACGTATTTCAACCGCCTCCCTGTTGATTCTGGGACGATATTAATTTATTCGGACAAGAACATCCACTCCTTGGAACATGAAATTATGGCCAGGTGTTAAAGCATGATCAGCAACAACTGATTTATCAGATTCAATGAGCCTGATACCTCTTTTATGTTCCTTAATACGAGTACATATTGTTCTCGAAGTCTGCCTGATGTAAACCTTGCCACAAGTACAGGGAACTCTGTATATACCCAGTTGTTGCAATTTAGGCAAACTGTCCTTTGTTGGTCGCAGAAGTTGCCTAATCTTAACAGAAGTTCCAAATACAGTCCGTATGTTGTACCGACGTAGGATTTTAGCAATACGATCCGTCGTGTTATGTATGTACGGTAGGTAAGCAGTTCCTCTTACATCTTTTTTATCAACTGGCGTCCTACTATTATTAGTATTAATCGTTGGTTTCAGAACCGTAGAAATCAAAGCCTTGCTATAACCGTTGCTCTCAAAGGTGGTTCTCAAGGTATTAATTTCTTCTTGTAAAGAAGACACTTCACAAATCCTCCTAGCCCTGGTAGTTAGAATTGTAAGTATACCATGTTTGGTTGGTTGGTTGGTTGGTTCTTAAGTTTAGGGGCTGCGACAACGCGGTCATGTAGCCCCGTGTACTTTGGGTGTGTGTAGAATCTGTCTGATAACCGGTGTTAATTGTGATGACTGTAATAGTGTGTGTTATCTGTTTTTTAATTTAAGTACTGCAACTTAGAATTTTTCAAATAGTTCCTACTTTTGCCGCCAAGCGCCACTGTCAACGACTACTAGGACAAGTTCAGAACTTAGCTACTAGACGCCACCGCAGTCGGCTCTTGGCAACGAACGTAGAAACATGAGAGCGTTGTTTACATTCTTAACCTATCCAATTTAGCTTCACACAGGTGCAATTAGTGGAAGGTTCTTTAACATGCCATAAATCTATGACATGGGACCGCCGGCTTTACTTCCCCTCCGAAGGAAGGCATACTGAGGTCTGGGCAGGGTGATGGTGATCATGTTTTAACACCTGTCAATGATGTCATGTTCCAAGGAGTGGATATTCTTGCCCGTATAAAGCAATATCGTCCCAGAATCACCAGGGAGGCGGTTGAAATACGTACATAGCCAGATAATTTCAACCGCGACACCGGCTACAATCTCAGTGAATCCTGGCTACATATTATCAGAAAGTAATCCACTGCTGCTTTTTGCTATCGCCAACATGGGGCTTTAATGGCGTCTATCTTTGGGCACCTTTTATAGGTTCTTTGTTGCTTTACCTTAGCATTCATTTGTCGTATATCTGTTTATTCCTGATGAAGAAAGACATAGTTTCTTTTGAAACGCGTCGAATTTGATATAATAAAACAAGGCATAAGCCCAAAATTCAACATTATGGATAGAATCACGGGCCGTGAAAGTCTAAATGATAATAACAATATGTTAGCTGTTGGTTCCAAATTCGAATGTCTAGATGTGTTAGTATCATTCAGTGTGTTGGGTGAGACAATATAATGCTGCCCTCTGCTCCAGTCTCGCTGTAATTAAATCCACTAGTTGAAGTTGTCAGTCTGCCATGATAAAGTACAGCAAGCTTCATGTGGAATTTTAAGATTATGGTACGCAGTATTTCACATCTGCCAAGCAGAAGCCGTACATCTATCACTCGGTTAAATGTGTTTCAGCAGCGATCTAACAGTTCCTCTCATGTAATGGCGAATACTGTGTCTCAGGGGAATAATTGAAATCATCGCTGTGTTTTTATGCTTTGGAAGTGAAAGGGAAGCTGACTTAAGGGATATTTAGATTTTCAGCAACATTTCTTGAAAAAAGAAAAGCTTATGCTCGCTTGCTTTCCCCACAGCCCAGTTTGAACATACTTATTGATAATTAGGGCTCGGAATTTTAGGTAAATAAATATTGTTTTATGTAAATACAAATTTTAAGCATTTTTTCTATAAATACATAAATTCCTGTTTTACACTTATTAGCACATAAAATACATAATAATTACATTTTTTTAACATCAGTATCCTAGATCTTTCAGTTTATTGCATTTTTCTTAAAAGTTACTGCAACCTGTGTGTGAGCTATCTAATCTTCATGCAGAGCGTTTGTCAGCTTGTATCTGTGTTATTCTTAACTTGTCGTCCCGTGCCACTCACTGTGGAAGCCGGGGATTTCCTTGTTCATAGCCATATTGCAACACGTGCTAGACCTACACCCCCAGTTACCTGGAACAAGTGTCACTCATATGCAGTTCATTTCTGGCACTGTGAAGTGTAAAGCAGTTCTACGATGCCTAAAGTAAAAGCAACTACTAGTTATCGTCTGCAGCAGTATGTTCCAGAATTTAAAGATAATTTTACTTCTGATGGGGACGTTCTGTTATGCCAACCATGTGGGAAAGCAATCAAGGCTGAACAGCGATCTCAAGTTACACTACACCTCGAGGGCAAGAAACATATTGCCGCAGTTTCGCACCTTCAGAAGAAGTTTTCGCGATAATTGTCGGTTATATGTGATGGACAACCTGAAGATGTATCTCGTTGTGTGTTGTAATTCTTCAGCAGTCAGTGAGGCATGGCATAAATTGCATTCGTGAGTACTGCATATTGTATATATTCACATTAATAAACTAAATTATATTTAAATATTTTTACATTTTCCCTACATATTTCAGGTATTTTTAATACATAAAAAATAAATATTTTCCCGATTTTTAGCACCTAAAAATCCGAGCCCTATTGATAATATTACTTAATAAAATTAACACCATCAAGAAAAGGAAAGCAAAATTCACGGGACACATACTCAGACATAACACTCTCCTCCAGGTAATTTTTGAAGGAAAACTTTTGGGGGAAAAACCAAGGGGACGACCAAGAACATTGTCAAGGAGATGGAATGTGACTCGTATGTCAATATGAAGAGGACTGCTGAAGACCGTAAGAAATGGCTGCAACGACAAGTCTTTTAGCCTTTAGAAGCTGATGATAAAGAATAAAATTAGTATTCGTAATAGTATTTTATTTGTTAACAAAAATATATTTCAGAAAGATTCATGAGGGTTGGGAAAGGTTTTTGAACTCATATAATTAATCAAATTTACTGATCAACTTGAAGGTGTTGTATATGATCGACACAAATCTTTCTGTTGTTTTCAAACTAACTATTTAATGATTGGAGGTTTTTTAAATGATGATTACATCTAGTTGTTTTCGTTTGCGAAAGCATTTGACTGTAAGACGAGCAAGAGAACAGAAGATAATATTAAAAATACGATATTTATCATGAATCCACTTTCAAATTCTTTGCATTTTTCGATTTTTGAATCAGTCCATTATATAATGTTGATAATTTACTTCCCATATCTTGCAACAGAATTTATTATTTTGTTTGATTGAATTTATATTACCGGTACTCAAATTAAATGTGTTATTTTTACAACATGCACAATTATCCAACATATTTTATTTTTTTATTCTTGATTATATTGCGTGGTTTCCTCGTTTCTTATATTTAATTCTCTTCTATATATATAAAACTCAATGTTGGTTTGTCTGTTTGTTTGTTTGTTTGTTTGTCTGTTATTTATACACATCTACACCGTTTCACCGATCTGAACCAAAATTTTTATACTTACCCTTTGGAACCCAGCGGGTAACAATGTCTACTTTAAATTTGGGACAGACCGCTCCATTAAGGCCCCTTGGCCACATAACTGAAAAGTCACCAAAAATACTCAACTGGGACAAAATATCAAAGATGTCGCATAAGGACCATACATAGCTCATTTTACGCCCCTACGGGACACCGAAAACCACATTTTAAGGCCCTAAAACCAACAGTTGCAAATATATTCGCAGAAAACTATCTTCGCTCTGTTAAACTGATGGACTAATTGCAAGTCCATTTCCATGGCAACACTACCTCAGGGTATGACATCCGATTTTCTATATATTCCTGTAGGACGCAATGCCAATCCATTTATTATCTTTTTCAAGATATATATATAAACACAATAAGAACAGGGTAGCGCGCCTGCCTCTCATCGGGAGGCCCCAGGTTCGATTCCCGGCTCTGTCAGAGATTTTAGACACTGACGTGAGGGCTGCAATGGAGTGCACTCAGCTCGTGAGGACAATTGAGTAGCTGTCTGATAGTGAGGCAGCGCCCCAGTCACGAAGAACAAGATTAACGGCCGAAGGGACACGATGCATTGACCAAGCGTCACCACAATATCTGCAGGCCAAATGGCTGGGAAGCGGTCGCATGATAGGCATAAGCCATTCATGGGCTGTAGTGCCAGAGGTAAACACAAGATGTTCAGTAAAGAACATATAGCCTAGTTTCTCCTAAATTCATGGGTATTGTTATAACTCTTTGTCATTTTCAAGGAGTATAATTGAATGTTGGATGTAGTAGCTTGCATCTTATATTTCCTAAGTTTTAATATTAGTATTATATTTTTTATTAGATTTATAACCTAATTTTATTGATTCATTTAGCGTTGTACGAGTAACCATACCTTGCTAAAGAAGATCCCACTGAGAAAATAAACATGCACAAGTGTTGTATAAATTAAATATTGATTGAAGGTGTATACCATTAATGATGTTATTGTCTGAGTGTAAGAAATACTGAAACCATTATTATTCAAGCATCACGGTGAATATTTTCGCTCCTTTCAAATTCTTTCGGTAACACTCTCAATCATGGGAGTTGTTCATTCTCGATTCCTTTATTGTTCCTGTCAACATTCATCTGAATACTTTTTCCTTAAGCAGCCATCCTAAACAGGACGTGACATGTTTATTAAGCTTTTCGACCTCACTGTCTCTTGTTGAAGTCACTTTGCATTACATTTTTGGCAGCCAGATTATGTTTGAATGTTCCTCACTCGTTTAATTTCTGGTTGTTTATTAAATTTTATGTACATCTTTTCTTAGTTATTTGGTTATTTAAATGAAATTTAAGTTATTAGGTATTTTCACTTATTTACTTTATCGTTACTCTTTATTTTTATACGTAGAATAAATTAAGGTCAGGTGTTTTAAGAAATCATCTCATTAGTTGTTCATTTAATTGTAATAAGTTTAGTGATATCTAATTCTGAGTCATACATTTATATTCATAGTTTTTACGTAGAATTTTGCATTGTTCAATGTTCATGTCAGGCGTGGATTCAAGGGGGGGGGGGGGTCACGGGGGTCGTGACCCCCCAAATGGAGACCAATTTTTTTTGCAAACTCAAAAAACGAAAAAACAATAACCAGAGAAATAAAACTTAACGAATTTTAACTGAAAAACAGTTCTTTTTTTTTTCATTTTATTCAATACTGAAAATATCTTTATTGCAATTATTATGTTCTGTTACAACTGTACATATTTACAACTTCATACCTGTTATATAAAAACGATTATTTATATAACAAAATCAAATCGTCTATTTTGTTTAGCGAACCTTGTGATTACCGAATCGATGTCTATAGTGATGTCACGATGAATGTGCAGCAATGCACGGATAGGAATTTGGGGCTTCTTTCGCACCAAAAAAAAATTGCCGACGTCCAAACTGCAAGCTTTGTTGGCAATTTAAGCAGTGACTTTCTCCCTTTGTCGGTACCAACTCGACTTGCCGAAACTGTAACCTATCGGTACCTTGATACTTTTCTCGAAGCTCGATGTAAAAGTCGCAAAACACGCCGTTGCAGTTTGTACGAATATTTTTGGTGCGCTAAACGCATCAAATTTCTATCCATGTAGCTTGCAAAAGTTTGGTCTGGTTTTGTACGTTTGGTTATTTTGTGATTGCATTGTTAGTGATACCATTTTTCTTAAAAATTTCGATTCTGTGACCCCCCCCCCCCAAAGCCAAACTCTAGATCCGCGCCTGGTTCATGTCGTTAGATATAAGATGAGGCCACTAAGCCTCAATCTTGTCGTGTATCTGCATATAGAAGCATTGTAGCCTTAGTGGCTTGTACAAGAGGAACAATACAATCAAATTTATAATAAGGGATGAGTAAAAGCCCGGGGAAAACGACACTCAAGGCTAGAAATCGATCACTGATCTTTGGACTTCCTGCAGCCCCTCGTCCCAGTTGCGGTGTGGGATACGGATATAAGTAAAGAATGGACGGTGAGAATCGATGGTGTGATTTACAACCTCATTCGATCTTCTTCTTTGTTTTCAACTCTCTGGTCATTGGTCATAAAATGGACGAGATCTGGCACACAAGCAACAAAGCTCACGAGTCATCGGATATGAACAGACACGCAGACTCAGCAATGCAGTACTGGGATGAACCTTCCGGTCAAGTGGGCAATAGGAAACTGCCTCAAGTCGTAAAAGAAGTTATGCCATGGCTCAGGAAGATACGTTTTTCTTTTAACCTTACGAATTCTGTATACAGAGGAAGTAGACACTCTTCAGAGAAACCTCGTAGTAACTTTTCAAAACATAGTGCTAAGACTCGAATCCTCGTACGTCCAGGTATTTTCAGGTACTATAATTAGTAAATAAAGGAACACTCGTGCATTCTCTTTGAATAGACTCATGAATGTCTACAATTTTCTGACTTAAGAACTTCTTCGAATTCTAGAAAAGCCTGTACATTTCACCATCGCAAATTGAAGTGAATAATGGCATGTCTATGAGAAGTAATTCATTCTTTTTCTTCCTCGCAAGATTTCTTTCACGATAGTTCATCCATTTTGCATATACATTATTTGCAAATGGGGGAAATTCACCGGTGCCAATTTCTACATTAACAGAAAATAACCAACAGTAATATCAAACACACTTAATGTACACAGGCTGCATGTTGGAAACTATAGTAATTACACCTTGTAGCGGAGAAAATGTAGGAATGTTAAATTCTTTAATTTCCTATTTGTTTATTTTTGAGGCTGATGAAAACGAGGGCAATGGCCCTATATCTGTTCCAAAAAAAAAAAAACGAAATTATGTAGAACAAAGTGTCCTGACTGAGTCACTCATCATCGCCCAGTCAAAGCTATTACAATTAGAAACATGAAATTTTGGGGAAATGTTCCTTATAGGTCGAAAACGCCCACTAAGGAAGGATTTTTGGATATTTAGGTTCTAAAGGGTTGTTGAGGGGGTAGGCCTGCATTTCATTGAATAACAATAACTCTCGATAGGTTTCATTGGGGATGTGATACTCGGCATATAAACTCAACATTACCAATAAGTTCCGTGAAGAACTATACAGCCTACTTTTCATGGCAATGATTATTCTACAGTATATGAACCTATCTAGAATAATTACGAAATTAAGTTGGTAATATCGAAATATCTAATTAGTTCAAAATATACCTGGTATAATGTAGCCTAATAGAGCACTACAGTTGGCAGCCCTGGTGACTGAATATATTCTTAGTTCCATCTCTTAAGGTACAGAATACAAAATTTGGTTGAAGTCCAATGGACGTTACATGCAGTTAATCACTGGATCTATCAGCACGCGTAAAAACATGTTGCCAACAATACCATGCGTGTCCTGGTCAGAAATAATCTGAAATATTATATCTTGTTGTGCCAATTTTGGATGAAATCCATTTGTTAGTATAGAAGTTACATGTATTTTAAAATTGGACATATCAGCAGGCATAGAATCATGTTGGCAGCACTGCCTTGTATTAATTACTCCAAATTAATCTAGAATGTCGGTGCTATACGTGTGCAAAGTATAGAGCTGTTGGCTTGCATACTTTCTGGTATATTTATATTAGGGTAAAAAAATATATACAGCATGTATCAACAGTTGGCAGCCCCGATCGCTCTTAACAATACTTATAGTCATATCTGTTATGGTACACATAGCACATACGAAATTTGGTTGAAATCCAACTGATAGTATAGTTACATGTATTTAAAAATTGGTACTATCAGCAGGCTTATAATTATGTTGGTAGAACTGACGTATATAAGTTACTCCAAACTAATCTAAAATGTCAGAATATACGTGTGAATAGTTTAAAGCTGTTGGCTTGCATACTTTCTGATATATTGGTATTTGGATAAAAAAAAGAGAGAGAGCAATTATTAACAGTTGGCAGCCCTGTTGGCTCTTAAGAATACGCTCAGTCATATCTGTTTATGTACAGATATTACATACAAAATTTGGTTGAAATCCAATTAATAGTGTAGAAGTTATATGCATTTAAACATTGGACCTATCAGAAGGCTTAAAATTATTCTGGCAACACTGTCATTGTTGGCCTCCTGAAAATTAAACTGAAATAGTATTATCTGCATGTGTGCCAATTTTGGAATAGCACCCATATATACCTTGCAAGTTATCCAACATGGAGCTCAAATTTCTAGTGCGTTTTTTCAGCAGTTGGTAGCACTGACATCATTTTCAAATATGGACGTGAGCTATTCCGGTGCACATCTTTACTCATACTAAATTTGGTTTTGATTGATGCAGCTGTTTAGGAGTTGATAGGGGGGGACACACACACAGCCAGACAGACAGACAGACACACATTTTCCCGTATCGATCTCATAAGTCTACTTTTTCCTCATTTTTGCAAAATGTGAAAAGTAGGCTAACAAGAAGTTCCGTGACGAACTAAAGAGCCTAATTTTCATGCCAATGATTATTCTACAGTATATGAACCTATCAAGAATAATGACGAAATAAATTTGGTAATATCAAAATGTACAATTAGTTCGAATTATTCCTGTTATAATGTAGCCTAATAGAGCACTACAGTTGGCAGCCCTGGTGACTGAATATATTCTTAGTTCCATCTCTTAAAGTACAGAATAACATTTAGGTTGAAGTCAATGGACGTTACATGTAGTTAGACATTGGATCTTTCAGCACGCGTAAAAGCATGTTGGCAACAATGGCTTGCGTGTGCTGGTTAGAAATAATCGGAAATATTATGATATTTTGTTGTGCCAATTTTGGATGAAATCCATTTGTTAGTATAGAAGTTACATGTATTTTAAAATTGAACCTATCAGCAAGCATAGAATTATATTGGCAGCACTGACTTATATTAATTACTCCAGATTAATCTAGAGTGTCAGGTACTATACGTGTGCATAGCTTAAAGCTGTCTGCTTGCATACTTTCAGATATATTGGTATTTTGATGAAGAAAAGAGAGAGAGAGAGCAATTATTAACAGTTGGCTGCCCTGGTGGCTCTTAAGAATACACTCAAGTCATATCTGTTTATGTACACGTATTACATACATAATTTAGTTGAAATCCAATTAATAGTGTAGAAGTTATATGCATTTAAAAATCGGACTTATCGGAAATCTTAAAATTATTTTGGCAACACTGTCATGTATGGTCTCCTGGAAATTAAACTCAAATAGTATTATCTACATGTGTGCCAATTTTGGAATAGCTCCCATGCATACCTTCCATGATATACAACATGGAGCTCAAATTTCTATTGCGTTTTTTCAGCAGTTGGTAGCACTGACATCATTTTCAAATAAGGGCTTGAGATATTCCGGTATACATCTTTACTCATACTAAATTTGGTTTCGATTGCTGCAGCCGTTTAGGAGTTGATAGGGGGAACACACACACAGCCAGACAGACAGATAGAAGGACAGACAGACAGAAGGACAGACAGAAGGACAGACAGATAGACACACATTTTCCCGGATCGATCTCATAAGTCTACTTTTTCCTCATTTTTGCAAAATGTGAAAAGTAGGCTAAAAATAAGAAGACATGTGTCAGAGGGTTTTTCGATTTGGTGTATATTATGAGGTGAAAGGGTGAAAAGAGGGGATTGAATGATTCTTAACGGAGCGTGTTTCTCTTAAACGACAAAGGCGAGGAGTTTGTAACTCAGCGGAAAATATCAGCATAAAAAATAAGTAAATACGTGTTCGACCGTTTTTTCATAAACCCAATTTAAGGGGCCCTTGGGGAGGGGTGAAATTCTGGGGGAAAAAACAGGAAAGAAAGTGTCCTAGGTGAATCACTGACTCATCAAACTCAGGAAAAAAAACTTAAAAACAAGATGTTCAGTAAAGAACATATAGCCTACTTTCTCCTAAATGTATGAGTATAGTTATAACTCGTTGTTATTATCAAAGAGTATAATAGAACTATTCTTTGTTGAAGACCTTAGAAACGATTTACCTCCACCAAACGACACAACCTAGATAAAAACTGCTACCATCATTGAAGAAAGAAAGAAAGAAAGAAAGAAAGAAAGATAAAAAGTATATCAAGAATGTTATGGATCTGGAGACATAATCGACCGGACTGGCTGCGTGGCTCAGCGGTAACGTTCTCGCTTGCTGGGCCCTAGGTTGCAGGTTCGTATCCTGGCGCAGTCAGCTGGCATTTGAGGGTGCACAAATGCGAGGGAGCCGTGTCAGTACATTTACTGGCACGTTAAAGATCCCCTTCGGGCCAAAATTCCGGCACCCCGGTGTCTCTAAAAGCAGCAGTAGTTAAAAGGGATGTAAAACCAATAACATTATTATTATTATTATTATTATTACATATACAACCTGCCGTGGGCAACATCCAACTTTCATTTGAGGCATGTCTTTACACGTCTGGTTGTGCATGGCTTTCACAACCCTAATTGAATTAACAAATCTTTCCATGACCCTACAGAGACGTGTGTATACAAACTATGTGGATATTTTCGATTGTTATTTGCCTGAAATAAAAGTAGTAATTAATAACCTGAACTAACACCAACTATGTGAAATCGTTTTGTTCTTTACTTCAAATAACATTTTCAAGCAACGCAAAATAGGCTGTTACAAACCCTTTAAAATAAAAAGTAAAAATGTACCGTAGTATCATCTTGTCATTCTTCAAATTCGATGCGCATAGAATGCCAATAGTGTAGTAATCAATGGAGCCCAACGTAGACTAGTCGTGACATCTAGCGGTGAAATATCGAACAATATAATCCTAACAGAGCGAGTGCATTCTAGCGGCCAGAAGAAGAAACTTTTCAATAAAATCTGGAAGTTAATCTAGTTACCTTTTTGGCAGCTAGATGTCTCGAGTAAATCTGCTGCCGAATTATGTTTTAATTAAATATATATTTTACACCATAATATGCACAATATAACGCTTAATTTTAAAACATCTGAGTCATTACAAAACAATAAACATATAACATTTCAAGCAAAAAACCTAGCTCTGATCGGGTTTGAACCATAGGCATTTGAGCCAAAGGCTAACTCTCTACCACTGAGCTAATTGTGTCAACGAATATCGTTCTGTATAAAATGACTTACATAGAACTTGTTAGCAAATAATGATTTACACTAAACGATTTCATCACTGGAGTATATTATTTATATATAAAGCATTTCATACAAAGTTTATTTATTTTGTATCATACGCTATATTGCATGCAATCCTCAAATTAGTGAAATATAAGTCAAGCACAAGATATCCGCTGCCATCTTGTCTTATTACTGAATCAGCTCAGCTTTTTAAAATCACGTCTGCACTATAGTATTACAAAATAAACTTTTAATTTCGAACGTGCCTCTTCCTTTAGAACAGTTAAAACGATTCTCGGCTCGATAATCGGAACTGGTGGGTCCCATGATATGGATTATAAAGTTTGCATAATTCGCACGGCCGCCATCCTGAAATGGTATGGCGGACGACCTTGTAGTTTGGTCACAAGACGCATCCTATACGAAGGTATGTTGTTACCAAATTTGGTAGAGATCGGATGATTTGGTTCGTCGTTATTTGATTTTACGTTTTGAACGTTTGAGTGGCCGCCATTCAGTTTTAGTAAAGATGGCGGCGATATAAAACATGACACTGAGGTGTCCTTTGCTAGTGCTACCTTTGTACCAAATTTCGTTCAATTCGCATTCACCGTGTTCGAATTGATAGGGGGGGACAGACATTCAGAGTACACACACTCACACACACACAGACACACACACACACACACAGACTCACACACACACATACACACACACACACAGACTCACACACACACATACACACACACAGACAGACACACTTTTTTCGCCCTGTGTTGATCTCATAAGTCTACATTCATTTTTTGCAAAAATCGAAAGTAGGCTAATAAGTAGGCTAAATAGGTGGTCGACCATTTTTTCCATAAATCCAATTTAAGGGGTTCATGGGAAGGGGTGAAATTCTGAAGAAAAAATAAATAAATAAAATGTCCTGACTGTCTCACTCATTCATCATCGCCCAACCAAAACTATTGAAGTTTGAAATATGACATTTTGGGTATATGTCGAAAACGTCCATTAAGGAGGATATTTGGATATTCAGGTTCGAAAGGGATGTAAAGGGGGTTAAACCTGCATTTCATTGAATAACAATATCTCACGAGTGGTTTCATTTGGGGATGAAATACTCGGCATATGAACTAATCTTTAAACATAAGCAGACACCTGTCTAAAGGTTTTTCGATGTGAAGTATATTATAGGGTGAAAGGGGTGAAAAGTGGGGGTTGAAGAATTCAAACGGAGCGTGTATCTCTCAAACGACATAGGCGAGAAGTTTGAAACTCAGCGGGAAAAAATCAGCTTAATAAATAAGTAAATAGGTGTTCGGCCATTCTTTCATAAATACAATCATGGGAGCTGGTGAAACTCTGGAAAAATAAAGGAAAGAAAGTGTCCTAACTGACTCACTCATTCATCAAACTCATGGGAAACAAGTAGTTCCCTGAAGAACTATACAGCCTATTTTCATATATCCTACTTATGTTAATTGCCTCGATATACATACGAAATTTCAGTTTGATTGCTGTAATAGATTCGTAGATATCGAGAACCGACTAAATATTACGAATGGTCGCCATGTTGGATTTTATGTATGTAGGTCCTAGAGTTATGTACTGTTACATGAAGATTATTGTGTACGTGTAGCATTCAAACTTGAATCGCATGATTAGGACACAAGAAGTAACAAGGAGATTTAAAAATTTCGCACAGCTGCCATATTGTGGTTATGGAAACAATTGAAATAAATTAGATGCCAGTGGATTAAAATTCGTATAAGGATTTACTGTACCAAGTTTTATAATTCGCAAGGCCACCATCTTGAGGTTATGTAAACAATTGAACTAAATTAGATACCAGTGTATTACAATGTATATAAACATTTCCTGTACCAGATTTCATTGCTTTTGGAACATTAAATCGCGAGAAAGGTCTATTTCAAATTTTCAAATTCGCTTGGCCGCCATGTTGGTTTTTTAGTTAACCGGTTTTTGAAGGTCTTATAGATGAACTTCCAGTAATGCCCTTTATCTCCGTACAAAATTTCAGGGTGATACTGCTAATAGTTTCAGAGATATAGAATGCCGGTGAAATATTTCGCACATCCTCCATCTTGTGGTTATATAAACAATTGAACCAAGTTAGATTACGGTGCATTGCAATGTGTATAAACATATACTGTACCTATTTTATTGCGTTTCGTTGGTTAAATCGCGAGAAACGTCTATTTAAAAGTTGAAAATTCGCGTGCCCGCCATGTTGGTTTTGTAGTTACCGGTTTTTCAAAAGTTACATAAGTGAACTTCCAGTAGTTCCTTTTATCACCGTAAAAAAATTCCAGGGTGGTATCGGGAATAGTTTCGGAGATATTGAATGTTGGTGAAATACTTCGCACAGCCGCCATGTTGGATTGGTGAGCTGTAACAAAATTTGAAGGCCACGGTCGTGGTCGTCCGGAATAGTGCTATGATCTTATCGAGTTTCATCGAAATCGCTCTATCCGTGTAAAAGTTATTAGGGGGACACACACACACACACTCCTCTCTCTCTCTCACACACACACACACACACACACGGACAAAAGGTGATCTCATAAGCCTATTTTTTAGCCTACTTTCGATTTTTGCAAAAAATGAAAGTAGACTTATGAGATCACTACAGGGCCAAAAATTGTGTGTTTGACTGTGTGTGTGTGTATATGTGTGGGTGAGTCTCTGTGTGTGTGTACTCTGAATGTCTGTCCCCCCCTATCAATTCGAACACGGTGAAACCGAATTGAACGAAATTTGGTACAGAGGTAGCACTGGCAAAGGGCACCTCAGTGTCATGTTTTATATTGGCGCCATCTTTACCAAAACTTCATGGCGGCCACTCAAATGGTCAAAACGTAATAATGCATTACAACCAAACTAATAATCGGATCTTTACCAAATTTGGTAACAACGTTCCTTCATATGAGGCGCGTCTTGTGCCCAAACTACGAGGTCATCAACCGTACCATTTCAGAATGGCGGCCGTGTGAATTATGCAAACTTTATAATCCATAACATGGGACCCACCAGTTCCGACTATCGAACCAAGAATCGTTTAATCTGTTTGAAACGACGTGGCCCGTTTGAAATTAAAAGTTTATATTTTAATATTATAGTCTAGAAGTGATTTTGAAAAGCTGAGTCGTCTCGGTTATTTGACAACATGGCAGCTGATCTCTCGTTCTGACCTTTATTTTATTAATTTCAGTATGTTGCATGCAATATAGGCTAGTGGTAACAAATATATGAACTTTCTATGAAATGAACTCGGTTTAAAATATACTCCAGTAAAGAAAACGTTTAGTCAAAGTCATGATTTGCTATAACGTGGTATATGTATTGGTTCCTAACGATCTATTAGAGTGTGCACGATTGGCTGAGTGGTCAGCGCGTTAGTCTTTCATCAGGCTGGCCGTGGTTCAAATCCTATCAGAGTTAGACTTTTTTCTTGATTTTTAGCCTACTTTCGACTTTTGCAAAACATGAAAGTAGACTTATGAGATCAACACAGGGCGAAAAAAGTGTGTCTGTCTGTGTGTGTGTGAGTCTGTGTGTGTGTGAGTCTGTGTGTGTGTGTGAGAGTCTGTGTGTGTGTGTGAGAGTCTGTGTGTGTGTGTGTACTCTGAATGTGTGTCCCCCCCCTATCAATTCGAACACGGTGAATGCGAATTGAACGAAGTTTGGTACAAAGGTAGCACTAGCAAAGGACACCACAGTGTCATGTTTTATATCGCCGCCATCTTTACTAAAACTGAATGGCGGCCACTCAAACGTTCAAAACGTAAAATCAAATAACGACTAACCATATCATCCGATCTCTACCAAATTTGGTAACAACATACCGTTGTATAGGATGCGTCTTTTGACCAAACTACATGGTCGTCCGCCATACCATTTCAGGATGGCGGCCGTGCGAATCATGCAAACTTTATAATCCATATCATGGGACCCACCAGTTCCGATTATCGAGCCAAGAATCGTTTTAACTGTTCTAAAGGAAGAGGCACGTTCGAAATTAAAAGTTTATTTTGTAATACTATAGTGCAGACGTGATTTTAAAAAGCTGAACTGATTCAGTAATAAGACAAGATGGCAGCGGATATCTTGTGCCGGACTTATATTTCACTAATTTGAGTATTGCATGCAATATAGCGTACTGATAAAAATAAATAAACTTTGTATGAAATGCTTTATATATAAATAATATACTCCAGTGATGAAATCGTTTAGTATAAATCATTATTTGCTAACAAGTTCTATGTAAGTCATTTTATATAGAACGCTGTTCGTTGACACAATTAGCTCAGTGGTCGAGCGTTAGCCTATCGCTCAAATGCCTATGGTTCAAACCCGATCAGAGCTAGGTTTTTTGCTTGAAATGTTATATGTTTATTGTTTTGTAATGACTCAGATGTTTTAAAATTAAGCGTTATATTGTGCATATTATGGTGTAAAATATATATTTAATTAAAACATAATTCGCCAGCAGATTTACTCGAGACATCTAGCTGCCAAAAAGGTAACTTATTAACTTCCAGATTTTATTGAAAAGTTTCTTCTTCTGGCCGCTAGAATGCACTCGCTCTGTTAGGATTATATTGTTCGATATTTCACCACTAGATGTCACGACTAGTCTACGTGGGGCTCCATTGATTACTATACCATTGGCATTCTATGCGCATCGAATTTGAAGAATGACAAGATGATACTACGATACATTTTTACTTTTTATTTTAAAGGGTTTGTAACAGCCTATTTTGCGTTACTTGAAAATGTTATTTGAAGTAAAGAACAAAACGATTTCACATAGTAGGTGTTAGTTCAGGTTATTAATTACTACTTTTATTTGAGGCAAATAGCAATCGAAAATATCCACATAGTTTGTATACACACGTCTCTGTAGGGTAATGGAAAGATTTGTTAATTCAATTAGGGTTGTGAAAGCCATGCACAACCAGACGTGTAAAGACATGCCTCAAATGAAAGTTGGATGTTGCCCACGGCAGGTTGTATATGTAATAATAATAATAATAATAATAATAATAATAATAATGTTATTGGTTTTACATCCCTTTTAACTACTGCTGCTTTTAGAGACACCGGTGTGCCGGAATTTAGGCCCGAAGGGGATCTTTAACGTGCCAGTAAATGTACTGACACGGCTCCCTCGCATTTGTGCACCCTCAAATGCCAGCTGACTGCGCCAGGATACGAACCTGCAAACTAGGGCCCAGCAAGCGAGAACGTTACCGCTGAGCCACGCAGCCAGTCCGGTCGATTATGTCTCCAGATCCATAACATTCTTGATATACTTCTTATCTTTCTTTCTTCAATGATGGTAGCAGTTTTTATCTAGGTTGTGGCGTTTGGTAGAGGTAAATCGTTTCTAAGGTCTTCAACAAAGAATAGTTCTATTATACTCTTTGATAATAACAACACAACGAGTTATAACTATACTCATACATTTAGGAGAAAGTAGGCTATATGTTCTTTACTGAACATCTTGTTTTTATATTTATTATTTCTTGAGTACTGAGACGTTATAAAATAAAGCATTATATGGTGCTTTTTGAAATGGAAAATATATATTTAATTAAAACAACATTCACCACCGGAGTGACATCTAAGAGTAATTACTTGAACTATGTTATTGGTAACCACAGCCTTCTAGATGCTCTCTACCGGCCAGTTAGTGAACCCATGTCTACAGTATAATTGCGAAGGTTATTATTTTTGCCGATAGAGGATACACATCCACAAGATAAGGCGCGATTATCACGGCCAACGAGAATGACTGGCACTGGTGAGTTTTCGTGACGTCAGCATATAAACGTTGGTATTCATTTATCACTTGCCTTCATAGAAGGTATTGATACAAGTCGTTAGTCGGTGGGTAGTGTATTCCGCAGATCTCTTCTATGAAAATGAAAATCCACAGCCTGCTTCCAGTCTCCGACCGAGTCAGGAATGGAATGAATGAAGCCCCCATCTAGCGGCGAGGATATGAACTGTGCTGGCTGCCGAGGCCTGACGCACTCCTCTGGGACAATGATTACATGAATGACAGATGAAATGAAATGATAGTGGAGAGTGTTGCTGGAATGAACTTTGACAGGGAAAACCGGAGTACCCGGAGAAAAACCTGTCTGCCTCCGTTTTGTCCAGCACAAATCTCACATGGAGTGACCGGGATTTGAACCACGGGCCCAGCGGTGAGAGGCCGGCGTGCTGCCGCCTGAGCCACGGAGGCTTCAGATCTCTTCTATAAACGAATTAATTTATGTTCCGCCCCCTTGAAACAACAATAAGTTAATGATATCTATACTGTGCTGCAAGATTCTTTGATCTAATTATACTAAAGTGCACATAATTTAACTCACAACGAAGGTCACAGAATCTACAACTCGACTTACTGTAGTCTGTTCGTTGCAGCTATTAAAGACACAACGAACCCTTGAATCCTAGTTCGTGTGGATTTTTGTAAGGAGTAACTTCAATAGGCGTAGTTTTGCAAACCTATATAGTATAATTTATCGTGTTTGAAAACACACGGAACATCTAAACTGCGTCCATTTTATGAAGATTGATATAAAATATTGCATTTCTGCTTCTTATGAATTGCTCTCGACTTAAACGTACAAGAATCATCAAGCAGTACCGGTACATTGCCTACGTCACAGAAGGGTTTGGTTTACGCTTCATGGCCTGTCTTTCTCGTTAGCCGTACGCGATTACAAATTAGCTGTGTAATAGTTATATTAAATATGTTTCTCCCAGTGATAAGTTTAGAGCAACGAAGTTTAAATTATTGTAAGTAGTCGGTGTTAATAAACTGAATACCTACGTTGTTTGGAGTGTTTACTGATGAAATTGCAAAAGGCTGGGGTAAATTATTTGAACGCCACTCCTCAAATCCAGTGTGCCAATTAGCACTTCGAATTGGAAGAAATTAGGAGATGATAAAGACAAAGAGTTATAACTATACCCATACATTTAGGAGAAAATAGGCTATATGTTCTTTCCTGAACATCTTGTTTAAAATTGAAACTAGGCTCAAAACAGCTTGAAAAATATGTAAGTAGGTGTTCGACCGTGTTTTTTTTTCATAAATCCAATAAGGCATGGGGAGGGGTTAAATTCTGAAAAAAGAACGTCCACTAAGGAAGGATTTATAGCCTATTTTCAATTTTGAAAAAATAGGCTTATGAGATCACCTTTTGTCCGTGTGTGTGTGTGTGTGTGTGCGCGCGCGCGTGTGTGTGTGTGTGTGTGTGTGTGTGTGAGGTGTGTGTGTGACCCCCCCTAATAAAATCTAAACGGCTGGAGCGATTTCAATGAAACTAGGTAACTTCATAGCACTATTCCCGGCGACCTCGACCGTGCCCTTCAAATTTTGTTACGGCTCACCAATCCAACATGGCGGCTGTGCGAAATATTTCACTAGCATTCAATATCTCCGAAACTGTTACCGATATCGCCCTGAAATTGTGTACGGTGATAAAGGGCACTACTAGAAGTTCAGCTATGAGACTTTCAAAAACCTGGTGACTACAGAACCAACATGGCGATCAAGCGAAGTTGAAACTTTAAATAGACTTATCTCGCGATTTAACTATCCAAACGTAATGAAACTTGGTGCAGGAAATGTTTATACACATTGTAATGCACTGGAGTCTAATTTAGTTCAATTGTTTGCATAACCTCAAAATGGCGGCTGTGCGAAATATTTCACTGACATTCTATATCTCCGAAACTATTACAGATATCACCATGCAATTTTGTACGATGATAAAGGGTACTGATGCAAGTTTACCTATGTATATTTCATAAACCTGTAAAGTACATAACGAACATGGCGACCAAGCGAATTTGAAATATTTTAATAGACTTTTCTCGTGATTTAACTCTCTGAGCGCAGTGAAATGTGGTACAGTAAATGATTTTGCAGATTATAATGCACTGCCATCTAATTTAATTCATTTGTTTACATAACCTCAAGATGGCAGCTGTGCGAAATTTTAAAATTAAGTTTTTATTTCTTGTGTCGTAATCATGCGATCGAAGTGAAAGTTTGAATAATGAAGCTAGGCAATAATTGTCCTTGAATGGTACATAACTCTATGGCCTATACATATAACAATCCTAAATGGCGAGCTTCCGAAATATTTAGACAGTTCTCAATATCTATGAATCTTTTACAGCAACCAAACCCATTTTTTTAAATGTTCGTAGAGACTATGAACATATGTTCACATATAGGACTTTCAGTAACCTGGTGATCACAAATCCAACATGACGGCGACGCGAAGTATAAATAGTTAAATGGACGTTTCTCGCAAATTAACTATCCGAGTGCCGTGAAACGTAGCACGTTAAATGCGTATACAAATGTTGATCCACTGGTATCTAATTTATTTCAATTGTTTGCGTAATCACAAGATGGCTGGTGTGCGTACTTTTAAAATCTTGTTTTTACTTCTTGTGTTCTAATCATGTGATTGAAGTTTGGATACCACACGTACACAATAATCTTAATGTAATAGTAAAAAAATAAAAATCCAACCTGGCGACCAGCTGAAATATTTAGACGGATCTCAATATCTACGAATCTGTTACAGCAATTAAACTGAAATTTTGTATGTTGATAGAGACAATTAACATGAGCAGGATATATGAAAGTAGGCTGTATAGTTCTTCACGGAACTACTTGTTGGATATTCATTCATCATCGACCAGTCAAAACTATTAAAGTTAGAAACATGACGTTTTGGGTATATGTTTGTTGTATGTCGAAAACGTCTTCTAAGGAAGGATTTTTCGATATTCAGGTTATAAAGAGGTGTTAAATGGGTTAATCCTGCATTTCATTGAATAACAATATCTCACGAGTGGTTTCATTTGGGGATATGATACTCGGCATATTAACTAATGATTAAAAAAAACAAGATGTTCAGTAAAGAACATATAGCCTACTTTCTCCTAAATGCATGGGTATTGTTATAACTCTTTGTCCATTTCAAGGAGTATGATTGAATGTTGGTTGTAGTAGCTTGTTGAAATGCAACGTGCTGTACGGATATTAAACATGAATATGAGGTGCCCTTTGATAGTGCTACCTCTGTACCAAATTTCGTTCCATTCGCTTTCACCGTGTTCGAATTGATAAGGGGAATCGATTTTCACACAAAGATGGCCGCCATCCGCAAAATATTAGGCTGATGACCTATTAGTTTGGTCAAAGGATGCTCCCTCCATAAAGGTATGTTGTTGCTAAATTTGCTAGAGATCGGATGATTAGGCTAATCGTAATTTGATTTAAGCTTTGAACATTTGTGTGGCCGCCATTACGTTTCCGTCAAGATGGCGGCGATATAAAACATGACACTGAGGTGCCCTTTGCTAGTGCTACCTCTGTACCAAATTTCGTTCATTCGGTTCCACCGTGTTCGAATTAATAGGGGGATCAATTTTGACATAAAAATGGCCGCCATCCGCAAACTATTAGGCTAATGGCCCATTAGATTGGTCAAAGGATCCTCCCTCCATAAAGGTATGTTGTTACAAAGTTTGGTAGAGATCGGATGGTTATGTTAGTCGTAATTTGATTTAAGATTTAAACATTTGTGTGGCCGCCATTACGTTTCTGTCAATATGGCGGCGATATAAATCATGACACTGAGATGCTCTTTACTAGTGCTACCTCTGTACCAAATTTCGTTCCGTTCGGTTTCGTCGTGTTTGAATTAATAGAGGGAATCGATTTTGACACAAAGATGGCCGCCATCCGCAAACTGTTAGGCGAATGACCTATTAGATTGGTCAAAGGATGCTCCCTCCATAAAGGTATGTACTTGCAAAACTTGACAGAGATCGGATGATTAGGTTAATCGTAATTTGATTTAAGCTTTGAACATTCGTGTGGCCGGCATTACGTTTCAGTCAAGATGGCGGCGATATAAAACATGACACTGAGGTGCCCTTTGCTAGTACTACCTCTGTACCAAATTTCGTTCCATTCGGTTCCACCATGTTCGAATTAATAGGGGGAATCTATTTTGACATGAAGATGGCCGCCACCCGCAAACTATTAGGCTAATAACCTATTAGATTGGTCAAAGGATGCTCCCTCCATAAAGGAATGTTGTTGCAAAGTTTGGTAGAGATCGGATGGTTATGTTAGTCGTAATTTAACTTAAGCTTTGAACATTTGTGTGGCCGCCATTACGTTTCTGTCAAGATGGCGGCGATATAAAACATGACACTGAGGTGCCCTTTGCTAGTACTACCTCTGTAAAAAATTTCGTTCATTCGATTCCACCGTGTTCGAATAAATAGGGGGAATCAATTTTGACATAAAGATGGGCGCCATCCGCAAACTATTAGGCTAATAACCTATTAGATTGGTCAAAGGATGCTCCCTCCATAAAGGAATGTTGTTGTAAAGTTTGGTAGAGATCGGATGGTTATGTTAGTCGTAATTTAACTTAAGCTTTGAACATTTGTGTGGCCGCCATTACGTTTCTGTCAATATGGCGGCGATATAAATCATGACACTGAGATGCCCTTTGCTAGTGCTACCTCTGTACCAAATTTCGTTCCATTCGGTTACACCGTGTTTGAATTAATAGGGGGAATTGATTTTCACACAAAGATGGCCGCCATCCGCAAACTATTACGCTGATGACCTATTAGTTTGGTCAAAATTTGCTCCCCCCATAGAGGTATGTTGTTGCAAAATTTGGTAGAGATCGGATGATTAGGTTAGTCGTAATTTGATTTAAGCTTTGAACATTTGTGTGGCCACCATTACGTTTCCATCAAGATGGCGGCGATATAAAACATGACACTGAGGTGCCTTTTTAGTACTACCTCTGTACCAAATTTCGTTCCATTCGGTTGCACCGTGTTCGAATTAATAGGGGGAATCGATTTTCACACAAAGATGGCCGCCATCCGCAAACTATTACGCTGATGGCCTATTGGTTTGGTCAAAGGATGCTCCCTCCATAAAGGTATGTTGTTGCAAAATTTGGTAGAGATCGGATGATTAGGTTAGTCGTAATTTGATTTAAGCTTTGAACATTTGTGTGGCCGCCATTACGTTTCCGTCAAGATGGCGGCGATATAAAACATGACACTGAGGTGTCCTTTGCTAGTGCTACCTTTGTACCAAATTTCGTTCAATTCGCATCCACCGTGTTCGAATTGATAGGGGGGGGACAGACATTCAGAGTACACACACTCACACACACACACACAGACACACACACTCACACACACACAGACTCACACACACACATACACACACACAGACAGACACACTTTTTACGCCCTGTGTTGATCTCATAAATCTACTTTCATTTTTTGCAAAAATCGAAAGTAGGCTAATAAGCAGACACGTTTCTAAGGTTTTTTCGATGTGGTGAGTATTATGAAGTGAAAGGGGGGAAAATGTGGGCGTAGAGGTTACTTACTTGCGCAATTTTATGATGTGTATATTTTGTGGTCGTAAATCGTGTTGTGATTTTGAGTCGAATTTTATACAAGCGATGTGACGTGATGTTGGGGAGAGTTTGATATTTATGTGCCATTGTTGTTCTATATTGTCTTTATTGTCTGATTGTTTACGGTCTTTACCGAATTATCATTATTATTCAAAATTATGTGATAAATCAGTCATAGCATTCGTGATTGAGACGTTGCTAAGTGTAAGTGTACTCTCTACAATTACAATATTCGCGGGCGACGGGTAATGCTAGTATATCTATATATTTTCCTTTAACGATGATGTTACATTGGCTGAAATCTGTGTTGTTGTTTTTTTTTTTGTCGTGTGGCCTCCTGTGAGGCCGAGTGCAGGTCCCTCTAGTCGACGCCCGTGGGCGATCTGCGCGTCGGGATGAGAGATGGAATGGGTGAAGATGAATGAAACTGAGCAAGGATGTGGAAGGAAGCGGCCGTGGCCTGTCAGAAGGTACTGTCCCAGCATTTGCCTGGTGTTAAAAATGGGAAACCACGGAAAACCATTTCAAGGACAGCCGACGGTGGGGCTCGAACCCACGCGTCTACCGAGTCAGCAGAGAGAGTCAGCTGCGCTTTAGCCCGCGTAGCCACTACTCTCGGTTGAAATCTGTGTGATAATCAGGCAACTGATTTATATGTACTAATAATTAATGAAATATGTACAAATTATATAGTCAGTTATTTTTATTGAAATATGGAATTATATATTGACTTAAAATTACAAAAATCTATGACTTTCATTTTAATATCCAAATTCAAAGAAGCTAATCAAAGTAGATCTACTTGAGACATTGTGTTGCACTTCTCATTTTAATATCAATATGATTATGGTTCGGGTGTTAAGGAAAAGTCATATTTATTTCCCGAGCTCATTTTACCCAAATTCTGAAAAATAAGTTTGAATGACGGGTCCCTGACCACGTTTTAAGCAATTTGATGTTGCCTATAAATGCATATTTCGGCCATTTTTATTGTTTTGGTCATATTTGGTGTTATTTTAGTGATATAAGGTCATATTTGGTTATAGTTTCAGCATTTTTGTTCAAATTGAGCTGTCGTTAACAAGGTACGTGTTATCTGTGTCGAGTTTCAAACACAGGATTTCCGAATAGTGTAATAGATATATTTTTCTTTCTTTTCCCGGAACAGGCACATAGTAGGTTCAGAAGATCTAATTCCAAGATGGCGCTCCTCTACGGACGTATTTTAGCACATCTTTCTGGACAAGTTGGATTGCGTCACTATACGCAAGAGGTCACGGAACATGACGATAGTGTGCTTCCGCCTTCCAACAGGATGTCACTCCAGTAGATATATTTAGCTCAGAAGCAATTCGCAAAGAAGGAAATTGTTTTTATCCATAATGGTCCGTATTGAATTTCAATTCCACTAAATGACTTACTCTTATTTCCGTCTTGTCAATACTTGTAATATTATTAGCACTGTTTAGTAGCCTACTGGTATATGTTTCGAACAACAATGTTGTTCTTCTTCTTATGTGCATAAAATACATTGCAAATATACATAGTTCATTAAAACAATCACTTGAAAAATGAAAATCCACAGCCTGCTTCCAGTCTTCGACCGGGTCAGGAATGGAATGAATGAAGCCCCCATCTAGCGGCGAGGATATGAACTGTGCCGGCTGCTGAGGCCTGACGCACTCCTCTGGGGCAATGATTAAATGAATGACAGATGAAATGAAATGATAGTGGAGAGTGTTGCTGGAATGACATTTTGACAGGGAAAACCGGAGTACCCGGAGAAAAACCTGTCTGCCTCGGTTTTGTCCAGCGCAGACCTCACATGGAGTGACCGGGATTTGAACCACGGAGCCAGCGGTGAGAGCCCGGTGTGCTGCCGCCTAAGCCACGGAGGCTTAATATCAATATGATCTTTGAAGAACAATCAATTTTTTATTCTCCGTTACCAAAACAATGGATTACAAAATATCCTTTTAAGTGCCGAAAAGTGAATTTTCACCTAGAGTCTCTAAGGACTGAAACTGCTTCAAGATCGGAGTACCTAATGGGGGCTTGTTTGAACTTCTCAATGTCTACTGGGGTTTAATCCAACGTTAACTTTACACTTAAATCTCCACACAAAATTGCAGCAACTCTTTCCATATCCAGAGTTCATTTAATGTGAAGTGTCTATCTTCATTTTTGCCACATCTGCAACTTTACCTGTATCCCAATTTATTTTTCTTAATTATAGATCTTTAACATGTTTCTCCATAATTATCATGATCGGCTCAGCGGTCTAGCTGTATGCCTCTCACCAAGGCAGTCCGGGTTCGATTCCCGTCAATGCATGTGAGATTTTCGAAGTGAAATGCCATGTCCTGTGGTTACGATTCCACGTAAAAAGGAGGTCCCGTGGCTCATAATCACAAGATTCACGGTCACGTAAAACTACAATCTTCCTTTTTTAGCCTATTTTCAATTTTGAAAAAATAGGCTTATGAGATCACCTTTTGTCCGTGTGTGTGTGCGTGTGTGTGTGTGTGTGTGTGTGCGTGTGGTTGTGATTCGTGTGTGTGTCCCCCCCTAATAAAATCGAAACGGCTGGAGCGATTTCAATGAAACTCGGGAAGTTCATAGCACTATTCCCGGCGACCTCGACCGTGCCCTTCAAATTTTGTTACGTCTCTCCAATCCAACATGGCGGCTGTGCGAAATATTTCACTAGCATTCAATATCTCCGAAACTATTACCGATATCGCCCTGAAATTGTGTACTGTGATAAAGGGCACTACTAGAAGTTCACCTATGAGACTTTCAAAAACCTGGTGACTACAAAACCAACATGGCGGCCAAGCGAAGTTGAGATATTTAAATAGACTTTTCTCGCGATTTAACTATCTAAATGTAATGAAACTTGGTACAGCAAATGTTTATATACATTGTAATGCACTGGAGTCTAATTTAGTTCAATTGTTTACATAACCTAAAAATGGCGGCTGTGCGAAATATTTCACTGACACTCTATATCTCCGAAACTATTACAGATATCACCCTACAATTTTGTACGGTGATAAAGGTTACTGATACAGGTATACCTATGTATATTTCATAAACCTGTAAAGTACGAAACGAACATGGCGACCAAGCGAATTTAAAATATTTTAATAGACTTTTCTCGTGATTTAACTCTCTGAGCGCAGTGAAATGTGGTACAGTAATTGATTTTGCAGATTGTAATGCACTGCCATCTAATTTAATTCAATTGCTTACATAACCTCAAGATGGCGGCTGTGCGAAATTTTAAAATTAAGTTTTAATTTCTTTTGTCGTAATCATGCGATTGAAGTGAAAGTTTGAATAATGAACCTAGGCAATAATTGTCCTTGAATGGTACATAACTCTATGGCCTATACACATAACACTCCTAAATGGTGAGCTCCCGAAATATTTAGACGGTTCTCAATATCTATGAATCTTTTACAGCAACCAAACTGAATGTTTTAATGTTCATAGAGACTATGAACATATGTTCACCTATAGGACTTTCAGGAACCTGGTGAGCACAAATCCAACATGGCGGCGACGCGAAGTATAAATATTTAAATGGACGATTCTCGCGAATTAACTATCCGAGTGCCGTGAAACGTTGCACGTTAAATGCTTATACAAATGTTGATCCACTGGCATCTAATTTATTTCAATGGTTTGCATTATCACAAGATGGCTGCTGTGCGTAATTTTAAAATCTCGTTTTTACTTCTTGTTGTCTAATCATGCGATTGAAGTTTGAATACCACACGTACACAATAATCTTAATGTAATAGAACAAAAATAAAAATCCAACCTGGCGACCATCTGAAATATTTAGACGGTTCTCAATATCTACGAATCTGTTACAGCAATTAAACTGAAATTTTGTATGTTGATAGAGACAACAACAGGATATATGAAAATAGGCTGTATAGTTCTTCACGGAACTACTTGTTTAAATTATCATGACTGCTAATTTACGAGAATTAAATACTTTATAGCCGAAATATGGACTATATTTCTTTTATTGACTAACAATATGAAATATATGTGCGTAGGATAGATAAAGATAAGGAGATAATTTTCTGTCTGTTAGGTAGTCAGCCCGAAGGCTGGTTGGATCCTCAAAAAGTACCGCCTTTTGGTAATGTGGTTAGATACCCACAAAAACCCAAGGCAGCGCTATATTGATGCGTTTTAGGCAAGAAGAGGAGTGAGGTAGTTTGCAATTGCTTTCCTGACTGGGTCAGAACAGCAGCAATACCTCTATGAGTAGAACCTTTCACAGCAACGACAGGCACTGACTGTGCCATGAATGTCATTACTAAGCACCACCCATACCTCAGTAGCTTCCATATAATCACAGCTATGAGTGAGACTGAGTCAGCGATGTGAAAAGCCACATTTTACTCTAGCCTGTGGCAACAAACAAATGTGAATATACTGCATTCATCAAGAGATAGCATTCAGGCCAGGAATTGCCTGTTTCAAAATCTGGAAGTTACAATACTTGGGTCATATACTGATAGGAGACAGGTATCGTCTTCTACAAGAAATTATTCAAAGGAAGGTTGAGGACAGAAGGAGTCAAGGATGAAGAAGGATCTCTTGGTTCGGCAATTTATAAAGAGTGTTCAAGTGTAGTTCCAGTGAACTTTTCAGTGCTGCTAGATCCAAAAAGCGGATTGCTGTGATGATCGCCAACCTTCTTAGAGGAGACGGCACATGGAGAAGAAGTAGTAGTGAACTTCCAAATAAGGTACGAGGGCTGTTTTTTAAGTAAGGGACGTTTTTCTTTAAATTAACCGAACTTTGAAACCACATTTATTAGCCTATTTTCAATTTTGAAAAAATTGGCTTATGAGATCACCTTTTGTCCGTGTGTGTGTGTGTGCGTGTGTGTGTGTGTGTGTGTGTGGTGTGTGTGTGTCCCCCTAATAAAATCTAAACGGCTGGAGCGATTTCAATGAAACTCGGTAAGTTCATAGCACTATTCCCGGCGACCTCGACCATGCCCTTCAAATTTTGTTACGTCTCACCAATCCAACATGGCGGCTATGCGAAATATTTCACTGATATTCTATATCTCCGAAACTATTACAGATATCATCATACAATTTTGTACGGTGATAAAGTGTACTGATACAAGTTTACCTATGTATATTTCATAAACCTGTAAAGTACAAAACGAACATGGCGACCAAGCGAATTTGAAATATTTTAATAGACTTTTCTCGTGATTTAACTCTCTGAGCGCAGTGAAATGCGGTGCAGTAAATGATTTTGCAGATTGTAATGCACTGCCATATAATTCAATCCAATTGTTTACATAACCTCAAGATGGCGGCTGTGTGAAATTTTAAAATTAAGTATTTATTCTTGTGTCGTAATCATGCGATCGAAGTGAAAGTTTGATGAATGAAGCTAGGCAATAATTGTCCTTGAATGGTACATAACTCTATGGCCTATACATATAACAATCCTAAATGGCGAGCTTCCGAAATATTTCGACGGTTCTCAATATCTATGAATATTTTACAACAACCAAACTGAATTTTTTTTATGATCATAGAGACTATGAACATATGTTCACCTATAGGACTTTCAGTAACCTGGTGAGCACAAATCCAACATGGCGGCGACGCGAAGTATAAATATTTAAATGGACGTTTCTCGCGAATTAACTATCCGAGTGCCGTGAAACGTTGCACGTTAAATGCTTATACAAATGTTGATCCACTGGCATCTAATTTATTTCAATGGTTTGCATTATCACAAGATGGCTGCTGTGCGTACTTTTAAAATCTCGTTTATACTTCTTGTGTTCTAATCATGCGATTGAAGTTTGAATACCACACGTACGCAATAATCTTAATGTAATAGTACAAAAATAAAAATCCAACCTGGCGACCATCTGAAATATTTAGACGGTTCACAATATCTACGAATCTGTTACAGCAATTAAACTGAGAGACAATTAACATGAGCAGGATATATGAAAATAGGCTGTATAGTTCTTCAAGGAACTACTTGTTTTTAGGTTTTACATACCATCCTCTATTTTTCTACAAAGTCGCCTTGTTTATTTAGGCACTTGTCATACCTTAAAACTAAGTTCTGAAATCCCTCTGCATAAAAGTTTACCACCTGCTCTGACAACAAGAATTCACGGCAGTTTTCACTTCTTCGGTGTTTGGTTGGGATTGACCTTGACAGGAGAGGTTGAGTATCGCCATTCCATTGACTGTTGCTTGGTTTCAGGGGTGGAATGGGATACCCATGTTTCATCTCCTGTGATGATTCAACTCAACATGTAATCCGCTTCCTGCTCCGAGCGATTTCCATCTCTTTTCGCAGCTGAAACGTCATTTTGGTGGGAAGCGCTTCGACGACAAGTGCCTAAATAAACAAGGCAACTATGTAGAAAAATAGAGGAAGGTATGTAAAACCAAAAAATAAATGTGGTTTCAAAATAAAATGTTCAGTTAATTAAAAAATACCGGCCCTTACTAAAAAAGTGACAGTCTGAAAGACTAGACTTTGTATCATTTTAAATGCTAGAAATGCTGAAAATGCTAGAAAGGCTGGAGGCTTATCGCTTCGCTCGAAGTCAAAGACTCTTACCATGTTAGAAAATTATCTGCATAATACTTATCTTGCTTACCTTGTTTCAAATTACTCGCGAACGGCAAGTACAAACCAAGGGCAAAGCAAGGTCAAGCGCGCGGGATGCCGTCATGCTCTCCAGAGCGCGCGGGGACGTGCCCATTCCATCCAGTCTAAAAATACTTATAGTGGGCGATGTATTGAAGATAGTGATATGCTCTCCCGGACTTTTTTGTAGAACTTCTCATGCTGACCAATTCTTACGCTCATAGTATATTGATATTTTTAACGGTTTGCCCAGCGTAAGCTTAAGAAGCGCACGGACGCCAAGTTTGTTTTCGACTTTTTCACTGAAATCGTTACTGCTTGGCTTCTTTTGATCATACATAAATTATTTTCAACAGAATCTTTCTTCGAGATATCCTTTACAGAATGGTGAAAACCGCATCAAAATCCATCCTGTGGTTCTCGAGATTGCCCGTGACATCCAAGAATCGTGGATTTTTGTCCTATACTAACGAAGTAGAGATTGTCGGGGTCCAAATGCACCAAGCGGTACTATGACGTCACACACCTCTGTGCATCTGGGTACATTTCGTCCCGTCACCGTAACGTAACGCCAGACCCCAGCGTAACGACGAAGTCGACAAGATCATTTAAAAAGATAAAAACAGCCCTCGCAACATATCGGAAATAAATACTCTACTGTTCAACTTCACATGCCAAGGTCCCTAAAGATAATACAAATTAAAATTAAGTGTAGCTTCTTAAATAGATGTGTATTTACATAGAAATCTGTTCCCTCGTGAGAATACATGTGAGCAGAAGCCATGAGCTCAAGTACCCTCACCCTCCATCTCCACCTCCCCAGCCACCACTCTTTCTGCTGTAGCACTTCCTCGCTAGAGTGCAAGCAAAAAATCAATGGTTCTGGCGCCACCACAGCCTTGGAATTACATGTTACTTCTCTACCACCCACACAACTAAACCCTTCCATCCGGTACAAAAAGTTCCTTCTGCCTCGCCAATGTTACATTTTTTTTTTTGAAAAATAAATAGCATTGTGCTTTGGAGTTAATTAGCACAACTAGACGTATGGATTGTGAGGCGAGTGGACCAATGAGTTCCATTATAAATTTGTCAAGCTTTCGTTTATATTTGAAAGTTTGTTATATATTTTTTTGTGTGATCCATTGTTCGGATTTTAAAAACTTTCAAATCGAAATGGTACTTTATTATCATACCTTATTGCCAACATAAAATAAAATTCAAATAATTAGAATACTTTGATATTGTTTTTGTTAATGATACGTTTCAGTGTCTTAGGATATATTTGCCATCAGCACCAATCACTTAAGCGTGTGTTGAGCTGTGTAATAACCTGCGCTCATGTGATGACTGTAGTTGTGTGTGTAGCTGAATTGGTGACAGAAAAGGGGTAAATGCTCCGTGATTGATTTGACATGCTACATTCAGCGAATCCGCCTATCATTGTCGACTCAGCCTCGTGAGGCAAAACGGAGAAATGGTAGGTTCAATTTTCACCTCAGCCATCCTGCAAGTGGTTTTTAGTGGTTTTCCAATTCTACTCCAGGCGAATGACACCTAAATTATGACCCCTGCCGCTTCCTACCCAATTCCTACCTCGTTTACAAATACACACTCTTGTCGGGCCACAGTGTTTGTAGCCGTAGAGACCACCCTGATGAACAGAAAAGGCACCATGGATAATCTGGAGATGTGTCAAGGGCCAAGATTGCTCACAAACCGAACCTACTAACTGAAAGTAAACTCCGAACTGTATCGACGGCTGGAAATGGCCAATACCAACATGCAACGTAGGTGGCTGAAGTTCTATGGGCACCTTTTACGAATGAACAGCAACAGCCTTACTAAGAGGTTCTTCTCCTTGGTCAAGAGCTACAAGACTGTAAGCCTGTGGCTCATTAAAGTCCAAAAAGTCTTGGATTACGTTGAGATTTCTGACCTTGATGTCCAACATCACTATCAATTTGGTGATATGAATATCTCTTGATCCCCATCACCTAAAGTGATTAAGTGTCGGAAACCCCTCTGACAGGACAGAAAGCTGGGCTCAAGAGATATTGGGAACGAACTAGCGCATCGAAGTAGAAGAAGAAGAAGAAGAAGAACTAGTCATAAGCACTCTTTGGTAGGCTTAAATCAAAAATAATACACACACTTTTACAGACACCACAATATATCAGGTTATCAGACAATATCTACACACACACTCAAGTACGGGGGGATAAATGACCACGATGTCCTAGCCCCTCAAATGAAACAACAACAACAACAATCATTGTCGGGATTTTAAACTTGGATCTCCGGAACAGGTGCAGCACTCCATCCTGGTGACACTTATCACAAGTCCCGAAACATTAACCCTCTTATCAGTCATTAATATTAACAATCAAAACCACTATTAGTGTCACCACAGAAACACAGGTTACCAGACAAATTCGACACACACCCAAGTACATGGGGATTATGACCAAGGTGTTACAAGCCCCTCTTCTTTTACTACGAACTCTTCCTCGTTGCAGATTCTTTAGGGATAAAGGAACAAAGTTATATTTTGTTGTTGTAGTTGTTGTTGTTAAATCATTTAAGGAATTTGTTACATCTTTGTGATGTATCCCCGTTTGAAACTGACTGATAACCTGTGTCATTGTGAATATGTACCAGTGTGCGCAATTGTAACTAGAGTTAGGATTTGGGTAGGAGGTGGACGTGGTCTTAAAATGCAGATACGATCTAAGCATTCACCTGAAGAAGAAGAAGAACTAGGTCCGTTTATTCAATCTTCCATTGACTTTGGGGTGGACCCTCTCCTTTTTCCCATACCTGCCTTTGTCAGCCCCATGGTGTTGGGGTAGCGCGCCTTCCTCACGCATCGAGGCACCAGGTTTGTTTCCCGGCTCCATCAGGTAGTTTAAAAACTGACGTAAGGTGTGAAACGGAGAGCTCTCAACTTTGTGAGGACCATTGAGTTGCTGTCTGACAGGGAGGCAGTGCCCCAGTTACGGAGAACAAGAATGACGGCCCAGGGGATCCAACGCGCTGACCACGCTTCACCCCATAATCTGCAGACCAAATGGCTGGGCAACGGTCGCTTGGTAGGCCTAGGCTCTACATGGGATGTAGCACCACGGGGTTTGGGGATGGGAGGGGGGTGCCGGATTTTAATGGCCAAGTTTTCTCCCAAGTCCTTCCATTTTTAGCCTACCTTTAATTTTGAAAAAAATAGGCTTATGAGATCACCTTTTGTCCGTGTGTGTGTGTGGGGGGGGGGGGGTCCCCTAATAAATTCTAAACGGCAGGAGCGATTTCAATGAAACTCGGTAAGTTCATAGCACTATTCAGGGCGACCTCGACCGTGCCCTTTAAATTTTGTTCCGTCTCACTAATCCAACATGGCGGCTGTGCGAAATATTTCACCAGCATTCAATATCTCCGAAACTATTCCCGATATCACCCTGGAATTTATTACGGTGATAAAGGGAACTAGTAGAAGTTCACCTATGTGACTTTTGAAAAACTGGTAACTACAAAACCAACATGGCGGCCACGCGAATTTGCGACATTTAACTAGACGTTTCTCGCGATTTAACCAACCAAACTCAATAAAACGTGGTACAGTATATGTTTATACACATTGTAATGCGCCGACATCTAACTTCGTTCAATTGTTTATATAACCACAAGATGGCGGCTGTGCAAGGTATTTCATCGGCATTCCATATCTCTGAAACTATTAGCGGTATCACCCTGAAATTTTATACGGAGATAAAGGGCACTACTGGAAGTTCATCTATAAGACTTCAAAACCGGTTAACTACAAAACGAACATGGCGGCCAAGCGAATTAGAAAATTTTTAAATAGACCTTTCTCGCGATTTAATGTTCCAAACGCAATGCAATCTGGTACAGGAAATGTTTATACACTTTGTAATGCACTGGTATCTAATTTAGTTCAATTGTTTACATAACCTCAAGATGGCGGCTGTGCGAATTTTAAAATTATGTTTTTATTTCTTGTGTCGTATTCATGCGATCGAAGTGAAAGTTTGAATAATGAACCTACGCAATAATTTTTCTTTAATGGTACAGGACTCTATGGTCTATACATTTAACAATCCAACATGGCGACCATCCGAAATATTTAGACGGCTCTGAATATCTACGAATCTATTATAGCAATCAAACTGAATTTTTTGATGTTCATAGGAGCTATGAACTTAAGTTCACCTATAGGACTTTAAATAACCTGGTGATCACAAATCCAACATGGCGGCGATGCGAAGTATATATATTGAAATGGACGTTTCTCGCAATGTAACCATCCGAGTGCAGTGAAACTTGGTACAATAAATCCTTATGCGAATGTTAATCCACTGGCATATAATTTATTTCAATTGTTTCCATAACCACAAGATGGCAGCTGTGCGAAATTTTAAAATATCCTTGTTACTTCTTGTGTCCTAATCTTGCGATTGAAGTTTGAATGCTACACGTACACAATAATCGTCATGTAACACTACATAACTCTAGGACCTACATATATAAAATCCAACATGGCGACCATCCGAAATATTTAATCGGTTCTCAATATCTACGAATCTATTACAGCAATCAAACTGAAATTTTGTATGTTGATAAAGGCAATTAACATAAGTAGGATATATGAAAATAGGCTGTATAGTTCTTCACGGAACTACTTGTTATTCGTCGAGAGCAGTAACGTTATCAGCTCTTATGCTCAAGGTTGCAGGATCGAATCGTGGTGCAGCCAGTTGACATTTGAGTGTGCGCAAATGCCAGAGAACCGTGTCGGTAGATTTACTGGCACGTTAAAGATCCTCTTCGGGGACAAATTCTGGCACCTTGGCGTCTCTAAAAGACGGAGTTGTTAAAAGGGACATAAACCAATAATCTTATTATATAATACGCTTAACTGTATGTTTCACAAAACTCAAGCTCCTAATCCAGAGGGAGCTAGAAGGTGCGATTTGTACCAAAATCTTCCAAATCGTCTCAATAGTAGAGGAAAAATCCTGCATTACTTGATAAGTCAAAGGAAATATATTTATTTTTTATAAAGTGATAGCGCTGCTGGGGTTTTTGTGGGTATCTACCCATATAACCTAACGGCGATACTTTTTGAGGATCCCATCAGCCTTTGGGCTGACTACCTTACAGACAGACAGACAGACAGACAGATAGACAAAGTGTGTTTAACCAAATAAACAAGACGATAGCCCCTGCAAGAACTGTTCCGCGGATAGCCCGCATTGCACTAGAGCCGGGCGGGTAGTCTCTACAATTGGGGCGCACACAACCCATTAGGCGAGTGTTCTCGCGTGGGTCCGCTAATAATATCCCTACCTATATTATTCTGCTAAGGTCCCATTCCAGTTTTGTACCGAAAATAAGGTCCCATTAACACCAACCTACACATATGGGGTACCTACAGGTTAAGCATAACCCAATGCGTAAGCGAATCGCACTCACACTTTAAATGACTCGCAATTAAATAAATACCTTAAATCATGTATATTTACAAAGAAATAATGAAAGAATGCAACACGGTAACCATGGTAACAGAATCTCACGGGTCCATCTATTTCTGTAAGACGCAATGCAATTCCAATTATTATATTACTGTGAAAGTTTCCAGACGGTTATAAGGTTATCACTGAACCAAATTAAGCTGTAAAATTCATCAATACATACAGTATAATGCGCTTAAGGGGGTCAAGGGGCTTTCTAGAATTTTTTCACGCAATTTTCACGTGTGAGTGTGGTACGAAAGGACTTTTTCACCCGACTATAAAGGGTCTCCGAAAACCACATTTAAAGGCCCTTAAATTAACAGTGTCTGTGATATTCCCAGAAAACTAACTTCGCTCTGATATACCTATGAAGGAATGACAAGCCCTTAACCACTGCACCAGTAGCTGAATTGATAAAGTCTGATTATTCATACCAAGGATAAATCAGTCATAGCATTCATGATTGAGATTTTGCTAAGTGTACTCTTTACAACTAGAATATTCGCGGGCGATGGCGCGACGGGTAATGCTAGTTATTTTTATTTGTATTACGTATATCTTTTCCCTGTCGTTCTATTAACGTATTCCTCTTTCCCCTTGTATTCTTGCACGTAAGTTAGTTGTAGGTCAATAGTTAGCTTTCGTAGTAGTTGTTAATTTCATAATTTTCACGATCACTCAAGCCATTTGGGGACGATAACCTAGATTATAGTCACCCTAAAACAACAATTATCGTCAAAGCCCCAAGTTAACCCTATCGAACATCTTTTGCTGTTGTTCCGTGTACTCTGCTGTCTGTGTGTATACAACTAGTATTATAATAGTGTCTATATTAGTGTGTGCATATGTAATTGAAGAGAGGATTGCATTGGAGGTCGCTGTGACCTGAAGTTATAAACTGGGACTGATAAAGGGTTTGCATTTCTATATCTCCTGAATGTTGGTGACCAGGCGTGCGCTCTGCTCTGAGAAGTTGAGGAGGGCGAGAGAAGGAACGAAGTAGTGGTGGGGCGATGAACGGGCACTAGAGCAATAAATACACAGACTACTTTAGCGTTCATTACGTATGCACGGTGCGACGCTTATAAAACTTTGTTATTTATAAATACACAGCTGTTATTTTGTTAGTCTACATATCCCACAGAGAAATCAACGAAAGAGTAGAGTTAACGCTAATGTAGGACAATCTGCACATTCCCACGCGTAAATATGAAAGTTTTTCACAAGAATATTCTTTAGCATTTATGTAATTTTGAAAACCTCATAAGAAACATTTTTTAAGAGTCACCTTGTTGTGTAGTAACCAGTGTTCTTGGCTGTCTTGCCTGAAATTCGGGTTCGATTTTTGGCTCTGCTAAGGAATTTAGTTTTGGTCTGAGGGCTGCGTAAGTTTGTTTTATGCAGTTTTTAATGAAAATACTGTACATCCTGCTGGCATTTGACATTATTTATCTATGATTTTTCTCTTGTTGCAGGTATGTATGCCTGATTTCTGCTTTTCTCCCAACTACACGTAAGTAAATGAGTTGAATTTCTTTCAATCGCTGTATCAATAAATGAGAACATTCTAGGTGACTGTACTGACCGATTCCCAAGGATGAGTGTACACAGCAGGGTCACTTATTATTAGTATATACAAAAAGGATATTCCTCTTATTATAGGAGAGCGTGGTGGCACAGCGGTCAAGATGTTGGCCCTCACCACGGCTGACTGGGTTCGATTCCCGGTCAATGCACGTGAGATTTTCAAAGTGAAACGCCAAGTCCTGTGGTTCGGATTCCACGTAAATAGGAGGTTCCGTGGCTTATGATTTAGAGCAGGGCCGTCCAGTCATTGCACTCTGGGAGCGCGGCCGCGCTCGGGGAGCACTGGGCAGTCAGACTAGCGCTCCTTCCCCTACCGCCATTACATTGTGGCAGCGAGGAGACGGACGATGTTCGGACCACGCTGACTAGATACGTAAGTACAGTCGTGCGGCCGACGGCTCTTCTGGGATTGTTGACATATTAATAGGGCTTTTTGCCATAACAAATATACCGCATATACAAATCGAAATGGAATGTGCAGGAAACGAACACAAGTGTTAAGTAAAGAATATTGTGATTTATTCCAAACTGAAATGTGAACATATTAGAGAGGAAAATTTAACAACAAATTGGGTTCTTTTTAACACATTACATCTCCGTTGCACACTAAACATTTGGCATGCCCTTTATAAGCTGTACAGAAAAATCAAATTTCCCATTTTGCTTTAAAGACTGCTGCTTCACCATTCCTTTTTAGCCTACTTTTCACATTTTGCAAAAATGAGGAAAAAGTAGACTTATGAGATCGATCCGGGAAAATGTGTGTCTGTCTGTCTGGCTGGCTGGCTGTGTGTGTCCCCCCCCCCCTATCAACTCCTAAACGGCTGCAGCAATCAAAACCAAATTTAGTATGAGTAAAGATGTGCACCGGAATAGCTCACGTCCATATTTGAAAATGATGTCAGTGCTACCAACTGCTGAAAAAACGCAATAGAAATTTGAGCTCCATGTTGGATATCTTGCAAGGTATGCATGGGAGCTATTCCAAAATTGGCACACATGTAGATAATACTATTTCAGTTTAATTTCCAGGAGGCCAACAATGACAGTGATGCCAAAATAATGTTAAGCCTTCTGATAGGTCCAATGTCTAAAAGCATATAACTTCTACACTATCAATTGGATTTCACCCAAATATTGTATGTAATATCTGTACATAAACAGATATGACTGAGCGTATTCTTAAGAGCCACCAGGGCTGACAACTGTAATAATTGCTCTCTCTATTTTTTTTATCCAAATACCAATATATCAGAAAGTATGCAAGCCAACAGCTTTAAACTATGCACACGTATATTCTGACATTTTAGATTAATTTGGAGTAACTTATATACGTCAGTTCTACCAACATGATTATATGCCTGCTGAATGTACCAATTTTTAAATACATGTAACTTCTATACTATCAGTTGGATTTCAACCAAATTTCGTATGTGCTATGTGTACCATAACAGATATGACTATAAGTATTGTTAAGAGCAATCAGGGCTGCCAACTCTTAATAAATGCTGTCTATATTCTTTTTACCCTAATATCAATATATCAGAAAGTATGCAAGCCAACAGCTCTATACTTTGCACACGTATAGCACCTGGCATTCTAGATTAATTTGGAGTAATTAATACAAGGCAATGCTGCCAACATGGTTCTATGCCTGCTGATATGTCCAATTTTAAAATACATGTAACTTCTATACTAACAAATGGATTTCATCCAAAATTGGCACAACAAGATATCATAATAATTCAGATTATTTCTGACCAGCACACGCATGGTATTGTTGGTAACATGCTTTTACGCGTGCTGATAGATCCAGTGTCAAACTGCATGTAACGCCCGTTGGACTTCAACCAAATTTTGTATTCTGTACCTTAAGAGGTGGAACTAAGAATATATTCAGTCACCATGGCTGCCAACTCTAGTGCTCTATTAGGCTACATTATACCAGGTATATTTTGAACTAATTAGATATGTCGATATTACCAACTTAATTTCGTCATTATTCTAGATAGGTTCATATACTGTAGAATAATCATTGGCATGAAAAGTAGGCTGTATAGTTCTTCACGGAACTTCTTGTTTTATATACTGTTCAGTCATGACCACTGCGAAACTGATTTACTTACGCGCTTTCAACAAAGTGCATTGGACTAGACTAGCGACTGATGGATCAGCTGCACATATTAGCGCCCTCATCCAGCCAAGCTCCTTCCACCACTTCTGAAACTTCCATCCAACAAAGCGCTCGGAGCACTGGCTTAGAGCGCGGCCGGAGCACAAGCGCTCCAGGAGCACTGCCTGGATGGCCCTGATCTAAATTTTAACGGTCACGTAAAACTACAAACTTCCTTCCTTACTTCCTTCCTCTAATTCCTATAAGGATTGGCCTTGGGATCGAAGTCTAGGAAGGGGAAAGAGTGCGCATGTTCTTTGAGTGACTGCGGATGTCAAAGTATTGTGTCAAATTAAATGTCATTATAATAAAAAATAATTTATAAACATTAATATATAACAAAAAGTGCTTTTCTATTAACACAAAAATTCGTCACTACAACACGGTCATCAAACCAGTACAGCTATATGCAACTGAATGCCTTATCCTATCCGAGAAATGTTTGCTCGCGAAATTCGAGAGAAGAGAAAGAAGGATTCTACACGTCATACTTGGCCAGGACTACAAAAATGACATCTACATCAGAAAATCCATGCAAGAAATATACTCTAAGTTACAGAAGACCACAGACACAATGCGAAAACGTAGAGTTTGCTTCTACGGTCATATACGACGGATGATCGACTCCCGAGGGGCGAAACGTAACTTCAGTATCTTTGACTCAAAACCGAAGACGACAATGCCATGGTACGTTAACGTCCAGAAATATCTTACATAACTGGGGATACGAGCAGAAGATGTACAAGACCGAAATCTTTATAGAGCAGCCATCAAGTCGTTTGGGACTTTCCGGGACGAAAAACGGACAACTGGCGCGAAATAGAAAGAAGAACGTCGTGCTAATCACAGTGTGCTCATGAAGACAATGTGAATCAATGAATGAACAAATGCCAGAATGTAATGTAAGGCTTATCGTGGTCCCTAGTTGGCCGATTAGCGAAATTGGATGAATTAATAATATGCGTTGTCAGTAACAATAAACGCAATTGATGATTACACACCAAAACACTCAGAGTATCTTAGAGCAGTGATTCGATATCGCAAATTTAACTTTACATTACGATTTAGAGTACTTTATGAACATTCGCATGAACATCCTAAGGTAAAGGCTTGCACATACTGCGAATACGTGCAAAAACATACGGTCTATTTTATAACATTTTATCAAATAGGTTTAAGAGATTTTGAGTATGGTAAGTTTACATATTTAAGAATTGCCAGTTATGGGAAGACTTAACGTGCATTTCGAATTCATTATACTCATTTTGGTTGAAGTCGCATATATTATAGCAATTTAGTTCTAGGTATTTGACAAGGACGCAATCTGTAATACTCGTAAAATGCATAAATTAAATATCTGAAGACTTGAAATACAATATTAGTTTATCGGGGTTTATTGTCGCTAATTTAATTTCAAATGTCTTCAATTTTGAAAAATATGTATAATTGTTTTAGGTCATAGCGCTAGTCCATTTCATCACCATTCATGGCAAATGGTAAAATACATTATACATAGATTATGGATAGTGGCAGTACTTTATGTACAAAGCTCTACAGTTCTCTATCGGAGCTAACTTCGTTCTGTAAGTCTGTTAAATTTATTGTTTGGTGGTTCATTTAGTGACTTGTGAAATTGTTGAGTTTAGAATCTATGTGATATTTTATGTTATTATATTGTCTGTACAAGTGTGTTTGTTTATCTTTCATTTATTTATTTGTTTATTTATCTGTTTATTTATTTGTATTTATTTATGTATTTATTCATTTATTTATTTATTTATGTATTATCTTCGCCCACATAGGCCTACTTGTAGTCATAAATTTACTACCCTCACTGTAAGCGAACTCATAATGATCGCTTGACGATCAAAACTGGTCATCCTAGTGAATGTATTTACAAATCTCACGTAGTTACTCTTTAGGTCAAGGGAAACTCCCATTACAATTGGGTACAACTATGTTGACTGACTGAATCAAAATTTGATCCCTGATTCTATGTTTTGCTTCTCCAACACCATAACTTTATATATTTAAAATTAATATTTTATGTCATAAATTAAACAAATGAAATACAGGCAATCTAGACTAATCCAAAATTGTCAAATTCTGAATCGAGAAAAATTAAAACTTTTCACGCTGTCCCATGACATTTATCCTATTTTCATTTATGACATAATAGGCTCTTGAGATCACCTTTTTCCGTGTGTGTGTATGTTTGTGTGAGTGCCCCCTAATGAAATCTAAATGGCAAGAGCGATATCAATGAAACTCAGTAAGGTCATAGTACTACTCTGTCCAATCCCGACAGTATCCTTGAAATTGTATTAAGTTTCACCAATCAAACATGGCGGCTGTGCGAAATATAACACCGGCATTCTATATCTCCGAACGTATATTACTGCTACCACACTGAAATTCTGTACGGTGATATAGGGCAATACTAGAAGTTCACCTATATAACTTCCTGAATCCTGTTTACTACAAAACGAACATGGTGGTCAAGCGAAATCAAAACATTTAAATAGACTTCTCTCGTGATTATACATCCGATCGCAGTGAAACTTAGTACAGCAAATTGTTATGCGCATTGTAATACTCTGTTTACATAACCTCAATATGGCGGCTATGCGAAATTTTAAAATTTAATTTTTGTTTCTTGTGTCCTAATCATGCGATCGAAGTCAACGTTTGAATAATGAACGTACGCAACAATCGTCAATTAATAGTATATACCTCTATGGCTTATATATAAAAATCCAACATGGCGACCATACGAAATATTCAGACTGTTCTCAATATCTATTAATTTACGACAGCATTCAAACTGTAATAGGCTATGGACATAAATTCACATACGGAATTTCCAATAACCTGGTGAGCAAAAATCGAACATGGCATCGACGCGAAATGTAAATATTTAAATGGACCTTTCTGGCGATTTAACCATCCAAGCGCAGTGAAAATTGGTACGGTAAATGCTTATACAAATTAGAATCCACTGGAACCGAATTTATTTCATTTTTTTTTCATAACCACAAGATGGTGGCTGTGCCAAATTTAAAAATCTTGGATTCATTTCTTGTGCCCTAATCATGCGATTGATGTTTCAATACTGCGCCAACACAATAATAGTCATGTAATAGTACATAACGTTAAGACCTACATATATAAAACTCCAACATGGTGACCTTCCTAAATATTTAGACGGTTCTCAATATCTACGAATCTATTACAGCAATTAAACTGAAATTTTGCATGTTGATAAGGGCAATTAACATAAGTGATGATGACGATGAGCAGGTGCTATCAAGTCGGCGTCGACTCATAGCGACTTCATGGATGGACTGTCTACATATGATTCGGTCTTCAGCCATTTTCTTCAGATCCTTCACTGACATATTGATGTTGGATTTGATGGAGTCGTTCCATCTCAATGCCGGCCGCCCTCGTCTCCGTGACCCTTCCACCTTTCCAAGCATAAGTAGGATATATGCAAATAGGCTATATAGTTCTTCACGGAACTACTTGTTATGTATGAAAAGGCAACTTGCCTAATTCATGAAACCTTCTTTTCAGGTTAGAATTGGAGATAAACCAAAATTGTTTTTCATAATTATAAGGTGCGTTCAAAAAGTAACGAGCCGGAGGCATAATTACAGAAACCAGTACCTGTATGTTAGAAGTATTGGCCCTGGCTGTTGAGGCACTTGTCCCACTGTGACATGAGGCGGTGTATGGCTGTCTCATAAAATTCCCTGGGCTGCGATGTGAACCAGTTCCGCACGTACAGCTGGACGTCGGCGTCCGAGGTGAATCGTTGGCCCCGCAGAGTCCTTTTCAGGGGACCAAACATGGCGTTATCACAGGGAGAGAGGTCTGGACTTTATGGAGGGTGGCCGAGAACCTCCCATTTGAATTTCTGCAGGAGTGTCGCGACTGTGTTGGCCGTATGAGGTCGTACATTGTCGTGGAGCGACCACGGCGGCTATGGCGTTCACTGTCACTCGGCGGTCCTGGGTAATGGGGGGTGCCGCAGACTGTGCATCATCGGCTAACGACACCTGTCCTTCCCTGAAGCGCTTGTGCCACGCCTTGACCCTTGCAAAATACATGCGGTGTTCGCCGTACATTTGTGACATTCGGCGATGAATGTCCGTTCCCCCTACTCCTTCCGCTGTCAGAAACCGAACAACACCTCTTTGCTCTTCAGTTGACGCCTCCATGTCACTGTTTGCAATGCGACTGGCAACGTTGGACGACTGATGCATGCTGCTGCTCGCTTTGTATCGTCACGTGACGTTAACGCTAGCCCTCTAGCGACGGGATGTGACCTTCCTCGCTCTTGTGTGAACCACACCTAATTATACATGCCACGATTAGCCGATGTAGTCACTGACTTGCGCATTCCAGCCTCCGGCTCGTTACTTTTTGAATGCATCTTATACTTGAAGATTATAAGAGGAGATATAGAAGGTGATGTGCGAATTATTCCTCCACTGTTCTTCAGTCCGATTAGAGAATTCAATACCTTGCATAACTCTACGAGCCTCGGTATTACATTCCGAAGAAGTGACCTTGTTTTCGCTGTCCTATCGCAGTCAATTAATCGCAGTTGACTGTATTATACCTTCACTTACAACACAGAGTTCGGTGCGCTCTCTGATATCCAATATAGTAAAGTTTGCCTTTTAAAACCTGGAATACTCTGGAAATATAAAGAGCGATAAAGGGCTGTAGGAAGCAGGAGTAAAGGAGACAGGGTAAGATGTAATAGAACAATATAACTTGAGAATAAGATAAGAGCGGGGATTTACTGAAGAGGTGGTCTCGTGTTAGAGAAAGTCGGGGTTTTATTTTTCTTCGTTTCACTGCGAATCATTGTTTATGATTCTTCCAAGTTCAACAGTTACGCCCCATTTCTTCGGTCTGAGTTCAGCTAACTTCCCCCTAAGGGAAGTTTGTAAAAAAGGTTTTATCAGTCAACTTGTGATCATCTTCCATGCAGTGTTACAGGATTCTAGTTTTATCATTTGAGACCCTAGAAAGTTTGATGGGAAAATAGATTATTTTACGCTTTGATCGAAGTTTTATCGTTCAAGCTATCCACGATCGATTATTTCACCTTGCAGCAGAACCGAACAAATTGGGCAGGAGTAGCACTGTATGGATCGTGATACGCATAGAAAATAAATGTCACGGAAGACACTAAAAGTTTGCCAATAAACACAATATGCCAAGTTAACAGGAAGCGCTGGGAATGGAAGTTTTAGGGTGGAGCAAGATCAGTAATAATGATAGAAAGCAACGTTTGGGAAAAGTGCATATCGCTATCTTTATAAAAACAAGCAACACTTAAAATCCAACGTATCGCGATACATACATGTTGTGTTTTATTTTTGTCAATAAGGCTTTACAAATGAATATTACTCTTTCCTGAGACCTACGACACAAACCCATAGTTTTCGTACAGACAGTGATCTAACACAATGTTGTTGTTTGAGTCTCCAGCTTTCGACTTGTTTCCTGCAACTGTCTAAGCCTCCCTGGCCTGAGATAATCATTTCCTCTCCACATAGCTACCACACTTCACTTCCATTAAGTGTTACGATTCAGACAAAGGCTTCCAAAATGACGTCCTAACACCTAATCTAAATTCGATGTCAACAGATTCCTTTACTGTAGAAATGCTTTCCTTGCCTGACCCAACCTACTTTTTATATCCCCTTTGCTTCGTTCATCACTGGTATTTTTCTTTCTAAGTAACAGAAGTCTCCTACTTCCTTAAGCTTTTCCTCCTGCCAATTTGACATCCATAGATGTCTCTGATATTGTTTGGCTTCATTCCATTATGTTTGTGTTACATTTACTGATTTTTGTCATGATTCCTTTCTTTCCTCAAGACAGAGTCCATACAATTTATAAAACTCATTTAAATCATATGGTCAATCGGCTAAGATGACAAAGTTATCAGAAAATCTCAAAACTTGAATTTATTTCTCCTTGAGTCTTCACTCCTACTTAAATTTTTCTCCGATTTCTTTCATAGTTAGTTCAATGTAAAGATTGAAAAGTATATTTGATAAGTTTCAGTCTAGCCTTACACCTTCTGTCTCATGTACTTCGGATGAAATAATTGCTGCATGGTTTCTGTATAATTTGTAGATCACCCTACTATGCTTGTACGTAACTTAACACTGTAAACAACAGATACAAAATCGACTACTTACAGGATAAATATTATTATAGTTTGGACGTTTGTTTTAGACGAGTGAACAATCAAAATGGAAGCCTGAATGCGAGTTACTACAGTACTGTGTTGTTGTCAGCTATCCGATGTTGTCAGATGATGGACAAAACTATCTAACACTACTGCTGAATTACAGTCTTTGTAATGTGTACTATGTAGGCCTAATGTGTACTTGCGCGTCACACAATAAATCGACGTGGACTGTACTGTTCTGAACGGTGTTGTCGACAAGTGCTGAGGTCTGTAATTTCATTACATCAGACGGGTGGTGACAACTGTGAAGTGACAGGGCGAGTGAGTGACAGTGTACAGGCACACCCGCAAGCTTCAAGGTGAAGGGAAATCGTCTAAAATAAACGTCCAGCTTGTACTTCAGAGTCAGGGTGTCAGTTTGTCGTATTGTGGTTCAATTTCTTTGTTAAATCAATTTCAGGAAGTAAAGGAATTGCATCGTATGACGGTTCAACGTGACAGTGTAAGTCGTGGTATCCACGGACAATTTCCATTGGAGTGAACCTTTTGGTCGCTTCCCGCGTGGAAACTAACTACACAATTTAACTGGTCCATTACACATTATGCTCATTGCTAGGCTATTCCATTTCTCTGCTTCTACGCGGGGAACCACGTGCATGTAAACAAAGCTAACATTCATCCTTGCTCACTACGAATTAAATCAATGTAAAGGGTGGTTAGGTTCGATGTAAAAATTGGTGACCACATTTGAAATCCAACTCCATCGCAGATTTTTTGCAGGATAATTCCAGTAGTTTACGTAGTTGATTGAGTACCTTGCTTAGACGTAGCATTCAGGAGTCTGTTCACTTCCTACTGGTTTGATTCCTTGCTCTGCCAAGAAATTCAATTCTGGTCCAAGGGCTGGAACGGGGTAAGTAACGCTCAGCCTCGTGAGGCAAAATTGATAAGAGGTGGGTTCGTTTCCCGCCTCAGCTATCCTGGAAGTGGTTTTCCGTGGTTTCCACTTCCACTTCAGGCAAAATCTGGAATGGGTCCTACCGTAAGGCCATACTGACTCCTTCCCAGTTCTTTTCTGAATTACAAATGCAATACTATACACACCACAGGTAATCAAATAAATTCAATCCACACTCAAATACACGGGGAGAAATCACCACGATATCCAAGTCCCTCAAATGAAAATACTTACTGATCATTCAGGAGTCTTAAAAAGGTAAACAGAATAGTATTACAACGCCGAACACAATCTCATAACACTGAAACAGATGTTCAGTAAAGAACATATAGCCAACTCTCTCCTGAATGCATGGGCATAGTTTTAACTCATTGTCCGTTTCAAGGAGTATAATTGAATTTTTGTTGTAGCTTGTTGACATACAACGTGCCATACGGGCATTATACGTTGATTGACTGAATCCTCACCTAATAATAATAATAATAATATCGTATGGCCTCGGGTGCCGGGTGCAAGCTTTGTAATTTGACACCCAGAGGGTAGCTTGCATGTCGAATTTCGTGGTTCCATGAATCACTATGAAAGTCAAGGAGGTTAGATAATAGATATCTAAGCTCCTTGAACATTATAGCGCTTTCTAGTAGAGAAATGAGGAACTTTGTGTTGGCAGAAACTCCCGAGATTAATTTTGCCATTATGAACTCGGCCTACTGAAGTCAAATGGGTTCTTTGACATGCCAACATCGTATGACATGAGTATCGTATTTTTGCCGCCTTTCAAAAATCACTTACCACGGCCAGGGGCGAACCTGCAATCTTGGGGTTAGTAGACCGACACGCTATCCACTCACCCACCGTGGCAAGCTAATCCTCACCTGAATTATATACACACACACACACTAATACAGCCATCACAATAACACAGGTTTTCAGAAAAAATCACCACTCACCGAAGTACATGGGGCTAAATGACCATGATGTCCAAGCATCTCAAATAAAACAACAAAAACAACAGCAGCTTCCTACCCAAATCCTTCCTCTTATAAAAGTACACACACGAGTAAGTCTACAGACATCACGGTGACACAGGTTATCAGACAGCTTCTACACACACCCAAGTACACGGGGCTACAAGTCCATGATGCCACAAAGCCCCGCAAGAATCAAGAACAAAATTAGACACTACCGCGGATCAACGACAACGGATTTTTAATCGCTGTAGTCGAGGGTTGAAATATGTGGTGCTATAAGTATATAATATAATATGTTCGATTGTAAGTATACACTTTACATGCTTAATATTATAACGTGTGGGTAGTTACAAATCAATAAATACCACCAAAAAAAAGAAATCAAGTAAAAGAAGATTCAACCTGCTTGGATTTGATCCACGAGCCTCTAGACTAAGAGACCAGGACGCTACCACTACGCTGAACACGCCCACTACTGACACTAGGTTAACAATTCGTTTAGTATAACAGCATAACATAATTTGTCTTGGAATGAACGATTTCATTAGTGTCTTCTGCCGTTTTTATAAACCATTCCTAAAAGAATATAAACTTACGAAGTTACGGAAATATGGACTAGCGAGCAAACAATTAGTGCATGCTGCTGCACACTTTGTATCGTCACGTGACGTGCACGCGTGCCCTCTAGCGACGGGCTGTGACCTTCCACGCTTTGGTCGGAACCACACCTCGTTACACACGCCCCGATTAGCCGATGTCGTCACCGGTTTGCGCATTCCAGCCTCCGGCTCGTTACTTTTTGAACGCAGCTTATACTTGCATGATTCATACATCAGCCATATTGAAACTATTTTACTGATGACCTTGTAGTTTGGGCAAAAAACGCTTCTCACATCACGGTATATTGTTGAAAAATTTGGTAGAGATCGGATGATTAGGTTAGTTTTAATTGACTTAAGACCAGAAGATTTGGGTTGGCGCCATTTCTTTTTCGTTATGACGGTGGCGATATACAGTACAACATGACACTGAGTTGTCTCTTGCTATTGCTACCTCTGTACCAAAGGAGGTGCCATTTGGTTTCGTTATGTTTGAATTGATAGGGGGGGGGATCTATTTGCACACATATATGGCCACCATCTTCAAACTATTTGGCTGATTACCTTGTAGTTTAGTCGAAAGACGCTTCGCACATGAAGGTATAATTATTTCCTTCCTTCCTAGCGTATTTCCCGCGTTGGCGCAAGGTCGTCTTGTTTGGTGGTTGTTCGTCACTTCTTCCTGTCAAGGACATCTTCAGGTTTGAGACTGCACACCAGTAGGTCTTCACTGATTCCATCCTTTCATTGTTTTTTGGTCGCCCACGGGGTCGATGCCCTCCTGGATCGTATCGGAGGGACGCTTTTATCACAGAGTTCTCATCACTTCTAATGACATGCCCATACCAGCGAAGGCGTGCTTCCCTCAATTTTCATTTAATTTTTTCAACTTCCATTTGCTTCCTTACATGTTAATTTCTGACATGGTCAAGTCTTGTAATACCCATGGACCAACGCAGCTTTTTCATTTCCATAGAATGGAGGGCTTTCTCGTGTTTGGTTGAAGCTGGCCAACATTCTATGCCATAGAGTGCCAGTGGCCTTGTAAACTTTTCCTTTCAGGTGGATAGGTATTTTCATAATACACAGTATTCCAGTGACTTGGTACCATTTCCATCATGCAGCATTTACTCGTGCTCGGCCATCGAGAATGGTTTCACCATCCGAAGTGATGAGAGAACCAACATACTTAAATTTAGTGGTTTTATCGAGTTGATGTTCTTCAATGTTAATGGTACCATTGGTCTGTGTGCCACTTTGCAGATATTCGGGTTTTCCTATGTAGAGTTTTAAACCATTTTCGACCAGGTGATCCTTCCAGCACAAGGCACGATTCTCAAGATTTTTACGAGTTTTATCGGCGAGAAATAAATCATCAGCATATAAGATTGTGTGTTTGTAAGTCTGCTGTTTCTGTATCCATACACACAATGAACAGAAGGGACGAAAGTGCAGAACCTTGATGACCTTCAACACTGATGGGGAAAGTAAGTGAAACTGCAGCTGGACAGCGTACCATACTTGTGACGTTATGGTTGAGAGACTGGATGCATCGGACATAAGCTTCTGGGACCCTGTGAACCCGATGTGATCTCCATATGAGCTCATGTGGCACTCTGTCGAAAGCCCTTTCGAGATCCAGAAATGCCAATTGCACAGGCTGTTCTTTTTTTCTCTGTGTTTTCTTGTGAGTAGGAGGAGTGAGTTATATGAGTCATGTTAACTATCATAATTATCTAATTTATTTTATAGCATATGTCTTACCTTCGATAGGTAATCATAACCACTATGGGTCTGAAAGGACCTCCCTTGGCCCAAGTGAGGAAAAATTTGTCTATTTATAAATACTGTGGATGTTCATGTCACGTGATAAATTAGGGAAGTCCAAGGTTGTTAGTAGAAAGTGTTTGTGGCAAACATAGCAAGAAAACTGTAATCTGTTTACAATGTGAGCCTGGAAATGACACTGACACTCACTAGAAAGATGTTTGTGTTTGATCTGTGTTTTAAGTAACATTTGGGTGATTGAAAATTCAATGTAATATTTTATATTGAAGTAGCCTATTCCTTAAAATTATTTATGAAATGGTGTTTCATAAATTATTTCAGTATTATCCGCAATTGTGACATATTATTTAGAATGGGCATCAGAAGCCCCCGTTGGTTCGTTTAGGGTTATTTAGTAAATTCAGTTTGATGTCTTGCATTAAGGTTAGACAAATGCACCCTAGTCCGTTTAAATCAATTTTCTGAACATATTCATGCGTAAAACATGTAAAACCCATACATCAACTGTTTGGGAATTGAACGTCTATCTGGAAACCAAAAGAAAAATATTAAATCTCCATCCCAATACGCCATTCCGAACGTACATGAATACCTTCAACTGACGAATTCAAGACGAATGTGACGCGGTCTCAGAAGTAGGGGACACGACTGACAGAGTCCAGTTCTGTATTGTGGAGTGCATCACTGCCCATGGTTTTAATATTAAGGGTGTATTTTGCAGAAGGGTGTACTTTAAGTGTAATGAAGTTTAGTATAAAGGCTGGGTACACATTTAACTGATTTGATTCAACGCTTGGTACAATACCGCTTAACCGTGTCAACCACGTATATGCGTAATAGCAACGTTCGCACGTTGAGTGAACCGCTTATAAGCGTCAAACCATATCTAGTGAACTTTAAACACTGTGTGAACCGCTTTTAGGCGTCAAATCTATTGTGGTTGCTTCTGCCATCTACGAATTGGGAGTTAGTCGTACTTGTCTGACTTCAAAGATATTGTTTGTTTTACGATTTATTATATTTGACATATTTGCAGTGCTCTCGCCAAGCCCATTACTACATCGTCCTAGCAGGCATTCATTTTGCCATGGCGTCTTGCAGTGGTAATCAAAGTAACAAGAAGAGCTCGCAAATACCCGATAATGATATTGTGCGTATGCTATTAGATTCAGATTAAAGTGAGAGTAACAGTGGCAAATAATTTAGTGATTTGAGTGATTATGATGGTCATGAAAAAAAAAAAAAACATTCCAGATTTTGTGAATAGCAACACGCAAACACAGCGGGTGGAATCTTGAGCGGCGTGAGAAAGGTTTACATTTACCGGCAAGAGTGGTCTGCATGTGCATTTAAACGACGACTCTGAACCAGTACATATCTTTGAAAAATCCGACCATAAAATGGCTTTAGGGAACACTGTATTTATATATAGATAATATATTTTACGGGTTAAAACACCCCCATATTTTGGGATTTACCTCAGTTCTTTTTCCTAATCCCTTAAAATATTCACAATTGGACAAGTAAAAAATCACGTAAATAAATTACTCAACAAGTGAAAAATAAATTCTCAGTTATGGAGTTAATAAAACAACTATATAAAGCCAAAGCTATCGGAAATATTCTAATAATTTGAGTTCGCCTGTACTGAAGATCAAACCCTGACACCATTCGAGGAGGCTAACGTCTTAACGATTTGAACACGAGTAGGGGAAGAAAAGCAATAAATTCGCTTCCTTCTTTCCGGCAGCCTGAACAGAAAGCACACGACGATTATCGACAAGGAAGGGAGTTAATGGAGTGAACTGGCCAGCGGACTCGAAAGAAAAGCTTAAAGGAAAGGTCGATAGACAAATGATAGAGAGAAGCAGGAAAGAGGATGGAGAACATGGTTTAAAGCAACGTGTGGAAGCTCGTCATAACGGATATTGTTACTTTAAGAGATAGAACATCAAGTTTCAATTCTGTTGGTTGATCTCTCTCAGAAATACTGGTATTTTCGGGAAGATCTGGCCCCATTGTACTCAAAACATAAAACAAATGTTTGGGAATTTCATCAGAAACAATCTTACTGATAACCGTTGTAATCAGAGCACCATAATGTAGTCATCATCATCATCATCATCATCATCATCATCATCATTATCTAATGGCTAGGCTTGTTGCTGCAACCATATTTGTCTCTCACTTGCTGAACGTCTTAAGTCAGCATACTGTTTAAATAGAAGTCCATGCATCGTAGAATCCGGATGAGCCTTCCACGGTCTTCCTCTTCCTTTCTTCTATCTATAAGTTTAGGGGCTGCGACAACGCGGTCATGTAGCCCTGTGTACTTTGGGTGTGTGTAGAATCTGTCTGATAACCGGTGTTAATTGTGATGGCTGTATTAGTGTGTGTTATCTGTTTTTTAATTTAAGTACTGCAACTTAGAATTTTTCAAATAGTTCCTACTTTTGCTGCCAAGCGCCACCGTCAACAACTTTTAGGCCAAGTTCAGAACTTAGCTACTAGACGCCACCGCAGTCGGCTCTTGGCAACGAACGCAGAAACCTAAGAGCGTTGTTTACATTCTTAACCTGCCCAATTTAGCTTCACTCAGGTGCAATTAGTGGACGGTTCTTTAACATACCATAAATCTATGACATGGGACCGCCGGCTGTACTTCCCCTCCGAAGGAAGGCATACTGAGGGATTTTTTACGCTCTTAAAAAATCCGACGGCTTCGGCCGGGTTTGAACCCGCTATCTTGGGCATAGTAGCTCAGCATGCTACCGACTACGCCACCGAAGCCACTCTTTCTTTCTTCCCCAGAATGTTTCCTACCAGTATGGTGGTCAGGAACTCATTATGTCGTAGGGCGTTTCCAACAATTTTTGCTTTCCTCTTTTCTATAGTAGTGATCAATTTTCTTGTTTCGTCTACTTCCTTGAGGACCCATTCGTTAGTCTTTTACTCCGTCCAGCGTAATTTCAGCATCCCCCTCCACATCCACTGCTTCCAGGCATTGTATGTCCTGTTTTCTTAGAATCCAAGTTTCGCATCCGTATATCAAAACACTCCAGGCAAATATTTTGATAAACGATTTTCTAGTCTTAATGCTAATATGCCTGCCTGTCAGAAGCTGTCTCTTATTGCTGAAGGCCTGTTTAGCGAGGGCAATCCTCCTTTTGATTTCTGTGGTGCTCCTATTATCGTCAGTGACAATGCTTCCTAAGCAGCAGAACTGACTGCACTGTTGAATGGTTTCACTATTATTCTCGATGTTTGTGGCACAAAGTATTGTCAAACCCAAAATGAAGCTGTATGCCTCGCTCACAGTTGAATGAGCTAGATTCTTCTAAGAATAGTTTCGATTAGAGCTCTGCATATCATTCGGGCATTCAAAGTACACGAGTATTTCGAATAGTCGATTATTAAAATAAAAGGAAGAGTTTAAATATTTAATAATTTTATTGGTTTTACGTCCCTTCTAACTACACTGGCTTTTAGAGACGCCGGGGTGCCGGAATTTTGCCCCGAAGGGGATCTTTAACGTGCCAGTAAATGTACTGACACGGCTCACTCGCATTTGCGCACCCTCAAATGCCAGCTGACTGCGCCAGGTTTCGAACCTGCAACCTTGGGCTCAGCAAGCGAGAACGTTACCCCTGAGCCACGCAGCCAGACAGTTTAAATATTTGAATAAATCCGAGAAGTATCCGTAAATAACAGCAATTTGTGTGAAGAAACATATCCAGCGAACGAGTTGTTCGAAATGAGGCAATCCAACGGTTTAGATGGACGTCAACCCCTTCCTTGTTTAACCTGATAAGATGTAATTGGACAAATATACGCGTGTTCTGACTAAAATTATTTATTGCTAGGAATCACTGAAAATGACTTCAAACCATCCCATTCCTCGGAAAGATATCCGAAACATCTCAAAGTCAAAGGCACGACGAATATCAGCTCGCAGTTTATTCACAACTCAGTGATATTTAGACAAGTGTTGTGGTGCCATTATGGAATTTAAAACACTATGAATTCATATATAGCCTCCGTTGCATAGGCGGCAGCACGACGGCCTCTCACCGCTGGGTCCGTGGTCAAATCCTGGTCACTCCATGTGAGATTTGTGCTGGAAAAAGTGGAGCCAGACATGTTTTTCTACGGGTATTCCGATTTTCCCTGTCACAATTTCAATCCAGCAACACTCTCCACTCTCATTTCATTTCATCGGTCATTCACTTAATCATTGCCCCAGAGGAGTGCGACAGGCTTCGGCAGCCAGCACAGTTCATATCCTCGCCACTAGATGGGGACTTCATTTATTCCAACCCTGACACGGTTCGTCGACTGGAAGCTGGCTGTGGATTTTCATGAAATCATGTACATTAGATTTGGATTTGTCTGTTGCCACAGGCTAAAGTAATACGTGAGATTCCACCGATGTCTCAGTCTCACTCATGGCTGTGATTATCTGGAAGCTTTGAGGTATGAGTAGTGCTGAGTAAGACCTTGAGAGCACAGCTAGTGCCTGTGTGTATTGTAAAAGCTTCTGCTCGTCACAGGGCCATCCAAACAGCGCTCCGGCCGCGCTGTAAGCCAGTGCCCCGAGCGCTTTGGTGGGAGGCAGTTTCGTTAGGGGTGGGAGGAGCTTGGCTAGCTGAGCGCTTTGTTGACAGCGTGTAAGTAAGTCAGTTCCGCAGTGGACATGACTGAACATTATATACCGGCCGCGGTGGCAGAGAGCGCTAACGCGTTACCTCGTGCCTCGCTGGTATCGGGAGAGCGTGGGTTCGAATCCCACCTCGGCTGTCCTGAAAATGGTTTTCGTGGTTTCCCATTTTCACCACCAGGCAAATGCCGGGACCGTTTCTTTCAATAGGTCCACGGCCGATTTCCTTCCAATATTCCTTCCCTGACCCGTCCTGAAAAGAAAAGTACATGGCCATTGGCTGCATTAATAAAATTATTATTATATTTAAAACAAGTAGTTCCGTGAAGAACTATACAGCCTATTTTCATATATCCTACTTATGTTAATTGCCACTATCAACATACACAATTTCAGTTTGATTGCTGTAATAGATTCGTAGATATTGAGAACCGACTAAATATTTCGGATGGTTGCCATGTTGGATTTTATATATGTAGGTCCTAGAGTTATGTACTGTTACATGCAGATTATTGTGAACGTGTAGTATTCAAACTTCAATCGCATAATTAGGACACAAGAAGAAAACAAGGAGATTTTAAAAATTTTCACAGCTGCCATCTTGAGGTTATGGAAACAATTGAAATAAATTAGATGCCAGTGGATTAACATTCGTATAAGGATTTACTGTACAAAGTTTCACTGCACGCGGTTGGTTAAATTGCGAGAAATGTCCATGTGAATATTTATAATTCGCGTCACCGCCATGTTGGATTTGTGATCACCAGGTTATTTAAAGTCCTATAGGAGAACTTAAGTTCATAGCCCCTATGAACATTAAAAAATGCAGTTTGATTGCTAAAATAGATTCGTAGATATTCAGTATCGTCTAAATATTTCGGATGGTCGCCATGTTGGATTGTTAAATGTATAGGCCATAGAGTCATGTACCATTAAAGGAAAATTATTGCGTAGGTTCATTATTCAAACCTTCACTTCGATCGCATGACTACATCACAATAAATAAAATCTTAATTTTAAAATTCGCACTGCCGCCATCTTGAGGTTATGTAAACAATTGAACTAAATTAGATACCAGTGGATTACAATGTGTATAAATATTTCCTGTGCCAGGTTTCAGTGCGCTTGGAACATTAAATCGCGAGAAAGGTCTATTTAAAATTTTCAAATTCGCTTGGCCGCCATGTTCGTTTTGTAGTTAACCAGTTTTTGAAAGTCTTATAGATGGACTTCCAGTAGTGGCCTTTATCTCCGTACAAAATTTCAGGGTTTTACCGCTAATAGTTTCAGAGATATAGAATGCCGGTGAAATATTTCGCACATCCGCCATCTTGTGAGTATGTAAACAATTGAACGAAGTTAGATGTCGGTGCATTACTATGTATATAAACATATACTGTACCAAGTTTCATTGCGTTTGGTTGGTCAAATCGCGAGAAACGTCTATTTAAAAGTCGCAAATTCGCTTGGCCGCCATGTTGGTTTTGTAGTTACCAGATTTTCAAAAGTCACATAAGTGAAGTTCCCTCTATCGCCATAGAAAATGTCAGGGTATTATCGGTAATAGTTTCGGAGATATTGAATGCTGGTGAAATATTTCGCACAGCCGCCATGTTGGATTGGTGAGTCGTAACAAAATTTGAAGGGCACGGTCGAGGTCGCCGGGAATAGTGCTATGAACTTTCCGAGTTTCATTGAATTCGCTCCAGCCGTTTAGATTTTATTAGGGGGGGACACACACACGAATCACACACACACACGCACACACACACGGACAAAAGGTGATCTCATAAGCCTATTTTTAGCCTATTTTCAATTTTGAAAAAATAGGCTTATGAGATCACCTTTTGTCCGTGTGTGTGTGCGTGTGTGTGTGTGTGTGTGTGATTCGTGTGTGTGTCCCCCCCTAATAAAATTGAAACGGCTGGAGCGATTTTAATGAAACTCGGAATGTTCATAGCACTATTCCCGGCGACCTCGACCGTGCCCTTCAAATTTTGTTACGTCTCTCCAATCCAACATGGCGGCTGTGCGAAATATTTCACTAGCATTCAATATCTCCTAAACTATTACCGATATTGCCCTGAAATTGTGTACGGTGATAAAGGGCACTACTAGAAGTTCACCTATGAGACTTTCAAAAACCTGGTGACTACAAAACCAACATGGCGGCCAAGCGAAGTTGAGACATTTAAATAGACTTTTCTCGCGATTTAACTATCTAAATGTAAAGAAACTTGGTACAGCAAATGTTTATACACATTGTAATGCACTGGAGTCTAATTTAGTTCAATTGTTTACGTAACCTCAAAATGGCGGCTGTGCGAAAGATTTCACTGACATTCTATATCTCCGAAACTATTACAGATATCAGCCTGCAATTTTGTACGGTGATAAAGGGTACTGATACAGGTATACCTACGTATATTTCATAAACCTGTAAAGTACGAAACGAACATGGCGACCAAGCGAATTTAAAATATTTGAATAGACTTTTCTCGTGATTTAACTCTCTGAGCGCAGTGAAGTGTGCTACAGTAATTGATTTTGCAGATTGTAATGCACTGCCATCTAATTTAATTCAATTGCTTTCATAACCTCAAGATGGCGGCTGTGCGAAATTTTAAAATTAAGTTCTAATTTCTTGTGTCGTAATCATGCGATCGAAGTGAAAGTTTGAATAATGAACCTAGGCAATAATTGTCCTTGAATGGTACTTAACTCTATGGCCTATACACATAACACTCCTAAATGGTGAGCTCCCGAAATATTTAGACGGTTCTCAATATCTATGAATCTTTTACAGCAACCAAACTGATTTTTTTTTATGTTCATAGAGACTATGAACATATGTTCACATATAGGACTTTCAGGAACCTGGTGAGCACAAATCCAACATGGCGGCGACGCGAAGTATACATATTTAAATGGACGTTTCTCGCGAATTACCTATCCGAGTGCCGTGAAACGTTGCACGTTAAATGCTTATACAAATGTTGATCCACTGGCATCTAATTTATTTCAATGGTTTGCATTATCCCAAGATGGCTGCTGTGCGTAATTTTTAAATCTCGTTTTTACTTCTTGTTGTCTAATCATGGGATTGAAGTTTGAATACCACACGTACACAATAATCTTAATGTAATAGTACAAAAATAAAAATCCAACCTGGCGAACATCTGAAATATTTAGACGGTTCTCAATATCTACGAATCTGTTACAGCAATTAAACTGAAATTTTGTATGTTGATTGTGGCAGTTAACATAAGTAGGATATATGAAAATAGGCTGTATAGTTCTTCACGGAACTACTTGTTTTCAAAATTGAAAATAGGCTAAAAAGGAGTGGCGAAGCAGGAGCCCTAAAAGCAGAATCATTTTTCTGTACAGCTTATAAAGGGCATACCGAATGTTTAGTGTGCCACCGATATTTAATGTGTTTAAAGAAACACAATTTGGAACGGCACTGTAGTGCCAACCACGAGGATGATTACGGTGATTTGACAGACGTCAGTCGCCAATCGAAGTTGGAAGAATTGAAAGAAAATTTCAGGCAGCACTTTTCTGTAAGTATTATTGTTTTAATTTTAAAATGCTTGTTTACGAACAAATAACTTAATTAACTGAAGCACACTAAAATTGTTACTTGCCGTATTTCTGTCCAACAGGAGATAGAGGAGAGTGAGGTTGGTGGACCCAATTTACGAGCAAGCTACAAATGTTCGATGCGAATTGCCAAAGTTCGGAAACCCTTCGTGGAAGGGAATTTAATCAAGGAGTGCCTAATGGACGCGGTGGCATGTGTTCGTCCTACGGAGCTAGTTGAGAAATTTTTAAAAAATCTCACCCTGTAGGCCTATGTTAGGTATATTTTTATGGCAAAACAGCCCTATCAAAATGTCAACACAAAAGCCGTCGACCGCACGACTGTACTTACGTATCTTGTCAGCGTGGTCCGAAAACCGTCCGTCTACATCAGGCCTCCTCGCTGCCACAGTGTAGTGGTGGTAGGGGAAGGAGCGCTAGTTTGACTGCCCAGTGCTCCCCGAGTGCGGCCGCGCTCTCAGAGCGTAGGGTCAATGCTATTGTTCTGATTCAGTGAGAACAGCAATACCAAACTACCTCACTCCTCACCTTGCCGAGTATGCCTCATTATAGTGCTGCCTGAGGTTTTTGTGGGTATTTACCGACCGACCTATGGCATTGCATTTTGAGGGTCCAAGCAGCCTCTGGGCTTACTACCTAACAGACATGTACTGTATGCAATTATTTGAATGATCCTTCTTGTTGTAATTTCCACGAACATTAGCATATCATGTAATTGAGTCCGTAAAATCTGAAAGGAGGTATATTTTGAGTGATACTTAAGAATGTGATCATATGTGGTTGAATAAAGACCCAAAACCTTGAAGCATGTTAAGCATATCTCCCAAGCCCTCATCTGTTAAAAATTACGACTTCTACATTTTTTCAATGGCAAAAAAAACTCTACACTGAGGTAGTATGCAGCTACCAAGGTGACTCAGCACTTTTCATTCATTCATTCATTCATTTATTTGCAATGGGGGGTGTATCCCCCGGTGGCAAATTGGATATACATAACAAATAAATAATTATACATAACAATTCAATAACAATTATACAACAATTAAACTGGAGTATTTACACAAATAGTCAGTCTTTTCTTAAACACACCTATATGTTTGGGAAAAGGCTCTAAGACTGCGGCAGGTAGAGAGTTCCAGTTATCAATGGCACTTATATTGTTAACGTGTCATTTAGGTTTTAGAGTTATTATTTTAAAAGTGAATTTACATTATTACTGACCTCGCTTAAAAATGTGTTAAGTCAAGAAATACTCGTGCTTTTTGTTGTTTTATTTGTTTCTTAATGGTGCGATTGCATGTTTACAGATAAAAAAAAGTCCTCTCGGCACGCCGGAAGGCGGAGGTAGATTTCACCGGACAAACTTGGAGATAGGCGAAAATAGGCAGAATATGCAGGTTTTCGTAGAAGGATCAGACCTCATTTATCGCGTGAAAGTATTTTATAATTGGAGATTAATTAACTTTGTTTTTCTTCATTTTAAACATATTTTAAACATTTTATTGTCTTACGGGGACGGTAACCTTCTTGTCATTTGGAGTCGATTTTTAGCCTATTTTCAATTTTGAAAAAATAGGCTTATGAGATCACCTTTTGTCCGTGTGTGTGTGCGTGTTTGTGTGTGTGTGTGTGTGTGTGTGTGTGTGAGGTGTGTGTGTCCCTAATAAAATCTAAACGGCTGGAGCGTTTTCAGTGAAACTCGGTAAGTTCATAGCACTATTCCCGGCGACGTCGACCGTGCCCATGGAATTTTGTTACGTCTCACCAATCCAACATGGCGGCTGTGCGAAATATTTCACTAGCATTCAGTATCTCCGAAACTATAACGGATATCGCCCTGAAATTGTGTACGGTGATAGAGGGCACTACTAGTAGTTCACCTATGAAACTTTCAAAAACCTGGTTACTACATAACCAACATGGCGGCCAAGCGAAGTGGAGACTTTTAAATAGACTTTTCTCACGATTTAACTATCCAAACGTAATGAAACTTGGTACAGCAAATATTTATACACATTGCAATGCACTGGAGTCTAATTTAGTTCAATTGTTTACATAACCTCAAAATGGCGGCTGTGCGAAATATTTCACTGACATTCTATATCCCCGAAACTATTACAGATATCACCCTGCAATTTTGTACGGTGATAAAGGGTACTGATACAAGTTTACCTATGTATAATTCATAAACCTGTAAAGTACAAAACGAACATGGCGACCAAGCGAATTTGAAATATTTTAATAGACTTTTCTCGTGAGTTAACTCTCTGAGAGCAGTGAAATGTGGTACAGTAAATGATTTTGCAGATTGTAATGTACTGCCATCTAATTTAATTCAATTGTTTACATAACCTCAAGATGGCGGCTGTGCGAAATTTTAAAATTAAGTTTTTATTTCTTGTGTCGTAATCATGCGATCGAAGTGAAAGTTTGAATAATGAACCTAGGCAATAAGTGACCTTGAATGGTACATAACTCTATGGCCTATACATATAACAATCCTAAATGGCAAGCTTCCGTAATATTTAGACGGTTCTCAATATATATGAATCTTTTACAGCAACCAAACTGAAATTTTTATGTTCATAGAGACTATGAACATATGTTCACCTATAGGACTTTCAGTACCCTGGTGAGCACGAATCCAACATGGCGGCGACGCGAAGTATAAATATTTAAATGGACCTTTCTCGCGAATTAACTATCCGAGTGCCGTGAAACGTTGCACGTTTTAAATGCTTACACAAATGTTGATTCACTGGCATGTAATTTATTTCAATTGTTTGCATAATCACAAGATGGTTGCTGTGCGTAATTTTAAAATCTCGTTTTTACTTCTTGTGTTCTAATCATGCGATTGAAGTTTGAATACCACACTTACACAATAATCTTAATATAATAGTACAAAAATAAAAATCCAACCTGGCGACCATCTGAAATATTTAGACGGTTCTCAATATCTACGAATCTGTTAGAGCAATTAAACTGAAATTTTGTATGTTGATAGAGGCAATTAACATGAGCAGGATATAAGAAAATAGGCTGTACAGATCTTCACGGAACTACTTGTTATACTTGTGGTCACACTGTCCTTATGCAAGGTTTCGACACTGATGTGTAACTATGTAACGGTCTGTTACTTCTTCACGCAAAATTATATCTCCCGCAGAGATGTTGGTTGGTTCCTCAGTTTAGGGGCTGCGACAACGCAGTCATATAACCCCGTGTACTTTGGGTGAATGTAGAATCTGTCTGATAAACGGTGTGAATTGTGATGGCTGTATTAGTCTGTAATTCAGGTAAGGAATGCATACGCTAAATTTCAAGCAGTAGTTCCTAATGTTGCTACCAGATACTAACGTCAACGCCACCCAGCTGTGAACTTGGCTACTAGATGCCACCCCAATCAGCAACTCGCAACGAACGTTGGAACTTCCCCTCCAAAGGAAAGCTTACTGAGGGATTTTTTGCGCTCTTAGAAAATCCGACGACTTTGGCCGGCTTTGAACCCGCGACCTTGGGCATAGAAGTTCAGCATGCTACCAGTTACGTCACCGAAGCCGCTTCACACTTAGTCAGATGGAAATCTGAATCTGATCTCGCGCAAGTGCGTTGTCATGGCATCGTCTGATGGCTCATCCCTCATCAATTTAGTAGTGTTGCCATGTCAACCACTGATAGCTCTTGGCATTTTCTTATAATTCCGAAATCATTTTTCTCATCCCTTGGCGCAATGGTGGCTCATATCAAAAATTCTTTCAGACAAACGTTTTAGGTAATTATTAGGGGAATATTGTCCATTTTGTACGGTTTTGATATTGTGCCTATTAACAGAGATATGATTAATGTTTCCCGAAAAAAACACTTTTTCCCACCCCTTTGGTCAATGGTTGGTGCTATCAAAAAACGTTTCAAACATAAATTTCTGAGCTTTATCCGACACATAGTATGAACTTTGAACGGATTCGATATTTCACATATTAAGAGAGTTATAGCAATATTTCATTTTTTCGAAAAAAAAAAGTCCCCCATTTTCATCCCCTTCGACCGATTTAGCCCAGTAACGAACTCGTCCGAGATTTTATGGGTATACTTATTCGGTAAAAAATTCAAAGTGATTGGTGCAAAATTACGGCAGTTATCGTGTCCACAAGAAACTGATATACATATATACATATATTACATAAATTATATATAAACTTTTGAACTGACGGTGGTTTTGGGGTCTGGGGGATGTGAAACTCGAAGATATGTCGAAATTTTCCGGAAATCGAAACATGGTACCCATTGCAATAGTTAGCTTTCTAATGAAATCTACCTAAAATACTGCCGTCAACGACACCTAGCTGTGAACTTGGCTACTAGATGCCACCTCAATCAGAAACTCGCAACGAAAGTTGGAACTTCCCCTCCGAAGGAAAGCAAACTCAGGTTTTTTAGCGCTCTTAGTAAATCCGACGACTTCAGCCGGGTTTGAACCCGCGACCTTGTGCATAGAAGTTCAGCATGCTACCAGTTCCGATACCGATATCGCTTCCCACTGACATATGAAAACTGAATGTGATCTCGTGCAGTGGCGTTGTCATAGCAACTGCTGATGGTCATCCCTTATCAATTAAAAGTAAAGTTGTCATGGCAACCTCTCTTGGCACTTGGCATTTTCTTATAATTTAAATCATTTTGTTCACCCCGTGGCGTAATGGTGAGTCATATCAAAAATTCTTTCAGACAAAAGTTTTAGGTAATTATTGGTGGAATATTGTCCATTTTGTGCGGTTTTGATATTGTGCCTATTAACAGAGATATGATTAATGTTTCCCGAAAAACCCACTTTTTCGCACCCCTTTGGTCTATGGTTGGTGCTATCAAAAAACTTATTTGACATAAATATTTGGCACTTATCCGACACATATTATGAACTTTGAAGGGATTCGATATTTCATGTATTAAGAGAGTTATAGCGATATTTCACTTTTTCGAAAAAAGCCCCCCATTTTTACCCCCTTTGACCGATTTTGCCCATTAACGAACTCGACCGAGATTTTATAGGGATACATATTATGTAAAAAATTCAAAGTGATTGATGCAAAATTACGGCAGTTATCGTGTCCACAAGAAACTGATATATATATATAGATAGATAGATAGATACATATATACATAAATTATATATAAACTTTTGAACTGACGGTGGTTTTGGGGTCTGGGGGATGTTAAACGCGAAGATATGTCGAAATTTTCCGGAAGTCGAAACATGGGACCCATTGCAATAGTTAGCTTTCTAAAGAAATCTACCTAATTATACGATAATCGAAGCATGTACCAGTAAAGTAAGTTTTAGGGCAAAACAAATAATGTAATGATTGGAGGAAATTATTCTGTTACGTTTACGACTCATGTAATAACCGGTCAGACATATACAAATATACTACTTCATTATTTAACTATACCTTACACTAATCAACATTAATGTCATTCTAGAATCCTAACTCGCAACGTCAAGCTCTAGTATTAAAAAGAGAAATATACCACACATCCATTCTCACCACCTCCCTTTCACAGAAACTCAGTATTTATCTCTCCATCCTTATACCTTCTCGATTGCATCCACTGCCAGCCTACCGGGCCATCTGACAATTACAGCTAGAGAACAAAAGTGGCTGCCGTCAGGCGCTCGCACGAGTTTGTCACAATACATAACCAATACAAGGTTCTAGTCTTATTTGTATCGAACCTCATGAAGTATCATTGAATAGTCTGGGACAAAGGAATGTGGTTCTCGCCCACTTTCGAATTAAACCCTAGATATTGAACGAATAGTTTACACTAACTGAAATCAGAAGCTTTATGAGGAGAGTTTCTAGAATGCACTTCACGGTATGACAAATGAATCCTTGCCAGTGGACAGTGGGTCAAAATCGAAATCTAGGAGGAAAAAATATTTATTTTCATAATTAAGAATCAAAATTTATTACTTCTACAGCATTTTGGAAATATCTGTTCCCGTAGGAAACAGGATGTAAAATTGTCCGATTGAGCTATGTTCATTAACAAATTTACAAAGAAATTTGATACAATGGTCCGGCTAGCTCAAAACAGTTGCCAGCGTTTCGCCCCAGTGTACCAATGGGCTCTTCAGTTGGTTATGGTACACCTCACCAAGACGTGTGGCTAGTACATACTGTGAACTGTTTTGAGCTAGCCGGACCATTGTATCAAATTTATTTGTGAATTTGTTAATGTACATAGCTCAATCGGACAATTTTACATCCTGTTTCCTACGGGAACAGATATTTCCAATATGGATTAGCTAGGTAAGCTAACATTATTTTTGAAAGGAAGTTTTGACTTCCATAGTACATTGGCGCTGCTCGTGGCAACATTTGTGCCTTGCAGCGGCCTTCACAGTATGTACTAGCCACACGTCTTGGTGAGGTGTACCATAACCAACTGAAGAGCCCATTGGTACACTGGGGCGAAACGCTGGCAACTGTTTTGAGCTAGCCGGACCATTGTATCAAATTTCATTGTGAATTTGTTAATTCTGCAGCATTCTCATACAATTGCCGCTCACTATTCTGGGATATAAACGCATCTTAGTGTAAATCTGTCACCACTGTTCGAGCAGTCTGAATTGGAGGCTGAATGTAAGTGGCTGTGGTTTGGTTGTCTTTGTGGTTAGTGTGATGCTTTAAGATGGAACGTGCAGCTGAAGGTATGATCTTTGTAACGTGTTTCAGTTATTAATGGGCGGAATTGTTACGTAATTTTAGCTATATTTACATTATATAATATTTAACTATTATTTTTAAAATTATATTTTCATTTAGATTTTTAGTATGTCGCGTCACTCTGCGTCACTTTCTACTTAATGTTAAAATGTTGATAAAGTCTTTTAGTTTACGCTTATTATGAGTTTTATGCATCTTTTTGAAACTTACTTAGTTATTTTACGTTTTAGAAGATGTCGCGCAACCAATTCTCACACGTTTACAACTGTTTGAAGCACTGGGTTAGACGATTATGTCAATAGTGGAACTTTGTGACTTTGTTAAAAGTAAATTAGGGGTAGAAAATAGTTCTGAAGAGATAACTAAATGCTCTATCCAACTCCTAGTCATAGACAATTTCTTGCATGTGTAGACGTAGCTTAAAAATGGTCTTAACTGATGTTTATTATGAAGTAAACAAATTGCCTTCACTCTAAATTCATGATTAAAACGTAAACATAAATTTGTCCCCCTAGATTTCAATTTTGACCCACTGTGCGGTGGTGAATATGTGGATAAATAGTCAAAGGTATGTCCATTGTTAGGCTGTAACAATGTGTTATATACTTTGTAATACAGCTTCCCTGTGAAATTGGTGAAATGGAGTTAAAATTGGAGACAAATTCAAAGTAGGAGTAAAAATTCAAGGATAACTAATTTAAACTCAGAGATTTGCTGATGACATCGTCATCTTAGCCGACACACCAGAGGAGTTGAATGAGTTTTAAAATGGTATAGATTCTGTCTTGAGGAAAGAATTCATGATGAGAATTAATAAATGTAAAACAAAAATATTGGAATGCTGTCGAAAGAAAACAGAAACCCCTATGGATGTCGAATTGGCAGGTGAACTGCTAAAGGAAGTAGGTGACTTTTGTTACTTGGGAAGCAAAATAACCAGTGATGGACGAGGCAAGGAGGATATAAAAAGTAGGTTAGCATAGGCTAGGAAAGCATTTCTACAGAAAAGGAATCTGTTGACATCGAATAGATTTGGGTATTAGGAAGTCATTGTTGAAATCCTTTGTCTGGAGCGTGGCACTATATGGAAGTGAAACTTGAACTATTGGTGCAGCAGAAAAGAAGAGAATTGAAGCGTTTGAAATGTGGTGTTACAGCAGAATGATGATAAGATGGGTAGATAGGATTACGAATGAAGAGGTATTAAGGCGAGTGGGAGAGGAGAGATGTTTCTGGCAACTGCTAATGAAAAGAAGAGATAGGTTGGTAGGACACGTACTAAGATACCCAGGAATGGCAAACTTAGTTATGGAAGGAAGGTTCAAGGATCAGAACTGTAGGGGTAGACCAAGGTTAGAATATCTTAAACAGATTGCCTCGGATGTAGGGTGTGGTAGCTATGTAGAGATGAAACGATTAGCTCAGGACAGGGAAGCATGGAGGGCTGCATCAAATCAGTCGGAAAGACTGAAGACTCAAACAACAACAGAGTTAACATTCATTTGAATATATGAAGTGAATCGTTGCCGGTTGATTTTACTGTTCGATGGAGTAAAATAATTGAAGTCTGTTGTCATAATTTAGTTGCGGAGGGAGGACGGATAATTTTGCTGTTTCTTTGAGTGTGAGGTTACGTGAATGCTCGATAAAGTTTCTCTGCAATGATTCTAAATGTGAATTAGTACTTGTATAAATAGGTATTTGGTTTTTGTATGAAAATATAATGGACTTAAACCCCTTGCTCATGAATAATATTGGAAATAGACTTAGCTCCATTTACGCAGTCACCAGTGAAATTTTATCTTGTTCGATGGATTCACCCATTTATGAGAATCAAACGTTGTTAGGTCCCCTGATTTTATCCTTCCAATAGGAATATTTCCACTACCCAAGTGTTTTATCAACTACAGGACCGTGTGATTATTTCGCAACATGCTTTAGATAGATATTATTTAAAATGAAATAACATAAAATAAAGAATTGAATAAAAATTAAATGACATTACATTATACTACATTAAATTATATTGAATCGAACAAAATCAAATGAAATCATGTTTCAACCAATCCAATTCCATCCAATCGAATGGAATCGAATATAATCGATTGGAATCGAAAGAAACGAATCAAATCGAATCGAATCACATCGAATCAGATCAAATAAAATCAAAATCTAAATATAAATTAAGATCGAAAGAATTTCTAAGTTATTGCATAATGGGTAATCTCAGTAGTGTGATAGTTTGCTATTACCTTCCTCAGCAAGTAAGTGTATCAATATTAAATATATGAGCCACCTGTCCTAACACTTGGACGAACTATTACTTTGATACGTGCTTCCCCTAGTAGCAAGTTCGTTAATTGGATCAAAGTAGGTGAAGCACAACACAAATGGTCCTTTGAAGAAATATTAGCTTTATTGCGGGTCAGAAATATTCACCACACAATAGGCACATAAAACCATTAACTATCTTACTCAAGTTTGCTCCCTTATGGAGAACAATCGCCCTTTCACTTGCTCATGCAGTTAAACCCTCACTAATGAGACCGGTGTCCTCGCTAAAAATAACAACAACTCTTCCTCAAGTTCACAAGCCACAGTCTGACGCTCACTGTTCTTGAATACCACACACTGTTTCGCAATTCACACGTAACCGCATTACCTCTTTCGCACAGGTACAAACACACTCACCCGTCCCCTGGCCAGAATCGCTCTTATATAGGGGCTGATGATTCAACCGATGTTTCTAGAGTAGACCAGGGTTCACAGGTACTCTCTGACCTTCTCGAGAATTCCAACACTAGTTGGGCCGCGAACGTTCAGGATCATGCCTTTTGTTCTCGCTGCGCAAGCGGCCGGCCGACACAGAGCCGGGGGGGGGGGGGGGTAGCCTTGGGCGGCTGTGAGTCACGCGCGAGGGAATGAAGCAACCCCGCCGCCGTAACAACTTAGCACTACTTACATCAGGAGTTTCCGATGCAGTAATTCTGTACTTTTCTGTTGGCATAGGATATATGCCTGAATGTCATTTGTAGATCTGCTTGTATCGCAGCTAGAAAGCCCATGCAAAGCTTTCGCTCTTTGCCGTAAGAGCAATCAAACGTTTGTAGAAATGGCATTAAATAAAAAGCACGTTGTTGTTGGAAACGTATATAATTAATTAACGACACAACACACAGCAAAAATACATGTGTATACATGTAATGAGACACAATACGTTTAATACAGTTTCTGTGTGGGCAATATTTAAATTGATAATTGAATCTTCAGTTAATATTTCAGTAGTGACTCCCCGAGAGGATGAAAGTGCAAGCAAAGATTTTTTTAATTACTAGTCTAGGTTAGAGATTTGTCTCGCACCCAATATCCTGAATCAATTTTAGGTGGTCTTTCATCTGGTGGGTGCACATGACACCTGTCGTTGTTCGCCACTTTATCCATGCAGCATTAATTCTTAGGTTGACTTCCTCGGTGAGACGACCTTCAACAATTATCGTAGAGCCAAGATACGTAAATTTTCCAACCGGGCCTCGTCGTCACGCGTTGATTTTGGGGGACGGCCTAGCCTTTAGTTCAGATCCTTGAGACAGCATGTCATGGGGATGTGACAAATTCTTTTTACTAGTAAAACTAAACTCATGACCTTTAGCAAAGCAAACATCAGAGGGGCAAACCTGTACATAAATCAGGTAAGACTTATCTAGGAATTATCATCAATTAGCAATGGGATAACTTGCAAGAGATCCGTTGTAGAATTAGCAAGACTAAAGGTGCCTTCTTATCAATGAGCTTGATTTTAAAGAGTCATAACCTCACCCTCACCACAAAAATAAGACTTCTCAAATGCTATAGGCCTATATCCACAGTGCTTCTGTATGGTGTAGAAACATGGACCTTGAAGAAAGAAACCACTTCAAAACACCACGCGTTTAAACTATGGTTTGATGATGATTTAAGGGGCCTAACATCTAGGTTATCGGCCACTAAACTATGGTTTGAACTTCTGTATAGAAGGATTCTAAAGATACCATGGATTCATAAGATAACCAACCAAGAAGTATTACGAAGGATGATTACTACCCCAGAAATAGTCGAAATTGTCAAATGCCGTAAGCTTCAATACCTGGGTCACATAATGAGGAACACAAGCAGAAAAGATCTACTGCAATGCATTATCCAAAGAAAAATGGAAGAAAACCGGGCCCCAGGACGAATAAGAATTTCTTGGCTTGCCAACCACAGACTATGGTTCGGAAAACATCCAGCCAATTTTTCCGGATACTGATAAATAAAGTCACCATAGCCAGAATGATCGCCAACGTTCGAAGCGGACAGGCATCCTGAAAATATAAAGAACAGAAGATTCACCACTCATAGCGTAAGATATGGCAGTCTTGTTGTAATGATAGTGATAACATAAAATAATATCGTATGGCCTCGGTGCGGGGTGAAAGCTTTGTTAACTGATGCCCAGAGGGCAGCTTGCATATAACATTTTATCCCTCGTTGAAGCGCTATAAAAGTCAAGGAAGTTAGAAACCTAAGTTCCTTGACACTATAGCGCTTTCTAGTAGAGAAAGGAGGAACGTTTTGTGTTGGCGGAAAATCCCGAGATTATTTTTTAGCCTACTTTTCACATTTTGCAAAAATGAGGAAAAAGTAGACTTATGAGATCGGGCAAATGTGTGTCTGTCTGTCTGTCTGCCTGTCTGTCTGTCTGTCTGGCTGGCTGTGTGTGTGTGTCCCCCTATCAACTCCCAAACGGCTGCAGCAATCGAAACAAAATTTGGTAGGAGTAAAGATCTATACCTGAATATCTCACGGCCATATTTGAAAATGTCGTGGTACCAACTGCTGAAAAATCGCAATTGAAATTGGAGCTCCTTGTTGGATATCTTGGAAGGTATGAATGGGAGCTATTTCAAAATTGGCACACGTATAGATAATAATATTGCAGTTTAATTTCCAAGAGGACATACATGGCAGTGTTGCCAAAATGATTATAAGCCTGCTGATAGGTCCAAATTTTAAATGCATATAACTTCTACATTATCAATTGGATTTCAACCAAATTTCGTATGTGCAATATGTACATAAACAGGTCTGACTTACCGTATTCTTAAGAGCCACCAGAGCTGCCAACTGTTAATAAATACTCTATTTTTTATCCAAATACCCATATATCAGAGAGTATGCAAGCCGACAGCTTTAAGATATGCACACGTATAATACCTGACATTCTATATTAATTTGGAATAACTTATATACGTCAGTGCTACCAACATGATTCTAAGCCTGCTGAGAGGTCCAACTTTAAATACATGTAACTTCTATACTATCATTTGGATTTAAACCAAATTGTGTGTGTGCTATGTGTACCATAACAGATATGACTATGCCGATTCTTAAGAGTAACCAGGGCTGCCAACTGTTATTAAATACTGTCTCTCTTTTTGTTACCCTAATATCAATATATCAGAAAGTATGCAAGCCAATAGCTCTAAACTTTGCACACGTATAGTACCTGGCATTCTAGATTAATTTGGAGTAACTAAAATAGACCTACGCCAGTGCTACCAATATGATTCTAAGCCTGCTGATAGGTCCAATTTTAAAATGCATGTAACATCTATACTAACTAATGGATTTCATTCAAAATTGACACAACAATAGATCATATTATTTCAGATTATTTCTGACCAATACATGTACGGCATTGTTGCCAACATGATTTTACGCGCGCTGTTAGATCCAATGCTTAACAGCATGTAACGTCCATGCTATCCATTGGACTTCAACCAAATTTTGTATTCTGTACCATAAGAGATGGAACTAAGATTAGATTCAGTCACCAGGGCTGCCATCTGTAGTTCTCTATTAGGCTACATTATGTCAGGTATACAGTATTTCGAACTAATTAGAAATGTCTATATTACCAACTTTATTTCGTCATTATTCTAGTTAGGTCCTTATAGATTAATCTAAATCTTAAATCTTACATTTTAAGAAAAGTAGGCTCTTTAGTTCGTCACGGAACTTCTTGTTTCCAATATGCACACGGCCTACTGAATTCAAATGCGTTCTTTAATTTGTCAACAATGTATGACATGCGTGTCGTGATTTTTGTCGGCGTTTAAAAATCACTTTATACGGCCAGGAGTGAACCTGCAAGCTTGGGGTTGGCAGTCCGACACGATAACCACTCACCCACCGTGGCAAGCAATGATAGTGATGATGATAGAGGTTCTGTTAATATGCCAAGAGACCTCTTAGTTCCAAGATGCCTTGTTGTTCTTCTTGGTAAAACAGAGTTATCAAGTAACAGCTGATACGTCACTAAAGTTTAAAAAAAGCCACGTTGATTTAGACGAGGCTCAACCCTGCCGGCGCGGTGGCGAATGCACTAATGGATGTTGTAAACGTCCAGCACGGGAGGCAACAGCAAAAAGACAAGGCAAAGATAATGGCTAATCATTTATTTAATGTTTTCTTTCATGAGTTCCTGCTTCAATAATAGACTTAAAGTGCTATTCCCTCCAAATCTGGCAGGTTTGTTAAAAGTGAGTTGTCATTCAACAAAGGAAAGAGAAACCTCCTGTCGGAAGAGAATATTTTTATATAAAAACTCCTAATGACTAAGATGGAACGGATAGAAAACTTTTTTTAAGTTCTTACAGCTCAGCTCACCAAGAGGGAGGTTAAAGCATTCCCTACCAACCCTTTTAGGAATAATAAATTGTAAAAAAAGGTTGTGAATTTTAAACTGAATATCGAACGTTTCCCCTCACACACAGAGGAGAACTTTGACAGTCTGAAATTAAAGCTGCCCGTCTATGAAGTACGTGAGTGATAATTTATGAACTTAGCCCTCTTGCCTTTTTTCTGTCAACTCGAGCCCTTTCAGAAGCGGTGGAAGAAAAAAATAAGAGAAGACGAACGAAGATGAAGACGTTCGCTATAACTCCAAGTGTAAATTCATGTTTCGAATTTGGATGGCGACTGTCTCACCCCTTCTTGCCTACCCTCCCTTCAACCAATCAGCAGATATTCTGCTAGCTCTCACCTCGCCTCCATTTTCTTCTTGATTGCATTTGCCTCACGTACAGACTGCTCCAAAAGTTAACGGACAGCTTTTCATACAAGTGAGTTCTACATACAGCACTCATAGAGGATTATTTTGCAATTTACAGGACCTTTACACCTTGCTGTTTACACCGTCGCACCGTATTCAAAAACAGTTCCTCATTTAATTAATTGTTATTTATTAAATTTAGTTTCGATAATATTCACCGTAGAAGGAAGTAAATTTTGCCATAAGATGGAATATTCACCTTCACCGCAATGTAATTAAACTTCAGCAAATGTTCTTGGGTTTTGACGTGTCCATTGCAGGATATAATGACGTGGGAGTTCCTAGCTTCGGAGTGAAGACATACTATACGACATGTTTCAAATATAGGACGTGATTCAAAGTTTGTAATCCAAGTGGTTCCAGGCAGGGTGCGGCCTACCAATAGCCTGCTATTGAGCCCAGCATGGTACACGTGGACCAAACACCAAAATACATAAAACGGCAAGATGTTCAGCAAAGAACATATAGCCTATTTTCTCCTGAAGGCATGGGTACATCATCATCATGTTTTCCAGTCAAGCGACTGGTCTGCCCCTACAATGAGTCTTCTCCACGTTGTTCGGTCTTGTGCTGTCTTTTGACCACTTCATAACTTCGTAGGCCAGAGCTATGTAGGAAGGATCTCATGAAAGTGTTCCGTGGCCTCCCGCGAGGGCGTTTTCCAGGTATTTTGCCTTCTAGTATATCGATCATCAGGCCACCATGTCGTAACCTGTGGCCAAGCCAGGTGGATCTCCTTCTATATATCTGGTGGATCATTTGCCGTTTTTCCTTTATTCGATCCAGCACCATTATGTTGGTCATTTTCTCTACCCAGCTGATCTTTTCCATTCGGCACCAACACCACATCTCAAACGCTTCTAGTCGTTTAATGTCACCTCTATTCATTGTCCAGGTCTCAATGCAGTACATTGCAACTGGCCATATGTAAGTCTTAACCAGCTGTTTTCTAAGGCTGAGGGTCATCGAGCGTTGACAAATTAGAGAATACTTTTCATGGAATGCCTGCTTGGCCGTGGCTATACGGCTCCTGATTTCAACTTCACACCGTAGGTCTTCTGTGAAGATGTGACCAAGGTACAGAGGTGTCCAAACTAATAGACTCGACGTCAGTTTCCCAAAATAGCTTTTATACTTTCACGGCCTAATGCACTAAATATGTTTGCAAGGCGGTGAAATTACTTCCAATGTTTAACCAAGAGGCTTAATATTATTTTATTTTAGAAACTCAAAGTAAAATTATTTTTTATAATTTCCACTAACAGAGGAGTTTTTCTACTGCAAAATGCCACACGTTTGGTTTTTAATACTTCACTCTACTTTTCGTGTGAATTATGAGCTGCGGGTTTTGGAGTCATTTTATTGATGATCCGCTCATAACTTATTCAAAGATGCTTGAACTATGGATTGAAATCACTTGACTTAGAGGGGTATATTCCAGAGTCAATGAAAAAATAGAAAACGGGCCAAGCTCAGGTATCCCTCGGAATACCCAATTCTGAAAGTCTCCAGACACAATTATTCCTTATGGGAAAAGATGTAAGTCGATGAGTGAGAACGCATTACTAAGTACTGTTACAAAAGATGCCAGCAGTTAGTCAATAAAATGATTTTGAATAAAAAATTGTGACTGATTTAAATTCTTTATGTTCGACCCTGACTATTATATGTCAGAAAACTGTACTATAATAAGGCTCCTTATAACACTATTAGCCTACTTTCGATTTTTGCAAAAAATGAAAGTAGACTTATGAGATCAACACAGGGCGAAAAAAGTGTGTCTGTCTGTGTGTGTGTATGTGTGTGTGTGAGTCTGTGTGTGTGTGTGTGAGTCTGTGTGTGTGTGTGTATGTGTGTGTGTATGTGTGTGTGTGAGTCTGTGTGTGTGTGTGTGTGTGTCTGTGTGAGTGTGTGTACTCTGAATGTCTGTCCCCCCCTATCAATTCGAACACGGTGAATGCGAATTGAACGAAATTTGGTACAAAGTTAGCACTAGCAAAGGACACCTCAGTGTCATGTTTTATATCGCCGCCATCTTTACTAAAACTGAATGGCGGCCACTCAAACGTTCAAAACGTAAATCAAATAACGACTAACCAAATCATCCGATCTCTACCAAATTTGGTAACAACATACCTTCGTATAGGATGCGTCTTGTGACCAAACTACAAGGTCGTCCGCCATACCATTTCAGGATGGCGGCCGTGCGAATTATGCAAACTTTATAATCCATATCATGGGACCCACCAGTTCCGATTATCGAGCCGAGAATCGTTTTAACTGTTCTAAAGGAAGAGGCACGTTCGAAATTAAAAGTTTATTTTGTAATACTATAGTGCAGACGTGATTTTAAAAAGCTGAGCTGATTCAGTAATAAGACAAGATGGCAGCGGATATCTTGTGCCTGACTTATATTTCACTAATTTGAGTATTGAATGCAATATAGCGTACTGATACAAAATAAATAAACTTTGTATGAAATGCTTTATATATAAATAATATACTCCAGTGATGAAATCGTTTAGTATAAATCATTATTTGCTAACAAGTTCTATGTAAGTCATTTTATATAAAACGATATTCGTTGACACAATTAGCTCAGTGGTAGAGCGTTAGCTTATCGCTCAAATGCCTATGGTTCAAACCCGACCAGAGTTAGGTTTTTTGCTTGAAATGTTATATGTTTATTGTTTTGTAATGACTCAGATGTTTTAAAATTAAGCGTTATATTGTGCATATTATGGTGTAAAATATATATTTAATTAAAACATAATTCGCCATCAGATTTACTCGAGACATCTAGCTGCCAAAAAGGTAACTGCACGCCGACATACTTATTAACTTCCAGATTTTATTGAAAAGTTTCTTCTTCTGGCCGCTAGAATGCACTCGCTCTGTTAGGATTATATTGTTCGATATTTCACCACTAGAAGTCACGACTAGTCTACGTGGGGCTCCATTGATTAATATACCATTGGCAATCTATGCGCATCGAATTTGAAGAATGACAAGATGATACTACGATACATTTTTACTTTTTATTTTAAAGGGTTTGTAACAGCCTATTTTGCGTTACTTGAAAATGTTATTTGAAGTAAAGAACAAAACGATTTCACATAGTAACTGAGTTCAAGCCATTGGTGTTAGTTCAGGTATTAATTACTACTTTTATTTCAGGCAAATAGCAATCGAAAATATCCACATAGTTTGTATACACACGTCTCTGTAGGGTCATGGAAAGATTTGTTAATTCAATTAGGGTTTTCGATTCCCGGTCAATGCATGTGAGATTTTTGAAGTGAAATGCAATGTCCTGTGGTTCGGATTCCACGTAAAAAGGAGGTCCCGTGGCTCATAATCACAAGATTCACGGCCACGTAAAACTACAATCTTCCTTCCTTTTTTTTCAATTAGGGTTGTGAAAGCCCTACACAACCAGACGTGTAAAGACATGCCTCAACTCAAAGTTGGATGTTGCCCACGGCAGGTCGTATATGTAATAATAATAATAATAATAATAATAATAAAAATAATAATAATAATAATAATATTTTTTTTTTGGGGGGGGGGGAAGAAATGCATTTACGCACAGAGTGTCGGGCTCCTGCTGCTGAGTAGCAGACTACCGACTAAAACTTCCCCTTTACTTCTGAACACTAGCCTGGAACCGTTTAGCACATTAAAACAATAATAATAATAATAATAATAATAATAATAATAATAATAATAATAATAATAGTAATAATGTTATTGGTTTTACATCCCTTTTAACTACTGCTGCTTTTAGAGACACCGGGGTGCCGGAATTTTGGCCCGAAGGGGATCTTTAACGTGCCAGTAAATGTAATGACACGGCTCCCTCGCATTTGTGCACCCTCAAATGCCAGCTGACTGCGTCAGGATACGAACCTGCAACCTAGGGCCCAGCAAGCGAGAACGTTACCGCCGAGCCACGCAGCCAGTCCGGTCGATTATGTCTCCAGATCCATAACATTCTTGAGATACTTCTTATCTTTCTTTCTTTCTTTCTTTCTTTCTTCAATGATGGTAGCAGTTTTTATCTAGATTGTGGCGTTTGGTAGAGGTAAATCGTTTCTATGGCCTTCAACAAAGAATAGTTCTATTATACTCTTTGATAATAACAACGAGTTATAACTAGACTCATACATTTAGGAGAAAGTAGGCTATATGTTCTTTACTGAACATCTTGTTTTTAGCCTATTTTCAATATTGAAAAAAAATAGACTTATGAGATCACCTTTGTCCGTGTGTGTGTGCGTTTGTGTGTGCGTGTGTGCGTGTGTGTGTGTGTGAGAGAGGTGTGTGTGTGTGTGTCCCTAATAACTTCTAAACGGCTGGAGCGATTTCAATGAAACCCCGAACGTGCCCTTCAAATTCTGTTACGTCTCACCAATCCAACATAGCGGCTGTGCCAAATATTTCAGCAGCATTCAATATCTCCGAAACTATTCCCAATATCACCCTGGATTTTTTACGGTGATAAAGGGAACTACTTGAAGTTCACGTATATGACTTTTGAAAACCTGGTAACTACAAAACCAACATGGCGGCCACGCGAATTTGCGACTTTTAAATAGACGTTTCTCGCGATATAACCAACCAAACGCAATTAAACTTGGTACAGTATATATTTATACACATTGTAATGCACCGACATCAAACGTCGTTCAATTGTTTACATAACCACAAGATGGCGGATGTGCGAAATATTTCAACGGCATTCGATATCTCTGAAACTACTAGCAATATCACCCTGAAATTTTGTACGGAGATAAAGGGCACTACTGGAAGTGCATCTATAAGACATTCAAAAACCGGTTAACTACAAAACGAACATGGTGGCCAAACAAATTTGAAATTTTTAAATAGACCTTTCTCGCGATTTAATGTTCCAAACGCAATGAAATCTGGTACAGTAAATGTTTATACACAAGGTAATGCACTGGCATCTAATTTAGTACTATTGTTTACATAACCTCAAGATAGCGGCTGTGCGAATTTTAAAATTACGTTTTTATTTCTTGTGTCGTAATCATGCGATCGAAGTGAAAGTTTGAATAATGAACCTACGCAATAATTTTCCTTTAATGGTACATGACTCTATGGCCTATACATTTAACAATCCAACATGGCAACCATCCAAAATATTTACACCGCTCTGAATATCTACGAATCTATTATAGCAATCAACCTGCATTTTTTTATGTTCATAGAGGCTATGAACTTAAGTTCACCTATAGGACTTTATATAACCTGGTGATCACTAATCCAACATGGTGGCGACGCGAAGTATAAGTATTCACATGGACGTTTCTCTCAATTTAACCATCCGAGTGCAGTGAAACTTGGTACAGTAAATCCTTATACGATTGTTAATCCATTGGCATCTAATTTATTTCAATTGTTTTCATAACCGCAAGATGGCAGCTGTGGGAAATTTTAAAATTTCCTTGTTACTTCTTGTGTCCTAATCATGCGATTGAAGTTTGAATGCTACACGTACACAATAATCTCCATGTAACAGTACATAACTCAACGACCTACATATATGAAATCCAACATGGCGACCATTCGCAATATTTAGTCGGTTCTCAATATCTACGAATCTATTACAGCAATAAAAATGATTTTTTTTATATTGATAGTGGCAGTTAACATAAGTAGGATATATGAAAATAGGCTGTATAGTTCTTCATGGAACTACTTGTTCATTATGAAACAGTTTCTCCCACCAATCAGAGCTCAATAAACAGTTGTTTGACCAATAAAATAATTAGATGCGCTGAGTTTCACGGCCTTCCAATTTAAATTTCACTGCCTGGCCTAGTGTCATAGTAGGTTATTTGAGGAGGCCATGGTCAAATACAAGGCATTCTCTGCCTCTCATGCGCTCTGTTCTGTACATAAAACTGGTGAAATCTCGACAGATATTTATGAATATTTATGTCCGAACATAAAATAGTTATAATAATTATCGTCGAACATAAACAGTCGTATGTAACTCGCCTATAATGGTAATTAAGACACTGGTATTGAAATTATAAAACTCGTATACGCTCGTTGTATAAACATACTCGTGTCTTAATTATTTCCATTATAGGTTCGTTGCATAATGTACTATTATTTGATTCTAGTAATTTGCACACCTCTGGAACTCTTCGTCCTTATCAAGGAGTAGACTATTATTGAATGTTCGTTCTAGTAGCTTGTTGAAATGCATCTTGGTGTATTGCTAATGATTTTGCTTATTTCCACTCTTTGCGGTACTTACTGGACATATTACCGACTGCATAACTCAGTGTGGTACTTATGTTGAGTGTTCTTACGGCACCGGGGCTAATTTGTTAGCACGCTAGGCTTTGGTCCTAAAGACTGTGTCGCACGACACTCGTGGGCATTGAAGTTTGTGCCAGTACGCGTATACACGCTGGTAAAGATCCCCCCCAAAAGAAATACACCAAGTTAAGAATTTTTCGAGTGCAAGTTAAATTTTAAATTTGTTCATGTGTTTTGGCTATTGCCGAGTCAAAATAAAATTTTAATACCAGACGTTTCTACAGGAACCTTGCCTCTTTTTCCAATGGAGTTGAAACAATCTGGCCAAAGAATGCGTGTCAATGAGATTACAAAAAAAACTACAGAAATTCCTCTGTTCGTCACCAGAGAGCAGCCGCCAGTAAGTACTTTCTGGCGGCTGCTCTCCGTTGACGAACAGAGAAATTTCTGTAGTTTTTAAAAATCTCATTGACACACTTTCTTAGGCCACATTGTTTTAATTCCATTGAAAACGGAGGCAAGGATCTTCTCGAAAAGTCTGGTATTTAAATTCAATTTTCACAGGCATTAGCCCAAAATCATGAATAATTTTAATAGTAATCCGGGCCATGGAAGCCTTTGAAAAATCCACAGCCTGTTTCCAGTCTCCGACCGGGTCAGGAATGGAATGAATGAAGCCCCCATCTAGCGGCGAGGATATGAACTGTGCCGGCTGCCGAGGCCTGACGCACTCCTCTGGGGCAATGATTAATTGAATGACAGATGAAATGAAATGATAGTGGAGAGTGTTGCTGGAATGAAATTTTGAGAGGGAAACCCGGAGTACCCGGAGAAAAACCTGTCTGCCTCCGTTTTGTCCAGCACAGATCTCACATGGAGTGACCGGGATTTGATCCACGGACCCAGCGGTGAGAGGCCGGCGTGCTGCCGCCTAAGCCACGGAGGCTTCCTGGAAGCCTTTAAACTACATAAGAAAATTTGCTAATTGATTTATTATTATTACAGTGTGTTGTTATAAATCTTATATACGTGCATATACACCTTTTCTCAAGTAATTCACAAAACAACCCTAACGCCTATAACGAGATTCAATTTGCGAATTATGTTATAATCACCTAACGACGTGCTATTGAATTACAGTAGAGAATTTACATTAGTGAAAATTTAACATTAACACAGTGATCAGGATCGAAATTGCCCTATTTAATTGTGATTTTCTGTTTGTTAGGTAGTCAGCTCGAAAGCTGGTTGGGTCCTCAAACATTACCGCCGTTATGTTATGTGGGTAGATACCCACAGAAACCCAAGACAGCGCTACACTGAGGCGTACTAGGCAAGAAGAGGAGTGTGGTAGTTTGGCATCGCTTCCCTCCCTTAGTCAGATCAGCAGTACTAACCCTATGAGTAGAACCTTTCACAGCATTCACAGGCACTGAGTGTGCCCCGAATGTCATTACTACGCACCACCCATGCCTCAGTAGCTTCCATATAGTCACAGCCACGAGTGAGACTGAGACCGGTGAAAAGCCACATTTTGCTCTAGCCTGTGCCAAAAAAACACGTGCTAATGTACTGCATTCATCAAGAGATGGCAAACAGGCCATTAACTAATACATATATTTTTTCCAGGAGCATATTTACATATTTATATCTTGGGCACAATAATGTTGACCGACTGAAAAGCTACAAATGACAATTTGTTTAGTCAACACTAAAAATGAATGGCTTCAAGTCTCTCTAATTTTAGCCTACTTTCGATTTTTGCAAAAAATGAAAGACTAATGAGAGCTACTCAGGGTCAAAAATTGTGTGTCTGTCTGTGTGTGAGTCTGTGTGTGTGTGTTTGTGTGTGTGTGAGTGTGTGTACTCTGAATGTCTGTCCCCCCCCCTTGAACGAAATTTGGTACAGATGTAGCACTAGCAAAGGGCACCTCAGTGTCATGTTTTATATCGCCGCCATCTTAACGGAAACGTAATGGCGACCACCCAAATGTTCAAGGCTTAAATCGAATTACCACTAACCCAATCATCTGATCTCTACCAAATTTTGCAACATTATACCTTTATGTATGAAGGATTTTTCACCGCACTTCATGGTCATCAGCCCAATAATTTGTGGATGGCGGCCATATATGTGTGCAAATGGATTCCCTCTATCAATTCAAAAAACTGTCAAACCGAATTGAACGAAATTTGGTACAGAGGTAGCACTAGCAAAGGGCACCTCAGTGTCATGTTTTATATCGCCGCCATCTTGACGGAAACGTAAAGGCGGCCACCCAAATGTTCAAAGCTTAAATCAAATTACGACTTACCTAATCATCCGATCTCTACAAAATTTTGCAACAATATACCTTAATGGGGGAAACGTCTTTTGTCCAAACTACAAGGTCATCCGCAAAATAGTTTCAGGATGGTGGATGTATGAATCATGCAAGTGTTATAGCCCAACCATAATTTACGATTCAACAAGGCCTGATCTCAACAATTCAGCTTATCGTACGTATGGAGGTTTAAACTGTCCTCAAGGAGGTGAGCGGTAGGATATTAGCCTATTATAATAGAACATGTATCCGTAGAAGTGACAACAGGTCTGATTGACCATGCCATATGGTTGTGGGTCGTACACAATATGGCCGCTATTTGTGCTCGTACATCCATTTATATTCGTAACTGCGTAAGGTTATATCCTTTTAGGAATGTACTGAACAAAATAATACATATTTAGTATCAAATGGTTTATAGAAGTGTCAAAAAACGCTAATGAAATCGTTGATTACAACACAAAATATGATACATTCGTACTAAAGAAGTTATTTACATCTCCATTTTGTACTGCATTCGTGGCGTAGTGGTAGCGATCTAGCTTCATAGTGAAGGGTTCCGTGGTTCGAATGCCCGTACTTTCGTTCACTTTTACATCGTTATTTTGTATTAATTGGTTCATAACTACTCACAGGTTATAATGTTAAGCATATATTGTGTGTATTTGCAATCGAAAAGATTATATAATATTCTGTACTCATAAAACCACACATTTCAACACTCGACTAGAGCTATTTAAATCTTTGTCCTTGATCCGCGGTTTGAGTCTATCGTTGTTATTTTTGTTGTTGATTCTTTAGGGGTTTTGCGGCATCATGGTCTTGTAGCCCGATGTACTTGGGTGTTTGTAGAAGTTGTCTGATAACCTGTGTCACTGTGAGGTCTGTAGGCTTACTAGTGTGTGTACTTTTATACGAGGCAGGATTTGGGTAAGAAGCTGTTGTTGCTGCTGTTTCATTTGAGATTCATGGACATCATGGTCATATAGTCCCGTGTCCTTGGGTGAGTGTTGAATTTTATCTCATAACTAATGTTATTGTGATGGCTGTATTAGTGTGTGTATATATAATTCAGGTGAGGATTCAATCAATCAACGTATAATATCCTTATAGCACGTTGTATTTCAACAAGCTACTACAATCAACATTCAATTATACTCCTTGAAGAGGACAAAGAGTTATAACTAAACCCATGCATTTAGAAGAAAGTAGGCTATATGTTCTTTACTGAACATCTTGTTTCTCCTTCACTCCTTCAGGCTTGATAACCAAAGAATAACCTTACTATGCAACATGCCGAAAGAGTGACTTCTGCGTACAGTAGGCTTAAAAAGGCCTGGGTCTATCTTAAAATCTGTGAGAGATTCCTTTAAGTTGTTCGGAATCAAGCCAGTGCTGGAGATGATCATACGAACTGTCCTGACTTGTGCCAAGTGCCATTGCTTCCTGATCAGTTCAGAAAGCTGTGTGTATTTTGAGAGAGCTTTTCGACTTTATTATTATTATTGTTATATTATGAATTTTTTCTGTGTGTATTTCAACTGATATAACGATAATTCATCGAGATTTGTACGCAGGTTCCTTTTAACGTCGCATCCATAGCGTAGCGGTCAGCATGGTTAGCTGCTGCCTGGAGGTTCTGGGTTTGATTCCCGGCTCTGCCACGAAATTTGAAAAGAGGTATGAGGTCTGGAATGGGGTCTACTCATCCTCGGTAGTAGAGAATGAGTAGAGGGGGTTCGATTCCCTCCTCAGCCATCGTCGAAGTGGTTTTCCGTGGTTTTCCACTTCGTCCTCGGGCGAATGCCGGGATCTTACCAGCCACCTCCTTCCCGCTTCCTTGCCTATCCATCCCAATCTTCCCCTCCCTTCCCATCCCTCATGATGCCCCTGTTTGCTTTGCAGTTGAGGCCGCGTGGGCGAGGTGCTGATCGCACCTCCCCAGTTGTATCCAATCCAACCAGTAGAGGCGGTAGTGATGAGTTCCCTCGCTGAGTCCGTGGGAAACACAAACCTGGAGGGTAAAATCGGGTTTTAGGTAGATTTCATTAGAAAGCTAACTATTGCAATGGGTACCATGTTTCGACTTCCGGAAAATTTCGACATATCTTCGCGTTTCACATCCCCCAGACCCCAAAAACACCATCAGTTCAAAAGTTTATATATAATTTATGTATATATGTATCTATCTATATATATATATATATATCAGTTTCTTGTGGACACGATAACTGCCGTAATTTTTCACCAATCACTTTGAATTTTTTACATAATATGTATCCCTATAAAATCTCGGTCGAGTACGTTAATGGGCAAAATCGGTCGAAGGGGGCGAAAATGGGGGGCTTTTTTCGAAAAAGTGAAATTTCGCTATAACTCTCTTAATACGTGAAATATTGAATCCATTCAAAGTTCATAATATGTGTCGGATAAGTGCCAAAAATTTATGTCAAATAAGTTTTTTGATAGCACCAACCATTGACCAAAGGGGTGGAAAAAAGTGGGTTTTTCGGGAAACATTGATCATATCTCTCTCAATAGGCACAATATCAAAACCGTACAAAATGGAAAATATTCCCCTAATAATTACCTAAAACTTTTGTCTGAAAGAATTTTTGATATGACCCACCATTACGCCAAGGGATGAGAAAAATGATTTCGGAATTTTAAAAAATGCCAAGTGCCATCAGAGGTTACCATAACAACGCTTTTAAATTGATAAGGAATGATCTATCAGAGGTTGCCAAGACAACGCCATTGACGAGATCACATTCATTTTAGGTAGATTTCATTAGAAAGCTAACTATTGCAATGGGTCCCATGTTTCGACTTCCGGAAAATTTCGACATATCTTCGCGTTTCACATCCCCCAGACCCCAAAACCACCGTCAGTTCTAAAGTTTATATATAATTTATGTATATATATATATATATATATATATATATGTATATCAGTTTCTTGTGGACACGATAACTGCCGTAATTTTGCACCAATCACTTTGAATTTTTTACATAATATGTATCCCTATATAATCTCGGTCGAGTTCGTTAATGGGCAAAATCGGTCGAAGGGGGTGAAAATGGGGGGCTTTTTTCGAAAAATTGAAATTTTGCTATAACTCTCTTAATACGTGAAATATCGAAATCATTCAAAGTTCATAATATGTGTCGGATAAGTGCCAACAATTTATGTCAAATAAGTTTTTTGATAGCACCAACCATTGGCCAAAGGGGTGGAAAAAAGGGGTTTTTTCGGGAAACATTAATCATATCTCTCTTAATAGGCACAATATCAAAACCGTACAGAATGGACAATATTCCCCTAATAATTACCTAAAACTTTTGTCTGAAAGAATTTTTGATATGACCCACCATTACGCCAAGGGATGAGAAAAATGATTTCGGAATTATAAGAAAATGCCAAGAGCTATCAGAGGTTGCCATGGCAACACTACTAAATTGATGAGGGATGAGCAGTTGCCATGAAAACGCACTTGCACGAGATCAGATTCAGTATTTCAATCTGAGTAAGCCGGCCCCGTGGTGTTGGGGTAGCGCACCTGCCTCTCACCCGGAGGCCCCGGGTTCGATCCCCGGCTCCGTCAGGGATTTTAAAACTGACGTGAGGGTTGGAACGGGGTGCACTCAGCCTCGTGAGGACAATTGAGTAGCTGTCTGACAGTGAGACAGCACCCCGATCACGAATACCAATATTAACGGCCGAGGGGACCCGACGCGCTGATCACGCGTCACCCCAATATCTGCAGGCCAAATGGCTGGGCAGCGGTCGCTTGGTCGGCCTTAGCCCGTCATGGGCTGGATGGTGCCAGGGGTTGACTTTGACATCTGACTAAGTGGGAAGCGGCTTCGGTGACGTAACTGGTTGCATGCAGAATGTCTATGCCCAAGGTCGCGGTTTCAAAGCCGGCCGAAGTCGTCGGATTTTCTAAGAGCGCTAAAATCCCTCAGTATGCTTTCCTTTGGAGGGGAAGTTCCAACGTTCGTTACGAGTTGCTGGTTGAGGTGGCATCAAGTAGCCAAGTTCACAGCTAGGTGTCATTGACGGTAGTACCTGGTAGCAACATTAGGAACTACTGCTTGAAATTGACCGTCTGCAGTCCTTACCTGAATTACAGACTAATACATGCATTACAATTCACCGTTTATCAGACAGATTCTACACTCACCCAAAGTACACGGGGTTAGATGACCGCGTTGTCGCAGCCCCTAAACTGAGGAACCAACCAGAGGTAGATTTCATTAGAAAGCTAACTATTGCAATGGGTAGGCTACCATGTTTCGACTTCCGGAAAATTTCGACATATCTTCGCGTTTCACATCCCCCAGACCCCAAAACCACCGTCAGTTCAAAAGTATATATATATATATATATCAGTTTCTTGTGGACACGATAACTGCCGTAATTTTTCACCAATCACTTTTTACCGAATATGTATACCTATAAAATCTCGGTCGAGTTCGTTACTGGGCTAAATCGGTAGAAGGGGGTGAAAATGGGGGGCTTTTTTTTTTCGAAAAAGTGAAATATTGCTATAACTCTCTTAATATGTGAAATATCGAATCCGTTCAACGTTCATACTATGTGTCGGATAAAGCCCAAACATTTATGTTTGAAGAGGTTTTTATATCACCAACCATTGACCAAAGGGGTGGGAAAAAGTTGGTTTTTCGGGAAACATTAATCATATCTCTCTTAATAGGCACAATATCAAAACCGTACGAAATGGACAATATTCCCCTAATAATTACCTAAAACTTTTGTCTGAAAGAATTTTTGATATGACCCACCATTATGCCAAGGGATGAGAAAAATGAGTTCGGAATTATAAGAAAACGCCAAGAGCTATCAGAGGTTGCCATGGCAACACTACTAAATTGATGAGGGATGAGCCATCAGACGTTGCCATGACAAAGCACTTGCACGAGATCAGATTCAGTATTTTCATCTAAGTGGGAAGCGGCTTCGGTGACGAAACTGGTAGCATGCAGAATGTCTATGCCCAAGGTCGCGGTTTCAAAGCCGGCCGAAGTCGTCGGATTTTCTAAGAGAGCTAAAATCCCTCAGTATGCTTTCCTTTGGAGGGGAAGTTCCAACGTTCGTTGCGAGTTGCTGGTTGGGGTGGCATCTAGTAGCCAAGTTCACACCTAGGTGTCGTTGACGGCAGTACCTGGTAGCAACATTAGGAACTACTGCTTGAAATTGACCGTCTGCAGTCCTTACCTGAATTAAGACTAATACAGCCATTACAATTCGCACCGTTTATCAGACAGATTCTACACTCACCCAAAGTACACGGGGTTAGATGACCGCGTTGTCGCAGCCCCTAAACTGAGGAACCAACCAGAGGTAGATTTCATTAGAAAGCTAACTATTGCAATGGGTACCATGTTTCGACTTCCGGAAAATTTCGACATATCTTCGCGTTTCACATCCCCCAGACCCCAAAACCACCGTCAGTTCAAAAGTTTATATATAATTTATGAATGTATATGTGTATATATATATCAGTTTCTCGTAGACACGATAACTGCCGTAATTTTGCACCAATCACTTTGAATTTTTTACCGAATATGTATACCTATACAATCTCGGTCGAGTTCGTTACTGGACTAAATCGGTCGAAGGGGGTGAAAATGGAGGGCTTTTTTCGAAAAAGTGAAATATTGCTATAACTCTCTTAATATGTGAAATATCGAATCCGTTCAACGTTCATACTATGTGTCGGATAAAGCCCAAACATTTATGTCTGAAGAGTTTTTTTTATAGCACCAACCATTGACCAAAGGGGTGGGAAAAAGTAGTTTTTTCGGGAAACATTAATGATATCTCTCTTAATAGGCACAATATCAAAACCGTACAAAATGGACAATATTCCCCTAATAATTACCTAAAATTTTGTCTGAAAGAATTTTTGATATGACCCACTATTATGCCAAGGGATGAGAAAAATGATTTCGGAATTATAAGAAAATGCCAAGAGCTATCAGTGGTTGCCATGGCAACACTACTAAATTGATGAGGGATGAACCATCAGACGTTGCCAAGATAACGCACTTGCACGAGATCATATTCAGAATTCCACCTGACTAAGTGTGAAGCGGCTTCGGTGACGTAACTGGTAGCAAGCATGCTGAATGTCTATGCCCAAGGTCGCGAGTTCAAAGCCGGCCGAAGTCGTCGGATTTTCTAAGAGCGCTAAAAATCCCTCAGTATGCTTTCCTTTGGAGGGGAAGTTCCAACGTTCGTTGCGAGTTGCTGGTTGCGGTGGCATCTAGTAGCCAAGTTCACAGGTAGGTGTCGTTGACGGTAGTACCTGGTAGCAACATTAGGAACTACTGCTTGAAATTGACCGTCTGCAGTCCTTACCTGAATTACAGACTAATACAGCCATCCCTAAGTACACGGGGTTACATGACCGCGTTGTCGCAGCCCCTAAACTGAGGAACCATCCAAAATCTCTGCGGGAGATATAATTTTGCGTGAAGAAGTAACAGACCGTTACATAGTTACACATCAGTGTCGAAACCTTGCATAAGGACAGTGTGACCACAAGTATAAAAATGGACCCCAAATGACAAGAAGGTTACCGTTCCCATAAGACAATAAAATGTTTAAAATAAGCATAAAATGACGAAAAACCAAGTTAATTAAGCTCCAATTATAAAATACCTTCTCGCAATAAATGAGGTCTGATCCTTCTACGAAAACCTGCATATTCTGCCTATTTTCGCCTATCCCCAAGTTTGTCCGGTGAAATCTACCTCCGCCTTCCGGCGTGCCGAGAGGACTTTTTTTTATTATAAAAAAGTTTCATTTTAACTCTCCCATTAGCTCAGTGGTCATAGCCACGGTTTACAAAGAAGTAGTTCATGGGACCGAGCCACACAACAGTCATACATTTTAAATCTCTATCTTTTATCTAAGAGTTGTTATACTTCCATACAATGCATGATACATTGACTGAAATCCTCTATGCATTACTAATGCGATGGTGAAAATCCAATTCTGGAACAATGCATCCAAATGAAAGTTCCTAGTTCATTTGCAGCGTATTCACTTTAAAAGTAACAGTCATGGCTTGAACCGACCTACCCGTTGCCCCTCTACCGCTGACAGTAGTACGCATGAAAAGTTAACAACTGCAGGGAGGGAAGTGGTATAGCCACTTGCAGAGCTCACGCGAAGCACTGGATGGCCCATCTGCCTAGCGAGAAGGTGCGCAATGATCCACCTGAGACCATGCCCCAGCTTTCAACTCTTCGTGCTCATGGAAAGTATTCGAGATATAGCCTATCAACACCTAAATTTTCACAGAGCTGCAAGGGAAATTACCTGTGATTCGTTTCAGGTCATTATTGGTAGAATAGTATTCAGCGAAGATCATGTAAACACAGACAATTGCTCCTTTTACTACCTTGATTTATCTTTCCTTGGGAAGTTACCATGGTAGTCTTTTAATAACCTTTCTGTTGGATTATGGGGCAACATGACCGCGTTGTCGCAGCCCCTAAACTAAGGAACCAAACATTTCTGTTGGATCATTTTGAATTGTTTGCTAGAATTTTGTATTTTTAGCCTACTTTTCACATTTTGCAAAAAAGGCGAAAAAGTAGTCTTATGAGATCGATCCGGGAAAATGTCTGTCTGTCTGTCCTTCTATCTGTCAGTCTTTCTGTCTGTCTGTCTGTGTGTGTCCCCCCCTATCAACTCCTAAACGGCTGCAGCAATCGAAACCAAATTTGGTATGAGTAAAGATCTCTACCGGGACATCTCAACGTCATACTTGAGAATGATGTCAATGCTACCAACTGCTGAAAAATCATAATTGAAATTTCAGCTCCATGTTGGATATCTTGGAATATATATATATGGGAACTATTCCAAAATTGGCACATATATAGATAATAATACTCCAGTTTAATTTTCAGGAGGCCATACATGACAGTGTTGCCAAAATGATTCTAAGCCTACTGATAGGTCCAATGTTTAAATGCATATAACTCCTACACTACCAATTGGATTTCAACCAAATTTCGTATGTACTATGTGTACATAAACATATGACTGAGCGTATTCTTAAGAGCCACCACGGCTGCGAACTGTCAATAAATGCTCTCTCTATTTTTTATCCAAATACCAATATATCAGAAAGTATGCGAGTCAACAGCCTTAACCTTCGCACACGTATAGTGCCTGACATTCTAGATTAATTTGGAGCAACTAATGAATGGCAGTGCTACCAACATTATTCTAAGCCTGCTGATAGGACCAATTTTTAAATAAAAGTTACTTCTATACTATCAATTGGATTTCAACCAAATTTTGTATGTGCTATGTGTACCATAACATATATGACTATGCGTATTGTTAAGAGCAATCAGGGCTGCCAACTGTTAATAAATGATGTTTATATTTTTTTACCCTAATATCAATATAGGCTATCAGAAAGTATGCAAGCCAACAGCTCTAAACTTTGCGCACGTATAGTACCTGCCATTCTAGATTAATTTGGAGCAACTAATGTACGTCAGTGCTACCAACATCATTCTAAGCCTGCTGATAGGTCCAATTTTAAAATACCAGTAACTACTATACTATCAAATGGATTTCATCCAAAATTGGCACAACAATAGATGATAATATTTCAAATTATTTCTGACCAACACATGCATGACATTGCTGCCAGCATCATTTTACGCACGCTGCATTAAGTCCAATGTTTAACTGCATGTAAAGTCCATGCTATCCATTGGACTTCAACCAAATGTTGTATTCTGTACCTTAAGAGATGGAACTAAGAATATATTCAGTCTCCAGGACTGCCAACTGTAGTGCTCTATCAGGCTACATAATGCCAGGTATATTTCGAACTAATTACAAATTTCTATATTACCAACTTTATTTCGTCATTATTCTAGATAACGTAGGTCCACATAGATTAATCATTGGCATGAATTTTAAATTTTAAGAAAAGTAGGCTCTTTAGTTCGTCACGGAACTTCTTGTTCATGATTGAGGTAACTTAAAGAAGTTTTTAAATTATTGGAACAAAATAAATATAATTATGTATATCCATTAACTTGAAACTTCTTTAACGGAGTATTTGCATTTCTTTTGACTATAGTCACTCACGGCTGTTTTATTCCTAACTTTTGATCGATTCCATGTTTTGTCCTATATTTGTCAATTAATAAGGTTAATACGGATCTACTGTTTTTCCAGAAAAATAATCATTGCCTCATAATCTCTTTAAAACAAACGTCACTCATATTTTACTGCCCAGGAAGTAAAAATAAATCATGAATTACGTCATTACCTGCAACATTGTAAATCAATATTTATAATCCAATGCAGATAGGTTACATGGCGGCGATGCATAATGTATTGTTTTGAATGTTTTCTGATTTTTGTGGTATTCGTGTGCCTCTAAATATATTTAGTTAAAGGTATAGCTGATCCGAATTAAAGTAAATAATTATTTCTTTCTTACGACACATTTATTTCTTGGGTGGATAGCACATTATTCTCATAAAATGATCACGTCTGTATAATTATAATGACCTCAGATTTTTAGCCTACTTTTCACATTTTGCAAAAATGAGGAAAAAGTAGACTTATGAGATCGGGCAAATGTATGTCTGTCTGTCTGTCTGTCTGTCTGTCTGTCTGTCTGTCTGTCCTTCTGTCTGTCTGTCTGGCTGTGTGTGTGTCCCCCCCTATCAACTCCTAAACGGCTGCAGCAATCGAAACAAAATTTGGTAGGAGTAAAGATCTATACCTGAATATCTCACGGCCATATTTGAAAATGATGTCAGTGCTTCCAACTGCTAAAAAATCGCAATTGAAATTTGAGCTCCATGTTGGATATCTTGGAAAGTATGAATGGGAGCTATTTCAAAATTGGCACACGTACAGATCATAATATTTCAGTTTAATTTCCAGGAGGGTAAACTTGGTAGTGTTGCCAAAATGATTATAAGCCTCCTGATAGGTCCAATTTGTAAATGCATATAACTTCTATACTATCAATTGGAATTCAACCAAATTTCGTATGTTGTATGTGAACATAACCAGATATGCCTGAGCGTATTCTTCAGACCTACCAGGGCTGCCAACTGTTAATAAATGCTCCTAATTTATTTTATCCAAATACCAATATATCAGAAAGTATGCAAGCCGACAGCTTTAAACTATGCACACGTATAGTCCCTGACATCCTATATTAATTTGGAGTAACTTATATACGTCAGTGCTACCAACATGATTCTAAGCCTGCTGACAGGTCCAATTTTAAATACATGTAACTTCCATACTATCATTTGGATTTCAACCAAATTTCGTATGTGCTATGTGTACCATAACAGATATGACTATGCGTATTCTAAGGAGCAACCAGTGCTGCCAACTGTTAATATGTGCTGTCCCTATTTTTGTTACCCTAATATCAATATATCAGAAAGTATGCAAGCCAATAGCTCTAAACTTTGCACACGTATAGTACCTGGCATTCTAGACGAATTTGGAGTAACTAATATACGTCAGTGCTGCCAACATGATTCTAAGCCTGCTGATAGGTCCAATTTTAAAATGCATGTAACTTCTATACTAACTAATGGATTTCATTCAAAATTGGCACAACAATAGATCATATTATTTCAGATTATTTCTGACCAATACATGCATGACATTGTTGCCAACTTGATTTTACGCGCGCTGTTGGATCCAATGTTTAACTGCATGTAACGTCCATGCTATTCATTGGACTTCAACCAAATTTTGTATTTTGTACCTTAAGAGACGGAACTAAGAATATATTCAGTCATCAGGGCTGCCAACTGTAGTGCTCTATTAGGATACATTATGCCAGGTATACAGTATTTCGAACTAATTGGAAATTTCGATATTAGCAACTTAATTTCGTCATTATTCTAGATAGGTTCATATTCTGTAGAATAATCATTGGCATGAAAAGTAGGCTGTATAGTTCTTCACGGAACTTCTTGTTTTTTTTTTGTGAGAACTACGAGATAGAATAACATGAAACTTCATACTTATGTAGAAGTCACTCCATAATATATTTAAGCGAGGCACATATAATTTATTCTTCCTTAGTGGTCAATCCAAGGATTGGTTTGCAGAAAATCTCCACTCATCGCGGCTTTCCGCTTTCCTCTTCATTTCTCCGTAGGCCTTGTATCCCACATCTTCCTTCATTTGATCCATATACTGTACCTCAGTCATAGTCTTCCTCTAGGACTTTTTGCATCCACATACCCCTCTTTGATTGTCTTCTGGAGTCCTTCTTGGCCTAAGTTGTACTCTTCCTTTAACAATTGATATCAACAGACTTATTTTCTCGCCCACTCTTTTCAAGACCTCTTCATTTGCAACCTTGTAAAGCCATTTTATATTTAAATTGCGCCTATAGCACCACATTTCAAAAGATTATAGCTTCTTCTCTTCCACAGTCCACAGAATCTAGGTTTCACAGCCGTAGTATGCCACATTCCAGACATATGCTTTCAGAAACATTATCATGAATTCAAGGCTATTGTCCTTAAAAGTTAAGATCTTTCTCTTTTTGTTCATGGCAGCTTTTGCTTGAGCAGTTCTCCATCTCTACTGAACCTACTGCCTAGATATATAACGAATCATCTTGTTGAAATAGATTATTACCTTCGTTACCTTGCCAGGGTTGGTGAGTGGTTATCGTGTCGGACTACCAACCCCAAGCTTTCATGATCGCTCTTGGCCATGGTAAGTGATTTTTGAAAGGCGACAAAAATCACGACATGCATATCATACGTTGTTGGCATGTTAATAAAAACATTTTATTTCTTTATGCCGTGTTCATAATGGAAAAATTAATATCGGGATTTTCCGCCAACACAAAAGTTCCTCCTCTCTCTCTACTAGAATGCGTTATAGTGTCAAGGTGCTTAGATATCTAACCCCCTTGACTTTCATAGCGCTCCAAGGAACAACAAAATTCGACATGCAAGCTGTCCTCTGGCGCAAATAACAAAACTTGCACCCGGCATCCGAGGCCATACGATATTATAATTTTATTTTTATTTTTATTTTTTATCGTTTCGGTCGTCTATGGACCACGTTATTTCAACTGCCTTTCCCCTCGTTCTTTCACATTGGCCCAGTATTCGCGCATTCTTCTTCGGCGAGCTTCCCTTCGTTCTTCGGTCCACTTGCCAGTTTTCAATATAGGTTTTGGCTGAAAACTCCGTATCTCCCCAAGTTTCTTCTTCAAAGAGTCACGTTCCAAGATATCCCCAGTTCTTGTAGGTCTTTTTCCACCTCTGTAAACCAGATCCCTTTGGTTTTTTTTGCCACAAAGTAGGCACAGATTCGATTGGACAATCTTCCGGAGTTCATTCGTGTTAAATGGCCATAAAAGGAGAGTCTTCTTTTGCGAATGGTGTCCGTTATTTTCTCCACATGTAGATAGAGTTCATCGTTGTGTCGTCTTCTATACTCTCCCCGTTCCTTGACCGGGCCCAAGATCTTTCTCAGAATCTTCCTCTCTTTGGCTTCGAGTTGTTCTGCCAGGCCTTTCTTATTCATCGCCAAGCATTCTGATGCATATAACGCCTCCGGGCGAATAACGGTAACGAAGGACATTGATCGTGATTTGTAAATGTCTTTGGTTAAATGGTAAGCCATTTCCACTTTGTTAATCCGTACCACGAAGGCTTACATTTCACGAATAATAATAATAATAATAATAATAATTATTATTATTATTACCTATGTTAATTCGAACATATTATTAATGCGATACAAAATGGAAGGGAGGGGGAGGTGGTTGTTAAAATGAACCTTAAATTCTCGCTGCTGGATAACATTTTGACAGCCTGTATTTCCTGTAAACAACAAGTGCTTTTGGTATTCAATCCATCGTGAAAAAATACAAAAGAAACAAGCATGAGGACCATAACACTTTGTAGAAGAATACAAGACCAACATGAAATCCTCAACCGTGCCCCTTTTATACTTAAATGTTTGTTTCAATTAGTCGCCCGTTAACCACTCTTCCAAGTACAATAAATCCTTCATTGTGACTGGTTCTCGACTTTGGAATACACTCCCAGCTGACGTAAGGAAATGCAAGTCTTATACAATATTTAAGACTGCTTGCAGAGATATGCTTTTGAACACCGCTGACTGTTTCGTGTGACTGGTGATGTATGATAGACAGCATGATTGAGCCATTATGGTATGTAAATAACTTTGTCATTTCAAAATTAAAATACGCAGTTATTTACTAGATCTAACACAATCACATTATTATTATTATTATTATTATTATTATTATTATATTGTTTCACGTAACTGTTTTAAATGTTTCTTTGTTTGATGTGCAGTGTTATCTTTATTTTTTATGTCCTGTATTATTGTAACTTAATTTCTAGTTTACGCATCTTATTCATTGGTAGTGGAGCCTCCGTGGCTTAGGCGGCAGCACACCGGCCTCTCACCGCTGGGACCGTGGTTCACATCCCGGTCACTCCATGTGAGATCTGTGCTGGACAAAACGGAGGCAGACAGGTTTTTCTCCGGGTACTCCGGTTTTCCCTGTCAAAATTTCATTCCAGCAACACTCTCCACTATCATTTCATTTCATCTGTCACTCATTTAATCATTGCCCTAGAGGAGTGCGTCAGGCCTCGGCAGCCGGCACAGTTAATATCCTCGCCGCTAGATGGGGGCTTCATTCATTCCATTCCTGACCCGGTCGGAGACTGGAAGCTGGCTGTGGATATTCATTCATTGGTAGTATTTCGGTATTTTATTATAACTATGTGGTTAAGAGTAAAAGAGGACCACGAGCCCTAACTTCGCCACTGAAAAAGACATGAATAAATAAATAAATGTACTATTCACTCCCTGAGGTGAATCTTTAATGACATAATGATCAGAGGCTGTGTTTCAGAACACCCGGGGGAAGGAAGAATACAACAAAGGAAGGTCTGTTTTAAGAGGCATCATAAGGGCATGAATATTTTAATGAATTACTCAAAGAGACGTATGTTTACATCACCTGTGTGTACTAAGTAGCTTGGAGCTTATTTCATGTGATCCCTCAAGCTATATCAACCACAGTGGTTAGCGGAGTCCCCAAGGAGGTGTCTGGGAGACAACAAGAAGACATCACAAGATTAGGACTAGTACAGGGTCCACTTCTGTTGTCAAGCCTCGAGAAACGATGGGATCCAGAAACACATAAAGTAAACCCCCTCAGTCTGTCTTGTCTTCTGGGATCTGCGTCTCCGTAGCTTCGCTCCCCTCGGGGCTCAAGACCCGGCTTCCTTACTCACAGATTATGGAGGCAAGGCGGTAGGATTCTCTTAGGGAAATGCTACTATGCCTGCGCCTGTATTTATGTGACACACACTGCACACCCACACTTTCTCGGCACTATACCAATAGGCCACTGATGTTATTGAGCTTGTCAGCTTCATAGCTGGGAAAGGAAAGTAATAGGATGTGACATGAAGGTGAAATCTCAAGTGACAATAAAAGCAACTGACAGGATGGTTACAATCCAGTTGGAAATATTTACGAAGACGCCTTCTCACATAGGACTCTTACCCTCAATAAATACAGTTTCAGTGGGAGAATACATTAATTTAAAGCAAATGGAAACGGTCAATTATTTATTTATTAATATTCACTTATGTATTTATGTATTATGTATTTATATATATACATATAACTTATATCTATATATAGACTATATATACATTTATTTATATAGTATGGTTGAGATATGTAAAATGCAATTTTCGTCCAGTAATTCTTATTCTACTGTACGTTAAATAATATGTGAATTTATTAACAAATAATCACTCAATTCAGTTAACACTCATTAGCGCCATGGTATGATCTCGTAACGTTCGCTTAACGAACGAATCATGTCGTTATTTTCACCCTTCTTCCTTATCTGTGCATAATACATTTTGAAATGTACACATTTCGGGTAGAAACTGATATTCCCTTCTTGTTATAATTAGACGAAAAAATTTGGTAACTGACTAAAACGTCATTAATTAATTGTAGACTCAAGCAACTATAAAAATCGTACTTTAAATGGCATATTTATTCTCTCGAACAAATATCTTGCGTTAAGTAAAAACTTTGTAGATGCTCCTTAATATTTTTATGCTCAAAGCAGAAAGTGACCAGGCCAACTGCTCTCATCCGGACCACGTGCAACTCAAGTAGCTAAGTAGACAAACTAATCTGAACTGACCATTTAACATCAATCACATATTCACACTAAGGAACCAAATTTCAGGGTCAATCACCAGTTTCAGTATCTTAAGAAAATAACACTTAGGCTATAACTAAAGAGTATTGACTAGTTGCATTATTTCAACCATTACTGAAACTAATTAATTGTGATCATTGACACAAAGACTTTGTTCTTTTTTGAATTCAGAATTTTTTTGTTTTCCGTATACTTTTGTTTCTTCTTCTTCTTCCTCTTCTTTCCTCGATTTTGACCATCTTTGGACCACGTAAAATAACCCATTGCATTCACTGTCTCTTATTTACTTTATCCATTTCTTGCCTTCCAGTAGTTCTTCATTACTTCACTTTGTCTCTTCTTCTCTCTTCTGTCCAGTTATTAAAACGCTTCTTCTTTTCCTTCTCCTGGAAACCCTTGACATTTTTAGCCTATTTTCAATTTTGAAAAAATAGGCTTATGAGATCACCTTTTGTCCGTGTGTGTGTGTGTGCGTGTGTGTGTGAGGTGTGTGTGTGCCCCCTCCCCCCTAATAAAATCTAAACGCGCGGAGCGATTTCAATGAAACTCGGTAAGTTCATAGCGCAATTCACGGCGACCTCGACCGTGCCCTTCAAATTTTATTACGTCTCACCAATCCAACATGGCGGCTGTGCGAAATATTTCACAAGCATTCAATATCTCTGAAACTATTACCGATATCGCCCTGAAATTGTGTACTGTTATAAAGGGCACTACTAGAAGTTCACCTATGAGACTTTCAAAAACCTGGTGACTACAAAACCAACATGGCGGCCAAGCGAATTTGAGACTTTTAAATAGACTTTTCTCGCGATTTAACTATCCAAACGTATTGAAACTTGGTACAGCAATTGTTTATACACATTGTAACGCACTGGAGTCTAATTTAGTTCAATTGTTTACATAACCTCAAAATGGCGGCTAAGCGAAATATTTCACTGATATTCTATATCTCCGAAACTATTACAGATATCACCCTGCAATTTTGTACGGTGATAAAGGGTACTGATACAAGTTTACCTATGTATATTTCATAAACCTGTGAAGTACAAAACGAACATGGCGACCAAGCGAATTTGAAATAATTTAATAGACTTTTCTCGTGATTTAACTCTCTGAGCTCAGTGAAATGTGGTACAGTAAATGATTTTGCAGATTCTAATGCACTGCCATCTAATTTAATTCAATTGTTTACATAACCTCAAGATGGCGGCTGTGCGAAATTTTAAAATTAAGTTTTTATTTCTTCTGTCGTAATCATGCGATCAAAGTGAAAGTTTGAATAATGAACCTAGGCAATAATTGTCCTTGAATGGCACATAACTCTATGGCCTATACATATAACAATCCTAAATGGCGAGCTTCCGAAATATTTAGACGGTTCTCAATATCTATGAATCTTTTACAGCAACCAAACTGATTTTTTTTTATTTTCTTAGAGACTATGAACATATGTTCACCTATAGGACTTTCAGTAACCTGCTGAGCACAAATCCAACATGGCGGCGACGCGAAGTATAAATATTTAAATGGACGTTTCTCGCGAATTAACTATCCGAGTGCCGTGAAACGTTGCACGTTAAATGCTTATACAAATGTTGATCCACTGGCATCTAATTTATTTCAATTGTTTGCATAATCACAAGATGGCTGCCGTGCGTAATTATAAAATCTCGTTTTTACTTCTTGTGTTCTAATCATGCGATTGAAGATTGAATACCACACGTACACAATAATCTTAATGTAATTGTACAAAAATAAAAATCCAACCTGGCGACCATCTGAAATATTTAGACGGTTCTCAATATCTACGAATCTGTTACATCAATTAAACTCAAATTTTGTATGTTGATAGAGGCAATTAACATGAGCAGGATATATGAAAATAGGCTATATAGTTCTTCACGGAACTACTTTTTTATCATATTTCTGAAAAGTGGTTTATTATTATTATTACCGTATTATTATTATTGGTTTAATTTAATTTGTTGTTTTATTTATTTTCGGTCTTTTCATATTTGGGTGTCCATCTATTTGTATATTTTAACTTGTATTAAGAGGGGCAGATGACCTCACAGTTCCGCTACTTAAAACTTCAATAACTAACTAAACTGAATAATACATATAGTAAATATTATCACACATAATTTTAGACATATATTTAATTGCCTAAATGTAAAGAATCTGATGATGATCGTTTGACGAACGAAACTTTTCACCCAAGTGTATTTATTAAACTCATGTAAATTGTTTCATGATTATGGAACAAATCGCTAGGAGCAAGATGATGACTGTATAGTGGATGATCAAACAGCTCCCAGCCAAACTTCTTCAGAACAGTTGCCGACCTGGTCTTGCTCCCAGCGATTTCCACCAATTATTGAACCTCAAGAAATTTATGTTCTCTGGTCAGCATTTTTACACTGACGAAGAGCTAAAGATGACTGTCACACGCTGGTTCCATTCGCAGGTGGCAGACTTCCATGACACAGAACTACAAAATTCGATACCATGCTATAACAAGTGTCTCAATTCGCTTGGTGCCTATGTCGAAAAATAGCCGACACATTGCTGTACCTGTCGCCAATAAAGTTTTGCATAGCCTATAAATATGTTCATTTTTTTTGAAAATGGGGAAATTTACTTTCTGGATGCACCTCGTACATATGGTGAGCGTAAACTGAATAAGCAGTTGCCCTGGTAATTAAAGGATCTATTTAATATCTACAATTTTCAACCATTCATTTTTACCATAGTGGTAGTGGTAGTAGTCAGCATCCTAAAATCCTCAGCATTAATCCCCGTTAACAAAGTTAGGCCCCATAAACAAACAATTATAATCATCAGACTTGCTCGCACATTCATCTGGAACTAATTCTGGACACAAATCGCATATTTAATTCTGTTTTAAGTGTAGTGACGTATAATTAATCTCCATGCGCTCTGGAAATAGAACTACGATCTGTTTTAATGAAACGAATGTGCTAGTACCTCCCAAATGTATAATTTTGTGGGTAACTCAGAGATTTAATCAGTAGACAGGTGTGAAATTTCAATAGAACTGCGGGGAGTAATATCGAAAGTGAATGAGGGGGGTGTGCTATTTCCACCGTGTTTACCACAATGGAAATGCTAAACGATCTAAGTGCCATTTTTTAACTTTCGTGTATTTTCACTGCTAACCAATCTAAGTCCTCGCGCCAGTGCGCTGCTAAGGGATTCAAGTGCCCCAATTGTTCCTTTTAGTTGCTACAGTCCCTAACAGAATGCGCTAGTCCTATGTGCAGACAGGCCTGCTCTGCTAATGGATCTACGTGCCACAGCCATCTGCCGCATCTTCTGGCACATAGCACCTTTAGCATTTCCACTCGTATATTAATATAACGCGATTCAACTAATAATGAAAGTGAAAAAAGCTTCATTTACAGGGTCATCCAAAAAGGTGGCCTTAATTTTAATTTGTAATAGCTCAGGCTGTGATAATAGTACATTATGGAACGAGCCTACAATGGCAATAATTAAGACACAAGTATGTTTATAAAACGAGCGTATGCGAGTTTTATAATTTCCATACGAGTGTCTTAATTACCATTATAGGCGAGTTGCATACGTCTGTTTATGTTCGACGATAATTATTCTAACTATTTTATGTTCGAACAAAAATATTCATAAATATATGTCGAGATTTCGTCAGTTTTATGTACTGAACAGAGCGCATGAGACGCAGGGAATGCCTTGTATTTGACCATGGCCACCTCGATTACTCGACTATGACACTAGGCCAGGCAGTGTGATTTACATTAGAAGGCCGTGGGACTCAGCGCATCTAATTATCTAATTGGTCAAACAACTGTTTCTTGAGCTCGGATTGGTGGGAGAAACTGTTTCATAATGAAAAATAGTGTTATAATGAGCCTCATTATAGTACAGTTTTCTGGCATATAATAGTCAGGGTCGAACATAATAGTACATTATGCAACGAGCCTATAATGGCCATAATTAAGAGACGAGTATTTTTATAAAACGAGCGTATGCGAGTTTTATAATTTCCATACGAGTGTCTTAATTACCATTATAGGCGATTTGCATACGACTGTTTATGTTCGACGATAATTATAACTTTAATATATGTTTCAACATAAATATTCATAAATATCTGTTGAGAGTCAGCTACATGAATTTTGTGATCGCAGAGCGAGCGTTGGGTGTTATATATGTGTCTTTCAAGATCTCTGGACGACCGACGCATGCGCTCTGTGTGCTTGCAATGCCATATGCAGGCCATATGTTGACATCTGTCGCCCCTCAGTAATATTGTCACTGGAGTTGTTTGAAGACAATGAATGCGCTGTGTAGAAATTATATTAAGGTACAGTGCTATTTGTTGTCTCATATTCGCCAGTTTATTTACGCGAACATATGGACGGTGCGTATTCCATATCGGTAATTTATTTATTATAGTTCGATGTTGTGTTTATGTCCGACATGTTGGATTTTGAGCGCACGCGTGAAGGTATCGTTAGCTAATTGGTCAATGAACGAGCTCTGATTGGCTGGAGAAACTGTATCATAATGAAAAAGAGTGTTATAATGACCATCATTATGATACAGTTTTCAGACACATAATAGTGAGGGTCGAACATAAAGATAATTTAATTATTTTTGCAACAAAAGATAGAGGAGATCATAAAGTTTTGGTAGGTTTCGATGTGAGCTCCGCCTGACACACATCCAAGCAGAGGCGGCTGGCACATAATCATTCTAAGTGTTGCACTATTTTCATTAAGGGACACTAGGGCTGAGTTTTTCAACTTCCACATATTTTATCAGAATGAACTGAAATTTAAACTGCATAACTAGAATAGTAACACTAAGTCATTACCAAATTTGAAAACAATTGGATGAAATATAATTGATTTTTTACCAATTATATTATTAAAATATACTGTGAGATCAAAATGCTCCATGCGCATTATCAATCGTGTAAAACGCTTGATATTTTCATTACATATACATAAAACTATTTTAAATATTATAACATTGAGACATTTCAGGAAAGTGATACGTGTATGCTGTCAGATTAATTTTGTCGTTATGTGCCATCATGTTTTATGAATTTTGATAATTTGTCATAGTTTTTTATTTTTTTGGTCTGTAATTTTCAAAGTGGCTGGAGATATTGCAATGTTATCTTACAACTCATGTGTTTCTGAATATTCAGTGATTTTTTTAGTAAAATTTGTGAATACCTCATGCAAATGGAGCATTTTGATTGCCTAAAAACGTTGTTTGGAGATAAAAAGCATTTTTATAAAATCGCATGTTATATTAACCATTTTAGCTCACCCAATGAAACTTTTGTGGGAAAAATGTGAAAAATACAATGTTTTGTTGTAGAGATAAAGAGCATGGAGACCTTTCATTTGGGTTAACTTTCGACTTTCTAGAATTTCTATTTTTAAAAGTATAGCCTACTTTCTATGATTTGCCCTCCATCTTCTGTTTACACAGAGGAGATTTAAAAATGTCGCTGAACCTTTAAAAATGGCGGTGCATGAAAACTGTTTTGCTGAAATGATCCACAGGGGTCCATAAGATATATATATGGGTAAAACAAAAAACAGTTATTTTGTCATTTTTGCCTAAAAACTCAGCCCTAGTGTCCCTTAAGGGGGATGGGGGTATTGATATCAGAGAAAACTATATTCAATTGCGCGGTAAAATAGATGTACCTCATCCATCACGAATGGCTTATTTCAGAGAACTTCACATTGCCATCGGAATAAATGGATTATAGTGTAAGTTAGTCTACATGAGAAAAAAAACAACGTAAGTTTCGTAGCCTATATACGAGGGCTAGAAATAACCGCGAGAAAGAACGCGCAAATTACATTGCTAGACATAGTATAGGCAGTTGACGGGACATCACGGATGTCTCTGTCCGCGCCTCAGCTCTTGTTGCAATCAACGGGCAACGACCAGCGGAGTTAACTGTTGGGATAGGACTTACTCGTCTAGCATCTCTGCCATACCCTTCACTATTGAGATCTGGTCGGTGCTTGGGCCTGGCAACGGCCAAACGAACGAGCGTCCTAGACAGTTGGTGCGCTTCGCTTTCTCAGACAATTCACAACAACTTACTATAGGATTTCCTGAATCATTAAAGAACACAATTATGAAGTCCTATGCATATAAAAGGAAACTTACAGCTTTTATTATTAAAATTATTATTACGGTATTAATTGTTTTTCTTGAATTAAGCTGGTCGTTGTGCAACATTGCAACCGAATTACCGACCGCCACTGAATCCAAGCGATAGTCCACCTCCGGTCAGGTCCGCCGAATCCTGTCAGGAGTCCCAGTTGCTATCGCATCGGTGATTCGTGCCACAGGTGGAGCTCACTTCGAAACCTACTAAATATAAGGTGCGTTCAAAAAGTAACGAGCTGGAGGCCGGAATGCGCAAACTGGTGACTACATCGGCTAATCATGGCGTGTGTAAAGAGGTGTGGTTCCGACCAGAGCGTGGAAGGTCACAGCTCGTCGCTAGAGGGCACGCGTGCACGTCACGTGACGATACAAAGCGAGCAGCAGCATGCATCAATCGTCCAACGCTGCCAGTCGCATTGGAAACAGTGACATGGGGGCGTCGACCGAAGAGCAAAGAGGTGTTGTTCGGTTTCTGACAGCGGAAGGAGTAGGGGAAATGGACATTCATCGCCGAATGTCACAAGTTTACGGCGAACACTGCATGTCCCTTGCAAGAGTCAAGGCGTGGCACAAGCGCTTCAGGGAAGGACGGGTGTCGTTAGCCGATGATGCCCGGTCTGGGGCATCCCCCTGCATTACCGATGACAACGTCCAGCTGGTTGATGAACTCATTATTCAGGACCACCGAGTGACAGTGAACGCCATAGCCGCCGTGGTGGCTCCACGACAATGCACGACCTCATACTGCCAACACAGTCATGGCACTCCTGCAGAAATTCAAATGGGAGGTTCTCGGCCACCCTCCATACAGTCCAGACCTCTTTCCGTGTGGCTAGGCCATGTTTGGTCTCCTGAAAAGGGCTCTGCTGGGCCAACGATTCACCTCGGACGCCGACGTTCAGCTGTACGTGCGGAACTGGTTCACATCGCAGCCCAGGGAATTTTGAGACAGCCATTCACCGCCTCGTGTCACAGTGGGACAAGTGCCTCAACAGCCAGGGCCAATACTTCTAACATACAGGTACTGGTTTCTGTAATTATGCCTCCGGCTCGTTACCTTTTGAACGCACCTTATAGATAAACAGAACTTTATGATTTTCTCTATCCTTTGGTGTAAAAATAATTAAATTATCTTTATTACAGCCTGATCTATTACAAATCAAAATTAAGGCCATCTTTTTCGAAGACCTGTATATAAAACGCTTAGGTTTCATAAAACTCAAGCTCTTAAACCAGAGGGAGTTAGAAGGTGCGGTTTGTGTCCAAATCTTACAAATTGTCTCAATAGTACTGGAAATACATTGCCTTTCTTGAAAAGTCAAAGGAAATATATAAAACTAGCATTACCCGTCGCGGCTTCGCCCGCGAATATTCTTGTTGTAAAGAGTACACTTAGCAAAATCTCAATCATGAATGCTATGACTGATTTATCCATGGTATGAATAATCAGACTTTATCAATTCAGCTACTGGTGCAGTGGTTAGGGGTTTGTCATTCCTTCATAGGTATATCAGAGCAAAGTTAGTTTTACTGGGAATATCACAGACACTGTTAATTTAAGGGCCTTGATATGTGGTTTTCGAAGACCCTTTATAGTCGGGGGAAAAAGACCTTTCGTACCACACTCACTCGTGAAAATTGCGTGAAAAAATTATATAGTGCCCCTTGATCCCCTTAAGCGCATTATACTGTATGTTATTGATGAATTTTACAGCTTAATTTGGTTCAGTGATAACCTTACAACCGTCTGGAAACTTTCACTGTAGTGTAATAATTGGAATTGCATTGCGTCATACAGAAATAGATGGACATGTGTGATTCTGTTACCATGGTTACCGTGTTGCATTCTTTCATTATTTCATTGTAAATATACATGTTTTAAGGTATTTATTTAATTGTGAGGCGTTTCGCTTACGCATTGGGTTATGCTGAACCTGTAGGTACCCCATATATGTAGGCTGGTGTTAATGGGACCTTATTTTCGGTACAAAACTGGAATGGGACCTTAGCAGAATAATATAGGGAGGGATCTGCGCTTAAATCATCATACTATACATAAAACGCAAAGAAGAAAGGTCTTACAGCGATAATGGGGTACACTCAGGACTCGTGAGGCAAAATTACGAAGAGGTGGGTTTCGGTTACCACCTCAGTCATCCTGGAAGTGATTTTCCTTGGTTTCCCACTTCTACTCCCGGAAAATGCTGGGATGATACTTAACTGATGGCCATAGCCACTTTCGACCTTAATCCTACCTCAATTACAAATACTCGCACTAGAATAGACATTACAGTGACACAGGTTATCAGACAAATTCTTCACATTCCGAAGTACACGGGGCTACATGACCACGATGTTGTAAAACACCTAAGAGAATCAACATCAACAATCGTTTGTTGTGCCCATTATTTTTATTGTTTTTCCGATGTCTCTCATCCTGTTTATCAAATTGACATTTAATAGCATCATATTGTAACCAAGCTCAATACATTAGTCGAAACATTCTGTGATCAGTACCGTGACTCCTGATGTCATACTCCTTTCTTTCACAAATAGCCTGGTTTGCCTCATCCTATACTACCCGCTCTACAGTACTCCCTAAGAAGTATTGTATTGCTTAGATTTTAGAGTAAATTGTCAATGCCAACGTTATGAATTAAATCCTAAAATAAGGTTTTATATTCTAAATAGGTCTAAGTACATAATTCGTTAGTTCGGATCTTACATTTTTTGAAGCTTTCATTTGTCAAAGAAATACTTGTTACAATTTACATAATCAAAACTTCGTATTTTCCACTTCGAAGTTATCGTTTCCCCATTCCGTTGGATTCTCCGAGTTATTATTATTATTATTATTATTATCATTATTTTTAAGGGTAAATTACACAAGTACAACAACGCAAAATGCAAATCATTATTTTCTTAAGTCCAGTATTGAAATATAGTCCACTAATGCAGGTGCCACGAAGGCGATATCTAACACGTCTTCTCTTTTGGGACACCTATCGACCGTAGTGCTTGTGTTTTAGCTGTTGTCTGCCACTTCTGGTGTTTTCGTAAATTGTTTGACGGCTGATTTTTGCTGAAAGTTTGACCCTTTATTTTAGACCGGTAACTTCATATTTCATTTTCTTGCTGAACTCTAGCTTACGTTCCTCGGAGCATTTCCTGGATGCATTGTGGTGAACTTCTGTAATGCATGTAAGGAAAGACCTGGTTTCAACTGTCAAGACTGTAGCGACTCCAGTCCTGTATTTTGTCTCGCAGAATACTAAGTTCGGCAATATCCCTCTCAATGTGTTTGATCCACAAGGACCCAGTGGCTTGGCTACCTTGAAGATCTTTATCATCCTGTGGTGGTCCATTCTGTGCGAGTAGACGTAGAAAGCCAGGCGTCTCATTCTGATGGCATCGGTGAGGTTTACCTGTCGAGTTCACAATTTCGTTTGTAGCATTGCCTTCCATCTTGTAAAATACTTGGTCCCACAATTTTCTGCAAGGATTTCCTTTCCTGTATCTCGAGGGCCCTTAGCGGGGTCCTCTTAGTTAAAAACAGGCACTCACCTGCGTGGAGAATTGATGGTCTGACTACTGCTTTATAGTGTCTTAGTATGACACGTCTATTCTACAGGTTTGAGGAATCTTGGACAAAGTGCTACATTATGTTTGTATCGGTGCCACAATTACACTATGGAAATGGAAGGATTTGCCATTTGAACAGAGAGTCTGTACAGAGTCTGGAGTTGGTCCTGATACGGTTTAATTTTGACCATATCTTACGGGAAATATTCAATCCAGGAACTCCTGATGTGACTGATTGCATATCTTAAAATAAAAAAGTTACAGTCAGTCAGAGAGACTAGACTTCATATCATTTCAAATGACGCATGCTACAAATGCTACACATGTTAGAAAGGCTCAGGGGGATTCTCGCTTCGCTCTAAGCCCCAGGACTCTTTCAACAGACTCCATTACCCATTACCTTAGGCTTCTCTTGCACTCTGCTGCATGACACCGTCTCCGTTCGCATAACGCCAGACCCCACGAGTAAACTCAGACTCGGTGCATATGCACTGAACAACATGATGACGTCATACACGCCGTAACCGTGACGCATAACGGTAGACCTAAGCATAACGATGAAGTGGACAAGATCATTTGAAATGATAAAACCCTGGAGGGGGGGAAACTGTCCATTCACCTGACCATTGTTGCAAAGTATCGTTGAACAGTGTCACAGCTGTCTTCAAAGAGAACTCATGTAAGGCAAGCAGCAGATATATTAGTATGGATTAAAAGGCCCTGATTATCTTGTGATGCTCTTTAATTACACCTGCGAAAGAGAGGCGGAGAAAAGTGGCTCAAGATGAGTAGCCATTGAGTAGGAGTGCACATAATGGTTCCGAGACCAACCGCACGGTATTGTTGATTTCAACATGAACCTTCCACGTGTGAGGCCTGATAGCCACAGAAGAGCGCCCTGCTCAGCCACAGATACAACAAGTCGAATAGCCGACCATCTAAGTTTTCTTTAGTAATATACAATGAACAAAATTACATTCTTGAAATGCATAAATACATAAATCCAGGAGAATTCATTAAAACTACAGAACAGGAGACCAAGCCTTCGTAACTTTCAACAAGATATATTACTGAAAATATAGTTTTTATGATTGACAAACCTTTCTCGGAGATGTTGGGAGTCGTTTTACTTTCTCAATTGCCACTGCTGCACCGGAATAATTCCTTTTAATTGATTATTTACGAAAATAATGCTTTTAGCATTGTCTTCATTTCACTATGGACGCCATCTTGGACACTACGTCATACGTCATGTGACACCCGAAAAACGAACATCTGAGTGCGTTACCAACATGTCCAATACAAAATTCACCATGACACGTAAAGTTTGAAATTGTTACAAATTTCCACTAAGTTAAGCATTGTCTTGCAGAAAATTACTGCTAGTACCACAAGCAAGGGGGTCTGGGACGTAAGCTCCAGGTTAGGTTTGTTTTTGTATGTAATACATTAATAAGATAGAATTTATGTCCGCTACTAGGTTAGGTACTGCCTGGTCGAAAATTACTGCTAGTACCACAAGCAAGGAGGTCTGGGGCGTAAGCCCCACGTTAGGTTTGTTTTTGTATGTAAAACATTAATAAGATAGAATTTATGTCCGCTACTAGGTTAGGTACTGCCTGGTCGAAAATTACTGCTAGTACCACAAGCAAGGGGGTCTGGGGCGTAAGCCCCAGGTTAGGTCTGTTTTTGTATGTAAAACATTATAAATACATAAATAAACACTGACAATTGGCGCAATTTTTCATTACATTCTTGATCGACACTCTTTTGTTTACTCGTTCTATACTCGATGTGAAATAGTACCAAATGCGTGGGGTTGGCATTCCTGACTAAGTAAGCAAGATGGCTCCAAAAGACTTCATTTCTGCTATATATGTCGTGTATCTATTTGGGATGGCTGGGTGGGTTTATGGCAGCGGACGAGTCAACATCTAGTATTTTAACATCTCCGGATACCATTACTAAAGGTACTTTGGCAAATTTCATTACCTAATTTTTTTTATACCTTTGGTCTCCTGTTCTGTAGCGCTACCGAGAATTCTAGTAATTTCCGTTAACGTGTAAATCATTGATATTCTTATCAAACGTTTTCTTGTCTACAGGGTGTCATTTATGTACTTGAGTACCCTTAAGGGGCGTGTAGGGGATGGGTATAGGATCAATTTGAGTTAGCGAACCTGGGGTCGGAATGGCCTCCTAACCCCAGAAAACAGGTTTGATTCAGGCTCTCCGCCCCTGTACAGTAGGGAAGCGCGCCACGTGTTACTCTGAGGTCAGGTACTATTTCGCTGTCAACGGTCTTGGCGCGACCACCGCTCAACGCTGCGTTAGCCGAGAGCTGCATTCCTCTTGCCAATTGATAGTTCCGTCGTCTTTAACTACTTCAGAAACACACCTAACTCGTTGATACTAATAATCAAAAGGCTATCCATTTACAGAATCAACGATAGTTTAAAAAATCAGCACAGAATAAACACGCACTGTGACTAAACCCCCTCCTACCCCTCTAATATATAAATAAAAATGATGAAGGCATGGCACCCCAGGAGAAACGATCCCGGGACCACCGTGGCACCGCACCTCGCCGCTATCCTCGCGGTTAACGCAGCGTTGAGCGGTGGTCACGCCAAGACCGTTGACAGCGAAAGAGTGCCTGACCTCAGAGTAACACGTGGCGCGCTTCCCTACTTTAACAGGGACGAAGGGCCTGAAACGAACCTGTTTTCTGGGGTTAGGAGGCCATTCCGACCCTAGGTTCCCTATCTCAAATTGATTCTATGCCCATCCCCTACACGCCCCTTAAGGGTACTCAAGTACATAAATGTATTTAAATAATTTTAATTGCAGCCGAATGGCCAAAATATAATATTCATGTTGGTTATTTAGTCTATTGATCTATTGACACCCTGTATAATGTGCAATAATTAAGTAAATTATTTTCGTTGTTTTTCCAAAGACTGTCAATTTCCAAAAACAAAATATTAAAGATTATTTGATTGTCCGTGGTTGGTTTATCGAAACTGGGTGTAAGAAACGCCCATTAAGCGAGGAAGACTGCTATGTCTGGTAGCTAGCTCACTTGCTCCTCAGTTTAATTGAATTTCGTTTGAGAAATTCCAAGCTTTAACTTGAAACAAGTTTCTAACTGATGTAACTCATAATTGAGTTAATATAAAGTTAAATGATTTAAGTTGTAGCCACAAGTCTTCCATGTGAAGATTCGTATGTAATGTGTTTAAATAGCTCAAGTATTTGAAAATTAAGAGATAAGTCAGACCTCTAATGAAATGATAGGGGCCTGACAGACTTCATCTCAACTGCTGAGAAGTTTGAACAAAGCTTACAGCGGTAGACTTGTATTGATTGTATCACTGCCTTTGAGAAACTTCTCTAGTTTTGTCAATAAATACTAATACCAGCTCTGATATCTCTATAAATAAAGTGAACTATCTTTGTGACAATTTAAAATTTTCTGTTGAACTTCGGTATTTATACCAGTTAAGGCGCACACTGGCCAAATTTATCTTAAGTTAAATTTCTTGCCGTTTGTCTATTTGCCAAAATTCGTAAAGCAGAATGAATCTCTAAAGTGAAAACATGATACTAAGGCAAAAGGAAGTAAAGAGAAAACTCTTCCCTCACTGAAATAATAATTGCAGGGTTAATAAAGCAGCAACTGGTAACTATTATCGCTCATCAATCCAGTCCCAAAGTCCCTGCGATGACGTAAGCAAGACAGCAATTTTTCATTCACTCCGTATTAGAGAGTGGACGGGCAAGTGAAAAAACATTATTTTTCTTACTTAAAAATGTGTGCGTGAGGGTGGATTAGCGTAGATGATTGTCTTTCACGTGGACGGCCGAGGTTCGAATCCAGGAGACTGCAAAGTGTAATATTTATCTGAGTAATCACGTGCATCCTGTCTAAACCAATGAGAGCCAGGGTGACACCGACGAGCTCAAACAATTGAGATACGCTGAAGGGAGTTTCAATTGACCGGAATTGCAAGGTCATGATGCCAGGCTATCTCAGGACACAACGTACTTTTAATCTCACCATATTTCTAAAAGAAACTATATGCAAGGTGGTTGATGTGTAGAACAGTGTATTTACTGAGTATGAAACCTTTTTGTTACTTCTTTGTTTGTTACAAAGCAATTGAAACTTCACATACATTCCATCAGTCGTCTGTTTTGCTCAAGGAACTCTCAATATTCTCGAATTCAAAAAGCTAAAGTAAATGTTCAGGACCAGGCCACCTGAGGCGCTGTCTAGTGCGTATCAGATGTCACTCACAATCTCCGACGAAGTCCAAGAGGGAGCTGGGGAAGCTATATACGGAACACTGGGTAGCAACTTAAGAGTTCAGATGGGTGATGGCCCAATAAGAATCCAGTGAATCTGACAGCCTGAGCAAGGGTCAGCTATCAACGCCAATTGCAAAAGTATTGAAGTCAATGTAGTAAACACTTTTTATTTAAGGTGTCCTCCGGCATGAACCCTTCAACGTTGGCCAAGTAAAACTAGATAGTTCATAAGCAGGGTGGTTGTGATATGACGGGGTAACTGGGAACTTACGATTGCCCCCGAGAAATGACTGGAAGGCATACATCTTGTTTCAAGTGTCGGGGCAAACATCCCAACTTACACATTAACACAGGTAATTAAACAAATTACACACACATTCACACACACCCAAATATCAATTGACTGTAACAAATGTATTGTAGTAGGAAATTATTTTCAGACTGGCTGCGTGGATCAGCGGTAACGTTTTCGTCTGCTGTTCCCGAGGTTGCAGGATCGAATCCTGGAGCAGTCAACTGGCATTTGACGGTGCGCAAATGCGAGGGAGCCGTGCCAGTACATTTACTGGCACGTTGAAGATCCTCTTCGACGCATATTTCCGTCACCCCGGCGTATCTAAAAGCCACAGCACTTAAAAGGGACGTAACACCAATAACATTATATATTTTTTTTTACATTCGAATTGAGCCACTATGGACTACGGAGTAACAATCAAAATCAATGTTTCGTTCTAGATCGTCTGCCAGCTTTGATGTCCTGCCAGTATCTCTTGAGCCCATCACTCAGCGCCTTCTTCCGATTTTCTGAAAGAGGTCCCCTCCGTCTTTTGGTTTCTGCCCCTACCTGGTTTCAGGAAATTCCAAATTTTCTTCGTTAGACGATCGTTGGATATTCTGAAAATGTGTCCATAGAACAACAACCTTTTCCTTTTTATTGTTGACGTGACTGATTTTATCTTTCTATGTAACTCTTCGTTTGACTTCAAACGTATGTGCCCGTCAACCCAACTGTTGCCTAAAATTTTTCTCAATACCCTGCGTTCTCTTTTGACTAACTGGTCGACTAGTCCCCGCCTGTTCTTAGTCAAAGTCTCCGAAGCATATAATGCTTCAGGTTTGACAACCGTGCTCTAGTGTCTTAATTTGGCCCCAATGCTCTGCGACTTCTTATTATAGAGATGTTTCGTCAGGTGATAGGCTCGGTCTAATTTCCAGATTCTAGGATTAATTGCTTCCTGTTATAGGCCATTTTGTTGGATTACCTCACCCAGGTATTTACATTTCTTTACACGTTTAATCTTTCCTTGGTTTGTTTTCATCCATTCTGGTCCATCACTGATGTTTGTCATGTACTTTGTCTTCTCAAAGGAAATCTGTAAACCTACTTCCTCATCCATCTCTGACAACCGATAAATCTTTACAATGGCTGATTTAATATTGTTGGCAAAAATATCTAGGTCATTTGCAAAACCAAACAACCAACGTGCACCCCTTTCAGTTTTGGCCCTAGCCTGAATCGTTTTTCATTCCCTTCTTCCCGACTCAGTGTCTTTCTCCATTCACGAATGACCTTTTCAAATACACAGTTGAAAAGGATTGGAGATAATCCATTACCTTGTCGGACACTAGTTTTATTATTATTATTATTATTATTATTATTATTATTATTTTCATGAACGATGAATTTAATCCACATGCAAAGGAATACTCACATATCACAAAAGTTGTGTAAAATAAGTTCTTAAGGTATTAGGGAACATTAAATGTATTTTGCCCTTTCGATTCACATGTTCCTTTATTTTTAGTAACTGCCTGCACTTACATTCATTCATATTTAGAAACATGTGATTCAATTGCCTAGCAACAAGCAGGATATTGCTCTAGGGATACAGAATATAAGTGAAAGTTTCCATAACTCAAGCACACGAAGTGAATTTACAGAACCAGAGGTTAATTATGCTGACGTCATTCTCCATTTCTAACTTTGGTATTCCCCACGGGGTTGCAACGCACCGGTGTCCTGTTACTCTGTGTTATAATGATTGGATTGCTTCACACGAGTAACGTGATAATTATTGAGTTAGTGTGTGTGTCGCACAAATCTCGCTTCAGTTAGTTAATACATTGGGTGTTCACAAAATTGTGGAACGGAGCTTGAATATTACTCACCAAAATAACACAATATTCTCACTTACTTAGTTTCCCCTTCATGACTGAGGCTGTGCTGACCTCCAGTTGTCTTACCATCGCTTAATACAGGGTGAACATAAAATGCCGCACTTGGAGGTCGGCATGTGGTTCCTCGTCGAAATTTACGACAAAAGTTCATGTTGCAAAACCTAGTCCCGCCAATAGGTTTAACAGAAATGCGTGCTAAGGAACGAGGCTCTGGCAATGCTGTAACTACGTGCAGCGTGGCCAAAAGCAGGTCGCAGGAACTCAGCGCTCTGCCGGAGCTTTCTCTGTACATTCCGATGCACTTCAGGATGTGACAGTGTTGCCAGCTCCTCGTTTTCATACTTGTGTTTTCAAACAGCACCCAATCCGATTTTGCCATTGGAACGTTTGTCTTGCAATTGGATGAGGAATCGCATGCCGACTTCCAAGTGCGACATTTTTTGTTCACCCTGTAGATCGACAGCGGCTTCGGTGGCGTAGTCGGTAGCATGCTGAACTGCTGTTCCCAAGATAGCGTGTTCAAACCCGGCCGAAGTCGTCGGATTTTTTAAGAGCGTTAAAATCCTTCGGTATGCCTTCCTCCGGAGGGGAAGTAAAGCCGGCGGTCCCATGTCATAGATTTATGGCATGTAAAAGATCCTTCCACAGACTAAACTTGTATGAAGCTAAATTGTTAGGTTAGATTTTGTCGGAACGCTCTATCAAAGTTCCAACGTTCACCACTAGGTATCATTGATGTATGGTAGTGAAAGTTGGAACTACTTGACATTTAATGGAACTTGTAGCTCACCCTAAGGGTGTCCGCTGGAAGCAACTACAGACTCAGGCAAGCTGAACATGTCCTCGGACACTCCCGGCACTAGAAGCCATACAATAATTAATAATAGATCGACTAAAATAACTTCTGCCAATATTAGGTAGATTTCTTTAGAAAGCTAACTATTGCAATGGGTCCCATGTTTCGACTTCCGGAAAATTTCGACATATCTTCGCGTTTCACATCCCCCAGACCCCAAAACCACCGTCAGTTCAAAAGTTTATATATATATATATATGTATATCAGTTTCTTGTGGACACGATAACTGCCGTAATTTTGCACTAATCACTTTGAATTTTTTACATAATATGTATCCCTATAAAATCTCGGTCGAGTTCGTTAATGGGCAAAATCGGTCGAAGGGTTTGAAAATGGGTGGCTTTTTTCGAAAAATTGAAATTTCGCTATAACTCTCTTAATACGAGAAATATCGAATCCATTCCAAGTTCATAATATGTGTCGGATAAGTGCCAACAATTTATGTCAAATAAGTTTTTTGATATCACCAACCATTGACCAAAGGGGTGGAAAAAAGTGTGTTTTTCGGGAAACATTAATCATATCTCTCTTAATAGGCACAATATCAAAACCGTACAAAATGGACAATATTCCCCTAATAATTACCTAAAACTTTTGTCTGAAAGAATTTTTGATATGACCCACCATTACGCCAAGGGATGAGAAAAATGATTTCGGAATTATAAGAAAATGCCAAGAGCTATCAGAGGTTGCCATGGCAACACTACTAAATTGATGAGGGATGAGCCATCAGACGTTGCCATGACAACGCACTTGCACGAGATCAGATTCAGTATTTTCATCTAAGTGGGAAGCGGCTTCGGTGACGTAACTATTAGCATGCAGAATGTCTATGCCCAAGGTCGCGGTTTCAAAGCCGGCCGAAGTCGTCGGATTTTCTAAGAGAGCTTAAATCCCTCAGTATGCTTTCCTTTGGAGGGGAAGTTCCAACGTTCGTTGCGAGTTGCTGGTTAGGGTGGCATCTAGTAGCCAAGTTCACAGCTAGGTGTCGTTGACGGTAGTACCTGGTAGCAACATTAGGAACTACTGCTTGAAATTGACCGTCTGCAGTCCTTACCTGAATTAAGACTACTACAGCCATTAGAATTCACACCGTTTATCAGACAGATTCTACACTCATCCAAAGTACACGGTGTTAGATGACCGCGTTGTCGCAGCCCCTAAACTGAGGAACCAACCAGAGGTAGATTTCATTAGAAAGCTAACTATTGCAATGGGTACCATGTTTCGACTTCCGGAAAATTTCGACATATCTTCGCGTTTCACATCCCCCAGACCCCAAATCCACCGTCAGTTCAAAAGTTTATATATAATTTATGTATGTATATGTGTATATATATATATATATATATATACATATCAGTTTCTTGTGGACACGATAACTGCCATAATTTTGCACCAATCACTTTGAATATTTTACCGAATATGTATACATATAAAATCTCGGTCGAGTTCGTTAATGGGCTAAATCGGTCGAAGGGGGTGAAAATGGGGGCTTTTTTCGAAAAAGTGAAATATTGCTATAACTCTCTTAATATGTGAAATATCGAATCCGTTCAACGTTCATACTATGTGTCGGATAAAGCCCAAAAATTTATGTTTGAAGAGCTTTTTTTATAGCACCAACCATTGACCAAAGGGGTGGGAAAAATAGGGATTTCGGGAAACATTAATCATAGCTCTCTTAATAGGCACAATCTCAAAACCGTACAAAATGGACAATATTCCCCTAATAATTACCTAAAATTTTGTCTTAGAGAATTTTTGATATGACCCACCATTATGCCAAGGGATGAGAAAAATGATTTCGGAATTATAAGAAAATGCCAAGAGCTATCAGTGCTTGCCATGGCAACTCTACTAAATTGATGAGGGATGAGCCATCAGACGTTGCCAAGATAACGCACTTGCACGAGATCATATTCAGAATTCCATCTGACTAAGTGTGAAGCGGCTTCGGTGACGTAACTGGTAGCAAGCATGCTGAATGTCTATGCCCAAGGTCGCGAGTTCAAAGCCGGCCGAAGTCGTCGGATTTTCTAAGAGCGCTAAAAATCCCTCAGTATGCTTTCCTTTGGAGGGAAAATTCCAACGTTCGTTGCGAGTTGCTGGCTGCGGTGGCATCTAGTAGCCAAGTTCACAGGTAGGTGTCGTTGACGGTAGTACCTGGTAGCAACATTAGGAACTACTGCTTGAAATTGACCGTCTGCAGTCCTTACCTGAATTACAGACTAATACAGCCATCCCTAAGTACACGGGGTCACATGACCGCGTTGTCGCAGCCCCTAAACTGAGGAACCAACCAAAATCTCTGCGGGAGATATAATTTTGCGTGAAGAAGTAACAGACCGTTACATAGTTACACATCAGTGTCGAAACCTTGCATAAGGACAGTGTGACCACAAGTATAAAAATGGACCCCAAATGACAAGAAGGTTACCGTCATCATAAGACAATAGAATGTTTAAAATAAGCATAAAATGACGAAAAACAAAGTTAATTAAGCTCCAATTATAAAATACCTTCTCGCAATAAATGAGGTCTGATCCTTCTACGAAAACCTGCATATTCTGCCTATTTTCGCCTATCCTCAAGTTTGTCCGGTGAAATCTACCTCCGCCTTCCGGGGTGCCGAGAGGACTTTTTTTATTTTTATTCTAGGGCATGCTTCAGGATCCTCAATGTGGTGCCTTTGTAAACAAAAGTTTGATGATTTGCAGTCGGTCAACACGAATGTATCCAAATAGTCCTGAAAAGAAATACATGTTTTTTTGGCGTATGGCTTTTAATGCCAGGATTGTCCGAGGATATGTTTGGCTCGCCAATTTGTAGCTGCTTCTAAGCGGACACCCATTTTGTGAGCTACAAGTACCGTCACGTGTGGAGGGTTGTCTGGGAAGGAAAGTGTTAATATAAGGATGAGGAGTTGGAAGGAAGCGGCTGTGGCCTATAGTTAGGAAGATGGGAAGCCACAGAAGACCATCTTCAAGGTTGCCGGCGGGGGGATACGAACTTCCACGGCTAACTCACCCGGTTACATGAGATTAATAAATACACTTGAATGACCGGTTTCGATCGTCAAGGATTAGGTTACTAGCCACCGCAACCGTCACCTTGTAGCAAACGTTGGAACTTAAAGAGCGCTAATCAAATCTAATCTACAAATTTAGCTTCAAAAAATTTTAGTTAGTAGAAGTTTATTTTACAAGCCATAATTACATGCCATGAATCCGCCGGCATTACTTCCTCTCCGAAGGAAGGCATTCTGAGGGATTTTTAACGTTCTTAAAAAATCCGACGACTGCGGCTGGGTTTGAACCCACGATCTTCGGCATAGAATCTCATCATGCTACCAACTATGCCACCAATACCACCTCACAGTACAGTAATTGAGTGGCAGTCTGAGAGTGAGGCAGCGCCCCGGTCACGGAGATCAACATTAACGGCCGAGGGGACCCAACGTGCTTACCACGAGTCACGGTGGGTGAGTGGATAGCGTGGCGGTCTACTAACCCCAAGATTGTAGGTTCGCTCCTGGCCGTGATAAGTGTTTTTTTTCTGGAAAGGTGACAATAATTACGACACGCATTATCATACGATGTTGGCATGTCAAAGAACCCTTTTGAATTCAGTAGGCCGTGTTCATAATGGCAAAAATAATCTCGGGAGTTTCCGCCAACACAAAGTTCCTTATTCCTCTACTAGAAAGCGCTCTCGAGTTCAAGGAGCTTAGATACCTAACCTCCTTGACTTTCATAGTGCTTCAAGGAACAACGAAATTTGACTTTCAAGCTACCCTCTGGGTGCAAATAACAAAGCTTGCACCTGGCACCCGAGGCCATACGATATTATTATTTACCCCATAATCTGCAGACCAAATGGCTGGAGAGTAGTCGCTGGGTGGGCCTAGGCCCTTCATGGGCTCTAGCGCTTCGGGGCTTCAGTTTGTTTCGTGAATGGAGGTAAGCAATAAGAGACGTGGTGTTTTGTTCACCAGGCTGAATCCAATGCTTGCACGTTATTGGTCCAAAATGATGGATTGATGTATGAGTGGAATACATCATCCCTATCTAAAGCAGGCATATCCAGTCATTGCGCTCGGGGAGCACAGGGCAGTCAGACTAGCGCTCCTACCCTTGCCACCACTACACGGTGGCAGCGAGGAGACCTGTGACAGACGGACGGCTTTTATGGGATTTTTGACATCACAATGATAGGGCTGTTTTGCCATAAAAATATGCTGTATATACAAATCGAATGGCACTCCGATGAATGGAATGTGCAGGACACGAATGCAAGTGTTAAGTAAAGAATATTGTGATTTATTCCAAACTAAAAATGTAAACTTATTAGAGAGGAAAACTCAACATTTTACCAATATGAACAGATAGTACAGACCTTGAGTGACTTTTGCTCCGTCGTTTTTACGAGCTTTTAGATTTAGAGGAAACAATCTTCTCCAAATTGGGTACAATATTTCTGAACACAGCTATTCGTAAACAATTGCGCAAGTTTCTATCGCTCATCGTTGCACGATGTTTACTTTTGGTAAGCTTAAGAACCGAAAGGAAACAATCACAGATGTACGTTGAGCCAAACATTGCTATCTTCGGCGCGGCGGGCAGACCACGCGCACAACCAGCCAAGCTCCTTCCACCAAAGCTCTCGGAGCACTAGCTTAGAGCGCGGCCGGAGCGCTAGCGCTCGGGGGCCCTGATCTAAAGGCTAAGCCTTGTCACTGCAGCCACAATCCCTAATCTTCAGCAACTCTCTTCATCATGACGTAGGAAGCAAAACCAAGCTGAGTGATTGTGTTCCTAAGATATGAGAGACGTGGTCATCCTCTCGATTTCTTCCCTAGGATCTTGCCTTCGAAGACAATCTGGAGAAGTGTGTCATGCCGAAAGACGTGTACAGGAAATTTAGTTTTTTCTCTTCTCCGATGAACAAAGTTAAAAAAAACACCTGGCACTATACAGCACATGAAGGGCCTAGGCCGACCAAGCGACCGCTGCCAAGCCAATTGGCCTGCAGATATTGGAGTGACGCGTGATCAGCGCTTCGGGTCACCTTGGCCGTTAATCTTGGTTTTCGTGATCGGGGCGCCGCGCTGCCTCTCTGTCAAGACAGTCACTCAATTGTCCTCACGTCAGTTTTAAAATAGCTGACGGAGCCGGGGATCGAACCCGGGGCCTCTGGGTGAGAGGCAGGCACGCTACCCCAACACCACGGGGCCGGCAATGAACAAAGTAAGGTCCGTTTCTCCTTAACTTCATCCTAGATTTGTTCATTAGTCTTTTTTTTTCCTCCAACTCGTCCTCGTCAGTCTTCTCCAGAACCACATTTCACCAGCTTCTAGTCTTGATTTTGCTTGCTTTACCGAAGTCCATGTCTTGCATCCGTAAGCTAGCTCACTCCAAACAAAGGTTTCAACTAATTTCTTCCTGGATTCAATTCGCATGTGCTTATTTAACAATATATTTTTCCTGCTCTGAAATGCTTGCTTTGCCATAGTAATTTTTCTTTTGGCTTCTATAAGGCACTGATTGTCACTGGTAATGACAGTACCTATATAACAAAATTCTGTAACTTGATCTATTTCTGTACAGCCTAACTAATTACAGTGAAACTTGGATAATTCGAACTTCAAGGGACAATTACAAAATTCGAATAAAACAATAATTCGAATTAAACAAAATATTTCAAGAATTTACTCAAACTTTAAGATTTAACAAAAAACGATATTTTTAGATACTATTAGTAGCCTATATACAACAGTACTGGACCCAGTAAATAATATTTAATATTGGTCAAAATGTCCGAGATAGTAGATTGCTCTCTTGATTTAATTTTCTCACGAGTAATATATGGATCTACGTCATTTAGTAACTGAAAAATAGAATCACATTATTATGCTGTGTTGAATTTCTTAGTTTTTGGACTTAATTGGATGCTTCTGCCGCACTCGGAATCGGTCGTTCCTGATCATCCAAAGAATCACCGTCCTCATCTTCAGATGCGTCATCTCTAGCTTGGTTGGCGTTACTGTTTACCTCGATAATTATGTCCACGTCACTAAGCTCGCCACACACTGCAACATCTCACCAACATTAACAAATTCTTCATACGAGATAGGAACAGTCACAATTTCCTCCCAACCATCAACTGGGAACTTGGCCGCATTCCAACATTGCCTCGACAATATTGTTTAGAAAATATGCGAGTTAAGAAATACAATACACTACTGCGCTCTACCGTTGTAAAGAGTTCGAATTAACAAAAAAATATTCGAATTATCCACGCTCTTTTAACATTGTTTACATGTAAAACGATTTCGAATTATAGAAGTTCGAATTATCCAAGTTCTACTGTATTTGTTTCCAATTGAGTGGAATTATCAACATCATATTCATAACGCCAGGTACATGTAAGCATAGTGTGTGATAATACGTACTACATATTACTGACAGCTTATCTGAGAATATGGTAGTCCATTTAACACTTGGATACATTACATTGTTCACCTCACTTATGTTGAACACCAACGTATTGCATGTCAGTAAATTTGCCTTTGACAATTACTTTTAAGTTAATTCACTAATTTAGCAACAAAATGCTTTAACGAGGGAGGATGTAGACACGAAGCTATAATATTCTAGAGAACTGTAGCGGGTATAATTACGAATCTCGCTGCATGCCTCAGTGCTCGCTAGGGAATAATCATTCGCTTAGCGTGACACGAATCTCTACTAATTTGCATTATTTGCGTTTATAATTCGTGGTTACTATGATTTAATGCTTGGAAATGTGAGATTTTTGGATAAACGGGGCATGTAATATACAGTACAGCGCTTGTTTAAACGCCATATTAAGAACGAAGTATTAGCCTTCGAAATTCGAGAATAGCACAGTCAATGGGAACGAATAACAAGTAGTTCCGTGAAGAACTATACAGTCTATTTTCTTACATCCTACTCATGGTGTAACTACACCATGATCCTACTCATGTCAATTGCCTCTATCAACATACAAAATTTCAGTTTGATCGTCGTGATAGATTCGTAGATATTGAGAACCGTCTAAATAGTTCAGAAGGTTCGCAGGTTGGATTTTTATTTATGTACTGTTACATGAAGATTATTGTGTAAGTGTGATATTCAAACTTCAATCGCATGATTAGAACACAAGAAGTAAAAACGAGATTTTAAAATTTCGCACAGCTGCTATCATGAGGTTATAAAAAAAATTGAAATAAATTAGATGCCAGTGGATTAATATTTGTATAAGCATCTAACGTGCAAAGTTTCACTGCACTCCGATGGTTAAATCGCGAGAAACGTCATTTTAATATGTATATTTTGCGTCGCCGCCATGTTGGATCTGTGCTCACCAGGTTACTGAAAGTCCTATAGGTGAACTTATGTTCATAGCCTCTATGAACATAAGAAATTCAGTTTAATTGCTGTCAAAGATTCGTAGATATTGAGAACCGTCAAAATATTTCGGATGCTCGCCATTTTGGATTGTTATATGTATAGGCCATAGATTTATATACCATTAAAGGAAAATTATTGTGTAGGTTCATTATTCACACTTTCATTTCGATTGCATGATTACGACACACGAAATGAAAACCTTGATTTTAAAATGTTTCACAGCCGCCATCTTGAAGTTATGTAAACAAATGAACTAAATTAGATGCCAGTGCATTACAATATGTATAATCATTTACTGTACCACATTTCACTGCGCTGAGAGAGTTTAATCACGAGAAAAGTCTATTAAAATGTTTCAACTTCGCTTGGCCGCCATGTTTTATACTTTAGAGGTTTATGAACGTTCCATTGATAAACTTTTTCTAGTGCCCTTTATCACCGTTCAAAATTACAGGGTGATATCTGTAATAGTTTCGGAGATATAGAATGCTGGTGAAATATTTCGCACAGCCGCCATGTGGGATTGGTGACACACAATAAATTTTGAAGGGCACGGTCGGGGTCGGCCAGAATGGTGCTATGATCTTACCGAGTTTCATATATATATCGCTTGAGCCGTTTAGAAGTTATTAGGGGACACACACACACCATCACACACACACACGCGTGCACAAAAGGTGATCTCATAAGCCTATTTTTTCATAAAATGAAAGAAGGCTAAAAAGAACACAAAACATGCGCATATTCAAAGGAGGACATTTAGTAACTAACTAGCGGACCCGTGCGAGAACTCTCGCATAATAAGTTATGTGCGCCCTATGTGTACAGACTACCCGCCCAGCACTATTGCTATGCGGGCAGGCCGCGACACAGTTCTTCCAGGGGCTATCGTCTTGTTTATTTGATTAAAAGCACTTCATAAACAAATAAATATATTTCCGTTGGCTTTTCAAGAAATGCAAGTTTTTTCCTGTACTATTGAGACGATTTGGAAGATTTTGGTACAAACCACACATCTCCCTTTGGTTTAGGAGCTTGAGTTTTGTGGACCATACACCTTAGCGTATTAAATAAAAAAAGATGCTCGACAAGTTCAAGTGAAGCGCTGAGTGAGGGCGCTGCCGGGGCGAGCGAGGGAGGGAGACGTGAGAGCATGTGGTGGGTGGGGAGAGAGTGACACCACTGGTAATTCATCCTCCCGTGCGCGCTACCCAGCACCAGTTGGTTTCTGTGCAAGTCCCACTTTTCGCGTGCAGCAAATAGCAGTAGATCTAGCAACATGTTAACTAGAGGGGCAAGGGAAGTCTAGTAGTTCCCATATTTTTCGGCGCTTCATATTAACTTGTCGCGCTGTATATTTTATCTTCTGAAATAGCTGAAATGTGATTCGTTCAGAATACATGTTTAAAAACCTATTGTAGGTTATACAGCAGAGGCGACTGCTGATATTTATTATGTGTAAGATGTAATATTATAGGCTTAAATTTGGATAATTATTAGAGCTGGGCAAAATTGAGATTTTGCACTCAGTCTAATATTAATTATTCATTCGCACAGAACTATTACGATCACACACACAATACAATACAATTATTGAATACGCTTAAAACCGACTATCCATTCTGACCGCGCGAAATCGGAACCAATAAGCCCGTAGTGTTGGTTTGAATTCAACCAATAGCGGGACTTGAGAATCTCAGTCGACATCCCCAGAGCGCCATTAAACGGACCCAGCATATCCCTCCCCTCTCAAGTGCTCCCATAAATTTCTAAAGCTATAAACACGTGCTTTGAGGATGCATGGCTTCCTTCCTCAGCTTTCTACTCCGGGCGGTGAAGGTCACACTTCACCCATCTAGGGGTGAAATGTAGAACTATATAGTTACAAGTACTGACAGTGACAGTGAGACAGAGCTTATCGAGAGGGTGCGCAAAGTAGCCCCACAGACTATTTTACAAAACAATTTTTTTTAAACAGTTACAGCTGAGAGCTGACTGTGGGATGATCCTCACGTCCTGCATGGAGCAATTGCCACTTATATACAGTAGGGAATGCCGCCGTGAGTTTGCATCTGTGTGCACTGGTGGCTGGTTGAAAGCACAAGCAATTGTTAGTATGGTAGAGGCCTTGCTTCAAGGTGGACGACTGGTTGCGTGGCTCAGCGGTAACTTAATCGCCTGCTGAGACCAAGATAGTGGGATTGAGTTTGAGCGCAGTCAGTTGGTATTTGAGGGTGCTTAAATGAGTGGGAATTCGGTGACGTAGTCGGTTCTATTATTTAAACTAGTTTCCATGATGGTTCCGTTTTGACGTACTAAATAATTTTTAACAACAATTATACATCCGCCTTAGTCAATACATAAACGAAAGGGAATATAATTAGATTTGCTCCTGGTACATGTTTCAGAGATTAATAGCTTTTATCCCCATCGTCAGCCAAGATTAATATCTGAAGATATAAAATAGCGTAGCACTCAAAAAAAAAAACTATTTGACATAATATGGTGCACCATTTTTATAAGTAGGTCACCGAAAAATATTGAGCAAAACTAAAAAAAATATGAAACGGTGATGATATTCAGCCAAGTTAAACGTAGAGAACCAGTGGACAGTTTTTTTGAGTGCTACGCTATTTTATATCTTTCTTCAGGTATTAATCTTGGCTGATGAAGGGGATACAAGCTATTAACCCTTAGCTACACGCATCACTTTCACTAACATTCGTACACGCTAGCGGCATTCTATGCCGCAATATATTTTTTCATTCTTTTTCGTAATTTAGTGACATGCTAAATGGCTAAAATTGATTTGTATGGAGAATTATACAGAACCTTTAAAAATACATTGAAAAGATCTTATCAGTATGTACGAAATTCTTATTAATAAAATATATTATTGGGAGGGATGGGATAAGGACATATTTACTATTCATACTTAATGTAATTAAAAATTCTTATAAACATTTATTGGACAAAGAAGAAATAAATATTCACACACAAAAGAGATATTGAGAATTATTGGATTGAGATTGCCCTTTTTTCGGGCTCATATTACAAGACATTGTACCTGATGCTTAACAAGCTCAAGAAATACACTAGAGTAAAAGTAAAACTGTTTGTCAGATCATGTAGGCCTATACACTTAGATTCTTGGCTTGAAAGAGGACACTTTCTGCTAATTTACAGTATGAAATAATATACAGTGCCTAAATACACAAAATAACTCTGCACTAGGACTTAAAAATCGAATCGATCCTCTTCATCCAGAGACCCTACTTTCTCATCAAGTACTTAGAGCAATCTCTCAGTCTCCTGTTGTTGACAGCCATGTCAGAGACCTATAAAAATAAGGCAAACTTGCAGACTATGTGCTGACATCGATAATAATGATAGAAGCATAGAAAGAAACAACAAAGGTAATATAAGTTAAATACTTACATTATTTCACAACGCCGATTCCAGCCAGTTGTTACACGCTAGCGGTACGGAATGCCGCATTCGCGCACCTCGCACTTTGACAACCTGTCTCAGACTGTCTGGGACCCAGACAGGCTCCGAACCGACAACCTCCCCTGCAGCACATGTCGAACAAAGGATATAGCGGGCGTTCTCACAGAACTCGTAAATGGTTACCACGTCGAACAAAATTTTGCACAAAAAGCGGCACTGAGTGCCGCTTAGCGTGTATCTAAGGGTTAATCCCTGAAACATGTACCGGGAGCAAATCTAATTATATTCCCTTTCGTTTATGTATTGACTAAGGCGGATGTATAAATGTTGTTAAAAACGACGTAGTTGGTAGCATGCTGAACTTCTATGCCCAAAATCGTAGGTTCAAACCCGGCCGAAGTCGTCGGATTGTTAAGAGCAATAAAATCCTTAAGTATCGGAGGGGATTAAAGCCGGTGTCCCATGTCATAGCCTTATGGCATTAAAAGGAACCTACCACTACAATTGGTAGTGTGTTGCTACATTTGTAGATAATTTGGTTAGAAACGCTCTGAATATCCATGACTTTAGTCATTATTCCAAGTTTCCCGTATTGATTATGATATGTTACACAAATATCCACTTTACAATACAAAAATATTTTTTTATATATATCACTCGATGTCAATATTGTTACACACCTAACGGCGCATAGCACCCTTAAGACGTGTACACTCATACACCTACAATTCCACTGCTGAACCCACATCTACAGATGTCTACAAATACTCCTATGACGCCTACAAAAATTAAAACCATCTGTCCCACACCATACATGATTTCACCCCTTTAGACACCCCAGGCAGGAAGCAACAACAGCTACCTTTCTTTCCACACCAAGCCGGCACAGCTAACCACAGCTGTTGACCAAGTACATGCAACACTTTCATAACAGATACACAGGAACTGACTGTAATGCAATAGCACAGTCAGCATTCCAAAAACACTTATAAGGACCGCCAACAAAGAAGAGAGGATCTGATTACGTCGGAGACTCGGATCGACTTCAAGCCGACGTCATACCTCCGGTAAGTGTGCTTGTCAGGGTTTCACAAACATTCATACTCCTTCCCCTCAATCACACCATTTATACTTGTGAACTTTACAGTTGTTGTACTTTCCCAAACTCATAAGGGACTCAGTAATCCCCAAATCAGATTAAGTAAATTAAGTACATTTTATTCCAAATGCCCGATTGTTATTTATTGTTTACTCTCACCTATTTTACTGCCTACCGTCCCACACACACTTTGGCCAATTACACTACCTCAGAATCGCTGCGTCAGCAGTAGTAAGTTTATTCCTTGGCAGTGGCCTTGCAGGCGTAGCACGCTGAAAACATTGCATTATAGCGCGTCAGCAACACGTTGTATTGCTCATCGCCAGTCTCCAGCCTGCACTGCATTAGTTTTACTCTTGAGGATACATCCCTAATCGTGAACCCTCGTTCACCGAGCGCACCTCTTTTCTTTTACACTCCACGCCATTTCAGACCCGTCCAGCGGTCTCAAACACCCACTAAACCTCCCCCCTCCCCCTATCACATACAAGCCCCTACACCTACTCACCCCATTCCTACCCCCACAGCAAGGGTACAGAACAATATACACTTTGAGATATGTTTCAGCTCTGTGAACCTTCTTCAGTCAAACACACTAAAAATTCTCCTAAAACAGTCTAATGTTTGGTCTCTCAATAAAAATTTGTTAAAATGTTTACATCGTCAAGATGATTAAAACAAATGAAAATAAAATGCTTAAAGAATTTAACTATGTACAAAAATTCGAATCATGGGCCCGTCGTCGTTGATCAATTTTCAAACAGGGGACCCCATTATACGAGCGTCCATTTACCTGTTTCTACATGGACTACTTATACACGATTCTTTTTCAAGACGCTCGTATAATGGGGTCCCCTGTTTGAAAATTGATCAACGACGACGGGCCCACGATTCGAATTTCTGTACATAGTTAAATGCATTGAGTATTTTATATTCATTTGTTTTAATCATCTTGACGATGTAAACATTTTAACAAATTTTTATTGAGAGACCAAACATTAGACTGTTTTAGGAGAATTTTTAGTGTGTTTGACTGAAGAAGGCTCACGGAGCCGAAACATGTCTCAAAGTGTATATTGACATCGAGTGATATATAAAAAAATAATTTTGTATTGTAAGGTATATATTTGTGTAACATATGTGTAACATAGAAACGCTCTACCAAGTTCTAACGTTCACCGCTGGGTGTCATTAACAGTGGCATCTTTGGTAGCTAAATATGGAACTATTTGAAATAGAACTTTATGGGAAGTAAATGGGCGTTCAATTTATATACCACGCTTTGGCCATTGTCTGCAATTCAAATGTAATAAAATGTGAGGGAGCCGAGTCAGTATTTTTATTGGCACAATAAAGATTCTCTTCGGGGCAAAATTCTGGCACCTCGAAACTACCTCCAAGTTCCAGCCCTAATACAAGAACTAATATCATGACAGAGCCGGGAATCGAACACGGGGTTCCGTGGTGACAGCCAATACGCAACGACTCTACTACGGGCAACATAATTATATTCTGAAAAGCAAACCAAATACTAGTTGGTTGGTTGATTGGTTCCTTAGTTTAGGGGCTGCGACAACGCGGTCATGTAGCCCCGTGTACTTTGTGTGTGTGTGTAGAATTTGTCTGATAATCGGTGTTAATTGTGATAGCTGTATTAGTGTATGTTATCTGTGATTCAGGTAGAAGAACTGCAGACGATTAATTTCTCAAGTAGTTCTAGTTTTGCTACCAAATGCTACCGTCCACGGCACCTAGCTGCGGACGTAGCTACTTAATGCCATCGCAGTCAGCAAGTGGCAATGGACGTTGGTAATAATATAGCGTTATCAAACTAACCTACTAATGTTAGTATCCACAAGTGTAGTTAGTGGAAGGTTCTTTTTCATGCCATAAATCTATGACAAGGGCTAGCCGGTTTACGTCCCCTCCGAAGGAAGGCACACTGAGGAACTTTTAACGCTCTTAAAAATCCGATGACTTCGACCGGGTTTGAACCCTCGATCTTGTGCACAGAAGCGCAGCATGCTACCAACTACGCCAAAGAAAGGCTAAAAGCATTACATTGCCTTTATTTTTTGTTATGTTCGACGCTCGCGAAATGTAAATATTATATGTCAGAAAACTGTACCATAATGAGGCTCATTATAGTACAAGTTTTCATTATGATACAGTTTCTCCCACCAATCAGAGCTCAAGAAACAGTTGTGTGATCAATTAGGTGAGGTTAGCATCGCACCTGCGCTCACTTTCATAGCTCCTTATTTTAATTTTCACTGCGTGGCGTGAGTCATACTGAGGTATTCCAGGACGCCTTGGTCAAATTCTCTGCATCCCATGCGCTCTGTTCAGTACATAAAACTGGTGAAATCTCGACAGATATTTATGAATATTTACGTTCAAACATAAAATAGTTAAAATTATCGTCGAACATAAACAGTCGTATGCAATTCGCCTGTAATGATAATTAAGACACTCGTCTGGAATTAATTATAAAAATCTCTGCGCTCGTTTTATCAACATATTCGTGTCATAATAAATTATTGCCATTACAGGCTCATTGCACTATTATACGAAGGTGGATCAAAAAATAAGTTGCACTTCCCAGATATGGCCATTTATTACACCACCTATACAACAGCAACACGCCTATAACGACATACAATGTAACGTCACTTTTCCACATAGTTTCCAAGAGGCTCCAAACATTTCTGTGAACGCACAACCAACTTGTCGATGCCGGATGCATAGAAAGTGCCTCCAGCGTTCTGCAACCGCACGGAGACAGCGGCCTTCACCTCCTCAGATGAAAGTCACATGGCGCTAGGTCCGCCAAACGAGTGAACTACTGCAGTGATTCAAGTGGGAGGTCTGGCAACATCCACCCTACTGTCCCGACCTAGCGCCATGTGACTTTCATCTGTTCGGTAAGCTCGAAATGGAGCTCGGTGGTCGACGTTTCCAGACCGATGAGGAGGTGTAGGCCGCTGTCTCTGTGTGGTTGCAGAACGCTGGAGGAACTTTCTATAAATCCAGCATCGGCAAGTTGGTTGTGCGTTCGCAGAAATGTTTGGAGTGTCTTCGAAACTATGTGGAAAAGTGAAGTTACATTGTATGTCGTTATAGGCGTGTTGCTGTTGTATAGGTGATGTAATAAATGGCCATAACTGGGAAGTGCAACTTATGTTTTGAAATACCCTCGTAGCAATTATTTAAACTCAAGGCATTGATTTTCTACGACCCTGTATATCGGCTGTATTCACGACAGAGAGGTACAATTTACCAACATTATTTGACAAGTGTTCTCCACCTTCCTTCCAGTGGTAACAGAAAAAAAAAACTAAGAACATCTTAAAGAGCACTGAATGATGCCAAAAAATTCTCTCAACGAGGTATTGTATACCATAAAGTGAAGACGCACAAAGATGGAAAGGGGAAGGGTTTTTATTATTCCATAAAACGTGAAGTGGAATCTACGAGTGTGATCTAGCGGCATACTTTCCTTTGTTACATATTCCAAGATAACATTTAATAGCCTAGTTATATTGCCTCGTGTTTAGTATTATACACACTCCTCATTATACAGGGTGTCTTTTATGTACCTTTGGAGAATGATAGGTCGTGTAGGAGACGGGTATAGAAGTAATTTGAGATAGGGAACTTGGGGTTGGAGCGGCCTCCTTAACCCCTAAAATAAGGGTTGATTCATGCCCTCCACCCTGTCAATTGGGCAACCGACCCAAGCCTCTATTACCTTTTTCAATCCATTAACTCTTGGCAAGATTCATTTCAGCATTTGACGCTGGCGTAATAGATAGCGTTGCGGTGCGAAAGGCCGGTAGTCCCGGGTTCGATTCCGGGCTTGGGCAAAATCCTTTTTAGCCTACTTACGATTTTTGCAAAAAATGAAAGTAGACTTATGAGATCACTACAGGGCCAAAAATTGTGTGTCTGTGTGTGTGTGTGTGTGTGTGTGTATGTGTGTGTGTGTGTGTGTGAGTCTGTGTGTGTGAGTGTTTGTACTCTGAATGTCTGTCCCCCACTATCAATTCGAACACGGTGAAACCGAATTGAACGAAATTTGGTACAGAGGTAGAACAAGCAAAGCGCACCTCAGTGTCATGTTTTATATCGCCGCCATCTTTACCAAAACTGAATGGCGGCCACTCAAACGTTCAAAACGTAAAATCAAATAGCGACTAACCAAATTATCCGATCTCTACCAAATTTGGTAACATCATACCTTCATATAGGACGCGTCTTGTGACCAAACTACAAGGTCATCCGCCGTACCATTTCAGGATGGCGGCCGTGTGAATTATGCAAACTTTATAATCCATATCATGGGACCCACCAGTTCCGATTATCGAGCCGAGAATCGATTTAACTGTTCTAAAGGAAGAGGCACGTTCGAAATTAAAAGTTTATTTTGTAATACTATAGTGCAGAAGTGATTTTAAAAAGCTGAGCCATCTCGGTAAGAAGACAAGATGGCAGCGGATATCTTGTGCCTGACTTATATTTCACTAATTTGAGTATTGCATGCAATATAGCGTACTGATACAAAATAAATAAACTTTGTATGAAATGCTTCATGAATAAATAATATGCTCCAGTGATGAAATCGATTAGTCTAAATCATTATTTGCTAACAAGCTATATGTAAGTCATTTTATATAGAACGATATTCGATGGCACAAATGGCTCCGTGGTAAAGCGTTGCCCTATCACTCATATGCATGAGGTTCAAACCCCATCCGAGGTTTTTTTTTTTGCTTGAAATTTTATATATTTACAAGCTGTACCCGGCATGCGTTGCAATGCCAATGAAAGAAAGTGTTGGCGTTGAAATTCTGTTTCTTGAAGTGCTTTTGGATACACAACATGTTAACTGCCTCTAAGCTATCATAAAATGGATTTTCTAATTTAGAACCATTCGAGGGAGCGTGCACAACAACTTTCAAAAAGTTTCATCGCTGTCACTCATTTGTTGAATCTAATCGTACGCTACCAATTGTGAAATGGATTTACTAAGTCGAAACCCTTCCCTGGCTTGTACACAATGACTCATCAATGATTCATCGCAATCGGATGAATGGTATATGCACGTATAGGGGTTTTTGTTTAAACGATTCGTGCGCTGTCACTCATTTGTTGAATCTACTCGTGCGCTACCTATTGAGAAATGTATTACTAAGTCGAAGCCCTTCCCTGGCGTGTACACAATAACTCATCAAGGTTTCATCGCAATCGAAGAATGTTATATGAACGCAATAGGGAATTTTGTTGAAACGCTTCGCGCGTCGTCACCCATTTGTTGCATCTACTCTTGCGCTACTTATTGTGAAATGGATTTACTAAGTCCCCTTCCCTGGCGGGTACAAAATAACTGATCAATGTTTCATCGCAATCGGACGAATAGTATATGAACGCATACCTGATTTTGTTTAAACGATTCGCACTCCGTCACTCATTTGTTGAATCTACTCGTGCGCTACCTACTGTAAAATGTATTTACTAAGAAACCGTCACGTAAGTGTCCACAACATCTCACCCAAGTTTCATCGCTATCGTCGTTCATTTGTCGAATCTACTCGTGTGCTACCTACTGTGAAATGTATTTACTAAGCCAGAAACCTTCCTTGGAGTGTCAACCATATTTCGCCCAAGTTTCACCGCTAACGGCAGAATGGTATATGACCTTATACGGGACTTTGTTGAAACGCTTCGCGCGTCGTCCCTCATTTGTTGAATCAACTTGTGCGCTGCATATTGTATAGGGGATTTACTAAGCCAGAAATTTTCCATGACGTGTACACAACATCTCACCCAAGTTTCATAGGTACGGACGAATGGTACATGTATGCATACGGGACTTGGTTGAAACGCTTCGCGTGTCGTCGCTCATTTGTTGATTCTACTCTTGCGCTACATATTGTAATATGGATGTACTCAGCCAGAAACCTTCCCTGGAGTGTACACAACATCTCACCCAAGTTTCATCGCAATCGGATGAATGGTATGTGAACGTATACGGGACGTTGTCGAAACGCTTCGCGCGTAGTCACTCATTTGTTGAACATAAACGTGCGCTTCGTATTGTAAAATGGATTTACTTAGCCAGAAACCTTTCCTGGAGTGTACACAACAATTCACCAAACATTTATCACTATAAGACGAATGGTATATGACTTTATACGGGACTTTGTTGAAACGCTTCGCGTGTCATCGCTCATTTGTTGAATCTACTGGTGCGCTACCTATTGTAAAATGTATGTACTAAGCCAGAAACCTTCCCTGGAGTGTACACAGCATCTCACCCAAGTTTCATCGCTATCGGATGAATGGTATATGAAATTAAATGGGACTTTGTTGAAACGCTTCACGCGCCGTTGCTCATTTGTTGATTCTACTCGTGCGCTACCTATTTTTAAAGGGATGTACTAAGCTAGAAACCTTCCCTGGAGTGCACGCAAAATCTCAGCCTAGTTTCATCGCTATCGGACGAATGATATATGAACGCAAACGTGACTTTGTTGAAATGCTTCGCGCGTCGTAGCTCATTTGTTGAATCTAATCGTGCGCTGCCTATTGTAAAGTGGATGTACTAAACCCAAAAAATTTCCCTGCAGTGTACACAACATTTTACGCAAGTTTCATAGCTATCGGACGAATGGTATATGAATGCATTCGGGACTTTGTTGAAATGCTTCGCGCATCGTCGCTCATTTGTTGAATCTACGCGTGCGCTACCTATTGTAAAATGGATTTACTAAGTCAGAAACCTTCCTTGGAGTGTACTCAACATCTCACCCAAGTTTCATCACTATCGGACGAATGGTATATGAATGCATACGGGACCTTGTTGAAATGCTTCGCGCATCGTCGCTCATTTGTTGAATCTACGCGTGCGCTACCTATTGTAAAATGGATTTACTAAGTCAGAAACCTTCCATGGAGTGTACTTAACATCTCACCCAAGTTTCATCGCAATCGGACGAATGGTATATGACCACATACGGGACTTTGTTGAAATGCTTCGCGCATCGTCGCTCATTTGTTGAATCTACGCGTGCGCTACCTATTGTAAAATGGATTTACTAAGTCAGAAACCTTCCTTGGAGTGTACTCAACATCTCACCCAAGTTTCATCGCTATCGGACGAATGGTATATGAACACATACGGGACTTTGTTGAAATGCTTCGCGCATCGTCGCTCATTTGTTGAATCTACGCGTGCGCTACCTATTGTAAAATGGATTTACTAAGTCAGAACCTATCCTTGGAGTGTACTCAACATCTCACCCAAGTTTCATCGCAATCGGACGAATGGTATATGAACACATACGGGACTTTGTTGAAATGCTTCGCGCATCGTCGCTCATTTGTTGAATCTACGCGTGCGCTACCTATTGTAAAATGGATTTACTAAGTCAGAAACCTTCCTTGGAGTGTACTCAACATCTCACCCAAGTTTCATCGCTATCGGACGAATGGTATATGAACACATACGGGACTTTGTTGAAATGCTTCGCGCATCGTCGCTCATTTGTTGAATCTACGCGTGCGCTACCGATTGTAAAATGGATTTACTAAGTCAGAAACCATCCTTGGAGTGTACTCAACATCTCACCCAAGTTTCATCGCAATCGGACGAATGGTATATGAACACATACGGGACTTATTTGAAATGCTTCGCGCATCGTCGCTCATTTGTTGAATCTACGCGTGCGCTACCTATTGTAAAATGGATTTACTAAGTCAGAAACTATCCTTGGAGTGTACTCAACATCTCACCCAAGTTTCATCGCTATCGGACGAATGGTATATGAACACATACGGGACTTTGTTGAAATGCTTCGCGCATCGTCGCTCATTTGTTGAATCTACGCGTGCGCTACCTATTGTAAAATGGATTTACTAAGTCAGAAACCATCCTTGGAGTGTACTCAACATCTCACCCAACTTTCATCGCAATCGGACGAATGGTATATGAACACATACGGGACTTTGTTGAAATGCTTCGCGCATCGTCGCTCATTTGTTGAATCTACGCGTGCGCTACCTATTGTAAAATGGATTTACTAAGTCAGAAACCTTCCTTGGAGTGTACTCAACATCTCACCCAAGTTTCATCGCTATCGGACGAATGGTATATGAACACATACGGGACTTTGTTGAAATGCTTCGCGCATCGTCGCTCATTTGTTGAATCTACGCGTGCGCTACCTATTGTAAAATGGATTTACTAAGTCAGAAACCTTCCTTGGAGTGTACTCAACATCTCATCCAAGTTTCATCGCTATCGGACGAATGGTATATGAACACATACGGGACTTTGTTTAAATGCTTCGCGCATCGTCCCTCATTTGTTCAATCTACGCGTGCGCTACCTATTGTAAAATGGATTTACTAAGTCAGAAACCTTCCTTGGAGTGTACTCAACATCTCATCCAAGTTTCATCGCTATCGGACGAATGGTATATGAACACATACGGGACTTTGTTGAAATGCTTCGCGCATCGTCGCTCATTTGTTCAATCTACGCGTGCGCTAGCTATTGTAAAATGGATTTACTAAGTCAGAAACCTTCCTTAGAGTGTACTCAACATCTCACCCAAGTTTCATCGCAATCGGTTGAATGGTATATGAATGCATAGGAGACATACACACCCACAGACAAACTATCACGTAAGATTGATTTTTATATATATAGACAAGCTGTACTCGGCATGCGTTGCAATGCCAATGAAAGAAAGTGTTGGCGTTGAAATTCTGTTTCTTGAAGTGCTTTTGGATACACAACATGTTAACTGCCTCTAAGCTATCATAAAATGGATTTTCTAATTTAGAACCATTCGAGGGAGCGTGCACAACAACTTTCAAAAAGTTTCATCGCTGTCACTCATTTGTTGAATCTAATCGTACGCTACCAATTGTGAAATGGATTTACTAAGTCGAAACCCTTCCCTGGCTTGTACACAATGACTCATCAATGATTCATCGCAATCGGATGAATGGTATATGCACGTATAGGGGTTTTTGTTTAAACGATTCGTGCGCTGTCACTCATTTGTTGAATCTACTCGTGCGCTACCTATTGAGAAATGTATTACTAAGTCGAAGCCCTTCCCTGGCGTGTACACAATAACTCATCAAGGTTTCATCGCAATCGAAGAATGTTATATGAACGCAATAGGGAATTTTGTTGAAACGCTTCGCGCGTCGTCACCCATTTGTTGCATCTACTCTTGCGCTACTTATTGTGAAATGGATTTACTAATTCCCCTTCCCTGGCGGGTACAAAATAACTGATCAATGTTTCATCGCAATCGGACGAATAGTATATGAACGCATACCTGATTTTGTTTAAACGATTCGCACTCCGTCACTCATTTGTTGAATCTACTCGTGCGCTACCTACTGTAAAATGTATTTACTAAGAAACCGTCACGTAAGTGTCCACAACATCTCACCCAAGTTTCATCGCTATCGTCGTTCATTTGTCGAATCTACTCGTGTGCTACCTACTGTGAAATGTATTTACTAAGCCAGAAACCTTCCTTGGAGTGTCAACCATATTTCACCCAAGTTTCACCGCTAACGGCAGAATGGTATATGACCTTATACGGGACTTTGTTGAAACGCTTCGCGCGTCGTCCCTCATTTGTTGAATCAACTTGTGCGCTGCATATTGTATAGGGGATTTACTAAGCCAGAAATTTTCCATGACGTGTACACAACATCTCACCCAAGTTTCATAGGTACGGACGAATGGTACATGTATGCATACGGGACTTGGTTGAAACGCTTCGCGTGTCGTCGCTCATTTGTTGATTCTACTCTTGCGCTACATATTGTAATATGGATGTACTCAGCCAGAAACCTTCCCTGGAGTGTACACAACATCTCACCCAAGTTTCATCGCAATCGGATGAATGGTATGTGAACGTATACGGGACGTTGTCGAAACGCTTCGCGCGTAGTCACTCATTTGTTGAACATAAACGTGCGCTTCGTATTGTAAAATGGATTTACTTAGCCAGAAACCTTTCCTGGAGTGTACACAACAATTCACCAAACATTTATCACTATAAGACGAATGGTATATGACTTTATACGGGACTTTGTTGAAACGCTTCGCGTGTCATCGCTCATTTGTTGAATCTACTGGTGCGCTACCTATTGTAAAATGTATGTACTAAGCCAGAAACCTTCCCTGGAGTGTACACAGCATCTCACCCAAGTTTCATCGCTATCGGATGAATGGTATATGAAATTAAATGGGACTTTGTTGAAACGCTTCACGCGCCGTTGCTCATTTGTTGATTCTACTCGTGCGCTACCTATTTTTAAAGGGATGTACTAAGCTAGAAACCTTCCCTGGAGTGCACACAAAATCTCAGCCTAGTTTCATCGCTATCGGACGAATGATATATGAACGCAAACGTGACTTTGTTGAAATGCTTCGCGCGTCGTAGCTCATTTGTTGAATCTAATCGTGCGCTGCCTATTGTAAAGTGGATGTACTAAACCCAAAAAATTTCCCTGCAGTGTACACAACATTTTACGCAAGTTTCATAGCTATCGGACGAATGGTATATGAATGCATTCGGGACTTTGTTGAAATGCTTCGCGCATCGTCGCTCATTTGTTGAATCTACGCGTGCGCTACCTATTGTAAAATGGATTTACTAAGTCAGAAACCATCCTTGGAGTGTACTCAACATCTCACCCAAGTTTCATCACTATCGGACGAATGGTATATGAATGCATACGGGACCTTGTTGAAATGCTTCGCGCATCGTCGCTCATTTGTTGAATCTACGCGTGCGCTACCTATTGTAAAATGGATTTACTAAGTCAGAAACCTTCCATGGAGTGTACTTAACATCTCACCCAAGTTTCATCGCAATCGGACGAATGGTATATGACCACATACGGGACTTTGTTGAAATGCTTCGCGCATCGTCGCTCATTTGTTGAATCTACGCGTGCGCTACGTATTGTAAAATGGATTTACTAAGTCAGAAACCTTCCTTGGAGTGTACTCAACATCTCACCCAAGTTTCATCGCTATCGGACGAATGGTATATGAACACATACGGGACTTTGTTGAAATGCTTCGCGCATCGTCGCTCATTTGTTGAATCTACGCGTGCGCTACCTATTGTAAAATGGATTTACTAAGTCAGAACCTATCCTTGGAGTGTACTCAACATCTCACCCAAGTTTCATCGCAATCGGACGAATGGTATATGAACACATACGGGACTTTGTTGAAATGCTTCGCGCATCGTCGCTCATTTGTTGAATCTACGCGTGCGCTACCTATTGTAAAATGGATTTACTAAGTCAGAAACCTTCCTTGGAGTGTACTCAACATCTCACCCAAGTTTCATCGCTATCGGACGAATGGTATATGAACACATACGGGACTTTGTTGAAATGCTTCGCGCATCGTCGCTCATTTGTTGAATCTACGCGTGCGCTACCGATTGTAAAATGGATTTACTCAGTCAGAAACCATCCTTGGAGTGTACTCAACATCTCACCCAAGTTTCATCGCAATCGGACGAATGGTATATGAACACATACGGGACTTATTTGAAATGCTTCGCGCATCGTCGCTCAATTGTTGAATCTACGCGTGCGCTACCTATTGTAAAATGGATTTACTAAGTCAGAAAACTTCCTTAGAGTGTACTCAACATCTCACCCAAGTTTCATCGCTATCGGACGAATGGTATATGAACACATACGGGACTTTGTTGAAATGCTTCGCGCATCGTCGCTCATTTGTTGAATCTACGCGTGCGCTACCTATTGTAAAATGGATTTACTAAGTCAGAAACTATCCTTGGAGTGTACTCAACATCTCACCCAAGTTTCATCGCAATCGGACGAATGGTATATGAACACATACGGGACTTTGTTGAAATGCTTCGCGCATCGTCGCTCATTTAATGAATCTACGCGTGCGCTACCTATTGTAAAATGGATTTACTAAGTCAGAAATCATCCTTGGAGTGTACTCAACATCTCACCCAAGTTTCATCGCAATCGGACGAATGGTATATGAACACATACGGGACTTTGTTGAAATGCTTCGCGCATCGTCGCTCAATTGTTGAATCTACGCGTGCGCTACCTATTGTAAAATGGATTTACTAAGTCAGAAACCTTCCTTGGAGTGTACTCAACATCTCACCCAAGTTTCATCGCTATCGGACGAATGGTATATGAACACATACGGGACTTTGTTGAAATGCTTCGCGCATCGTCGCTCATTTGTTGAATCTACGCGTGCGCTACCTATTGTAAAATGGATTTACTAAGTCAGAAACTATCCTTGGAGTGTACTCAACATCTCACCCAAGTTTCATCGCTATCGGACGAATGGTATATGAACACATACGGGACTTTGTTGAAATGCTTCGCGCATCGTCGCTCATTTGTTGAATCTACGCGTGCGCTACCTATTGTAAAATGGATTTACTAAGTCAGAAACCATCCTTGGAGTGTACTCAACATCTCACCCAACTTTCATCGCAATCGGACGAATGGTATATGAACACATACGGGACTTTGTTGAAATGCTTCGCGCATCGTCGCTCATTTGTTGAATCTACGCGTGCGCTACCTATTGTAAAATGGATTTACTAAGTCAGAAACCTTCCTTGGAGTGTACTCAACATCTCACCCAAGTTTCATCGCTATCGGACGAATGGTATATGAACACATACGGGAATTTGTTGAAATGCTTCGCGCATCGTCGCTCATTTGTTGAATCTACGCGTGCGCTACCTATTGTAAAATGGATTTACTAAGTCAGAAACCTTCCTTGGAGTGTACTCAACATCTCATCCAAGTTTCATCGCTATCGGACGAATGGTATATGAACACATACGGGACTTTGTTGAAATGCTTCGCGCATCGTCGCTCATTTGTTCAATCTACGCGTGCGCTACCTATTGTAAAATGGATTTACTAAGTCAGAAACCTTCCTTGGAGTGTACTCAACATCTCATCCAAGTTTCATCGCTATCGGACGAATGGTATATGAACACATACGGGACTTTGTTGAAATGCTTCGCGCATCGTCGCTCATTTGTTCAATCTACGCGTGCGCTAGCTATTGTAAAATGGATTTACTAAGTCAGAAACCTTCCTTAGAGTGTACTCAACATCTCACCCAAGTTTCATCGCAATCGGTTGAATGGTATATGAATGCATAGGAGACATACACACCCACAGACAAACTATCACGTAAGATTGATTTTTATATATATAGACAAGCTGTACCCGGCATGCGTTGCAATGCCAATGAAAGAAAGTGTTGGCGTTGAAATTCTGTTTCTTGAAGTGCTTTTGGATACACAACATGTTAACTGCCTCTAAGCTATCATAAAATGGATTTTCTAATTTAGAACCATTCGAGGGAGCGTGCACAACAACTTTCAAAAAGTTTCATCGCTGTCACTCATTTGTTGAATCTAATCGTACGCTACCAATTGTGAAATGGATTTACTAAGTCGAAACCCTTCCCTGGCTTGTACACAATGACTCATCAATGATTCATCGCAATCGGATGAATGGTATATGCACGTATAGGGGTTTTTGTTTAAACGATTCGTGCGCTGTCACCCATTTGTTGCATCTACTCTTGCGCTACTTATTGTGAAATGGATTTACTAAGTCCCCTTCCCTGGCGGGTACAAAATAACTGATCAATGTTTCATCGCAATCGGACGAATAGTATATGAACGCATACCTGATTTTGTTTAAACGATTCGCACTCCGTCACTCATTTGTTGAATCTACTCGTGCGCTACCTACTGTAAAATGTATTTACTAAGAAACCGTCACGTAAGTGTCCACAACATCTCACCCAAGTTTCATCGCTATCGTCGTTCATTTGTCGAATCTACTCGTGTGCTACCTACTGTGAAATGTATTTACTAAGCCAGAAACCTTCCTTGGAGTGTCAACCATATTTCACCCAAGTTTCACCGCTAACGGCAGAATGGTATATGACCTTATACGGGACTTTGTTGAAACGCTTCGCGCGTCGTCCCTCATTTGTTGAATCAACTTGTGCGCTGCATATTGTATAGGGGATTTACTAAGCCAGAAATTTTCCATGACGTGTACACAACATCTCACCCAAGTTTCATAGGTACGGACGAATGGTACATGTATGCATACGGGACTTGGTTGAAACGCTTCGCGTGTCGTCGCTCATTTGTTGATTCTACTCTTGCGCTACATATTGTAATATGGATGTACTCAGCCAGAAACCTTCCCTGGAGTGTACACAACATCTCACCCAAGTTTCATCGCAATCGGATGAATGGTATGTGAACGTATACGGGACGTTGTCGAAACGCTTCGCGCGTAGTCACTCATTTGTTGAACATAAACGTGCGCTTCGTATTGTAAAATGGATTTACTTAGCCAGAAACCTTTCCTGGAGTGTACACAACAATTCACCAAACATTTATCACTATAAGACGAATGGTATATGACTTTATACGGGACTTTGTTGAAACGCTTCGCGTGTCATCGCTCATTTGTTGAATCTACTGGTGCGCTACCTATTGTAAAATGTATGTACTAAGCCAGAAACCTTCCCTGGAGTGTACACAGCATCTCACCCAAGTTTCATCGCTATCGGATGAATGGTATATGAAATTAAATGGGACTTTGTTGAAACGCTTCACGCGCCGTTGCTCATTTGTTGATTCTACTCGTGCGCTACCTATTTTTAAAGGGATGTACTAAGCTAGAAACCTTCCCTGGAGTGCACACAAAATCTCAGCCTAGTTTCATCGCTATCGGACGAATGATATATGAACGCAAACGTGACTTTGTTGAAATGCTTCGCGCGTCGTAGCTCATTTGTTGAATCTAATCGTGCGCTGCCTATTGTAAAGTGGATGTACTAAACCCAAAAAATTTCCCTGCAGTGTACACAACATTTTACGCAAGTTTCATAGCTATCGGACGAATGGTATATGAATGCATTCGGGACTTTGTTGAAATGCTTCGCGCATCGTCGCTCATTTGTTGAATCTACGCGTGCGCTACCTATTGTAAAATGGATTTACTAAGTCAGAAACCTTCCTTGGAGTGTACTCAACATCTCACCCAAGTTTCATCACTATCGGACGCATGGTATATGAATGCATACGGGACCTTGTTGAAATGCTTCGCGCATCGTCGCTCATTTGTTGAATCTACGCGTGCGTTACCTATTGTAAAATGGATTTACTAAGTCAGAAACCTTCCTTGGAGTGTACTTAACATCTCACCCAAGTTTCATCGCAATCGGACGAATGGTATATGACCACATACGGGACTTTGTTGAAATGCTTCGCGCATCGTCGCTCATTTGTTGAATCTACGCGTGCGCTACCTATTGTAAAATGGATTTACTAAGTCAGAAACCTTCCTTGGAGTGTACTCAACATCTCACCCAAGTTTCATCGCTATCGGACGAATGGTATATGAACACATACGGGACTTTGTTGAAATGCTTCGCGCATCGTCGCTCATTTGTTGAATCTACGCGTGCGCTACCTATTGTAAAATGGATTTACTAAGTCAGAACCTATCCTTGGAGTGTACTCAACATCTCACCCAAGTTTCATCGCAATCGGACGAATGGTATATGAACACATACGGGACTTTGTTGAAATGCTTCGCGCATCGTCGCTCATTTGTTGAATCTACGCGTGCGCTACCTATTGTAAAATGGATTTACTAAGTCAGAAACCTTCCTTGGAGTGTACTCAACATCTCACCCAAGTTTCATCGCTATCGGACGAATGGTATATGAACACATACGGGACTTTGTTGAAATGCTTCGCGCATCGTCGCTCATTTGTTGAATCTACGCGTGCGCTACCTATTGTAAAATGGATTTACTAAGTCAGAAACCATCCTTGGAGTGTACTCAACATCTCACCCAAGTTTCATCGCAATCGGACGAATGGTATATGAACACATACGGGACTTTTTTGAAATGCTTCGCGCATCGTCGCTCAATTGTTGAATCTACGCGTGCGCTACCTATTGTAAAATGGATTTACTAAGTCAGAAACCTTCCTTAGAGTGTACTCAACATCTCACCCAAGTTTCATCGCTATCGGACGAATGGTATATGAACACATACGGGACTTTGTTGAAATGCTTCGCGCATCGTCGCTCATTTGTTGAATCTACGCGTGCGCTACCTATTGTAAAATGGATTTACTAAGTCAGAAACTATCCTTGGAGTGTACTCAACATCTCACCCAAGTTTCATCGCAATCGGACGAATGGTATATGAACACATACGGGACTTTGTTGAAATGCTTCGCGCATCGTCGCTCATTTGTTGAATCTACGCGTGCGCTACCTATTGTAAAATGGATTTACTAAGTCAGAAACCATCCTTGGAGTGTACTCAACATCTCACCCAAGTTTCATCGCAATCGGACGAATGGTATATGAACACATACGGGACTTTGTTGAAATGCTTCGCGCATCGTCGCTCAATTGTTGAATCTACGCGTGCGCTACCTATTGTAAAATGGATTTACTAAGTCAGAAACCTTCCTTGGAGTGTACTCAACATCTCACCCAAGTTTCATCGCTATCGGACGAATGGTATATGAACACATACGGGACTTTGTTGAAATGCTTCGCGCATCGTCGCTCATTTGTTGAATCTACGCGTGCGCTACCTATTGTAAAATGGATTTACTAAGTCAGAAACTATCCTTGGAGTGTACTCAACATCTCACCCAAGTTTCATCGCTATCGGACGAATGGTATATGAACACATACGGGACTTTGTTGAAATGCTTCGCGCATCGTCGCTCATTTGTTGAATCTACGCGTGCGCTACCTATTGTAAAATGGATTTACTAGGTCAGAAACCTTCCTTGGAGTGTACTCAACATCTCACCCAAGTTTCATCGCTATCGGACGAATGGTATATGAATGCATAGGAGACATACACACCCACAGACAAACTATCACGTAAGATTGATTTTTATATATATAGATTGTATTGTAATGATTCAGACGTTTTAAAATTAAGCGTTATATTGTGGATATTACGGTGGAAAATATATATTTAATTAAAACATAATTCACCAGCAGATATGCTCGAGACATCTAGCAGACAAAAAGGTAACTGCACGCTGGCCTACTTATTAACTTCAAGATTTTATTGAAAAGTTTCGTCTTATGGCCACTAAAATGCACTCGCCCTGTTAGGGTTATATTGTTCGATACTTCTCCACTAGATGTCACGACTGGTCTACGTGGGACTCCATTGGTTAGTACCGTATACCATTGGCATTCTATGCGCATCGAACTCGAAGAATGGCAAGATGATACTACGATAATTTTTAGCCTACTTTCGATTTTTGCAAAAAATGAAAGTAGACTTATGAGATCAACACAGGGCGAAAAAAGTGTGTCTGTCTGTGTGTGTGTATGTGTGTGTGTGAGTCTGTGTGTGTGTGTGTCTGTGTGTGTGTGTTTCTGTGTGTGTGTGAGTGTGTGTACTCTGAATGTCTGTCCCCCCCCCCTATCGATTCGAACACGGTGAATGCGAATTGAACGAAATTTGGTACAAAGGTAGCACTAGCAAAGGACACCTCAGTGTCATATTTTATATCGCCGCCATCTTGACGGAAACGTAATGGCGGCCACACAAATGTTCAAAGCTTAAATCAAATTACGACTAACCTAATCATCCGATCTCTACCAAATTTTGCAACAACATACCTTTATGGGGGGAGCATCCTTTGACCAAACCAATAGGCCATAAGCGTAATAGTTTGCGGATGGCGGCCATCTTTGTGTGAAAATCGATTCCCCTATTAATTCGAACACGGTGCAACCGAATGGAACGACATTTGGTACAGAGTTAGTACTAACAAAAGGCACCTCAGTGTCATGTTTTATATCGCCGCCATCTTGACGGAAACGTAATGGCGGCCACACAAATGTTCAAAGCTTAAATCAAATTACGACTAACCTAATCATCCGATCTCTACCAAATTTTGCAACAACATATCTTTATAGGGGGAGCATCCTCTGACCAAATGACTAGGTCATTAGCCTAATAGTTTGCAGATGGCGGCCATTTTTGTGTGAAAATCAATTCCCCCTATTAATTCCAACACGGTGAAATCGAATGGAACGAAATTTGGTACAGAGGTAGCACTAGCAACGGGCATCTCAGTGTCATGTTTCATATCACCGCCATATTGACAGAAACGTAATGGCGGCCACACATATGTTCAAAGTTTAAGTTAAATTACGACTAACATAACTATCCGATCTCTACCAAACTTTGCAACAACATTCCTTTATGGAGGGAGCATGCTTTGACCAATCTAATAGGTCATTAGCCTAATAGTTTGCGGCTGGCGGCCATCTTTATGTCAAAATTGATTCCCCCTATTAATTCGGACACGGTGGAACCTAATGGAACGAAATTTGGTACAGAGGTAGCACTAGCAAAGCGCACCTCAGTGTCATGTTTTATATCGCCGCCATCTTGACTGAAACGTAATGGCGGCCACACGAATGTTCAAAGTTTAAATCAAATTACGACTAACATAACCATCCGATCTCTACCAAACTTTGCAACAATATGCCTTTATGGAGGGAGCATCCTTTGACCAATCTAATAGGCCATTAGCCTAATAGTTTGCGGATGGCGGCCATCTTTATGTCAAAATTGATTCCCCCTATTAATTCGAACACGGTGGAACCGAATGAACAAAATTTGGTACAGAGGTAGCACTAGCAAAGGGCACCTCAGTGTCATGTTTTATATCGCCGCCATCTTGACGGAAACGTAATGGCGGCCACAAAAATGTTCAAAGCTTAAATCAAATTACGATTAGCCTAATCATCCGATCTCTAGCAAATTTAGCAACAACATACCTTTATGGAGGGAGCATCCTTTGACCAAACTAATGGGTCATCAGCCTGATATTTTGCGGATAGCGGCCATCTTTGTTTGAAAATCGATTCCCCTTATCAATTCGAACACGGTGAAACCGAATGGAACGACATTTGGTACAGAGGTAGCACTAGCAAAGGGCACCTCAGTGTCATGTTTTATATCACCGCTATCTTGATGGAAACGTAATCGTGGCCACCCAAATGTTAAAAGCTAAAATGTAATTACGACCAACCTAATAATCTAGTCTCTACCAAATTTTGCAACACCATATCTTTATGTGGGAAACATATTCAGACCAAACTGCAAGAACATCAGCCCAATAGTTTGCAGATGGTGGCCAAGTATGTGTGCAAATCGATTCCCCCTATCAATTCAAACACGGTGGAACCGAATTGAACGAAATTTGGTACAGAGGTAGCACTAGCAAAGGGCACCTCATATTCATGTTTAATATCCCTATAGCACGTTGTATTTCAACAAGCTACTACAACCAACATTCGATCATACTCCTTGAAAAGGACAAAGAGTTATAACAATACCCATGCATTTAGGAGAAAGTAGGCTATATGTTCTTTACTGAACATCTTGTTTTCTTTTTATTTTAAAGGGTTTGTAACAGCCTATTGTGAGTTATTTGAAAATGTTATTTGAAGTACAGAACTAAACGATTTCACATAGTAAATGGGTTCTAGCCGTTGGTGCTAGTTCATGTTATTAATTAATACTTTTATTTCAGGCAAACAGCAATCGAAAATATCCACTTAGTTTGTATACACACGTCTCCGTAGGGTCATGGAAAGATTTGTTAATTCAATTAGGGTTGTGAAAGCCATGCACAACCAGACGTGTAAAGACATGCCTCAACTCAAAGTTGGATGTTGCCCACGGCAGGTCGATTATGTAATAATAACAATAATAATAATGTTATTTGTTTTACGTCCCTTTTAACTACTGCTGCTTTTAGATACGCCGGGGTGCCGGAATTTTGGCCCGAAGGGGATCTGTAACGTGCCAGTAAATCTACTGACACGGCTCCCTCGCATTTGTGCACCCTCAAATGCCAGCTGACTGCGCCAGGATACGAACCTGCAACCTAGGGCCCAGCAAGCGAGAACGTTACCGCTGAGCCACGCCGCCAGTCCGGTCGATTATGTCTCCAGATCCATAACATTCTTGAGATATTTCTTATCTATCTTTCTTCAATGATGGTAGTAGTCTTTTTCTAGGTTGTGGCGTTTGGTAGAGGTTAATAGTTTCTAAGGTCTTCAACCAAGAAATGATTCTATTATACTCTTTGATAATAACAACGAGTTATAACTATACTCATAGATTTAGGAGAAAGTTGGCTATATGTTCTTTACTGAACATTTTGTTTTTTAATGTTATTTATCGTATTTGCACTCGCTTCTCTGACGTAGCACCAGACTGTATTATGTGACTACAATACGACAAATAACATAAAAAAAAGATTTTGCCCCATCCAGGAATCGAACCCGGGACTACCGGCCTTTCGCACCGGAACGCTATCCATTACGCCAGCGCCACATGATGAAATGAATCTTGCCAAGAGTTAAAGGCTTGAGAAAGGTGATAGAGGCTTGGGTCGGTTGCCCAACTGACGGGGTGGAAGGCCTGAATCAACCCTTATTTTAGGGGATAAGGAGGCCGCTCCGACCCCAAGTTCCCTATCTCAAATTACTTCTATACCCGTCCCCAACACGGCCTATCATTCTCCAAAGGTACATAAAAGACACCCTGTATTCAGTGTGTATAGTCTCAACCCAAGAGTAAGGAAAGACACGAGATATGCTTTGAGATAATATTATAGTTTCTTCATTTTAATCAGCTTCGTAAAACAAACTAGCCCCAAAATTCTGTTCATTTTTAGGTTAATACTACTAATAATAATTATAATAATAATCACAAACCAAGGAAAGTTTAAACGTGTGATGAAATTTAGATACATAGATGAGATAATCAACTACTGTTTGGACCTTGGCAGTAACTTCTGGCGGCTATCGTGTGACGAACAGAGGAGCTTCCCTAGATTTTTGTAAGCTCATAGCCACGCATTCTTTTAATCTATTGATAAAGCAGTCAATGTCCCTCACGAAACGTTTAGGCATCTTAATTATTTATTATTTCACACGTCATAATCCCAAAAATATGGTTAATATTAATAGCATTCCAGGCCGAGAAAGCCTTAATCTACGTATGATATTTATTGATGTGTAACATCTTTCCACTCGGTTGCTGGATATTTTTGTGGGAGTGATTTTGAAAATTGGGACGGAAGTGGATCGGACGGAAGTATGTAAGACGCACTGCCAGCTGGATCGCATCCCTCCTGACTGCTTTTACCATGTGGAATGTATATAACATATGGATTACTTCAAGGTTTAGAGGTGCCATTACATTTATTTCTGCAATAAATCATCTTCAAGTTGACGTTCTTTGGTGTAGAAATATCCGTTATATCATATTTGCTGAAACAATTATGATTTATTAAGAGACTGCTTTTCAATCTCAGGATAAAAGTGACGGGAATCCACTCCCCGAGTAACTTTGCTCAACACGTTCATACTGAACGGTAAACTGATTGAAACACAAACCACATGTTAAAATTCTTCGTATCAGTATTTAAATGATGATATGCTTTAATTTGAAGCATTGTAACTAGTCGACAAGGCCGTTATTATGTTACTGCACAATGGCTATTCATATATTAAACCTCATTGCGGTAATGCAGTAATCAATGTAATATATATCGATATTTTTATACAGTAACTGAGCTAACCTTTCATAGACCACTAAAGGAATTCCCTTTACTGTCAAGTAGGCGTATTCATAACTGATTTAAAACTCTATTCCACGCAGGAACATTATCTAAAAAAGGAAAATATTAATGCAGCATTAAAAAAATACTTCCATATTATTACCGGCACGTGAAAATGAGTACATGTCTTGTACTCCAAATTTCTGTGGCTGTAATGGCTGCGTGGATAGCTTCTTTGTCTGCGAATCATGAGGTCTGAGGTTCGAACCCCAGTCCCGGCAATTATTTTTGCCACCAGATTATTGATGTAAACGATATCTATCATAACATTATGCGTCATTTTAACAGAATCGACATGAAATGACGATTTATCTAATTTTAATTACAATAGTTTGCACCAAGTAGGAGTTGGGAAATTTGATTTTATTGATAGGATAGAGACTATGGTTTCATTCCTCCTCTTCATTTACAATATAATATATGATATTTGTTAAAACAAGTGTGATAGTAGCATATCACCAATTCAATCTATACATTCATCATAGTACCAGTATGAAAACGGAGCGTAAATTAACATTTTAGGAATGTCCAAGCTGTGTAATATACGAGTAGGATAACATGTCAGATGACTTCACATACATTTCATCTCAATTTCAAAGTAGTATAACATGTCAGATGTTACACATCATATGCGACTACTGTAAGGCTCGTGTCTTTTTTTTTTATCTCGCAGTCCATAGTGGCTGAATTCGAAAGAAATGATAATAATAACAGTTATATCATAAATGTTATATTAAATGGAGGAAAATGTTCAATTCGTATTTTGCACGAAAACTGAGAACGCTAATGCCGAACGCGTATAATCGTCAGTGGAGAGGATTACCCTGCCAAGATATCTGGGCAGCCACGGATTTCTTGATGGTTGGTTGGTCCCTCAGTTTAGGTCATGTAGCCCCGTGTACTTTGGGAGTATGTAGAATCTGTCTGATAACCGGTGTCAATTGTGATGGCTTTATTAGTGTGTGTTATCTGTATTTAATTCAAGTAAGGACTGCATACATTCGATTTTTTATGTAGTTCCAAATTTTGTTACCAAATACCACCGTCAACGACCAACAAGTTCTGAACTTGGTTACTAGATGGCACAGAAGTCGGCTCCTGGCGACGAACGTTGGAACCTAAGAGTGTTGGTCAAATCTTAAGCTATAATTTAGCTTCACACAGGTGTAATTAGTCAACATAAATCTATGACATGGGACCACCTGCTTTACTTCCCCTCCAAAGGAAGGCATACTGAGGGATATTTAACGCTCTTAAAAAATCCGACGACTTTGGCCGGGTTTGAACCCGCGATCTTGGGCATAGAAACTCAGCATGCTACCGACTATGCCACCAAGCCGCTCGGATTTCCTGATTTCGGGAACCTATTGTCATATCAAGTGAATAGTCTAAGGGAGTACTTTCGTCGAAGTAATTCTTAACTCCACAAGGTCATCTGTAATGCTGATTATTTTCACGCCACTGGTCTTGAGTGAACAACAGATTAATAATTATATAACCAATGGTCTTCAAAGATAGAATGAGTGGGTGGTGAAACAGCTGTACGGGAAGCATCCACACCAATTATGTCAAGCCCTTTTTGATATTGTTGCGTCGAAGATTTTGCTGAGTGCAGAGCTGATCTTCACCAAAACTGAATGGTTTGTGATGGAGACAAGGTAATTCCAAAGCGTAATAAATTGAAGTCCATCGTTAAAGATAGAACTCAGCTAGATGACAATCGGAGACATCTGGATGTACAACGTTATTGGTTACAACATTCAGACGAAGGCATGAATCAACAGTTAAACCTGTACACCAAAAACTGGCTGTCACAGTTCAGCTTATGAAAAACATAAATTGCCTTAGTATCAGTACCATCCAGAGTGCATCACAGGAAATGAAACTGCGTCTCTGCTGGGATTGTACTATATTGGCTGAGTCGAGGACGCCAACCGCTTCGTTGTGGCAATTTTTAACAGCAACAACTTCAAGGCGAAGCACGAAGAAAGGTTCTCCAAATATAAAGACATCCAAATATAAAGCCCTAATGGAGCCAATCAGGAAGCAATGGTAGGCTGAAAAGGTGGAGATCATACGAATTGTAATCTCAAGTAGGCTACTAGCGTATCACAAAGAAGTCTATTGCATAAGTTGAAAGAACTTGGAATAAAAGAGGAAGGAAGCTTGCAGTTTTGCGTGACCTTTAATCCCGCGGACCTCCTTGTTACGTGGAATCCGAACCACAGGACTTGGCATTTGACCTCGAAAATCTCGCATACATTGACCGGAAAACGAACCCGGTCTACGTTGGTGAAAGGCAAACAGCTTGATCGCTGCGCCACAACTTCCCATGAACATCAAATTTCTAACCAAAACTTTGGTTCCCAACGAAAACAATTCATGATAGGGAGTTTATGACTTCTGATTCGAAATGAGGTGACCCAAATTTTGTGAAGGATCCATATTTTCATTTCATGGCATAATCACGTTAAAATTTATTTTACAGTGTAATTATTTTTTGTACTCGCAGTTTAAATCACCCAAATGTTCAGTTGGAAACTTCTGTTACTTAGGAAGCAAATTAACCAGTGAAGGACGAAGCGAACGAGATATAGAAAGTAGGTTAGCACAGGCAATGAAAGCATTTCTACAGAAAATGAATATTTGATATCGAATATAGACTTAGGTATTAGGAAGTCATTATTGAAAGTAATGTCTGGAGCGTGGCACTCTATGGAAGGGAAACTAGGAAGGTTGGTGCAGCAGAAAAGACGAGAATTGAAGCGTTTGAAATGTGGTGTTACAGGAGAATGATAAAGGGTTACAAATGAAGAGGTATTAAGACGAGTGGGAGAGGAGAGATGTTGCTGGTGACTGCTAATGAAAAGAAGAGAGAGGTTGGTAGGACACATACTAAGACACCCAGGAATAGCAAAATTCGTTAAGAAAGGAAGGGTTGAGGATAAGAACTGTAGGGTAGACCAAGGTTAGAATATGTTAAACAGACTGCATTGGTTGTACTGTAAGGTGTGATTGCTATGTAGAGATGAAATGATTATCTCTGGATAGGGAAGCATGGAGTTCTGCATCAAACCAGTCAATAGACTGAAGACTCAAACAACAACAGCAACAACAATGTTCAGTTAGTACCATTACAAGAGGCAGCTGATCTCATTTTGTAAAGCAGAGATGTGTAACTGCAATAACACAACCAAATATCTTGTCACCATGGAAGACAAGCATATTTTCATCTTCTTCCACAAGTTACACGAACATTTTAAGATGCCTGGAAATCCTCTCCACGAAGTATTGTACACAATAAAGTGAAAAAGCACAAAAGAGAGGAAGGGGTTTTATTATTCCATAAACCGTGAAGTGGATTGTACGAGTGTGATCCTGCGGCATACTTTCCTTTGTTACTTTCTCCTAAAGATAACACTTTATTGCTCTGTTTTACTGCTTCATTTTAGTATTACATGCACACTCTCTTACATTCGGTGGGTTTAGTTGCAACTCAGGTCGAAGGAATGTTACAAGATATGCTTTGCGATAATGCTATTCCTTCATTATGACCAGCTCCGTAAAACAACGGCAAATTCACCCCTACTGTCGACCAAAGTATTATGTGCACTCGAGTTTGAAGGTTCTATGTGAAGTAACCAATAGACCTACATAAAATCCAATAACATCATTATTTTCGTCGTTCTATTTTACGTTAGTTCATGTCGGTTAGGAATTTTTAATTTATATTTCAATATTTTTTATCGCAGTTGGAACACAATAAATGCACGTTTTTAAGCGAGTTTCAACCATGCGTCACATTTAAGAATTATCTCAAAACCCGTCATCAGATCGAATCTAAATTTTAACACAATATACATTGGAATGTTGTATAACTGTTTTATTAATTTCAAAATTTTGTGTGTCGAGGAGATAAAGTTGTTTTCATTTTTTTAAGGTAACTTTTTCTTGGCTCGGGTTGATTGGAAAATGTAGTTCTTGGTCGCGTTGTAATCCTTATACATCGAAAAGTTATGCTGTATGACTGTGAAATACGTAAATTAATTCATTTATTCTACATCATTTTGTATTTGTATGGGGAAAAAGACATGTTTCACCAGCTAGCTGCTCCGGATAAAGCAGTACAGCGTTGCCGAAATGAGCCCACACGCATCATGCCGCGCCTCACTCGGAAGTGATGGGCTCCATCTCAGCAACGCTGTACAGCTTTTCCCGGAGCGGCTAGCTGGTGAAACATGTGTTATTTCCCCGTACAAATACAAACAGATATAAAATAAGTGAATAAATTTACGTATTTCAAAGTCATATAGTACAACCTTTTGATGTATAAGGATTACAACGCAACCAAGAAGTACATTTTCCAACCACCCCGAGCTGAGAAAAAGTTACCTTACAACACTGATAACAACTTTGTTTCTTAGACACACACAATTGTGAAATTAATAAACCAGTTATACAACATTCCAATGTATATTGTGTTAAAATTTAGATTCGATCTGATGACAGATTTTGAGATAATAAATCTTAAATGTGACGTATGGTTGAAACACGCTTAAAAACGTACGCTTTTTGTGTTCCAACTGCGATAAAAAATTATTAAAATATAAGTTAAAAATCCAAACCTACATGAACTAACGTAAAAAAGAACGATAAAAATGATGATAATATTGGATTTATGTAGAACTATTGGTAACTTCACAAACAACCTTCAAACTCGAGTGCACATAATACTTTGGTCGACAGTAATATGTCATTCATCTCCATACTTCTATATTTATCTCTTTGAATAGAGTCAATCTGTTTGAATTGAGGCAATGGCCATAGCAGGGAATTCCAATTGAACCCCGTAGGCCAACCAACAAGTTCAATTTCAAGCAGTTCCAACTTTTGCTACCAGGCGCCACTGTCACTGACAACCATCGACAAAAGTTGGAACTTCATAGAGTCTTTCTAACCAATTAACCTACAAATTTTGGCTAAACACTACCAAATCGGCTTTACTTCCCCTCCGAATGAAGCCATACTCTAGTATTTTAACGTTATTAAACAAATCCGACGTCTTCGGCCGGGTTCGAACCCACGATTTTGGGCATAGCAGTTCAGCACGCCACCGAGTCCCCCCATACTGTATTTGGGGCATCAATATTCGACTTGCCGTTTAAATGCTATGCTAGAGCTACAAAGCGGTCAGAAGTGAAATACTGCAACACTAACCAGCCAATCACAGGGAGTCATTCATATCGACATAACAACATCACGAATAAAACTCGATGTTTAGTGTTATATCCATATGAATGGTCGCGTGTGATTGGCTGGTTAGAGTGATTTCTCTTCTGACCGCTAGGTATCTCTTGCATAGCACTTAAATGTAGGCTTCCAAGCGGAATTGCCGACGTACCGTTCTTTTTCTCCTGTTTACACACATATATTACTGTACTACCTCGAGGTGCCGTGGCTAGCATTTTTGGTCTGGGTTCGATTCCCCTCTGTAACAAAAATCAAATTCTGCTCTGTGGGCTCGAACGAGATACCCGCAGCCTCGTGCGGCAAAACGGGAAAAAATGGGTTCAATTCTCACCTGAAACATCCTGAAAGAGATTTTCTGTTGTTTCCCACTTACACTTCAGGTAAATGCAGAGGAGGGTCTTAACCTAAGGCCACGGCCGCCTCCTCCCAAACCCTTAACCAGAAATACAATTACATTAACTAGTACAGCTATCACAATAACACAGGTTATCAGACAAAAATACCCCTCATACACACCTGGAGAATGGCATGCTACCGGCTGCCTGATCATACTCTACCCTCCCTGAATGTACCGATTCTGTAATTAGTAAGTCCAGTAACAATGACCACTTTTTCCCTTGATTGTTGTAGTTTGGGTCGAGGGTACCCACATTCCGTTTCAGCCTGTAGATAACACAGGATAAAAGACTACCCCTCTTGTCGGATGACGGACAAATTACTTGCGTATCCACGGGAACACATGGTCATGATTGGAAAAAAGAAATGCAATTAAATCCACTATGAAGCTCTCAAGATAAAAATTTCCAGGGCAATAAACCTGCCCCAGAGATTAATAACCTTTCCCCCTCTTATCCTCCATGCTCTATCACTCCATATCGACCAACTGTCATCCCCTGTTGTCATTATACTCTTCATCCACGCATACACCTCTCAGGGGGCAACACACTAATAAAGAAATCATAGGCTGCATCGTTACAATTTATTTTAATTATTAAACGTAATATTTTCCATGAAATATTGAATACAAGTATATACCTTCTCTATCTTATACCCTTCTAATACTGATTAAATTGAAGCCAGTGGCCATAGCAAGCTCCCAGAAGGTTCCATTTCAAGTAGTTCTAACTTTGGCTATCAGATGAGACTCTCACTGACTTCTAACGGCAAACGTTGGAACTTGTTAGAGCTGCACACTACAGATTGTATTGGTAGGTTCTTTTATATGCCATAAATCTTTGCCATGGGTCCGTCGGCCTTACATCCCCTCCGAAGACATACAGAAGTAACTTCAAATGCGTGAAGCAAAATTTGTAGGTTAGATTTCATTGATGCTCTCAAGTTCCAACTTTCGTCACTAGGTGCTGGTTGTGATGGAATCTAGTAGCCAAGTTTGCAGCTAGGTGTCATGAACGGTAGCATTTGTTAGCAAAAGTAGGAACTACTTGAAATTATCGTCTGCAGTCCTTACTTGAATTACAACAGATAACACACACTAATACAGCCATCACAATTAACACCGGTTATCTGACAGATTCTACACACACCCAAAGTACAAGGGGCTACATGACCACGTTGTCACAGCACACGAGGTCATACGATATTATTATTATTATTATTATTACTATACTATTATTATTATTATTATTATTATTCTCATATGTTCACCATATTGTTGGGTACAATTCACCGTTTCATCGGCATTTGTTGCAAGATGGAGTGGGGTTCTCTATACTGGTAGGCTGAGGAACGAACGAACTATGGAGCAGATCTCTAAAATAACTACTTTCTCCATACTAGTATGCAGATTAAGGTGGAGCCCCAATCTATTATTATTATTATTATTATTATTATTATTATTATTATTATTATTATTATTATTATTTTATCATACATTTTCTTGAATCTAGCGTTCACTTTGAAACAAAATAAATTGAGAATTTATTTAAATACGCATTTATTTCCTTGAGATACGCTTGTGGAATTATGCACCATGCGGCGTTAGGAAGTTCGGCGTGCACATCATGATGAGCACGTTAACAAACAAAGATCTGATGATGGTTGCTTACTGAACGAAACATTGTGATTTATGTAACATCACCCACCCATAGTAATTAATCACATGCAAGTTTTTCTGGTACTGCCTTATACTGTATTCCCCACCTAATATAACTGGGCATAAACGTATTGTGACTGACAGAAAACATATCATTAATCACGTAACCCTAACATGTCGTTAAGGCATTATCATATATCCCTCCCTATATTATTCTGCTAAGGTCCCATTCCAGTTTTGTACCGACAATAAGGTCCCATTGACACCAACCTACACATATGGAGTACCTAAAGTTTCAGCCTAACCCAATGCGTAAGCAAAACGCACTCAATTACTCTTTAAATGCCTCACAATTAAATAAATACCTTAAAACATATACATATACAATTAAATAATGAAAGAATGCAACACGGTAACCATGGTAACAGAATCTCACAGGTCCATCTATTTCTGTTAAACGCAATGCAATTCCAATTATTACATTACTGCGAAAGATTCCAGACGGTCATAAGGTAATCACGGAACCAAATTAAGCTGTAAAATTCATCAATACATACAGTATAATATGCTTAAGGGGGTCAAGGGGCACTCTAGATTTTTTTCACGCAATTTTCACGTGTGAGTGTGGTACGAAAGTCTTTTTCACCCGACTATAAAGGGTCTCCGAAAACCAAATTTAAAGGCCCTTAAATTAACAGTGTCTGTGATATTCCCAGAAAACTAACTTCGCTCTGACATACCTATGAAGGAATGACAAACCCCTAACCACTGTACCAGTAGCTGAATTGATAAAGTCTGATTATTCATACCAAGGATAAATCAGTCATAGCATTCATGATTGAGATTTTGCTAAGTGTACTCTTTACAACTAGAATATTCGCGAGCGAAGCCGCGACAGGTAATGCTAGTTAACATTATTTCAGTTCTATAGATCCCTCCAGCGGCGCTCACAAGCGACCGATCGTGATAAGTGAGCATTCAAATGGAAGAGAATATACATTACCAGTGACGCATTGCACTCTAATTTCATAAATATCTATAATTTCTTTAAATAATTATTTAAAAAAAGCTGTACGAAGTGTGCGATTTGCAGATACTGTTGCTGCAGGATGATACGCTCCATAATTGGTGTCCACTTTACATTTTGATCGCTGTGACGCCTGTTTCATGTCATTTTAACATTCTGAGGTCTTTCTTCCTTTATCATTTTGGATGGATTTCAGAAACAGTAATTTAAAGGAATGAATACTCAAATCGTATAATTTCATAAATATCGAATAACGGGTGAGTGTTACGGCTAAGCTGTCAATCAATGGACTCAGCACACAAATGACATTAACAGTGACGAATTGCATTATAATTTCATAAATATAAATTTTTGTATGAAGTGTGCGATTAGCAAATACTGTTGCTATAGGAAAATACGCGACTTCATTGTTGTTCAGTTCGCATTTTGTCCGTAGGGATGCCTGAAACGTAAATAGTGTTCTATAATCATTTGGTTCAAATAAAAACATAACAACAAGTCTCTCATTATAAACCTATTGGGGAAAGTGTCGCTTATGAACATGCGCGATTTCTCGCACGGGTCCTCTAGTACACATATATTACTGTTGATGTACCGTGAGAATATATAGGACGGTTGGCTAAGTAGAGTATACCAAATTACCGAAACCCCATTTACATTATTGTAGAAATTAGTTTCATTTTTGCTTTTGTTATTGTAGTTATTGTAGTTATTGCAATTCTCCAAGTTATGATTCTTCTTCTTATTATTATTATTATTTAATCGAATAGCCCTTAATAGAGCACGTTAAATCAATACATCAAATTTTGCAAAATGATTTTCTTCTTGGTCACCCAAAATTGCTTCATTCTTTCAGATTGTTGTTGCCGGAGCTCCTCAATGTTGTGTGGGTGTTTCCTGCTTCTCTCTAGATCCTCCTTGAAGGTGACTGTTTTAATTTTGTTCCGAAAGAGTTGTCTATTAGGTATGTCTTCAATTTGTATATTGGCCTCTTTAAGGTCATTCAAGGTCTGTTGAAACCAAGCTGGCTGTATCTTAAGTTTTATAATTTTATTGAAAATTTTCTTTGTCAATCTATCATCGTTCATTCTTTGATAATGTCCAAAAAAAGGATAATCTTCTTCTTCGCATGGTATGTAGCATGTTTTCTACATGCTCATAAATTTCAACATTTGGTCTAGATCTGTTGTAATCTGCTCCTACTTTTCTAGGGCCAAGTATACTTCTAATTATTTTCCTTTCCATGACCATGATTTTGTTAATTTCGCCTTTATTCATTAATTTGAGCATTTCAGAATCATATAAGGCCTCTGGTTTCACAACTTTATTATAATGTTTAATTTTAATAGAATTAGGTAATGCTTTTTTCTTGTAAATATTCCTGGTGAGCTGGAAATCTATATTCATTTTCTTTGTTCTAACTGTTAGGCTGTTTTTCTCGTTATTATTTATTGTAAACCATTCACCGAGATATTTGAAAGAATTCACTCTTTTGATTTCGTTTTGTTGAATACATAATTCATCAGGACTTTTTTTTAACATTGGATATAAATTCTGTCTTTGTGAAGGAAATTTGTAGACCTATTTTATTTGCTTGTATTAAATTATCAATTTGTATTTTGGCATTTTCCGGTGTATCAATAATTAGGGCAATGTCATCAGCAAAAGCCAAACAATCTATATAGATGTCATCTCGTTGATATCCTAATTTAACCCCTTTGGTGTCTGTTTTCTTCTACTCTCGGATCACCTTCTCCAAAGCACAGTTAAAAAGTAATGGTGACAATCCATCACCTTGTCTGACTCCTATGTTTATTTCAAAAGCCTTGGAGAACTCCCCACGAAATCGGACTTTGGACGTGGTATTTGTTAGCGTATCCTGAATAATGTTAGCTGTTTTAGGATACAAATCAAATTCTTTTAGAATGTTAATGAGAGATTCTCTGTCAATGGAATCATGGGCTTTTGTAAAATCTATAAAAGTACTGTAACTGTTGTGTCTTTATTTCTTAATTGTCTCATTATTATTAACTGTTATTTCTGTTCTTTTCAGGTTTGTTTGATGTTCTGTGTAACAGCTCCTTTTGATGGCATGTAAGTACATGCTCATTAAGAATGTTGAGTCTATATACAGATACCGGCAGATAGCTCTGCACTTACCCATCCCCCTACTCCTGTATAGTATTGCAGCGTAAAACATTTACCACGCTATGTGGCACTGGCTAAGACTAGTAGATTCCGAGGAAAAATGCTACTGTCCAGCGCGTCAATGTTCTCAGCCTGGGTAGTATTTGGCACGAACCCCGCATCACTCAACGCCCCTTTCCTACCACTGAGCTCTCAAGGTCAAGTCTGTAACTAATCACTAGGACTTACTCTGTTGTGTGATCATCCGTTTGGGAGCAGAGCCCGCTATTAACTTGAAGGAACATAGTCTAACCACTGTCGTTATTATCTGCTTCATGCTTATCTTGTGAAATTTCTTCTCCAGTTTTGGACTAAAATCCTTGCCTTTATTGACATCCGCATGAATACCGGAGGCCAGAGATAAGAATCAGTTGAAATAAAAGTTATCACACAAAACAGAATCAACAATTTATGTAGTTAGGCCTGTTTCCTTGTTATTAATGTTACCTTTTAGTTTTCTAGGTAATAAATTCAAAACCTATGTTTATATTTTACGGACATTTGATGAGAATGGACGGGAACCGGCTGACAAAGAAAATGTTTAAATATATCACAGTGTTGAAAGCTACTACAAAATGGGTAGAAGAGGCTAAAAGAGACGCCATTGAAGTTGGACTAACGGAACTTGTCATTCACGATAGGAAAACGTTTCGAAGCCGAGTTGACAATATCAAGACGTTCAATGAAAAACCACCCCAACACGGGCCAAATTTGGTAATAACAGAGGAACAGAGAAAGATTAGAAGTGAAAGAATGAAGAGGTTCTGGGAAGAAAAGAAGAAAGAATTGACCAGAAAGCCTTAGGTTCCATGCGGTCCACAGTTGGCCAAAGTCGGAAAAAATAATCGACATTAGAAGATAATTAGACTTGGTTTTCATATTGTGTTTAGATTAAGCTTTTTACTACTATGCATTTTGATCTGTGTGAACTTCCTAGTTTTAAGAATTACATTTTGATATTAATATTTGATGTAGAAATACCTGCAATGTACTTTACTGTGTAGGTGCACTGTAATTGAGGCGCACACTGAGCCCTGTTGTGTAACGTCATCAAATAAGTAATTAAATAATTGTCTATCTGGCTTCTACAGCTAGATGATCTTACAAATGCCAACCTCAGGAGATTATAGGATGGTAGATAAATTGAACTGGCAAATGACGTAGAAGGAAGCAGCCATGGCCAATCAGGAGTTAGCGTCCCACCCTTTGTTTGTAGTTGAACATGAATACAAGGGATAACCATACCTATGGTGGCCGATGCGGCGGTAAGGATCAAACCCACTCCTCTCACTACCATGTTTCTTGATTGTTTAGCCCCAAGGCCTAGCTCGCTCTGCGCGATAGCAAACAAAGCTACTGCTGTCGATATTGCAGTTATTAACATGTGGTTTTAAGATTTGTGCCCTTAAGCCACCAAACCAGCAAGCTCATAAATGGAAATGAATCCATAGTAGCTGTTCGAAGTGACATCCCTCAGAACACCAAATAGAAACGATATGTTCAGTAAAGAACATATAGCCTACTTTCTACTAAATGTATGGGTCTAGTTTTAACTCTCTGTCCTCATCACCTCCTATTCCATTCTAATTCGAAGTGCAAAATGGCACACAGCAGTATGACATACCGGATTTGAGCAGCGGCGTTCAAACCAAGTTTATAATTTACCACAGCATTTCACAATTTCATCAGCAAACACAGCAAACAGCGCAGGAATTCAGTATAATAACGCCGATTAAAAGTACACCTTATCAGTTGTAATCCTTCCTCAGCGCCTTCCCATAAAAATATTGAAAGAACAGGTTTTACAACGCATTATTTAATATTACTATTAATTAGTGTACAGTACAACTTAATTACGAATCATTTAATACATCAAAATTCCTTTTTATAATATGCCTACTCTATATAGCCCACATAATATGAAACATCTCAAATACAAATTTATGTTCGTCATGAAACATGTTTAAATTATGGACGGAAGAAATGACAACTATGTTATTAACAGCTACATAACCTCTAAACCACAAGGGACATATGGTGGTCCATAATGTCTGTAATTGAGGTCCGTATTGACTTAACTATATATTAGAAAGAAAATAAAGGGATTCTGCCTTTTCAATACTTATATTGAACCTACTCACAGGTACATGTTTCGAAGGTTAACTGTTTCTTCCTCAGTCTGTACATAAATATCAAAGATAAATTACCTTTATTTGAACATACTTTAGGCTACATGAAATAAAGATTTTTGAAATAAATAATGAGAAGTTCAACTGTTTCCGATTCTCCATGGAAGATCTTCTAATTGGATTTCTAGGCCTGGGTTCATTAAAAAGCCGCTGAATCAGGCCGGTGTTGTGATTCGCTATTTGGTTGCGTTCCACCATTCATACCATTTATTTTCCAAATTCAATAATGATTATATCTCTCATTTTTCGCATTCATCCACCCCAAAACAACAGCCAACATCGACACATCATAAACATCCACATTTATTTTTCCTAAGTTTTTATTCCCGTCCTCTATTTCCCTTCCCCTAGTATGTCTTTGGACAATCAAAGGAGTGATATTTGCGAGACACGTTTTGATCTTCTGCTGTTCACGCCCAAACACACTACATACGGCGGGGCATGGCACTGCTGCAGGGATTCTATGGTTTCTTTGCCATGATGTTCTCCAAGGGCAGCATAGAGACTAGTTCGGAAAACGATGACGCAACCAAATAGCGACTCACAACACCGGCCTGATTCAGCGGCTTTTTAATGCACCCAGGCCAGGAAATCCAATTAGAAGATCTTCTATGGAGAATCGGAAACGGTTGAACTTCACATTATTTATTTCACAAATCTTTATTTTATGTAACGTATGTTCTTATAAAGGTAATTTATGTTTGATATTTATGTACAGGCTGAGGAAGAAGGAGTTAACCTTCGAAACATGTACCTGTGAGTAGGTTCAATATAAGTATTGAAAAGGCAGAATTCCTTTATTTTCTTTCTAATACATATGGTGGTGTCATGAAGGTGATATTGAATGCCTTGTTGGATTGGTGAGACGTAATAAAATTTGAAGGGCAAGGTCGGGGTCGGCGAACATGGTGCTATGACCTTACCGAGTTTCATTGAAATCGCTCGAGCAGTTTAGAAGTTATTAGAGAGACACACACCACACACACACGCACACACATACGAACACACGGACAAAAGGTGATCTCATAAGCCAATTTTTTTTTCATAAAATGAAAATAGGCTAAAAATCTGTAAGCCGAAATACTTTTTTTTTACTAATTGGTGAAATATGTTAATCAAACCATTTAATGTCATGTACGTCACATTGCCTTGCAGTTGGTTTATTCCTTTTTTAGATTCCCAAGGACACTTGTTCCAGCCCAGAGACGAGCTGGATGAGAGATAGAGGCTGTGCTAGACACGCCTCCTATATGATTTATCATCCACTTCAGTTCTAACTAGCATTGCATTGCCCCCCGCTATTCTCTCACCTCTGACAAGTAAATGTATTAATCATCTCGGAGATACATCGCCTTGCTTGGTAGAAATTTCTGCGACAGTCTGGGAATTGATGAACTGCGACCAAGATATCTCAGAACATAGAAATTACGGCCAAGTGTCCTGGGCTTTGCAGACATGTGGGTTTGCATTCCACTGTTAGTAATCCTAGACATTTGAAGGTAGGCAACACTATTTCAATAAGGAATGAGAACAAGGATGGGTACGTTATTCTTAGCATATTTTCATTTATGAAAAAAAATAGCCTTACGAGAACACCTTTTGCCCGAGTGTGTGTATGAGTGTCGGTATGTGTGTGTGTCTCCCCCCCCCCCCCTCCCCCCTTCCCCTCCCCCCCCCCCATCACCAATAACGTCTAAAAGACTTAGGCGATTTCACTTGAACTCGGTAAGGTCATAGCACCGTTTTGGCCAACCCCGACCATACCCTTCAAATTTTATTACGTCTCACCAATCCAACATGGCGGCTGTGCGAAATATTTCACCGGCATTCTGTATCTCCGACCTATTACCGATATCACCTTAACATTTTGCACGGTGATAAAGGGTACTACTAGAAGTTCACCTATGAGACTTTCAAAAATTTGTTACCTACAAAACGAACATGGCAGCCATGCGAGTTTGAAACCTTCAAATATACTTTTCTCACGATTTAACTATGCAAACGCAATGCAACTTGGTAAAGCAAATGTTAATACACATTGTAATGAACTGCCATTTAATTTAGTTCAATTGTTTACATACATTCAAGATGGCGACTGTGCGAAATATTACATCGGTATTCTATAACTTCGAAACTACGGTATTACTCATATAACTGTGACATTTTCTACGGTGATATAGGGCACTAATACAAGTTCATCTATGTATTTTTCAAAAACCTGTAGAGTACGAAACGAACATGGCTGCCAAGCGAAGTTAAAACATTTTAATAGAATTTTGTCGCAATTTAACCATCTGAGCACAGTGAAACTTGGTACTATAAATGTTTATACACATTGTAATGCACTGATATCTAATTTATATCAATTGTTTACATAGCCTCAAGATGGTGGTAGTGCGAAGTTTTAAAATTAAGTTTTCATTTCTTGTGTCCTAATCATGCTATTGAAGTATGATTACTAGGCCTACACATTAGCCTTCATGTAATAGTACATAACTCTAAGACCTACATAATTATATAAAAATCCAACTTGGTGACCATCCAAAATATTTAGACGGTTCTCAATATTTAGGAATCTATTGCAGCAATCAAACTGAAATTTTGTATGTTATTAGTGGCAATTGACCTAAGTTGGATATATGAAAATTGGCTATAGGGTTCTTCACGCAACTACTTGTTTTGAAGTATGTTGCAGATATCAAAATATAAGGTGTGACCAAAACGGATCCATTTGATGACACTTTAGTCCAGAATCGGTATGACAATCAGGCAAAATCACAGTTTCATATTTCATATGAAGAAGATAGGCTTTAATACTGCGCACATAGTGTAAATGCACTGGATCAGGCGATAAAAAGTGAAATCCTACGTAATAGTATAACTTCAGTTGATTTTTGTAAGGCGACGTGACGTGCTGGCTCAGTGGTCAAGCTGCTTGTCTTTCACAAAGGCTGACCGATCTTGAGAGAATTTCGAAGTGAAATGTTCCGTCCTATGGTTCATATTCCACGTAAAATGGAGGCCTCGTAGCTCATTATCGAATGGTTATCGGTTACGCAACACTATATGCTTCCATGCTTCTTTGGTTATCGTACCATTAATTCTATAAGTTTTATGTTCGAAATTGCAAGTTGAGTTTTCTAGATGATAAACAATATATAATTACCGGATAAAACTAAACTTTTTTTTTTGTATGCAGGTATGTACAACCCGTAATGACTACTCAATCAATGACCGACAGCTGGCCCATGTCGAAACAGTAACAAGATTATTTCTCTCATTTCTGTCAATTATCTCGCTGCTTCAGTGGCATAGTTGGGAGCATGCTGAGCATTTATGCCCAAGATCGCGGGTTCAAACCCAGCCGAAGTCGTCCGATTTTTAAGAGCGTTCAAAATCCCTCAGTATACCTTTCTTTGGAGGGGAAGTAAAGCCAGCGGGCACATGTCATAGATTTATGGCATGAAAAAGAACCTTCCTTTAAGTATACTTGGTTGAAGCAAAATTTGTAGATTAGGTTTGATTAATGCTCTTAAGTTCCAACATTCGTTACCAGGCGCGGGTTATGATGGCATCTAGTAGTAGCCAAGGTCACAGCTAGGTATCGTTGACGGTAGCATTTGGTAGTGAAAGTCGGAAGTAATTGAAATTGTCGTCTGCATTCCTTTCTTGAAATAAAAACAGATAACGCACACTAATAGTCATCACAATTAAACCGGTTATCAGACGGATTCTACACACACGCAAAGTACACGGGGCTACATGACCACGTTGTCGCAGCCCCTAAACTGAGGAACCAACCAACCAACTAACTTATGTCTTATTATATTTCTTCGTTGGAAGTGTACGTAGCTGGATTGTGAGTGAATGTAGGCCTACCTAAGAGTCAGGAAATATGTTAGTTGAATGGTGTAACAATGTAGATCCACCCCTTACAATTACCATCTCCGGCAGGTGGTTATTACGACCGGATGCCCATCCTGATGCCAAACTCGTGAGTTGATTTAATGGCAGATGAAATGCATGAAGATGGTGAAAGGAAGATGTGGAAGGGAGCAGCCGAGGCCTATCGGAAGGTACCGTCCTGGTATTTGAAATTTGGATACCTCGGAAAATAATTTCAAGAAACGGCCAACGGAGGGGATCGAACCCATGTCTACCAAGTCCGCAGAGAGCTTGGCTCCGTGGTATAATGCTGCGCGTTAGCGAGCGTAACTACCGCTGTCTATGGTATTATAATAATATTCTCCACTAGGCCTACTTGGAATAGATCTATCTCAGATAAAAAATTAAGGTCCTAGTAGCTATTTCAGTGATCAACAGGGTGCTCCGAGAAGAAGGGGTCATAAGTTAAGAGGTGACAGTGTACGTCAATTTTATAAATTTATTTATTGATGTATTTATCTATTAATTTATTTTTATAATTATTTTATTTATTTTTTATTTATTCATTAATTTTTATAATTGTATTTATTTATTTATTTATTTAATTGTATATTAATTTTTTATTTATTTATTAGCCTATTTTTTGAAAAAAAAATAGGCTTATGAGATCACCTTTTGTCCGTGTGAGTGTGCGTGTGTGTGTGTGTGAGAGAGAGGTGTGTGTGTGTGTGTGTGTGTGTGTCCTAATGAAATCTAAACGGCTGGAGCGATTTCAATGAAACTCGGTAAGTTCATGGCGCTATTCCCGGCGACCTCGACCGTGCCCTTCAAATTTTGTTATGTCTCACCAATCCAACATGGTGGCTGTGCGAAATATTTCACTAGCATTCAATATCTCCGAAACTGTTACCGATATCGCCCTGAAATTGTGTACGGTGATAAAGGGTGATAAAACCTGGTGACTACAAAACCAACATGGCGGTCAAGCGAAGTTGAGACTTTTAAATAGACTTTTCTCGCGATTTAACTACCCAAACGTAATTAAACTGAGTACAGCAATTACTTATACAAATTGTAAAGCACTGGCGTCTAATTTAGTTCAATTGTTTACATAACCTCAAAATGGCGGCTGTGCGTAATATTTCACTGACATTCTATATCTCCGAAACTATTACAGATATCACACTGCAATTTTGTACGGTGATGAAGGGTACGGATACAAGTTTACCTATGTATATTTCATAAACCTGTAAAGTACAAAACGAACATGGCGACCAAGCGAATTTGAAATATTTTAATAGACTTTTCTCGTGATTTAACTCTCTGAGCGCAGTGAAATGTGGTACAGTAAATGATATTGCAGATTGTAATGCACTGCCATCTAATTTAATTCAATTTTTTACATAACCTCAAGATGGCGGCTGTGCGAAATTTTAAAATTATGTTCTTATTTCTTGTGCCGTAATCATGCGATCGAAGTGAAAGTTTGAATAATGAACCTAGGCAATAATTATCCTTGAATGGTACATAACTCTATGGCCTATACCTATAACAATCCTAAATGGCGAGCTTCCGAAATATATAGACGGTTCTCAATATCTATGAATCTTTTACAGCAACCAAACAGTTTTTTTTTAAATGTTCATAGAGACTATGAACATATGTTCACCTATAGGACTTTGAGTAACCTGCTGAGCACAAATTCAACATGGCGGCGACGCGAAGTATAAATATTTAAATGGACGTTTCTCGCGAATTAACTATCAGAGTGCCGTGAAACGTTGCACGTTAAATGATTATACAAATGTTGATCCACTGGCATCTAATTTATTTCAATTGTTTGCATAATCACAAGATGGCTGCTGTGCGTAATTTTAAAATCTCGTTTTTACTTCTTGTGTTCTAATCATGCGATTGAAGTTTGTATACCACACGTACACAATAATCTTAATGTAATAGTACAAAAATAAAAAACCAACATGGCGACCATCTGAAATATTAAGACGGTTCTCAATATCTACGAATCTGTTACAGCAATTAAACTGAAATTTTGTATGTTGATAGAGGCAATTAACATGAGCAGGATATGTGAAAATAGGCTGTATAGTTCTTCACGGAACTACTTGTTTTTATATTTATTTTAATGTGGTTATTTAGTTATTTTTTAATTAATTTTATATTCATTTATATTTATATTTATTTATTTATTAATTAATTCATTTATTTTTATTTTATCTATTTGTTTATGTATTTTTATTTATATATTAGCTTGCCACGGTGGGTGAGTGGATAGCGTGTCGGTCTACTAACCCCAAGATTGCAGGTTCGCCCCTGACCGTGGTAAGTGATTTTTGAAAGGCGGCAAAAATACGATACGCATGGCATACGATGTTGGCATGTCAAAGAACCCATTTGAATTCAGTAGGCCGAGTTCATAATGGCAAAATTAATCTCGGGAGTTTCCGCCAGCACAAAGTTCTTCATTTCTCTACTAGAAAGCGCTATTGTGTTCAAGGAGATTAGATATCTAACATCTAACCTCCTTGACTTTCATAGTCAAGGAACTACGAAATTCGACATGCAAGCTACCCTCTGGGTGTCAAATAGCAAAGCTTGCACCAGGCACCCGAGGCCATACGATATTATTATTATTATTATTATTTATATATTTATTATTTATGATATGAACATATTATGCTTGATTTGCTATGGTTTCCGAGATACAGATATGTGTAATTGGACTAGTGGTACAGTACCTCATTGGAAATTATCCTGGACGCTATTTCGGTCCCGGATGTGATGTTGCAAGGACACCAAGGTCACCTGACATTATGCCGCTGCATTTTTGCTTGTGGGGTTGGTTAAAGAACGAAGTCTACAGGGAAAAGGGCAAGCAAGCGAGGACTTGCTTACTCGCATTTTAAATGGTTGTGCGCTCATTAAAGACGAGAGACATCTGCTCCGATACCAACACAGCATCTGTCTGTAAGAGTTGCAAAATTCATTGAACTTGGATTATTATTTTTTGATTATAAGTTGAAGCTTGCTGTGTAGCTCAGTGGTAACGTTCTCGCTCGCTGTTCTCAAGGTTGCAGGGTCAAAACCTGGCGTAGTCAGCTGACATTTGAGTGTGCGCAAATGTGAGGGACGCTCATGTACTGTGCACGGGGTTAAATTACCACGATGTCCAATCCTCCCTTAAGGTTGATTCAGAGTTTTACAACAATGGCAAACGGAAGTTACGCTTAAAATGCATTTACTGGCACGTTAAAGATCCCCTTCGGGGCAAAATTCCGGCACCCCGGCGTCTCTAAAAGCCGCAGTAATTAAAAGGGACGTAAAACTTATAGCATTTTTAGTTTTGAGAATAAATTGTAAAGGGACAGGCACAATTGCACATAACTTGCAAAGGGAAATTGACAATTGACGAGGTTTCTGGAAGAAGGACCCATACGGCAATATGGCGAATTGAGATATTTGCATTCAAAGATTTTTAGAATGTGTAACATTTTTCATTTTGTAACAAGAAATATGTTATTTTCAAAATTAAAAGTACCACAACCTTGAAAGTATAAGAATAATAGTGAACATGCGTATAGGTCGTTTTTCCACAAATGGACAGTAAATGAGGGGTATAAGAGTTAGTAGTGCAGTAATATGTTAAATTTCAGATTTTATTTGTTCGTGTCAGAAGTACAAAGTATGTGTTGAACAGACGACTTCAAACAGTTTCTGCCCAGAACTTAGCCACTTCGATAGCACTTGAATTAGCTTCAGTCAAGTCAATGTAATAATAATAATTAATAGTACATTATGCAACGAGCCTATAATGGCTATAATTAAGACACGAGTATTTTCATAAAACGAGCGTACGCGAGTTTTATAATTTCCATACGAGTGTCTTAATTACCATTATAGGCGAGTTACATACGACTGTTTATGTTCGACGATAATTATAACTTTATTATATGTTTTAACATAAATATTCATAAATATCTGTTGAGAGTCAGCTACGGTACTTGAATTTTGTGATCGCAGAGCGAGCGTTGGGTGATATATCTCTGTCTTTCAAGATCTTTAAACGACCGACGCATGCGCTCTGTGTGCTTGCAATGCCATATGCAGCCATATGTTTTCATCAGCCGTCCCTCAGTAATATTGTCACCGGTGTCATTTGAAGACAATGCGCTGTGCAGAAATTAGCGTTGGTGATTTTAAGGTACAGTGCTATTGCTTGTCTCATATTCGCCAGTTTATTTACGCGAACATATGGACGGTGCGTATTCCATGTCGGTAATTTATTATAGTTCGATGTTGTGTTTATGTCCGACATGTTGGATTTTGAGCGCATGCGCGAAGGTATCGTTACCTAATTGGTCAATGAACGAGCGCTGATTGGCTGGAGAAACTGTATCATAATGGAAAACAGTGTTATAATGACCATCATTATGATACAGTTTTCTGACACGTAATAGTGAGGGTCGAACATAAATATAATAATAGAATAAAATTCAATTAACAATTATTATATTTTATTATTTTTTACTATCCCTAACATTTCTTACATTGCTAACATCAAACGTCCTATCCAACCAAATACAACTTTCTTCATGCATGTATTTAAACAAGCCACGAACATCATCTTCTTTCACAGATTTTAATGGTGCCCGATTCACAGTTCATTTGGGTTCCATTTCTCTTCGTTTTATGTAAAAACAAACGTACATAAACTAATATCACCAGATCTAGTGCACAGCACAGGCTCCAGACAAACTCCACATCAGAGACGATAAGTGCGGCCAGTCACTCAAATGACGAAAGTAAGGAACTAAACTTGGAGGGAATATACTATACAATATGGCGGGTCATTTGAAACGATTTCCCCAAAAATGACCGATAGGTCTATAGGTCTATATTCCAGAAACCTCCTCAATTACACAAAACGGTCCGTATCTTGGAAACCATTGCAAATAAAGCACATGTTCATATGATGTTTTCGCTTTAGAATGACCAATTCTATCACCTCTTAACGTATGGCCCCTTCGTCCCGAGACATCTTGTATTCTTAACGAAGAACAAAATAAAAATCCCTTCTTAAACTCTCAAGCTCTCTGCCTCGAAGCGCAGTGGTTAGCATTCTTGGCTACCACCCCTGAGGTCCGGGTTGGAATCCTGGCTATGCCAATACATTTAATTCTGGTCATAAGGCTGGAAAAGATCACACTCAACTCAATGAGGGTAAACTGAGGAGATATGGTTTTAATTCCTATCACAGCCATCCTGGAAGTAGTGTTCTATGGTTTCCCCAATTCTGCGCCAGATGAATGACAGGATGGTTCCTAACTTAAGGCCACGTCCGTCTAATTCACAATCCTCGCATGAATTATCATTATGCACACATCTATAGACCCCACTATAATACAGATTATCAGGAAAAAAAGTGACAGTCAGTCTGAAAGACTAGACTTTGTATCATTTTAAATGCTACAAATGCTGAAAAATGCTAGAAATGCTGGAGGCTTGACTCTTGACATGTTAGAAAATTATCTGCATAATACTTATCTTGTTTCAAATTACTCGCGAACGGCAAGTGCAAACCTAGGGCAAAGCAAGGCCAAGCGCGCGGGATGCCGTCACGCTCACCAGAGCGCACGGGGACGTGCCCCTTCCATCCAGTCTAAAAACACTTATAGTGGGTGATGTATTGAAGATAGAGTTATGCTCTCGCGGACTTTTTTTTGTAGAACTTCTCATGCTGACCAATTCTTACGCACATAGTTTATTGATATTTTTAACGGTTTGCCCAGCGTAAGCTTAAGAAGCGCACGGACGCCAAATTTGTTTTCGACTTTTTCACTGAAATCTTTACTGCTTGGCTTCCTTTGATCACACATAAATTATTTTCTACAGAATCTTTCCTCGATATACCCTTCATAGAATGGGGAAAACCGCATCAAAATCCATCCAGTGGTTCTCGAGATTTCCCGTGACATCCATGAATCGGAGATTTTTGTCTTATACTAACGAAGTAGAGATTGCCGGGGAACACATGCACCAAGCAGTACTATGACGTCACACACCTCAGTGCATCTGGGTACATTTCGTCCCGTCACCGTAACGTAACGCCAGACCCCAGCGTAACGACGAAATTGACAAGAGCAGTTACAATTATACAATTTAACACACACCCATGTACTGTATACGGGGCTAAATTATCACGACGTCCAATCCTCTCAAAATTCATGTTGATTCCTAGTTTTACAACAATGGCACACGGAAGTTACACTTAAAATGTGTTACCTGTTAACACAGTTCATAACTGTATTATCTTGTGTGGTAATTACTTAACCTGTTGCTGACATTTATGGAGAAAGTTTTCAATTCAATTTGGCTTTCAATATGAAGCCGCTGGATCTGGGAACTAAAGGAAGTTAGCTAGTCTAAAGAGATATATGAGCATTACCTGCGATATCTCATCGAGCATTACAATTATCCACTTGCAAACTTGAAAGTACGTGGCATTCACCTCGGAACAAGGGCATACTGATCTACACACATCAAAAAAAGTTTTGCATCACCTCGGTTCCAAGAGTTCCGGAACCGTTAAATACAAAGGGAATAGAGATCAACACAAACAACATTTCAGCTCGTTTTATTGCTCATGAGACCCACACATTGCATGTTGTACCATCATACAGCTAGACTTTCAGCATTTGTGGTCCAGATTGCAGTACACACCACTACCTCTAATACCCAGTAGCACGTCCTCTTGCATTGATGCATGCCTGTATTCGCCGTGGCATACTATCCACAAGTTCATCAAGACACTGTTGGTCCAAATTGTCCCACTCCTCAACGACAATTCGGCGTAAATCTCTCAGAGTGGTTGGTGGGTCAAGACGTCCATAAACAGCCCTTTTCAACATATCCCAGGCATGTTCGATAGGGTTCATGTCTGGCGAACATGCTGGCCACTGTAGTCGAGCGATGTCGTTATCTTGAAGGAACGCATTCACAAGATGTGCACGATGAGTTCGAGAATTGTCGTCCATGAAGACAAATGCCTCTCCAATATTCTGCCGATATGGTTGCACTATGGGTCGGAGGATGTCATTCAGGTATCGTAAAGCCGTTTCGGAGCCTTCCATGACCACCAGTGGCGTACGTCGGCCCCACATAATGCCACCCCAAAACATCAGGGAACCACCACCTTGCTGCACTCGCTGGACAGTGTGTCTAAGACGTTCAGCCTGACCAGGGTGCCTCCAAACACGTCTCCGACGATTGTCTGGTTGAAGGCATATGCGACACTCATCGGTGAAGAGAACGTGATGCCAATTCCGTGGGGTCCATTCAGCATGTTGTTGGGCCCATCTGTACCGCGCTGCATGGTGTCGGGGTTGCAAAGCTGGACCTCGCCATGGACGTCGGGAGTGAAGTTGCGCATCATGCAGCCTATTGCGCACAGTTTGAGTTGAAACACGACGTCCTGTGGCTGAACGAAACGCATTATTCAACATGGTGGCATTGCTGTCAGGGTTCCTCCTAGCGGCAATCCGTAAGTAGCGGTCATCCACTACAGTAGTAGCCCTTGGGCGGCCTGAGCGAGGCCTGTCATCGACAGTTCCTGTATCTCTGTACCTCCTCCATGTCCGAACAACATCGCTTTGGTTCACTCTGAGACGCCTGGAAACTTCCCTTGTTGAGAGCCCTTCTTGACACAAAGTAACAATGCGGACGCGATCGAACTGCGGTATTGACCTTCTAGGCATGGTAGAACTACAGACAACATGAGCAGCGTACCTTCGTCCTGGTGGAATGACTGGAACTGATCGGCTGTCGTACCCCCTCCGTCTAATAGGCCCTGCTCATGCATGGTTGTTTACATCTTTGAGCAGTTTTAGTGACATCTATGAACAGTCAAAGGGACTGTATCTTGGATACAATATACACAGTCAACGTCTATATGCCGGAGATCTGGGAACCGAGGTGATGCAAAACTTTTTTTGATGTGTGTATATTCGTCCCAGAAATCTTCCATTGTAGGTGCATGCAGACAAGGATTAGTTGATAACATCTGCATGAGGGATCCATATCCGGAAATGTACTATTCCGATGCAGCATTGAAGAAAAGGTCGAATCAGAACACTTAAATTCTTACAATCAATATTTAAATTTCGCCTCCATTGCGTAGTGGTCAGCGTGCTTAGCTGCCTCCTCGGAGGTCCGGGGTTCGATTCCCGGCTCTAACATGAAATTTGAAGAGTGGTATGAGTACTGGAAGGGGTCTACTCAGCCTCGGGTGGTCCAAATGAGTAGAGTGGCTTCGATTCCCACCTCAACAATCCTCGACGTGTTTTTCTGCGGTTTGCCACTTCATCTTCGGGCAAATGCCGGGATGGTAGCTAATGTAAGGCCACGGCTGCCTCCTTCCCTCTTCCTTGTCTATCCCTCCCATTCTTCCCATCCCATCCCATCCCATCCCACAGTGGGTCAAAATCGAAATCTAGGAGGACACAATTATTTATTTTCATAATAAAAAAATAAAAATGTATTACTTCTACAGCATTCTCATATAATTGCCGCTCACTATTCTGGGATATAAACGCATCTTAGTGTAAATCTGTCACCACTGTTCGAGCAGTCTGAATTGGAGGGTGAATGCAAGTGGCTGTGGTTTGGTCGCCTTTGTGGTTAGTGTGATGCTTTAAGACGGAACGTGCAGCAGAAGGTATGATCTTTGTAAAGTATTTCAGTTATTAATGGGTGTAATTGTCACGTAATTTTAGCTATATTTGCATTACATTATATTTAACTATTATTTTTACAATTATATTTTCACTTAGATTTTTAGTATGTCGCGTCACTCTGCATCACGTTCTACTTAATGTTAAAATGTTGATAAAGTCTTGTAGTTTACGCCTGTTATAAGATTTGTTGCATCTTTTTGCAACTTACTTAGTTATTTTATGTTTTAGAAGATGCCGCGCAACCAGTTCTCACACGTTTACAACTGTTTGAAGCACTGGGTTCGACGATTATGTCAGAAGTGGAACTTTGTGACTTTGTTAAAAGTAAATTAGGGGTAGAAAATTGTTCTGAAGAGATAACTGAATGCTCTATCCAACTCTTAGGCATGGACAATTTCTTTCTTAAAAAAGGTCTTAACTGATGTTTATTATGAAGTAAACAAATTATATACGTTGCATTCATCTAAATTCATGATTAAAACGTAAACATAATATTGTCCCCCAAGATTTCGATTTTGACCCACTGTGCATCCTTCATGAGGCCCCCTGTTCGTTTTGCATGAGAGGCCGCCTGGACGAGGTGTTAGTCCCTCCTCCCCAGTTTTAGCTCCCGACCCGATGTCAAGCTCCAGGACACTGACCGTAGAGGCGGTACAGGTGGGATTCCTCGCTGAGTCCGTGGGAAACGCCTACCTGAAGGGTAAACTGACTACAAAAAAAAAAAAAAATCCTCTCGGCACGCCGGAAGGCGTTGGTAGATTTCACAGGGCAAACTAGGGGATAGGCTACAATAGGCAAAATATGCAGGTTTTCGTAGGAGGATCAGACCTCTTTGATTGCAAGAAAGTATTTTACATTTGGAGGTTAATTAACATTTTTTTCCGTTTTTGTATGCATATTTTTATCATTTTATTGTTTTATGGGGATGGTAACTTTCTTGTCATTTGGGGTTCATTTTTAGCCTATTTTCAATTTTGAAAAAATAGGCTTATGAGATCACCTTTTGTCCTTGTGTGTGCGTGTGTGAGTAGTGTGTGTGTGTGTGTGTGTGTGTGTGTGTGTCCTAATAACTTCTAAACGACTGGAGCGATATCAATGAAACTCGGTAAGTTCATAGCTCTTCTCCGGGAGACCCCGCCCGTGCCCTTCAAATTTTGTTACGTCTCACCAATCCAACATGGCGGCTGTGCGAAATATTTCACCAGCATTCAATATCTCCGAAACCATTCCCGATATCACCCTGGAATTGTTTTACGGTGATAAAGCAAACTACTAGAAGTTCACCTATGTGACTTTTGAAAAACTGGTAACTACAAAACCAACATGGCGGCCACGTGAATTTGCGACTTTTAAATAGACCTTTCCCGTGATTTAACCAACCAAACGCAATATAACTTGGTACAGTATATGTTTATACACATTGTAAGGCACCGACATCTAACTTGGTTCAATTGTTTACATAACCACAAGATGGCGGATGTGCGAAATATTTCACCGGCATTCTATATCTCTGAAACTATTAGCGGTATCACCCAGAAAATTGTACGGAGATAAAGGGCATTACTGGAAGTTCGTCTATAAGACTTTCAAAAACAGGTTAACTACAAAACGAACATGGCGGCCAAGCAAATTTGAAAATTTTAAATAGACCTTTCTCGCGATTTAATGTTCCAAACGCAATGAAATCTGGTACAGGAAATGTTTATACACAGTGTAATACAATGGTATCTAATTTAGTTCAAATGTTTACATAACCTCAAGATGGCGGCTCTGCGAAATTTAAAATTAAATTTTTATTTTTGTGTCGTAATCATGCGATCGATGTGAAAGTTTGAATAATGGACCTGCGCAATAATTTTCCTTTAATGGAACATGACTCTATGGCCTATACATTTAACAATCCAACATGGCGACCATCCAAAATATTTAGATGGCTCGGAATATCTAAGAATCTATTATAGCAATCAAAGTGATTTTTATGAACTTAAGTTCACCTATAGGACTTTAAATAACCTGGTGATCACAAATCCAACATGGCGGCGACGCGAAGTATAAATATTCACATGGACGTTTCTCGCAATTTAACCATCCGAGTGCAGTGAAACTTGGTACAGAAAATCCTTGTACGAATTTTAATCCACTGGCATCTAATTTATTTCAATTGTTTCCATAACCATAAGATGGCAGCTGTGCGAAATTTTAAAATCTCCTTGTTACTTCTTGAGTCCTGATCATGGGATTGAAGTTTGAATGCTACACGTACACAATAATCTTCATGTGAAAGTACATAACTCTAGGACCTACATATATAAAATCCAACATGGCGACCATCCGAAATATTTAGTCGGTTCTCAATATCTACGAATCTATTTCAGCAATCAAACTGAAATTTTGTATGTAGATAGAGGCAATTAACATAAGTAGGTTATATGAAAATAGGCTGTAGAGTTCTTCACGTAACTACTTGTTATACTTGTGATCACACTGTCCTTATGCAAGGTTTGTAACTGATGTGTAGGCTAACTATCTGACAGTCTGTTACTTCTTCACGCAAAATTTTATCTCCCGCAGAGATTTTTGTTGGTTCCTCAGTTTAGGGGATGCGACAACGTGGCCATGTACTCCGTCTACACTGGGTGTGTGTAGAATCTGATAAACGGTGTGATGACTGTATTAGTCTGTAATTCAGGTAAGGTCTGCAGACGGTCAATTTTAAGTAGTAGTTCCTAATTTTGTACCATATACTAACGTCTTCGACACCTAGCTGTGAACTTGGCTACTAGATGCCACCGCAACCAGCAACTTGCAAAGAACGTTGGAACTTCCCCTCCAAAGGAAAGCATGCTGAGGGATTTTTAGCGCTCCTAGAAAATCCGACGACTTTGGCCGGCTTTGAACCAGCGACCTTGGGCATGTAAGTTCAGCATGCTACCAGTTAGCCGCTTCCCACAGAGTCAGATGGAAAAATGAATGTGATCTCGTGCAATGGCGTTGCCTTGGCAACCTCTGATAGCTCATCCCTCATCAATTTAGAAGCGTTGTCATAGTAACCTCTGATGGCACTTGGCATTTTCATTAATTCCGAAATCATTTTTCTCATCCCTTGGCGTAATGGTAGGTCAGATCAAAAATTATTTCAGACAAAGTTTTAGGTAATTATTAGGGGAATATTTCACATTTTGTACTGTTTTGATATTGTGCCTATTAAGAGAGATATGATTAATGTTTCCCTAAAAACCCACTTTTTTCCTCCCCTTTTGTCAATGTTTATTGTTATCAAAAACTTTTCAAACACACATTTTTGGCACTTATCCCACACATATTATGAACTTTGAATGGATTCGATATTTCACGTATTAAGAGAGTTGTAGCGATATTTCACTTTTTCGAAAAAAAAAAGCCCCTCCCCCTATTTTCACCCCTTCAACCGATTTTGCCCATTAACGAACTCGACCGAGTTTTTAAGGGGATACATATTATGTAAAACATTCAAAGTGATTGGTGCAAAATTACGGCAGTTATCGTGTCCACAAGAAACTGATATATATATATATACATATATATATACATACATAAATTATATATAAACTTTTGTACTGACGGTGGTTTTGGGATCTGGGGGATGTGAAACGCGAAGATATGTGGAAATTTTCCGGAAGTCGAAACATGGGACCCATTGCAATAGTTAGCTTTCTAATGAAACCTACCTAATTGATACTAAGACGTTCTCCCGGCCATTTGGAATGTATATGACATACTGAACGGAAACTTTCATGCGAACTCTGGTGTCAAGTGATTGAAAGAAATGACATGGTACATGTTCGAAGTCTTCCTATCAGTATTTGAATGGTAAAATGCCTTAATATCAAACATTGTAAGTAGTCGGCATTACCGGTATTATGTTTCTGCACAATGGCTATTCAAATATTAACCCACATAACGGTAATGCAGTCATCAATATAATATAATCGTTGTGGTTATACGAGAATTGAACAAGCCTTCATGAACTATTACTGAATAAATTCTCTTTACTCACAAGAGGGCCTGTTCATAAGGCATTTTAATCTCAATTTCACGCTGGAACTTAATCGAAACAAGCAAAATACAAATGAAACTTAATTCCGTATTGCAGTATTATTGGAACGTGGAAATAAGTCACCATCTTGTGCACAAAATTTGCGTAGTCGAAATAGCCGTGCGGTTAGTGCTTTCGACTGTGAATCTAGAGAAATTGGGTTCGAATCCCGGACGGGGTAGATATTTTTTGCTACCAGATTATCATTTTAAACGATATTTATCATATCAATATGACTCATTTTAACAGAATCCATATTAAATTACGTGTTGGTCTGTGAATAAAGAGGGCCTGTTTATAAGGAATTTAAGGTTATGAGCAGTGTCGCGTCTATTAATCTATCCCCGGCTAAAAATGGACCCCAAATGACAAGAAGGTTACCGTCCCAATAAGACAATAAAATGTTAAAAAAAATCCTCTCGGCACGCCGGGAGGCGGAGGTAGATTTCACCGGGCAAACTAGGGGATAGGCTATAATAGGCAAAATATGCAGGTTTTCGTAGGAGGATCAGACCTCATTTATTGCGAGAAAGTATTTTACAATTGGAGGTTAAGTTAACATTTTTTCGTCTTTCTATGCATACTTTTAACATTTTACTGTCTTATGGGGATGGTAACCTTCTTGTCATTTGAGGTTAATTTTTATACTTGTGATCATACTGTCCTTATGCAAGGTTTGGAACTAATGTGTAACTATCTAACAGTCTGTTACTTCTTCACGCAAAAATTTATCTCCTGCAGAGATGTTGGTTGGTTCCTCAGTTTAGGGGCTGCGACAAGGTGGTCATGTAACCCCGTGTACATTGGGTGTGTGTAGAATCTGTCTGATAAACGGTGTTATTTGTGATTACTGTATTAGTCCGTAATTCAGGTAAGGTCTGCAGACGGTCAATTTTTAGTAGTAGTACCTAATTTTGTACCAAATACTAACGTCAACGACACCTAGCTGTGAACTTGGCTGCTAGATGCCACCGCAACCAGCAACTTGCAACGAACGTTGTAACTTCCCCTCCGAAGGAAAGCATGCTGACGGATTTTTAGCGCTCTTAGAAAATCCGGCGACTTTGGCCGGCTTTGAACCAGCACCTTGGGCATAGAAGTTCAGCATGCTACCAGTTAGCCGCTTTCCTCATAGTCAGATGGAACAGGAAGTTCCGTGACGAACTAAAGAGCCTACTTTTCTTAAAATTAAGATTCATGCCATAGATTAATCTACAGTATATGAACCTCTCTAGAGTAATGACGAAATTAAGTGGGTAATATCGAAATGTCTTAATTAGTTCGAAATAAGATATACTAGGCATAATATAGCCTAATAGAGCAATATAGTTGGCAGCTCTGGTGACTGAATATATTCTTACATCCATCTCCTAAGGTTCAGAATACAAAATGTGGTTGAAGTCCAAAGGACGTTACATGGATTTAGACACTGGATCTATTAGTACACGTAAAAGCATGTTAGCAACAATGTCATGCGAGTGCTGGTCAGAATTAATCTGAAATATTATATATTTTTGTGCCAATTTTGGATGAAATCCATTTGTTGGTATAGAAGTTACATGTATTTAAAAATTGGTCCTATCAGCAGGCTTAGAATCATGTTGGTAGAACTGACGTATATAAGTTACTCCAAATTAATGTAAAATGTCGGGTAATTTACGTGTGCATAGTTTAAAGCTGTCGGCTTGCATACTTTCTGATATATTTGGATACAAAATACAGAGCAATTATTAACAGTTGGCAGCCTTGGTGGCTCTTAAGAATACACTCAGTCATATATGTTTATGTACACATATTACATACAAAATGTGGTTGAAATCCAATTGATAGTGTAGAAGTTATATGCATTTAAAAATTGGACTTATCAGAAGGCTTAAAATTATTTCAGCAACGCTGTCATGTATGGCCACCTGGAAATTAAACTGAAATAGTATTATCTACATGTGTGCCAATTTTAGAATAGCTCCCATGTATACCTTCCAAGATATCCAACATGGAGCTCAAATTTCTAGTGCGATTTTTAGCAGTTGGTAGCACTGGCATCTTTTTCAAATATGGGCCTGAGATATTCCGGTATACATCTTTACTCATACTAAATTTGGTTTCGATTGCTGCAGCCGTTTAGGAGTTGATAGGGGGGGGGGGACACACACACACAGCCAGCCAGACAGAAGGACAGACAGACAGACAGACAGACAGAAGGACAGACACATTTTTCCGGATATATCTTATAAGTCTACTTTTTCCTCATTTTTGAAAAGTGTGAAAAGTAGGCTAACAAGAAGTTCCGTGAAGAACTATACAGCCTACTTTTCATGCCAATGATTATTCTACAGTATATGAACCTATCTAGAATAATGACGAAATTAATTTGGTAATATCGAAATATGTAATTAGTTCAAAATATACCTGGTATAATGTAGCCTAATAGAGCACTACAGTTGGCAGCCCTGGTGACTGAATATATTCTTAGTTCCACCTCTTAAGGTACAGAATACAAAATTTGGTTGAAGTCCAATGGACGTTACATGCAGTTAGACACTGGATCCATCAGCACGCGTAAAAGCATGTTGCCAACAATACCATGCGTGTGCTGGTCAGAAATATTCTGAATTATTATATCTTGTTGTGCCAATTTTGGATGAAATCCATTTGTTAGTATAGAAGTTACATGTATTTTAAAATTGGACATATCAGCAGGCATAGAATCATGTTGGCAGCACTGCCTTGTATTAATTTCTCCAAATTAATCTAGAATGTCAGGTGCTATACGTGTGCAAAGTATAGAGCTGTTGGCTTGCATACTTTCTGATATATTGATATTAGGGTAAAAAGAATATAGACAGCATTTATTAACAGTTGGCAGCACTGATTGCTCTTAACAATACTTATAGTCATATCTGTTATGGTACACATATCACATACGAAATTTGGTTGAAATCCAACTGATAGTATAGAAGTTACATGTATTTAAAAATTGGTCCTATCAGCAGGTTTATAATCATGTTGGTAGAACTGACGTATATAAGTTACTCCAAATTAATCTAAAATGTCAGAATATACGTGTGCATAGTTTAAAGCTGTTGGCTTGCATACTTTCTGATATATTGGTATTTGGATTTTAAAAAAAGAGAGAGCAATTATTAACAGTTGGCAGCCCTGGTGGCTCTTAAGAATACGCTCAGTCATAACTGTTTATGTACAGATATTACATACAAAATTTGGTTGAAATCCAATTGATAGTGTAGAAGTTATATGCATTTAAACATTGGACCTATCAGAAGGCTTAAAATTATTTTGACAACACTGTCATGGTTGGCCTCCTGGAAATTAAACTGAAATAATCTTATGTACATGTGTGCCAATTTTGGAATAGCTCCGATGCATACCTTGCAAGATATCCAACATGGAGCTCAAATTTCTAGTGCGTTTTTTCAGCAGTTGGTAGCACTGGCATCATTTTCAAATATGGACGTGAGCTATTCCGGTGCACATATTTACTCATACTAAATTTGGCTTTGATTGCTGCAGCCGTTTAGGAGTTGATAGGGGGGGACTCGCACACAGCCAGACAGACAGAAGGACAGACAGACAGACAGACAGACAGAAGGACAGACAGACAGACAGACACACGAACATTTTCCCGGATCGATCTCATAAGTATACTTTTTCCTCATTTTTGCAAAATGTGAAAAGTAGACTAAATATGAATGTGATCTCGTCAATGGCGTTGTCTTGGCAACCTCTGATAGATCATCCCTTATCAATTTAAAAGCGTTGTTATGGTAACCTCTGATGGCACTTGGCATTTTTTAGAATTCCGAAATCATTTTTCTCATCCCTTGGCGTAATGGTGGGTCATATCAAAAATTCTTTCAGACAAAAGTTTTAGGTAATTATTAGGGGAATATTTTCCATTTTGTACGGTTTTGATATTGTGCTTATTAAGAGAGATATGATTAATGTTTCCCGAAAAACCCACTTTTTTCCACCCCTTTGGTCAATGGTTGGTGCTATCAAAAAACTTATTTGACATAAATCTGTGGCACTTATCCGACACATATTATAAACTTTGAAGGGATTCGATATTTCACGTATTAAGAGAGTTATAGCGAAATTTCACTTTTTCGAAAAAAGCCCCCCATTTTCACCCCCTTCGACCGATTTTGCCCATTAACGAACTCGACCGAGATTTTATAGGGATACATATTATGTAAAAAATTCAAAGTGATTGGTGCAAAATTACGGCAGTTATCGTGTCCACAAGAAACTGATATATAGATAGATAGATACATATATACATAAATTATATATAAACTTTTGAACTGACGGTGGTTTTGGGGTATGGGGGATGTGAAACGCGAAGATATGTCGAAATTTTCCGGAAGTCGAAACATGGTACCCATTGCAATAGTTAGCTTTCTAATGAAATCTACCTAATATGCATAAAATGACGAAAAACAAAGTTAATTAAGCTCCAATTATAAAATACTTTCTCGCAATAAATAAGGTCTGATCCTTCTACGAAAACCTGCATATTCTGCCTATTTTCGCCTATCCCCTAGTTTGCCCGGTGAAATCTACCTCCGCCTTCCGGCGTGCCGAGAGGGCTTTTTTCATTGTTTCTCGTACCACAGCCAACTGGGTCTTACCACTGCTCACTGGATCGATCGATCGAGTGGGCAGTGCATACTTCCGTTTTCCACCACTGCCAGCTAGTACACTTCCGTTCGATCGATCGAGCGGGCAGTGCATACTTCCGTTTTCCACCACTGCCAGCTAGTACACTTCCGTTCGATCGTTCGAACGGGTTGTGCTTACATCCGTTCGAACCACCACTGCCAGATCGATCGTTCCGATCCACTTCCGTCCCCAATTTTCAATATCACTCCCACAAAACTATCCAGCAACCGAGCGGAAAGATGTTACACATCAACAAGAAGTTCCGTGACGAACTAAAGAGCGTACTTTTCTTAAAATTTAAGATCTATGCCAATGATTAATCTATATGGATCTATCTAGAATAATGACGAAATTAAGTTGGTAATATCGAAATTTCTAATTAGTTCGAAATACTGTATACCAGGCATACTGTAGCCTAATAGAGAACTACAGTTGGCAGCCCTGGTGACTGAATATATTATTAGTTCCATCTCTTAAGGTACAGAATACAAAATTTGGTTGAAGTCCAATGGATAGCATGGACTTTACATGCAGTTAAACATTGGATCTAACAGCGCGCGTAATATCATGTTGGCAACAATGACATACTTGTATTGGTCAGAAATAATCTGAAATAATATGATCTATTGTTGTGTCAATTTTGAATAAAATCCATTAGTTAGTATAGAAGTTACATGCATTTTAAAATTGGATCTATCAGCAGGCTTAGAATCATGTTGGCAGAACTGACGTATATTAGTTACTCCAAATTAATCTAGAATGCCAGGTACTATACGTGTGCAATGTTTAGAGCTATTGGCTTGCATACTTTCTGATATATTGATATTATGGTAAGAAAAATAGAGACAGTATTTACTAACAGTTGGCAGCCCTAGTTACTCTTAAGAATCGGCGTATACATATCTGTTATGGTACACATAGCACACACGAAATTTGGTTGAAATCCAAATGTTAGTATAGAAGTTACATGTATTTAAAGTTGGACCTCTCAGCAGGCTTAGAATCATGTTGGTATCACTGACGTATATAAGTTTCTCCAAATTAATATAGAATGTCAGGTACTATACGTGTGCATAGTTTAAAGCTGTCGGCTGGCATACTTTCTGATATATTGGTATTTGGATAAAATAAATTGAGAGCATTTATTAACAGTTGGCAGCCCTGATGGATCTTAATAATACGTTCAGTCATGTCTGTTTATGTACACATAGAACATACGAAATTTGGTTGAAATCCAATTGATAGTGTAGAAGGTATATGCATTTAAAATTTGGACCTATCAGAAGGCGTATATTCATTTTGACAACACTGCGATGTATGGCCTCCTGGAAATTAAACTGCAATATTATTATCTATACGAGATTCAATTTTGAAATAGCTCCTATTCATACCTTCCAAGATATCCAACATGGAGCTCAAATTTCAATTGCGATTTTTCAGCAATTGGTAGCACTGACATCATTTTCAAATATGGGCGTGAGATATTCAGGTATAGATCTTTACTCCTACCAAATTTTGTTTCGACTGCTGCAGCCGTTTAGGAGTTGATAGGGGGGCACACACACACAGCCAGACAGACAGACAGACAGACAGACAGACGGAAGGACAGACAGACAGACAGACAGACAGACACACATTTGCCCGATCTCATTTAGTCTACTTTTTCCTCATTTTTGCAAAAGTAGGCTAAAATAGGATGGATTTGGTACTTTTGGCACTGAAATATTGCAAATAATTGCTTTTGAAAGGAATATAATAATTTCACTACAATCATCGATGACACGCAGGAGTTACCCCCTTAATTGGAATGACCCGGCCCAATAGAAAAACATACCCAGAATAGTATTCCGAGACCACAGTACTAAGCTTAGACATAGAAATGATACACTTGCGTTCCTTAAAGAACAATTTCTATTGACATTTTTAAAACATTACATTTACAAAACATTAACAACAAGATTAGATTTAGAAAACTCAGAAGATGTGGAAATAGTTCACGTTCCTAGTACTTGCCTTCGCACGGAGAAAAACTTATGTAGTCCAGCATATATTTTTCGACAGTTACTCAACAGATCCTTCTCTGTTCATATACCAGCTGACTGTCGTGCAATCGTTTCAGAAACCCAACTATCAATCATATAGGTTTCATTATCATCGAAGGAATGGCCATTAAAATCTTTTAATTACTAGAATAACTTCATAAGAAGCCAGAACTTAGCAATGACTCCGTCGATCCTTTTCTGTTCACACACCAGCTGACTGTCGTACATCGTTAAGAAACCCCAACTATCAATCATATAGGTTTCATTATCATCGAAGGAATGGCCATTAAAATTTTTTAAATACTAGAATAACTTCATAAGAAGCCAGAACTTAGCAATGGCTCCGTCGATCATTTTCTGTTCACACACCAGCTGACTGTCGTGCATAGTAAAGAAAACCCAACAGAACATCGAAGAAAAACAAAACGCAATTGACTTCAAAATATCAGGAAGACTGGTCATGCTCCAAAGATACATATAGCAGACCCAAGGCTACTATGAACTTCTTACCGTGGTGCAGCTCTCTAGCGGCAAAACAGAGAACTGATATCTCCACTGCAGGCAGAGTCCCAGAGACCATCGACTAAACAGAGCAGTAAGGGTAAAAAGTGACGTAATAACGGCACAATCGAGACCTGTACAACTGTATCAAAATTATTGTATTTATTATCCACTGTTGAAAATTAAATCACCATTTAATGGGTGGTTCTAATGGTAAAACATGCAACAAACAATTCTCATTAATTAGATTACTTTGGTTAAGCAACATGCTTATCAAAATCGGGGCTTTGTTCTATCACGACGCAGTATTGAGTGTTTATTGACATCAAAAACGAATTTCAACACCGTGTTTGGCATACAGTACATTTGAGATATTTTGATGATTTTCGTATCTTTCACATCATGAAGCTCCCTACCAACGTAAGTTTTTTTTTTAATTTTTCGATTTTTTTAGCCTATTTTCATTTATGAAAAAAAAATAGGCTTCTGAGAGAACCTTTTGTCTGTGTGTCTGTCTGTGTGCGTGTGTGATTCGTGTGTGTGTGTGTGTGTCCCTAATAAAATCTACACGGCTGGAGCGATTCTAATGGAACTCGGGAAGTTCATAGTACTATTCCGGACGACCCTGATCGTGCCCTTCACATTTTATTACGTCTCACCAATCCAACATGGCGGCTGTGTGAAATATTTCACCAGCATTCAATATCTCCGAATCTATTACCGATATCACCCTGGAATTTTGCACGGTGATGAAGAAAACTACTAGAAGTTCACCTATGTTAATTTTGGAAACCTGGTAACTACAAAACCAACATGGTGGCCAAGCGAAGTTGCGACTTTTAAATAGACGTTTCTCGCGACTTAACCAAACAAAAGCAATGAAACTTGGTACAGTATATGTTTATACACATTGTAATGCATCGAATTGTAACTTCGTTCAATTGTTTACATAACCTCAAGATGGCGGCTGTGCCAAATATTTCACCGGCATTCTATTACAGGTATCATCCTGAAATTTTGTACGGAGATAAAGGGCTCAACTGGAAGTTCATCTATGAGACTTTCAAAAACCGGTTAACTACAAAACGAACATGGCGGCCAAGCGAAGTTGAAAGTTTTAAATAGACTTTTCTCGCGATTTAATGATCCAAACGCAATGAAACTTGGTGCAGCAAATGTTTATATACATTGTAATGCACTGGTATCTAATTTAGTTCAATTGTTTCCATAACCACAAGATGGCAGCTGTGCGAAATATTAAAATCTCGTTTTTACTTCTTGTGTCCTAAACATGCGATTGAAGTTTGAATACTACACGTTCACAATAATCTTCATGTAACAGTACATAACTCCAAGACCTACATATATAAAATCTAACATGGCGACCATCCGCAATATTTAGTCGGTTCTCAATATCTAAGAATCTATTACAGCAATCAAACTTATTTTTTTAATGTTGATAGTGGCAATTAACATAGTCTAAGTAGGATATATGAAAATAGGCTTTAGTTCTTCACGGAACTACTCGCTTGTTTTTTTGATTTGGCACATTTTGGAAATAAGCTTCTCGGTTTACACAACCTTGAAAAATCCACAGCTTTATTTACTGACATTCTGATAATTTTGTACTCCGCCGACACGGTAGTGAATATGTTTTTGTAACTCTGGTGCGCAGCGATCGCAGTGAATATACTGCGATTTACACTCGTGCTTTAGAATTCTGCTCGAGCCATGGTGCTCGCACTGGCCACTGGGAATCAAGGAGGTCCTCATATTCCCCAGTAATTGTATTGATAACAAACATATTGTGTGTCCGCACTCCAGCCTGGCGTGGTCCCACTGCGTCTCCAGTAACTTGTTTATTATTTAGCATACATTCCCTTCTAGTCCTCGGATATACGTTGGCGATGTTGATTGTTATGTCAAGGGAAGTAACATCTCATCTTAAAACTTACTAACATTGATGGAGGGAGTATTCAAAAGTATCCATCTCTATAAAAATGAAAGTATCTGGAACAGAAAGTCGGCTTCGGTGGCGTAGTCAGTGGCATGCTGAGCTTCTATGCCCAAGATAGCGGCTTCAAACCCGGCCGAAGCCGCCGGACTTTTTTAAGAGCGTAAAAAATCCCTCAGTATGCCTTCCTTCGGAGGGGAAGTAAAGTCGGCGGTCCCATGTCATAGATTTATGGCATGTTAAAGAACCTTCCACTAATTGCACCTGTGTGAAGCTAAATTGGATAGGTTAAGAATGTAAACAACGCTCTTAGGTTTCTACGTTCGTTGCCAAGAGCCGACTGCGGTGGCGCCTAGTAGCTAAGTTCTGAACCTGGCCTAGTAGTCGTTGACGGTGGCGCTTGGCGGCAAAAGTAGGAACTATTTGAAAAATTATAAGTTGCAGTCTGTACTTAAATTAAAAAAACAGATAAAACACACTAATACACTCATCACAATTAACACCGGTTATCAGAGAGATTCTACACACACCCAAAGTACATGGGGCTACATGGCCGAATTGTCGCAGCCCCTAAACTTAAGAACCGACCAACCAAAGTCTATGTGGCGTTTTTTTAATTGCCGAATACTATTTTTGACACCAAACTCATGAGCAGAGTTGAAAAGACTCTAATAAATGAATATTGATAAAAATGGGTAAGGACATCGATAGGCATTTATTAATAAAAGATTATACTTGCATTACTGAAGCCTCCGTGGCTTAGGCGGCAGCACGCCGGCCTCTCACCGGTGCGTCTGTGGTTTAAATCCCGGTCACTCCATGTGAGATCTGTGCTGGACAAAATGAAGGCAGACAGGTTTTTCTCCGGGTACTTCGGTTTTCCCTGTCAAACTTTCATTCCAGCAACACTCTCCACTATCATTTCATTTCATCTGTCATTCATTTAATCATTGCCCCAGAGGAGTGCGTCAGACCTCGGCAGCCGGCACAGTTCCTATCCTTGCCGCTAGATGGGGGCTTCATTCATTCCATTCCAGACCCGGTCGGAGACTGGAAGCAGGCTGTGGATTTTCATTTCACTTGAATTACGACCTCCTCATGGCATAGCGGCTAGTATTCTGTGCTGTCGCTCTGCAAAGTAATTTAATTCTGATGGGGTGGAACCCATCCTCGTGAGGCAAAACTTAGAAGAGATGTTTTCAATTCCCAATTCAGCCACCCTGGAAGCGATTTACCGTGGTTTCCTACTTGTACCCCAGGCAAATGCCGTGAGGGTTCTAATTTAAGGCCATGGTCGCCTACTTCCTAATCCTCACCTAAATTACAACTTCAACTACATATACGAATACAGACATCCCATTGACACAGGTTACCACACATATAATTATACAAACACGAAAGCACACGGGGATAAATAATCACTATATCCAAGCCTCTCATATGAAACAACAACAACAACCACAACCTATTTCGTGTCGCCTCCATAGCGTAGCGGTCAGCATGGTTAGCTGCCGCCCCGGAGGTCCTGGGTTCGATTCCCGGCTCTGTCACGAAATTTGAAATTTGGGACGAGGATTGTAACGGGGTCCTCTCGGCCTCGGGTGGCCCAAATGAGTAGAGGGGGTTCGATTCCCCCTCAGCCATCCTCGAAGTGGTTTTCCGTGGTTTCCCACTTCGTCTTCGGGCAAATGCCAGGATGGTACCTACTGTAAGGCCACGTCCGCCTCCTTCCCTCTTCCTAGCCTATCCATCCCAATCTTCCATCCGTTCCCATCCCTCATGAGGCCCCTGTTCGCTTTGCAGGTGAGGCCGCCTGGGCGAAGTACTGATCACACCTCCCCAGTTGTATCCATCCCTACCAGATGTTCCAAGCTCCAGGACACTGCCCATAGAGGCGGTAGTGGTGAGTTCCCTCGCTGAGTCCGTGGGATCCACCAAACTAGAGGGTAAATTGACTAAATAAGAAAAATAAAAAATAAACCTATTTCGTGCTGCGTGAATTTTGAACCTGCAGTGTTAGTGGTGATTCTGTTTTAGAGCCCCCCCAGGGGCTCACATCTAGTGGGAGGTGGGTTGACGACCACGGGACCCCAGCAGAGTCCGGCATTGCTTCCACTTACTTGGACTGGGCTCCTCTCCGTCTACCTCCCTGTCGACTTTTCTTGGTCAACTCTTGTTCGCTTCCGACACCGACGGCATTAGGGTATCCGAGGCCTAGGGAGTCTTTCACTTTCCCGCCTTAATTGGCCCTTGTCTCATCTTTCCTGATACCCTCCTTCTGCGAGGGTTCAGCATCATTTTCTGTTCATGTTATCTCCTGCCTTCTGCACAATGCCCTCAAGAAGGCAGAGTGTGTGTAACCCCACCACTTCTGGTGCACCCTGGATAGGGCTACACGCTCAGGGGCTCACGGCTGATGAGTTTGGGAGATGGCGACCCCGAGGGATTCCTGAGCCGGGTCTGTTTTGTCCCCGTTTTCCTCTGACTTTAAGCCGGTCCCTCTCCTCTTTCCCTTTCCTATCTACATTTTATGGCTCTCTTTTCTTCCGAGTCCCTCAATCCTCAATCTTCGAGGGTTGAGGACATTTATTTTCTTCCTATCCTTTATTTGCCTTTTCCACTGCTTGTTTACCATTCATTCTTCGACTATATAAGTTTGTAGTTAGTATTAGTTATAGTTATCATTCTCATCTTTACTATCACCCAAACCACTAGGGGCCGATAACCAGGATGTTAGGCCCCTTAAAATAACAATTATTATCATCATCATCATCATGTTTTATAGCAGGTATAAGCAATGTTCGGTTAATCGATTAATTAATAATCGATTAATTAATAATCAACTAATCGAATAATTTGAAATTAATCGAAAACGATTAATCGATTTTCAACTGTTCATCCAATTAATCGATTTTCGACTGTTCTTTAAATTAATTGATTAACCGAATAATCGATTAGTGGCTAACCGAAGAATCAATTAATTAATTATTAGACACGAGATAAGAAAATAAGTTTAACTTACAGATCATCGCTTAAGTTGAGTTAAGCTAATTTTCGGAATGATGTACAGAAATCTATAAAAGTTATTTTTTGCCTAAATATACAAAGTCTCCTTCCTTGTTTAGGCTATGTTAACAATAACCAAATAAGAGTCATTGACAGTGGAAGGACAAATATCAATCTAATTGGGAAGGGTTTCGAAAAAATAAAACGATACTTTTCAGCAAAGATTTTGAATTTTTGTTCAATGTTTACAATTAACGATTGCTGAGTTTTACAATTAACGTTGATTGATTGATTGGTTCCTCAGTTTAGGGCAGGGCCATCCACACAGCGCTCCCCGAGCGCTATCGCTCCGGCAGCGCTCTAAGCCCGTGCTCCGAGCGCTTTGGCCGAATGTATTTTCGGTAGTGGTGGGAGGAGCTTGGCTGGTTAAACGTGCGGTAACCCCGCAGCGCCGAAGTGAGCAATGTTCGGCTCAACGTACATTTGTGAGCGTTTCTTTTGGGTCCTTAAGCTTACCAAAAGTAAACATCGTGCAACGATGAGCGATAGAAACTGGCGCAATTGTCTGCGAATTGCTTTGTCCAGTAATATTGTACCCAATTTTGAGAAGATTGCTTCCCCAAAAACCATAAGCTCGTAAAAACGATGGAGCAAAAGTCACTCAAAGGTCTATACTATCTGTTTAAATTGGCAAAATGTTGTTGAATTTTCTGCTCTACAGTAATATGTTCACATTCCAGTTTGGAATAAATCACAATATTCTTTACTTAAAATTTGCGTTCGTTTCCTACACATTCCATACATCGGAGTGCCATTTGATTTGTATAAGCGGTATATATATTCTTTTGCAAAACAGCCTTATAAATATGATGTCAACAATCCCACAAAAGCCGTTGGCCGCACTACTGTACGTACGTATCTAGTCCGTCTGTCACATGCCTCCTCGCTGCCACAGTGTAGTGGTGGTAGGGGAAGGAGCGCTAGTCTGACTGCCCGAGCGCGGCCGTGCTCTCCGAGCGCAATGACTGCATGGTCCTGGTTTAGGGGTTGCGGCAACGTGGTCATGTAGCCCCGTGTCCTACTTTAGGTGTGTGTAGAATCTGTCTGATATCCGGTGTTAATTGTGATGACTGTATTAGTGTGTGTTATCTGTAATTCAGGTAAGGACTGCAGACGATCAATTTCAAGTAGTTCCTACTTTTTATACCAAATGCTACCTTGCTGTGCACTTGGCTACGAGATGCCACTACAACCAACACCTTAAGGTGAACGTTGGAACTAATAGAGCGTTATTCTAATCTAAACTTAAAATTTAGCGTCACACAAATATTGTAGTTAGTGGAAGGCACTTTTACATGCCTTAAATCTATGACTTCCCCTCCTCTTCAAATCACTTCTTCATTTCTTTGATATGTAAAATACTTTTGTAGTTATGACCAAAAACGTGCAGGGGAGTTAAATAAGTTTTTCTACTCATTGGTAACTTTGTTGCTTGTTTCCCGAAACTTTGGATTTTCAAACCCGTTTCCCTAGTAACTGCCCGAGTGGTCAAGATAATGAAGTGAAATTTAGTATACCTGTGTATCTTATAGGGAAGAACAATATGACCTAGAACTGTTGCAGTGCATGTCATAGTTTCTTTTCTTCTTAAATATCCAGTGAAAAAACTTCCAAAAAAGTTACACTTTAATATATGCTTTTAAGAAAAATATTTTTTCTTTATAGATTCCAATGATTCTATCTCTAGCTATTGCATCAGTAAATACAATGAAAAAAGATTTTTTGAAAAACAATGATATTTGTGTAAAATATTAGAGAAACGGTGGAACAGTGCACAATATGCATCTGCCATTTTGAATGCGTAATTTCCTGGAATGCATTCGCCATATGACTTGTGAATGCACAAACATATTAGCAAAGCATAGTGTGATTGGCAGACCAAATTACAATTATTTAGTACTTTCTGTTGTTGAGGAATAAAAATGTGAAATATACATGATTTTGGATCCTTTTAGGTGTTGGTCCCCCATTAACTAGCCTATCCCGAGAAAGCAACGACGAGTTGCTACTGCTCTGAGAGGTGGGAGATTAACCGATACACTAGAGGTAAACTGCACTACTGTACAGCACACTGTTCATTAAGGCTCTGGGTTTGTCGCCCAGGGTTAGAATACACTTCAGAAGGACGGACAGCTTAGGTGATTAACCCTGTGCAGTATTAGCATATATTAAGTTATCCAGTCTTGTGTGTGGAGCAGCAAACTCATGTGTGTAGATGGAATCGATGTATGTTCGGGCTACCCGGAGGCCAACACTTGCTATCAGATGGTCAACAAAGTGTTCACTCACAGAGTTAATAGCCTTACGTACTTAGTACGCATCTGCTTTGAATAAGGATGTCTTCATTTTCAGCACACACGCAACTCCTAAGTGACAGTGTCCGTAGACTTGAAGAGAGGCGTAGTTGGTAGCACGCTGAGCTTCTATGCCAAAAGTCGCAGGTTCATACCCGGCTGAAGTCGTCGGATTTTGTAAGAGCGTTAAAAATCCCTAAGTATGCCTTCCTTCGGAGGGGAAGTAAAGCCAGCGGTCCCATGTCATAGATTTATGGCATGATAAAGAACCTTCCACTAATTAATTACACTTGTATGAAGTTAAATTATAGGTTAAATTTGACTAACGCTCTTAGATTCTAACGTTCGTCGCCAGGAGCCGAATGCGGTGGCATCTAGTAACCAAATTCAGTACTAGTTGGTCGTTGACGGCGGCGTTTGGTAGAAAAAGTAGGAACTACTTGAAAATTGAATGTCTGCAGGGGCTACATGACCGCGTTGTCGTAGCCCCTAAACTGAGGAACCGACCAAATTATTTATTTATTTATTTATTTATTTATCGTATGGCTTTTAGTGCCGGGAGTGTCCGTGGACATTTTCGGCTCGCCTGAGTCTGTAGCTGCCTTCACCGGACACCCTTAGGGTGAGCTACAAGTTCCGTTCAATCACAAGTAGTTCCAACTTTCGCTGCCAGATATCAATGATACCTAGTGGTGAACGTTGGAACTTTGATAGAGCGTTTCGACGAAATCTAACCTAACAATTTAGCTTTACACAAGTTTAGTCTGTGAAAGGATCTTTTACATGCCATAAATCTCTCAGTGAGGCCGGTTAGCAGCAGCATGCCATTCTTCCTGTCTCTCAGTCTTCCTCTTCAGTTTACAGGAGAGAGAGAGAGAGAGAGAGGAAAAGACTATCAGCATTTGAAACCTGGTTCTATAGAAGGAGTATGAAAAACAGCTGAAAGGAAGGGACCGCCAGCTTTACTTCCCCTCCGAAGAAAGGCATACTGAAGGATTTTAACGCTCTTAAAAAATCCGACGGCTTCGGCCGGGTTTGAACCCGCTATCTTGGGAACAGCAGTTCAGCAAGCTACCAACTACGGCAACGAAGCCGTTACCGACCAACTAATCAGACTTGAAGAGAGTTAAGTAATTGCTCGTCTTATGGCGTTACGAGGCAAGGAGAAGGATTTCGAACGAGTATGGTAGTTAACCGAACGCTACGACTGCGAAGGGAAACAATCTGCGGTTTTGTACTGGGGCCAGCAGTGGCTATCCTGATCGCGGTATCTTCCAGCACTGATTTTCCCATTTCCCGTATTGAACAAATATCTGTAACAGCATGAATGACAGAACAGAGAACCTAAAGAATCCCCAATAACCCTAGGAAACAAAGAAAGGAGATAAATTATATCCATCTTGATTTCCGTTATTAGTAAACTCGAACCATAAACAAGATATTCCAAGATGAACAAATCTCCTTAATTATTTCAACTTCATTGTATGTTGTAGTTTTAGCGTTTTACCATGATCATAGCCCAGTGCTCGTGGATCACCTCAGCATATTATAAGATGCGTTCAAAATGTAACGACCCGGAGGCTGTAATGCGCAAACCGGTGACTACATCGGCTAATCGTGGCGTGTGTAACGAGGTGTGGTTCCGACCAGAGCGTGGAAGGTCTCATCCCGTCACTGGAGGGCACGCGTGCACGTCACGTGACGATACAACGCGAGCAGCAGCATGCATCAATCGTCCAGTAAAATTGCAAACAGTGACATGAAGGCGTCAACCGAAGAGCAAAGAGGTGTTGTTCGGTTTCTGACAGCGGAAGGAGTAGGGGGAACGGACATTCATCGCCGAAAGGCTCAAGTGTACGGCGAACACTGCATGTCCCTTGCAAGGGTCAAGGCGTGGCACAGGCGCTTCAGGGAAGGACGGGTGTCGTTAGCCGATGACGCCCGGTCTGGTGCACCCCCCTGCATTACCGATGACAACGTCCAGCTGGTTGATGCACTCATTACCCAGGACCGCCGAGTGACAGTGAACGCCATAGCCACCGTGGTCGGATTGAGCTTCGGAAGTGTGCACACATCATCATGAAGGAACGACTGCACTTGTGGAAAGTGTGTGCCCAATGGGTGTCGCACAGTCTTCAACCACACCAGGAAGCATGTCGAATGGCCTACCGTCTTGGTCTTGGTTGGACGATTGAAGCATGCTGCTGCGTGCTTTGTATTGTCACGTGACGTGCACGCGTGCCCTCTAGTGACGGGATGTGACCTTCCACGCTCTGGTCGGAACCACACCTCGTTACACACGCCACGGTTAGCCGATGTCGTCACCGGTTTGCGCATTACATTCTCCGGCTCGATGCTTTTTGAACGCACCTTATAATTTACTATTCTACTGTAGTTTAGGGCTTATTGCTTTAATGGAGCATCACGCTATATGGCAGAGAATCTTGGACAATAGGAGAGAAAGAGGAAAAGACTACTAGTATTTGAAACCTGGTACTATAGAAGGATTATGAAAAACAGCTGGGAAGAAATGGTCACAAATGAGGAAGTCTTGAGAAGAGTGGGAGAGAGAAGATGCTTCCTTAAATATTTAAAAAGAAGACTACATCACCTCGTGGGCCGCATACTGCGACACAATGGACTGCTTCAGCTGATAATCGAGGGAACAGTAGCCGGCAAGAATTATAGAGGAAGACCCAGACAGGAGTACAGTACATGAGTCAAATAGTGGAAGATATGAGTTGTGGTTCATACTGTAAACTGAAGAGGAAGACTAAGAGACGGGAAGAATGGCAAGCTGCTGCTAACCAGCCTCACGGCGGTTAACAACACACAGAGAGAGAGTATCCCAGCAACAGTAGCTACACCTTCATAGATTAGTTGGGGAAGGGTATTTGTGGATGAGATCGTCATTTCTCAGTATTGCAACGTTCAAAATAAATGGTTATTTTTACGGGTGGTTAAATCTTTAATGAAAATAAAAATCCACAGCCTGCTTCCAGTCTACCGAATCCAGCGGTGAGTATATGAACTGTGCCGGCTGCCAAAGCCTGTCGCACTCCCCTCGGGCAATGATTAAATGAATGACAGATGAAATGAAATGATAGTGGAGAGTGTTGCTGGAATTAAATTGTGACAGGGAAAACCGGAGTACCTGGAGAAAAACCTGCCTGCCACCGCTTTGTCCAGAACAAATCGCACATGGAGTGACCGGGATTTGAACCACGGATCCAGCGGTGAGAGGCTGGCGTGCTGCCGCCTAAGCCACGGAGGCTTACATTAGAGCTTTAATATTTAACAGTATTATTTGCCAAACTTCTTAAGTTTTCTGGTGGCTTTTTGTTTGTTTTAGAAAGCATAGAAATTCTCTGTTGGTGTAATTTACATGTTTGTTGGTGTTTTGTAGATCTATTTTGTGTTGTAAAGTTGGATATAATGATGCTTGCCTGACGTTGAACACGTAGCTATGATTGCTTCCGAGATGGTGTAATATCGATAAATGTGGAGTCATACAGAGTTGGATTGATTGGATTAATTAGAATGATTGTCCTTCGAGGCATTTTAAGTAGCATACTACGTATTCTACCAAGCGTCACCATTTTGGTTCGAAAACATTATGTTCTTTGGTAAAAGTTGATTAACCTTCCAATGAGCGCAACTGATCTGATAGGCACACGTGTTAATTCTTATTTCGCATTCGTCATTCAAGAGAACAGAGATACTTCCACCTTTTACAGTAGTTCAGTTTACGCCACAGATTTTGGATGGTCAGCCCTGGTTGCGCAGTCGTACCAGAGGATAGCTGGCGAGCCTGAGGCATTTGCATTTGATACGTGACATGCTTTCCACGCAACTGGAATCTCACGTATCAATTGGCTGTATTAGTGTTTGTGCACTGAAGAAAATCGAAATTGCAACACCCAGAAGGAGTGGTGCTACATTGCTGCAATTGAACATGCAGGACGAGTGTTCGGTTGTGATTCGATAATTACACTTTCAGGTACCGGGTGAGTTAGCCGAGGTAGTTACGGCATGACTGCTGGCAGTTGCTCACATCCGGGAGGCGAGGAGGTTCGAATCCCCCCGCCGGCAACCTTAAAGATGGTCTTCTGTGGTTTCCCATCTTCCTTCCAGGCAAATGCCGGGGTTGGTCCCTAACTATAGGCCACAGCCGCTACCTTCCAACTCCTCGTCCTTGTACATTCCCACTTTCCTCCCCAACGGTACTTGTAGCTCACCCATTGGGTGTCCGTCTCGAAGCAGCTACAAAACTGGCGAGCCGAACATGTCCTCGGACACTCCCGGCACCAAAAGCCATACGCTAAAAAAAACTTTCAGGTACCTCTGACCGCAATTTTGGACAACAATCAATACAGGATGTGCCCATCACGAGCTGCAATACATTGATGAATTCCGCGAGGCATGGAGTCAATAAGGCCCTGGATCGCTTCCTGAGGAATTGTGGCCCATGCTTGCTGCACTGCACGGGTCAGTTGTTCCAGAGTTGTGGGTGGCTGAGGACGTTTGGCCAGTTGTCGACCCATCATGTCCCACACATGCTCAATAGGACTGAGGTCCGGGGATCTGGCGGGCCATTCTAAGGTTGTGATGTGGAGAGCTTCTCTGGAGATGCGTGCAGTGTGAACCCGGGCATTGTCCTGCTGAAACATCCCATTATCAATGTTCGCCATCATAGGGACAACCGCTGGATTGAGTACCCTATCAACGTAGTGTCGAGCAGTCATAGTGCCCTCAACAAGCACTAATTGTGATTTCACATTGAAGCCAAGAGCTCCCCAGACCATAATGCTTGGTGTTGGCCCTGTGTGCTTCTCGACAATAAGGTCTGGGCGGCCCCTCTCCCCGGTACGTCGGCGTACACGATTCCGGCGATCACTGCGGGCAAGACAGAAGGGCGATTCATCACTAAAAACGACCCTATGCCATTCGTCGACCCACGTCTATCGTTCTCGACACCAGGCCAGCCTTACACGTCACTGTTGTGGGGTCAATGGAACACCTTCTGCAGGGACACGGGATCGAAAGCCAGCTGCACGCAGGCGATTACCAACTGTTTGTTGTGTAACGTGGGGTGCCACAGCTGCTCGAATTTGCGCTGCTGTTGCATGGGGTTCCATCCGGGCCATCCGAATGATGCGGCGATCCACTCTCACAGATGTCTCCCCCCAGGGGCTCACATCTAGTGGGATGTGGGTTGGCGACCACGGGGCCCCAGCTGAGTCCGGCATTGCTTCCACTTACCTGTGCCGAGCTCCTCTCCGTCTTCTTTCCTGTCGACCTCACTTGGTCAACTCTTGTTCTCTTCCAACCCCGACGGTATAAGGGTGTCCGAGGCCTAGGGAGTCTCTTCCTTTCCCGCCTAAATTGGCCCTTGTCTCATCTTTTCTGATACCCTCCTTCTGCGAGGGATCAGACTTCTTTTTCTTTTCCTTTTACCTCCTGCCTTGTGCTCAAGGCCCTTAAGGAGGCAGGGTGTATGTAGCCCCACCACTTCTGGTGCACCCTAGATAATGCTACACCCTCAGGGGATCACGGCTGGTGAGTTCGGGAGTTGGCGACCCCAAGGGATTCCTGAGCTGGGTCCGTTTTCCCCTTTTGTCCCTTACCTTTGGGGCGGACACTCTCCTCTCTCTCCTCTCATCTCCTCTTTTGATTATATTTCCTTTTTCTCTTTAAGATTCCCGCACTGTTTTTGTTGCTTGGTTCCCCGTGTATCTAAATTCCCTTTTAGCGATTTTTTGTATTTCTTTAAACCTACGTTGCATTTTGTCAGTTTTTTCGATCTAAATTACATATCGCGATTGTTTTCAACCTCAATTGCATTTTGTAAAGATTGACAATCTAAATTGCTTTTTAGTAGGTCTTTCGATGCAGGTAGCTGGGCATTTTAGTGAGTATTTTGTATTTCAATTGCATTTTGTAAGTATTTTCCACCAAAACCACATTTCGCAAGAATTTTAAATTTAAATTGCATTTTGTTTGGTGGGCATTTAGCAAATATTTTGATTCTCAATTGCATTTTGTGGGTATTTTCAATCAAAATTGCATTTTGTAAGTATTGTCAATCCACATGAGTCGTTTGTATCTACCGTACATTTTCAATTGCATTTTGTAAGTATTTTGAATTTCAGTTGCACTTGGTGAATAATGTGGATTGGAACTGGGATATTTCAATCTGAATTGTATTGTGTATTTTCAATTTCAATTGCATTTTTTAAGTATTTTGAACCTCAATTGCATCTTGTACGTACTTTCGATATCATTTGCAGTTTGTAGGTATTTTGAATTTCAGTTGCCTTTTGTAAGTATTTCGACGCTACATTGCATTTTGTATGTATTTTGAACCTAGCCTGCATTTTGTGGGTGTTTTTCTATCTATTCTTTTTGTGAAACTTTTCGTTCTAAATTCCCTTTATTAAGAACTTTTTGGAGTTGTTTCAATCTGAGTTCCTTTTTGTAAGTATTTTCCGTCTCACTTAATTTTCGTTCTGGTTTCCATTTCATTATCATTTTCGCTCTCACCCAGATCATTAGGGGCCGATAACCTAGATGTTAGGCCCCTTATAACAACAATTATCATCATCATCATCATCACAGATGTCTGTCGCGATGGGCCTGTGCCAGGTCTACAAGTGTGGGTACCTTCATTTGACCACTGCTGCCATACACGTTGTACCGTAGATGCCTGTTGGCCAACACGTGCAGCGACAGTCCTTAGCGATAATCCAGCCTCACACAGCCCAATTATCCGAGCCCTCTCAAACGGCGGCAGTTGTTGATAGCGTGCTCTTCTCTGTCGTTGAGGCATATTTGACGGGGAACACTTCACTGCACAGACTGCAAGTCAACTACGTTACACCAGAGTCCGTATACTGGAGTTGATTCCTCCGTGACCAATCACGTGGGGAGACCTGTAGCAACAATCCAATAGGTCTGAAACTTTGATCGTTTACATACCTACACGGCATCGTTCCATATCTTGAAAATTAACACAAACGACCAATGCCTTCATGGTGTTGCAATTTCCATTTTCTTCAATGTATTTGTAATTTAGATGATGATTGGGAAAGAGGCGACCGTGGCCTAAAGTCAGGATTCATCCCAGCATTTATCTAGAGTAGAAGTGGGAAACTACGGAAAACCACTTTCATGATGCAAGAGGTGGGAATCGAACCCATCTCTTCTTCAAAGTTTTGCCTCACTAGGCTGGGTGTACCTCGTTTTAGCCCTCAGACAAGAATTATATTTCTTGGCAATACCGGAAATCGAGCTGGACCTCCGGGGCGAGAACCGTTACACCATGAGTAGATCTTGAAAATTCAAAGAAGGAGAGAACTAAAAAGGAAAATATGGTTTTGATATTTTCAACCAAGAGAATCTGGGGGAAGAATGCAAGGACAAAAATATGATATCGAAAAATGCGACAAAGGAAAGAAATTAAGATACTGTACATCCCATTGGCATATATAGAGAGGGATGATAATTGAGAGAGAAAGAATTAAAGAAAGAAAGAAAGAAAGAAAGGGAAATAAACCAATGAATGAGGGACGGGCTTAGAACAAAATAAGTCAAAGCGCGAGAAAGCGACTTGACAAAGTAAATACCGACTTAACCACAGTATTGGCGTTTACAAGGAGGTATGTATTTATTATTTTGCTCAATTTCTCTTATTTGTTGTTATAATTTTTAGAAACTTGGGAGTCGTTGGTCACCATCCTCGAGCACTTGAGTGTGTTTTCAATTGGTCTGATAACTCTTGCATCTGAGATAACAGTAATAGAATGTAAAACTGTCGGGAATTGGGTAGGAGCCCCTCGATTTGAAACAGGGTACTATACTTGCCAAATGAATGTTTTATAGAGGGAGTGCAAAAACTGGGAGAAAACCTCACACTCAGGATGGTCGCTGTCAGTGCCAGGACATTTCTGTAGCTTCCCATCGCGGTCATGGGGAGTGATCAAAATTTAAGTTATTTATTGGAAACAAAAAGGCACAAAAAGTGTGTTAGAGGACCAATCAAGAGAAAACCGAATGTATGGTAGTTAAAAGGGAGGATAAAGAAGAAGAGATGGGGGCACTAGAGATACGAAGCTTGCTGTTTAAGAAGACTGGATCGTTCAAATATCAAGGAAGCATCGTAAATTGGAATAACAACATGGAGGAAGAGATAATGAACCGTATAAAATATGCAGAGAGGTGCATGTTTGCAATGAATAAACTATTCAGTAGTAAACTGTTATCAAGGACATCAAAACTCCGTGTTTAAAGACAATTGTATGACCAGTATTAATATATGGGGCAGAGACGTGGACGCTGAGCAAGAAGATGGAGTGGAGAATATTAACCTTTGAAAGCAAAGAGTTAAGAAAAATCTTCGGGTTGGTATTAGAGCAGGGAAACTTCAGAAGAAGAAAAAAAAACCCACAGGAATTCACGCAATGTTTGGACTAAATTGTTTGACATTTTGAAAATGATTGGAATAAAGTATAGGGATAGGAGGGTGATCTACAATCTATACAGAAACCAGACAGCAGTCATTCGAGTTGAAGGACATGAGAGAGAAGCTGGTATTCAGAAAGGTGTGAGGCAAGACTGCAACTTATCACCCTTACTTTTCAATCTTTACATTGAACAAGCAATGAAGGAAATTAGAGAGAAATTTAAAGTGAGAGTGAAGATTCAAGGAGAAATAATTTCAACTCTGAGATTTGCTGATGACATCGTCATCTTGGCCGACACGCCTGAGGATTTGAATGAGTTTTTGAATTGTATGGACTCAGTCTTGATGAAAGGATTCATGATGAAAATTAATAAATTTAAAACAAAAATATTGGAATGCAGCCGCAATAAATCAGAAACCTCTATGGACAGCAAATTGGCAGGGGAAAAATTACACGTAGTAGGAGACTTCTGTTACTTAGGAAGCAAAATAACCAGTGATGCACGAAGCAAGGAGGATATAAAAAGTAGGTTGGCTCAGGCAAGGAAAGCATTTCTACAGAAAAGGAATCTGTTGACATCGAATATAAATTTAGGTATTAGGAAGACATTTCTGAAAACCTTTCTCTGGAGCGTCGCACTCCATGGAAGTGAAACTTGGACTATTGGTGCAGCAGAAAAGAGGAGAATTGAAGCTTTTGAAATGTGGTGTTACAGGAGAATGATGAAGATCAGATGGGTAGATAGGGTTACAAACGAAGAAGTATTAAGACGAGTGGGAGAGGAGAGATGTTTCTGGTGACTGCTAATGAGGATAAGAGATAGGTTGGTAGGACACATACTAAGACACCCAGGAATAGCAAGCTTAGTTATGGAAGGAAGGGTCGAGGACAAGAACTGTAGGGGTAGACTAAGTTTAGAATATGTTAAACAGATTGCCTCGGATGTAGGGCGTGGTAGCCTTGTAGAGATGAAACGATTAGCTCAGAACAGGGAAGCATGGAGATCTGCATCAAACCAGTCAAAAGACTGATCACTCAAACAACTACAACATAACGAACCGGATGTAATGGCAGTAATAAGGAGCAGAAGAATAGAATGGCTGTGACATGTACTGAGAAGGGTAGAGGGGATGGTAAATAGAGGGCTAGAAGGAAAACCACAAGGAAATAGACCCCACGGTAGACCAAAGTTCAGCTGGCAGGATGGAGTCAGGAAAGACCTGGAGGCCCTGGGAGCCAACGAGAATATAGCCGGAGAGAGAATGCAATGGTAGAGGCAAAAGAGTGAGGCAATGACCCGACTTCGGTTCGTGTGGCCAACTATGTAAGTATTGGAAACGCAACGTAAAAATTCAGACTTTCACGACCGGCGTTGAAATAGGAATCTCTGTTTCGCGGGCTTAAAGTCCGTGTTCAAAGGATACTGTCCTCTCGGAAACGTAAACTTGTATGTTTCAACGCTTCCTTAATGCTTAAAAAACATCACTTAATCTCTTGCATGCACTGTCTTATATTTAGGTATACAGGCTAACTAGCGAAATGCAGTGCGTCAGGGAATGTCCTCCGCAGTGCCTAGGCACTGCTTCGTTAGGTGAGAGCCGGAGTTAAGTTGGCAGCGCCGTGTCAGACCTTTCACTCACTCGCCGACAGCCAGGTACTAGCTTGTCTTCTCCAAGGTCGACAGGATATCAGAACACACGTGTGAGCTGTGCTGTGCTGAGGAAAGCGTCAGTGTGAATGCAATAAGGGAGCGTTTAGATTATTGGAATAGTGCAACAGGATACAGTCGGTAATGTTTACTACTGAAGAGAGAGCGTTTTTGCTGGAATACGTTTTTCGTGAAGGCGATCGGTTTACAGAAAATGTAAAACTAAAATTTCAGGTGCGGTTTCCTAATTCAAAGTGTCCAAACCGGGATACCGTTCGGGATTTGATAAGTAAATTTCGTGTGACCGGCTCAGTTCACGATGTACCATGAACAGGCAGACCTACGCTGTTACCAGACGAAAAATCTTGATGAAATTTCCGATATAATGCTGCGAAGTGCAAGTTAATCAATACGCAAATTAGCTCAAGAAACAGGAATCTCTAAGTGGACTGTTTGTTGTTTGTTTTGTTTGGATACAAGGGGCGGCAGCCGCGCTGTCAGCAGCAACCGTGCTGCCAACTAAACTCCGGCTCTCACCTAACGTAGCAGTGCCTAGGCACTGCGGAGAACATTCCCTGACACCCTGTATATTCAGTCTTCCATCGGTAGCTGATTTTATGTTACAATTCTGTGCCAGTCACAAATTTACATAATCGCCTTTCCCTTTCTTCTTTAACGATGATGAGCTGGTCGCTCCATGTACTGAAGCACGGGTCTAATTGCTGGGGAAACTTAAAACTCTGGTATTGTCTCCCTTCCTCCTGAGGGCTATTCAACGTCCAACCACAAATACCATCCCACTCCATCCCCCCGCCTCTCACAGCTTCAACTTTTGAGTGAGTCCCCTGAGCCAAATGAGAGTTGGACCCCGCAAGTAATATCGCGCCTCGCTCTTCATTTGTTAGCTCTACTGTTACTTAATTAGACCACTTGGCAGCGCCAGAGGTAAAAGTCCAGTAGCAGACTTCTACATTGTACAGATTACCTCACTCTTGTAATAAAGAGCAACGTATTGAAGTTTTAACTCACAAATTAATGAGGAATGCTGGAAATGAAGCATGATTAATGTGCAAGAGTAAAGGGGAGAACTTAATCAACACACACAACAGAACCGTCTAGTTGAGTGACGCAGTTGGATTAGAGCTGGCTTATGAAACTCAAGATTTCAGATCGATTCTGTCTCGGTCCTTGAGACATTAAAGTTATTTGTGACAACCTCGGGTCTGGTGAAGGTCCTGCAGAGTTTAAGGTGGTATCTGCGTATGTCCGCCAGTCTTGTTACTGTGCTGTGGAACTTGACGTTTTGTCATGTCCATTTCCGGTCGGTCATCGAATCGGTTGCGTTTAATTTCCTTGGTATTTCTTGTCACTTATTTTGTCTGTTTTGCTTTCATTGCGATTCTTGTTGAGAAGATTAATATTATAATAAAAAATTATTATTATTATTATTATTATTATTATTATTATTAAGCCTCCGTGGCTTAGGTGGCAGCACACCGGCCTCTCACCGCTGGGTCCGTGCTTCAAATCCCGGTCACTCCATGTGAGATCTGTGCTGGACAAAACGGAGGCAGACAGGTTTTTCTCCGGGTACTCCGATTTTCCCTGTCAAAATTTCATTCCAGCAACACTCTCCACTATCATTTCATTTCATCTGTCATTCATTTAATCATTGCCCCAGAGGAGTGCGTCAGGCCTCGGCAGCCGGCACAGTTCATTTCCTCGCCGCTAGCTGGGGGCTTCATTCATTCCATTCCTGACCCGGTCGGAGACTGGAAGCAGGCTGTGGATTTTCGTTTCATTATTATTATTATTATTATTATTATTATTATTATTATTATTATTATTTTAGTATTGTCATTACTAGGGACGGGATTTCTTAGGTTTTAAAATATTGTCATTTAAGGTCTTCAACAAATTAAATTAATTCTTTTAAGGTTCTTAATAAACAGAATATGTCTTTATGTTTAACGTGTAGCAAAAGAGGACACAAACTACGCACAATTTAACATTAATGCCTAATTGTTAGTAGATAAAATCTGATTATAATGCGAGTGTGAATATTTTACACTAGCAATAGTGCCCGGCTTCGCCCGGTGGATTTATACTACTACAGAAGGGGCACATGATACTTAAACTAACAGCTTTCTATAATATAAATTTTTGGGGTGGTGGCGGTGGTGGTGGTTTTAGTGGGGGTGATAAGTAGTACAGTATAATGGACGAAACATTCTGGTCATTTTCTCGTAATGATAATAATGATAATATTGAATAGGGAAACGGCTATTTACTAACTACAGCACTGACACATGCAATTTACAAACGAATTTTAAAAATGATTAGAAAGAGGAGTAAGTTAGGTGAAATAAAAGACACTGCCTAGGGCCCGTATCTCATTGGCTGTTAGAAATGTAGAGACCAATAGTATCGTCTTTTGTCGCATAGCGCTGTAGGAAAATAATCAGAACACTTTGGAAAACACCGGCTGTCCCGAGCTCCTGAGGTAGCAATAGTATCATTTATCGCCACATATCGCTCAACGATAAGGTTCGGAATAAATGAAGGTAAATTTAAATGCACCAACGGTTATTGCAGCTCACGTTAATGTACTGCCCCAACACAATTGTACTTATACAAATGGATAATATTTTCATGATGATAACTGTTTTAAGGGGTCTAAGAAATCTTTTTGCATTAATTACTCCCCGTGACTGCAATTTATAAGCAGCGCAAGTGCGAAAGGGCCTAAATGCAGGAAATGGAGTGGTCTGCCCGAAATTTGAAGTACACAGTGTTGCCCGCAGGGTTGTAAAGGGTAAGTATACAAATTCTGGTTCAGATCGGTGAAACGGTGTACGTATCACTATCCATAACGGCAGCGCACGCGGATAAAGCTGTTCGAGAGCGCTTGTTGTTCCGACTTAATGAACAAAAATCAATCTTTATGGTTACATGAGAGGTGTAGCCTAATGCTACATAGCCTAAACCATTCCTCTTGAATCCGGCTATCATATAAAAAAGGAATCTTTCGAATCCGTCTAGCAGTTCCAGAGATTAGCGCGTTTAAACAAACAAACAAAATAACTCTTCAGCTCTATTATATAAGTATAGATAATATAGATAGTATAGATGATGATGATTATAATTGTTGTTTTAAGGGGCCTAACATCTAGTTTTTTTTTAGCGTATGGCTTTTAGTGCCGGGAGTGTCCGAGGACATGTTCGAATCGCCAGTTTTGTAGCTGCTTCGAGACGGACACCCGATGGGTGAGCTACAAGTACCGTTGGGGAGGGAAGGAGGGAAGTTGGAATGTAAGGACGAGGAGTTGGAAGGTAGCGGCTGTGGCCTATAGTTAGGGACCAACCCCGGCATTTGCCTGGAAGGAAGATGGGAAATCACAGAAGACCATCTTCAAGGTTGCCGGCGGGGGGATTCGAACCTCCTCGCCTCCCGGATGTGAGCGATTGCCATCAGTCATGCCGTAACCACCACGGCTAACTCACCCGGTAACATCTAGGTTATCGGCCCCTAATGGTTTGGGTAATCGTGAAGATGATAATGAAATGTAAACTATAACTAAAACTAACTACTAACTTATATACTAGAAGAAGAAATGGAAAACAAAAGGAGAATAAGGCAAATAAAGGACAGGAAGAAAAGAAATGTCCTCAACCCTCGAAGAATGCGGATTGAGGGACTTGGAAGGAAGGGGAGCCATAAAAGGCAGATAGGAAAGTGAAAGAAGAGAGGGCCCGTCCCACAGGTAATGGATAAAAGGGGGAAAACCGGACCCAGCTCAGAAATCCCTCGGAGTCGTCAACTCCCGAACTCGCCAGCTGTGAGCCCCTGAGGGTGTAGCAATATGTAGGGTGCACCAAAAGTGGTGGGGCTACATACACCCTACCTCCTTGAGGGCCTTGAGCAGAAGGCAGGAGAAAAAAAGGAGAAGAAAAATATGCCTGACCCCTCGTAGAAGGAGGGTATCAGAAAAGATGAGACAAGGGCCAATTAAGGCGGGAAAGGAAGAGACTCCCTAGGCCTTGGATACCCTAATACCGTTGGGGTCGGAAGAGAACAAGAGTTGACAAAGTGAGGTCGACAGGAAAGAAGGCGGAGAGGAGCCCGGTACAAGTAAGTGGAAGCAATGCCGGACTCAGCTGGGGCCCCGTAGTCGCCAACCCACGTCCTACGAGATGTGAGCCCCTGGGGGATAGATAGTATAGATTAGTATAGATATCACCGAGAACTTAATTCATTAAGGCAATATTTCTTTGCCTTAAATTTGTTAATTATTCAAATTCAATTAAACCAAGGATGTCAGAGGTGATTTACACATTCTATCCCGTGTAATTAACTTTTGTTTATTTAGAATATAGGATTCTTGGAAATAATACGAGATTTATTTCCACGTTCCTGACAAGAGATAACCAAACAATAAGATATCAGCTGAAAATCACTGAACATATAAGGTGCGTTGAAAGAGTAACAAGCCGGAGGCTGGAATGCGCAAACCGGTGAAGACGTCGGCTAATCGTGGCGTGTGTAATGAGGTGTGGTTCCGACTAGAGCGCGGAAGATAAAAGTCCGTCCCTAGAGGGCATGCGTGCACGTCACGTGACGACACAACGCGAGCAGCATCATTCATCAATCGTCCAACGCTACCAGTCGCATTGCAAACAGTGACTAGGAGGCGTCAAACGAAGAGCAAAGAGGTGTTGTTCGGTTTCTGACAGCGGAAGGAGTAGGGGGAAAGGACATTCATCGCCGAATGTCACAAGTGTACGGCGAACACTACATGTCCCTTGCAAGGGTCAAGGCGTGGCACAAGCGCTTCAGGGAAGGAAGGGTGTCGTTAGCCGTTGATGTCCTGTCTGGGGCACCCCCCTGCATTACCGATGACAACGTCCAGCTGGTTGATGCACTCATTACCCAGGACCGCCGAGTGACAGTGAACGCCATAGTCGACGTGGTCGGATTGAGCGTCGGAAGTGTGCACACCATCATGAACGAACGACTGCACTTGCGCAAACTGTGTGGCCAAAGGGAGGTTGTCGGCCACCCTCCATACCTCTTTCCCTGTGATTACGTCATGTTTGGTACCCTGAAAAGGGCTCTGCGAGGCCAACGATTCACCTCGGACGCCGATGTGCAGCTGTACGTGCGGAACTGGTTTACATCTCAGCCCAGGGAATTTTATGAGACAGCCATTCACCGCCTCGTGTCACAGTGGGACAAGTGCCTCAACAGCCAGGGCCAATACTTCTAACATACAGGTACTGGTTTCTGTAATTATGCCTCTGGCTCGTTACTTTTTGAACGCGCCTTATATTTGAAGATTTTGGCAGGTAGGATATACCCGCAATCAACTAGAGCTAGGAATAAACACTACCTTCAGGTTTACTTTAACAAATTATGGAGAAAATTCAAATAGGCTATACTACAACCAATGGAAGAAACTGCAATTAGGTACTCTTTGGTACTCTCATATCAAAGGTATTTTTAAGGTAATACGGAATTCATGAACGTGGCTCTTTTGAGTTTGTTCGGAAAAGTAAAAAGTATTTTTGTATTTAGAAGTACGGAATAACAAGTAGTTACGTGACAAACTACAGGGTTTTTCATATAAAGTAAGAACGGCAAGCGGCAGTTTTCTTATTAGCTAGTGCGGTGGCCTTGGCCGAGCTTGTGGCGCGCCATGGTCCCCTGCTCTACTATTGAAAGCGCGCGCATTGTACTTACGAGGGCTGTTTCTTTAAGTTCCGATAGACTGTATGAAAATAACAGATTCACATACCAAACTGATTTTAGTACTAAATGTTTGCTTGTTTTATTCTTATGTCTCAACATAATCGCCAAAACGATTGAAACATTTGTCGTATCGTTACACCAGCTTTCCAATGCCCTCGACAAAATATTCTGCCGCCACTGTGGTGGGTACGTCTGGAGAGTCTCCTGAAGTGTTTCCTTTTTGGCTTGACGTTTCCGCCCAACCATACCTTCAATTCTCGAAAAAGGTGAAAATCATTCACGACCACACTGCACCAACGTTACGATAGATTTTTATAAAGAATTCAAATGTGAAGTTTTGGACCATCTGCCGTTTAGTCCAAACCAGCACTGAATGATTTTCACCTTTTTCGAGAATTAAAGGTATTTTTGGGCGGCAACGGCTCATCAAAAAGGAAAAACTTCACGAGACTGTCAAGATGTACCCACCTCAGTTGTTGTTGTTTGAGTCTTCAGTTTTTAGACTGGTTTGATGCAGCTCTCCATGCCTCCCTGTCCTGAGCTAATCGTTTCATCTCTACATAGCTACCACACCCTACATCCGAGGCAATCTGTTTAACATATTCTAACCTTGGTCTACCCCTACAGTTCTTGTCCTCGACCCTTCCTTCCATAACTAAGCTTGCTATTCCTGGGTGTCTTAGTATGTGTCCTACCAACCTATCTCTTCTCTTCATTAGCAGTCGCCAGAAACATCTCTCCTCTCCCACCCGTCTTAATACCTCTTCGTTTGTAACCCTATCTACCCATCTGATCTTCATCATTCTCCTGTAACACCACATTTCAAATGCTTCAATTCTCCTCTTTTCTGCTACACCAATAGTCCAAGTTTCACTTCCATAGAGCGCCACGCTCCAGACAAATGCTTTTAAAAATGACTTCCTAATACCTAAATCTATATTCGATGTCAGCAGATTCCTTTTTTGTAGAAATGCTTTCTTTGCCTGAGCCAACCTACTATTTATATCCTCTTTGCTTCGTCCATCACTGGTTATTCTGCTTCCTAAGTAACAGAAGTCTACTACTTCCTTCAGCTTTTCACCTGCCAATTTGATCTCCATAGAGGTTTCTGATTTATTTCGGCTGCATTCCAGATTTTTGTTTTACATTTATTAATTTTCATCATGAATTCTTTCCGTAAGACGGAGTCCATACCATTCAAAAACTCATTCAAATCCTCAGGCTTGTCGGCCAAGATGACTATGTCATCAGCAAATCTCAGAGTTGAAATTATTTCTCCCTGAATCTTCACTCCCACTTTACATTTTTCTCTAATTTCATTCATTGCTTGTTCAATGTAAAGATTGAAAAGTATGGGTGATAAGTTGCAGCCTTGCCTTACACATTTCTGAATACCAGCTTCTCTCTCATGTCCTTCAACTCGAATGACTGCTGTCTGGTTTCTGTATAGATTGTATATCACCCTCCTATCCCTGTACTTTATTCCAATCGATTTCAAAATGTCAAACAATTTAGTCCAATCAACGTTATCAAAAGCCTTTTCTAAGTCTACAAAAGCCATGAATGTTCTCTTATCTTTCCTTATTCTACCTTCCAAAATCAGCCTAAGACTTAGTACAGCTTCCCTTGTTCCTACATTTCTCCTGAAACCAAACTGGTCTTGACCCAACTCCGTTTCTATCTGGCTTTCAATCCTCTTGTAAATTATTCTAGACAGGATCTTTGAAGCATGAGTAATCAAGCTGATTGTACGGTAATCTTCACATCTGTCAGCTCCCACTTTCTTTGGTATAGGGATGATAACATTCTTCTGGAAATCAGGGGGTACCTCACCTGTCTCATAAATCCTACACACCAAGTGAAATAACCTGATCAGACCTTCATCTCCTATGCAGCGTAGCAACTCAATCGGTATATCATCTATGCCTGGTGCTTTGTTCCTGCTTAAGTCTTCCAAAGCTCTATCAAATTCTGATCTCAATATTAAATCTCCTTTCAAATCCTCATCAATTTCCTCCTCCCTTTCCATTACATGATTCTCAATCTCCTTTCCCTTATACAAACTCTCTATGTAAGCTTTCCATCTCTCAACCTTTTCTTCCCTATCTGTTAGAGGCTTTCCATTTGTGTCCTTAATATTACAGCACTTAGTCTTCTTTTCCCCAAAAGTATTCTTAATCCTTCGATAAGCTGTGTCTACTTTTCCTAATTTCAGACAATTTCCTATACCTGCACATTTCTCTTTCAACCATTCTTCTTTCGCTTCCTTGCACTTCTTGTTAACCTCATTTCTCAGACGTCTGTATTCTGCTTTCCCCTTTTCATCTCTTACATTCTTGTGTTTCCGCCTTTCATCCATCAATTCTAGTATATCCTGAGTGATCCACGGTTTTCTACCTATTCTTTCTTTCCTACCAATGTTTTCTTCTGCGGATTTTGTTATTTCATTCTTCAAAAGTGCCCATTCGTCTGCAATTGAAGTTTGTTTAGGGTTTTTCATTAGTCGTTCCTTTATACTCTTCTTGAATCTTTCGTTTACATCCTTCTCTTTCAGTCTGTCTATTGCCCACCTTTTTGGCTTTTGACTTTTCTTCAGTTTCTTCAACTTTAATCTGCATTTCATTACAACCAGATTGTGGTCAGAGTTTATGTCAGCACCAGGATATGTTTTACAATCCAAAATCTGGTTTCGAAACCTCTGCTTGACCATAATGAAGTCGATTTGGTAACGCCCTGTATCTCCTGGTCTCATCCATGTGTATATTCTTCTATTGTGGTTATTGAATAAGGTGTTAGCTATGACCAACTCATGCTCGGTGCAGAATTCTACCAGCCTGCTTCCTCGATCATTCCTTTCACCTAATCCGAAATCTCCTACTATCTTCCCTTCTCTCCCTTTTCCTACCACAGCATTCCAATCTCCCATTTCTATAACATTTTCATCACCCTTGATATACCTCAGAATTTCGTCTATTTCTTCGTAGACCTTTTCAACATCCTCATCATCAGCTTGACTGGTAGGCATATAGACTTGTACCACTGTGGTGCAGGTAGGTTTAGTATTGATTTTTGCTACAATAATCCGTTCACTATATTGCTCATAATATTCCACCCGCTGTCCAAGTTTCCTACTCAATATGAGGCCAACCCCTGCTTGGCCATTGTTTGATTTAGTGCTAATGACCCTATAGTCTCCTGACCAAAAGTCCTGTTCTTCCTGCCAGCGCATTTCACTAATCCCAACCAAATCCAACCTCAACCTATCCATTTCCCTTTCTAAGTTTTCTAACCTTCCACTTCCTAGCAGACTTCTAACATTCCACGCTCCGATCCGTAGAATGTCAGATTTTCTCTTTGTCACTTCTGTGATGTTAACCCCCTCTCGAGTAGTCCCCACCCGGAGATCCGAACGGGGGACTAGTTTACCTCCGGATTGAAATTTTACAAGGGAGGAGGCCATCATCACATGTAATTATGCATAGAGAGGTGCATATCCTCGGGAATAGCATACGGCTGTAGTTTCCCGTTGCTTTCAGCCGTGCAGCAGGACGCAGTGTAGCCATTATTTGGCTTATATTATCAATATCTTAACCGTCTATAAGACTAGTAAAGAATTGATTTATTCTGAAAGGCTGCTACTCCCTTTCAGAATAAGTAAAGAGCAATTCTACTAACAAAAATACTAACCTTCTACCGTACTAACAATTAAATACCAATATTCTACTAACGAAAAAAATACTAACGTTCCACCAACAACAAATACTACCACTAAAACAGTCTGTCACCAGGCACACTCACATGCACCCTCACACATCACAGTCTACTGAAACAATGAACTATTACTAATAAACAATGCAACTGCTACCAGACACACTCACACACCACAGTCTAATAGAACAATGACATATCTAATAGACAAACTAACTACCTACTTACAACTAAAACTAACTACATACTTACTGTACTGTTACTTGTACTACAGTACCGTATTTGAATTAAGAGTAAGGTACCGACCGGTATAGTATATTTTTATCTTGTTTTCATTGCTCTCGTTTCTCTGTACTGTGTATACCTCAGTGGAGGCAGAATATTTTGCCGAGGGCATTGTAAAGCTGTTGTAACGGTACGACAAAGGTTTCGATCGTTTTGGCGATTATGTTGAGACATACGAATATAACAAGCAAACATTTACCGGTAGTAGTAAAATCAGTTTGGTATGTCAATCTGTTATTTTTATACAGGTTTTTAAAAAACAGCCCTTTTATGTACTATGCGCGCGCTTTCAATGGTACAGCAGTGGGCCATGGCGCGCCACAAGCTCGGCCAAGGCCACCGCATCAGCCAATAAGAAAACTGCCGCTTGCCGTTCTTTCTTTATATGAAAGACCCTGTCTACAGGCTATTTTCATATATCCTACTTACGGTTATTGCCTCTATCAACATACTGAATTTCAGTTTGATTGCTGAAATATGTTCGTAGATATTGAGAACCGTCTAATTATTTTGGATGGTCGCTGGAGAAGATTAAGTTCTGCCCTAAAACTTCCCCATAAGGGAGAACGAAACGCATCAGGCGAAAGCCTGGACAAAATAACTACTGTGGTCAAGAAAATTAGACTGAAGCGGTGCGGGGTAGTGGGCATGAAATACGTGACTAGAAAACCAATATAAGGAGCAATACATTAACAATTTTTATTCCTATTAATAAATTTATAATGAATAAACAAATTGCGCTTAAGTGCTTATCACAGAAATGAACAATTATAAATGTAGCAAAGTGTGAGGGACAGAAACCCAGATTAAAGAAAGGTCCATGAAACAAGCTTGCTTGATTGGAGAGAAGTTGAGCTTAACATATAAAAATGCACTTTATAAAAAGAGAGAACCATAAAACTGATTAAGAGTATAAAATAACTAGTATAATTTATTCTTCCTAAAATTGAACTTATCTTTGAAGAGGGTTGAAGAGCCAGCTCCTTAAAAAGTTCCAGCTAGCATAAATGTTGATTGAAAAGTCCTCACGGTTTTCTCGGAAGGAGGCGTACATGGCCTAGAGATATGTGCACCATCGATAAAATGTCAACTCTCTCTTCTTTTCTTGCGCAGTAATGACATTTATAGTTTCCAAGAGATGATCCAGCAATATTTCGAAAGACGATTCCAAGCGTCCTCTCTAAGGTGAAGATGAAGAGTACAGCGGCTGGCAATTATTCTTGCCATCTTGAGCAATACGTCATGGTGCAGATCTCGTGACGTAACTGCTCGGTAGCGTAGATATCAGCGATGGTGTCATGAGATGCAGTAGCGGTGACCAGCAGGTTGAAGTGATCCAAAGTGATGATTGATCCGAAGTGGTGGATCAGAAGTGGTGAAGAACGCCAGCAAGCGGCGTCTTAAATAGGGACCATGGAACTCTCTCGAAGTTTGGAGATCGCCCGACCAGACAAAGACCTGCCATTGGTCGAACGAAAGTCAGGGTGACGTCAGTCGACACTACTCAGCGGACAGTGGATCAACCAGTAGAAGCCCTGTATGTCGGGAGTGAGGACGCCTGAGGTAGCGAGCGACTGTAACACTCGAGGTGAGAACTATAATATCTATGAATAAGTGATTGATAACAAGATTATGCATATGGTTTAAGCAATTAACATTTGTAAATAAATAATTACCATTCGGGGATCTCGGTAACAATAAATAAAATTTGACCGACAAATGGGCCAAGCTAAACATTGAAAGTATCACAAAAGTGATCATGCTCCGAGAACTCCGAATGAAAACAAACAAAAGAATCAGTCAAAGCAAAACATGGATAACAGACGAGGAGAAACTAAGACTCGAAAGGCAAAACAGAAATAGCAGAGATGGGTCTAGTATAACGACCTTTACTAGTTAAAACATCAACAACTCTGACGCGTTTATCACGGCCAAAGTGGCAGAGAATAACTCTACCTAGGTTCCACACGACAGGCGGAGATGGGTCCCGAAGAAGAACCATGTCCCCCACTCGTACATCTGGTTGAGGAAGCCGCCATTTCTCACGCCTATTTAGCAAGCTGAGATATTCTAACTTCCATCGGCGCCAAAAAGAACATCGCAAAGATTCTACTTTTCTCCAAAATATAGGTAAGTTAGGATCACAGCGTCGAACCAGCAAAGGCGGAGTAGCAGCAAGCGAACAGCCAATCAGGAAGTGACTGGGTGTTAAAGGTAAAAGATCCTTAGGATCGTTTGAAAGAGGGGTCAGAGGTCTGGAATTTACAATACCTTCAATTTGAATAATTAAAGAGTTGAATTCCTCATAAGAAAGGATGGTAGGACCAAGAGTTTTCTTAAGCTGTCTTTTAGTAAGTTTGATGCAGGATTCCCAACGGCCCCCATGATGGGGAGCATAAGGCGGGGGGAAATGCCATTTGAAACCTTTAGAATAGGAAAAGTTGGAAATTTTTTCTTTAGCAGAAGGGGAGCTTAACACTTTTTTCCAGAGATCAGAAGCGCTTACAAAAATTTTTGCATTATCTGAAAAAACTTCAGATGGAACGCCCCTTCTAGCAGCAAATCTAGAAAAGGCGGCCAAAAAGTAAGATACAGAAGCGTTCGTAACCAACTCAAGGTGGATAGCTCCCGTCACCATACATACAAATAACGAGATGTAGAGTTTACCTAAGATTTTGCGCTTAGATGAAGAGGGATTGGTCTGATATACGTAAGGACCAGCGTAATCGATCCCAGTAAGAGCGAAGGGCTTACTAGGTTCTGAACGAAAGGGAGGTAAATTACCCATAATCTGCGTGGCGGGCCGTGGTTTAACCTTGAAGCAAGGTATACACTTTTTGACAACAGAAGAAACCTCATGAACGCCATTGATGATCCAGTAGAGTTCACGAATTGTACAGAGCAAGGTGCGAGTGCCAGCATGAAGGTGTTAATAATGAAACTTTTTTATTATAAGGGTAGTGATAGGATGCTTTGAAGGAAGGATGATGGGATGCTTTTTCCCATCCTCACAACTAGACATAGCTAATCTTCCACCCACACGTATTATGCCGTCCTGGTCTAGAAAAGGAGTGAGTGGTGAAAGCCTGCTAGACTTGGGTAAATCTTTACCACTTATAAGAGCTTGCTTTTCAGGAGCAAAGACTTCCTGCTGAACAAGTAACAAAATCTTGCAAGTAGCAAATTCTAACTCTACTCTGGAGAGAAAGGGTTGAGGCTTCAATGGTTGATCAATTACTAAATATTTCCATCGGAAGATATAAGACACTACACGAATCAATTTATCAAATGAAGAGTATCTATGAAAAAGGCTAGTAGAAGTAGAAGTAAGATGCGACGTGACAGGGTCATTGCGTGCATGAGGTATTTCTTCTGCAAATTGATTAGCTAAGCGAGGCCAGCAAGATGATTCCTGACTTAGCCAAGGAGGACCATTCCAGTACAGGTCTGAAGAAATCAATTTTTTAGGCGTGCAACCACGTGATATTATATCCGCGGGGTTTTCACGGCTAGGAACATGTCTCCATTGTTCAGAATGAGAGACTTCATGAATCTTAGAAACGCGATTTGCCACAAAGGTATTCCAATGAGAAGAAGGCTTGGAAATCCAAGCTAATACAATAGAAGAATCGCTCCAAAAAATGTGCGGGAAAATTTTAACTTTAAACTGACATTTAGTTTAGTAGCTAATTCTGTTGCCATTAAAGCAGAGCATAATTCTAATCTCGGCAATGATACTGTTTTAAGTGGAGCAACCTTTGATTTAGCGCACACTAAATTAGAAAATCCAGGGAAAGTAGCTGAGGAACGTCCTACTATGTATGCACAACAGCCATAAGCCCGTTCTGAACTATCAGAAAATACATGCAGGTCATACTGCTGGTATAAGGGATTAGAAATTAAAGGGCGGGTTATAGACACCTTGGAGAGATCCAGCAAACTGCTGCGATACTCTAACCATTCTTCTACAAGAGGAAGGGGGAGATTTTCATCCCAGTCTGATTTTAATGACCAAAGCTTTTGCAAGAACATTTTTGCAACAATAACTATAGGAGCAATATATTGCAAAGGATCAAAGATCTTTGCGATTTCTGACAGAACTTGTCTCTTAGTTACAGGGGGAGATTCTGACAGATGTACCTGATAAGAGAAGGTATCAGAAGAAGGACACCAAAAAACACCCAATGCTTTTACGGCTGCTTCATCAGTAGGAATGGCAACAAATTCATCAACTGGGACCTCTGATGAAAATTTTGATATAAATTCAGTGGAATTTGAAGTCCATTTATGGAGCGGAAAACCACCTCCTAGGAGTAGGGATTTCAAATCTTCGCACACAAGGAGCGCTTCAGAAATATTAGGGAAAGAGCACAAGAAATCGTCGACATAAAATGCCGTTTTTAATGACTCAGAGGCCAAAGGATGATACAGATGACCATCTTGCTCGGCTAACATGTGGAGAGACCGAATCGCAAGAAAGGCTGAAGGCTTCAGGCCATATGTCACAGTCTTCAATCTAAATATCTTTATGGGTTTGGAACTCTCATCGCGCCACAATATTCTTTGCAGATCTTGCTGCTCAGAATTTACGAGAATCTGCCGGTACATCTGCTTAATATCTGAGATTACAGCAATAGGAAACCTTCGAAAATTAAGCAAAACAGAGGTGAGATCTGTTTGAATCGCGGGACCACATTGCAAGGTATCATTTAAAGAGATTCCATTGGAATCTGGTGATGAGCCATTGAAAACTACTCTTATATTGTCTTGTGTTATGGAATTTTTCCATACCGGGTGATGATTTAGATAAACTATTTCATTTAAAGGATGGTCAATTTCTTCTGATTTAGAAATCACCTCCATGTGATTGGATGATTCGTATTCCTCCATAAAGGAAGCATATTGAGTTTTGACAGAAGCATCTTGTTTGAACCGATTTTCAATAGCAAATAGTGCCCTAAGTACTCTGGAATGCGAGCCCGTAATGGCGGGAGGATTGGGAATACGTGGAAGAGTTACTATAAATCTGCCTTCAGCATTACGGACAGTGGTTTCCTTATATAACTTTTCACAAATTTCGTTAGAAGAAGAAGAGCTAGCCTGAACATTCTCAAGATCCCAGAACTTGGTTAGCTCTTGGCTCAAATCGGTACCAACAAAATAACAATTCGATACAGTTTGAATAGGATTACGGTATATTTGGCCAGTAGCAATCCAACCAAAATCAGTTTCGCGGAAGAAAACATTAGGAGCAATTTTTACTTTATTGGAATGAAGGCATTGCCAAAATACGCTTGAGCTGAAAAGAAGCTCTACGGGCGAAGCTCTGTTGAAATGAGGGTCAGCTAGCTGGACAAAATTCGGGATATTCCAACTTTGAATAGGATAAGAAGTGCCAGGAATATTGTTGCCTATAGACTTGATAATCAAACAATCTAATTGCAACTGCGTACCAAGATTATTAGAGTACTTCAGATCCACTTTAGCAAAGCTTAAGGATTGCGATTTAGAGCAGTTTATTCCTGTAACCTCTATTGAGGTAGGATGTTTTGGGAGGCCTAACTTTTGTACCAACGATTCATTAATAAAATTGTTGGTAGCGGCATTGTCCAATAATCCCCTGACAGATACCCATTTTCCGTGAGAATTTTTCAATAGAACCTGCACGGTAGATAATAAAACCTGGACTTTGCCAAGCGAGGTAGAACTTTGAGCATACGACTGCGCACTATTTTGAGAAGTCTCCGAATTAGACTTGGTATTGGAACTACTTGGTCCTGATAACCGTGGTCTTTCATGCCTGTGCAAAAGTGAATGGTGTCTTGCCCTACAATGAAAGCATAAACGTTGTGAACGGCAATTGTTTAACATATGCGTTCCTGACAAACAGTTGAAACAATGTTTTTTGTTCGTAATGAGCTTTCGTCTTTCATCTACTGATAAAGATTTAAATTCATCACAATTGTTTAAAGTATGCGATTGCTGACACAGACCGCACGTTTGCATTTGGTTAGGTGACCGAGCATCAACAGGAAGAGCCTGTGATCTTAAAATTCTTTGATTAGAACTGCTAACCTTATGTTTTGAGAAGGCTTTTGAATCTGAACTACTAGTTTTTTGATTAGCTATGGCGGAAAAGACTTGGCTTCTGGCCTTCAAAAAGTTAATAATCGCCTCATAAGTGCATTGCAAATTCTGGGAAAGTTCTGTTTCCCAGGCTTTTAATGTATTTGCATCCAATCTTGCAGAAATGAGGTGAACTAGAAATAAATCCCAGTGATTTACAGGTTGGTTTAAATTGGACAATGCTCTGACGTGTAGCTCTGCAGTGTCAATCAACTTACGAAGTGATAAACTGTTATCTGCTTGCACGTTAGGTAACTCGAATAAGCTTTGTATATGGCGTTGAATAGATAAACGAATGTTCCCATATCTATCCTTAAGAAGATTCAGAGCAATTTCATAATTATCACTGGTCAAAGAAAGTGCTTGGATCAGGTTAAGTGCGTTGCCTTGAACTGCCAGACGCAAGTAGTGAAATTTTTGTATTACTGGTATAGAAGTATTCTCATGTATTAAAGAATTGAATAAAGATGGATGGACTGCGTGCATGATGATCTCCGGGAGAAGCAGTTAACAGAAAACACTATTTGGGACCGAGGAAAATGGAAACGACTTGTCAGAAACGTCGACCCCGCATGAACGGGAAAAGACGAAGAAGAAGAAGAAGAAGATTAAAGAATTGAATAATTCAAAAAATGGTTCCCATTCTATGTCTTTACCAGTAAATTTGGGTATTTCTAATTTGGGTAATATAATGCGTGAAGAAGATGTAGAAGATGCTGCAGAAGTTTGATCTTCTTGGTTTTTCTTTTAAAGTTAAAGCCCTAATAAGCTGTTTAGCTTCAGCAAATCCCTGATAGTATAATTTTTCAACTTCCAACCTATCACTTTGCTGGTCCGGATGCTGAGTTTCTATACTGCATTGTATCTCATCATATTTCTCAAAGGCTTGTTCATAATCCTTAAGCCTCTGCGAAATTATGTCAAGATTACGCTCTTGGGGTTCGAGCTCCGTTAAGAAAGTACGAAACCGTGTGAGCTTGCCCTTACAAGAGGCTCTGGCGTTGCTGAGTTTTTCATCAAGGTTAGGCATGTCAAAAGTTGTTTTGTTACTCACGTCAATATTGTGACTTCGAGTACTGGAAGTCAGAGGATGACAGCTTGCTAGGTAGTAAGGTTTAGTCTGATGCGGAAGAACCCGGCTTAGCTTACGTTTCTCTCTTCTGCTGAACATGCGCCTCAAGCTGAAACGTACAATGTGAATTAGTGTTGAAACACAATGAACAAAAATTGTTAATGTAAAATCCACAATATTAAACTTGTATAGGGATCCAGGGTGCAACAGATATGTTTCCCGGGGGTGAGGCACCAAAATATTGCAAGAAAATTAGATCCAGGCGCAACAGATATGTTTCCCGGGGGTGAGGCACCAAAAATATGCAAGAAGAATAAGTTCTGCCCTAAAACTTCCCCATAAGGGAGAACGAAACGCATCAGGCGAAAGCCTGGACAAAATAACTACTGTGGTCAAGAAAATTAGACTGAAGTGGTGCGGGGTAGTGGGCATGAAATACGTGACTAGAAAACCAATATAAGGAGCAATACATTAACAATTTTTATTCCTATTAATAAATTTATAATGAATAAACAAATTGCGCTTAAGTGCTTATCACAGAAATGAACAATTATAAATGTAGCAAAGTGTGAGGGACAGAAACCCAGATTAAAGAAAGGTCCATGAAACAAGCTTGCTTGATTGGAGAGAAGTTGAGCTTAACATATAAAAATGCACTTTATAAAAAGAGAGAACCATAAAACTGATTAAGAGTATAAAATAACTAGTATAATTTATTCTTCCTAAAATTGAACTTATCTTTGAAGAGGGTTGAAGAGCCAGCTCCTTAAAAAGTTCCAGCTAGCATAAATGTTGATTTAAAAGTCCTCACGGTTTTCTCGGAAGGAGGCGTACATGGCCTAGAGATATGTGCACCATCGATAAAATGTCAACTCTCTCTTCTTTTCTTGCGCAGTAATGACATTTATAGTTTCCAAGGGTGATCCAGCAATATTTCGAAAGACGATTCCAAGCGTCCTCTCTAAGGTGAAGATGAAGAGTACAGCGGCTGGCAATTATTCTTGCCATCTTGAGCAATACGTCATGGTGCAGATCTCGTGACGTAACTGCTCGGTAGCGTAGATATCAGCGATGGTGTCATGAGATGCAGTAGCGGTGACCAGCAGGTTGAAGTGATCCAAAGTGATGATTGATCCGAAGTGGTGGATCAGAAGTGGTGAAGAACGCCAGCAAGCGGCGTCTTAAATAGGGACCATGGAACTCTCTCGAAGTTTGGAGATCGCCCGACCAGACAAAGACCTGCCATTGGTCGAACGAAAGTCAGGGTGACGTCAGTCGACACTACTCAGCGGACAGTGGATCAACCAGTAGAAGCCCTGTATGTCGGGAGTGAGGACGCCTGAGGTAGCGGGCGACTGTAACACTCGAGGTGAGAACTATAATATCTATGAATAAGTGATTGATAACAAGATTATGCATATGGTTTAAGCAATTAACATTTGTAAAGAAATAATTACCATTCGGGGATCTCGGTAACAATAAATAAAATTTGACCGACAAATGGGCCAAGCTAAACATTGAAAGTACCACAAAAGTGATCAGTCGCCATGTTGGATTTTTATATATGTAGGTCTTAGAGTTATGTACTATTACATGAAGATAATTGTGTAGGTGTAGTTTGCAAACTTCAATCGCATGATTAGGACACAAGAAATAGAATGGAGGTTTTTAAAATTTCGCACAGCTGACAACTTAAGGTTATGAAAACTATTGAAATAAGTTAGATGCCAGTGGATTAATATTTACATAAGCCTTTACCGTACCAAGTTTCACTGCGCTCCAACGGTTAAATCGCAAGAAACGTCCATTTAAATATTTACATTTCGCGTCACCGCCATGTAAAATTTGTGCTCAACAGTTTATTGAAAGTTCCATATGTGAACTTGTGTTCATACTCTTTAACAACATACACAATTTTAGTTTGATTGCTGCCATTGATTAATAGATATTGAGAACCGTCTAAATATTTCGCATGGTCGCCATGCTGGATTTCTATATATGTAGGCCATAGAGTTACGTACTATTAGTTGACGATTATTGCATAGGTTCATTATTCAAACGTTCAATTTGATCGTATGATTAGTACACAATAAATGATAACTTAATTTTAAAATTTCGCACAGCCGCCAGGTTGAGGTTAGGTAAACAATTGAAATAAATTAGATACCAGTGCATTAAACATTTACTGTACTGTACCAAGTCTCACTGCGTTTGGATGGTTAAATCGCTAGAAAAGTATATTTCAATATTTCAAATTCGCTTGGCCACCATGTTCGTTTTGTAATTAACAGGTTTTTGAAAGCCTCATAGGTGACCTTCTAGATGTGGCCTGTATCACCGTACAAAATTTCAGGGTGATATCAGTTAACGTTTCGGATATATAGAATGCCGGTGAAATATTTCGCACAGCCACCATGTTGGATTGGTGAGACGTAATAAAATGTGAAAGGCACGGCCGACGTCGGCCCAAAATGGTGGTATGACCTCACCAAATTTCATTAATATCGCTCCAGCCATTTAGATTTTTCTTTTTTTTGGGTGGGGGAGGGGGTCACACATATAGGGTGTTTCAGGAGGAATAGTAAATATTTTAGGAGGTGGTTGAATAGAAGAATTGCAATAAAAAAATCCATAACCCATATGTCCTATTTGTATTGCGTACCGAGATACAGATGTTGGTATGTAACCAGGGCAGTTGTAATTTCGTGTGTTGGTACACCGGTTGCTATGGGCGTATTTAACGATTGTCAATAGTCGTGTGTTGTTGTGAAGTTGCGCTTTAGTTTCCATTGAATGTGTTCACCTGTCAGTGTGCTTCATTGACCAAGTTGTCTGTAATGTATCGTTTAAACGTGCCGCATATTTTTACACATGTTGAGTATGCCAATATGGTATTTGTGTGTGGGTTTTGTAATAGAAACGCTGCTGCTGCTTGTAGAGAATACGGAATACGATTTCCTAACCACAGATGACCAGATTCAAGAGTGTTTACAATACACTGCGTGTCTCTGGTGCAGTACCCAGCTGTCGATATGGTGATATAACATCCAAACATAACATTCCATGGAATATGGATCGGGAGATATGGATACGTTTCTTAGCCACCAAGGTCCCCGAACCTTACCCTTTCGGATTTTTCCTGTGGGGATGGTTGAAAGGTGAAGTCTACAAGGAAAACGTTAACACAAGAGCCGAGTTGGTCGTTCAGATGATGCATAGTGCAGCCCTCGTCAAAGAATGCCAAGACGCCCTCCGAAGAGCTACACGGGGTGTTATCAAGAGAAGTGCAAAATGCATTGGAATTGGTGGTGGAAGTTCTGAAAATCAAATTTTAACGTCCTCATTTGCCGTGGTTTTACATTTGTTTGGGTTAAATACTGTTACGTACCACCCCCTAGTGGCACTTCCGTTAACTGGATTACGGTGGGTAGAAAGCACAACACAAATTTTTCCTTTAAAGAAACGTATTAGCTTTATTGCGGGCCAGAAAGATACACCACCCAAATAGCAAATACAAGCAATTAGTATTTCACTCTAGTTTCCTCTTGTAGGGCACACTTGCCTTTCACTTGTCAATAAGCCACAGAAGTTAATCCCTCCCAATGAGTCCGGTGGCCTCGACAGAACTACCTGCAACACTTCCTTGAATACGTAAGCTACATTTATTTACGATAGCCGGTCACTCACCACTACACTCTGCTTCGCTGTCCGCTGGCTAGGGAAACAGCCCCCCGGTGCTTTCGCAATTGACCACACTAACCTTTGCTGCACTGGAAAACACACTCGCTCGAGACACAGTTTCTCCGTAGGCTTCACACTCTTTCGCTGTCAAGAGAATCAGCTTCACTAGTGTTTCGCCAGTCACCAACAACTGTCGCTCAGGTAAAAAATCGCACTAGCTCAAAAAAAACTGTCTACCCCGCTTGCCAGGTCGCTCTTTTATAGCAGGCTGGTGACTCAATAAATGCTTCTAGACCCGTCCAGGATTCATGGCTTCTCGATATTTCCATCACTGGCTGGGTCACGAATATTCTGGACCATCCCTTTTGTCCTAGTAGCCCTGTTGCGTAAGGCGCACGTAATACACTGAGGCAGAGCACAGCCCGGGGAGCAGCTGTGACTCATGCGGCGAGGCGACGAAACAAACTCAGAGCCGTAACAATACTACCAGCTGCATCTCGGTACGCAATACAATTGAAACATATGTTACATGGGATGTTTATTGCAATTCATATACTACCACCTCCTAAAATATTTACCATTCCTCCTGAAACACCCTGTATACATACACACACGGACAATAGGTGATCTCATAAGTATATTTTATCATAAATTATAATAGGCTAAAAATAAGCAAAAACCTAAGAATCCGGTCTGGTCTTAGTCACACTGAGGCATTTATACACGCGTTGTAGGGAAAGAAATGAAACAGGTTGTCTCTGTATTGTGTGACGCCGTGGTGGCAGACATTCATCCCATGTTGTTGAATTAATTAGCATTCTGTTTGCCTACCCCCTCCTCTCCCCACCGCTACTTCTTGTTCCCTCGTCAACCTAGACAAACATTTGTACTCGTGACCAACAAACCGCAAACTTTGTCTATATATCACCCCGACTCGACCTCAAAGATTAAGGGGACATGCTACTATGATATATTCTTCAATTAAATAAAGCACTGGAGAGATTATTGTGGCGGGAAAACAAACCCTTGTCTGATCTCCTCGGGATTTCCTTCTGGGTTTGAGTTAAGTAGCACTGCTTAAGGTTACCGAAGGAAAGCAGTGAGATAAGACCATTCCTTGGTGTAGTGGCTAGCGTTCTTTACTGTATAACCTGTGACACGAGTTCAATTCCTGGCTCTGCCAAACTAATCAATTCTCGACGTGGCAGCCCTTGTTCAGTGTTGCCATAGTAAGAGAAATTTAAATTTCATTCAAATGGTCAGCGCGATTGTAATGCGTCTTATTACCTACACCAGAAAATAGAATATGAGAGCAATTAATTAATCACCGGGACATCTCATATAATTACATGACAGTAAATAATTGATCACCGGGATATCTCATGTAATTACATGACAGTAAATAATAACTATTCACCGGGACATCTGATGTAATACATGACAGTAAATACTTAATCGCCGGGATATCTCGAGTGATTACATGACAGTAAATACTTAATCGCCGGGATATCTCGAGTGATTATATGACAGTAAATAATTAATCACCGGGACATCTCATGTAATTATATGATAGTAAATAATGAATCTCCGGGACATCTCATGTAATTATATGACAGTAAATAATGAATCTCCGGGACATCTTATGTAATTACATGACAGAAAATAATTAATCACCGGGACATCTCATGTAATTATATGACAGTAAATAATGAATCGCCGGGATATCTCATGTAATTACATCTCAGTAAATAATTAATCACCAGGACATCTCATGTAATTACATGGCAGTAATTAATTAATCACCGGAACAACTCATGTAATTACATGACAGTAAATAATTAATCACCCGGACATCTCATGTAATTACATGACAGTAAATAATTAATCACCGGGACATCTCATGTACCTACATGACAGTAAATAATTAATCACCCGGACATCTCATGTACCTACATCACAGTAAATAATTAATCACCCGGACATCTCATGTAATTACATGACAGTAAATAATTAATCACCCGGACATCTCATGTACCTACATGACAGTAAATAATTAATCACCGGGATATCTCATGTACCTACATGACAGTAAATAATTAATCACCGGGACATCTCATGTACCTACATGACAGTAAATAATTAATCACCGGGACATCTCATGTAATTACATGGCAGTAATTAATTAATCACCGGGACATCTCATATAATTACATGACAGTAAATAATTAATCACCGGGACAACTCATATGATTACATGGCAGTAAATAATTAATCACCGGGATATCTCATGTAATTACATGACAGTAAATAATTAATCACCGGGATATCTCATGTAATTACATGGCAGTAAATAATTAATCACCGGGATATCTCAAGTACCTATATGACAGTAAATAATTAATCACCGGGATATCTCACGTAATTACATGGCAGTAAATAATTAATCACCGGGATATCTCATGCACCTACATGACAGTAAATAATTAATCACCGGGATATCTCATGTAATTACATGGCAGTAAATAATTAATCACCGGGATATCTATTATATAAAATCAAGTGTCCTGACTGACTGACTGACTGACTGACTGACTGACTGACTGACTGACTCATCATCGCCCAGCCAAAACTATTAAAGTTAGAAACATGAAATTTTGGGGATATGTTCGTGGTAAGTCGAAAACGCGCACTATGGAAGGATTTTTGGATATTCAGGTTCTAAAGGGGTGTTAAGGGGGTACACCTGCATTTCATTGAATAACAATATCTCCGGATTGGTTTCATTGGGGGATTTGATACTCGGCATATAAACTCATCATTAAAAATAAGAAGATACGTGTCTGAGGATTTTTCGATTTGGTGAATATTTTGAGGTGAAAGGGGTGAAAAGTAGGGGTTGAAGGATTTCTAACAGAGCGTGTATCCCTTAAACGACATAGGCGAGAAATTTTAAACTCAGCGGAAAAAAATCAGCATAAAAAATAAGTAAATAGGTGTTTGACCGTTTTTCATAAATCCAATTTAAGGGGCCCATGGGGAGGGGTGAAATTCTGGGGAAAAAAAACAGGAAAGAGAATGTCCTAACTGATTGACAGACTGACTGACTCATCAAACTCAGGGGAAAAAATGCTTAAAAAAATAAATAGATGTTCGACAGTTTTTTTCATAAATCCAATTTAAGGGGTTCATGGGGAGGGTTGAAATTTTGAAAAAACAAAATTGAAAGAAGATATCCTGACTCACTCACTCACCATTGCCCAGCCAAAATTATTGAAGTTAGAAACATGACATTTTTGGGATATGTTCATTGTAAGTCAATACCGTCCACTAAGGGAGGATTTCCGGATATTCAGGTTCCACAGGGGTCTTAAGGGGGGTTAAACTTGCATTTAATTGTATAACAATATCTCCCGATTGGTTTCATTGGGGGATGTGATACTCGGCATATAAACTCACCATTAAAAATAAGAAGACACGTTACTGAGAGTTTTTCTATGTGGTGTATATTATGAGGTGAAAGGGGTAAATTGGGGGTTGAAGGAATCCTAACGGAGCGTGTATGCCTTTAACGACATAGGCGAGGAGTTTGAAATTCAGCGGAAAAAATCAGCTTAAAAAAGAGTAAATAGGTGTTCGACTGTCTTTCTTCATACTTCCAATTTAAGGGGCACATTGGGGATGGGTGAAATTCTGCGGGAGAAAAAAAAAGGAAAGAAATTGTCCTAACTGATTGACTAACTCACTTACTCTTCAAATTCAGGGGGAAAAACTGCTTAAAAATAAGTAAATAAGTGTTCGACAGTTTTTTTTTTCATAAATAAAATTTAAGGTGTTCATGGGGAAGGGTGAAATTCTAAAAAAAAAAAAAAAAAAAAAAATGTCCTGACTCACCCACTCACTCATCATCGCCCAGAAAAAAATATTGAAGTTAGAAACATGATATTTTGGGGATATGTTCGTTGTATGTCAAAACCGTACACTAAGGGAGGATTTTTGGATATTCAGGTTCTAAAGGGGTCTTAAGGGGGTTAAACCTGATTTTCATTGAATAACAATATCTCAAGAGTGGTTTCATTTGTGGATGTGATACTCAGCATATAAACTAATCATTAAAAATAAGCAGACATGTGTCTAAGGGTTTTTGATGTGGTGTATATTATAGGATGAAAGGGGTGACAAGTGAGGGTTGAAGGATTCCTAACGGAGTGTGTATCTCTTAAACGACATAGGCGTGAGGGTTGAAGGATTCCTAACGGAGTGTGTATCTCTTAAACGACATAGGCGAGAAGTTTGAAACTCAGCGGAAAAATATCAGCTTATTTAATAAGTAAATCGGTGTTCGACTGTTTTTTCACAAATTCAATATAAGGGGCCAATGGGGTGGGGTGAAATTCTGGAAAAGAAAAGGAGGGAAAGTGTCCTAACTGATTGTCAAACTCACTCAATCATCAAACTCAGGGGAAAGAGACAGCTTAAAAATAAAATAATAGGTGTTCGAGCGTTTTTTCATAGATCCAAATTAAGCGGCCCATGGGGAGGAGTGAAATTCTGGTAAAGAATATGTCCAGACTGACTCACTCACTCATCATCGCCCAGCGAAAACTATTGAAGTTGAAAACATGAAATGTTGGGAATATGTTCGCTGTATGTCGAACACGTCAACTAAGGATGGATTTTTGTTTATTCGGGTTCTAAAGAGGTGTTAAGGGGTTAAACGTGCATTTCATTGAATAACTATATCTCATGAGTTGTTTCTTTGGGGATATGATATTCGGCATATAAACTAATCATTAAAAATAAGCAGACATATGTCGAAGGGTTTATCGATATGGTGTATATTATCAGGTGAAATGGTTGAAAATTAGGGGTTGAAGGATTCTTAACGGAGTGTGTATCTCTTAAACGACATAGGCGAGAAGTTCACTGGAAAAAACAGCTCAAAATATAAGTACAGTAAATAGGTGTTCGACCATTTTTTTTTCAAAAATCCAATTTAAGGGACCCTTGGAGAGGGATGAATTTCTGGGGGAACAAAACAGAAAAGAAAGTGTTCTAACTGATTAATACACTCACTCATCAAACTCAGGGGGGAAGAACAGCTTAAAAATAAGTAAATACGTGTTCGACCGATTTTTTTTCATAAATTCAATTTAAGGGGTTCATAAGAGGGGTGATATTCTGAAAAATAAACGAAAGAAAATGTCTTGACTTTCTCACTCACTCATCATCGCCCAGCCAAAATTATTGAAGTTAGAAACATGAAATTTTTGGGTTATGTTCATTGTATGTCGAAAACGTACCTTAAGGAAGAATTTTTGGATATTCAGGTACTAAAGGGGTGTTAAGGGGGTAGACCTGCATTTAATTGAATAACAATATCTCCCGATTGGTTTGCTTGGTGGATGTGATACTCGGCATAAAAACTCATCATTAAGAATAAGAAGACATATGTCTGATGGTTTTTCGATGTGGTGTATATTATGAGGCGAAAGGGGTGAAAAGTGGGGGTTGAAGGATTCCTAACGGAGCAAGTATCTCTTAAAAGACAGAGGCAAAAAGTGTAAAACTCAGGGGGAAATATCAGCTTGAAAAATAAGTAAATAAGTGTACGATCGTGTTTTCATAAATCCAATTTAAGGGGCCAATGGGGAGGGGTGAAGTTCTGTGAAAGAAGTCCACTAAGGAAGGATTTTTGGATATACACTCATCATCCCCCAGCCAAATCTATAGCAGTTAGAAACTTGAAATTTTGGGGATATGTTTGTTGTATGTCGAAAACGTCCACTAAGGATGGATTTTTGATATTCATGTTCTGAAGGGGTATCAAGGGTGTTAAACTTGCTTTTCATTGAATAACAATATCTCACGAGTTGTTTCATTTGGGGATGTGATATTCGGCATATAAACTAATCATTAAAAATATGCAGACATATGTCTAAGGGTTTATCGATATGGTGTATATTATGAGGTGAAAGGGGTGAAAATTGGGGGTTGAAGGATTCTTAACGGAGTGTGTATCTCTTAAACGACATAGGCGTGAAGTTTGAAATTCAGCGGGAAAAAAATCAGCTTAAATATAAGTAAATAGGTGTTCGACCGTTTTTTCATAAATCCAATTCAATGGGCCCATGGGGAGGGGTGAAACTCTGGGGGGAAAACAGGAAAGAAAGTGTCCTAACTGATTGACTCACTCATCAAATTCAGGGGAAAAAACAGCTTAAAAATAAGTAAATATGTGTTCGACCGTTTTTTTTTCATAAATCCAATTTAAGGGGTTCACGGGGATGGGTGAAATTCTTAAAAATAAAATTGAAGAAAATGTTGTCTTGACTCACGTTCTCAACATCGCCCAGCCAAAATTATTGAAGTTAGAAACATGAAATTTTGGGGATATGTTCGTTATATGTCAGAAACGTCCACTAAGGTAAAGTTTTTGGATATTCAGGTTCTAAAGGGGTGTTAAGGGGGTAAACGGGCATTTCATTGAATAATAATGTCTCAAGAGTGGTTTCATTTGATGATGTGATACTTGGCATATAAACTACTAATCATTAAAAATAAGCTGACACATGTCTAATGGTTTTTCGATGTGGTGTATATTATGAGGTGAAAGGGATAAAAGTGGGGGTTGAAAGATTCCTAACGGAGCGTGTATCTCTTTAACGCCATAGGCGAGAAGTTTCAAACTCAGCGGAAATCAATTAGCTTAAAAATAAATGAATAAATAATTAAATAAATAGGTGTTCATCCGTTGTTTTAATAAATACAATTTAAGGGGCCCATGGGGAGGGTGAAATTCTGGAAGAAAAACGTCCACTAAGGAAGGATTTTTGAATATTCACTCTCATCGACCAGCCAAAACTATTAAAGTTAGAAGAATGATATTTGGGGTATAGGTTTGTTGTGTGTCGAAAACTTCTACCAAGGAGGGATTTTTGGATATTCATGTTCTAAAGGGGTGTTAACGGGGTTAACCCTGCATTTCATTGAATAACAATATGACACGACTATGACGCGAGCGAAGCCGCGGGTACCTGCTAGTCTCTTATATAAAATCAAGTGTCCTGACTGACTGACTGACTGACTGACTGACTCATCATTGCCCAGCCAAAACTATTAAAATTAGAAACCTGAAATTTTGGGGATATGTTCGTTGTAAGTCGAAAACGCCCACTAAGGAAGGATTTTTGGATATTCAGGATCTAAAGGGGTGTTAAGGGGGTACACCTGCATTTCATTGAATAACAATATCTCCGGCTTGGTTTCATTGAGGGATGTGAAACTCGGCATATAAACTCATCATCAAAAATAAGAAGACACGTGTCTGAGGGTTTTTCGATGTGGTGTATATTATGAGCCGAAAGGGGTGAAAAGTGGGAGTTGAAGGATTCTTATACGAGCGTGTATCTCTTAAACGACATAGGCGAGGAGTTTGAAACTCAGCAAGAAAAAATCAGAATAAAAACAAGTAAATGGGTGTTTGACCGTTTTTTCATAAATCCAATTTAAGGGGCCCTTGGGGAGGGGTGAAGTTTTGGAAAAAAAAAACAGGAAAAAAGTGTCCTAACTGATTGACTGACAAACTCACTCATCAAACCCAGGGGGAAAACTGCTTAAAAATAAGTAAAAAGTGTTCGACAGTTTTTTTTTCATAAATCAAATTTAAGGGGTTCATGGGGAGGGGTGAAATTCTGAAAAAAAAAAATTGGAGAAAAATTCCTGACTCACTCACTCACTCATTCACTCATCATCGCCCAGCCAAAATATTTGAAGTTGGAAACATGACATTTTGGGGATATGTTCGTTGTATGTCATAACCATACACTAAGGGAGGATCTTCGGATATTCTGGTTATAAAGGTGTCTTAAGGGGGTTAAACCTGCCTTTTATTGAATAACAATATCTCACGAGTGGTTTCATTTGTGGATATGATACTCGGCATATAAACTAATCATAAAAAATAACCAGACATGTGTGTAAGGGTTTTTCGATGTGGTGTATATTATAAGGTGAAAGGGGTGAAAAGTGGGGGTTGAAGGATTCCTAACGGAGCGTGTATCTCTTAAACGACATAGGCAAGAAGTTTGAAACGCAGCGGGAAAAAATCAGCTTAAAAATAAGTAAATCGGTGTTCGACCGTTTTTTCATAAATTCAATTTAAGGGGCCAATGGGGTGGGGTGAAATTCTGGAAAGAAAAAAAAGGAGAGAAAGTGACCTAACTGACTGAATAACTCACTCACTCATCAAACTCAGGGGGAAAAGACAGCTAAAAAAATAAGTTAATAGGTGTTCGACCGTTTCTTCATAAATCAAATTTAAGGGGCCCATGGGGAGGGCGTAAAATTCTGGTAAAAATAATTGAAAGAAAATGACCTGACTGACTCACTCACTCATCATCGCCCAGCGAAAACTATTGAAGTTGGAAACATTAAATTTTGGGAATATTTTCGCTGAATGTCGAAAACGTCAACTAAGGAAAGATTTTTGTTTATTCGCGTTCTTAAGAGGTTTTAAGGGGGTAAACATGCATTTAATTGAATAACGATATCTCATGATTTGTTTCTTTGGGTATGTGATATTCGTCAAATAAACTAAACATTAAAAGTAAGCAGACATATGTCTAAGGGTTTATCGATGTGGTGTATATTATGAGGTGAAAGGGGTGAAAATTGGGGTTTGAAGGATTCTTAACGGAGCGTGTATCTCTTAAATGACATAGGCGAGAAGTTTGAAATTCAGAGGAACAAAACACCTTAAAAAGAGTAAATAGGTGTTCGACCGTTTTTTTATAAATCCAATTTAAGGGCCCCTTGGAAAGGGGTGAAATTCTGCGAGAAAAAACAGGAAAGAAAGTGTTCAAACTGATTAACTCACTCACTCACTCATCAAACTCAGGGGGGAAGAACAGCTTAAAAATAAGTAAATAGGTGTTCGACCAGTATTTTTTCTTCATAAATCCATTTTAAGGGGTTCATGAGAGGGGTGAAATTCTGAAAAATAAATGAAAGATAATGTCCTGACTTACTAACTCATCATCGCCCACCCAAAATTATTGAAGTTAGAAACATGAAATATTGGGGTTATGTTCGTTGTATGTTGAAAGCGTCCATTAAGGAAGGATTTTTGGATATTCAGGTTCTAAAGGGGTGTATATTCATTTCAGGGGGCCCATGGGGAGTGGTGAAATTCTGGGGAAAGAGGTCCACTAAAGAAGGATTTTTGAATATTCACACATCATTCGCCAGCCAAACCTATTGCAGTTAGAAACTTGAAATTTTGGGGATATGTTCGTTGTATGTCGAAAACGTCCACTAAGGATGGATTTTTAGATATTCATGTTCTGAAGGGATGTTAAGGGATTAAACGTGCATTTCAGTGAATAACAATATCTCATGAGTGGTTTCATTTGGAGATGTGATACTTGGCATATACACAAATCATTAAAAATAAGCTGAACATGTCTAATGGTTTTTTGATGTGGTGTACATTATGGTATGAGTAAAATGGGTGAAAAGTGGGCTTTGAAGGATACCTAACGGAGCGTGCATCTCTTAAACGACATAGGCGAGGTGTTTGAAACTCAGAGGAAAACAATCAGCTTAATAAAACATAAATAAATAATTAATTAAATAGGTGTTCGACCGTTTTTTCATAAATCCAATTTAAGGGGCCCATCGCGAGGAGTGAAATTCTGGAAGAAAACGTCCACTACGGAAGGATTTTTGGATATTCATTCTCATCGACCAACCAAAACTATTAAAGTTAGAAGAATGATATTTTGGGGATATGTTTGTTGTGTGTCGGAAACGTCTACTAAGGAGGGATTTTTGAATATTCAGGTTCTAAAGGGGTGTTAACGGGGTTAAATCTGCATTTCATTGAATAACAATATGACGCGAGCGAAGCCGCGGGTACCTGCTAGTCTCTTATATAAAAACAAGTGTCCTGACTGACTGACTGACTGACTCATCATCGCCCAGCCAAAACTATTGAAGTTAGAATCATGAAATTTTGGGGATATGTTCGTGGTAAGTCGAAAACGCGCACTAAGGAAGGATTTTAGGATATTCAGGTTCTAAAGGGGTGTTAAGGGGATAGACCTGCATTTCATTGAATAACAATATCTCCCGATTGGTTTCATTGGGAGATGTAATACTCGGCACATACAATCATCATTAAAAATAAGAAGACATGTGTCTGAGGGTTTTTCGATGTGAAGTATATTATGAGGTGAAAGGGGTGAAAAGTGGGGGTTGAAGGATTCCTAACGGAGCGTGTATCTCTTAAACGACATAGGCGAGGAGTTTGAAACTCAGTGGAAAAAAATCAGCTTAAAAAATAAGTAAATAGGTGTTTGACCGTTTTTTCATAAATCCAATTTAAGGGGCCAATAGGGAGGGGTGAAATTCTGGGGGGGGGAACAGGAAAGAAAGTGTCCTAACTGATTGACTGACAGACTCACTCATCAAACTCAGGGAAAAAAACTGCTTAAAAATAAGTAAATAGGTGTTCGACAGTCTTTTTCATAAACCCAATTTAAGGGGTTCTTGGGGAGGGGTGAAATTCTGAAAAAAGGAAATTGAGAGAAAAAGTCCTGACTCACTCACCATCGCCCAGCCAAAATTATTGAAGTTAGACACATGACATTTCGGGGAATATGATCATTTGTATGTCGGAACCGTCCACTAAGGGAGGATTATCGGATATTCAGGGGGTCTTAAGGGGGTTAAACCTGCATTTCATTGAATAACAATAACTCCCGATTGGTTTCATTGGGGGATGTGTTACTCGGCATATGAACACATAAAAAATAAGAAGACAAGTGTCTGAGGGTTTTTCGATGAGGTGTATATTATGAGATGAAAGGGGTGAAAAGTGGGGGTTGAAGGATTCCTAACGGAGCGTGTATCTCTTAAACGACATAGGCGAGGAGTTTGAAACTCAGCGGAAAAAATCAGCTTAAAAGATAAGTAAATAGATGTTCGATCGTTTTTTATTCCTAAATTCAATTTACGGGGCTCATGGGGTGGGGTGAAATTCTGGGGGGGGGGGGGGGGACCGGAAAGAAAGTGTCCTAACTGATTGATTCTCTCACTCACTCTTCAAACTCAGGGAGAGAAAACTGCTTAAATATAAGTAAATAAGTGTTTGACAGTTTTTTTTCATAAATCAAATTTAAGGGGTTCATTGTGAGTGGACAAATTCTGAAAAAAAAATGAATGAAAATGTCCTGACTCACTCACTCACTCACTCACTCACTCACTCATCATCGTCCAGCCAAAATTATTGAAGTTAGAAACATGACATTTTTGGGATATGTTCGTTGTATGTCAAAACCGTACACTAAGGGAGGATTTTCAGATATTGAGGTTCTAAAGGTGTCTTAATGGGGTTAAACCTGCATTTTATTGAATAACAATATCTCGTGAGTGGTTGCATTTGTGGATGTGATACTCGGCATATAAACTAATCATTAAAAATCAGCAGACATGTGTCTAAGGGTTTTTCGATGTGGTGTATATTATAAGGTGAAAGGGGTGAAAAGTGAGGGTTGAAGGATTCCTAACGGAGCGTGTATCTCTTCAACGACATACGCGAGAAGTTTGAAACTCAGCGAAAAAAAAACAGCTTAAAATAAGTACATCGGTGTTCGACCGTTTTTTCATAAATTCAATTTAAGGGGCCAATGGGGTGGGGTGAAATTCTAGAAAAAAAGGATAGAAAGTGTCCTGACTGACTGACTAACTCACTCACTCATCAAACTCAGGGGAAAAAGACAGCTTCAAATATAAGTTAATAGGTGTTCGAGCGATTCTTCATAAATCCAATTTAAGGGGCGCATGGGGAGGGCGTAAAATTCAGGTAAAATAATTGAAAGAAAATGACCTGACTGACTCACTCACTCATCATCGCCCAGCGAAAACTATTGAAGTAGGAAAAATTAAATTTTGGGAATATTTTCGCTCTATGTCGCAAACGTCAACTAATGAAGGAATTTTGTTTATTCGGGTTCTTAAGAGGTGTTAAGGGGGTAAACGTGTATTTCATTCATTAACGATATCTCAAGAGTTGTTTCTTTGGGGATGTGATATTCGGCATATAAACTAATCATTAAAATTAAGCAGACATATGTCTAAGGGTTTATCGATGTGGTGTATATTATGAGGTGAAAGGGGTGAAAATTGGGGGTTGAAGGATTTTTAACAAGCGTGTATCTCTTAAACGACATAGGCAAGAAGTTTGACATTCAGCGGAAAAAAACAGCTTAAAATATAAGTAAATAAGTGTTCAACCTTTTTTTCATAAATCCAATTTAAGGGGCCCTTGGAGAGGGGTGAATTTCTGGGGGAAAAAACAGGAAAGACAGTGTTCTAACTGATTAACTTAAATCCAATATAAGGGTTTCATGAGAGGGGTGAAATTCTGAAAAATAAATGAAAGAAAATGTCCTGACTTACTCACTCACTCATCATCGCCCAGCCAAAATTATTGAAGTTAGAAACATGAAATTTTGGGGTTGTGTTCGTTGTATGTCGAAAACGTACACCAAGGGAGGATTTTTGGATATTCAAGTTCTAAAGGGGTGTTAAGGGGGTAGACCTGCATTTAATTGAATAGCAATATCTCCCAATTGGTTTCCTTGGGGGATGCGATACTCGGCATATAAACTCATCATTAAGAATAAGAAGACACATGTCTGAGGGTTTTTCGATGAACTGTATATTATGAGGTGTATGTGTGAAAAGTGGGGGTTGAAGGATTCCTAACGGAGCAAGTATCTCTTAAAAGACAGAGGCATAAAGTATGAAACTCAGGGGGAAGAATCAGCTTGAAAAATAAGTAAAAAGGTGGTCGATCGTTTTTTTCATGAATCCAATTTAAGGGGCCCATGGGGAGGGCTGAAATTCTGGAAGAAAAAGTCCACTAAGGAGGGATTTTTGGATATTCACACTCATCGACCAACCAAAACTATTAAAGTTAGAAGAATGATATTTTGGGGATATGTTTGTTGTGTGTCGAAAACGTCTACTAAGGAGGGATTTTTGGATATTCAGGTTCTAAAAGGGTGTTAACGGGGTTAAACCTGCATTTCATTGAATAAAAATATGACACAACTATGTCGCGAGCGAAGCCGCGGGTACCTGCTAGTCTCATATAATTACATGACAGTAAATAATTAATCACCGGGATATCTCATGTAATTACATGTCAGTAAATAATTAATCACCGGGATATCTCATGTAATTACATGTCAGTAAATAATTAATCACCGGGACAACTCATATGATTACATGGCAGTAAATAATTAATCACCGGGATATCTCATGTAATTACATGGCAGTAAATAATTAATCACCGGGACAACTCATATGATTACATGGCAGTAAATAATTAATCACCGAGACAACTCATATGATTACATGACAGTAAATAATTAATCACCGGGACAACTCATATGATTACATGACAGTAAATAATTAATCACCGGGATATCTCATGCACCTACATGACAGTAAATAATTAATCACCGGGATATCTCATGTAATTACATGACAGTAAATAATTAATCACCGGGATATCTCATATAATTACATGACAGTAAATAATTAATCACCGAGACAACTCATATGATTACATGGCAGTAAATAATTAATCACCGGGACAACTCATATGATTACATGGCAATAAATAATTAATCACCGGGACAACTCATATGATTACATGACAGTAAATAATTAATCACCAGGATATCTCATGTAATTACATGGCAGTAAATAATTAATCACCGGGACAACTCATATGATTACATGGCAGTAAATAATTAATCACCGGGACAACTCATATGATTACATGGCAGTAAATAATTAATCACTGGGACAACTCATATGATTACATGACAGTAAATAATTAATCACCGGGACAACTCATGTAATTACATGACAGTAAATAATTAATCACCGGGACATCTCATGTACTTACATGGCAGTAAATAATTAATCACCGGGACATCTCATGTACTTACATGGCAGTAAATAATTAATCACCAGGATATCTCATGTAATTACATAACAGTAATTAATTAATCACCGGGATATCTCATATAATTACATGCCAGTAAATAATGAATCACCAGGACATCTCATGTAATTACATGACAGTAAATAATTAATCACCGGGATATCTCATGTAATTACATGGCAGTAATTATTTAATCACCGGGATATCTCATGTAATTACATGACAGTAAATAATTAATCACCGGGATATCTCATATAATTACATGACAGTAAATAATGAATCACCAGGATATCTCATATAATTACATGACAGTAAATAATTAATCACCGGGATATCTCATGTAATTACATGGCAGTAAATAATTAATCACCGGGACAACTCATATGATTACATGGCAGTAAATAATTAATCACCGGGACAACTCATATGATTACATGGCAGTAAATAATTAATCACTGGGACAACTCATATGATTACATGACAGTAAATAATTAATCACCGGGACAACTCATGTAATTACATGACAGTAAATAATTAATCACCGGGACATCTCATGTACTTACATGGCAGTAAATAATTAATCACCGGGACATCTCATGTACTTACATGGCAGTAAATAATTAATCACCAGGATATCTCATGTAATTACATAACAGTAATTAATTAATCACCGGGATATCTCATATAATTACATGCCAGTAAATAATGAATCACCAGGACATCTCATGTAATTACATGACAGTAAATAATTAATCACCGGGATATCTCATGTAATTACATGGCAGTAATTATTTAATCACCGGGATATCTCATGTAATTACATGACAGTAAATAATTAATCACCGGGATATCTCATATAATTACATGACAGTAAATAATGAATCACCAGGATATCTCATATAATTACATGACAGTAAATAATTAATCACCGGGATATCTCATGTAATTACATGGCAGTAATTAATTAATCACCGGGACAACTCATGTAATTACATGACAGTAAATAATTAATCACCGGGACAACTCATGTAATTACATGACAGTAAATAATAATTAATCACCAGGACATCTCATGTGATTACGTGAGGTTAATTAATTAATCTGCGGGACATCTCGAGTAATTATTTGAGATTAATTAATTTATCTCCGAGACATCTCATGTTACATCTTCTGGTGTAAGAAATAACACCTATGACAATTTGGGTATCACGTTAAAAATGAAAATCCACAGCCTGCTTCCAGTCGACCGACCGGGTCAGGGAATGGAATGAATGAGGCCCTCATTTAGCTGCAAGGATATTAACTGTGCCGGCTGCCGAAGACTGCCGCACTCTCTTGCGGCAATGATAAAATGAATGACAGATGAAATGAAATGACAGTGGAGAGTGTTGCTGGAATGAAATTGTGACAGGGAAAACAGGAGTAGGTCTAACCGGAGGAAAATCTGTCTGCTTCCGCTTTGTCGTGCACAAATCTCACATGGAGTGACTGGGATTTGAACCACGGACCCAGCGGTGAGAGGCCGGAGTGCTGCCACCTAAGCCACGGAGGCTACACGTTGACCGACTGAAAAACATTTAAATGTCTTATTTAATATTAGTCTGAGGATTGGAAGGGGATTCACTCATTCACATGAAGTTAAACTGAAAAGACATAAGTTCTATTCCCATGTCTGCTATTCTATAAGGTGCGTTCTAAAAGTATCGAACCGGAGGCTGTAATGCGCAAACCAGTGACAACATCGGCTAATTGTGGCGTGTGTAATGAGGTGTGGTTTCGATCAGAGCGTGGAAGGTCACAGCCCGTCGCTAGAGGGCACGCGTGCACGTCACGTGACTACACAAAGCGAGCAGCAGCATGCATCAATCGTCCAACCAAGACTAAGACAGTAGGCCATTCGACATGCTTCCTGGTGTGGTTGAAGACTGTGGGGCACCCATTGGGCACACAATTTCCGCAAGTGCAGTCGTTCCTTCATGATGGTGCGCACACTTCCGACGCTCAATCCAACCACGGCGGCTATGGCATTCACTGTCACTCGGCGGTCCTGGGTAATGAGTGCATCAACCAGCTGGACGTTGTCATCGGTAATGCAGGGAGGTGCCTCAGACCGGGCATCATCGGCTAATGACACCCGTCCTTCCTTGAAGCACTTGTGCCACGCCTTGACCCTTGCAAGTGACATGCAGTGTTCGTCGCACACTTGTGACATTCGGCGATGAATATCCGTTCCACCTACTCCTTCGCTGTCAGAAACCGAACAACACCTCTTTGCTTTTCGTTTGACGCCTCCATGTCACGGTTCGCAATGCGACTGGCAACGTTGGATGATTGATGCATGCTGCTGCTCACTTTGTATCGTCACGTGGCGTGCATGCGTGCCCTCTAGCGACAGGCTGTGACCTTCCACGCTCTGATTGGAATCACACCTCGTTACACACGCCACTATTAACCGATGTCGTCACCGGTTTGCGCATTTCAGCCTCCGGCTCATTACTTTTTGAACGCACCTTATAGTATTGGTTATCTGTGCTCTTCCTACTTAACTCCGGGCAACTGTATCTAAAGTAAATGAGTGATGGTCCTTTTAGGATAACAAAAACTGGTGACTTATCACACCGTTTTTCCAACAAGCCTAATGTTAGTGATTATCATATTACTATGTGCTTCAATTTTTTAACGAGCTACCACGTTGTTGGTTTTCCCAGAATTACAGAAAACCTTGTAACCAATTTTCAGTGTTGCCTCTGATTAATTAATTGATATTGCAACTTCACTGAAAAGCTGTGATGTTGATTTCTAGAATTATGTTGTTCTTAATTCATTAAAGGGTCATGGGACATCTTGGTCACCAGTCTTGTGTAGAAGGGTGTGTGTTATGTTTGTCTCATATCATCGATTTATGTGATGCTTACAACGTCCTCTTGATAGTTAGTTATCTTAGTTTAGCTAGTGTTTTGAACTACTGAAAGGAATTTATTTTGGCTAATCACTTTTTACAAATTTTGAAGGGGTGACCACCCGGACTCTCTATTCTGTGGGTGTTGAATAACTCCCTGTTCTTCAGAGCTTCGGTAATTTTACATTTAGAAATTTAATTCCGCCTCAGACCTCATTCAAATAGTTAGCAATAAATACCCATGCTAACAGAAATTTCTCGGAAATGCACGTTGAAAATATACCGTATATAAAGTTAATTCCTTTACCTCAGAGCTACTGCGTCTCCTTGTGGGATTCATGAAATTCCTGAGATAGCTCTGAATGGGTGGTTATATTCGACATTTCCCTTTCAACAAATTCCATTCATAAGACGCAGAATTCTTGCCACAGTTTGAAAGTAACTCATGTGCTAGCAGAAGTACGTTGTTACGTTTGTTAGAAATGCGTACATCCTCAATGCAACGTGGCAATAAATGGCCAAATCTATAGCAAATGTGAAAATGTTCCTAAATTCTTCTGAAAGCAAAAGCATAATTTGCTTTAAAATACGTTTTCATCACCATCAACATTAGGGTTTGCTTGGATGGACAACGGATTCAATTCCTAGGTGGGCCTTGGGGATTTTAATGTCCTATAGTTCATATCCTTGGAGTAGAAGTGGGAAACCACGGAAAACCACTTCCAGGATGGCTGTGGTAGGAATCGAACCCGCCTCTTCTTACAATTTCCTAATGAGGCTGAGTGTACCCCGTTCCAGCCCTCAGACCAGAATGGAATTCCTTGACAGAGCTGGGATTCGAACCCTGGCCTTTGCGCTGACAGTCAAGATTGCTAGCTACTACTCAACGAGTCCAACGTTAAATAAAACAACTGAAGGGTAGAAATATATAATATATCGCTTTGGAGCTCTAATCCTGTGTATTCCATCAGGACCATAAGGTTGGAAAACTTGGCATAGTTCTCTGATTGAAAAACGTGACAAATTCCTCTTCTCTTTTATTTTTTATAAAATGCTGGAGGGTAGGCCGATAGGGACGTGACAAAGCCGGTACGAGCAGCTGAGTCAGGAAGCTTAGACCAGAACAAACACTTCCCGCTGACGTCACTGCAATGGTCAGCTGACTTTATGAGTCAGTTTGTCAGCCCAAATGAGGTTATCACTCAGGATTATTTGGTGAAGCTTTTGCTACGGCAATATACGTGAAAATACAATCAGATATTACGCCAGAGAATTAAATCTAAAACTGGTAGAGATGTACGAGGGCTGTTTTCTAAGTGAGGGCTGTTTTTTAAAATTAACCGAACATTTTATTTTGAAACCACATTTACTTTTAGGTTTTACATACCTACCTCTATTTTTCTACATAGTTGCCTTGTTTATTTAGGCACTTGTCATATCTTAAAACTAAGTTCTGAAATCACTCTACATAAAAGTCTGCCGCCTGCTCTGACAACCAAGAATTCACACTTGAGGTAAATCCATTGATAGAGTGGTTATCATGAATCTTCGGTCCTCGTGAATTTTCGTGTCAATTGCTGTTACAGATCTGAGCGTTCATCGTCATGAACATTTTCACGGCCACTTTTGAACTCGAGTACCCATTTTCGCACTTTACCTTCAGTCATTGCATTATCACCACACACCTCACAAAGCTGACGATGAATGTCTGCAGCCGACATGTTTGTTGCACTCAAAAAACGTATCACAGATCGTACCTCACACGCGGCGGGCGAATCAATAATCTTGAGCATTGTAAAGTTGCACAGTTCAGCATACAGGTTAGATACACAGCAGCAACTGACGCCTGCTTGTTCGCAAAGGATGCCGGGAGGTAACACACACTCTTGTTGTGGCGTGCGCACTAACTACGGGCTTAAAAAAACGGCGCTTACTTAAAAATCAGCCCTCGAACTTAAAAACATAGAGCAGGGTTGTTGGTTGGTTGGTTCTTAAGTTTAGGGGCTGTGACAACGCGGTCATGTAGCCCCGTGTACTTTGGGTGTGTGTAGAATCTGTCTGATAATCGGTGTTAATTGTGATGACTGTATTAGTGTGTGTTATGTGTTTTTTTAATTCAAGTAAGGACTGCAGGATTTTGAATTTTTCAAATAGTTCCTACTTTTGCCGCCAAACGCCACCGTCAACGACTACTAGGCCAAGTTCAGAACTTAGCTACTTGACGCCACCGCAGTTGGCTCTTGACAACCAACGTAGAAATCTAAGAGCGTTGTTTACATTCTTAACCTATCCAATTTAGCTTCACACAGGTGGAATTAGTGGAAGGTTCTTTAACATGCCATAAATCTATGACATGGGAACGCCGGCTTTACTTCCCCTCCGAAGGAAGGCATACTGAGGGACTTTTAACGCTCTTAAAAAATCCGACGACATCGGCCGGGTTTGAACCCGCGATCTTGGCATAGAAGCTCAGCATGCTATCAACTACGCCACCGAAGCCGCTAGAGCAGGGTTGTATTAGATCGTTTGTTTGGGTAAACCATCAGTGGAGGGTGAGTTTATCAAAATATAATATACCATATTCTTTTCTGCAGTTAAACGCTGGACTAGCAATCGTGTTCGGTTTCACACGACAGATAATACGCTGCAAATCATCCCCCAATATTAATAAAGTGTAAAACATACTTTTTAGTATCGTTCCTAGGAAGTTGGAGATTCGTGAGTGACAACGTTTCCTTCCTGGGCAAGAATTTGAATGTTAGGAGAAAATTAAAACAATGCCACATCAAGTCTTACGATGACTGCACGCAAAATGCCTAGGTTTTCACAGTTGGTAATGACAAGACAAGAGTAAATAAATCTGAGCTACAGGTCTCGATCAGAGCCCCGGTTTCCTTGCTACTAGGCAGTGCACGCGAATTGTTTGAACAACACCAAATTTATAATAATAATAATAATAATAATAATAATAATAAAAATAATAATAAAATAATAATAATAATAATTCTTTCCGGCGATGAACGAACGGCAATTCACCAGATTGAAGTCCTCAAAGAATGGGCTGGGAAAGTAGGGTTGCAAATCTCCTTCACAAAAACTGAATTCATGGCTACAAAACACATTGAAACCCAAACTTTGGTAACAAAATACGGTTCAATCAACAAGGTTAATCATTTTAAATACTTAAGTGAAATTATTGAACCTACAGGCACAGAAAGAATAGCACAAAGAACACGTGAACTGAAAATGCGGAAAGCATATGGGAAAACCGCAAACATCTACAACAAAAAATGCATGAGCATTAACACTAAAATTCGACATTACGCAACGGTCATCAAACCCGAAACGCTCTACGCCAGTGAGACCTTAAACCTCAATTATAAAGGGGGATCTTGAAAACATCAAGAAAGCTGAAAGGAAAATCATCCGAAAAATTCTTGGCCCAAGACTTACAGATGAAGGATATCGTTTACAATCGCACAAGATCACAGAAACATAATCAAATATTGAAACCGATTTCCGTAAACGACGCTTGACATTTTATGGACACATTATGAGGCTAGATGACAACCGATTAACAAAGAAAATATTGATGTACTCACAAAAATTAAAGACGACAACGGTTTGGATTAAACAAGTCCAAACTGATCTCAATAACGCCAACATCAGACCCTCAGATATCGAAGACCGCAAAACTTTCAGACATAAGATCTACACTAGGGAAGCTGCATCAGAAGATAAGTCCAGCAGACCGAGGGGAAAATGGACTGACGAACGTCAAGATAAACATAGCCACATGATGAAAAAATTCTGGAAGATCAAGAAAAATAACAGCAACAGATCATAACTAGCTTTATGTGATCTTGTATGGGTCGAAACATACTAAATAATAGTACATTATGCAACGAGCCTATAATGGCTATAATTAAGACACGAGTATTTTTTATAAAACGAGCGTACGCGAGTTTTATAATCTCCATACGAGTGTCTTAATTACCATTATAGGCGAGTTGCATACGACTGTTTATGTTCGACGATAATTATAACTTTATTATATGTTTTAACATAAATATTCATAAATATCTGTTGAGAGTCAGCTACTGGAATTTTGTGATCGCAGAGCGTTGGGTGTTATATCTTTGTCTTTCAAGAGCTTTGAACGACCGACCCATGCGCTCTGTGGGCTTTCAATGCCATATGCAGCCATATGTTTACATCAGCCGTCCCTCAGTAATATTGTCACCGCAGTCGTTTGAAGACAATGCGCTGTGTAGAAATTAGTGTTGGTGATTTTAAGGTACAGTGCTATTTCTTGTCTCATATTCGCTAGTTTATTTACGCGAACATATGGACGGTGGGTATTCCATGTCGGTAATTTATTATAGTTCGATGTTGTGTTTATGTCCGACATGTTGGATTTTGAGCGCATGCGCGAAGTTATCGTTACCTGATTGGTCAATGAACGAGCTCTGATTGGCTGGAGAAACTGTATCATAATGGAAAACAGTGTTATAATGACCATCATTATGATACAGTTATCTGACACATAATAGCGAGGGTCGAACATAAATAAATAAATGATAATATCGAATGGCGCCAGGTGCCGGGTGCAAGCTTTGTTATTTGCCACCCATATGCCAGCTTGCATGTCGATTTTTTTTGTTCCTTGAAGCACTATGAAAGTCAATGAGGTTAGATAGCCTATCTAAGCTCCTTGACACTATAGCGCTTTCTAGTAGAAAAATGAGGAATTTTATGTTGGCGGAAAATCCCGAGATTCATTTTGTCTACGATCACGGCCTACTGAATTCAAATGGGTTATTTAACATGCCAACTTCGAATGACATGCGTGTCGTGATTTTTGCCGCCTTTCAAAAATCACTTCACGGCCAGGAGCGAACCTGCAAGCTTGGGGTTAGTAATCCAACACTACAACCATTACTATTCACCCACCGTGGCAAGCACCAAATTGATGAGACCGTAGTATTATTGTTATTATTATTCACCTATTTACGTTTATCATACTAATATATAAAAATGAGATGGTGTGTGTCTGTCTGTCTGTTACTCAATAACTCAAGAACCACTGGTCCGATTTAAATGACATTTTGCATGGATGTAGCTGAGTTACCAGGTTTACACATAGGATACTTTTTATTTCGAAATTTTACACTATTAAAAATGGTGACAATTTTAGTGACGTCATTAGACCCCTTTGTTTCAAAATTTCATACTTCCATATCGAATAAAAAGAGAACGGTAGGAAATAGCAAACTTTTGATGGGACGGATGAGCTTTGAAATTTAATTTCCTATCCGAAAGGTCCTTAGCACTTTTCGTGTATCTCCAACACTTAGCGAGTAAAACTGACATTTGTGACGTCACTACACCCTTTGGTTTCAAAATTTCATATTTCCTTTTCAAATAAAAAGAGAACGCTAAGAAATAGCAAACTTTTGATGGTAAACATGAGCTTTAACATTTAATTTTCTATCCGAAAGGTCCTTAACACTTTTTGTATATCTCTAACGGTTAGCGAGTAAAACCAGAATCTGTGCAATAAAACACGGTCAACACCGAGCGGTGCAGTATATATCTCTATATATAAAAATGAAAATTTGTGTGTTTTTCTCTGAATTTCTACGGAAATTTGAGTTGTTTACACGTTTCAGACTGTTTTATGATGGATGCGCGCGAAAATATTTTTTTTATCTGTCTGTCTGTCTGTCTGTTTGTTTGTTTGTTTGTTTGTTTGTTTGTCTGTGGACAAATTTGTTCCCTTTTAACTCGAGAACGGCTGGGTGTATCAACGTAAAATTTGGTACAGATATCCATCAGAGGCACGACACTAATCATTGATGTAACTCTTCTCCGTACCTCTCATAAAAGGGGGCCCACCCCCTTAAAATACATGCTGAAATAGGCGTAGAAGGACGAGACAAAACTCATCTTCAGCCCCTCAATGTGGGAGACAAAACTCGGGTCCCCGAAAACCACATTTCAAGGACCGAAGACCAACCGTTTTTGAGATATTCCCAGAAAACTAATTTAATTTAATTAACTAATGAACGAATGCAAGCCAGTAACCATGCCAACGGATTCTCAGAGGTCCATCTAATGCTGTAAGACGCAATGCAATTCCATTAATTACATTAGTGTGAAAGTTTGCAAACGGCTAGAAGGTTATCACGGAACCTAATTAAGCCGTAAAATTCATCAATACGTATAATGCGCTTAAGGGGATCAAGGAGTACTCTAGAATATTTTCACGCGATTTACACCTGCGGGTGTGGTACGGCAGGTCTATTATATTCCTATACCCATATTATTCATTCATTCATTCATTTCGTATAGGCCATCTATGGACCGCGTCATTCCAACCGTCTCCTACTGGCTTTGATGTTTGCCCTGTACCCCCGCATTCGTTCTCGGTGGACTTCCTTCCGTTCCTGGGTCCAAATCTTTCCCGTTTTCAGCTTCGGTTTTTCTTGGAAACCTTTACAAGCTTGAAGTTTCCCTTTGAGTGGGGCGCGCTCCTGAATGTCTGTTGGTGTAATCCCCACTTCTTTCAGATCTTTATCCAGTTCAATGCACCAGGCCCATTTTGTTTTCCTCTCCTGAAAGTAAGTTATGTTGCGGTTGGTCAGTCTCGCTGGGCTCATTCGTTTCACATGCCCAAAAAAAGTAACCTTCTCTGCCGGATGACGTTGCTTATCTTCTCCACATGAGTATATAGGTCATGGTTATGCCGTCTTCTGTATTCCCCATTGTCTTTGATGGAACCCAATATCTTTCTCAAAATTTTCCTTTCTTTGGCCTCCAGTTTCTCGACCAAGCCTTTTTTGTTCATCGTGAGACATTCAGAAGCATGCAAGACCTCCGGACGGATGACACTGCAGTAATGTTTTAGTTTTGCGTTGAAGGATATTGACCTTTTCTTATAGATGCCCTTAGTTAAATGGTAGGCCATTTCCATTTTGCTCATGCGTGATGTGAATGCTTCTTTCTCTGATAATATCCCTTCCCTGACCCGTCCTGAAAAGAAAAGTACATGGCCATTGGCTGAATTAAAAATAAAATAAAAATAGGTGTTATAATTTCTCCCTATATTATATTATTATTAGTATTATATTATGGCGTACAACGACGAGACAAATCCCCTCGGTGCCAGCAACAAAACTCGGGGGCCCTAAAGGATCCTCGAAAACTACATTATAAGGCTCTAAATCTAACAGTTTCTAAAATATTCCCAGAAAACTAATTTAATTTAATTTAACAAACTAATGAAGGAATGCAAATCGGTAACCATGAGAACATTATCTCAAGGGGTGGCATACAACTTTCCATCTATTTCTGTAAGAAGCAATGTCACTCCATTTATTACATTTCTGTGAAAGTTTGCAAATGGCTATAAGGTTATCACGGAACAAACGTAGACCGTATAATTCATCAATGCAATTAAGGGGGTGAAGGGGTAACCTAGAATTTTTTTCATGCAATTTTCACGTTCGACATATAGTACAGAAGGTCTATTATATCTCCAAACAGCAACATTATTTTCAAAAATTCCTGAATTGAACCAGCATTTTTTGCGGCTTTTAGTAATTTGGGCAATTTGAGGCTAAAGAACCTGCATTTTCATGCACCACAAGCCTTTATAATTTATGAAAGGGGTCTTCCTGTGTATGGGCAACTAGCACAACGTAGAGGGTCAGTTTTTATGTGACGTGTATTGCGTTTCGTCTACAAGGCTTTCAATTGTATTTCACGTCAGGAAGTACACGTTAGGTGAATTTAGTCTGAGAGCACATTTTAACTTTTTTTTTGTCGACATACGGGTTCATCGTAAGGATGATTTTATTTGATACTGTGTGGTAGATATACCCATATTTGGATATCTGGGTAATATGTTGTAGACAATAGAATTGTCTGTCTGTCTTTCTGTGTATCTTTATGTAAGCCTATACCTCGTGTTCGGATGTTTGGTGCATCGTAAAATTAGGTATGGTAACCAATCATTTTTAAAACTCTTCACCGTACTTTTCATACAGTAGAAGGGTGGATATAGAGAAAAACTTCTCAATATATGCTAAAATAGGCGAAATATAAAAATTATCCTAGAAGGATGACTAAAGCATATGTTGCGCTTCCCAATGTGAGACACAAAATTCGGGAATCTATAAAGGGTCTCCGAAAACTACATTTTAAGGGCCTTAAATTAACAGTGTGTATGATATTCCCAGTAAACTAACTTCGTTCTGATAAACTTGAAGGAATGACAAACCGCTAACCATTGCAACTGTAGCTCAATTGATAATGTCTGGTGTTAACAACGAACACCGTTCGAAGAACGGGTACTTCTGCTAGTTGCAAATAAAACAAGAAGTTCCGTGAAGAACTAAAGAGCCTACTTTTCTTAAAATTTATGATTCATGCCAATGATTAGTCTATATGGACCTATCTAGAATAATGACGAAATTAAGTTGGTAATATCGAAATTCCTAATTAGTTCGAAATACTGTATACCTGGCATAATGTAGCCTAATAGAGAACTACAGTTGGCAGCCCTGGTGACTGAATATATTCTTAGTTCCATCTCTTAAGGTACAGAGTACAAAATTTAGTTGAAGTCCAATGGATAGCATGGACGTAACATGCAGTTAAACATTGGATCTCACAGCGCGCGTAAAATCATGTTGGCAACAATGACATACATGTATTGGTCAGAAATCATCTGAAATAATATGATCTATTGTTGTGTCAATTTTGAATGAATTTTAGTATAGAAGTTACATGCATTTTAAAATTGGACCTATCAGCAGGTTTAGAATAATGTTGGCAGCACTGGCGAAGTTACTCCAAATTAATCTAGAATGCCAGGTACTATACGTGTGCAAGGTTTAGAGCTATTGGCTTGCATACTTTCTCATATTATGATATTAGGGTAACAAAAATAGAGACAGTATTTATTAACAGTTGGCAACCCTGGTTACTCTTAAGAATCGGCATAGTCATATCTGTTATGGTACACAAAGCACACACGAAATTTGGTTGAAATCCAAATGATAGTATAGAAGTTACATGTTTTTAAAGTTGGACCTCTCAGCAGGCCTAGAATCATGTTGGTAACACTGACGTATATAAGTTACTCCAAATTAATATAGAATGTCAGGTACTATACGTGTGCATAGTTTGAAGCTGTCGGCTTGCTTACTTTCGGATATATGGGTATTTGGATAAAAAAATGAGTGCATTTATAAACAGTTGGCCGCCCTGGTGGCTCTTAAGAATACGCTGAGTGATATCTGTTTATGTACACATAGCACATACGAAATTTGGTTGAAATCCAATTGATAGTGTAGAAGTTATATGCATTTAAAATTTGGACCTATCAGCAGGCCTATAATCATTTTGGCAACACTGCCATGTATGGCCTCCTGGAATTTAAACTGCAATATTATTATCTATACGTGTGTCAATTTTGAAATAGTTTTCATTCATACATTCCAAGATATCCAACATGGAGCTCAAATTTCAATTGCGATTTTTCAGCAGTTGGTAGCACTGACATCATTTTCAAATATGGCCGTGAGATATTCAGGTATAGATCTTTACTCCTACCAAATTTTGTTTCGATTGCTGCTCCCGTTTAGGAGTTGATAGGGGGGGGGGGACACACACACAGCCAGACAGACAGACAGACAGAAGGACAGACAGACACACATTTGCCCGATCTCAAAAGTCTACTTTTTCCTCATTTTTGCAAAATGTGAAAAGTAGGCTAAAAATAAAAAGGGAACTAGATTTATGTGATCTACATGGACCATACATTCATGTGCCTGTCTTTGCGTATGTGTATATGTCTGTCTTCCATAACAAGTTAACCCTGACAAAACCGAATTGAACCGCCTTTGGTACAGAGTTAGCACTAGCAAAGGACAACTCAGTGTTATGTTTTAAATCGCTGCGTTCGTAACGAAAACGAAATGGTGGCATCCAAATGTTCAAGGCTTAAATCAAATTACGTCTAAATTAATCATCCGATCTCTACCACATTTTGGTAAAATATACCCCTAAGCTACAAAGTCAACAGCCAAATAATTCCAAGATGATGGACGCGTGATTTATGAAATCACTATAGGCTTATCCGTAACTTATGATCCAACGAGGTCCGGTTTCACCAGTTCCACTTATCGAACAGAGGGTACTGTACGGTCTGAGTGCTGGAATGGCGTAATCTCTGCCTCGTGAGGAAGAACTGAGAAAAGAAGGGTTCAATTTCCATCTCAGCCTTCCAGAAAGTGGTTTTCCGTGGTTTCCCACTTCTACTCCAGCCAAATGCCGGGATGGTTCTTATCGTACGGCCACAGCTGGGGTATCCCTCTGTGGATGACGCGCCTTATTTCATATCGTTAGTAGTCACGTGGGGGGTTCACAACACCTCATACTCTATAGCACCCTCCCCCTAGGGGCTAACATCTAGTGGGACGTGGGTTGCCGACCACGGGGCTCCAGCTGAGCCCGGCATTGCTTCCACTTACTTGTACCGGGCTCCTCTCCACCTTCTTTCCTGTCGACCTTACTTGGTCAACTCTTGTTCTCTTCCGACCCCGACGGTATTAGGGAATCCGAGACGTAGGGAGTCCCTTCCTTTTCCACCTTAATTGGCCCTTGTTTCATCTTTTCTGATACCCTCTTTCTGCGAGAGGTCAGCCTTCTTTTCTTTTCATGTTATCTCCTGCCTTCTGCTCAAGGCCCTCCAGGAGGTCGGGTGTATGTAGCCCCACCGCTTCTGGTGCACCCTGGATATTGCTACACCCTCAATGGCTCACGGCTGGTGAGTTCGGGAGTTGGCAACCCTGAGGGATTCATGAGATGGGTCCGGTTTTCTCTCTTTTTTCCATTACCTCTGGGGCGGACCCTCTCCTCTTTCACTTTCCTATCTGCCTGTCATGGCTCTCCTTCCTTCCAAGTCCCTCGATCCTCATTCTTCGAGGGTTGAGGGCATTTCTCTTCCTCCTGTCCTTTATTTGCCTTATTCTACTTATGTTTTCCATTTCTTCTTCTAGTATATAAGTTCGGAGTTAGTTTTAGTTATATATAGTTTACATTTCATTAGCATCTTCACGATCACCCAAACCATTAGGGGCCGATAACCTTAATGTTAGGCCCCTTAAAACAAAAATTATCATCATCATCATCTCAATTGCACTATGTGGCATACATTTATTTGTAATAATTGTGGCGGACGTTCCGCCTAATCAATACCATTTATTTTAATAAATGATCACTCTGTGGTCATTGGGGACATGTTTCGAAGCCTCATTGTTTTGGTCCCTTCATCAGTCGACATAGATTAAAAATGCCAAAGAAAACAGGTGGTTGAAAAGCTTAACACTAAAAAACATCATCAATAAACCCATTCGGTGCACCATAAGGAAAGATGTAAGATGTTTACCCTAAAGATACAACTATTTCTTTCTTTCTTTCTTTCTTTCTTTCTTTCTTTCTTTATATTCATTCACATATTATTTTATTGTATCTTTAAGGTAAGCCGGCCCCGTGGTGTTGGGGTAGCATGCCTGCCTCTCGCCCGGAGGCCCCGGGTTCGATCCCCGGCTCCGTCAGGGATTTTAAAACTGACGTGCGGGTTGGAACGGGGTGCACTCAGCCTCGTGAGGACAATTGAGTAGCTGTCTGACAGTGAGACAGCGCCCCGATCACGAATACCAAGATTAACAGCCGAGGGGACCCGACGCGCTGATCACGCGTCACCCCAATATCTGCAGGCCAAATGGCTGGGCAGCGGTCGCTTGGTCGGCCTTAGCCCGTCACGGGCTGGATAGTGCCAGGGGTTGACTTGATCTTTAAGGTAAACATCTTCCATCTTTTCTTATGGTGCACCATAATAGGTTTATTGATAATAATAATATTGTATGGCCTCTAGCCGGATGCAAGCTTTGTTATTTGACACCAAAAGGGTAGTTTGCATGTCGAATTTCGTTGTTCCTTGATGCACTATGAAAGTCAAGCAGGTTACATATCTAAGCTCCTTGGACACTATAGCGCTTTCTAGTTGAGAAATGAGGAACTTTGCGTTGGCGGAAACTCTCGAGATTAAGTAAAAATTCAGACTTTCACGACCGGCGTTGAAATAGGAACGTCTGTTTCGCGGGTTTATAGGACGTGTTCTAAGGACATTTTGTTGTCCTGACGTTTCGCTGAAAACTGCGTTCAGCATGTTCACAGGTTACATTAAGCGAGGTAAAACAAGTAAACAGAAGATATATAAATAGTCAACAACCCACACATAGAGGCTACCATAGCAACGGCGTACCACATAAATGAAATGCATCAAGGACAGGGCTGCTCTTGTGTGAGGGAGGCCATTGAAATCCTAAAGCATACTAACAGCTTCAATCTTAAGGAGGAAGCAGAACGTGGGAACAGACCTTGGCTTCCTGTCCTTAATCCCCTCAAGCCTGCCCTCATTGACCGTCGTAGACGAGAAGATGCAACAGAAGAGCAGCCCTGTCCTTGATGCATTACTTTTATGTGGTACGCCGTTGCTATGGTAGCCTCTATGTGTGGGTTGTTGACTGTTCATATATCTTCTGATTACTTGTTTTACCTCGCTTAATGTAACCTGTGAACATCCTGAACGCAGTTTACAGTGAAACGTCAGGACCTCAAAATGTCCTTAGAACACGGCCAATAAGCCCGCGAAACGGACATTCCTATTTCTCGAGATTAATTTTGCCATTATGAACACGGCCTACTGAATTCAAATGGGTTCTTCGACATGCCAACATCGTATGAAATGGTGTCGTAATTTTTGCCGCCTTTCAAAAATCACTTACCACGGCCAGGAGCGAACCTGCAGGCTTGGGGTTAGTAGACCGACACGTCGACCACTCACCCACCGTGGCAAGCCTTTGGTTTATTTATAAGAATGTTTTATAGTGTTAAGCTTTTCAACCACCTGTTTTCTTCGACATATTTTGATGTATATCGGCTGATGAAGGGGACAAAACAATTAGGTCTCGAAACATGTACCCAATGACCACAAAGTGATCATTTATTAAAAACAGGTATTGATTAGGCGCAACTCTTGCCACAATTAGGCCCTATTAGACTACTAATTAGTTCATCAATACGGAACCAGCATGAACCTTTGAAATACTATAAAATTCCTCTCGGCACGCCGGAAGGCCGATGGTGGATTTCACCGGACAAACTTGGGGATAGGCGAAAATAGGCAGAATAGGCAGGTTTTCGTAGATGGATCAGACCTCATTTATTGTGAGAAAGTATTTTATAATTGGAGCTTAATTAACTTTGTTTTTCGTCATTTTATGCATATTTTAAACATTTTATTGTCTTATGGGGACGGTAACCTTCTTGTCATTTGGGGTCCATTTTTATACGTGTGGTCACACTGTCCTTATGCAAGGTTTCGACACTGAGGTGTAACTATGTTACGGTCTGTTACTTCTTCATGCAAAATTATATCTCCCGCAGAGATTTTGGTTGGTTCCTCAGTTTAGGGGCTGCGACAACGCGGTCATGTAGCCCCGTGTACTATGGGTGTGTGTAGAATCTGTCTGATAAACGGTGTGAATTGTGATGGCTGTATTAGTCTGTAATTCAGGTAAGGACTGCAGACGGTCAATTACAAGCAGTAGTTCCTAATGTTGCAACCAGATACTACCGTTAACGACACCTAGATGTGAACTTGGCTACTAGATGCCACCGCAACCAGCAACTCGCAACGAACGTTGGAACTTTCCCTCCAAAGGAAAGCATACTGAAGGATTTTGAGCGCTCTTAGAAAATCCGACGACTTTGGCCGGCTTTGAACCCGCGACCTTGGGCATAGAAGGTCAGCATGTTACCAGTTACGTCACCGAAGCCGCTTCACACTTACATGGAAATCTGAATCAGATCTCGAGCAAGTGCGTTGTCATGGCAACGTCTAATGACTTATCCCTCATTAATTTAGTAGTGTTGCCATGGCAATCTCTGATAGCTCTTGGCATTTTCTTATAATTCCAAAATCATTTTTCTCATCCCTTGGCGTAATGGTGGGTCATATCAAAAATTCTTTCAGACCAAAGTTTTAGGTAATTATTAGGGGAATATTTTCCATTTCGTACGGTTTTGATATTGTGTCTATTAAGAGAGATATGATTAATGTTTCCCGAAAAACCCACTTATTCCCACCCCTTTGGTCAATGGTTGGTGCTATAAAATAACTCTTCAAACATAAATGTTTGGGCTTTATCCGACACATAGTATGAACTTTGAACGGATTCGATATTTCACATATTAAGGGAGTTATAGCAATATTTCACTTTTTCGAAAAAAAAAAAGCCCCCCATTTTCACCCCCTTCGACCGATTTAGCCCAGTAACGAACTCGACCGAGATTTTATAGGTATACATATTCGGTAAAAAAATACAAAGAGATTGGTGCAAAATTACGGCAGTTATCGTGTCCACAAGAAACAGATATACATATATATATACATACATTCATAAATTATATATAATCTTTTGAACTGAGGGTGGTTTCGGGGTCTGGGGGATGTGAAACGCGATGATATTGAACCCGCTGAACTAAGGTTCATGTGATATTTTTATAACAGCACATTTATGATGCGATGTAGTACCTTTGAACACACCCAGAAAGCCACGTGGAGCTGAGAGCTCATACTATACTCTTTGAAGTAGCGGAGAATCGAACTTTAGACTTTGGTGAAATCTGCTAATTATTTATCTGAGGTCTTATTAATTAGATTTTTCTTCCCACGAGACTCAGAATATTCCATTTCGTCATTCAGCATTATTAAAACATTATGGAGAATGTTATTTTCGCTTAAGGTAAGGTAATACCCTTGCAGATACGCAAACAGGAATGTAAGTAGTCGCTCAACGACTTTGGTTTGACGACCTACTTCCTCGAGGAACTCAGTGCCTTGCACTACGTCTGGAGAATCCGCCCCGTGTAGGCGTGAAGTTACATCCGTCGTGTAAGACGTAGAAAATATCCGCTGTTTAGCGTGGAAATTGTTATCAGCTGCCATCGAGCACGAATACGTTACGATACGAGTGATAAGTAAGAATTGTATAGTGAATTATTTGCACTACATCTGGAGAATCCGCCCCGTGTAAGCGTGAAATTGTAGCCGTCGTGTCAGACGTGAAAGATATCCGCTGTTTCAGTGTAGAAGTTATCATCGGGTGCCATCGTGCACGAATATTCTATAAATCACTGTTATTTATGCACAGTGAACAACAAGAAGCATACTGTGAAATAATTGGCAAGTATAGTGAATTTTATAACATTACCGTAACACCACATTTTCATAGCCACGTGTTTGTGGAGGGCCGAGAGCCTGGTGAAAAATATAGAGGTAAACGTGTTGTAATTACTTTAAATAATTGTGATTATGAAAGTATGATAGATTTGAATTGCCACAGTGAATTTTTCGATTACAAAACGACGCACATTTCACGGATGCCACGTGATGTAAAAAGTGGCGTCAGTACACGTGAAGAACCACAGAACAGTGCTTGATCACGTATTATTCGATATCTGCGAAGTAAAGGCTGTGTTATCAATTTTATTAAAGCCTGTAACATTTACAACGAACATTGTGATTTTTGAAGTGAAAGAATGAACTACTACACGATTTATTCCATCACCCACGTGATCAAATTATTCTACACCATGTTTGAGACCGAGATCATGGGCTAATACCGCTCTGGTATGAGGGTGATGTATCTGATGGAACCAGCATGATGGTGGATCTTCCAGAACAGCGAACGAGGAGGAAGGAACCCAGGATGCCTTTCCTAGGCATGTCCAGTACATTCACGAAGTCGACGACAGGGACAGATCGAACCCTGGTCTTTGGGAGAGTCCAGATGGGAGTCCTGATGAGGACGATGCCGTTCCGGAATGCCAGAGGTGAATTTGTTCAACTCTTGTCGTTGAACAGAGGGCTGAGTGAGAGCTCCTCCATTTCGTGAGTTTTTGTACACCCTTTCTAGTTCTAGTTTCTGGTGGTATAGTAGGTTTAATGTAGTTTGTGAACCAACCGAACTCAGTGACAGCCATTTTTATAGGTAGGGAATGTAACTAGTCTAATTAGATGTCATTTATTTCAGTTAGAGTGAGTCACCCTTGGGTCAGACATTTTGGACAACCCTGGTGCAGCTCGATGGACGTCGTAGAACGTCAATGCCTATATTTTGCTAAACGTGACCGTAGTCATTTGAGGCTACTTTGTTTAACCCTATCCGGGGTGATTTTTCAAGTCTTTGCTGACTTTAGTTATGGCAATCAGATGCCATGGTTATATTTCTTTAACTGCATTTTTTGCAACCAGTCTTTGTTACACCCCTGACTTCGTTAGAGTAGTCGTATCATTTAGGTAATCGACTGTAATTACCAGTTTTGTAACTGCATTATATTTCATTTGAGATGTTGCTCAGAAGCCATCTGGTCAAGTGTGGACCTTATAAGTAAAAGGGATGTTTCATTGTCTAGCATCGGTGGTTTGTGACCCAGTGCCCTTGAGAGCACGCTTGTGTTATGAGACAGAATTACTTTGACAGAGGACAGAATGCTTGTTGTATTCGCTCTTCCTTTCATTGCTATTTAGCTCATGGAACCCAGTGTCCAACCTTGTATCTGATCACATGTTTTATAGATTGTTTTTTGTTAGTTAAGCGCACTTATGCATGTACCGTCGTTGACGTGTACAGTTATGTCAGGTTTTCTATAGTACGTTGTAGGCCGCCCTGTTAAAGGAGGTATTTATTGTATGAAGGTATTTGTGTGTACCTTGTCCGGGATTGTTCCCGTTGACCAGATGTTATGGAGGGTGACTGAGTGTGCAGGCCCATCCCAGAGTTATTGAACGCGAGCTTTGCGCCACTGGTAACTTGTGTTATTGTGTGTCCGAGTTGTTATTGCTCGTTGATTGTATTCCGACTTTTGAGTCGAGGCTTTTGGTGTAGATGATCTCAGTGGAGACACTCCGTGCCCAGGCTATTGTCAGTATTATTCGCCATAAACCAACGATAACCTAAACCGACAACTTAATAATAAAACGCATAATTTTGGTAAAACAAAAGCTAACTAACGAATTATTTCTATCTAACCTTGTTCTTTTGCATTTGGAACCTGCTGACATGGCCGTGCTAATGAAGGTATTTCCTTATGAGGGAATGACTTAGAACAGCTGACACTTTTGAAGCGACCTGAAGCTTGCTCGAACCTTGAGTTCGTAGCTTGTGGAGCGCAGGCCATGCGATGTTAGACGTAGTCTTTACTACGCAGTCGTCACCGTAACTACACACATTAGATGACTATGGCTTACAAAGATTAAACCAAGGTGCAGGCAGGCATTTTAATAAAACTGTTGTCTCTTATTAATTTATGATGTAAAAGTGTATGAATCCTACATGTTACCCTATTGTGTGCTGTTAGCACGTAGTTCCTAAGAATAATTAAATGTTTTTTTATATGGCTGTTCACTTAGCTTTGAATGTAATTGTTCTCTATTACGGACGTCATCGCCGTAAATTTTGTTATTAACTGATAGGACTTAAGCTAGATGAATTAACGTTAAATGTAAATGTGGAGATGGTATCATCCTAACTTAGATTTGTTTTGCTACCCTGTTAAATGTAAATTCTGATATTAGCTTGATCTTGTAACTTGACCTAGGGATTTGCGTCGTACCATTTTCCTAGTGTTGCTGTTGTTGCTTTATTATTGTGAGATAGATCTTTAGCGAGGGTTTTCCGTAACTTCTCAGGTAGGGACCTTCTCTTTATTTTTGATTGTTTATTTGCTTGCGGACTAGGCGATTGAAACCCTCCGAACTAGGCTAGGGGCTTGTGAATTTTAACAATACATTTTCACGGTGTTTTACATAAGTCTGGATGTTTATTTTCTCAGTCTAGTTTTTAAGGTGAACCTTTCCTTAGGCAGTCTATGACCATTGTCACCATGTACCACGATCCCTGTGGACTACAGATTCTCGTGCCGCTTTGGCCTATTTGGATGTTCACCTGATCCTCACGGCAGTTAGGTCCGACAGATGAGATGTTAGGGAAGTCATTGCGGTTGTTGGCTGTCCTGACAGCTCCACCGACGGTCTCAATATGTCGAAATTTTCCGGAAGTCGAAACATGGTACCCATTGCAATAGTTAGCTTTCTAATGAAATCTACCTAATTAATGTATGAATTGAAGATCAATTATCTAAACCATTAAAATCACAAGGAATCTATAATTTGTTTGTTTAAAAGAAAATTATCCGTAAGATATCACAATGACATAACGAACACATAACACATAACATTCTCTAATAGCGCACAAAGCAGCTCACTATGAACACAATTGTTCGTTCTATGTAGAACTATGCACGAGTACACTGAAAATCATACAGATTTCGAATCATCAGTCAGAGTAGGAATTTATTGCCTTGGAAAACGACACATCGTGACAATTTCGGTGCTCGTTGCTGGATGCTTCGAGCTTGAGTAGGTACATCAAGGCTCGATAGCTTGGCAGCTTTTGCGCAAATCGACGTGAGCAAGCACTCCGTGTAAACTCTCTTTCGCACTACAGAAGTTATTAACTCTTTGCCAGCTTCACATAAGAACATTCTGCGCCAAACGCCATGTCCTAATGTATAACGCTCTGGTCTCAACTGATGATCTAGAGTTCTTGTATAATTTTCAATGATCTTGTGGACTTCGTCGTTACGCTGGGGTTTGGCGTTACGTTACGGTGCCGGGACGAAATACACCCAGATCCACTGAGGTGTGTGACGTCATAGTACCGCTTGGTGCATGTGTTCCCCGACAATCTCTACTTGGTTAGTATAAGAAAATAATCCCCGGTTCTTGGATGTCACGGGTAATCTCGAGAACCACTGAATGGATTTTGATGCGGTTTTCACCACTGTAAAAATATCTCGAGGAATTATTCTGTAGAAAATAATTTATGTATGATCAAAGGAAGCCAAGCAGTAACAATTTCAGTGAAAACGTCGAAAACAAACTTGGCGTCCGTGCGCTTCTTAAGATTACGCTCGGCAAACCGTAAAAAATATCAATATATTATGAGCGTAAGAATTGGTCAGCATGAAAAGTTCTACAAAAAAGTCCGCGAGAGCATATCTCTATCTTCAATACATCGCCCACTATAAGTGTTTTTAGACTGGATGGACGGGGCACGTCCCCGCACGCTGTAATGAGCGTGCGGCATCCCGCGCACTTGACCTTGCTTTGGCCTTGGTTTGCACTTGCCGTTCGCGAGTAATTTGAAACAAGATAAGCAAGATAATTAGTATGCAGATAAATTTTCTAACACGTCAAGAGTCTTCGAGCGAAGCAAGAAGCCTCCAGCCTTTCTAGCATTTTTCAGCATTTGAAATGATACAAAGTCTAGTCTTTCAGACATTTTTTAGTTTTTTAGCGTATGGCTTTTTGTAATGGGAGTGTCCGAGGACATGTTCGGTTCCCCAGTTTTGTAGCTGCTTCGAGGCAGACACCCAATGGGTGAGCTACACGTACCGTCGCGTGTGGAGTATTGTCTGGGGAGGAAAGTTTGAATGTAAGGACAAGGAGTTGGAAGGTAGCGGCTGTGGCCTATAGTTAGGGACCAACCCCGGCATTTCCCGGGAAGGAAGATGGGAAACCACAGAAGACCATCTTCAAGGTTGCCGGCGTGGGGATTCGAACCGGATGTGAGAGACTGCCAGCAGTCATGCCGTAACGACCACGGCTAACTCACCCGGTGATCTGGAGTCTAACAGACCGACACAATGAACAAAAATGAAGGAAAGAATTTTAAGCGGAAAGTTAAGTTAGTAGTTGCGCGGGGTGTTGGCTACACTCCAGACGGGAACAATACTCGTTATCAGTTGTCAATGTGACGCCATTTATATGCACTCGCCCACACTACTTGGTCAAGGTTTCTAAGAAGGGTACTCAATGCTAAAACAGGCTAGAATTACTTGATGCAAGCAAATAAAACTTCATGGGGTGTTACCAGCACTTAATGCAGCCATCACAATAATATAGGTTATCAGACAAATTACACACACACTGAAGTGCATTGCGTTACACGGCCTAGTTTCAAACCCTGCAATCTCCAATATTTTCGTAAATTGAGTTTTGGTACCGAGTTAAACTTCGCATTGAATTCTACTTATGTAACCTACGCTGTTCCTACAAACACAGCAAAATTCATGTTATTTTCTTTAATAAACATCCGTGTCAATTTCAATTCGAGCAATCTTCTCCAGATGGTAGTTTCAAATTGAGCAATCTCCGAACAGACCAATGAGAGCTGCAATATGGCAGCCACCCTGCATGCTCCAATCTTGTTGGTTTACTTCACTGGGGCAAGGTTGCTGTGACTGTTCCTTCATTTGGAGTTTGTTGCCAGTTTAATGAATTAAGAATTAATTAAGAATGGACATCAGTAATGTAGTAATATCCATAAAACCTTCAGTTTCCCATGTTGTTGTTTTTTTACGTCGAAGTGTGCGGTCTCCAAATCCCATTACATCAAACTCAGCAATCTCCATGTTGTCGTTGTTTGAGTCTTCAGTCTTTTGACTGGTTTAATGCAGCCCTCCAATCCTCCCTGTCTTGAGCTAATCGTTTCATCTCTACATAGCTGCCACACCCTACATCCGAAGCAATCTGTTTAACATATTCTAACCTTGGTCTACCCCTACAGTTTTTGTCCTCAACCCTTCCTTCCATAACTAAGCTTGCTATTCCTGGGTGTCTTAGTATGTGTCCTACCAACCTATCTCTTCTCTTTATTAGCAGTCGCCAGAAACATCTCTCCTCTCCCACTCGTCTTAATACCTCTTCGTTTTCACCCTATCTACCCATCTGATTTTCATCATTCTCCTGTAACACCACATTTCAAATGCTTCAATTCTCCTCTTTTCTGCTGCACCAATAGTCCAAGTTTCACTTCCATTGAGCGCCACGCTCCAGACAAAGGCTTTCAAAAATGACTTCCTAATACCTAAATCTATATTCGATGTCAACAGATTCCTTTTTTGTAGAAAGGCTTTCCTTGCCTAAGCCAACTTACTTTTTATATCCTCTTTGCTTCTTCCATCACTGGTTATTTTGCTTCCTAAGTAACAGAAGTCTCCTACTTCCATCAGCTTTTCACCTGCCAATTTGATGTCCATCGAGGTTTCTGATTTATTTCGGCTGCATTCCAGTATTTTTGTTTTATATTTATTAATTTTCATCATGTATTAATTACGTAAGACGGAGTCCATACCATTCAAAAACTCATTCAAATCCTCAGGCGTGTCGGCCAAGATGACGATGTCATCAGCAAATCTCAGAGTTGAAATTATTTCTCCTTGAATATTCACTCCCACTTAAAAATTTTCTCCAATTTCCTTCATTGCTTGTTCAATGTAAAGATTGAAAAGTACGGGTGATAAGTTGCAGCCTTGCCTTATACCTCCATGTTACTACTTCAAAGTCAGCAATCTCCATATTTTAAGTGAATATTACATCATATCAACAGGGCTTACTTCAAACTAGTGTCAGAAAATGTACTCTTATTGGTCCAAATAAGTGTTAGAAAGAGAAGTACACTCTCAAAATGTAGGGGAAATTAGAGCAACAGTTTTTGGCCTCTGCTGCAAAATCATCAAAGATGGAGATTGCTGGATTTGAAGTTTAAATTATACGCAAATCAATACTTACATAAATATATCTATCATACGAGGCATGTCCAGAAAGTAAATTCCGTTTGGTAATAAAATTGAATTGTGTACAGATACAGAAAAATTATTTATTGCACAACATTCTACACCTCGTAAACTACTTTTCCACATAACTGCCGAACTTTTTCAGGCATTTGTTATAGCGTGGCACAAGTTTTTGTATACCTTCTTCATAGAAGTGAAGACTCCCTGTAAGATATCCTACTGTTTGGCCACCACTGTTAGGCAAATTGCGTATGTGGTCAGGAGAACTCCTAAACATACTCAGTTCTCAGTACGCAATTTGAAATCGCTCCAGCCGTTTAGATTTTTTTAGGAGGGGGGGGGGGGACACAGACAAACGGTGGTCTCATAAGCCTATTTTTTCATAAATGAAAATAGACTAAAAACAAATGTTCAGTAAAGAACATATAGCCTACTTTCTCCTAAATGCATGAGTATTGTTATAACTCTTTGTCCTATTCAAGGAGTATAATTGAATGTTGGTTGTAGTAGCTTGTTGAAATACAACGTGCTATAGGGATATGAGGTACCCTTTGCTAGTGCTACCTCTGTAAAAAATGTCATTCAATTCGGTTTCACCGTGTTTGAATTGATATGGGGAATGGATTTGCACACATACATGGCCGCTATTTGCAAACTATTGGGCTGATGACCTTGTAGTCAGTCATAAGGTACTTTCCACAAAAAGGCATGTTGTTGCAAAATCTGGTAGAGCTCAAATTATTCGGATGCTCGTAATTTGATTTAAGCTTTTAACATTTGGGTGGCCGTCATTCCGTTTCCGTCAAGATGGCGGCGATATAAAACATGACACTGAGGTTCCCAATGCTAGTGCTACCTCTGTGCCAAATTCGGTTCAATTCGGTTTCACCGTGTTTGAATTGATAGGGGGAATCGATTTGCACACATACTTGGCCACCATTTGCAAACTATTGGGCTGATGATCTTGCAGTTTTGTCAGAATATGCTTCCCACATAAATATATGTTGTTGCAAAATTTGGTAGAGACTAGATTATTAGGTTGGTCATAATTAAATTTAAGCTTTTAACATTTGGGTGGCCGCAATTACGTTTCCGTCAAGATGGCGGTGATATAAAACGTGACACTGAGGTGCCCTTTGCTAGTGCTCCCTCTATACCAATTTCGTTCCATTCGGTTTCACCGTGTTCGAATTGATAGGGGGAATCGATTTTCACAGAAAGATGCCTTCATCCGCAAAATATTAGCCTAATGACCTATTAGTTTGGTTAAGGGATGCTACCTTCATAAAGGTATGTTGTTGCAAAATTTGGTAGAGATCGGATGATTAGGTTAACCGTAATTTAATTTAAGCTTTGAACATTTGTGTGGCCGCCATTACGTTTCCATCAAGATGGCGGCGATATAAAACATGACACTGAGGTGTCCTTTGCTAGTGCTACCTCTGTACCAAATTTCGTTCCAATCGGTTTCACCGTTTTCGAATTAATAGGGGGAATCAATTTGCACACAAACATGGACGCCATCCGCAAACTATTAGTCTAAGACCTATTAGATTGGACAAAGGATGCTCCCTCCATGAAGGTGTGTTGTTGCAAAATTTGGTAGAGAACTGATGATTATGTTAGTCGTAATTTGATTTAACCTTGAACATTCGTGTGGCCGCCATTACGTTTCTGTCAAGATGGCGGCGATATAAAACATGACACTGAGGTGCCATTTGCTAGTGCTACCTCTGTACCAAATGTCGTTCTATTCGGTTTCACCGTGTTCGAAATAATAGGGGGAATCGATTTTGACACTAAGATGGCCGCCATCCGCAAACTATTAGGCTAATGACCTATTAGATTGGTCAAAGGATGCTACCTCCATAAAGGTATGTTGTTGCAAAATTTGGAAGAGATCGGATGATTGTGTTAGTCGTAATTTGATTTAAGCTTTGAACATTTGTGTGGCCGCCATTACGTTTCCGTCAAGATGGCGGCGATATAAAGCATGACACTAAGGTGCTCCTTGCTAGTGCTACCTCTGTACCAAATTTCGTTCCATTCGGTTTCACCGTGTTTGAATTAATAGGGGGAATCGATTTTGACACAAAGATGGCCGCCATCCGCAAACTATTAGTCTAATGACCTACTACTTTGGTCAAAGGATGCTTCCTCCATAAAGGTATGTTGTTGCGAAATTTGGTAGAGATCGGATGTTTATGTTAGTCGTAATTTGATTTAAGGTTTGAACATTTGTGTGGCCACCATTACGTTTTTGTCAAGATGGCGGCGATATAAAACATGACACTGAGGTGCCCTTTGCTAGTGCTACCTCTGTAAAAAAAATTCGTTCCCTTCGGTTTCACCGTGTTCGAATTAATAGGGGGAATCGATTTTGACACAAAGATGGCCGCCATCCGCAAACTATTAGGCTAATGACCTATTAGATTGGTCAAAGGATGCTCCCTCCATAAAGGTATGTTGTTGTAAAATTTGGTAGAGATCGGATGATTATGTTAGTCTTAATTTGATATAAGCTTTGAACATTTGTGTGGCCGCCATTACGTTTCTGTCAAGATGGCGGCGATATAAAGCATGTCACTGAGGTGCCCTTTGCTAGTACTACATTTTTACCAAATTTCGTTCAATTCACGTTCAACGTGTTCGGATTGATATTGGGGACAGACATTCAGAATACTCACACTCACACAGTCACACATTTTTTTTCGTCCTGTGTTGATCTCATAAGTCTACTATAATTTTTTGCAAAAATCGAAAGTAGGCTAAAATAAAAACAAGTACTTCCGTGAAGAACTATACAGCCTATTTTCATATATCCTACTTATGTTAATTGCCACTATTTAACATACACAATTTCAGTTTGATTGCTGTAATAGATTCGTAGGTATTGAAAACCGACTAAATATTTCGGATGGTCGCCATGTTGGATTTTATATATGTAGGTCCTAGAGTTATGTACTGTTACATGCAGATTATTGTGAACGCGTAGTATTCGAACTTCAATCGCTTAATTAGGACACAAGAAAAAACAAGGAGATTTAAAAATTTTTCACAGCTGCCATCTTGAGGTTATAGAAACAATTGAAATAAATTTGATGTCAGTGGATTAACATTCGGAAAAAGATTTACTGTACCAAGTTTCACTGCACGCTGATGGTTAAATTGCGAGAAACTTCCATGTGAATATTTATAATTCGCGTCACCGCCATGTTGGATTTGTGATCACCAGGTTATTTAAAGTCCTATAGGTGAACTTAAGTTCATAGCCCCTATGAACATTAAAAAATGCAGTTTGATTGCTAAAATAGATTCGTAGATATTCAGTATCGTCTAAATATTTCGGATGGTCGCCATGTTGGATTGTTAAATGTATAGGCCATAGAGTCATGTACCATTAAAGGAAAATCATTGCGTAGGTTCATTATTCAAACTTTCACTTCGATCGCATGACTACATCACAAGAAATAAAAACTTAATTTTAAAATTCGCACTGCCGCCATCTTGAGGTTATGTAAACAATTGAACTAAATTAGATACCAGTGGATTACAATGTGTATAAATATTTCCTGTGCCAGGTTTCAGTGCACTTGGAACATTAAATCGCGAGAAAGGTCTATTTAAAATGTTCAAATTCGCTTGGCCGCCATGTTCGTTTTGTAGTTAACCGGTTTTTGAAAATCTTATAGATGGACTTCCAGTAGTGTCCTTTATCTCAGTACAAAATTTTAGGGAGATACCGCTAATAGTTTCAGAGATATAGAATGCCGGTGAAATATTTCGCACATCCGCCATCTTGTGATTATGTAAACAATTGAACGAAGTTAGATGTCGGTGCATTACAATGTATATAAACATATACTGTACCAAGTTTCATTGCGTTTGGTTGGTCAAATCGCGAGAAACGTCTATTTAAAAGTCGCAAATTCGCTTGGCCGCCATGTTCGTTTTGTAGATACCAGGTTTTCAAAAGTCACATAAGTGAAATTATAGTAGTTCCCTCTATCACCGTAGAAAATGTCAGGGTAATATCGGTAATAGTTTCGGAGATATTGAATGCTGGTGAAATATTTCGCACAGTCGCCATGTTGGATTGGTGAGTCGTAACAAAATTTGAAGGGCACGGTCGAGGTCGCCGGGAATAGTGCTATGAACTTTCCGAGTTTCATTGAAATCGCTCCTGCCGTTTAGATTTTATTAGGGACACACACACACGCACACACACACACGGATAAAGGTGATCTCATAAGCCTATTTTTTTCAAAATTGAAAATAGGCTAAAAATATAGGAGAAATACGAGGATACACGAAGACCGCCAATGAAACTAACCAAATACAATGCAAAAAGCTGTCAACAACATGTCAACGTACGATGTTAGCCTGCAACTTCGTCGGCGAAATTCGATATTACAATTTGAACGGCTGTCTTTGGTTGGTTGGTTGAATGGATGGATGGATGGTTAGAATGTAGCTGTAACGTGGAACTACCACTACGGGTCACATATCAAGTCAATTGACATATTCGAACAGGGTTGTTCTGCAGCGAATGGTGCAATGCCATAAATATTTATTGCACGTGTGATATTTCGCACATAGCAGTGTTTCAATTTAGACTGTCAATAAAAATCAGAAATTTGCAACAAAAGAGTAAGAGATATATATTTCCGTTAGAAAATATTTTTGTACGGCAAAGAATATTAATCTTCTTGTGTGTACTTATATGATATTTGCTTGAAATATATTTTGAATAATTAATTGTGGACTGATTATGTCCTGTGGCTGTGGTGGGTATTGTAGAGGTTCTCTTTGTCCCCGGTAGGTGACTGCCTTGCTGGCGTTGTGAGGTACGTGCATCGTATTCCCGATAGGTGGAGCTCTGCGCGGAACAACAAAACGTTATCCACATCCGACCCGCCTACGCACGACTGTTAACCACATCCACCCCGCTACCGCACCACTTGTATTCGTATCCGCATGTGTGTACACCAAATCCCCTGACATTTCAATTATATTTTTAGCCTATTTCCATTTATGAAACAAGTAGTTCCGTGAAGAACTATACAGCCTATTTTCATATATCCTACTTATGTTAATTGTCACTATCAACATACACAATTTCTGTTTGATTGCTGTAATAGATTCGTAGATATTGAGAACCGACTAAATATTTCGGATGGTCGCCATGTTGGATTTTATATATGTAGGTCCTAGAGTTATGTACTGTTACATGCAGATTATTGTGAACGTGTAGTATTCAAACTTCAATCGCATAATTAGGACACAAGAAAAAACAAGGAGATTTTAAAATTTTTCACAGCTGCCATCTTGAGGTTATGGAAACAATTCAAATAAATTAGATGCCAGTGGATTAACATTCGTATAAGGATTTACTGTACCAAGTTTCACTGCACGCGGATGGTTAAATTGCGAGAAACGTCCATGTGAATATTTATAATTCGCGTCACCGCCATGTTGGATTTGTGATCACCAGGTTATTTAAAGTCCTATAGGTGAACTTAAGTTCATAGCCCATATGAACATTAAAAAATGCAGTTTGATTGCTAAAATAGATTCGTAGATATTCAGTATCGTCTAAATATTTCGGATGGTCGCCATGTTGGATTGTTAAATGTATAGGCCATAGAGTCATGTACCATTAAAGGAAAATCATTGCGTAGGTTCATTATTCAAACTTTCACTTCGATCGCATGACTACATCACAAGAAATAAAAACTTAATTTTAAAATTCGCACTGCCGCCATCTTGAGGTTCTGTAAACAATTGAACTAAATTAGATACCAGTGGATTACAATGTGTATAAATATTTCCTGCACCAGGTTTCAGTGCGCTTGGAACATTAAATCGCGAGAAAGGTCTATTTAAAACTTTCAAAATTCGCTTGGCCGCTATGTTCGTTTTGTAGTTAACCGGATTTTGAAAGTCTTATAGATGGACTTCCAGTAGTTCCCTTTATCTCCGTTCAAAATTTTAGGGAGATACCGCTAATAGTTTCAGAGATATAGAATGCCGGTGAAATATTTCGCACATCCGCCATCTTGTGATTATGTAAACAATTAAACGAAGTTAGATGTCGGTTCATTACAATGTGTATAAACATATACTGTACCAAGTTTCATTGCGTTTGGTTGGTCAAATCGCGATAAACGTCTATTTAAAAGTCGCAAATTCGCTTGGCCTCCGTGTTGGTTTTGTAGTTACCAGGTTTTCAAAAGTCACATAAGTGAACTTACAGTAGTTCCCTCTATCACCATAGAAAATGTCAGGGTAATATCGGTAATAGTTTCGGAGATATTGAATGCTGGTGAAATATTTCGCACTGCCGCCATGTTGGATTGGTGATTCGTAACAAAATTTGAAGGTAACGGTCGAGGTCGCCGGGGATAGTGCTATGAACTTTCCGAGTTTCATTGAAATCGCTCCTGCCGTTTAGATTTTATTAGGGGGACACACACACACGAATCAGACACACACGCACACACACACTGACAAAAGGTGATCTCATAAGCCTATTTTTTCAAAATTGAAAATAGGCTAAAAATAGGCTTATGAGATCACCTTTCGTCCGTGTGGCTGTCTGTGTTTGAGTGTGTGATGGTATGTGTTCCCCCTAATAACTTCTAAACAGCTGGAGCGATTTCAATGAAACTTGCTAAGTTCATAGCACTATTTCTGACGACCCCATCCGTGCCATCAAATGTTGTTATGTTTCACCAATCCAACATGGCGGCTGTACGAACTATTTCACCAGCATTCAAAATCTCCGAAACTATTACCGATATCACCCTGGAATATTTTACGGTGATAAAAGGAACTACTAGAAGTTCACCTATGTGACTTTTGAAAATCTGGTAAATACAAAACCAACATGGCGGCCAAGCGAATTTGCGGCGTTTAAATAGACGTTTCTCTTGATTTAACCAACCAAACTCAATAAAACTTGGTACAGTATAATATACATAACATATTAAGTTAATACACATTGTAATACACCGACATCTATATTCGTGCAATTGTTTACATAACCTCAAGATGGCGGCTGTGCGAAATATTTCACCGGCATTCTATATATATGAAACTATTTGCGGTATCATCCTGAAAATTTGTACGGAGACAAAGGCGCTACTGGACGTTCATCCATAAGACTTTCAAAACCCGGTTTACTACAAAACGAATATGGCGGCCAAGCGAAGATGGACATTTTAAATAGACCTTTTTCGCGATTTAATGGTCCAAACGCAATGAAACTTGGTTCAGGTAAAGCTTATGTTCATTGTAATGCACTGATATCTAATTTAGTTCAATTGTTTACACAGACTTAAAATTATACGTAATCCCGAGTGTTCCTGTAAAAGCAGCCCTCAAACTATAGATCATATAATTTTCGTGTGCAGTGAAGTGAAAAATATTAGGCAATTCTTGATCAATAGTGTTAATAGAGATGATAACTGGCCGATTCAGAAATCTGTGCTATTAAAAAGTATTTGAAGGAATTTTCTAAATTTGTTAATGCTCTGGATTTTCAAGCTCTAAGGAAAAACGATGAATAATATTGTTTGATATTGTTAAGATTAAGTCATCTAGTAATTGAATTAGTATAATGTAATTTATTTTGTTCATTTATAAAATGTAATGTAAGTGCATGTTGTACTACTTATGTAGTGGAGCATGCAGAGAGTATGAACAATAAAAAGAAAAGAAAAGCTCAAGATGGTGGATGTGTGAATTTTAAAATTATGTTTTTATTTATTGTGTCGTAATCATGCGATGGAAGTGGAAGTTTGAATAATGAACCTACGCAATAACTTTCCTTTAATGGTACATGACTCTATGGCCTATACATATAACGATCCAACATGGCGACCATCGGAAATATTTAGATGGATCTCAATATCTACGAATCTATTACAGCAATCAAACTGAATGTTTTAATGTTCATAGGGGCTATAAACTTAAGTCCACCTATAGGTCTTTCAATAACATGTAGATCACGAATCCAACATGGCGGCGACGCGAAGTATAAATATTCGCATGGTCTTTTGTCGCAATTTAACCATCCGAGTGCAGTGACACTTGGTACAGTAAATCCTTATACAAATCTTAATCAACTGGCATTTAATTTTTTCAATTGTTTTCATAATCACAAGATGGCCGCTGTGCAAAATTTTAAAATCTCGTTTTTACTTCTTGTGTCCTAATGATGCGATTGTAGTTTTAATACTACACGAACACAATAATCTTCATGTAACAGTACATAACTCTAAGACCTACATATGTGAAAATCCATCATGGCGACCATCCGCTATATTTAGTCGGTCAATATCTAAGAATCTATTACAGCAATCAAACTGAAATTTTATATGTCGATAGAGGCAATTAACATAAGTATGTGAAAATAGGCTGTATAGTTCTTCACGGAACGTCTTGTTAATTCATTAGATAAAGTATTAAAGCAACATATTTAAACATTTGTTGAAAAATTTGTTCCCCAGGCTGTGTGAATCGCAAGACAATGTTGACTGGGGTTTGTCCCTCTGTGTAACGGCAAGTATAACAGCGGGTGGCTAATGGACGACTAGACCAGTACCGCCCTCTGACGTCATGCGATCACGTGACTGTTTACAAACCGATCTTGTGGGTAGCCATGACTACCTTGTGTGAGCTGTAGGTACGAATTACGCTTAAAAATTCATTGTTTTATACATTATAGAATAATGGTTCAATATTGTGCAGTTCCCCAGTGCAAAAACAGATGTGGCAACAACAAAGTAACGTTTACTTCCTTTTCATTGGTCGTATTTTGAGGAAATAATGGCTTTTCAAAATTCTTCGTGCTGAAAGGAAATCACACATATCAGCCCACATGAGAGTATGTTTAGCCCATTTCTTACCTTTAGATTACAAGCCACGATGCCGGTATTGCCTGGAAGGAAATTTTAATGTGATGATGCTGTGCCAAATGTATTTCCCGCTTTCTTCTCCAATAAAATTGAAGCCACCACGTCCTAAGCTGGCATATAAATTAGGCCTACGCCTAGATATAAGACGGTATTATTCACACTGTCTTTGTTAAACGCTTGGTATGATATGTTAAAATAATAGGCTAGTGTAGAAATAAACTAACGAGATTAATTTCTGATTTTTAACTAATTATCTTCCCGTTGATGAATACCGTGTCAGTGCAGTGCCTACAAGCCATAATTCAGAGTAAAATAACTGCAATTCGCAGCTGTAGGCAAAGCCTAAGCTAATATTTCTAGTAATTCTAACGTACTGAAAACTCTAAGGAAAAATACCGATATTTTAGGTGAGGATTATGAGGTTAGTTACTTTCACATACCGGTAGGCCTACGGCAGTTCTGGAGGATTACCTTGGGCGTTATCTTTAGTTGACATTTTGGAAATTAACTGGCTTAAGGTAACCTTTCTTTCAAAATACGGTATCAGATTTCCGATACAAGTCGTTTTTATTTTAAAAAGATATACCGGTTGAGTTGCTTTAATATAAGTTTTTAAATTAGACATACCGGTAATGTACTGGTAGTAGCCTACACAGGTTTTATGAACTTGGCAATTAACAGGCTAAAAATAATGAAAAGAGGAAAATTGGTGTATAGGCTTAAGAGCTATGTGGCCTTAAATCCAGGTCGTCAGTCAAAAACTAAGGATGAAATATATCTATATGTAGACCCAGGCCTACGGTACTGTAAATACCAGTATGCTTTATAAAGCAGATTAAAAAAGGATTCTGTACAGTTCTACACTCTTATTTGCTTGTAAGAAGACATCACATGGAATTTGGCCTAGGTTGCTATTATCCTCTACTACAGTAAATTGAGGGCAGATAATCTTGCTTTTCCGCCCCTTAAAACAACAATAACTAACTAGCAGCAGTAAATTCAGACATAAATTAAAATTTACAGCTGTATTTTAAGAAGACTACTTGTAAGTCTGTGGAATTTGGAAAATTGACGGAATTAAGAATTGTCCTCTTCCTGTTAGGTTTCAACACCGGCTCTGGATCTATGCACTTTCCCGTAGGTTTAGCCTATACCATTACTGCTCAACAGATGTGCAGGATATTTTAGCAAGATTTTCAGTGGCTCCAGTACAGCCAAGATGATGTAAAACAATCCCATTAGGTGAATGAATTTCCTTAGCTAAAAAAATCCTATTAAATTGAAAATATTCACTTAAAATCACCCAGCTTTGCACAAACAGGACGACCTAAGAACGTTGAAAACGTTATTCTCTTCATACCCTTGAAAATAAAGTGGCTTTTGTTGTTGTTGTTGTTGTTGTTGTTGTTGTTGTTGTTGTTTCATTTGAGGGCCTTGGACATCCTAATCATATAGCTCCATGTACTTGAACGTGTGTGGGATGATTGTTTGATAACCTTTGTTATTGTGGTATTTGTAATAGTGTGTGTATTTATAATTCAGGTGAGATATGGGAAGGAAACGGCCGTTGCCTTTTAGTTAGGAACCGTCCGGTATATGACTGGAGTATAAGTGGGAAACCACGGAAAACCACTTCCAGGATGAATGAGGTGGAAATCGAACCCACCGCTTCTCAGTTTTGCCTCACGAGGCTTAGTGTAGCCTACTCCATTTCAGCCCTCAGACCAGAATTAAATGTCTTGACAGAGACGGGAATCGAACCCAGACCTCCGGGGATACAGCTAACAAAGCTAGCCGTCACACCACGAATAAAGTATTCTTGGAGGAGATTTCCCTCTGTCTAGCAAAACAGCCAGCCTTAAAAGTCATTAGATAACCTTGATAGGCGCACCAAACATCTTCAATTCATGTATGCGCAGATTATAGCCTTCTTTTATTAGTCACTAGAAGAAGTACCCGTGCTTCGCTACGCGTCATAAATAAATTAAAATGTGAAGGTGACAGTTAAAACAGGGGATAGGCGAGGTGATGCGCAGAGGGAGATTAAGGATGGAACATTGTGTCCAACTACACCGTTCGGCGTTGACCGTGTTTTATAGCACAAATTTAGGTTTTACTCGCTAAACGTTGGGGATAGCTTTCGGATAGAAAATGTAATTTTAAACCTCGTGTATGCCATCAAAAGTTTGCTATTTCTTAGCGTTCACTTTTTATTTGAAATGGAAATATGAAAGTTTGAAACCAAAGGGTGTAGTGACGTCACTAAAATGGTCGCCATCTTTAAATAGTGCAAAGTATTAAAATAAAAAGTAGCCTATATGTTAACCAGGTAAATCAGCTACTTCCATGTAAAATTCATGTAAGTCGGACCAGTGGTTCTTGCGTGATTGAGTAATACACAGACACACACCGTCTCATTTTTAGCCTCGCTTCGCTTGCGTCATAGTCGTGTCATATTGTTATTCAATGACATGCAGGTTTAACCCCGTTAACACCCCTTTAGAACCTGAATATCCAAAAATCCCTCCTTAGTTGACATTTTCGACACACAACAAACATATCCCCTTCTTCTTACTTCAATAGTTTTGATTGGTCGATGAGAGTGAACATCCAAAAAGCCTTCCTTAGTGGACGTTTTTCTTCCTGAATTTCACCCCTCCCCATAGGCCCCTTAAATTGGATTTATGAAAAAAAACGGCCGAACACCTACTTATTTTAATTATTTATTCATTTATTTATATTTAAGCTGATTGAAACTCGGAGAAAATCAAACTCTTCGCCTGTGTCGTTTAAGAGATACACGCTCCGTTAGGAATCTTTCAACCTCCATTGGTCGAGGTGGTAGTGATGCCGCCTCTTTTGCAGCTTGATCCGCTAACTCATTTTCCGCAATTCCCATGTGGCTTGGAAGCCACAGAAAGGTGATTCGAGTGTCAGATTGGTACAGCCCGGCTAGTAGGTCGTGGATTCGCTGCACTAGGGGGTGTTGCGGGAAACATGTAGCAATTGACTGCGACGAACTCAAAGAGTCGGTACACACGAGAAAGTGGATTCGTGCATCCTGTAGTGCAAACTGCAGAGCTTCATAGATGGCAACGAGATCCGCAGTAAACACACTACAGGCCTCAGGGAAAAAGATCTTGGCATTTTAACCGTCAATAACGTAAGCACAACCCACTTTCTCTTCCACCTTCGAACCATCCGTGTAGAGATTGCCAGCGTCCGGGAATTGGTGAATTATGCTATGGAACTGCCTCCGGTAAACGGAGGCATCCGTGTTCTCCTTAAGACCACGGTGCAGATCTAGCCGAATTTCCGGACGCGGGACTTGCCACGGAGGCACCTCGCTAGGTGTCCGGATCATACAGGGACCTACAGCCACTCCTATTTCAGTACACGAGCTATCAACAGCCCCCCACGTAGTGCCACTAAGAAACTTGAGCATGTTCAGTTTCCTGAGACACGTGATTTTCAATTGCCTTATATGGTGCTGCCATGGTAATTTGCTGTCAAAATGGAGCCCCAGGAAGCGATAAGTGTCAACCAACGGCAACGCAGCATCCCTGAGATGTAGTTCAGGGTGTAAATGTAGCCTCCGGAGCCGACAAAAATGGACGACGGAGGTATTCGCTGCTGAAAAACGAAAACCCCGGTCGTAAGCCCACCTGTCGACCCGGTTGATAGCTAGCTGCAATTGCCGTTCCACGACTGCCATACTTCCAGAGCTGTAATGCAGAGCTAAATCGTCTACATAACAGCGATGAAACTACCACGGACCCGGCGGCGGCAACAATGCCATTATACAAATTATTACAATCACCAGAAAATTCCAAAATCACTACCATCGCAATCATAGTTTAGTTAGTTATTGTTGTTTTAAGGGACGGAACTACGAGGTCATCTGCCCCTAAAACATAGTTTGAAACAAGTAAAGACTTCAAAATTCATATATCTAACAAAGGAATAATCAACTGGAATCCAGAATAATTTTTTTTGAAAAGTAAGAACAATTGAAGCTCACCTTCTGGTGCTGGCTGTACAGCAGCTGGTGGGTAGAACCCTTCAACAGTGAGATTAACATGTGGGTTGCCATCATTCTGACTGTCACAGGTCCCGTTGGAGTCTTGGCTGCTGTCATCACCATGTGAGCGACCAGATAGACGAACAAGTCTCACAGGAGTATTATGTTGGTTGGCTAATAAATTTTAATATATTGGGCTATATTAAATTTTCAAAATATAGTTAGAAAAATAAGAAATTTTTGTAATAGTAACTGTAAGTAAAATATAGAAAATTGAATAATTTTGAAAAACAAGGTGCTTGAAATGAACTAAATCTTCTTCCGAAATATGGATTTGAAACTACCCCCTCCCATGGTGTCTTAAAGCCTCTAAATCAATCAAGGACTTTCAATGAGCACTGATAACTAGGGCTCGGATTTATAGGTAAATATTTTTTTATGTAAATACATATTTTAAGCAGTTTTTCTATAAATACATAAATTCCTGCTTTTCACTTATTAGCACATAAAAAGACATAATATTTACATATTTTAAAGTCAGTATGCTAGATCTTTCAGTTTATTGCATTTTTGTTCTGTGTTAATTTAACAGGGAAAAACCTGTGAGATATCTAATCTTCATGCAGAGCGTATGTCAGCTTCCAACTGTGTTATTCTTAACTTGTCGCCCCGTGCCACTCACTGTGGAAGCCGGGAATTTCATTGTCCATAGCCATATTGCACCACGTGCTAGACCTCCCCCTCCCCCCTCCTCCCAGCTACCTGGAACCAGTGTCACTCACATGCAGTTCATTTCTGCCACTGTGAACTGTAAGGCAGTTCTACGATACCTAAAGTAAAAGCTGCAACAAGTTATCGTCTGCAGCACTATGTTGCAGAATTTAAGGATCATTTTACTTCTGAAGGGGGCGTTCTGTTCTTCCAACCATGTGGGAAAGCAATCATGGCTGAACAGCGATCTGAACTTTCACAGCACCTCAAGGGCAAGAAACATATTGCCGCAGTTTCGAGCCTTCAGAATAAATGTTTCGCGATTATCGTCAGTCATTTGTGATGGACAACCTGAAGGTGTATCTCATTGTGTATTGTAATGCTTCAGCAGTTAGTGAGACATAGAATTAATTACATTCGTGAGTACTCCATATTGTTTATATTCACATTAATAAACTAAATTATAATTAAATATTTTTACTTTTTTGTCACATATTTCAGGTATTTTTAATAAATAAAAAATAAATATTTTCTCGATATTTAGCAACTAAAAATCCGAGTCCTACTGATAACAATCAAATCGGCAAGTGATACAATATGGCATGTATGTAATATACAGCTGACGATGTTGCGGTACAGTTTGTAAACTCCTAAGCCTCAGCGCTACACAAACACGCATAGTGTTGTTGTGAGAGGCAGCGTCTTGTAGCCACTCCATTGTGCGTGCCTAGCCTCTGGAGGATGCTCAGTGAGCGCCATTAGTCAAGTTCCTCCTCTCCTCCCACCCACTGGGGAACCACCAAGTGCAGAGAGCCCTTCAAGAGCCGCCCTTTCCCTCGGCAAGACACAGACTGCAACTTCTTAATGTTACCTTATGGTTACCCTTAGTTGTCCCCGTTACCACGTGGTTGGCATTGTGGTGAAATGTGATTTCAATTGAGTGCAATGTACAGGGCGCCCGAGAATGTTCTCCGCAGTGGGTACGAGCAGCTGTGAGTGGTTGAGTCATGGGTTTTAGTTAGCTGGACTGCACTGTGTCCTTCAAAGTGGGACTTCCCCGTGTGAGCTGTCGGTGTGTATCGCATTAAGCGCGCGAGACTCCATGTCTTCAGCATGTAAGTGAGCGTTCAGATTGATTATTATTGGAAGAGTGCAACACTATACAGGCGGTAATGTTTACTACTGAAGAGAGAGTTTTTTTGGTGGAATACGTTTTTCGCAAAGGCGATCGGTTTACAGAAAATGTAAAATTGAGATTCCAGGCGTGGTTTCCTAATTCAAAGTGTTCAAACCGTGATACCGTTCGGGATTTGGTAAGTAAATTTCCTGTGACTGGCTCAGTTCACGATGAACCGGGAACAGGCAGGCCTACGCTTTTAACACAAAGAACTTGATGAAATCTCCGACATAATGCTGCGTAGTCTAAGTAAATCAACACGAAAATTAGCTCAACAAACAGGAATCTCTAAATCGACAGCACATAAAGCTGTAAGAGACAAGCTTCAGTTGTTCCCTTATAGCGGGCGATGTATGGAAGATAGACATATGCTCTCGCGGACTTTTTTGTAGAACTTTTCATGTTGAACAGTTCTTACACTCATAGATATTTTTAACGGTTTGCCCAGCGTAAGCTTACAAAGTGCTCGGACGCCAGTTTTTTTTATCGACTTTTCCACTAAAATCGTTACTGCTCGGCTTCTTTTGATCATAAATAAATTATTTTCTAAAGAAATCATACTCGATATATCTTTTACAGAATGGTGAAAACCGCATCAAAATCCATCCAGTGGTTCTCGAGTTTACCCGTAACATCCAAGAATCGGGGACTTTGTTTTATACTAAGTAGAGATGATGCAAGCGGCAGCCGTGCTACCAACGAAACTGCTGTAGCTAGCTCTCGCATACGCATGTAGGCGCTGCGGAGAATATTCTCGGACTCACTGTATTTAAAGGCTGTATGTGAGCACACCACGTGAAACTGGATGAACATAATTTCCTGAAACATTGGGTTTAGCAGCTTAGGATTTCACGGCCGGCATACATAACTATGTTCAAGTTGTCCGGGCTTGTAGACCGTGGTCCAGGTAGGATGTTATCTCCTGATGATCCACCGGAACGGCTGCCGCAGTCAGAGCACGCACCGTTACCTTGGTACTCTGCGACAGTCAATTTTTGGTGGTGCGAAAATGATAAAAAAAAAGAGACTGGTGCCCTTAAGGGCCCCTTTTCCTCTCCGGTTTGAGGTTTTATTGAATAATTTTGTAAGCTTGCAGCATGTACGTGAAGCCACACAATCTAACTGGATCGCGCAGAGAACGCTCGACTCACAGGGTATGTATACTGCGAGCAGTGGAGCAAGCCGCCTCTCATGGCATCGTTGGTGATAATGATGGTCATCAGTCCACGACCATGACAAATATCAATATCCATCGAATCCAATGCCGCAGCAACTGCTACTCTCAAATCCCCCTAATTGCAAGCACCAAGTCATTAACTAAATTAAATTCCTTATTAAATTAAAATACTCGGACCATAAGTGCTTCAATGCTAAGTCAGAGTAATATTTCATTATTAACTAATTTATTATTTTATCCTACTAAACATCCAAACCCTCACACTAGAGTAAAAATAGCCCGGTTTACGGGAAACAAACTCTACACCCAAAATGGTGTTAAGCGCACTGCTTGAGAGTAGTAGTAGCAACCCGCCCCCGGCGGGATATATCTCAGATCAATCTCAAATAAAAGATATATTTCTTTTCCCAATTAAATATTTAAAACTTTATTTAGATCCTCCATCACTTTTTAACCCGAAGCAAGGAGAGCATTTTCGGACCGGTACCTGGCTATACTGAGCCGTTGGCTTGCTCTCTTCGCTCGCAGTCAACGACTCAATTCAGAGAGATTTGGGGCTGATCCTCATTCCATTGCTGAATATCTAAAGGAGCAGACCCTTTATAATTCCGGACGCAGTTTCCGGTAAATTGTCGGTAGATAACATCTTACCTGAACCACAGCCTACAATCCCGGACAACTTGAACATACGGTAGTTAAGTAGTGTGTAGATTTAGAAAAATAGGCAATGCACTATAGGCTATAAACCAGGTGAGTTAGCCGTGGTCGTGACGCTGACGCTGCAGGCAGTCACTCACATCCAGGAGGCAAGGAGGTTCGAATCCCCCCACCGGCAACCTTGAAGTTTTTTTTTTTTTCCTGTGACCTGAGAGGCCGAGTGCAGGTCTTTCTAGTCGACGCCCGTGAGCGACCTGCGCGTCGGGATGAGAGATGGAGTGGATGAAACTTGGCAAGGATGTGGAAGGAAGCAGCCGTGGCCTGTCAGAAGGTACCGTCCCAGCATTTGCCTGGTGTTGAAAATGGGAAACCACGGAAAACCATTTCAAGGACGGCCAACGGTGGGGCTCGAACCCACACGTCTACCGAGTCAGCAGAGGGCTTGGCCCAATTGGCCTAACGCTGCGCTTTAGCAAGCGTAGCCACTACTGTCGGTACCTTGTAGATGGTCTTCTGTGGATTCCCATCTTCCTTCCAGGCACACGCCGGGGTTGGTCCCTAACTATAGGCCACAGCCACTACCTTCCAATTCCTCGTCCTTACATTCACACTTTCCTACCCAGGCAACACACCACACGCGACCGTAATTGTAGCTCACCCCATGGGTGTCCGAATAGAAGCAGCTACCAACTCTGGCGAGCCGAACATGTCTTCAGACACTGCCGGCACTGAAACCCATACGCAGAAAAAAAATGGTTATAAATTATTTGGTTTCTGCATAATGGAGTGGGAATTTGTAGGAAACTCGTAACATAAAAACCTTGAATATCTCTGTTACTGTTAGACTTACAGAAATGTTAGATATAACATAAGTAACTACTTAAAGTTACTACGTTAATCAATGCAAATTATGAAAATCTATTCATAAGTTGTACATGTTTCGATATTTATTAATATCTTCCTCAGCGCCTAACATTATTAATATCAAATCAAAGGGATATCCGTACAATAGTTTGATTAATTAAACATTCCAAATAGTGAAATATATATTTTCAAAAACACTCAGAAGGTACTGTTACCAAACAGAGTCACTGGAACCGTGATGGATGATGGTGAAATTGCAAACACTGTCATAGGGAATTGAGATTTCCACACTCAACATCAGCCAAATTCAAAGCTACAACGAGAATGGACCGTCAAATGAGGCCAGCCAGCCAGCCAGCTATGCAGACGGACACACGGACAGACTACATGGACAGACTGACAGACAGGCAACATGAAAAGGGAGAATATGGCATTATAGATGGGGGCGGTCATTCTTGCCCGGTCGCAAGCACGTGAGAATTCTTCTTGAAGCCTAAGTAGAACACTAAGATCACTGAATATCCACATGCGCAGCTGAGGACACATAGCCTACTTTTATTGCTTTGATCACAAAGGTATAAAGGTGCACTGTGCGTGGAGACACCACTGCGCACGTAATATGTACCGGTCAAGAATGAACGGCCCAATTATACTTACTTTTTCTGGACATAAACGATGCACAATATCAAACATTTTTTAAGAGTGTTAAAAATCCCTCAGTATGCCTCTCTTCGGAGAGGAAGTAAAGCCCGCGGTCCCATGCCAGGCATGTAAAAGAACCTTCCACTAATTACACCTGTGTGAAGCTAAATTATATAGGTTAAGAATGGAAACAACGCTCTCAAGTTCCTACGTTCGTTGCCAGGAGCCGACTGCGGTGGCGTCTAGTAGCTGAGTTCTGAACTAGTAGTCGTTGACAGTGGCGTTTGGCGGCAAAAAAGTAGGAACTATTTGCAAAATTCAAAGTCTGCAGTCCTTACTTGAATTAAAAACAGATAACACACACTAATACAGTCATCACAATTAACACCGGTTATCAGACAGATTCTACACACACCCAAAGTACACGGGGCTACATGACCGCGTTGCCGCAGCCCCTAAACTGAGGGACCAACCAACCAACCAAATATTTTGCGTTTGTGATCAAATTTTAAAGTAAATTCCTATTTTGTTTGTAGGTCTATAGTTATTTTCTTAAGGAACTGCAGTCATCGTCTCCAGTTGGTGAGACTGGCTCTTCGTATGAACTATCATGGGTAGCGTAAGGTGTCCTTGTTTTCCACGCCATAAACTTTGTCCCGTTATTTATGTTTCACATTTATTGAATTTCATGATTAATTCCTTCCTCACAACTGAAACCATAATTTTTAGAAACATATTCGAATCCTCTGGTGAATCGGTTAAGCCGATAAAGTCGTCAACAAATCTCAGAGTTATAACAATTTTAAAATGTCTCTCATTGTGTGTTCAGTATATATAGATTGACAATCATTGACGATACGTTGCAGCTTTTCATACCGATGCGTTATTAAATTTGACTTCGGTGGCGTAGTTGGTAGCATGCTAAGCTTCTATGCCCAAGATCGCGGGTTCAAACCCGGTCGAAGTCGTCGGATTTTTTAGGAGCGTGAAAATCCTTCAGTATGCCTTCTTTCGGAGTGGAAGCAAAGCCGGCAGTCCCATGTCATAGATTTATGGCATGTTAAAGAACCTTCCACTAATTAAACTTGTGTGAAGCCAAATTGTAGGTTATATTTCGTTGAAACGCTCTATCAAAGTTCCAACGTTGTGTCAGTGACATCTGGTAACGAATGTTGGAACTACTTGAAATTGAATGGAACTTATAGCTCACCCCATGGATGTACGTATAGAAGCAGCTACAAACTCGGGCGAACCGATCACGTCCTCGGACACTCTCGGCACTAAAAGCCATACGCTAAATGAATTATTATATTTGACAACCGGCTATGGTTGTCAAAAGCGCCAACGTGCTGCTTGGTATCGGAGAGCGTTGGTTTAAATTCCACCTCAGCCGCCCTGAGAAGGGTTCTTTTGGTTTCCCATTTTCACCCCATCACGGGACCCCAGCTGAGTCCGGCATTGCTTCCACTTACTTGTGCCAGGCTCCTCTCCATCTTCTTTCCTGTCGACCTCCCTTGGTCAACTCATGTTCTTTTCCATCCCCGACGGTATTAGGGTAACCAAGTCCTAGGGAATCTTTCACTTTCCCGCCTTAATTAGCTCTTGTCTCATCTTTCCTGATCCCTCCTTCTTCGAGGGGTCAGACCTCCTTTTTTCTTTTCATTATATTTCCTTTTGTCTTTAAGATTCCCGCACTGATTTTGTTAATTGGCTCCCTGTGTATCTAAATTCCCTTTGGCACTTTTTTTGCATCTACAATCCATTATATAGGTATTTTAAATCTATGTTGCATTTTCTAAGCATTTTGAATTTCAATGAACTTTGTGAGTATTTTGGATCAGAAATGTGCGTTTTTCAATCTGAATTGCATTGTGTAGTTTCAATTTCAATTGCATTTTGTAAGTATTTTGAACCTCAATTGCATTTTGTAAGTATTTTGAATTTCAATTGCATTTTGCAAGTATTTCGACTCTACAGTGCATTGTGTATGTATTTTGAACCTAACCTACATTTTGTGCGTATTTTTCAATCTATTCCTTTTGTGAGTATTTTCGTTCTTAATTCCCTTTTATAAGTATTACCACTCTCCCTTTTGGGAGTAGTTTCAATCTGAGTTCCCTTTTGTAAGTATTTTCCGTTTCACTTAATTTTCATTCTGTTTTCAATTTCATTGTCATTTTCGCTATCCCCCAGACCATTAGGGACTGATAACCTAGATGTTAGGCTCCTTAAAACAACAATAAATTATCATCATCATTTTCACCCCCGGTAAATGCCGTGACGGTTACTTTCAATAGATCCACGGCTGACTTCCTTCCAAAATTTCCTTCACTTACCCGTTTTGAAAATAAGATAAGTGGCGATTGGCTGCATTACTAAAATTTAGTCTATATAATATTTGACAATAGGTGCCTGCAGCTGTAGAAACAACTTGTGGGGAAAGAGATGGAGTTGTATATCTTTCGGCACATCAAATTAAACTTTGAATGTGCTGGTTTATGTTGCTGAGTACAGAGTTCATCTCACCTAAGTGCTTGATGTGGGATGAGATCCAGCGTGGTAATGAGAGTGGAGAGGAAAGAGGACAGGAAGCCAGGGAGGAATTTCACCCCCGAATGACTTTAATTTGGTTACAACGTAGGTTGTATTAAGCCTCTCAGCCAGAGGCGTGACAGCGGATCACTAGGGCACTTGGTAAACATGAGTGGGCCTACTTGCTAACTTTCGTTTAGTGCCTGAAATATTGTTTCCAAGAGTTTACTTTTTTAATTAAGCTTAGTAATTTGCGTAAATAATTCTCGCATGTTAAGAAGATTTACTTAAGAACCTTCTCGTGGTCTGCTTCCCCCAAAATGAAATGATTGAATGTTTTATTTACCTGCCAGTGGTCGCTATATAAGTAAAATTGTCACGGTCTTTGAAAATTTAAACAACATGTGTTTTGGCATTGAACAGCAGGTGTACCTTCCCACAGTAGCTTTGAGGGGAGGATGGAAGCATTTTAAGCATCCCTTGACCTTGGAAATATACATGGAGCGAAAAATTAAGACCTTCCATCAGCAGTGAGCATTTTACTTCACGCGTGACCAATCACATCGGCACTTATTTCTGTGTGTTACAGTTTAGCTATACACGTAGCCTAAATAATATCATATGTTATATTGTGCCCAACTCTAGGAATGGGTATTCCAAGATTCAGACACCTAGATATCAAGGGAAAGGCTACAGCCGCTTTTGAAAGTTGAGATATTTGAATATCGCGCTCCATAACTTCTAGAAGGGAATGGAAAGTTTATGCAGCCAAGAGCATGTCAAGTGACGTAGCGAGTAGTAGCAGAGGTCGAGACTATTTGTTGATTAAATAGTTAGCCATGGAGTAGAGACTTGAGACTTGGATCAGATTATTGGCACGGCCAATTGAAAGAGAATGCACTTAGTCTCAAGTGAATCGGACCAGGGATACCAGAGATATGCGGATTTCCAGATTTCAGCGTGATTCAGCGTGGACCTGACCGTTTTGAATAAAAGCCGGCAGGCCCAAGCAACATCAGCTCACTTCGAAACAAGCTCTTGCATGGCAAGGTGCTGCTGCCACGTTGAGCCAAGGCACATGGTTGCCGGATCTACGCAGAAGATATCTTTAAATTGTGATAGTTACAAAAGTGCTGCGATACATGTGGAACATAGTAAGTTTCCGGCAGAGAGAATTACTAAGGTGATTGTTATTTTTCTACGGACACTGGTGAAATACTTTATTTCTATATGGACATATGCTAGACTTTGTCTAGAAAGTACTTTGTCACAGTCCAGTAATAATAATTTAATACTTGGATATTTTAGTCCAATTAGTCAGTTTTATATTTGTAACTTGATAACCACTCCGATCTTTCCGTATATTGAAGGCCAGTCTATCACGGTGTTGTTCATTAGCCGACGAAGGGAAACTATAAGTTGCTTCGCGCATGATAGATGGTGATAAGCCATGCCCAGGGAACGATCTTCAGAACAGCCGTTGATTGGTTTAGACTGTCAGTGTTTTCTTGTACTGAAAAGATTACCGTGAGTTATGTTACAACTGACATATTTGAGAATAGATCACTTGGATCTAACCCCATTTAAGCGAACGGCTATGGATTGGATTGAAGCCAATATTAAAATGGATCAGCAGTTACTTCAAACTTCAAGAGATATTACCACTATGTCTTGTTAGACAGATTGTGGGTATATAATGGCGGCCGATACAAGGATTAGACGTGCGTGTCCGATAGGGCATGTATCTGGATAAATCTGGTACAGACCAGGTTCACTACGCTTCAAGACCAGCGAGAAATGTAAGCCACATTTTGACTTTATATTATGCCTAGCTAATTGGAACAAACTCATTTTCTGCAGATGACCAACACATTTATTTTTCTTCGTATTTAAATCTTGCAATGATTTACGCAAGACATATTAGAGTTATTCTGAGTATTTTCAGCACTCAGAACAGTTTAGGATCGATGACCGAGCATAACGAGCATTTATTTGAATGTTTCATAGTTTTGGATAATCACGGTAATCAGCCGATGTAACTGTAAAAGTTAATAATTATTTTTGTTGAGAAATGGATATTTTATCCATATTCGAAGAATCGAACATGTGGATTCTCACATAATGAAATAATAATTAAACACATTTAAAATAATATAACTAATAATAATAATAATCCACTAATAATAATAATAATAATAATAATAATTTTCATAATTTTTCTAAATAATTCTTGGATCTTATATTTTCTAATAATCATATTTATTGAGAGAGAGCTTATGAAGTAGTTTAATCATTTCTAGTTTGGAACAGGTGATTTTCCGAAGGAGAGTGGTTAGCGCAAGCCCGCATTCAACCAACATTACAGTTCTGGTTGAACAGTTAATATTTGCAATGAGCAAAGTATATTTTTCAGATAACACGGAGAGGCATGAAACGGGAAGCAAATGATATTTGTATCAATTAGGATATTTTTGTATTTATATAAAATCATGACGTAGATACACATTCGAAAGTGAAATAAAGAGTATCATAAGTATGGTAACTTCACGGGTTGAACTGAATGGTAAAATAAAATAAACTTGTCTATCTCTTATATAAAAACAAGTGTCCTGACTGACTGACTCATCATCGGCCAGCCAAAACTATTAAAGTTAGAAACATGAAATTTTGGGAATATGTTCGTTGTAAGTCGAAAACGCCCACTAAGGAAGGGTTTTTGGATATTCAGTTTCTAAAGGGGTGTTAAGGGGGTACACCTGCATTTCATTGAATAACAATATCTCCAGATTGCTTTCATTGGGGGATTTGATACTCGGCATATAAACTCATCATTAAAAATAAGAAGATACGTGTCTGAGGGTTTTTCGATGTGGTGTATATTTTGAGGTGAAAGGGGTGAAAAGTGGGGGTTGAAGGTTTCCTATCCGAGCGTGTATCTCTTAAACGACATAGGCGAGGAGTTTGGACCTCAGCGGAAAAAAATCTGCATAAAAAATAACAAAATAGGTGTTTGACCGTTTTTTCATAAATCCAATATAAGGGGCCCATGGGGAGGGGTGAAAATATGGGGAGGGGGGAGGAAACGTAATATGTCTGAGTGTAAAGTTATACATGGCCTATGTTGTAGACAATAACACATTACATCTTTTTTGTCTCTTGCTATTTCATCATACGACGAATACTTAGGGAGTTATTAATGATTTTGTACTTTTTGGCCGGAATTTTCTAAGTCCCTGGAATGACATAAAAATTGATTCGAATGAAATTTCGAAAAATAGTTTTTTTAATACTTTTATTATATTTTTCACGTCTTTTAGGGTCCGGAACCAACATGATATTTTGATGTTTTTTTTCGTCCCATGCATTTTTGGTTTCAGGTGATTGAATTATTTCCCACTAGGACCGTTGCTTATCTATTATATAAAACTAAGTGTCCTGACTGACTGACTGACTCATCATCGCCCAGCCAAAACTATTAAAGCTAGAAACATGAAATTTTGGGAATATGTTCGTTGTAAGTCGAAAACGTCCACTAAGGAAGGGTTTTTGGATATTCAGTTTCTAAAGGGGTGTTAAGGGGTACACCTGCATTTCATTGAATAACAATATGACACGACTATGACGCGAGCGAAGCCGCGGGTACCTGCTAGTATATATATAAATCAATCTTACGTGATAGTTTGTCTGTGGGTGTGTATGTCTCCTATGCATTCATATACCACTCAACCGATTGCGATGAAACTTGGGTGAGATGTTGAGTACACTCTAAGGAAGGTTTCTGACTTAGTAAATCCATTTTACAATAGGTAGCGCACGCGTAGATTCAACAAATGAGCGACGATGCGCGAAGCATTTCAACAAAGTCCCGTATGTGTTCATATACCATTCGTCCGATTGCGATGAAACTTGGGTGAGATGTTGAGTACACTCCAAGGATGGTTTCTGACTTAGTAAATCCATTTTACAATAGGTAGCGCACGAGTAGATTCAACAAATGAGCGACGATGCGCGAAGCATTTCAACAAAGTCCCGTATGTGTTCATATACCATTCGTCCGATAGCGATGAAACTTGGGTGAGATGTTGAGTACACTCCAAGGAAGGTTTCTGACTTAGTAAATCCATTTTACAATAGGTAGCGCACGCGTAGATTCAACAAATGAGCGACGATGCGCGAAGCATTTCAACAAAGTCCCGTATGTGTTCATATACCATTCGTCCGATAGCGATGAAACTTGGGTGAGATGTTGAGTACACTCCAAGGAAGGTTTCTGACTTAGTAAATCCATTTTACAATAGGTAGCGCACGCGTAGATTCAACAAATGAGCGACGATGCGCGAAGCATTTCAACAAAGTCCCGTATGTGTTCATATACCATTCGTCCGATAGCGATGAAACTTGGGTGAGATGTTGAGTACACTCCAAGGAAGGTTTCTGACTTAGTAAATCCATTTTACAATAGGTAGCGCACGCGTAGATTCAACAAATGAGCGACGATGCGCGAAGCATTTCAACAAAGTCCCGTATGTGTTCATATACCATTCGTCCGATTGCGATGAAACTTGGGTGAGATGTTGAGTACACTCCAAGGATGGTTTCTGACTTAGTAAATCCATTTTACAATAGGTAGCGCACGCGTAGATTCAACAAATGAGCGACGATGCGCGAAGCATTTCAACAAAGTCCCGAATGCATTCAAATACCATTCGTCCGATAGCTATGAAACTTGCGTAAAATGTTGTGTACACTGCAGGGAAATTTTCTGGCTTAGTACATCCACTTTACAATAGGCAGCGCACGATTAGATTCAACAAATGAGCTACGACGCGCGAAGCATTTCAACAAAGTCACGTTTGCGTTCATATACCATTCGTCCGATAGCGATGAAACTAGGCTGAGATTTTGTGTGCACTCCAGGGAAGGTTTCTAGCTTAGTAAATCCCTTTAAAAATAGGTAGAGCACGAGTAGAATCAACAAATGAGCAACGGCGCGCGAAGCGTTTCAACAAAGTCCCATTTAATTTCATATACCATTCATCCGATAGCGATAAAACTTGGGTGAGATGCTGTGTACACTCCAGGGAAGGTTTCTGGCTTAGTACATACATTTTACAATAGGTAGCGCACCAGTAGATTCAACAAATGAGCGATGACACGCGAAGCGTTTCAACAAAGTCCTGTATAAAGTCATATACCATTCGTCTGATAGTGATAAATGTTTGGTGAATTGTTGTGTACACTCCAGGAAAGGTTTCTGGCTAAGTAAATCCATTTTACAATACGAAGCGCACGTTTATGTTCAACAAATGAGTGACTACGCGCGAAGCGTTTCGACAACGTCCCGTATACGTTCACATACCATTCATCCGATTGCGATGAAACTTGGGTGAGATGTTGTGTACACTCCAGGGAAGCTTTCTGGCTGAGTACATCCATATTACAATATGTAGCGCAAGAGTAGAATCAACAAATGAGCGACGACACGCGAAGCGTTTCAACCAAGTCCCGTATGCATACATGCACCATTCGTCCGTACCTATGAAACTTGGGTGAGATGTTGTGTACACGTCATGGAAAATTTCTGGATTAGTAAATCCCCTATACAATATGCAGCGCACAAGTTGATTCAACAAATGAGGGACGACGCGCGAAGCGTTTCAACAAAGTCCCGTATAAGGTCATATACCATTCTGCCGTTAGCGGTGAAACTTGGGTGAAATATGGTTGACACTCCAAGGAAGGTTTCTGGCTTAGTAAATACATTTCACAGTAGGTAGCACACGAGTAGATTCGACAAATGAACGACGATAGCGATGAAACTTGGGTGAGATGTTGTGGACACTTACGTGACGGTTTCTAACTTAGTAAATACATTTTACAGTAGGTAGCGCACGAGTAGATTCAACAAATGAGTGACGGAGTGCGAATCGTTTAAACAAAATCAGGTATGCGTTCATATACTATTCATCCGATTGCGATGAAACATTGATCAGTTATTTTGTACCCGCCAGTGAAGGGTCTCGACTTAGTAAATCCATTTCACAATAAGTAGCGCAAGAGTAGATGCAACAAATGGGTGACGACGCGCGAAGCGTTTCAACAAAATTCCCTATTGCGTTCATATAACATTCTTCGATTGCGATGAAACCTTGATGAGTTATTGTGTACACGCCAGGGAAGGGCTTCGACTTAGTAATACATTTCTCAATAGGTAGCGCACGAGTAGATTCAACAAATGAGTGACAGCTCACGAATCGTTTAAACAAAAACCCCTATACGTGCATATACCATTCATCCGATTGCGATGAATCATTGATGAGTCATTGTGTACACGCCAGGGAAAGGTTTCGACTTAGTAAATCCATTTCACAATAGGTAGCGTACGATTAGATTCAACAAATGAGTGACAGCGATGAAACTTTTTGAAAGTTGTTGTGCACGCTCCCTCGAATGGTTCTAAATTAGAAAATCCATTTTATGATAGCTTAGAGGCAATTAACATGTTGTGTATCCAAAAGCACTTCAAGAAACAGAATTTCAACGCCAACACTTTCTTTGATTGGCATTGCAACGCATGCCGGGTACAGCTTGTAAGTTTATAAATCTTCCAGTGTTGATAACAAGCAGAGGCTTGATTTATTGTATAAAATTTGGGAAGAAAATTTATGTGTGTGGAGTAGTTGAAATGCCATTCCCAGGTGCGCATGTTTAAGTCGCAGGAATGAGGAGGTTTTTATTTGAGCATCAATCAAATAGCAGGTTCGATGACTCAGTGTTAAAGAAGGAGTATTGGAACTACACATTGCGTCGTATGAATGACCCAAAAGTTATTTCTTAAAAAACCATCAGTTCTCATTTCAACCTTGTTTACGGATTCCATTAAGACTTTGATTTTGCTAGAACCCGGTGTTGTCATGATAGTATTTTATTCTTCTCAGAGGAAGACCTTTGCCGTTGTTGTTGGAATATTGTGTTGTTATAAAAATAATATAATGGGCCACTGTCAATTAAAAATGATTCTATAACCACGAGTAATTTGAAGGATGTTTTCAATCCTAGTGCCATGATCTAAATGAATTTATTATGAAGCTACAATTCTTATTTCCGCATTCTGTCGAAGAATTGCAAGTTGGAAAGTTACTATAATGGCCATAAATATAAATATTTTTCTTAATAATGATTCCAAGTGGAAAATCAAATAGTTGAATGGTCCAACAATTTATTGATCAAGTTGATGATTCAGAAATCATATATTTTGTTAGGAACTTGAAGTTCATAATCGAGTCACTTCTCGAAACGTTTAATGTCAGAAGAACAATTAATTTTGTTGTGCTTCGCACAGTTCTTCGATGCTATGCTCAAAGGTCAGATACTTTTCAGATTTTGTTATTAATATCTGTACATAATTTGTGTTGATTCAGAGGGAATAATATTTTTTGACAATATTTTTTTTGAAACTGGAAAAATAAGTGAAAGTTAAAAATTCTATGAACAATTATTCTACGAGTGTTAATATTATGTAAAAATTCAACCAGTGAACTACAGTATTTCCAGTAAAGACAATTAAATTTGAACTGGATTTAATCATAGATAATCGATATAATTTTGGAACACAGTCTACAGGACTGATAATCAGACATGTGTCTCCAAAGATAATTGTCCAATGTGTTGGAAAATTTCTGTACATTGTGTAAATAGGAATGTGGGTCGCCACACGTGAATGATGCTGCTTTGAGCATTTTATTTTGCAGTCAATTTTAAATTCAAAATAAAATGAGATAATTTTATATGATGTGTTATGCCCAGTTGAATCTCCTTCTATCCTTATTGTTGCATTGAGCCAAAAATCAGTAAAGCATTTTTTTCATTTGTTGTCGTTTTTGCGATTAGCTTTAACCCATCTGGCGCCCCGGGATATTTTGACTCTCGTGCTGACTGATTATTGGTAAAATGCATATGTGGTCGTGCGGACTCCGGTCTAAACGGGCACAATATCATGGTTGGAAAGGTGTTTTCCAAAACTTATTTTGTCAAAGTTTCGTGCAATTATTGTGTGGAAATAAGTTCAAGCCATGACATTATAGTTTAGTTTGGTGAAACTCCACGGGGTTAGATCGAGGGCGAAAATAGTGATACTGACTTTGAAAGTGAATACAATGACTTATAGTGCTATGACGGAATAGTTCCCGATTGTTCCCTAGAAAGCAACTAAAACGAGATGGTTTTCTCGCTGTCATTACTATTATTATTATTATTATTATTATTATTATTATTATTATTATAATTATGAAACTCACAGCATGGATTCAGAACGGAACAAGATGTTCAGTAAAGAACATATAGCCTACTTTCTCCTAAATGCATGGGTATTGTTATAACTCTTTGTCCTTTTCAAGGAGTGTAATTGAATGTTGGTTGTAGTAGCTTGTTGAAATACAACGTGCTATAGGCATATGAGGTGCCCTTTGCTAGTGCTACCTTTGTAAAAAAATCATTCATTTCGGTTTCACTGTGTTTGAATTGATATGGGGAATGGATTTGCACACATACATGGCCGCTATATGCAAACTATTGGGCTGATGACCTTGTAGTCCGTCATAAGATGCTTTCCACAAAAAGGCATGTTGTTGCAAAATCTGGTAGAGGTCAGATTATTAGGATGGTCGTAATTTGATTTAAACTTGTAACATTTGGGTGGCCGTCATTCAGTTTCCGTCAAGATAGCGGTGATATAAAACATGACACTGAGGTGTCCTTTGCTAGTGCTACCTTTGTACCAAATTTCGTTCAATTCGCGTTCACCGGGTACGAATTGATAGGGGGGGGGGGGACAGACAGACATTCAGAGTACACTCACACACACACACAGACTCACACACGCATACACACACACAGACAGACACACATTTTTTCGCCCTGTGTTGATCTCATAAGTCTACTTTCATTTTTTGCAAAAATCGAAAGTAGGCTAAAAATCTACAGACAGCAATATATTGATGTACTGTAGTAGTAGTACACCTAGTTAATACAGATAGGCTCTCCTAGGCTTTAACAAGATTTATAGCTTACTCCTCCGAAGGAAGGCATACTAAGGGATTTTTGACGCTCTTAAAAAATCCGACGACTTCGGCCGGGTTTCAACCCGCGATCTTGGGCATACACGCATTAACCGCGAGTCGAACCCCGTCGACATGTTGCGAGTGAAGCAATAGCAATTGAAACGAAAGTATGAGAGATAGAGAGAGAGATAGATAGTGTGAACTTAAGGAAATAAGATTACAAAGCTTTCAGACAAAATAGGAAGATAACATTAGTCAAATTACAACCCAGGGGAAGGCTAACCAGAGAATATGAGGTAATGTATTCTAATGTGAATGCTGTGTTGTAAGAATATTCACGGAATGCCTTCCACTGTGCTGGGACTCCATTAATTTTGCGCTGCAGTGAAATACTAGGAGAGGTCAGTGAGTTACAGAATGCATTATGTTCTATAACTAGATCCTCTGCATTCAGTACAAAGGTATCTAGCCGAAATAAACAATGTAAACATCAGGTGAGCCCTTACCAGACAGTGATCACGTCATAACAAGTTTTCAGAAGGAGAACACAAAAATACTATTTTGAATATTATAACATTTTCAACACAGTTGTTAGTAGAGAATATCTGACGTTTTATCATTTCAAATGATCTTGTCGACTTCGTCGTTATGCTTGGGTCCAACGTTATGCGTTACGGAGACGGAAGTGACGACATGCAGCCGCGCGGGAAGTGACGACATGCAGCCGCGCGGGAAGCGAGTGCGTGACGTCATGCAGCCACGCGGGAAGCAGAAGCTAATGGTTATTGGAGTCTGTTGAAAGAGTCCTGGGGCGTCGAGTGACCTGGGGCTTTGAGCGAAGCGAACAAAAGAGTACAGGGTGACTTCTAACGAGATATACAAGATGCCATATAAGAATACAGGGTGCCTCCTGAAGAGATATGCAAGATGCCAATTAAGAATACAAGGTGACTCTTAAAGAGGTGTACAAGATGCCACACAATAATATAGGGTGACTCCTAAAGAGATATACAATTGCCAGATAAGAATACAAGGTGTCTCTTAAAGAGGTGTACAAGATGGCAGAGAAGAATACAGGGTGCCTCCTAAAGGGGTGTGCAGGATGTCAGAGCAAATTACAGGGTGACACTTAACGAGGTGTACAGTTATGTTAGATTCAATTCAAATACAGGGTGACCCTTAAAGAGGTTTGCAAGATATCAGATTCAAATAATGGGTGACTCTTAAAGAGTTGTAGAAGATGTCAGACTCAAATACAGGGTGACCCTTAAAGAGGTGCCCACACGGGAAGCCTAAGTTAATGGGTAATGGAGTCTGTTGAAAGAGTCCTGAGCCATTCAAACATGTGTAGCATTTGTAGCATGCGTCATTTGAAATGATATAACGTCTAGTCTTTCAGACTGACTGTAATTATTTTTGATATTCCTACTTTTCTGTTGTTCAATAAAATAAAATCTATGTCAACGGTTCCAAACCTCTTTATTCCTTCCCTACCACTTTATACATATTTATCTAAAATAGTAGGCCTACCGCTAAAAAGTAATTTTTTAAAACTTTTAATTAAGTTACGGGCAAGATACATAACTTAATTAAAACATAAATAATAAAACAAATCTTACAACTATTCATTATTTATTATTTTGAATACAGTATAACTAATATTTTTAATTTTGTATTTGTTTGTTCTTTGTATACATTTCTTTTCAATAAGATGCTAAATATTAATTTTCAATTTTTGTTTTATTTCCTTGTGCAAATTAGGATGTATAAATATTTAGCTGAGTAAAATAAACAATAAGAGTACATAATATTTTTTAATTTTGTTTTTTATTGAAAACCAATTAATTATAGCGATTAGCATTGTGAGGTTTGAAGCCATTTTTCAGTGTTGCCTAAGTAAACAAAAGTTTGGTGCTTTTCAGTCGGTCAACACGAATGTACCCAAAAAGAGCTGGGTTATGCCCCAATCCTGAAATAAATTACATGAGATTAATAAATACACTAGGATGACCAGTTTCGACCGTCAAGCGATCATCATCAGATCCATTACACTTAGGCTATAACATCTATGTTTGAGAATACAGGTGAAAAATATTTACAATATGTACAATTATTTAGTTGCAGTATTGGTAATGCAACTGTCGGTGTATGCTAATTGTAGTATATCTAATGCTAAGTGAAATGCTAAAATGGTGATAAAAATCCGGAGTTTGTCTGTTTGGAGTGATTATATGGTCCAACATTCAGGAAGTTCAGATGTTAGATTGAGATACATTTCAGACCATTATTCAAAATTTGTAAGGGCTCCATGATGGAAGAACTACGAAGACTGGAAGAAACTGGACAGATGAATAGAACTAGCAGCACAGCGTCCATGTGAAGGAATACTGGATGAAGAGGAAGACGAAGAAGAAATGAAATTGTAGCGTGATCCTCCGTGGTCTATTCGCAAATAAAAACAAGTAGTTCAGTGAAAAACTATATAGCCAATTTTCATATATCCCACTCATGTTAAGTGCCTCTCTCGACAAACAAAATTTCAGTTTTAATGCTGTAATAGATTCGTAGATATTGAGAACCTTCTAAATATTTCGGATGGTCGCCATGTTGGATACTTATATATGTAGGCCTTAGAGTTATGTAGGCGTACTATTACATGAAGATTATTGTGTAGGTTTATTATTCAAACTTCAATTGCATGATTAGGACACGAGATTTAAACATTTCGCACAGCCACCATCTTGTTGTTATGTAAGCAATTGAAATAAATTAGATGCTAGTAGATTAAAATTTGTATAAGCATTTAACTTACCGTACAAAGTTTCACTGCGCTCGGATGGTTAAATCGCGAGAAACGTCAATTTAAATGTTTCAAATTCGCTTGGCCACCATATTCGTTTTGTAGTTAACTTTTAGTAGTGTCTTGTATCACTGCACAAAATTTCAGGCTGATATCAGCAATAGATTCGGAGATACAGAATGCCGGCGAAATATTTCGCACAGCCACCATGATAGTTTGATGGACTTAATACAATTTGAAGGGTACGGTTGGTGTCGGCTACAATCCTGTAGTACTATGAGCTTACCGAGTTTCATTGAAATCACTCCAGCCGTTTATACTTCATTAGGGACACACGGACAAACACACACACATACACACACACACAAACACACACACACACACAGAAAACAGGTGATCTCATAATCCTAATTTTTCGGAACTGAAAGTAGGCTAAAAGATGTACCAGTTTCGGACATATTACAGCCTTGTTTAGTGGTGCTGTTATTAAGAAACTAATGTAATTACTAGCAGAGCTTTGTTGTTAATATTTCACTTGGGTTTTCTATTGGAAATAAAATATAATTTTTGTGATTTGTGTGAAAAGTGTTCCTGTCAAGCCAGAGTTCCATGTTCAAACCCATCCCCAGGCGACTTTCTTTCTTCGACAGGTGCTCTCGAGTCGGTCTTGAGGCAGGTGGAGAGTTGGCAACATCGCCCCGCAAAGCCCATTTACATTCGACCGCGAATTGATCTGATTGGCTGGCTTTCAACGGCCAATAAAATGGTACCGTCGCGAGATATCGACATATTTTTTCAAACTATTTATAGCTATGTCCTATCCTATTAAGCTCATATTCCCGGTTTACAGCGGCTTCGGTGGCGTAGTCGGTAGCATGCTGAACTGCTATGCCCAAGATAGCGGGTTCAAACCCGGCCGAAGTCGTCGGATTTTTTAAGAGCGTTAAAAATCCTTCAGTATGCCTTCCTTCGGAGGGGAAGTAAAGCCGGCGGTCCCATGTCATAGATTTATGGCATGTAAAAGATCCTTTAACAGACTAAACTTGTGTAAAGCAAAATTTGTTAGGTTAGATTTCGTCAGAACGCTCTATCAAAGTTCCAACGTTCACCACTAGGTATCATTGATATCTGGTGGCGAAAGTTGGAACAACTTGAAATTAAACGGAACTTGTAGCTCACCCTTTAGGGTATCCGCTGGAAGCAGCTACAGACTCAGGCGAGCCGAACATGTCCTCGGACACTCCCGGCACTAAAAGCCATACGATAAATAGATAAATAAATAAATAAATAAAGAAATCCCGGTTTACGTTATTTCCATCCACACTGTGTGTAATACATTCTTATAATTCTGATGCACTTTTGGTATTTATGAATACATATCTTCAAGCTACAATGATCCACAGTAACATATGCAACAATAGCATAGATGCATCAGACCCAGTGCGACTAACGAGGTTGTAAAACACCGCGCTCCTAACGAAGGGTTAACAGCAACAACTTGGATGAGTCTGAGAAGAGATGGTCGAACTGCGCTAATTGGTTTAAACCCAGAGATTCCTGTCAGCTTACGCTAATGGGTTTGGGAAGAGAGTATGGGTAGGTAACCTCTCCTGAAATGTTGGTTAAGACATGGGTTGACTGACAGCTGTGTATGGCTGGACACGCTGGGCTTTCTGTAGATATATTCATTTCAGCAATCATGTTATCCATGAACAGTCAAATTGCGAGTTATAGGAAACTATAAATTTTGTAAGCATGAGTTGTCACAACGGAACCAAAAGTGGTGGTGTTGGAACAAGGAATGTTTGGCCCATATATTTACGAATGCACCATCTTTTGTAGCAGAATAGATTTGAAGGGCCACGGGAAAAGGGGGAGAATGTCACTCAAAATGTAAAATTGAGATATCAGCGCGATCTGGTAGGCCTCTTTGCGACGTATTGAAGGCACAATTGTGTCAGGCTAAGAACAATGAGGGTCGTGAGAAAATGACGTTTCAAGTTGACGCGTACATACAAGTACATTAAAAACAAGAAGTTCCGTGAAGAACTATACAGCCTACTTTTCATGCCAATGATTTTTCTACAGAATATGAACCTATCTAGAATAATGACGAAATTATGTTGGTAATATCGAAATATCTAATTAGTTCAAAATATACCTGGTATAATGTAGCCTAATAGAGCACTACAGTTGGCAGCCCTGGTGACTGAATATATTCTTAGTTCCATTTCTTCAGGTACAGAATACAAAATTTGGTTGAAGTCCAATGGACGTTACATGCAGTTAGACACAGGACCTATCAGCACGCGTAAAAGCATGTTGCCAACAATGTCATGCTTGTGCTGGTCAGAAATAATCTGAAATATTATGATATCTTGTTGTGCCAATTTTGGATGAAATCCATTTGTTAGTATAGAAGTTACATGTATTTTAAAATTGGACATATCAGCAGGCATATAATCATGTTGGCAGCACTACCTTGTACTAATTACTCCAAATTAATCTAGAATGTCAGGTGCTATACGTGTGCAAAGTATAGAGCTGTTGGCTTGCATACTTTCTGATATATTGATATTAGGGTAAAAAAATATAGACAGCATTTATTAACAGGTGGCAGCCCTGATTCCTCTTAACAATACTTATAGTTATATCTGTTATGGTACACATAGCACATACGAAATTTGGTTGAAATCCAACTGATAGTATAGAAGTTACATGTATTTAAAAATTGGTACTATCTGCAGGCTTATAATCATGTTGGTAGAACTGACGTATATAAGTTACTCCAAATTAATCTAAAATGTCAGAATATACGTGTGCATAGTTTAAAGCTGTTGGCTTGCATACTTTCTGATATATTGGTATTTGGATAAAATAAATAAATAGAGAGAGAGCAATTATTAACCGTTAGCAGCCCTGGTGGCTCTTAAGAATACGCGCAGTCATATCTCTTTATGTACAGATGTTACATACAAGATTTGGTTGAAATCCAATTGATAGTGTAGAAGTTACATTCATTTAAACATTGGACTTATCAGAAGGCTTAAAATTATTTTGGCAACACTGTCATGGTTGGACCCCTGGAAATTAAACTGAAATAGTCTTATCTACATGTGTACCAATTTTGGAATAGCTCCCATGCATACCTTGCAAGATATCCAACATGGAGCTCAAATTTCTAGTGCGTTTTTTCAGCAGTTGGTAGCACTGACATCATTTTCAAATATGGACGTGAGCTATTCCGGTGCACATCTTTACTCATACTAAATTTGGTTTTGATTGCTGCAGCCGTTTAGGAGTTGATAGGGGGACACACACACACACAGCCAGACAGACAGACAGACACACATTTTCCCGGATCGATCTCATAAGTCTACTTTTCCCTCATTTTTGCAAAATGTGAAAAGTAGGCTAAAAATGAAACTTTAAAACTCATTATCTGAATATTTTACATTATTTGACATTTCCCCTTCTTCCCGTGGACCCTTCAATTATAAGCATTTGCTTCCAATGATAGCCTATCATTTTAGGTCTCATAGTGCAAGCTATAAGTTACATACGAAAACATTTTTCCGCATCTAAAACATAAAAATTAGATTGTGGAGATCTGAATATTAACTGTGTATCCCAAAGAAAATTACTGAACATGAGATACAAGTGCAAGAAAACCAGGAATAAGGAATAATGCCGAAACTTGCTAAAGATTAGTATCAAATACGTCTTTAAGATAACAAGACTAGATAGTGATGGACACCATGGAGATCAGCGCAAGATAATAACAATAAAAAATTACGAGCATTACAGTAGGCGTATATGATGTGTAACATCTGACATAGAAGAAACCTTACGTGAAATTGTTGATACACCGGTATTTTATACTAATATTGGCACAAATATTAATCTATTGTAAAAGGGAGTGTTTTACAGATATTGTAGTTTATAATACGGAACTCATTTTATTAGATGATTTGTAGCTTCCACCATCACTAGCCTAAATAAAGAGTACGATATGGATCAACTAGATTAATAGACGCGACACCGCTCATAACCTTAAATTCCTGATAAACAGGTCCTCTTCATTCACAGACCAACACGTAATTTCATATGGATTCTGTTAGAATGAGTCATATTGATAAGATAAATTTCGTTTAAAACGATAATCTGGTAGCAAAAATATTTATCCCCGTCCGGGATTCAAACCCAAGATCTCTAGATTCACAGTCATAAGCACTAACCCCACGGCTATTTCGACTACGCAGATTTTTTGAACAAGATGGTGACTTATTTCCACGTTCCAATAACACTGCATTACGGAATTAAGTTTAATTTATATTTTGCTTGTTTCGATAATGTTCCTGCGTAAAATTGAGTTTAAAATGCCTTATGAATAGGCCCTCTTGTGAGTAAAGAGAATGTATTCAGTAATAGTTCTCGTATAACCACAACGATTATATTATATTGATGACTGCATTACCGTTATGTGGGTTAATATTTGAATAGCCATTGTGCAGAAACATAATACCGGCAATGCCGACTACTTACAATGTAAGATATTAAGGCATTTTACCATTTAAATTCTGATACGAAGACTTCGAACATGTACAATGTTATTTGTTTCAATCACTTGACACCAGATTTCGCATGAGCGCTTTCCGTTCAGTATTTCATATACACTCCACATGGCCGAGAGTACGTCATGGTATCAAATTTCGACACAGCGCGCTCATTGTTTCTCGTACCACTGCCAGCTGGGTCTTACCACTGCCCGCTGGATCGATCCATCGAGTTGGAGGTGCATCTTATACTTCCGTTCGTTCCACCACTGTCAACTAGTACCCTTCCGTTCGATCGATCGAGCGGGCAGTGCATACTTCCGTTTTCCACCACTACCAGCTAGTACACTTCCGTTCGATTGATCGAGCGGTTAGTGCATACTTCCGTTTTCCACCACTGCCAGCTAGTACACTTCCGTTTGATCGATCGAGGGGGCAGTGCATACTTCCGTTTTCCACCACTGCCAGCTAGTACACTTCCGTTCGATCGATCAAGCGGGCAGTGCATACTTCCGTTCGATCCACCACTGCCAGCTCGATCGTTCCGATCCACTTCCGTCCCCAATTTTCAAAATCACTCCCACAAAACTATCCAGCAACCGAGCGAAAAGATGTTACACATCAATAATATCGTGAGTTCTCGGGTGAAGGGTGCAAGCTTTGTTATTTGACGCCCAGAGGGTAGCTTGCATGTCGAATTTTGTTGTTCCTTGGAGCGCTATGAAAGTCAAGGAAATTAGATATCTAAGCTTCTTGACATTATAGCCCTTTCTAGTAGAGAAAGGAGGAACTTCTTCCGTTGGCCGAAAATCCAGAGATTAATTTTGCCATTACGAACACGGCCTTCTGAATTCAAATGGGTTCCTTAATATGCCAACAGCGTATGACATGCGTGTCGTGATTTTTGTCGCCTTTCAAAAATCACCTACTATGGCCAGAAGCAAACCTGCAAGCTTTGGGGTGGTGGTCCGGCACGATATGCACTCGACCACCGTGGCAAGCTAGCTTAAGATCACATATTCAGACAATAATTTACCTTTTCGTCCAGTTTGGATTGGGGAGGAGGGGTATGGTGAACCACGACCCCACGCAACATCCCTTGCTACGATTTTCCTAATTAACCCCCGTGGAGAGAATCCACTAGCGCAGCTCAGTATTACCCATCAGAGAGAACCAATACGTTAATGTGGATGCAGCAGAGCATGAAAATCTCTTTCTTTTCCAAACTCCAGTGACATGACTACATTACTGAATTTTCATCTCAGATGTTATTGCAAGAATGTGATAGCTAGATAACAAGAAAACACTCACATTTCCTCGCATGAGATATGAGCTCATTGGAGTGTGTACATATTCAGCATCATTAACAATGTAGACGAGAATCAAGTCAAGTAGACGAAAAGTAAGTGAACTGACATCTCACATCATTTACGTGATTCTCTGGTGCACAATTTTATTGGATCAGAGTTTTCAAGGCGGAATGAATTTCATTATGTTCGTTATGTATATAACAGTGTTATGGCATGGATCGATAGCGAAATGTGATCATATACGCTGGGGACACGAAGAGACCTCAAGCGAAGTTAATTTAAAGCGCTCATGAAACGATGGCGTTCACTTGCGTTTTTCCCTGTAATACAATTTTAATATTCAGATTTAATCACTCATACTTACCCTGTAGGATTAATTAAAAATTATGCAATGTATTGTTTTTGATCATGATATAATATAAATCATAATGATAAACAAGAATACATCATTAAACGTGCATATAATAGCAATACTTTAAGGCACGTGTATGATTATAAAACCAGCGAAGCGAGTTTTATAATTTCCATACGTGTGTCTTAATTACCATTGCAGGCGAGTTGAATACGACTGTTTATGTTCGACGATAATTGTATGTATATTATACTGTATGTTCTAACATCAATATTCATAAACATCTGTCGAGATTCTGTCAGCTGATTACAGTGAACAGAGTGAATGCGTTGGATTCTCGCTAAGGATCAAATAACTTCCAAAGCTTTCTTCTTCTACTACTCCTTGAGAATTGTGTGGGCTCAGGATTTGCTCACTACCCAATAACAAATTCCAAAATATTGAAACATTGTTAATCCTGAACTAGCACCAACAGTGCATAGACACATTGTGGGATCATTTTTAGCCTATTTTCAATTTTGAAAAAATAGGCTCATGATATCACCTTTTGTCCGTGTGTGTGTGTGTGCGTGTGTGTGTGATTCGTGTGTGTCCCCCCCCCCTAATAAAATCTAAACGGCTGGAGCGATTTCAATGAAACTCGGTAAGTTCATAGCACTATTCCGGGCGACCCCGACCGTGCCCTTCAAATATTGTTACAACTCACCAATCCAACATGGCGGCTGTGCGAAATATTTCACCAGCATTCAATATCTCCGAAACTATTACGGATATTACCCTGACATTTTGTATGGTGATAAAGGGAACTACTATAAGTTCACTTATGTGACCTTTGAAAACCTGGTAACTACAAAACCAACATGGCAGCCAAGCGAAGTTGCGACTTTTAATAGACGTTTCTCGCGATGTAACCAACCAAACGCTATGAAACTTGGTACAGTATATGTTTATATACATTGTAATGCACCGACATCTAACTTGGTTCAATTGTTTACATAACCACAAGATGGCGGATGTGTGAAATATTTCACCGGCATTCTATATCTCAGAAACTATTAGCGGTATATCCCTGAAATTTTGTGCGGAGATAAAGGTCACTACTGGAAGTCCATCTAGAAGACTTTCAAAAACAGGTTAACTACAAAACGAACATGGCGGCCAAGCGAATTTGAAAATTTTAAATAGACCTTTCTCGCGATTTAATGTTCCAAACGCACTGAAATCTGGTACAGGAAATATTTATACACATTGTAATGAACTGGTATCTAATTTAGTTCAATTGTTTACATAACCTCAAGATGGCGGCTGTGCGAATTTTAAAATTAAGTTTTTATTTCTTGTGATGTAGTCATGCGATCGAAGTGTACGTTTGAATAATGAACCTACGCAATAATTTTCCTTTAATGGTGCATGACTCTATGGCCTATACATTTAACAATCCAACATGGCGACCATCCGAAATATTTAGACGGCTCTGAATATCTACGAATCTATTATAGCAATCAAACTGAATGTTTTTATGTTCATAGGGGCTATGAACTTATGTTCACCTATAGGACTTTAAATAACCTGGTGATCACAAATCCAACATGGCGGTGACGCGAAGTACGAATATTCACATGGACGTTTCTCGCAATTTAACCATCCGAGTGCAGTGAAACTTGGTACAGTAAATCCTTATACGAATGTTAATCCACTGGGATCTAATTTATTTCAGTTGTTTCCATAACCACAAGATGGCAGCTGTGCTAAATTTTAAAATCTCCTTGTTACTTCTTGTGTCCTAATTAAGCGATTTAAATTTGAATACTACACGTACACAATAATCTGCATGTAACAGTAGGCCTACATACTTCTAGGACCTACATATATTAAATCCAACATGGCGACCATCTGAAATATTTAGTCGGTTCTCAATATCTACGAATCTATTACAGCAATCAAACTGAAATTGTGTATGTTGATAGAGGCAATTAACCTAAGTAGGATATATGAAAATAGGCTGTATAGTTCTTCACGGAACTACTTGTTGTTATTTTATTCAAATAACTCACAATAGGCTGTTACAAACGCTTTAAAATTAAGATGTATCGTATTATCAATTAGGTATTCTTCAATTTCGATGCGTTTGGAACAGGGCCATCCAGTCATTGCGCTCCGGAAGCGCGGCCACACTCGGGGAGCGCTGGGCAGTCACACTAGCGCTCCTTCCCCTACCACCACTACACTGTGGCAGAGGGGAGACGGACGATGTTCGGACCACGCTGACTAGATACGTACGTACAGTCGTGCGGCCGACGGCTCTTGTGGGATTGTTGACATATTAATAGGGCTGTTTTGCCATAACAAATATACCGCATATACAAATCGAATGGTACTCCGATGTATGGAATGTGCAGGAAACGAAACAATTCTTAAGTAAAGAATATTGTGATTTATGCCAAACTGAAATGCGAACATATTAGAGAGGAAAATTCAACAACAAATTGTGTTCTTTTTAACACTTTGCATCTCTGTTGCACACTAAACATTTGGCATACCCTTTATAAGCTGTACAGAAGAATGAAATTTCCGATTCTGCTTTAAAGACTGCTGCTTCACCACTCCTTTTTTTTTTTTTTTTTAAATGATGTTCAGTCATGACCACAGCGAAACTGATTTACTTACACGCTGTCAACAAAGCGCATTGGACTAGACTAGCGACTGATGGATCGGGTGCACACTTCAGCGCCCTCAGCCAGCCAAGCTCCTCCCACCAAAGTGCCCGGAGCACAGGCTTAGAGCACGGCCGGAGCGCTAGCGTTCGGGGAGCGTTGTCTGGATGGCCCTGGTTAGGAACGTTAACGGAATGCAAAGCAATGGAGCCCCACAGAACAGTCACGACATCCGGCGGAAAAGTTTCACCTGAGAAATCCTTTTACTGAACAGATAGCTGCCTCCATGACATTCTAGTGTGGTCATATCAACACCAGCATTCACGGAAATTGTCACCGAAATCGTAGACTATGAAAGCAATGTATTTTGTAGAAATTGGGGTTGGGGATATTAAGGAACGGTGCTATTTCTATTCTCATATTCCCCAGTATATGTATTCAAACATTTGGGACGGTGCACCCTTCCATGTCGGTAATGTATATAGGCTGGATGGATGGTGTGTTACAAACTTCTGTAGATAGATTCCTAAATTTCTAGCATATTTCATACTATTTTCCTGTTACCTTATAGGTTTGTTGGTATATTTTTGTGTGTGTGTGTTTGGGATTGTAACTACAATGGTTGATCGGATATCCATTGTCAAATTTCAAATCATGTAATTCATGTCCGACATGTTGGATTTTGAGTGTATGTGCGAAGCTATCCTTAACTAATTGGTCAAAAACTGTATCGAAAAGAAAATCTTGAGCTCAGTTTGGTGGAGAAACTGTATCATAATGAAGACTTGTACTATAATGACCCTCATTAAAGTACAGTTTTCTGGCATATAATATTTATATTTCACCATGGTTGAACTTAATAGTAGGCATTTTGTGAGTGTTTTCAACCTCAATTGCATTTTGTAAGGACTGACAATCTAAATTGCTTTTTAGTAAGTCTTTCAATATGGTGGCTGGGTCTTATGTGAGTATTTTGAATTTCAATTGCATTTTGTATTTTCAATCTAAACCGCTTTTTGCAAGTATTTTCAATCTAAATTGCATTTTGTAGGGTGAGCATTTTGCAAGTAGTTTGATTCTCAATTGCATTTTGTGGGTATTTTGAATCTAAATTACATTTTGTAAGTATTTTCAATCTAAATTACATTTTGTAAGTATTGTCCATCCAATTGAGTAGTTTGAATCTACCATACATTTTGTAAGTATTTTCAATTTCGATTGCTTTTTGTAAGTATTTTGAATATCAATTGCACTTTGTGAGTATTTTGGATCTGAAATGCGATTTTTTCAATCTGATTTGCATTGTGTATTTTCAATTTCAATTGCATTTTGTAAGTATTTTCAACCTCACTTGCAATTTGTACGTATTTTCAATCTCAATTGTATTTTGTAAGTATTTTGAATTTCACTTGCATTTTGTAAGTATTTCGACTGTACATTGCATTCTGTGCGCATTATGAACTTAACCTATATTTTGTGCGTATTTTTCAATCTATTCCTATTGTGAGTTTTTTCGTTCTAAACTTCCCTTTTGTAAGTATCACCGCTCTCCATTTTGTGCGTCGTTTCCGCCTGAGTTCCGTTTTGTAAGTATTTTCCTTCTCACTTAATTTTCGTTCTGGTTTCCACTTCATTGACATTTTCGCTATCACCCAGACCATTAGGGGCCGATAACCTAGATGTTAGGCCCCTTAAAACAACAATTATCATCATCATGTTTTTTTAATGTTGTCTTTCTTTATTACGGTGGGATTCCCACAATTAAGGTGAAATTTGCTAATATTGATTATAAGTGTTAATCTTCTATTAATACGGGTCAGATTATTGGAGAAATTCACAACATTATGCTGTTGAAAGAAAAAATATCCCTTGATTGAAATTGACAGTGCAAGTGCTATAGGCGTCAAGTCATGATTGTGTGAGATTGACTGATGATCGGTGGCTAATGGTGATGAGTAATCTCTTACCATTGGCTTCACTTAGGGCATTGTTCGCATGTATTACCCCCACATAATTAACATGGGCCAGTCAATATCAGGGATCACACCTCCCCTCCCCTCCCTATCACACCCTCACACCTTTCATCAGAATGAGTCTTTGTCTGCTGTCGGACAGCAAGAAAACAGAGAGGAAGGGTGGGATTGAGTAGATCACCAAAAGTTTGCCAACCCCTCATCTCCCCGTCGGAAACCACTCGCTCCTAATTACAAGGAATGAGAGGGGTGACAGTTCAATGGCACATTTCTTAGCCTGATATTCTCTCCCCTCATCAAACACGAGGGATCACGCCGTTTCACGTTCCTGCACTTGCTGGAGTAGCAATTGTGTAAATCTGCATGCTCGTAACTCATTCACCGGTTAGCATATTGAATGTTGTCTGTACTGAATAATATAGCATTATAGCCCACAAAGCTTTTAACATAATACTTCTTCTTAAGTATTCAATCCATGGTCTGAAAGATAAGTTCTCCAGTAGGCTCTATTTATAGCTTTCCTCTTCATCTCTTCGTAGTTTCTGCATCCTACATCAGACATGATTTGCTGTACATATTGTCTTCCTCGACATCTTTTGCCTTCAACCATTCCCTCCAACACCGTTTTCAGCAGGCTATCGTGTCTCAAAATATGTCCTATCAGTCTAGTCCTCCTCCTCTTTATTCTTTTCCATAAGGTATCTATTATCACTCGGACGTTGACCTATATGCATCATGTAATAATTATAATATTTTTTTTTTTCCCCTTACGAAGGAACTGGAAAATCTTGTATAAACACTTGAGAAGGGTCCGCACTCCTCAAATGTTTGGAATTCTTACCCACTAAAAACCACAGGTGAACTCCGATTTCGTCAGGCGGTTAAGGCCAGATATCGGTCCTGCTGTGGGGTGGTTAATCTTGGTCGACCTGGAACTGGCCTACGGCTAACATCTCCTGTGTCTCGAAATCGTCTCCAAAGCCTGGAATTACACTTTGTGGCACATTCAAGAATACGGCGACTTCGGTCTGTGTCTGGCCTGCTTCCAGGTGGCCGAGTATTCTACCCTGCAAAACGGGGTCCAAATGACGTCGGTGTGCCATTATGTTGTCACGTTCACCACGAGGCTACACTCCGCACACTATAACAGGGCAAACACGGCTGAGGGAATATGAGGTGCAGGCACTGGCTGTGTTCACCTTTGAGGTTGCGCCGCTAGTCAAAGCAGGGAATACTCCTGTGAAGGACTGACATATCTTTGTGTGTGTTGTACTTTGTGTATATAGTGTAAAGTGTTCATATCTGTACATAAGTTCTTTGGAGTTAAATAAGATGGCGTTATGTTAGTAAGCTGTGTGTTTCCCTGTGCTCCTTTTCACTCATTCTCCACATTATGGTGCCGAAAACTCGTACAAAACCAGTGACACGTGTATTTACTAGTGTTAGTGAACAGTGCTAATGCTTCTTTGTCGCCTCTACACCACGGAAGGACACTCGACGCCGAGAACATTATACACTACCGAGAAGACATCACGTCAGCTTAAAGCACGCCACGCTATCAACGACAAGACGCTACAAGAGTTCTCATTGCCAACTAATCCACTTCAGATAAGTCAAACCATCACAAATTGACATCCTTTAGTAATGCATGCTCTACATCAGCTGGGAAATACTTTTGAAACCTACAGATAAGCTAATTTCATTAAATGCGATCCCAGAAGTGACGCATCCGCCATCTATCGGAGCAACAGGGAACTCCGTATTGTAAACAATTAAGCTTGCACCCTGCAATTTCTATTCGTCAGCGAGAAAAGGACACCACTTATCCTCGCTCAACGCCACCAGAAATATCTTTCATCTGAGTATTTTCCAGTACACGTGATTATAACCTGCATGAGATCTACTTTAATTACATCAAGAAATACCAATAATTGTACAGTACGTTACTGACATAACTAGTAGCGTGATCTATCTGCAATCATTGGAACAGCATGCACCTCTGCACAGCGCATGCGCACCTGTCAGTTACTTCCCGAACTGTAAAATTGTCACGTTCAACTACCCCACTAGCGCATTCTGTTAGCCAACTTTGGAGTCTTGACTAAACACGCACTCTGCCAAAGAAACTAATATCTACACTGAAAGACGTTCCTACACTCCAAGACGGGAGGCTACCTGACTCGCAGCTAACCTAAGATTTATTGCCCCCTCATTATGGCAACCCAAGAGGACCTTGCAGCTCCACTACACAAATTGAAAAGAAGTCGAACAAGAGAGAGAAACAATGCGACACGGTTTCTAAACACTATTGAAAGTTTTACTGAAAACACAAGTATTGAAGACTTCAGGAAACATTAACTAGACTAATCCAATTAGATGACTCAATTCACGATCTTCTTCCAGACACAGAATACAACACCGATATTCAAAGTTGCGAAGAATACATAGATAGAGCAAAACGTGGTTTACAGAAAGCCACACGAGGGGCAGAAATTAAACTTTCGTCTGCTACCTCAAACATGACCATAAACGAGAGTCCCATCACTCCCATTTCAACGTTCACCCATTCTGTTAAATTACCGCCAGGGAAACTGGAACCATTCTCCGGCAATATCGAAAGCTGGATGAGATTTTGGGAACAGTTTGAAGCATCCATTGATAAAGACAAGTCACTATCGACAATAAATAATAATGTCTTTTTACGCGGATATCTCGAAGGTGAACCGAAACATCTGGTTGACGGAATTGCCGTGACTGCTTCTACCTACGAGGACACTAAGAAAATTTTAAAGGCCAAATACGGAGATCGGAATCGGATAATACAGGCGCATATCGATTATCTAGAAGATATCCGACCTATCAACACTGTTTGTCCGGAATCGCTAAACACGACATACATTGAATGCAACCGCCGTATCCAGGCATTACAGGCCCTAGGCGAAGATGTAAACGCATATGGGCGGGTACTTGCTCCCAAGATACTCCGAACCTTCCCTGACGATATCTGTAGACGCTGGATAATACACACCAAACGGAATAATATATCGGAAGGTGACATTCTGAAACTGATGGAATTTCTTGGTGAAGAAGTCGATGGAGCGCTAGTCGCCCAGAAGATCAGAGGTGACCCAGTGCTTTCAACCAGTCTCGTCCCCACGACAGCCGCATTTCAATTACACGCTAAGTTTAAAAAACCATTGCTGCAAACAAAGAAGCAAACAGAACCATTCTGTGCATTTTGCGACCAACGAGGCCACTGGGCGCAAGATTGTAGGAAGGTGAAAACTGTTCATGACCGAATTGAGAAGCTAAAGACGAATAATCGCTGTTTCCTCTGCCTGAATCGAGGGCATAATTCGAAGAATTGCAGTAGACGGGGGAGAGCATCTTGTTCAAAATGTAAGCAGTCCCATCACTACTCCATTTGCTCAAGCAATGATGTAACCTCCACTTCAGTCAACAAAATCCACTCTCAGACTCCTGACTATACTCACTTACAAACTGCGCGTATTCGAATTGTTGGACCAACTGGCTTAAGTAAAACGACTCGTTGCATCTTCGATGGAGGCAGCCAGTCTACATTCATAAGCAAGTCTCTTGTAGACATATTGAAGCTTCCTACTGTCACGGAACGAGACATATCTATAGCAGCGTTCGAATCTGACACAACTATCCCTCAAAAGCGTCGTCTGGTTAGTTTCCAGTTACAGGGTACCCAGACAAACGCGTCAATAGGCATCACCGCACTCGAAAGTGCAAACACTTACTCAATGCACCCTACAGTGCCACAAGACGTCTCTTCCCTGAAGTCAGTACGCAAGTTCATACTAGCTGACCCTAAGGATGACTTACACGATCTCCCAATTGAACTTCTAGTTGGAGGAGATCACTACTGGAAGTTGATCAAGGACACACAACCTGTTCGCATATCTCCGTCTTTGGTACTCATTCCTTCACTTTTCGGATGGGTACTCAGTGGCAATAGATCCGGAGTCACCGTCAACCAGCTAACCGTTAACAAAATAACACTGCAGGATGACCCTTCACTTCTCGAGCACCAAGTCCGTAACTTCTGGAACCTTGAAGCAATTGGAATCAAGGAAGAAGAATCAAGATCCCACACGATGAGCTCCAAGGATCTCGATATCCTCAAAAACTTTCATGAATCTCACTGCATTCAAGATGGACGGAGAGTTGTTTCTTTGCCAAAGAAAAACCAGGAATTTGCATCGGATAATCGCACTAACGCTGAGAGACGATTCCAAGCCTTGACGAAGAAACTGCAACGAAATAGAGACTATAACGCCATGTACAACGAAAGAATGCTCGACTACATCATCCAAGGCCAAGTAGAGATGTTGAACCCAGACAACCGAGCAACTTCTGTGTACTATCTACCACATCATGCAGTCAAGAAGACGAAACAGAACGTAACTAAGTGGCGCGTTGTATTCGACGCTTCGTCTCATGAAAATGGATCTCTATCGCTGAATGACGTCCTAGAAATCGGACCTACTCTTTTCCCCGACGTAATGAGTATCCTGCTTCGGTTTAGATTGTACCAATATGCTATTCTTGGAGATATAAAGCAAGCCTTTCTGCAGCTCTCACTTGACTCCAGCGACAGGGATCTAACACGGTTCTTTTGGTTTCGAGTAATCAAGGACGAAAACGGCCAATACCACGTCACCGACGAAGTGGGCACATACCGCTTCACCCGATTACCTTTCGGACTAACCAGTAGCCCTTTCCTCTTGTCAGCTACCCTGCGAGAATTGGCTACGAGGCACATTGATGACTACGCAGTTGCTGCTAGCCTCGTGGACCAGCACATGTACATGGACGATTTTGCAGCATCTACCAACGACGTTGAGGAACTCCAAACAATATACTCTCAGCTCACGGATTTGATGAGTATTATCAACATGCCTATGTCGAAGTGGGCCACGAATTCAATCAAACTGCAAAACGAGTGGCAAAATCAAAATCTTCCCATTCAAGAGGTTACACATATCTTGGGAATCAACTGGAACACGGGCCATGACACACTGCATCTTTCAGCTATCGATGACTACAAGATGTCTCCAGATGACACTGCCACAAAACGCCACGTTCTTCAGATAACATCACGACTATACGATCCTCTCGGACTGTTCTCTCCGGTGACAATAATTGGAAAGATGTTGTTTCAAGAAACGTGGACCAGAGGTATGTCATGGCACGAGACTTTACCTTCTGATATTGGGCACGAGTGGTTAGTTTGGTGTTCAAATCTTCAATACGTGTCGGACATTCACACCCCACGATGGATAGGTGCTCTCAACAAAGACTTGGACAACTATTCTCTACACGTATTCTGTGACGCTTCCGAACGGGCATATGGTGCTGCTGTATACCTTCGATCTCACGCTCACGATACCACTACCGTTCAGTTAGTATGTAGCAAAGCTAGACTGGCCCCTATAAAGAAGGTCACGCTACCACGTTTGGAATTACTCGCTGCACTCGTGGGCACAAGACTTCTTCGTTACTTCTGCCGTGCTACATCCTGTGACATCAGAAAAGCAATGCTGTGGACAGATTCAGCTATCACTCTAGGCTGGATACAAAACGACCCGAACCGCTGGAAAACTTTCATCTGCAATCGTGTTACAGAAATCACCGGCTGCACTTCACCATCACAATGGTTCCATTGTCCAGGAACGTATAACCCTGCAGATCTTTTATCACGAGGACTACAAGCAGAAGATCTAAAATCAGCAGATATTTGGTGGCACGGGCCGGCCAGGTTGAGGGATCCTCCAAGAAGTTGGCCTCCCAAATACAGCACCGAACATCTAACACTTCCAAAGGCTAAGAAGAAACCCTGCCAGGCCCTTGTTGTTACCACACATGAAGCACTCTGTGACTTCGCAAGATTCAGCACCTACAACAAATTACTTCGGACTACAGCTTGGATCCTCCGGTTCATTAAGAACCTTCGGTCAGCGGATAAGCAAACTGGTGACTTGACAGTGTTGGAACTCGAAGCAAGTCGGCGATATTTGATAGCTTCTGTACAACGAGAGACCTTCGGAACAGAATACGAAGCTTTGTTGCACAACACGCCCATCCCCAAAACATCGAAGATCGCCTATTTTCAACCGTTCCTGCAAGACACAATGATCCGCCTTGGTGGCCGCCTCCACTTCACAACGATGTCGTATGACGAAAAACACCCAATAATTTTAGACGGCGGACATCCCTTCACTTGTCTTCTAATCCGCCATACCCATATCAGACTGCACCACTTGGGATCACGGATTGTGCTCTCCGAGCTGCGAAGCCAATTTTGGATTCTACGAGCAAGGCAAAGCATTAGGAAGGTATTGAATTCGTGTCTGCCTTGTAAGTTATCACGAAACCCTCCTGGACAGGAGAACGAAGCTCCATTACCGACCGATCGTGTACGATACTCCAGACCGTTCACTGTAACAGGACTCGATTTTGCGGGCCCACTATACGTCCGCCACGATAACACCGTTCGCAAAAGTTACATCCTTTTGCTTACATATGCTACTACCAGAGCTGTCCACTTGGAGCTAGCGTCGGATATGACAGTAAATAAGTTTCTGATGGCCTTCCAAAGATTCGTCAGCCGCCGAGGCCCACCTCATACCATATATTCCGACAATGCCACCACCTTTCACGCAGCTCATAGAGAACTTAGAGAGCTTTCTGTGATCTTCCACGACCACGACGCATCGAGCTACCTTTCCACAAATGGCATCCGCTGAAAATTCATCGCACCACGGGCGGCTTGGTGGGGAGGATGGTGGGAACGAATGGTCGGCACTACGAAACGCTGCTTGCGCAAAGTTTTGGGCCGGCGGCAAGTGAATGAGGAAACCCTGTACACCATTCTCGTTAGCATTGAAGCCGCCATAAATTCCCGTCCTCTCCTTCAGGATGAAGGAACTACAGCCTTGACTCCAAGCCATTTCATCCACGGCGACAAGCTGACGACAATCCCTACAGGACCTGAGCCTGCTATTAAGAAGGACTTGAAAAGGGAATACAGGCTCCAGCAACAAGCGGCAGAAGATTTCCGGAAACGCTGGATGAAGGAATATCTTCTGGAACTACGCAACCATCACCACGTACGACAGACATGCGGCAAAACCCCGAACTTCCAGGTAGGTGACCTGGTCCTGCTGCAAGAAGACAACCGTCCTCGCCACGTATGGGGCAGAGGCGTAATCGAGGAACTACGACCTGGACGAGACGGAATACTCAGGACCGTCATCCTTCGCACGCCAGACAGGAACCGGATAACGCGTCCAATTCAGCTGGTCATACCTCTAGAGGTCGACCAGGGTGGGGAGGATGTGAAGGACTGACATATCTTTGTGTGTTGTACTTTGTGTATATAGTGTAAAGTGTTCATATCTGTACATAAGTTCTTTGGAGTTAAATAAGATGGCGTTATGTTAGTAAGCTGTGTGTTTCCCTGTGCTCCTTTTCACTCATTTTTTCACTCATTCTCCACAACTCCTTTCCCATACAGAGCGAACACTTAAGGTCGGTAGGTGCATCTGTCGTGCGATATGCGGTCTATTTCCTGTTGCCCTGCTTATTCGTAACTAATGCTTAACTTTTGGACACTAATGTACATGTGACCTACCGACAGATCTCTTCTTTTCATTAGCAGTCACTCTCCTATCACACTCTTATTAATGCCTCTTCATTTTCTACTCTATCTACCCATCTGATCTTCATCATTCACCTGCAACACCACATTTCAAACGTTTCTATTCATTCCTTTCTTCCTTCCGTTCTACCTTCCTTTCTTTCTTTCTTTCTTTCTTACTTTCTTCGTTGCTTCCTTACTACCTTTCTTTCATAATAATAATAATAATTAGTTCATTAGAGGGGCATGAAGATCGTAGTCATTTATCCTCTTGTACTTGAGTGTGTGTGTGTTTGTAAGTTTGTCTGGTTGTGATGGATGTGATAGTGTGTGTATTTCTAATTCAGATAAGTATTAGGAAGAGGACGGCCATGTCCTTAAGTTAAAAACCATCCAGAATTCACTGGAGTAGAAAGGTGAAACCGCGGAAATAACTTCCAGGATGCCTGAGGTGGGAATAGGCTCTTCCCCCCAGGGGCTCACATCTAGTAGGACGTGGGTTGGCGACCACGGGACCTCAGCTGAGTTCGGCATGGTTCCACTTGTGCTGGGCTCCCCTCTGTTATCTTTCCTGTCAACTCTTGTTCTCTTCCGACCACGACGGTATTAGGGTATCCGAGGCCTAGGGAGTCTCTTAATTTCCCGCCTAAATTAGCCCTTCTCTCAACTTTCCGGATCCCACATTCTTTGAGGGTTTCGCCATAGTTTTAATTTACATTGTGTACGTCTTTTCGCTTCCAATTCCATTTTGTTCGTCTTTTCAATCTTAATTCCGTTTTGTGAGGTATTTTTAAATCTAAATTGCATTTTGTAAGTATTGCCAGTCCGAATGAGTATTTTGAATCTACCATATATTTTGTACGTATTTTCAATCTCATTTGTATTTTGTAAGTATTAATGTTCGACCCTGACTATTATGTGTCAGATAACTGTATCATAATGAGGCTCATTATAACACTATTTTTCATAATGAAACAGTTTCTCCCACCAATCAGAACTCAAGAAACAGTTGTGTGACCAATTAGATAAGGATACCTTCGCGCATGCGCTCAAAATCCAATATGTCTATATAAATTACCGAAAGTGCACCGTTCATATGTTAAACTGGTGAATATGAGACAAGAAATAGCACTGTACCTTAATATCCCAAATTCCAATTTCTACAAATCGCGTTGTTTTCAAACGATTTCGGTGACAGTTTTACAGAATACTGGTGCACAATCTGAACATATGGCATTGAATGACACAGAGCGCATGCGTTGGTCGGCCAGAGAGCTTGGAAAACACAGATATCGTCGAACATAAACAGTCGTACGCAACTCGCCTATTATGGTAATTAAGACACTCGTATGGAAATTATAAAACGAGCGTAAAACATACTCGTGTCTTAATTATAGCCATTATAGCCTCGTTGCATAATGTACTATTTCAATATCAATTGAATTTTGTAACTATTCCGAATCTACATCGCAAATTTGTACGCATTTTGTACCTCAACTACATTTTGTGCGTATTTTTCAATCTATTCCTTTGGTGAGTATTTTCCTTCCAAATTACCTTTTGAAAGTATTTCCATTCTATATGTTGTGAATCATTTCAATCTGAGTTCCATTTTGTAAGTATTTTAAGTCTCACTTAATTTTCGTTATAGTTTCCATTTCATTGTCATTTTCGCTATCACCTAGACCATTAGGGGCCGATAACCTAGATGTTAGGCCCCTTAAAACAACTATTATTATCATCAGAACCAACCTCTTATTACTCCCCCCCCCCCAAGGGGATCACATTTTGTGGGACGTGGGTTGGCGACCACGGGGCCCCAGCTGAGTCCGGCATTGCTTCCACTTACTTGTGCCGGGCTCCTCTCTGTCTTCTTTCCTGTCGACCTCACTTGGTCAACCCTTGTTCTCTTCCGACCCCGACGGTATTAGGGTATCCGAGGCCTAGGGAGACTCTTCCTTTCCCACCTCAATTGGCCCTTGTCTCATCTTTTCTGATACCCTCCTTCTGCGAGGGGTCAGCCTTCTTTTTCTGTTCCTGTCATCTCCTGCCTTCTGCTCAAGGCCCTCAAGGAGGCCGGGTGTATGTAGCCCCACCACTTTTGGTGCACCCTAGATAATGCTACACCCTCAGGGGCTCACGGCTGGTGAGTTCGGGATTCCTGAGCTGGGTCCGGTTTCCCCCTTTTGTCCCTTATCTGTGGGGAGGACCCTCTCCTCTTTCACTTTCCTATCTGCCTTTCATGGCTCTCCTTTCTTCCAAGTCCCTCAATCCGCATTTTTCGAGGGTTGAGGGCATTTCTTTTCCTCCTGTCCTTTATTTGCCTTATTCTCCTTTTGTTTTCCATTTCTTCTTCTAGTATGTAGGTTAGTAGTTAGTTTTAGTTTTAAGTTTGCATTTCATTTTCATCTTCACGATCACCCAAACCATCAGGGACCGATAACCTCGATGTTAGGCCCCTTAAAACAACAATTATCATCTTCATCATCATCATCATCATCCCTTCTTTTACGAAATATGTTCTGTGGTAAATACATTATTAGTCATATTCAGTGTAGGCTATGACATTTCATGCGCCACCGTGTACATTCTAATTTGAAAACTGAACCGTTTTCAAAGCCACCCATAATGATTAGTCGCTGTGATTTGAGTCAAACAAAAGAGAAATTCAATAATGACTGTATGTTTGACTATCGAGCTGTTGATTACTATCTTTTTCTCGCTGTACACATGAAATACAACAAACGGTATTATTCACGAAATGCTGTACTTTGTTTAATTTTTATTAATAGATGGACGGATATGTTTCCACATCGTTGGCTTTGAGCGTCACAACAAAACCAAAACAGCATAAACACAACGGTAGAATGGTTGCTATGAAACGTTCCATACCATAGCGGGGTTTGAATAAATATAAAAGAGCAGTAAATGTTCTAAGCTTTGTGGGATTGTGCAGTTATATTTTTTAATTTGTAAAAAATAGTGTATAAATCGCAGGTTTTACCCTTTTATGTATTTGCATGCCATTTCACTAGAAACAAAATAGAGCTTATTATGCTTAGCCAGATGGAAAGTTTTGACATTTACAACTCAGTTATGGCCTCACCTGACCCCTCCAAGGCTCAAGTAGGTAGATGATTGCCTATTCACTGCCATAACCCGAGTTCAAATATCGCTTAGTTTATATAATATTTCTCTGCAGATAATTGAGGGATGAGCAGCAAGTTCTTTTTTCAGGACTTCCAGATTCCACCAACAATTTCTAATTCCAATTATAATTCATCATTAATAGTTTCTATGCCTCCGTGGCTTAGGCGGCAGCACGACGGCCTCTCAAAGCTGGGCCCGTTGTTCACAACTCGGTTACTCCATGTGAGATTTGAGCTGGAAAAAGCAGAGGCAGAAAGACTTTTCTCCGGGTACTCCGGTTTTCCCTGTCACAATTTCATTCAAGCAACAGTCTAGACTATCATTTCATCTGTCATTCATTTAATCATTGCCCCAGAGGAGTGCGACGGGCTTCGGAAGCTGGCACAGTTAATATCCTCGCCGATAGATGGGGCTTCATTCATTTCATTCCCTGACCCAATCGGTCGACTGGAAGCAGTCTGTGGATTATTAATTTCCATGGCAGTTTAATGATACAGAGTCCGCTTCTAAAGAAAGGGTTCGATGCAAGGTAGATAGTATCAGATTTTGAAGGGCATTAACATGTTAAGTTTTGAAGCCATTATTTCACTGATGCCTATTCAATCATTTGTAACTCTTCAGTCGGTCAACACGAATGACTGAGCGGGATGCAATGTAAATATAGGTATGAATAATAAGTAAATAACTCTCCTGGAAATAATACATGTACTGATTATTTTAGGGACATGTGAAGCGAATGAGCTCAGTGAGACAGACCAAGCGCATCATTATTTAATTTCAGGAAAGGAAAACCAAATGGACTTGGTTCACTTAAATGGATGAAGATCTAAAAGATTCTTGATTTCATCGAATTACATTCAGGAGTACGCTTCAGATTGTCTTATTTTAAGTAAAAAGGGAGAACTCCAAGTACTAGAAAAGAGAGAAAGGAAGATTCTGAGAAAAATACTTGGGCCGCAGAAGACTACTGATGGGACATGGAAGAAGAGGAAAAATGAAGAACTTTACAAATGTACTGAAAAGATCACAGACGTAATGAAGAAGCGGAGGCTAAAGTTCTACGGACATTTACTACGAATGGATGAAGGCAGGCTGACCAAAATGATCTTCAGCTACATCATGGGGTTAAAGGTTACATCTAAATGGGTAGATGAGGGGAAGAGGGATGCAGCGGAAGTTGGAATTACTCCACCGATGGCCTAGGATAGAAGAGAGTTCCGCAGTCGAGTTGACGGAGTAAAATCATTTCAGGAGAAACCACCAAGCAGGAGGCCCTAACGTATCATTTCCGAGGAGGAGAGAAAACAAAGGAGTAACAGGATGAAGAAGTTCTGGGAAGAGAAGAGAAAGAAAGCCAATAAGTCTTGAGTTCCTTGCGGTCCATAGTTGACCAAATTCGATAATAATCATTTGCCTATGTGCACACCTAACATATTTATTTGGTTATTCTACGGCTGAGCCAGTAAATGGCCGAGAGGTATTTCATATTTTAAGCTGGTCAGAGGGCTAATTCATCAAACGAGAAGTAGGTATTGACAATGCATAGGAGCAGACAGCACTGCCCTGTGGTGAGACAAGGGCATGGGGTGTGAAACAAATTGTTCGTAAAGCGAAGTCATGTGAAGAGGCCAGCGGAAGCTGAAGAAAAGAATGTTGAAAATATTGAGAATAATTATTAATTCATGTTTTATTACAAACGTTTACCAACAAAGTGTAACAGTCTGAATATAATGAAAAGAAATGCAGTCACTGGTCTAAATTTGTATACGCAGACTAGTTCTTGTTGCAAACCCAAATGGTGTTTTGTCTGGAGACCAAGGCAGCCAAGTCAGGAGCATCCGATTGCCTTTATTTTAACGTCAAATAATTCTTATATCACTAAGGGATGTCAAAAGTGAAAAAATAAACATTGTTATAGCTGAATGTTTCGTTTTATTTATCCTAATTTATCCTAATCCATGTCTGTCTGAAGTTTGCAGGCTGGTTGGATGTTCAAAAGCCACCACCGTAGGCAGAAAGCCAAGACAACTCTATAGATGATGCTTACCAAGTAAGGTGTGGAGTGACGTAGTTTGCCATTGCTTTCCTCAATGAGTATAGCGGCGTGGTGGCTCAGCGGTCAAGCTGTTGGCCTCTCACCACGGCTGACCGGGTTCGATTCCCGGTCAATGCATGTGAGATTTTCAAAGTGAAATGCCATGTCCAGTAGTTTGGATTCCACGTAAAAAGAAGGTCGCCTTGGCTTATGATCGCGAGATTAACAGTCACGTAAAACTACAAACTTCCTTTCCCCATTGAGTCGGAACAGCAGTACTAATCCTATGATGATGGATAATAATTTGTGTTTGTTCTAAGGCGCCTAACGTCGAGGTTACAGCCCCTTAATGCTATGATTAGAACCTTTCACAAAAATATCCTTAGGGGATTGAAGATAAATGTGGACAAGAGTAAAACAGTGGTGATGAGTAGAGATAAGAAAGAAGGAAAAGGAGTAATCAAAGTAGGAGTTAAAGAATTGGAAGTGGTTAAACACTTCAGATACTGGGGAAGTGAACTGACTGAAGATGGAAGACTAGATTTGGAAATAAGCAGAAGAATACAACTCGGGGGTGCTTTCTATCAACAGGTACGGGGACTAGTATGGAACAAGGACATACCAATTAAGGCTAAAGAAGTTATGTACAAAGCATATTATGTTCCTATAATGGCATATGCAGCAGAAACTTGGACAATGACTAAGAGGGATGCGAGCAGAGTACAAGAAGCAGATATGAGATTCCTGAGAAGTATGGTCCAGAAAACGAGGAGGGACAGAGTGAGAAATGAAGATGTACGGAAAGAACTGGGAGTAAATAAATTAAATGACAAACTGGAGCAAAGCAGATTGAGATGATTTGGACATGTCAAACGGATGAATGAAGTAAGGCTACCAAGACGAGCACTGGAACGACGGATGACAGGGAAGGGAGGGCGAGGAAGACCAAGTATGCGTTGGATGGACTCGGTGGAGAATAGTATTAGAAAACGGAACCTGGATTGGAACACTGTCGGAAGAGGAATGGTGGAACGACAGAACAAAGTGGAGAGGAACCATATTTGCCCCCACCCAGTGTCAACTGGAAAAGGGGAAATGAAGTTGATGATGACTAGTACCACTCATGCTTGAGTAGTTTCCATATAATCACAGCCATGAATGACCTGTGCCTTCAGTGAAAAACCATATATTTAACTATCATGTGTCCGGCCCCATGGGGAATTGGTTGGCGTGCTGGTCTTTGGCCCATTGTGTCCCAGGCTCGATTCCCGACTGGGCCATTGGGGATTTTCATCTCCTGGAGTTGGCTCCCCTGGCCCGAGGACAGGATGTATGTGACGTCTTCATCATCATTTCATCATCCTTAGGACGCGCAGGTTGCCCAACGGCGATCACTTGAAAGACCTGCTCTCGGCCTCCCAGGAGGTCACACGATTAAAACCAAATCTAGCCTGTGCCAACAGATAAATTTAAAAATACTGCATTAATCCAGAGATGGCAGATGCAACATAAATATTTATAATGTACAGTTATGTATAAGCATGTATTGACAGTTGAGTTCTCCAGAAAATACACGGTTCCAAAACAAGTTTTATGGTAGAAGTGAGTGCCCTCAAGTTACAACGTTGGTCCATGTATTCCATAAAACCACTGGATTAAACGGGTGCACTCATTTTGTTGAGATAATTCTTATATCAAGGGACTTTTCATTATGTTGAAGTTTTAATTATCTTTTCAAAGATTTTACATGGCTACTTTTCAAAGCGTTTGTTCTCCCGTAAGTCATGTAAGGTGTACCTACTCTTAGCGTTCTTAAGTATTACGGCTATAACGAGTATAGATCTTGATAATCTGTCGACGCCTAATTGGTGGAACCTGAAACTATTCATGAAATGTATTATTCTACATTTGATTAAGAAGTAAGTAGAATGAAGTAGGTGAGTTAATATTAGGTAGTTTCTTTGTTTGACTGCAAGTAAGTGAGACTTGATGTGCTGAAGTGGCATATAATGTACATAGACTACAGTAGCTCTCACTTTGAATAACATGTCCACGACGAGATGAGGTTTGCTTTTGCAATAACAGTCCCTAATTGAACTAGCATATGAAGCTGGGAAACTCTCAAACATATTATCTCACATAACCCTACCTGAGACTTGGTTAGCACACTCATTTCAGAGAGAAACTTCACTGGACAAACGCTGTGGTCCATTTGCAAAGGCTTAATTATTCTCTGCTTCTGTCATTCTCTCCACTTCTGGGTGTTTCCCTTTTATAACATAGACTGGCTGCTTGGCTCAGCGGTAACGTTCTCGCCTGCTGAACTCAGGATAGTGGGATCGAATCCTGGCGTAGTCAGTTGACATTTGAGGGTGCGCAAATGTGAGGGAGCCGTGTCAGCAGATTTACTGGCACGTTATATATCCCATTCGGGTCAAAATTCCGGCATCCTGGCGTCTCTAAAAGCCTCAGTATTTAACAGGACGTAAAACCAAATACATTATTATTATTATTATTATTATTTTATGACATCAGTTGGTTGGAGATAAGTATGGATAAAAATTGATTTTTTAAGCGGTGAACTACACGATCCTCAAAAGAATAAAAGCGTAACACTTGATATTTTTAATGTAATCTCAACTTAAGGGAGCAAAATTGAGTTTCATCTCCAATATTTCAATACAGAATAAGAGAGAGAATATTTCTAAGCAAATTCTGAAAACGTCTCCTAGCCTGATAAACGCTTGTGGGATACGTATTAAACGCTTCGGATGTACGGCCATCATTCTCCAATGCTATTGCTTTCGCATAGTCCAAGGGACTTAAAGGATGTTGAGGAGTTTTTTTACGGCTCAGAAATCGCATAGGCAATCCTCAGATATTCATCAATCAGTGTCAAAGGTTTACATATTTGGCGCGAAATGAATAACGAATGCACGGGAGCATTCACCATTGTTTCAGCGGATTACAATTCCGTTAAAAATAACCTCCTGTCATCAGCATATATCTGAGTTGAAATTATTTCTCCTTGAATTTCCACTGACACTTTAAATGTTTCTCCAATTCCTTTTTCAATATCAAGTTTGAAATGTATAGGTGATAAGTTGCAGTCTTGTCTTACACTTTTCTAAATACCAGATTCTCTCTTGTGTCCTTCAGCTCCAATGACTGCTGTCTGGTGTATTTATAGATTGTAGAGCACCTTTCTATTCCTGTACTTTATTCCAATCGTTCTCAAAATTTCAAACAATTTAGTCCAATTAAAGTTATCAAAAGCCTTTTCTAATAATAATTGTTATTATTATTAATATGTATCTATTTAGTTTACAAGTTACAGGCCTATTAAACCACGCGAAGCAATCATGACCACTTGCTCATCCTGTTTCACCAGTACTCTTTCATTCGTGCACTAAAGGCTCTCTTCCTTTCCTAGGTCCACATTGGTCTTTGGACTGTAGGTGCTGCTTTCTGTGACATCATTTCCCACTTGTATACCTTGTGTCGAACGACAGTTTCGTCTGTGACGTCTTCTTCCAGATATTATTACTATTATTATATAAATTTTATAATCATTATAAACTAGTTGATACCCGTCAAAACATGACTATCATTGGGAAATATTTAATACAGTATGCATTTTTTTGAATGATTACTTTTTGACACCGTTTCAACATTAAGGGCGTCGAAAGATCGACTTAGCAACATATGACTGGCCATGACTGAAACCTTGTTGAGGCAAATAGAGACCTACACGTTCCAGAGTTTCCCCTTGAGCTTTATTGACTGTGATAAAGTACGCCAAGTGAATTGGAAATTGGAAAATTGAAGTGTTTTATCGGAATACGTTAAATCAAGACGAAGGAGTATAGCTCTCTGCCCGTTCCTCCACATATACTTACACTAAAAGTTTGAGCCATAGAGCCACAACAATATTTCCCCCTTTTTAATTCTTGTAAACAAAGATCTCATGAACAGAGCCATTGTGCGCAAGCGTGGGAGTGACAAATATTACATTTTGCTTTAATAATTTAAAAATATACCCTAAGAATATATTTTCCTTTTAAAGACACACTGCAAATCTACATGCCAAGAGCTCTCGTTAGAATGCATTACGAAGACAATCGGTTAAGACGTTATCTCAATCTCGCGGTAACAAAAATCACCATAGTGTTTTAAATACGGTACTAGATGAAACCCGTCAAAACATGACGGACAATGGAAAACAAATTTACTGAAGAAGCTTCTTATATAAGTTACATTCTTTGTACGATTACTTTTTAGCACTATTGCAACTTTAAGGGCGTCAAAAGATAGACCCTCAGGATTGCAACATATTGCTGGTCATGACTGAAAACGTGATGAGGTCATCATCATCTTGCACAGTTTCCAGCCACTGGCCGGGTCTGTTTGGAACACAAGCCTCTCCAACGTCTTCTGTCTTCCCACCATCTCTCAGCCTCCACCCTTGTCCAGTCTTCTCCTCTCTTCTTCACGCTTTCTTCCACCCCCTTCAGCCACCTGTCTCTCGGTCTCCCTCTTGGTCTCTTTCCTTCCCACTTCGTCTCGTGTATCCTCCTGGGTATCCTCTTCTCCTCCATTCGTTTTACATGTCCATACCATCTAAGTCTAGATTTCTCTATACCATCCTGTAATGGTTCCTCCTTCATTAATTCTCTGGTCCTCTCATTTCTTATTCTGTCCCTCTTTGTAGCTCCAATACTGCTTCTCAAGAACCTCATCTCACTGGCCTGTATTTTGCTCTTCTCCCTTCCTTTCATAACCCAGGTCTCCGAGGCATACGTCAGGATAGGGACATAGTACGATATATGATCTACTTGCTGTTCTGAGGGACATCCCTGCTCCATAACATGCTTCTCACACTCCTCCGGAATGCTTCTGCCTGTCTCCCCCGCTCATTTATTTCTCTACCGTTTCTTCCATTCTCTTGTATCAGGCTTCCCAGTTCCCAGATACTTGAAACTCTCCACTTTCTTCAGCTGTTCCCCACCAATTGTTATTCCCGTTGTGGTCCTTTCCTTCTTCCTTGTTGTGATCACCATCTCACTCTTATTTATGCTAAATTTCATCCCATATCCTTGTATTATTCCTTCCCACACGTCCAACTGTTCCTGTACCTCCTCCTCCTTGTTTCCACAATCATCAAATCATCCGCAAACACCATTGCTTTCATCTTTCCTTCCCCAATTACTTGTGCCGCTCGGGTCATTATGTCATCCATCGCCACAATGAAAAGTAACGGTGACAGTGCACTTCTTTGTTTCAGGCCGTTTCTCTGTTCCACCCAGTCCGATCTCTATCCCTCCCACTTTCACACAGCTCACGCTTCCCTTGTACATCTCTTTTATCCTCCTTATAGTCCATTTTTCTACTCCTCTATCCTCCAGGGACTTCCATACTTTGTTTCTGCATACACTGTCATATGCTTTCTCAATGTCCAGGAAGGCCATCAGTAGATCTGTTCCATACTCATTGTGCTGTTCTTGTAACTGACTTACAGCAAAAATCAAATCCACTGTGAACCTTCCTGCTCTGAAGCCATGTTGTTCTTCCCTCATCCCTCCTTCTATCCTTGTCCTAATTCTCCTTTCTAAAACTTTCTCAAACATCTTTGCACAATGACTCATCAGTGTTATTCCCCGATAGTTTCTGCACTGTTCTACTACCTTTCTTGAAGATCGGGACAATTATTCCCTTTTTCCAGTCCTCTGGGGTCTTCCTTTCCTTCCATGCTGCCTTCATCACTCGGTACAACCATTGTATCCCCACCTCTCCTGCTGCTCTCACCATCTCCACACTCAACTCATCCACACCCGGTGCCTTCCCTCCTTACATCTCCCTCACTGCATCTTCCACTTCTTTCCATGTTAAGTCCTTTTCTGTTTGCAGTTCATCTACTGTACCTCTTCCCCGATTTCTTCTTCCTCGCCGTGGTTTCCATTTGGGTTCAGGAGTTCTTCAAAATATTATTTCCACATTTTCTTCAGTTCTTCCCTATTTTCTATCCCTTGTCCCCTTTTGTTCACCATTCTGACATAATCCGTAGGATCCTTCCGCCTCTTATTCTTTACCATCCCATACAGGACCTTTTTTGTACCTTCACTATCCTGCTGGTCATGACTTAAAACGTGATGAGGTGAATAGCCCAATACGTTCAAGAGTTTCTCCTTGAGCTTGATTGATTGTGATAAAGTAGGCCGAGCGAATAGGACATTGTTGCCTATTAAAAGAAAATGTACTGTACCTGCAAGTGTTTTATCGGAAGGTGTTAAATCAAGTCGTAGGATTTGAGCTCTCTGCCTAATATTACTGCACCTATTATATCCGAATCCAAGCAATTTCTTACATATTTCTTACAATTAATATATTACCACATATGAGTCCTTGGGAAACGTTCAGATTATTAGGAGCATAACTATGGCTCAAACGTTCGGAGTATGTGGAGGCGAATCACTTACTTCCAAGGAATTGAAAAATTCAATAATAGGGAAATGAAGTAGCTGGCTTTCATCTTCAGTATCCAATCTGTTAACGCTGATGTATGTGTTTGAACTACTGGATATAAGTTCAATGACTTTTAAATTAATATCATTACATTGTTGCAGCTTGGCAAATATTTTATATTCCAGCAGATCAATTTTACCCTCACAACAGTAAAGACCAAAGTAACCACGCATAGATTTCACGCAAGAGAAGTACAATGTAGGAAAATGTTTACATTTGATCGTCAAAGACCTTACAGTACACTGTACTGCATAATATCTGGAATTGTTTCTGAAATGGCCTATTTATATTGGATTTTAAATGTGGCTTCGTATTATTCGATAACACTATAGTGTCCTGCAATAACGGAGCCGCTAAATATTACATGGCAAATAATACTTCCATTGCCGAAATCAAATCATTAAACAATTGTCTTATACAATGAAGTTCAACATGACCGTCCAGAGACTTTCATACTCAAGTTGGTTGGTGAGGAGAATGCGATGAGACTGATCGCTTAAAATAAATTCCTTATAATTGTTCCTGCCAGCGAAATTTTTTGCGATAGCTTGAAAACGCAGCTCAGAATGACGTTCTTCATTTTGTTATAAACAGTACGAAACTGCTCTAAATAAGCAATTTCCATCACCTGTTATAGGTTATGACAGTACATTTTGCAGGGGACCATAGAATCACTTCGCCAACTACTGGAACGACCATAGGCCTATACTCAATACTCACTTTGGCAGTCACCCTAATGGAGGCAGTTTTTGAATTATATGTCCCGTGCATGTCAAAAATCGTATTAACACACGGAGGCCCACCTATTCTTGTCTATCGCCCCGGAGACCCGGGTTACATTTCCTGCTCTGCCAAGAAATTGAATTCTGGTCTGAGGGCAAAAACGGGGCACATTCAGTCTCTTGAGGTATAGCTAAGAAGTGGAAGGTTTAATTCCCACCTCGACAATCTTGGATGTGGTTTTCCGTGGTTTCCCACTTCCACTTAAGGCAAATACCGGGATGGTTCCTAACTTAAGGCCTTGGCCGTCTCCTTGCCATTTACCACCTTAATTACAAATACACACAGTAATGCAGCCATCACAATAACACAGGTTATGAGAGAAAATTTCACACATACACACCCAAGTACACGGGGCTGAATGGCCACGATGTCGGAGCCCTTCAAACGAATTATGTTTGCCAAGTGTCTCTTATGGCGAAAGCAATTGTGGACACGCGCGAGTGCCTGGGAAACTACTTTTTTCTTTAATAATTTAAGAGTATATCGACGATGCATAATTATAACTTTTAGTCTAGGACGCTAATAACTTCACCACCGAAGCATTGCGAAGAAATTGCAATATTAAGGTACATAAACAACATAGCCTACACATTCAACTGTCGGTTAATGTTCCTCAAAATTTCCCTTCTTAAATATTCCCCTCCTTTATAATTCTCCATCACATGAAAACGTGCCATGTCTTGGGTTTTAAATATATCGATGCAATGGTGCTGCCATCTGCTGTCAGTTACTGGAACTATATGGGCGATGTACTGTCATCTGTTGTCAGTTATAGGAACTGATTGCAGATATTTAAACGGCGTACTGAGGACAACAGTTTGCTCTTTTGATCACATGCTGTAATGCAATGGTAAAACGGAAATAAAACGTATTGAGAGGGAATGTAGAAATATGTATCTTTTACAGACATAAAACCTTACTAATACTCCTTGATTAAACAATATTTCAATGGTAAAAAAAAAAAACATATATTGGCGAGGGCTGGGATCGAACCGGCGAACCAAGGAACCACAGTCTGTCGCCTTAACCACATAGCTACTCGCGCAACCTTATTCTGTAGCAGACGCAGCCATTCATTATTTTCAAAAGCTGCTGTCTGAAGGAAATAATCCATTTAATTATCCAAATAAATCAATGTTGCACATTCGTATACGTTCATACTCTTATTATATTGTATTGCCAGAACTTGGTTAATGTATGTTTTCAATTACATGGAAGCTTATTAAATAACTTACATTTTAATGGAATTCTCACCGCCATTTTGTCATGACCTCAGGCGGATTGTGCGCATGCGTGAGGGAAAAGAATTCTGCTATTTTCTATATTAATTCAAAAATATACCGAGAGGGAATGTAGAAATATGTATCTTTAACAGACATAAAACCTTACTAATACTCCTTGATTAAACAATATTTCAGTGGTAAAAATATATATATATATATATCGGCGAGGGCTGGGATCGAACCGGTGAACCTTGGAACCACAGTCTGTCGCCTTAACCACATAGGTACTTGCGCACTCTTGGTCAGCAGCAGACGCAGCCGTTCTTTATCATTAAAAGTCGCTGTCTGAAGGAAATTATCCATTTCATTATCCAAATAAATCAATGTTGCACATTCGTATACGTTCATACTGTTATTATATTTTATTGTCAGAACTTGGTTAATGTATGTTTTCAATTACATGCAAGCTTATTAAATAACTTACATTTTAATGGACTTCTCACCGCCATTTTGTCATGACCCCAGGCGGATTGTGCGCATGCGTGAGGGGCAAGAATTCTGCTAATTTCTATATTAATTCAAAAATATACCGTAATATATTTGTTTATTTTCTAGACACTCTGCAAATCTACGAGGCCAAGAGCTTTCGTTAGAGTGCTCTACGAAGTAAATCAGTTCTGTCGTTCTCTCAATCTCGTGGTAACAAAAATCACCTTACTGTTTTAAATATATAGATATAGATTATATTTACTACCATCAAAATCGTCAAATACCTATTTCATACTACAGTGGAACTTGGATAATTCGAACCTCAAGGGACCAGTTAAAAAATTCGAATTATCCAAAAATTCGAATTAAGAAAGTTCTTTGAAAAGAGTACAGAAAATATATTGTATTACTTTTACATAATGATTTACGTTCAACAAAGCAGATTAACAGACAACGGTACTTTATAAAGACTGTATCGTGATTAACCTCAAAAGTTTCAAATGACACATAAAAAATGAGGGACTATAAGAAGAAGAGAAAAAGAGAAGAAGAAGAAGAAGAAGAAAGGAACAACTTTACGAGCCCCTTGGTCCTAAGAAAGAAAAAAGAAAGAAAGAATGAAAACCAATATGTACTATTCTCCTATTTAACGACAGTAGACTAGTAATCCAGCAATCTAGTTAAGTCTTAGAGAAATCTACAGTTTTTCAAAAAAGTCTCCCGGCCATCACAAAAGAATCTAACAAATTTAAGGAACGGAAAACAGAAACACTTACGTAATTTCTACTTTCAAAAAAATACGGCTAAGTTCTGTGGTGTGGTTTGTCGTTTTTCGGGAATTTCTGACCCAACTGCTTGGCTTCTGAACTGCTTTGTACACGTAAAAACTTCGAATTATCCAAAATATAATTCGAATTAACCACGATTTTTTAACATTGATTGTATATAAAATGCTAGGGACCAAGAGAAAAATTCGAATTAAAGAAGATTTCAAATTATAGAAGTTCGAATTAGCCACGTTTCATACTACTATCATGGAAGAGGACTAAAACTAACTGCGGTGTTAGAGATCTGAAGGACGGATGTGACGTGAAGACTCTCTTCATATTATATCTCCCACCTTGTATTGGACGTTGCTATACACAATGCGCTTTCATGTTTAGGGGTGTTGATACATGACGTCTCATTTGAACACCATTGTCTTCCTCCAAGCCTCCCCCGCAAGCAAGGCAGGATGCGGCCGAGTCCCGAGAAGTGACATTTGCTGTAGGGTTTCCATCACACACAGATGCTTAGTAATGAGATTCAACTAGCTGCTGCACCATACCGCGCCGTGGTTTCCAAGAGAACAGGCTTGGAAGGTGAAAAGGATTGTACCACACGAGCGCCAGATGGCTCACGAATACTAATCCAACCTATTTACCTCGAGCAGCAATCTCGGAGCAAAACATAAATACTGTAGCTTATTAATACAGTCTAAATTTTCAGTTATACAAAGTGTTAATCGGAGGCAGTCGATTGCAATAGTGAATAAACAGGGGTGAAACACACACAGTCCATAAGTAGACGACACTTGTATAATAATGATGATGATAATAATAATGATAATAATAATAATTCCAATTCTACAGACACCTTGAGGAAATGAACAAGTCAAGATTGAAACTCAGCAATTCTTCTAGGTTTGTGCCGTGTCTTGGGTGGGGTTTCACCTAGGACACCAAGCTGGCTAATTGTAATTGTAATGTTGGTATCAGTGTATGATGCGGCCGTTTTAGTAACTTAACTATGTTATCTCATGGAGGTAAATGTTGATAAATGTTCATAACAATTAATTCATTAGTTTGTATGATACGAGCTCATTAGGATTAACGCCACCTTAAGAAGCAATTTAACAAGGAAGGAACATGCAATGTATCAATATATTTCAGTTTAAGTATTGTTCTTTATTAAGTGACAGATTCTGCAAGGATTGCGAGTGTCAGAAGTTTCGAACGAGTGCCTAGCAAAGTTGGGCCCTAATTCAGACTTTGATCGTATGTCGTAAAAATAATATTAATAATAATAATAATAATAATAATAATAATAATAATAATAATAAAAATAATAATATCGTATGGCCTCGGGTGCTGGGTGTAAGCTTTGTTAATTGACGCACAGAGGGCAGCCTGCATGTCGAATTTTATCGCTTATTGGAGTGCTATGAAAGTCGAGGAGGTTAGATATCTGAGTTTCTTGTGTTGGCGGAAAATACCGAGACTAACTTTGCCATTATGAACACGGCCCACAGTGGTCCTTTTAGCCTATCTGGCCGCGCAAAATTCCTTTGCATATGGAAGAGGTCTATAAACCTTAAAATAACTGTCAAAAGTATGTAAAACATTTTCATTAATCTTATTTATTAGAATTGAGGTTAAACTTGTCTTAATAATAACAATAATATTAATAATGCTCAACTGGATGAAGGCTTTCCTTAATGCTGCTGAGTTTAGGTGATTCTGTGACTACAGGTTATTGAAAAATACTCCAGATTAAAATAAATCAGCAACAATTTGTATGCTATGTTGGAATCCTAGCTTCATACAATCCATAGATATTTTAATTGAACTATTACAGATAGTATGCTACAATAGACTAATTTTCATTTGAGAATGCACTACTTTACAAAGTAGTTTTTGATGTGTAGGTACAATAATAACAATTGAACTCTTTTAGTAACCATAATTAAATACTGTGCATGAATACACTAAACATATTTAATCTCCCTTGTCCTCACAATCTCTATATCTCTTGTCAACAGAGTAATAAATTAACTTGTTACTGAAATGGGATTTCATGAGTCAGGCGAAACACGTGCCGTTCCTTCCATCTGGTTCTTATCACAGCTAAACTTGTGGTGCAACGAAGCACTTAAGGGAAGGAATTAATTAACACAATATATGATCTTTAAGGGGTGTACAAAATTAAACTGAAGTACCACACATCTATTCGATTAAAGAAAAATTAGAACGACAAAAAGGTAATAATGTGTACAAATATTGCGCTACGTAATAAATAAAGTGTTTCTATATTATTCTTTAAACCATACTAATCCATTTCTCTACACTGGTTCTGATGCCGGATCTTCTAGTAAACTTAGAACCTCAGAAGGAATCGGGTCGTTTGTCTTTTGTTGCTTTCTTCTCAGGCTACTTATTAGGGGATCAGATGACACCAAGAGCATATTCAGCATATCTTCCATTGTTTGCTTCCTTGAACATTTTCTCGTATTCCACAGACGGAAGAATTTGCTGGATTTATTAAGGGCCTCTTGGACCTCTTCTGAAAGTTGACCTATGGGTACGAGGGATGATTTTATTATATGAGCTCCATTCAATGTTCCCTTCCAGCCAATTTTTATTTTGCGACTGAAACTTGCTTAATGTCCTGTGACTTGCAACTCACTTTTTTCTTAATTGGGCGGAAAAATTAATACGTTTTTTCTAACAATATCTTTAACAGACTGTCCAAGGGTTTTCAGATTAGCATTTTCTATTAAATAGTTCAGTAGGACATCACGTTCTTTCACTTTCACATTTGCATGGCGTCAAACATCGAAAAGTTCTCTCCGCGAAATTCCTTTCGACAGCACTAAAAGGAGAAAAAAGCCAAAGTTGCAAAAGGTAGCAAGCTGTTTTTATACATACAACAGAAGAGGGTATAGGCTATAGTCTAATGAAAAGAATTTCAACAATGGTTGACAATTGCAAATATCCGGGTCTAAAAAGCCATAGAAGAAGGATAAAATATATTTTAAAAGTCACTGTCTTCAAACGTTTATCACATAAACACAGCAATGTGTATACGATTTTGCAAATTCAATAAAGAAAGAGAATACCTTGGTCTGTCATATACAGTGGCAAACGATGAAGGTAGCTCAACAAACCCGTCTTTACAAGCACAAGATTAAAACACAAATAATCAGTTCCGCTTCCAACTGGGGATGCGATAAGAATCATCCTTCTTCAGCGGTCTTTCACTCTCTAGGGGATGAACAAATATGACATATAGGCACAGTTCTGAGGTCATTGGACATTACTGAGACTAAAAACGTCATAAATCATGTAAATACATAACATTTATTTTTTACATTTTGACCGCCCAGATAGTGCAAAAGGACCACTGTGCGGCCTACTGAATTCAAATGGGTTCTTTAACATGCCAACATCGTATGGGATGCGTACCGTGATTTTTGTCACCTTTTAAAAATCACTTACCACGACCAGGAGCGAACCTGCAAGCTTGGGGTTGGCAGTCCGACACGATAACAATTCACCCACCGTGACAAGCATCGTATGTCGTCATATCCCCTCTTTGGTTGAAAATAATATACATTGCCATTTCTCGATGTAAAGCTACATGAGCAGTGAACTGCTAGCGTAACAGCGAGAGAACTGAATCGAATAACATCACTTCGTTAAAATACTCGCCTGAATAAACAGTGGCACGTTAACAACAGAAACTAGATCATTACTGGTGGAACTCGTTTATTGGCAAGCGTTGGTAACATTGGCAAAACGCAAATGTTAACTAAAAAGACAGATACCGTACAGCATCTGTGAGTTTAACAAGATTATTGATATAATGAGTTTGGTTGATTATTGTGATTCCAGGAAGTAGATGAAAAGTGGGAGTTGATCAACACTATACAGGGTGAGGCACTTAAAACTGTTTTTTGGAATATTTGGCAAAATACGAATCGGATTAAACAAAGTTGCAATAAAAGTTGTTCACCTCGAAGAGGGACATCCAATAACATAAAGCTCGAGACCCCCGCACCATCTCCTTCATTAAATAGGAACCCCTATTTTTATTACAGATTTGGATTCCCCGTGAATAAATATGTAACTTTTGTATGAAACATTCTTTTTGTTTCATGAATGGTGACGCAGTAATCGTCAAAAATAACAAGATGTTCAGTAAAGAACATATAGCCTACTTTCTCCTAAATGCATGGGTATTGTTATAACGCTTTGTCCTTTTCAAGGAGTATGATTGAATGTTGGTTGTAGTAGCTTGTTGAAATACAACGTGCTATAGGGATATTAAGCATGAATATGAGGTGCCCCTTGCTAGTGCTACCTCTGTACCAAATTTCGTTCAATTCGGTTTCACCGTGTTTGAATTGATAGGGGGAATCGATTTGCACACATACTTGGCCACCATCTGCAAACTATTGGGCTGATGTTCTTGCAGTTTGGTCTGAATATGTTTCCCACATAAAGATATGGTGTTGCAAAATATGGTAGAGACTAGATTATTAGGTTGGTCGTAATTACATTTTAGCTTTTAACATTTGGGTGGTCGCGATTACGTTTCCGTCAAGATAGCGGTGATATAAAACATGACACTGAGGTGCCCTTTGCTAGTGCTACCTCTGTACCAAATTTCGTTCCATTCGGTTTCACCGTGTTCGAATTGATAAGGGGAATCGATTTTCACACAAAGATGGCCGCCATCCGCAAAATATTAGGCTGATGACCTATTAGTTTGGTCAAAGGATGCTCCCTCCATAAAGGTATGTTGTTGCTAAATTTGCTAGAGATCGGATGATTAGGCTAATCGTAATTTGATTTAAGCTTTGAAAATTTGTGCGGCCGCCATTACGTTTCCGTCAAGATGGCGGCGATATAAAACATGACACTGAGGTGCCCTTTGCTAGTGCTACCTCTGTACCAAATTTCGTTCATTCGGTTCCATCGTGTTCGAATTAATAGGGGGAATCAATTTTGACATAAAGATGGCCGCCATCCGCAAACTATTAGGCTAATGGCCTATTAGATTGGTCAAAGATGCCCCCCATAAAGGTATGTTGTTGCAAAATTTGGTAGAGATCGGATAATTAGGTTAGTCGTAATTTGATTTAAGCTTTGAACATTTGTGTGGCCGCCATTACGTTTCCCTCAAGATGGCGGCGATATAAAACATGACACTGAGGTGCCTTTTGTTAGTACTACCTCTGTACCAAATTTCGTTCCATTCGGTTCCACCGTGTTCGAATTAATAGGGGGAATCAATTTTGACATAAAGATGGCCGCCACCCGCAAACTATTAGGCTAATAACCTATTCGATTGGTCAAAAGATGCTCCCTCCATAAAGGAATATTGTTGTAAAGTTTGGTAGGGATCGGATGGTTATGTTAGTCGTAATTTAACTTAAGCTTTGAACATTGTGTGGCCGCCATTACGGTTCTGTCAAGATGGCGGCGATATAAAACATGACACTGAGGTGCCTTTTGTTAGTACTACCTCTGTACCAAATTTCGTTCCATTCGGTTCCACCGTGTTCGAATTAATAGGGGGAATCAATTTTGACATAAAGATGGCCGCCACCCGCAAACTATTAGGCTAATAACCTATTAGATTGGTCAAAAGATGCTCCCTCCATAAAGGAATATTGTTGCAAAGTTTGGTAGGGATCGGATGGTTATGTTAGTCGTAATTTAACTTAAGCTTTGAACATTTGTGTGGCCGCCATTACGTTTCCGTCAAGATGGCGGCGATATAAAACATGACACTGAGGTGCCTTTTGTTAGTACTACCTCTGTACCAAATTTCGTTCCATTCATTTGCAACGTTTTCGAATTAAAAGTGGGAATCGATTTTCACACAAAGATGGCCGCCATCCGCAAACTATTACGCTGATGACCTATTAGTTAGGTCAAAGGATGCTCCCCCCCATAAAGGTATGTGGTTGCAAAATTTGGTAGAGATCGGATGATTAGGTTAGTCGTAATTTGATTTAAGCTTTGAACATTTGTGTGGCCGCCATTACGTTTCCGTCAAGATGGCGGCGATATAAAACATGACACTGAGGTGTCCTTTGCTAGTGCTACCTTTGTACCAAATTTCGTTCAATTCGCATTCACCGTGTTCGAATTGATAGGGGGGGACAGACATTCAGAGTACACACACTCACACACACACAGACACACACACACACACACAGACTCACACACACACATACACACACACACACACACACACAGACTCACACACACACATACACACACACAGACAGACACACTTTTTTCGCCCTGTGTTGATCTCATAAGTCTACTTTCATTTTTTGCAAAAATCGAAAGTAGGCTAAAAATGAATTGAAAATTGTTGAAAAATGGTAATATCTAAAAAAAAATGCACATGAGAATAGGAGGATCAAAGTAAATTTATTGATATTTTTGAAAATGCTATCATGCGACACCGTTATCCCTCCCGCAATGCATTCTTAGACAAATTTTAGCGTTACTCGGGAACAATGACGTGGATGTAATAGTAATTTGTTCCCTTCGAGGTGCTTGATTTTGTGGATTTCCCTTGCCTCTCACTATCTCGAGGTGCTCGTTTACTGTGAATCCCCTTGCCTGTCACTATCTTGGGTTGCTTTGTTACTGTGAGTTCCCTTGCCTCTCACTATCTCGGGGGGCTTGGTGACAACGAGATTGTCGATTACCACGCCATCTATCATGAAACGAAAAAAAAAATGTTTCATATAAAAGTTATATATTTTTTCACGGGGAATCCAAAACTGCACTGAAAATTGGAGTTCCTATTTAAGATTTCAAAGTCTCCCCCTGTCCCCGGAGGTGTTGCAGGGGGTTCGAGCTTTATGTTCATGGATATCTCTCTTCGAGGTTGGTAGCATGCTGAACTTTTATGCCCAAGATCGCCAGTTCAAACCCAGCCGAAGTCGTCGGATTTTTAAGAACGTCAAAAATCCCTCGGGAATGCCTTCATTCGGAGGGGAAGTAAAGCCGACGGTCCCATGTCATAGATTTATGGCACGTTAAGGAACATTCCACTAATTACACCTTCATCTTCTTTTTCTTCTTCTTAGCGTCGTCCCGTAGCAACGGGGTCCGCTTTTTGGTACAATGCACGCCATTACTTGCGATCTAATGCTTCCTGCAATTTCAAGTTTATTGTTCGTAAAACTGCGTTAATAGTGTCCAGCCACTGCAATTTTGGTCTCCCACGCTGTGTCTGGCCGTCGACCGTTAGATGGTAGGCCGAACCGATGACTGAACTTTGTGGTGCACGGACAACGTGTCCATACCAACGGAGTCTCCATTCCTGCATTTTCTCATTACAATATAAACACCTGTGTGAAGCTAAATTAATACAGGTTAAACATTTGAGTAACGTTCTTAGGTTCCTACGTTCGTCGTCAGGAGCCGACTGCGATGGCATCTGGAAACTAATTTCCGAACTAGTTGGTCGTTGACGGTGGCGTTTGGTGGCAAAAGTATGAACTACTTGAAGAAATTCAATGCCTGCAGTCCTTGCTTGAATTAAAACAGATAACACACACTGATACAGTCATCACTATTCACACCGGTTATCAGACAGATTCTACACACACCCAAAGTGCACGGGGTCACATGACCGCGTTGTCGCAGCCACTAAAATGAGGAACCAACCAACCAACTGTTATTGCAACTTATTTTTAATCGGATTTTTATTTTTCCAATTATTTCAAAAAACTGTTTTAGGCTAAGTTCCTCGCTCTGTATAAAGGAAGGAAACAAAATTCATTGTCTACTACGTCATAAAAATATCCTACCGATCGTGTTGGAAGGAAAAATTTTGGGGAAAAAGGGAAGGGGAAGACCAAGGAAGAAATATCTGGATTCTGTGATGGACTGACTAAATTTCCAGGAATATGTTCCTTTGAATCGTTAAGAAGGGGAGAGACAAATGTGGTTTCAGCGACAAGGCCTTGCCCTTTGGATATTATGAAAGATGATGATTAATTGAGGCGTTCAGATGCAAAAGGGACATTATCCACTTTTTGTGATGTAAGAGTTATTGATACTGCTATCTTGTAAAATGACATATTCATCTTTTAGTAGTAGCATTTTACGTCAAAACGGACATTATCCTGGTTAAGTTACACATTGAATATTGCGTCTTTCTGCATAAGGGACATTATCCATGCGGATTCCACCATCTGTTTGTAAGCCGAGGAAAACGTTTAGTGACCTAGCACCTCCTATAATCACCAAAGGCAACAGTATCATAAAAGCAAAAAAGGAAAATGTTGATAGACTTCTCACTAAGCATTATGGAGCAGATCGGCGGAATGACGACAGGCTAATATTTTACAAGTTCATCATTGATGCAGTTACAGATCAAGATTTGAACCAAGATGACACTACGAGCTCCTCTTCTAAATATATAAAGTTTCTGTTAGATGCAATTTTCAATGTTTTGAAATGCATATTATCCAATCAATCATTTCCAATCAAAAGGTACATTATCCATTTTATAATACTTTTTTTGAAACTTCTTATGATTTTTGTAACTGGAAATCGCATACTTAAACTTTGTCATCAAATTTTAATGAGCGTAACTATATGAGTAATTTTACGTTATTTTCTGTTCCTGTAATTAAAAAATGTGGATAATGTCCTTTTTGCATCATTCCCAATCAAAAGGGACATTATCCATTTTATAATATATTTGTTGTTAACTTCTAATGATTTCTGTAACTGAAAATTGCCGGCTGAACCTTTGTCATTAAATGTTAAAAAGTTAGTGAACAGAAATCAAGAATTGCACAACTATATGAGTGACTCTAAGTTTTCCCCTCTTCCTGGAATTTAAAAAAAAGGGTATAATGTCCCTTTTGCATCTGAACTCCTCGATTGTCGTTTTGCCATACGTTAGGAACCATCCCAGCATATGCCTGCCTCCTAAGTTAAGTTTGATACCGGTATTATTTCGTAATTACTATTTGGAAATAAAAATCTCGTTTTTGTTTATTTTAGTGGCTATGACATCGTGGTCATATAGCCCCGTGTATTTGAGGTTGTATGGAATAACCTGTGTTATTGTGTTGACTGTACTAGTGTGTGTATTGATACATTGGAGGATAGGACTGGGAAGGAGGCGACCGTGGCCTTACGTTAGGAACCATCCAAGCATATGCTTGCAGAAGAGGTGGGGAACCCACGCTAAAACATCTCCAGGATGTCTGAGGTGGGAATCGAACCCTCCTCTTCTCTCAGATTATGCTCACAAGGATGAGTGTATCCCGTTCCAGCTCTCAGACCAGAATTACCATTGCTTGGCAGATCCGGGAATTGAACCCGGATCTCGAGGGTGACAGCCAAGAATGCTAGCCAATTAACCACAAAGTGGTTAATTTAGGCCAAAATACAAAAGAAAATCGTTAAACTAGAAAAAGTTATTTTTGTGGTTGTTGTATCATTTAGAGGCTTGGCCATCAAGATTACATCAGCCGGGTGTACTTGGGTGTATGTATACATTACATATAATTTAATTTATTCTCATAACCTGGGTTTATTGTGGTGACTGTAGTAGTGTGTGTGTTTGTAATTGTAGTGATGATTGGGAAGAAGACGACTGTGAACTAAAGTTAGAAATTTTCCCGGCAATATTGGCTGGAGTAGTAATTGGGAAAATCACTTGAAAGATGGCCAAGTTGGGATTCAAATTATCCTGTTCTTAGTTTAGCCTCACGAGGCTGAATGGACCCCGTTCCAACCCTCAGAACCATTTAAATATCTTTAGAGAGCCGAGAATCGAACCCGAAAATCTGGGGCAACACCAAAGAATGCTAGACGCTACACCTCAAGGTGATCAAACCAGATAAAGTCAATTATTTTTAACTGTTTAAACTGTCTAAAAAGAGATGAACAACGGAGTGTTTTTATCCCCAACAACGTCCCCGGTTCTCTGCTCCATTGCTTCTCCAGCACCAGACACTAGACTCTGATACATGACCTTGTTTCTGGCAAACTATCAAGTCTGAGAGCAATGCTGCGCCAAAATGCATTTCATGTTCCTTGTCAGTACCTAACATAGTGACTGGCCATTGTCTTCCCGCTGACACACAGACATGTACAAAACGAACAGAAGATCTCAAGACATTTGAGTGCTCCAGTTTTAAATCGATTGTTCGTGGAGTTTTAGTGACATGACTCCGGGCTGCAAATATAGAACAGACCTTATTTAATGAGAGAAATGAAGGCTTCAAGCTGATAGGTCCTGTAATTCACAATTACTGCAAGTCATGTAGACGGCAGTTAAGGACTTCAAGTGTTGACCACAGTGGGACTGATGTCTGAGGCTGTCAGGCCCCACCACGCCAATCCATGTTACACATTGTGAAAAGTACTGTTTACATTCGTAAAAAATAACAAGCATAGAATTGAAGAATATACCTAGATAACCACTTAAAAGTACGAGGGGCTTATTATATCGTTTTACATTTTACTCTTTTCTACCCAAGTAAAGTAAACTACACATCAGTTGTTACGTCCACCTTCTCAAAAAAATCTCCTTGTAACTTTATGCACCTTTGCCATCGATGTTGTAACCTTCCCAGTTTACAAGGGATCGAACCCTTACTGTCGGGACGTACGATTTTCTCAATCGTCTATATATTTTTATTTGATTCTTTTTTATGTTTTATAACTACTTAATATAGTATTTGATATCATGTGATTGATTTCCGATTAATTTGTTTAGGTTTTAAGATATTATAATTGGCAGGATCTGAGTCTAGGTATATTGGAATATTTTAACATTGTTATCATCTTTAGTCAGGGAGCCTGGAATTGTGTTAGAACCGGGAAGTATACTTGTTATTGTCGATGGGTTTTTCGGTCGCCCGCCTTAGTGCAAGGTGATTCATAGGTAAGAGGCTTGTCAACCCTGTGCTAGAGGTGTGTCTGGGTGTATTTGGAGACCAGAGGGACGCTCCGTATATGGTCATATTTTGTTTTGTGTTGTTTTGATTGGCTGGGCCCCTAGAGGAAAGCCAGGAAGACTAGTGAGTTGTTGGGGGGATGACGACTGATATTAGAACTTGTCGAGGCAGTGGAGGTTGACTCATTTTTGGACCGTGTGTAGGGCGTTGGACTCATTCTTAGAACTCCGTGTGGTGTAGGTCTCATTTTGTGAACGCCGTGTGAGGAGAACTCATTTTTTGGCCCGCGTGTAGTGCGGCAGTAATCATTCTTCGGGACTCCGTGAGGGAGTAGAATTTGTATTTTGGACTTGTGTGATTTTGTGGAGAAGGAAGTATTTCGGACGATCACAAGTTTGCGTTTAAGGTGCAATTACTGAGTTGCTGGCTCTACGTTCTCTAGGGAATTATGAGCCTATTTTCATACAAATCGCTTAGATTGTTTGTCTCGAAACGCATGAAGTATTGTAAATTAAGGTCTGTGTACCAAAATTCTGAGATCATAGTGGTTAATTGTTATACAATAAATACTAGTAAAATATGATTAGGTATTAGTAAATTCAGGAGCGAACTAAGTGTGATAATCCAACACACGGATTTAAAGCATTTTTAGCCTATTTTCAATTTTGAAAAAATTGGCTTATGAGATCACCTTTTGTCCGTGTGTGTGTGTGTGTGTGTGTGTGTGTGTGTGTGATTCGTGTGTGTGTCCCCCCCCAAATAAAATCTAAACGGCTGGAGTGATTTCAATGAAACTCGGAAAGTTCATAGCACTATTCCCGGCGACCTCGACCGTGCCTTCAAATTTTGTTACGACTCACCAATCAAACATGGCGGCTGTGCGAAATATTTCACCAGCATTCAATATCTCCGAAACTATTACCGATATTTCCCTGACATTTTCTATGGTGATAGAGGGAACTACTATATGTTCACTTATGCGACTTTTGAAAACCTGGTAACAAAAAAACCAACATGGCAGCCAAGCGAATTTGCGACTTTTAAATAGACGTTTCTCGCGATTTGACCAACCAAACGCAATGAAACTTGGTACAGTATATGTTTATATACATTGTAATGCACCGACATCTAACTTCGTTCAATTGTTTACATAATCACAAGATGGCGGATGTGCGAAACATTTCACCGGCATTCTATGTCTCTGAAACTATTAGCGGTAAACCCCTGAAATTTTGTACGGAGATAAAGGGCACTACTGGAAGTCCATCTATAAGACTTTCAAAAACCGGTTAACTACAAAACGAACATGGCGGCCAAGCGAATTTGAAAATTTTAAATAGACCTTTCTCGCGATTTAATGTTCCAAGCGCACTGAAACCTGGCACAGGAAATATTTATACACATTGTAATCCACTGGTATCTAATTTAGTTCAATTGTTTACATAACCTCAAGATGGCGGCAGTGCAAATTTTAAAATTAAGATTTTTTTTATTGTGATGTAGTCATGCAATCGAAGTGAAAGTTTGAACCTACGCAATAATTTTCCTTTAATGGTACATGACCCTATGGCCTATACATTTAACAATCCAACATGGCGACCATCTAAAATATTTAGACGATACTGAATATCTACGAATCTATTTTAGCAATCAAACTGCATTTTTTAATGTTCATAGGGGCTATAAACTTAAGTTCACCTATAGGACTTTAAATAACCTGGTGATCACAAATCCAACATGGCGGTGACGCGAAGTACGAATATTCACATGGACGTTTCTCGCAATTTAACCATCCGCGTGCAGTGAAACTTGGTACAGTAAATCCTTATACGAATGTTAATCCACTGGCATCTAATTTATTTCAATTGTTTCCATAACCTCAAGATGGCAGCTGTGAAAAATTTTAAACTCTCCTTGTTTTTTCTTGTGTCCTAGCTATGCGATTGAAGTTTGAATACTACACGTTCACAATAATCTGCATGTAACAGTACATAACTCTAGGACCTACATATATAAAATCCAACATGGCGACCATCCGAAATATTTAGTCGGTTCTCAATATCTACGAATCTATTACAGCAATCAAACTGAAATTGTGTATGTTGATAGTGGCAATTAACATAAGTAGGATATATGAAAATAGGCTGTATAGTTCTTCACGGAACTACTTGTTGTATAATCAGATCCACGATGCAATTTGAATCGTTGGATGCTGACCATCAAAGTAATAATGTACATATTCTTCATACTTGAGAGGCTTGCGTGTGAAACATATAGTAATTGTACTGCTAGTAAGTAGGACTGATTCTTTGGGAGCACAACCCCCAGAATTAGCAGAGTTAAGTCGCCACAGCTGAAGTCAACACCTGTAAGTTTCTGTCATCATTATTCCCGATGTTCATCTATACTACGTCATAAGTGTGCCTGTGTAAATATGATAGATAGGGAGTGTAAATTAGTACGTGCGACGAGGATCCTTCGAGTGTTTATTTCATGTCTGGTATCAGAATACATAGTAGATTTTACCAGATCTCTAGTGCTTTTATTTATGAGGTAACCAGTGTTGTTAAGAGTGAATGTTCATTGCTGCTTACACCGTACAGGTGTTTAACCCTCACGCACCCCGTGTAGCTGGTATATTACAATTGGCAGCCCAATTCGGGAAGAACAGTTAAAATTGGCGTCCAACGTGGGGTAGATTAATTACAATGTGTCAGTCTCTCCAGACCTTCCTGAAACCATTGTTTTGGAGTGCTGCGTATCAGCGAGGAAGGAACAACATAAGAAACGAATGCGGGAATACTGGGCGAACGATAACGCCCAGCTCCAAAGACATGGAAAGGGACAGTTGAAATAGCGTGGTCTGTAGATGGCCGAAACGACAGCAAGAAGAAGAATAATAAAAAACATTAAAATAGTAATTAATCGCACATTGACCTATCGAATAACACTGTTGAGAATAAATGTTTTATAATTGCAATAGGAAACCCATCCCAGATGAAAGAAATTAGTTTATACCATTTTATGTCATTCATTATTTCAAATAATATTCCACAGCACAGTGAGGCCTCAGAATATTAACACAGATAATTGTACTGGTTATAATAAAAGTTGATTTACACATAAAAGTTTGTTCTTTTACAAACAGAATGATGGATCTCCATTTTAATTTTATACGGCGTGTAATTTTTGGCAAATGTATGTTACAATTTTATCGAATGCGAACCCTTCACAATAAAATGTCGGTAGATTATTTCGTAGCTTAATGTTTGTAAAAAGAAAACTTAAGTCGGCTTCGGTGGTGTAGTCAGTAGCATACTGAACTGCAATGCCCAAGATCGTGGGTTCAAACCCGACCGAAGTCGTCGGATTCTAAAGAGCAATAAAATCCTTCAGTAGGCCTATGCCTTCCTTCGGACGGGAAGTATGACTGGCGGGCCAATGTCATAGATTTATGGCATGAAAAAGAACATACCACTACAATGGTAGTATGTAGCTAAATTTGTAGGTTAGAATTTGGTTAGAAACGCTCTATCAAGTTCCAACGTTTGCCGTTGAGTGACAGTGTCAGTGACAGTGGCGTCTGTTAACCAAAGTTGGAACTACTTGAAGTCGACCTTGCCCACTTTCATTTATCTTCATTAATTTCATCTCTCACTAACTCCTCTCATGGGTTTGGCGTCAGGAAAGGCATCCGGCAATAAAAGCCATCCGCTACATAGAATTTCATCACATCTCATTGCCTTTCACGACTACTTCGGTGGGGGTCTCGGCAGGACACCAAGAGATCGCAGATGAGCCTATCTTTGTGTTTTTAGGTGAAACCCCGCACAAGACACGGCATAAACCTAGAAAAAAAATCTGAGTTTTAATTCCTTGGCACTGAAAGCCAATATACCATCTTTCTGGAAGCCTTTATAAGGAACTGAAAGGCTGCTTGAGCTTTTAGCTCTCTCAGTAAAGAAGTGCAGGTGCGATTCATACGGACAGAGGTAGCGCGCAGTACATTCGCTCCTACTGTGGGGATCCGGGCACGAACACCAAGAGCCCGCTGATGAGCCTAACTTGGTGTTCATAGGTGGAACCCCGCACAAGACACAACATTTTTCCACTCGGTTGCTGAATATTTTTGTGGGAGTGATTTCGGAAATGGGTCTGAAATGGGACGGAAATGTGTAAGAGGAAACATTGCATACGGTTTGGAGGCCCCATTAAAGATATTCCTACAAATCATCATCAAGTTGTCGTTCTTTGGTGTGAAAATATTAATTATATCATATTTGCTGAGAACAATTATGATTTATTAAATATTCATACTTTTGCTGTGGAATGTATATCGCATACGGTGTAGACCCCTACTTCAAGGTTTAGAGGCCCCATTAAAGAAATACCTACAATAAATCATTGGTACCACGACGTACCTTGCGCATGCGCACCGGTCAGGATTTGGCACTGGAATTTTACAAGTAGTTATTTCAATGAACAACAGAGTTCACTGTTAACAAGCGATTTGCGCTCCCGGCAAAACTAATAGGTTATCGGCGTTTTAATATCTCGCAAACCAATAATTCTAGGGACTTTTATGAGGTGTCATAGGACTCGGGGTGACACCCCCCGTTTTTCTATAGCCCCTTAATTTAACCAAAGGACCCAAAACTAATAGGTCATCGGCTTTTTAATATCTCGCGAACCAATAATGCTAGGGACTTGTATGAGGTGTCCTAGGAGTCGAGGTAACGCCCCCGTTTTTCTATTCCCCTCTTAATTTAACCACAGGACCCAAAACTAAAAGGTCATCGGCTTTTTAATATTCTGCGAACCAATAATGCTGTATGAGGTGTTGTAGGACTCGGGGTGACGCCCCTTTTTTTCATGATTTTGTGATTTGCAGAGATGGGTAAATCCAGAGCAGAATATATGCGAAATTATCGACAAAAGAAACGTGAGAAAGCTATTAAAAACTGGAGGAGTACAGCCGAAAAAAATTGACTTCACATATATTTCATCTCAATTTCATAGTAGGATAACATATCAGATGTTCACATCATATGCGACTACAGTAAGGCTCGTAATTTTTAAAATTTAGGATATAGGAATCTTGGAAAATAATATGAGATATATTCCCCCTTTCCCGACGGTAAATAACCAAACAAGTGCTGACAAATTCTGAATTTTCTGGCAGATAGAATTTTCCTCAATCAACTAAAGCTAGGAATGAACACTGTATTCAGGTTTACTTACGAACTAAAAGTCCAAATACAGTATACCAGCACTACAATAAATGGAACAAAACTGCAATTAGGTTTTAAGGATATCATTTAGATTCTTTAGGTACTTCAAAATATTTAGTGTGATTCGGAAAAGTAATGAAGTATTTTTAGTCTATTTTCATTTATGAAACAAGATGTTCAGTGAAGAACATATAGCCTACTTTCTCCTAAATGCATGGGTATTGTTATAACTCTTTGTCCTTTTCAAGGAGTATAATTGAATGTTGGTTGTGGTAGCTTGTTGAAATACAACGTGCTATAAGGGTATTAAACATGAATATGAGGTGCCCTTTTCTAGTGCTACCTCTGTAAAAAAAATTCATTCAATTCGGTTTCACCGTGTTTGAATTGATATGGGGAATTGATTTTCACACAAAGATGGCCGCCATCCGCAAAATATTAGGCTAATGGCGTATTAGTTTGTTCAAAGGATGCTTCCTCCATAAAGGTATGTTCTTGCAAAATTTGATAGAGATCGGATGATTAGGTTAATCGTAATTTGATTAAGCTTTGAACATTTGTGTGGCTGTCATTAACTTTCCGTCAAGATGGCGGCGATATAAAACATGACACTGAGGTACCCTTTGCTAGTGCTACCTCTGTACCAAATTTCGTTCCATTCGGTTTCACCGTGTTCGAATTAATAGGGGGAATCGATTTTGACACAAAGATGAGCACCATCCACAAACTATTAGGCAAATGACCTATTAGATTGGTCAAAGAATGCTCCCTCCATAAATGTATGTTGTTGCAAAACTTGGTAGAGATCGGCTGATTATGTCAGTCGTAATTTGATTTAAGCTTTGAACATTTGTGTGGCCGCCATTACGTTTCTGTCAAGATGGCGGCGATATAAAACATGACACTGAGGTGCCGTTTCCTAGTGCTACCTCTGTACCAAATTTCGTTCCATTCGCTTTCACCGTGTTTGAATTAATAGGGGGAATCGATTTTGACACAAAGAAGGACGCCATCCGCAAACTATTAGGCTAATGACCTATTAATTTAGTCAAAGGATGCTTCCTCTATAAAGGTATGTCATTGCAAAATTTGGTATAGATCGCATGATTAGGTTAGTCGTAATTTGATTTTAGCTTTGAACATTTGTGTGGCCGCCATTACGTTTCCGTCAAGATGGTGGTGATATAAAACATGACACTGAGGTGTCCTTTGCGAGTGCTACCTTTGTACCAAATTTCGTTCAATTCGTGTTCACCGTGTTCGAATTGATAGGGGGGACAGACATTCAGAGTACACACACTCACACACACACACACACACAGACACACTTTTTTTTCGCCCTGTGATGATCTCATAAGTCTACTTTCGATTTTTTGCAAAAATCGAAAGTAGGCTAAAAATAGGCTTATGAAATCACCTTTTGTCCGTGTGTTTGTTTATGTGTGCGTGTGTGATGGTGCGTGCCCCCCCCCCCCTAATAACTTCTAAACAGCTGGAGCTATTTCATTGAAACTCGGCAAGTTCATGGCACTATTTCAGACGACCCCAACCGTGCCCTTCAAATTTTGTTACGTCTCACCAATCCAACATGGCGGCTGTGCGGAATATTTCCCCAGCATTCAATATCTCAGAAATGATTACTGATATCACCCTGGAATATTTTACGGTGATAAAGGCCACTACTGGAAGTTCATCTATAAGACTTTCAAAAACCGGTTAACTACAAAATGAATATGGCGGCCAAGCGAAATTGAAAATTTTAAATTGAACTTTCTCGCGATTTAATGATCCAAACGCAATGAAACTTGGTACAGGAAATGTTTATACACATTGTAATACACTGGTATCTAATTTTGTTCAATTGTTTACATAACGTCAAGATGGCGGCTGTGTGAATTTTAAAATTAAGTTTTTATTTCTTGTGTCGTCATCATGGGATCGAAGTGAAAGTTTGAATAATGAACCTACGCAATAATTTTCCTTAAATGATACATGACTCTATGGCCTATACACATATCAATCCAACATGGCGACCATCCGAAATGTTTAGGTGGATCTCAATATCTACGAATCAGCAATCAAACTGAATTTTTAATGTTCATAGGGGCTATGAACATAAGTTCACCTATAGGACTTTCAATAATCTGGTGATCACAAATCCAGCATGGCAGCGACGCGAATTATAAATATTCAAATGGTCGTTTCTCGCAATTTAACCATCCGAGTGCAGTGACACTTGTACAGGAAATCCTTATGCAAATGTTAATCCACTGGCATCTAATTTTTTCAATTGTTTTCATAACCACAAGATGGCAGCTGTGCGAAATTTTAAAATCTCGTTTTTACTTCTTGTGTCCTAATCATGCGATTGAAGATTGAATACTACACGTACACAATAATTTTCATGTAACAGTACATAACTCTAAGACCTACATATGTAAAAATCCCACATGGCGACCATTCGCTATATTTAGTCGGTTCTCAATATCTACGAATCTATTACAGCAATGAAACTGAAATAAGTAGGATATATTAAAATAGGCTGTATGGTTCATCACGGAACTACTTGTTGTACTTAGAATAAGGAAAGAAATAGTTTAAAAAAACAAGAAGTCTGGTCCCTAGTCGATAATGTTCGCTGAAAACCTGTCATTTCCGCTCTTCATTCTCACTAGAGAGAGTTCGGTCGAAATAGTGAAGATGTTTATCCGGTCCTAATGTTTGCGTTACAGTTTGTGTATGTAGGCCTACCTAGATTTGTGTTGTTGTATCATAAGTAAATGTTCCTTTCGCTACATTGCAGTGCAAGATCCATTCAAGCAACTTTACAAGACTCGGCTCCATATGAGAAGCTAGTCTTGAGCGAATATCGCTGTACATGATCGTCTATAATGACCTACTCTGTGGATATTCTATGAGTCCATCAGCCTTAATAGAACGACTACATTAACATTTCTAAGTGTCGTAACAGAATTCCTTGACCAGCCTTAACGGAAATAGACCTCATTATACACTCTGTGAGCAGCCACTTCGCCAAGTAGTCGAGCACAATTAAGCTAAGTAGTTTTCCAGCAACTTGCTGCCAACATTACGGCGTAGTAACCAATTTCTTTGCCACTTAAATGGCTCTGGACTTGAGGGTGATACATTTCACTTAAATTCCCCATGAGTGAGTCTGCACGTGAAGAGAAGTGCAGGCAATATTATTACGTATGGAACTATCTCAGTACAATTCTAGCCACCTGCTCTAGAAGTAACGGCCGTGAAACGTAGTAGGGTCTTGCTTATCGCGCATATTAAGGGTTAGCTTACCTATATTACCTGTCCGTATTATAATTATTCTCGATACATTATTTAATAGTACATTATACAACGAACCTATAATTGCAATAATTAAGATACGAGTATGTTTATAAAACGAGCGTAGAGAGTTTTATCATATCCATAAGAGTGTCTTAATTACCATTATAGGCAAGTTGTCTACGACTGTTAATGGTCGACGATAATTATAACTTTATTATATGTTTTAACATAAATATTCTTAAATATCTGTGGGATTCAGTAACTTCAGTTAGTGAACAGAGCGCGCTGGGTGGTTTGCTGACTCAACAGAGCACATGCGTGGGTCAAAGAATTTCGAAAGCAGAGACCATTTACTTTGCTTGGCAATGCTATTGTTTACAGCCTGCATGATGTCTAGTGCCGATCAGAATTAGTATTCACTAATATTGTCACCGAAGTCGTTTGAAAGCAATGCGCTGTGTGGAAATTGGATTTGGGGATATTAAGGTACAGTGCTATTTCTTGTCTCATATTCGCCAGTTTATTTACGCGAATATATGGGACGGTGCACTTCCCGTGTCGGTAATTTATGTAGAAGGATGCTGTGTAGCTAACTTCTGGACGTAGATTCATAAATTTCTAGCATATATGTCACAGTATTTACTTGTTACCGTAAAGGTTCGTGCTGATTTTGTCTTTGTGTTTGGCATTATAACTACAATGGTTGATCCGATATCCAATTTGAACTTTCAAATCATGTAATTCATGTACGACATGTTGGATTTTGAGCACATGCGCGAAGCTATCCTTACCTAATTGGTCAATGAATAAGCTCTGATTGGCTGGAGAAACTGTCTCATAACGAAGAATAGTACTATAATGACCCTCATTATGATACAGTTTTCTGACATATAATGTTTACATTTCGACATCGTCGAACATAGACATTTTACCGAGCTCACTTACATTCTTCGTCTATAATATCGTTGTTGAGGCATGCATCTTACGAATGAGTATACTTGGCAACAGTGGCAAAGCTAGAGGGGAATCTTTGAGCCTTAGAATACCCATATTATTCTCAAGGAATATCCACATTTAAATTTTCCTATTTTTCATTGACACAAGCAAATTAAATAATTTGTTTTCGTTATAATTCTCCGTAGCCTCGGAGGGATTGATGCCAGCTTCTCAGCGCGGGACTGACCAGCCAGTGAGTCCCCTTGAAAGCAGGCTCAAGACTCTGTGGGTATAGAAGGGAATTGCACATGCGCCAAGCGGAAGGTCGATATCTAAATGTTTCAGCAGAGAGCCTACTGTCGACCAAAGTATTATGTGCACTCGAGTTTGAAGATTGTTTGTGAAGTAAATAAACGACCTACATAAAATCCGATTACATCATCATTTGTTTCGTTCTATTTTACGTAGGTCATGTAGGTTTGGAATTTTTAATTTATATTTTAATATTTTTTATCACAGTTGGAACACAAAAAGTGCACGTTTTTAAGCGTGTTTCAACCATGCGTCACATTTATGAATTATTATCTCAAAAACCCGTCATCAGATCGAATCCAAATTTTAACACAATACACATTGGAATATTGTATAACTGGTTTATTAATTTCAAAATTGTGTGTGTCCATGAAACAAGGTTGTTATCATTTTTGTAAGGTAACTTTTTCTCGGCTCGGGGTGGTTGGAAAATGTAGTTCTTGGTTGCATTTTAATCCTTATACATCGAGAAGTTATGCTGTATGACTGTGAAATACGTAAATTAATTCACATATTTTATATCGGATTGTATTTCTACGGGTAAATAACACATGGTTCACCAACTAGCCACTCCGAGAAAAGCTGTATAGCGTTGCCGAAATGGTGCCCACACGCATCATGGCGCGTCTCGCTCGGAAGTGATGGGCTCCATCTCAGCAACGCTGTACAGCTTTTCCCGGAGCGGCTAGTTGGTGAACCATGTGTTATTTACTCGTACAAATACAAACCGATATAAAATAAGTGAATTAATTTACGTATTTCACAGTCTTACAGCATAACTTTTTGATGTATATCGATTACAACGCAACCAAGAACGACATTTTCCAACCACCCCAAGCCGAGAAAAAGTTACCTTACAACAATGATAACAACTTTGTTTCTTGGTTACACCAAATTGTGAAATTAATAAACCAGTTATATAACATTCCAATGTATATTGTGTTAAAATTTGGATTCGATCAGATGACGGGATTTTGAGATAATAATTCTTAAATGAGACGCATGGTTGAAACACGCTTAAAAACGTGCACTTTTTGTGTTCCAACTGCGATAAAAAATATTAAAATATAAATTAAAAATCCAAAATTACATGAACTAACGTAAAATAGAACGACGAAAATGTTGATGGTATTGGATTTCATATAGGTCTATTGGTTACTTAGTAAACAACCTTCAAACTCGAGTACACATAATACTTCGGTCGATAGTAGGCTCCAAGCAGTGCATTAGTGAGGCGGACGGTATTTCAGGACGTGCAGGTTCGTTTGTGGTTTTTTAAACATCGCTCAGTGTAGTGATTTAATAGAGTATTGAAAATCAACATCATTTTCTTCGTTGTCCTATGAAGATAAATTTGCAGTGAAACAGAGAAGACCCAAACCCTTATCTAAATATTGTGCAGAGTGACAAACGTCAGTCAAGTAATTTCCAGTACCGGAGGTATGAGCAGTATGAATGGTTAACAGCAAGTGTAACGACGGGCACGATGCATTCTTATGTTTGTATTATGTTTGGTGGCGATAGTAATGAATGTAGTGAGACTGGGATTGCGTGTATTAAAAATGTTCATCGTAGAGCACAAAAGAATTACATTTCTAAGAAACATATTATTAATTGGGAACGATATCATCTTCTGGGATAACACAGAATAGAGCATGCTCTATCACAGCGAAAAACACAACGACTGAAGTTCATCTTCTAAAAAATATAAGTTATAGATTTTAAAATACTCAGTTGCTTGAATGCAGCTTTGTCACTGCGTTGGCAATAACATCATGCTTGAACCTACTCTAGGATATTCATAAATGGAACGAATATAATTTTATCGATAAAACAAATCGGCGGTGGAGTCCCAGAAACGGTAGAGCAGCTTGCAAGTGGACTTCGGTTACGCAGTAATATGACACAACGAGAAATACGATAGAAGTCTGTGTATAGCATAAAATGATTTATTGTATGTCTGTGTACCATGGGTGTTAGCAAAACAAGACGCAAAACGCCTGGGAGCAAGGGAAAGGTGGTTGTGGAGGAGAATGCTGAAAATAAGCTGGATGGTGAAATAGTCAAACCAAAAGATCCTTAAGGAAGTTCTATGGATGAAACAAAGGAGTTGATCAACACTGTAGAAAAGAGGAAAATAAAAGTTCTTGGCCACACACTACATCATAACAATTTCCTAACGATCGTGTTGGAAGGAAAGGTTTTGGGGAAGAAGGAAAGAGGAAGACCAAAGGAGAATTATCTGGATTCTGTGATGGACAGACTAAATTTCCAGGAATATGTTGACTTGAAACGTTGAGCAGAGGAGAGACAAATATGGTTGCAGCGACAAGGCCTTGCCTTTAGGATAAATGATGAATTACGAGGGCTCTTTTTTAAGTAAGGGCTGTTTTTTTAAATTAACCGAACATTTTATTTTGAAACCACATGTATTTTTAGGTTTTACATACCTTCCTCTATTTTTCTACATAGTTGCCTTGTTTATTTAGGCACTTGTCATACCTTAAAACTAAGTTCTGAAATCCCTCTGCATAAAAGTTTGCCGCCTCCTCTGACAAGCAAGAATTCACGCTTGAGGAAAATCCATTGATAGTGTGGTTATCATGAATCTTCGTTCCTCGGGAATTTTCGTGTCAATTGCAGTCACCAAGTCATCTGTGATCACAGACCTGAGCGTTCATAGACATGAACATTTTCACGGACATTTTTGAACTCGCGTACCCATTTTCGGCACTTTACCTTCCGTCATTGCATTATCACCATACACCTCACAAAGCTGACGATGAATGTTTGCAGCAGACATGTTTCTTGCACTCAAAAAACGTATCACAGATCGTACCTCACACGCGGCGGGCGAATCAATAATCTTGAACATTGTAGAGATGCACAGTTCAGCGTTCAGGTTGTTTACACTACTGCAACTGACGCCTGCTTGTTCGCAAAGGATGCCGGGAGGTAGCGCGCTCACTTGTTGCGGCTTGCGCACTAACTACGGGCTTTAAAGGAAAAACGTCTCTTACTTAAAAAACAGCCCTCGTAATTGACAAGGCACTGTAAGCTTCCTTTCATACACAGCCACTGCCACCTTCTTTGGCCTAGGAATACGTATTGTCATTCCGGTCCTGGGTTAGGTTCACCAACTCCGCCATCTTAAATATATTTTTCGTGGTTCCCCACCTCAGCCAAACTACTAGTGGCGTTTTGTGATCTTCCACTTCTACTGTAATCCAGGCAAATACTGTGATGGTTCGTAACTTAAGGCCACGGCCACCTCTTTCCCATTCCTTGTCAAATTTGCAATTAGACACAATACTACAAACACCGCAATAACACAGCATATTACCACTGGCACTACAGCCCATTAAGGGCCTAGGACTACCAAGCGACCGCTGCCCAGCCAATTGGCCTGCAGATATTGGGGTGACACGTGGTCAGCGCATCGGATCCCCTCGGCCGTTAATCTTGGTCTTCGTGACCGGGGCACTGCCTCACTGTCAGACAGCTACTCAATTGTCCTCACGAGGCTGAGTGCACCCCGTACCAACCCTCACGTCAGTTCATAAAATCCCTGACGGAGCCGGGAAGCGAACCCAGGGCCTCCGGGTGAGAGGCAGGTGCGCTACCCCAACACCACGGGGCCGGCCACAATAACACAGCATATATCAGACAAAATCCATACACATACCCAACTATACGGGACTTAAATGTGCACGATATACAATGCCTTAATATTAACAACAGTAATGTCATCATATCACTTAATAGAATTGTGTACTCAGTTCCGTGAGATGTCGCGCGGGGGAGTTGTGTAGCCTGCGGGCATCCACAGAGTCAACTGAGTGTGCAAAGCTAGTCACCAGGGAAATATAAAGAAAAGCCAAGATATTCCACAAATCTAGGCGCGATGAATACACCGCACTGTTAGGAGGCACGGTATTGTATACACAAGACATCAGACATTCACAACACGAGCCAAAGTAATTGAATTTCATCATGAGGAGGAGACAGTATGGTCCACAACGTTAGTATTATTGTTTTACTGACAATGGATACACGTCAAGTATGTAAGATGTTGGTGGTAATGATTTTTCATTTTTTGTTTGTTTGTAAAATTTTAGGCCATCTACCACTAAATGTATCGATGATAAGGCAATTAATTTGAAAATGTTGTTGTTTGAGTCTTCAGTCTTTTCACTGGTTTGATGCCACCCTCCATGCTCCCCTGTGCTGAGCTAATCGTGTCATCCCTTCATAGCTACCACACCCTACATCCGACGCAATCTATTTAACATATTCTTACCTTGGTCTACCTCCTACAGTTCTTATAATCGACCTTTCCTTCCATAACTAACTTTGCTATTCTTGGGTGTCTTATTATGTGTCCTACCAACCTACAGTATCACTTTTCTTCATTAGCAGTCACCATAAACATCTCTCCTTTCCCAATCCTCACAATACCTCTTCGTTTGTAACCCTACATACCCATCTGAATTTCATCATTCTCCTGTAACACCACCTTCCAAATGCTTCAATTCTCCTCTTTTCTGCTGCTCCAACAGTCCAATTTTCACTTCCACAGAATGCCACGCTCCAGAAAAAGGCTTCAAGAAATTACTTACTAATACCTAAATCTATATTCGATGTCAACAGAATCCTTTTCTGTAGAAATGCTTCTTTGTCTGTGCTAACCTACTTTTTATATCCCCTTTGCTCCGTCCATCACTGGTTATTTTGCTTCCTTAGTAATAAAAGTCTCCTACTTCCTTTAACTCTGCACCTGCCAATTCGACATCCATAGGGGTTTCTGTTTTCTATCGACTGCTTTCCAATATTATTGTTTTTACATTTATTAATGTTTATCATGGATTCTTTCCTCAAGACAGAATCCATACCATTTCAAAACACATTCAAATCCTCTAGAATGTCGGCAAAGATAACGATGTCATCAGCAAACCTTAGAATTGAAATTATTTCTCCTTGAATCTTTTACTCCTACATTGAGTTTTACTACACTTCCCTTCATTACTTATTCAATGTAAAGATTGAAAAGTACTGGTGTTAAGTTTCAGTCTCTCCTTACACCTTTCAGAATACCAGCTTCTGTCGTATGTCCTTCGGCTCGAATATTTGCTGTCTGGTTTCTGTGTAGATTGTACAGCACCCTCTTATCCCCGTACTTTATTCCACTCGTTTTCAAAATGTAAAATAACTCACTCTAATCAACGTTATCCAAATCCTCTTCTACGTCTACAAATACCATGAACGTTCTCTTATCCTTCCTTATTCAACCTTCCAAAATCAGCCTAAGACTTAGTATAGCTTCTTTTGTTCCTACGTTTCTCCTGAAATCAAACTGGTCTTGACCCAACTCTGATTCTATCTATCCTTCCATCCTCTTGTAAATTATTTTAGTCAGGATATTTGAAGCATGAGTGATCAAGCTGATTTTACGGTTATCATCACATATGTCAGCTCCTGTTTTCTTCGGCAAAGGGATGATAACATTATTCTGGAAATCAGAGGGTACCTCACCTGTCTCATAAATCCTACACGCCAATTGAAATAAAATGATCAGGCGTTTATCACCTAAGCAGCGTAGCAACTCAATCGGTATATCATCTATGCCTGGTGCTTTGTTCCTGCTTGAGTCTTCCAATGCTCCGTCAAATTCTGATCTCAATATTCAATCTCCTTTCTCATCCTCATCAATTTCCTCTTCCCTTTCCATTACGTGATTCTCAATCTCCTTTCCCTTATACCAACATTTTATACAAGCCTTCCACCTCACAACCCTTTCATCCCTGTTAGAGGTTCTCCATCTCAGTTCTTAATATTACAGCACATATTCTCTCTTTCCCCAAAATTATTCATAATCCCTCGTTAAGCTGTATCTACTTTTCCTAATTTCAGACAATTCTCTATACCTGCATATTATCTTTCAACCAGTCTTCCTTTGCTCCCTTGCACTCCTTGTTAACCTCAATACTCAGGTGTCTGTATTCTGTTTTTCACCTTTCATCTGTTACCTTCATGTGCTATTGCCTTTCGTCCGTTAATTCTAGTATATTCTGCGCCATCCACGGGTTTCTAACTATTCTTTCATTCCTACCAATGTTTTCTTCTGCGGAATTTATTTCATTCTTCAAAAGTGCCCATTCCTCTGCAAATTAATGTTGTTCAAGGGTTTTCTTTAGTCCATCCATTATACTCGTCTTGATTCGTTTGTTCACGTGCTACTCATTAAGTGTGTCTATTGCCCACATTTTTGGCGTTTAATTTCATCAAGTTCTTGAACTAAATTCTGCATATCATAACCAGATTGTGGTCAGAGTTTATGTCAGCACCGAGATATGTATTGCAATCCAAAATCTGGTTTCTAAATCTCTGCTTGACCATAATGTAGTCGATTTGGTACCTCCCTGTATCTCCTGGTGTCATCGATGTGTATATTCTTCTATTAAGTCAGTTGTTCTTTAGCTATGACCAACTCATGCTCGTTGCAGAATTTCATCTTCCTGCTTCCTCGATCATTCCTTTCAGCCAATCCGAATTATCTCCTACTACCAACTTCCCTTCTCTTCCTTTTCCTACCACAGTATTCCGATCTCCCACAACTATAACATTTTGATCACCCTTGACATACCTCAGAACTTCATCTATTTCTTCGTAGACCTTTTCAACCTCTTCATCATCAACTTGACTGGTGGGCATATAGACTTGTCGTCGCTAGATGGGGGCTTCATTCATTCCATTCCTGACCCGGTCGGAGACTGGAAGCAGGCTGTGGATTTTCATTTTCAATCCGTTCACTATAATCCTCATAATATTCTACCCGCTGTCCAAGTCAATATGATACCTCCCCCTGCTTGGCCATTGTTAGATTTAGTGCTAATGATCCTCTAGTCTCCTGCCCAAAAGTTCCGTTCTACCTGCCAGTGCAATATCAAATCACTACTGCAGACTTGGTGAGCGATTCAACGGTTTACTGATCATGTAAACTGACGTCATGAACATATAAAAATATTACAATAGTTTCTTTTTGCGCTAAGTCCACCTCATGGTGTATCAGCTAACATTCTTGGTTGTCGACCCTGTGGTCCAAGTTCGCTTCCCGGCTCTGCCAAGAGATTTAATTCTGGTTTAAAGGCCAGTACGTAGTCCACTCAGTTAGGAAAAACTAAGAAAAGGTGGGTTTCATTCCCACCTTAATTATCATGATTTTTCCCGTGGTTTCCCACTTCTACTCCAGGCAATTGCCAGGAATGTTCCTCACTTAAGACTTAAGACCACATCTACTTACTTCCCAATCATCACCTGGAGGGAGCTTGTAGTTTAACGTGACCGTTAATCTCGAGATCATGAGCCACGGGCCAATCATCACCTGAATGGGAACATATTAATAGCTTAAAGTTTCTCCAAAGGCTAACGGTCGAGAGAATAGTGCTCAGTCCACCCAACATGCGTCTCCAATGAAGGAAACAATTTCTGGACTGCTCGTGGGACGCAGCCACTCAGAATAGAAGATGTCTGTAAGGAAACAAGGAAAATCAACGCCAGTATACATCAGCGCGGCCTCGAAGACCCCTCATATATATATCAGGGTTGCAACTGCCTACCTAAACCTGGTGTCAACTAAACAGAATCCGGTGTGGACTCGGAAGAACTAAGTAGGCCTACTTCATGCACAAATGGGGACTCTCAGACTCCCCATTGTGTGACTTTGAAGCTTCAGAGCAGACCATAAACCACATTGTAGACGAATGTCCCAAGAGACGTTATAGTGGTGACTGGAAGGATGTCATCAATGCTTCTCTCAACAGCATTGGAATGGATAGACTCACTCGACATCACTCTTTAAGGCCAGATCTCTTGTATATTCCTTATATACTTTATTTTGTACACATTGTTGTATTATATCCATACGATAAATAAATAATAATAATAATAATAATAAAAACTCAGCAATTTTTCTAGGTTTGTGCTGTGTCTTGTGTGGGGTTTCGCCTAGGACACCGAGATGGCTAATCAGCGGTTTCTTGGTGTCCCCGCCCGACTCCCACAGGAGTAGTGAACTGCGCACTGCCTCCCTTTTTATGAATCGGGCGTGCGCCTCTTTACTGCGAGAAGTAAGTGCTCAATTGCCACAACCACCTTATGAAGGTTTCCAAAAACAATATTAATTTGAATTACAAATGCACACACTAATACAGCCACCACAATAACACAGGTTATCATTAAAATAATTGCACACTCACACCCACGTACCAGGGCTAAATGATCGCGATATCGCAGACCCTCAAATGAAACAGCAGAAACTAAACGTTACTCTAAATAAATTACAATTACTTCCATTATTGTTCCACTCTGCAAGCTCTGATAATTAGGCTACTCTATATCCTCACAATTTAACCTTTATGTTATAGTCTTCATTGACTTAAGGAATGCTTTCTCTTTCAGGAATTAACGTGTGGGACACCAAACAAGCTGGACGTAGCAGGAATAAACTGTACTGTGATTGAGACCTGCCTATGTCGTTTGGTGAGTTGTCCACTCCATTATTTAAATTTTTCTTGAGCGTAATGTTACCAACATGTATGTTTGAGTTTAATGACCTCTCTTGTTGTTGTAACTGATGTGAAGTAGTTCAAAATGTCATGTTTGCAAATTATTTTGGAACGAACTCATAGCTACTCTCGAAATGGATTGCAGGGAGATTGTTGTTGTTGTTGTTGCTTCAATTTGGGGTTTCTGATCTACTACGTTTATGGACCTATGATTCTTTTTGTGTTATTGTTTGAAATTTGGTAGAGGGGAGCGTGGTGGTGCAGTGGTCGAACTGCTTGCCTTCACCAAGGCGGACCGGGTTCGATTCTCGATCAATACATGTGAGCATTTCGAAGTGAAATATCACGTCCCGGGGTTCAGATTCCTCGTAAAATTGGAAATCCCGTGACTCAAGGTCGCGAGATTAATGGTCACGTAAAATTAAAGCTTTCTTCTTTTCTTAAACTTGGTAGTGTAAGTATGGGAAAATAAGGATGTCAGCGTTCGGATAGCCTACTTTTCACATTTTGCAAAAATGAGGAAAAAGTAGACTTATGAGGTCGATCCGGGAAAATGTGTGTCTGTCTGTCTGTCTGTCTAGCTGTGTGTGTGTGTGTCCCCCCCCTATCAACTCCTAAACGGCTGCAGCAATCGAAACCAAATTTAGTATGAGTAAAGATCTATACCGGAATATCTCAATCCCATACTTGAAAATTATGTCAGTGCTACCAACTGCTGAAAAACGCACTAGAAAATTGAGCCCCATGTTGGATATCATGGAAGGTATGCATGGGAGCTATTCAAAAATTGGCACACATGTAGATAATACTATTTCAGTTTAATTTTCAGGAGGCCATAAAGGACAGTGTTGCCAAAATAATTTTAAGCCTTCTGATAAGTCCAAATTTAAATGCATATAACATCTACACTATCAATTGGAGTTCAACCAAATTTTGTATGTAATATGTGTACATAAACAGATATGACTAAGTGTATTCTTAAGAGCCACCAGGACTGCCAACTGTTAATAAATGCTGTCTATATATTTTGTTACCCTAATATCAATATATCAGAAAGTATGCAAGCCAACAGCTCTATACTTTGCACACGCATAAAATCTGACATTCTAGATTTATTTGGAGCACGTAAAATAAGTCAGTGCTGCCAACATGATTCTATGCTTGCTGATATGTCCAATTTTAAAATACATGTAACTTCTATACCAACAAATGGATTTCATCCAAAATTGGTACAACAGGATATCATAATATTTTCGATTATTTCTAACCTTCACACGCATGACATTGTTGCCAACATGCTTTTACGTGTGCTGATAGATCCCATGTCTAACTGCATGTAACGTGCATTGGACTTCAACCAAATTTTGTATTCTGTACCTTAAGAGATGGAACTAAGAATATATTCAGTCTCTAGGGCTGCCAACTGTAGTGCTCTATTAGGCTAAATTATACTAGGAATATTTCGAACTAATTAGAAATTTCTATATTACCAACTTAATTTCGTCATTATTCAAGATAGGTTCATATACTGTAGATTAATCATTGGCATGAAAAGTAGGCTCTTTAGTTCGTCACGGAACTTCTTTTTTTAACCGTAGAACGGTAAGTTAGCGCTATTTGCAACGTTGTTATCGGTAGCGCTTCGCATCGGCGACGACTACGATTCGAGAAACTGATATTAAATACCACTTACGTCAACTTGTATTTCAATCTCTAAGTTAGCAGAATGGATAGTTTTTTTTAATGTTTACTGATTTTTATTTATGTATTTATTTATTTATTTATTTACTTTTTGGAAATTTTGAGATGGCTTTAGGTAATAATTTAGACTAATTGTGATTGTTTTCTTTTTGGATTTTGACTAAATTTGGTTTTTGTGTTTTGATTGTTTGAGCTTTTTTGACTAATATTGATTGTTTTTGTTTTTTGAATTTTGACTAATATGTTGTGTTTTTTTAGATTTTAAGTATATTTTTAGTTTTTTTCTACTTTTTTACCTCTTTTGACAAATTGTGACTAATTTGGATTTTGGGGTGGGAGGGGGGGGGGCGCTCTATGGCTTTAAAAAAAATGTATTTTGACTAATTTGCTTTGTATTTTAGGACTGGACAAAAGGGAGAAGTGTATCCCGTTTTCGTCGCAGAGACGAACGCTAATATTCTAATGTTAAATAGTAGCCTGCAAGGAACTCTGACCTTTTTCCGTGTTATTTCCTCTTGTGGGGGATTAAGATCACACGTGTTTGGACCACCACAAATACCTGCCAGCCGACTGAACTGAGACGTAGAGATACTGAAGCTGTCGCGTCCTTAACTCCAGACATTCAAAGCAGGGTGTGGGTAGACCTCGAATATCGGTTGGTCGTGTGTCTTGTGACTAAAGGTTCTTCACACATTGGAACCCCTCATGGGCTCACCTCTAGTGGGACATAGGTTGGCACCCACGGGACCCCAGCCGAGACTGGCATTGCTTCCACTTACTTGTGCCGGGCTCCTCTCGGTCTTCTTTCCTGTCGACCTCTCGCGGTCAACTCTTGTTCTCTTCCGACCCCGACGGTATTAGGGTATCCAAAGCCTAGGGAGTCTCTTCCTTTTCCGCCTTAATTGGCCTTCGTCTCATCTTTCCTGATGCCCTACTTCTGCGATGGGTAAGCCTTGTTTGTCTCTTCATGTTATCTCCTGCCTTCTGCTGAAGGTCTTCAAGGAGGCGGGGCGTATATAGCCCCACCACTTCGGGTGCTCCCTGGATATTGCTACACCCTCAGGTGCTCACGACCGGTGAGTTTGGGAGTTGGTGATGGCGAGGGATCCCTGAGTTGGGACCGTTTTTCCATCATTTCCCCTGACTTTGGGATGGGCCCTGTCCTCTTTCACTTTCCTACCTGCCTTTCATGGCTCTCCTTCCTTCCATGTCCCTCAATCCTCATTCTTCCTCTTTACCATTTCTTCTTCTAGTATGTAAGTAGTTAGTTATAGTTTTCATTCTCATCCCATCTTTCATTATCACCTAAACCATTAGGGGCCGATAACCTAGATGTTAGGACCCTTAAAACAACAATTGTAATAATCATCATATTTTTGGGCACCAATTTTCAAGACTGAAGGGGGTCATATTATTTCACAAGTCAGCCAAATTGCAAAGCGAGAAAACACATTGCGGTTAAATGAAACCAAATCTTTGTCTATTTTTCCACCTAATTCCACCGACATTGATATGTTTATTAAATCATGAAATTAGTTTAAAGAAACTACCTCCTAAAATTCTATGACCAGCGATTTCAGCATTTCTTTCAAAAAATAGTTATTTTAAGGTTAGCAAAGTCCCAAGCGCCCTTTCACAGTGCTCAATTGTAATCACTCCTATACGCTACTACGTTTCCAACCCACGTATCTGTCACAGTGGTTTGCACTTGAATAAACCCAGGTTAAATGTCATGTAGAAATGGGAACAGAAGAACATAGAAAATAACCTCTGTATAAATGTGTTTTTAATATTTGCTCTGTTAACTTTGATCCAGATCATGCATTTACCCGTATAAACCACTCTACATATACAAAGCTTCCTTCATCTCAATCTTTACCCTGATGAACCGGGAATAAAATGGAAGTCTACAAAATCCCCTGTGCGGCTTTGTATGGTTGTCACCGATATCCATTATTCGTTTTATGTGTTCCAGTTCGTCGCTTCCCCGATATAGCACCCAATTTATTCCTCAGTTTCCTGCACATTCCGCTAACTTTTGTGTTTTAATGTAAAGCTATGATATTAGCCTATGATATTATTTATTCTATGCCTCCGAGGCTTAGGCGGCAGCACGCCGGCCTCTCACCGCTGGGTCCGTGGTTCATATCCCGGTCACTCCATGTGAGATCTGTGCTGGACAAAACGGAGGCAGACAGGTTTTTCTCCAGATACTCCGGTTTTCCCTGTCAAAATGTTATTCCAGCAACACTCTCCACTATCATTTCATTTCATCTGTCATTCATTTAATCATTGCCCCAGAGGAGTGCGACAGGCTTCGGCAGCCGGCACAGTTCATATCCTCGCCGCTAGATGGGGGCTTCATTCATTCCATTCCTGACCCGGTCGGTCGACTGGAAGCAGGCTGTGGATTTTTCGTTTATTATTTCTTCTAAAAATTCAATACGCATAATCTGGATAGAATGTATTATGATTCAGTTTTTCACCGGAATGGATTTTATCAGGGCCATTAAAAGACTGAAATATACTGACTGATATAGGTTAGCTCATGAATAAAGTTTGGAGGCATGTGAAAGACACTGACTGCCATCCTTGAAATGGATTTCTTGGGATCATTTTCATCTGGATGCAAGTGTTTGGATCGCAACTCTTTACAGTCCATTCCCGTCTCCTATTAACTCCCTGGCCAGTTCAATTGAGTCTCCATCTCCTCATCTGTCACTGTGTTCGTCTCGTGGTGTAGTGGTAGCGTTATTGGCTTTCTTGGCGTAGGCTCGGGTCACTCAAGTGGTGTCAGTTTCGCAAAGACATCAACAACTACAAATATTCACTTTCATTTCCACACTCGTGCTTTCTTTCTTTCTATATAATTGCATCTGCTGTAAGCTCATATCCTTTAATACTCTGAGCGTCAAAACTGATGCTTTGCAGTCGTTCAACAAGACTGTATTCCATTGCAATGCGTGTTTTCGTCACTAAATAAGCTTCGTGCTGTTGTTCGTAAACCACATATAAGAGGTGCGACTTGAAATGGGGTACTATCCCGACATTACCCTGGAGAAAGTGTGAAAATAACTGGAAATACAACATTGTATCATCAAAGATTAATTCCCAGCATTCTTTAGGAATTTTAGCTATCTTTGTAACACCTTTCAAACCAGGTAAATGTGGGACGATATTTTATCGCCAGGTTTGAAGATATCTAGGTGGTTTAGCTTCACTCTACTCATAAACTCTACCTTGCTCTACATGACAATCACTATCATTTTTCTCTGCTTCATCACTACTGTCTACGTCTCGTTATGTGTCAGTACGTTCGTCAAGACGATCAAGGTAATATTTCATTTCCTTTCGCTCATTTTCAGCCCAAAATATTCGAGAAAATAACGAATTAGCAAGAAACCATAGGCTACTATTTAGGACACAATGAAAAATAATTACTGCAATAATATTGATGCGAATACTTCAGAATGGGAACATTTTTGTCGCAGCGAAAGTCGCGTGGCGTCTGTCAGACACTGTTCACACTTCAGTAACAATGACTCTCCACCTCATGATTTAGACTAACTTTTTAGCGGCTTCGGTGGCGTAGTTGGTAGCGTGCTGAGTTTCTATGCCCAAGATTGCGGGTTCAAACCCGGCCGCAGTCGTCGGATTTTTTAAGAGCATTAAAATCCCTCAGTATACCTTCCTTCGGAGGGGAAGTAAAACCAGCGGTCCCATGTCATAGATTTCTGGCATGTTAAAGAACCTTCCACTAATTACACCGGTGTGAACCTAATATATATATTGGTTAAACATTCGACAAACGCTCTTAGGTTCCGACGTTCGTCGCCAGGAGCCAACTGTGGTGGCATCTGGTAATCAACTTCTGAACTAGTAGACGTTGACGGTGGCGTTTGGCGGAAAAGTCGGATCTACTTTTAAAAAATGGCTGCAGTCCTCACTTGAATTGAAAACAGAAAACACCCACTAATACAGTCATCACAATTAACACTGGTTATCAGACAAATTCTACACACACCCAAAGTACACGGGGCTACATGACCACATTGTCGCAGCCCCTAAACTGAGGAACCAGGAACCAACCAGACTAGCATTGGCGCGCAGATGCATTCTCATGCAAGGAGTGATTAGTTACTTGAAAGGTAGATGGAATTTCCGGTCTGTGCCCTTGCGATTACAAAAACATAATAGTGTAGCGTCTCTCAGATATCACTCGACCACTCCAGTGTTAAGATGATGGTCTGTCAGTAGGGGGTGACCTTTACATTTGTTCAATCACCCCACAGCCCAGCCAAACTCAAAAGTTGTGTAGGCTAAGGATAAGTCATTCAAGATCCACCCACTCGTACCTAATGAGAAGTGAAGACCCCCGTCCCCACTTTGTACATCTGGAGCCGTTTTCACCGTGGCCCACATTTTAACCGAGTGTGTGAATCTTGCTGGCTTACAAAGAATCCTTGGTTTGCAGATGACACTCAAACTTATATTAGCTGATGACGCGGTGGTTGCTGATCGCGTTAATCACTTTATAAGTGAGAGTGGGTTAGGGCCAGCAATCTAAATTTTCCAGTGTACATTGACTCAATGACTTGTTCGTACTGGAATGATAATTTGCTTTGTTTTTCCGTAATTTTTGTTAATTTTTATAATTATTATTATTTAATTTTTTGTTTTATTAATTTTAGATCATTTCAAATTTAGGTGTCCACCTCTAAATTTTAAAAAGATGGTATATTGGCTTTCATGGCCTGTGAATTAAAACTCAGCAATTCTTCTAGGGGTTGTGCCGTGCCTTGTGTGGGGTTTCGCCTAGGACACCAAGCTAGGCTCATCGGCGGGCTCTTGGTGTCCCCGCCCGGACCCCCACAGGAGTTACGAACTGCGCGCCACCTCCCTTTATAGCCTATTAGGTGCAACTGCACCACTTGACTGCGAGAACTAAAAGCTCAAGCAGCCTTAACCTCCCTATGAAGGCTTCCAAAAAGATGGTATATTGGCTTTCACGGCCAGTGAATTAAAACTCAGCAATTCTTATAGGTTTGTGCCGTGTCTTGTGTGGGGTTTCGCCTAGGACACCAAGCTGGCTCATCGGCGGGCTCTTGGTGTCCTAGGCGAAACCCCACACAAGACAAGGCACAAACCTAGAAGAATTGCTGAGTTCTAAATTTTTAATTCAATTCCAAAATTGTATTCTTTAATCTATGTTACGAGGGACAGATTATCTCGTAATTCCGCCCCTTAAAACAACAATAACTTACGAACTAAACTCAAAAGTTAATGGAACATGTATTCTATCCACCAATCAGAGCCTAGTCATAAAGTCGTTTAGTTGTTCCCTGCGCTTGACGCTGTAGTCCTGGTGATACCGCACGCACACCGGTATATTTACATGCATGGAATAAATTAGAGAGGCTTTACTAAACTCCGTCAGCCTTCGCCCTGGATATGGGGTTGCTTGATTACAACGTGTTAAAAATTGGTTTTTCGAAGTATTTGAAAACACTTCATGCTGGAAGGAATTAGCTTTCAAGGAGTATTGAGTGATTAACATCGGTGAATAAACTATCGCATCTCACTTTACATTCACTTTCGCTCTATCCAGATCATCAAATTTTCTTCCTCTGTTATTTGTTATTCTATACCTTATTTACCTTATTTTCCTTTCTCTTCTTTGAATTCTTCTTACTCTTCTCCTTTCTGTTACTCAACATACTCTTTATTTTCAGCTCCCACTTTTTCTCTTATTATTGTTCCTCTTCCTCATCTTCAACTTCTTCTTCTCCTACTTCTTCTCCCTTGTCTTCCATTCCTTGCTCCTCTTCCTCCAGTTCTTCTTATAATCTTCCACGTCTTCTCCTTTATTGCTTACCATTTTTTCATTGTCTTCCTGCTCTTGGTCCTCTTCTTCTCCTTCATATTCTTAATCTTATTCTCACTCATCTCCTACTCACTCTTCCCTTCCTCCCACATATTATTCTTCTTCTTCTTCTTCATTTTACAGTTCATCACCTTCAACCTCTTCATCTTCTACTTCCTCCCTTACTTCCTATTTAACCACATCTTCTACTTGCTCCTTTTCTTTGAATTCTTCTTCCTCTTCATTCTCATCTACTTACACTTTTTCTTCTTATGCCTCCTCTACGTCCCCTTCTTCCTGATTTTTTACATACTCTTCTTCTCCTGCCTTCATTTCCTCTTCTCAGATTTTCCTTCCTTTTTTCGTTTTCTAAATCTTCCTCTCCCTTTTCATTTTCTTCTTCCTCAAGCTTTACTTCGCATTTGGACTTGCAGGGTCCGCTAAATCAGTACGTTGACTCCTTTTTTTCTATTTATGGCTGCGTCTGGCTACAGATATTAGCCTATTAGGTCCCTATGTACCGTATTAGTCCACCGTTACTTGGGCCGCCCTTTAGAACTCTTTCCGTTGAGTGACAGATTGTAGCCAGATTCCGCAATTGTATCTTCTCCAGTGTTCATATGTACAAATCTTGAAATACTTATGATAAATTAGATTGTTGTTTTCCATTCTTGTCAGAAACCAAGGAATATGTTTTATTCAAGACAAGAAATACCAGCTACAATTATGCCAGGTGGTCATACATACTACTAAAGACAACTCAATTAATCAGGTTATCAGATAAATCCTACATACTTGCTTGACTTCACTGTGCTAAATGATCACGATGGGGTTGGTTGGTTGGTTCCTCAGTTTAGGGGCTGCGACAACGCAGTCATGTATCCCCGTGTACTTTGGGTGTGTGTAGAATCTGTCTGATAAGCGGTGTTAATTGTGATGACTGTATTAGTGTGTGTTATCTGTTTTCAATTCAAGTAGGACTGCATACATTGATTTTTTCAAGTAGTGCCTATTTTTGTCGCCACCGTCAACAACTGCTACTGTAGATCAGAACTTGGTTACCGGATGCCATCGCAGTCGGCTCCTGGAGACGAACGTCGGAACCTAAGACCGTTTGTCAAATGTTTAACCTACCTATATAATTTAGCTTCACACAGGTGTAATTAGTTGAAGGTTTTTTAACGTGCCATAAATCTATGATATGGGACCGCCGGCTTTACTTCCCCTCCGAAGGAAGGCATACTGAGGGATTTGTAATGTTCTTAAAAAATCAGACGGCTTCAGCCGGGTTTGAACCCGCGAGCTTGGGCATAGAAGCTCAGCATGCTACCAACTACGCCACCGAAGCCGCTAATCACGATGGGGCACGCTGTGCAATAAAAGAACACCAACAAAGACAAGTCAGCTTGTACTTACAACAGAAGTGTCAGGTGAGACAGGTCGAAACCTGTCTTGAAACTTTGTGGACGCGATCGTTGTACTATACGAGGACAACGTGCGGAATATCAGTCGCCAGATTGAACTGCAAGGCTCCGAAATGTGGCGAATCTCCCATATAAATCAATGGGAGGTAGCGAGTACCATATATGTTGGAATGGACAGCCCTGACCGCACAATGCCGGTGAGAAGGAGCCGCACGCTCTAGTCATCATATACGCACTGCCCCGCTACTACTCAGAGTGCCACAGGGATGTCCAGCTCCTCCAGCCGTAATGCCTGCGTACCAGGATGTCAGTTACGATTTCGGATCCTTACAGTTCAGTCTGGCAGCGGATTCTCCGCACCTTGTTCTCTTATAGTACAACTATTGCGTCCACAAGGTTTCAAGATAGGTTTAGACCTGTTTTTCCTAATACTTCCCTTGTCAGATAGTTTGTATTATATTATTTTTTAAAGAAATATTACGTTTTATTCAGATTTCTTCTATTATATTTTAAATATGTTGGAGTAATCAGTAAGGTTCGGATATTAAGAAAAAGTCATATTAGCCTACTTTCGATTTTTGCAAATAATGAAAGTAGATATCAGATCAACACAGGGCGAAAAAAAAGTGTGTCTGGCAGTGTGTGTGTATGTGTGTGTGTGAGTCTGTGTGTGTGTGTGTGTGTGTGTGTGTGAGTGTGTGTGTACTCTGAATGTCGGTCCCCCCCCTCCCCTATCAATTCGAACACGGTGAACGCGAATTGAACGAAATTGGGTACAAAGGTAGCACTAGCAAAGGACACCTTAGCGTCATGTTTTATATCGCCGCCATCTTGACGGAAACGTAATGGCGGCCACAAAAAATGTTCAAAGCTTAAATCAAATTACGACTAACCTAATCATCCGATCTCTACCAAATTTTGCAACAAAATACCTCTATGGGGGGGAGCATCCTTTGACCAAATTAATAGGTCATTAGCCTAATAGTTTGCGGATGGTGGCCATCTTTGTGTCAAAATGGCTTCCCCCTATTAATTCAAACATGGTGAAACCGAATGGAACAAAATTTGGTACAGAGGTAGCACTAGCAAAGGGCACCTCAGTGTCATGTTTTATATCGCCACCATCTTGACAGAAACGTAATGGCAGCCACACAAATGTTCAAAGCTTAAATCAAGTTACGACTAACATAATCATCCGATCTCTACCAAATTTTGCAACAACATACCTTTATGGAGGGAGCATCCTTTGTCCAATGTAATAGGTCATTAGCTTAATAGTTTGCGGATGGCGGCCATCTTTGTGTCAAAATCGATTCCCCTATTAATTCGAACACGGTGAAACCGAATGGAACGAAATTTGGTACAGAGGTAGCACTAGCTAAGGGCACCTCAGTGTCATGTTTTATATCACCACCATCTTGACGGAAATGTAATCGCGAATACCCAAATGTTAAAAGCCAAAATGTAATTACGACCAACCTAATAATCTAGTCTCTACCAAATTTTGCAACAACATATCTTTATGTGGGAAGCATATTCTGACCAAACTGCAAGATCATCAGCCCAATAGTTTGCAGATGGTGGCCAAGTATGTGTGCAAATCGATTCCCCCTATCAATTCAAACACGGTGAAACCGAATTGAACAAAATTTGGTACAGAGGTAGCACTAGCAAGGGGCATCTCAGTGTCAGTTTTATATCGCCGCCATCTGGACGGAAACTGAATGACGGCCACCCAAATGTTAAAAGCTTAAATCAAATTACGACCATCCGAATAATTTGATCTCTACCAGATTTTACAACAACATGCCTTTTTGTGGAAAGCATCTTATGACTGACTACAAGGTCATCAGTCCAATAACTTGCAAATAGCGGCCATGTATGTGTGCAAATCCATTCCCCATATCAATTCAAACACGGTGAAACCGAATTGAATGAAATTTTTTACAGAGGTAGCACTAGCAAAGGGCACCTCATATTCATGTTTAATATCCCTATAGCACGTTGTATCTCAACAAGCTACTACAACCAACATTCAGTTATACTCCTTGAAAAGGACAAAGAGTTATAACAATACCCATGCATTTAGGAGAAAGTAGGCTATGTGTTCTTTACTGAACATCTTGTTTTTTTCCTGAGCTCATTTTACCCTAAATCTGAGAAATAATTTTGAATGACGGGTCCCTGTCCACGTTTAAAGCAATTTGATGTTGCCTATAAATGCATATTTCGGCCATTTTTTTGTTTTGGTCATATTGTAGTGATATAAGGTCATATTTGGTTATAATTTCAGCATTTTTGTTTAAATTGAGGCGTCGTTAACAAGGTACGTGTTATTTAAGTCGAGTTTCAAACACAGGATTTACGAATAGTGTAGTTGATATATTTTTCTTTAATTTCCCGGAACGGACGGATAGCCGGTTAATAAGACTTGATTCCATGAAGGTGCTCCTCTACGGACGTCTTTTATCACATCTTTCTGGACAAGTTAGATTGCGACACTGTACGTATGAGGTCACGAAACATGACGATAGTGAGCTTCCACCTTTCAATAGAATGTCACTCCAGTAGATATATTTAGCTCAGAAGCAATTAGCTAGCAAACAAGGAAATGCCATGTTTTTAGGGCATATTTGCTTGCTTATTTTGTACTTCTTTAGGTCCTAAACTTACGAACCCTAGTAATCAGTATATAGAGTTCCTATAAGCACATTGGAGGCTGATACACAGTACAGAGTAATCACTGGTTGTATGAACTGGAGAAAATTGAGTGGAGTACTGTGAGATATGTAGGCTGAAAGGAATGCTCTACACATGTGTAGTCAGGCGCGGATTCAAGGGGGGGGGGGGTCACGGGAGTCATGACCCCCCCCCCCCCCAAACGGAGACCAAATTTTTTTTGCAAACTCAAAGAACGAAAACACGATTACCAGACAAATAAAACTTAGCGAATTTTAACTGAAAAACAATTTTGTTTCATTTTATTCAATACTGAATTATCTTTATTGGAATTATTATGTTCTGTTACAACTGTAGTCTACATATTTACAACTTCAAACCTCTTGTATAAAAACTATTAGTTATACAACAAAATCAACTCGTCTATTTTGTTTAGCAAACCTTGTGATTACCGAATCGATGTCTATAGTGATGTCACGATGAATGTGCAGCAATGCACGGATAGGAAACTGGGGATTTTTTCGCACCAAAAATTTTTGCCGACATCCAAACTGCAAGCTTGGTTGGCAATTTAAGCTGTGACTTTCTCCCTTTGTCGGTACCAACTCGACTTGCCGAAACTGTAACGTACCTTGATACTTTTCTCGAAGCTCGATGTAAGAGTCGCAAAACACGCCGTTGCAATTTGTACGAATATTTTTGGTGCGCTAAACGCATCAAATTTCTATCCATGAAACTTGCAAAAAAAAAATTGGTCTGGTTTTGTACGTTTGTTTATTTTGTGATTGCGTTTTTAGTGATACAATTTTTCTTAACAATTTCGATTCTATGACCCCCCCCCCCCAACGCCCCCCCCCCCAAAGCCAACTCTAGATCGAATCTCTGACCCCCCCCCCCCCAAAACCAAACTCTAGATCCGCGCCTGTGTGTAGTGAGTCCTGCTATGATCTATAGTACAGAGACATTGGCCGATGACAAAAGCCCAAGAGAGAAATATCGAAATGGAAGAAATGAGAATGTTAAGGTGGATGAGTGGAGAGACAAGACACGTTCGAATAAGGAATGATTACATCAGAGGAGCAGTGAAAGTGGGACCCATAGGAAATAAGGTTGAAGAGAGTGGGCTCCGATTGTACAAGGTCATTATCTATGTGCTCCCCGATAAACACGACAAGCTTAGCCGGCTTTGAGTAGCGCAGATCGCAGGCGTGCCTACACGGTTCAGCCGGTGGTTGGCGCTCTCCGCTGACTCGTATCGTTAGTTCACACGTGTTTTGTAATTCATATGGACGTGTATCTGCAAAGCTCGGACGTTAGTGTGGCACATTTAGTGAGTATTGTGATAACAGTGATTGTTGGTCATGCCTAGACACCAATTCACATTGCGCGAACGTGTGTATATCCTTAATTCGTATATGAATAGCAGAGAGTCTTGTTCTGAAACAAGACGAACATTTCGAATCGAGTTTCCAGGAAGACCTGTGCCTAATGCCAGTACAATTAGGAGGCTTGCAAAACTATTCAAGAAAACAGGCTCCGTAAATAATACAAGAGTTAACAGACAAAGTTGTTTTCTTAGAGAACAAAAATTAGATGAGATTGTTGTCCATTCTTCCATCAGAAGATGTCAGGTGTGTGTTACAAGATGCACATTCTCAGCATCGGCTATGAGCACTGTAAGTAACTTACAGTACATATTATTGGACATGTTTGGTAAAAGTGTAAGAGTGCGCGCCACCACCGTCTGAACTGTGTACGCGCGCCCGCGATCTGTGCCAGTCACAGCCGGCTTAGCTGGGCGTGTTTGTCGGGGCGCACATTGATAATGACACTGTATAAGCATGTGTTGAGAAGAGAGGAGGACTACGTGAGACAAAAGAGTTCAAAATCTGGAAATTGAGGAAGGGGGAGAGGAAGACCATAAATGGGATAGAAAGACGAGGTTGCAGGAGACCTCAGAGAAATAAGATGTAAGAGGGAGGAAGCATGGGATGGACATTTAAGGAAAATATGACTCCAGGAAGATAACGCTGACCCTAGATAAGACTGCAATAAAGAGGGTGAAGAAGAAGAAATAGTGTGTGTCACTGACCAACTTTTCACGTTGAAATCCGCAATAAGACGTCAAATAGGTCTACTTGTATTTTGAAATCTCATCAGGTGTTCAATTAAGATGGGAGTATTAGAATTTTGATGGCACATGACAGAGAATCAGAGTAGGCAGTTAGTGTCACATCCACTGGACAGTCCATTATCTTCCTTCACTGCAATAAATATTCTAGTAGTCCTATTAGCAGCAGACAAGCAATAATGCCCCATACAGAATGCCTAATGATCTTATCAGAGGGAAGCAAACTTTAATGGGGATCAGTAAAACGGAAATCAATAGATACAACACTCGATATTCTAATCCTGCTGAGGGTCTGGTTCTCTTTGATTGAATCAGAGGCTTGGGACACCGTGCATAATAAACAAGTATTTCCGTGAAGAACTAAATAAGCTATTTTCATATATCCTGTTTATGTTCATTGACTCTAAGAAAATACTAAATTTTGGTTTGATTGCTGTAATAGATTCGTAGATATTGTGAACTGTCTAAATATTTCGGATGGTCGCCATGTTTGATTTTTATATATTGTTTTATCCCTTGGTTGGGGGTGGGAAAAACACGGTAGTGTAAATGTGCCAATTTAGAAGACTGTTTCCGGATGAGAGTAGTGTCCCGTAATTGGGAGAGACTACTAGTGTAGTGTGTTGGTGTAAGTGCTTAATCTATTGGGGGCGTCCCTGCAAGATGCAATTATCTGTCAGGGGATGAATGTCGAAGTGCCGGCTGTTAAACTAGCCTGCCAGCTGAGTGGAATGAGCAATCCACTGAATGTGCCGAGTCAGTGACTCGACACTCTGCTGTCGAGTCGCGTGCTCGGGTACAATGAAACCTGATTATGTAATTACTGGCCTCTACGGTCAGGGGCAATTATGACGAAGGTCAGGTGGGGTATGAGGATGTGAAGTGGAGTGTAATTAGTAACAAGCGTGTAGTTTACTGACCATGTATTTATTGGCCAGTTGATGTAATGTGATGTCCCTCTTGGGGAGTTTAAACAAATATGAAATACAATTTGTGAAGTGTACAAATGTTTGGGGTAAGTGTTTACAAGAATAAGGATTCTGAGCACAAACTAGATCTCACCTGGTGAAGAGCTGGAACGGACGTCGGGCAGGGCCGCTGGCGAAGAACAGAGTAGAACAGATAATCCCTCCTGTCCAGGTTCCACTCTTATATGTTTCGGCGCTGCTTGGTCAGCATTGCATCAGTGTAGCTGCCCCAGATAGTTGTTAGTGTAAATGTTTATGTGAGTTTTGCAAGCCGTTGGCTAACCTCCTAGGCTTAGGTGGTCGCCGATTGCTCAGTAGAGATATGTTCTGGAATTATAGTGTTTCCAGTAGGGGTGGTTTTCGTAGAAGATGGCGGGGAGGTTCTCAGGGGGAACTGCCCCCCCCCCCGGGCTGTACAAGACTCCTCCGTCGTTAGTTCGCGTCCTCGCGAACGGGAAGTAAAGTGGGCGTGTCGTTGTGTGATGTTTCGTCGTTTTCTGCTTGTCCCTCTTCTTCTTTATCTTCAGTGTCGGTGTCGTGTTGTCCTGGTGGAGATGTGAGTTTAGCGTGTGCTCAGAGGGGGTGGGTTTTGGGTATACATGTTTAATTGTTCTTCTAAAATTAATCGCTAAGAAATTTGACATTGGAAATAATAAAAATATAAAATACAAAAAAAAATACATGTTCTTGAAGTTATATGCATGTTGGTATTATGCAGGAAGGAAAAAAACCATGGTTGGACGGGTGGTTGTGCCGTCCGACGCTGTGTGGAGAATAAAAATGCTCCCTGCAAGGTATTGTATAAAAGATGGAAGAAAATAGAAAAACAGGTGCCCCAGGGTATAAGTTAAAGATATATCAGAATGATTTATTGTTGGGATGACAAGGGACACCTTTACAAATTTGGCGTTAGTAGAATGGAAAGGAAAGATACAAAAGTGTGTAGAAACGTGTTTGGTGTTAGAAGGTTGCAGTGCTTTATGTGTATTCATCATTCATATTTCTTGTGCTTTGACGGTTTTACAATTACTTACAATTTTCGATTACAATTCTTACATGCTATGCTTAATTATAGTTCTATTACTACTAATTTTTTTCTACTCAGGAGTACCTTTCTCCTTTCTCCTATGCATATGGCCATAGCGCTTTTCTTTCTTGGCCACCTTTACCTTGTGGCATTCATCTGTGGCTTTTGACCTGCCGCTGTGGTTTAGTGGTTAAACCGCTTGACTGCTCCCGTGAATTTCCCTCCGTGGGTGGAAGAATTCACCTTGATGGCTAGGATAGACGTTCACAAAGCTACGTCTTTCCTGGCTATCGCATCCGCTCCTTATTAGAGCGTCTGTCGTGTGTTGCGTCTGCTCTGCTCGGTGCCCCACGGTCACCTCGCGTAACCGCCGCCTGTCGTCATCACCTTATTAGTGTGACGGGAAATTTGTGAATTTTTTTTGTGTGTGTGTATAGTAGAGAGTGTGTACAAGTTGGTGTTGGAAATATATTTACAAAAGACATGTGTATGGTGCTGGTGATCTGAAAAATAATAATTTATTAGTTAGTTCCCCTTTTCGGTAGAACGTGCGGAGAGAGCGCCTCCTGGTGTGCCTGAAATAGAGTGTGACATAATATCCATATACATTTTGGCTATATCTCATGTACATACTTATGTCTACTGTGCACCTTTTAAGTCTAGCTTAACCTAAACTGACTACAGCCTTATTGTTATACTTATGAATGTACTCCTGTCTTCCTGTGTATTTGTCATGTCTCCTCCGTGTATACAAGTGTATGAGTGTATTTGTGTATCGTGACGTCACCTTTACCTGATGTCATGAACCTGGTTGTTTGTGCTCCCACGGTGCTGCAGTGGTGGAGCTCTGTGCTGAAATATAAAGACAGGTTATGAATATGCCCTTGGCCAAATATTATTGTGCGCACATCGCGCAGCGCTGTTTTAAGGGTCGGCTTGGATAATGCCACCGCCCTTGAGACCTCTTCGGACGTCTCGTGTATATATGTCGCGTTCGCGTTGCCTACGCGTGTTTTTAGCTATATATACTGTCGGTCTTACCCTTGTAACGTCTAGTTGCCAGGTGCCGAATGCTCTTATCGCGTTCGAATTACATGTTCCTATCTACCTTAATGTATTGTCGGTCTTACCCTGGTAACGTCTAGTTGCCAGGTGCCGAACGCTCTTATCTTAATTAAAAGGTGCTTAGCCTAAATTATGTTAGTTAATGTTAGAAAAAAAATATATTTTGTATTTACAAGCCGAAATGGTCCTTAGTCTAGTGCCGAAATGTGATGTAGCAACTGTTTTACAACAGCGCTTATTAAATTTGCTTAAGTCTAAGTTGCCTTTTAAATGGAACTTTATCTTATGTACTAGAATATTGATCGGAGGCTCGTCTCGGTCGGTTTCCCTTCCGGGGGGCCCTCGTGACCTACTGCCGGGACCGGAACCCAGCAGTGGCCCGTAGTCCCCTCCCTTAATACTAATTGTCGACATCCCCCTCTTAATAATTAGTATAGGCCTGCGCGAGGGCATTGCGAAGGAACAGATGCCTCGCGTGGATATCCTTTCCGCTGATCTTATACCTGCCTGTGTTGGCATTATTCGCCATTTGTCATTCATTTGTATATTTATGCTGGATTGCCCACCAAACTCTTTTTGGCAGCCCGTTGCATACCTATTTAATATCTCTGGCCGCCCGGTGCGTTACCATTTAAGCTTTGGAGACTCGGTGTCATCCATTCCATATGCATTATGTATTATTCATTTGTTATTATTTATTAAATCGTCTTCACCTTGTCTTCCGGGACAAGGACTTGGCGGATCTAGGATTGGTCCCGCTGAATCTTGAGATCCTCCTTCACTTCCGCGAGTGGAAGACTAACTCCCCGCCATAGGAGCTCTACTTAGATTATAACTAGCTAAGAGTCTAGTCCTAATGTGGTCGTCTCTAGGTTCGTCTCCTGAGTCTAGTGTGGAGCTGGCTAATTCTCCTACTAGCCTTCAAAAGTCACTCTTGCAGGTCTTCGACCTTTCGTCTGTTAGTCATTAAACTGGGTCAGGCTTCATTACCGCCTTCTCCAGCTCTATTCTTGTGTAGCGATTCTGCTCTCCGTTTGCCCGTCTCATCACCATCCAGTGTGGTGCCAGATTCCTTAAAAAAAGTGAGATGTGTAAATAAGTTTGGGCGTATCATGTAATTATGTAAAATTTTTAGTGTTCTGGGGTTGTAGGATCTTCTAAATGCATAGTCTACTTTAGGCTTGTCACTGCAATGTCGGATTTCCAGCGGTAATGCCTTGGTAATTTCCTAGAGGTGTTAGTAGGTCTGTAGGGCGTTGGGTCCCTTGTTATTAGGATCCGGGGGTGTTATTTGCTGAATGGGCTTAAAGCGTGGTAGGAGGGGGTCGTGCAACGTCGGACTCCATGTTTATGGTGGCCGGGAGCCGATGATGCTGCTAGGAGGTACTTACGGTGAGTGGATGGGGTGGGTTCTTCCCAGGTGTTCAAAATTTTAAAAATGTCATACAGGTGTAATAATAATAACATCCCTGGTGTGTGGATAGGATATTCCATGCATTGGGATGGATATGAGGCGTGTCCGCTCTCACTTCAGGATAAGGCAAGTGTCAAGGTATAATAAGTCTATGTCCCTTGCATGCGGGATTATTTAATAAAAAATACTTGTTAATATAATTATGGCCTCATCTCTCTACATAGAGATGTGCATCGCGCTTGATATTGTTTCCGACTCACCCCTAATATTCAGGTGTAGGTGTTTGGGGCCAAGGTGTAGCATACCTTAATTTGTTAGGAGCATGAAGTCTATCAACCCCCATGTATATTTTGGAATGTAGTGTAGCTGTTTTTATTGTGTCTGTATGTCTGTGTTGGATGATGCTGTAGGTGACAGGATATGTAGGAAGAAGGGTACTGGGCTGGTAACCCGTAGTTGGTACCATGGCCATCCTGATGGCACTATCCATTTCTATTCCTGTCGTGGTGTGTCATCCTCTCTTAGTTACTATATGTTTTCTATCCGCTCCTCGGCATGTACGCTGGCTAAGTTGGGATGCCATAAAGCACCTCCTCTGTCCTAAAATAGCAGTCTGTGGAGTGCCTGTGGGTCTGTGAAACCTATGTTGTGTAGAAATGTTTGTGTCTGTTGGCACTGCCCTCGGGCTGCCCTAAGGATGTTTAAGTGCAGTGACGCTGTGACGTCACGGCCTAATCTGGTTTCCTGTTCATAACGTCAGAGTAGCAAGTGATTGTAAGTGTAAATTGTCATGTCCTGATCGCCTATAATGATTTTTTGAAATAAAATAAAACCAAGCAAAGAAGTTATTAGGGGGGGTTGTTCCCTCATGGAATCTGTCTGTATCCGCCCCTGATTGTTGGACGCGTGTAGGAAGGGAGTGTCCGTGGCTGTGATTAGCGCGGCTGCGTGTGTGAGGTCGCTTACCGCTGCCGCATGCTGGCGCGTGGGATGTTATCGGATAAGTCTTATCTCGTGTCGCGTGGCTAAGTGTCAGATGCCGCGTGTTGCTTGTTATCGCCCTTGTAGACATGTTCCTAGTGTCAGTAATGGTAGGGCTATGGGATCCTGTATTCCCGAGATTAATACGGTCCATAGTATTTCTACACTATTGGATGCGGAGCCTGTTATAATGACGTTTCCATTTCCTATATCAACATCCGTTTCACTTTATGTCGTTATTGTTATTGTCTCGTCTTGTTATGAAAAAATGTCTACCGGGAACAGTGTGTTGCAACGCGCTGGAATTCGCCTATTCGCAACGCAGTGCTTTTTGTGTGTATTTGTTTTTGTATCCCTGTTTACAGGAAGTTTCTAATGTCACGAATGAAGGCTGACGGAACGTGACTTTCGCCAATGTCCGTATGTGGACATGTGTTTTGCATTCTAGGAGGGCCAATGTGTTAACCTGTCATACTTTCGCTCCCAAGCTTGCTTGGACATTGCTTCCGCAATACCTCTGCTTTATGTAATTATCTATGATTTGTGTCTAGCAAGTCTATTGCCTATGTTCGTGGTAATCCAAATTTGCCATGATTTTTGGCCTAATATGCTGTGTTACCTGTTTTGTGTAGGCGATTGTTTGTGAGAGTGGCGTCCCCCGTATTCAGGTGTCGGGCGGTATGTTTCCAAGAAAAGTGTCTCGTTGTCTCTGTAGAGGCCTGGCGTTCCTGGTACGTCCCCTATTGGTTGTCCCGGGGTCGCTAATGCCCTAAGTAGGCTGTTGTAGCGAGTACCTTAGAGCGAATCTACGCCCCTATATGTATGTTAAAGAACCTTCCTGTGTTCACGCTTGTGTGGCTCAATCGCTTATGTGCTTGTATATGACATTAGTGCAGTGCATCTGTCACCTCTAGTGTATGTTTAAAGCGTGTACGCAGTAATAATATGTCATTCATATACATATAATTCAAACATTCTTATGCCTATCTTCACTTTTGGCTATACTCTATGGGGCATAGTGTCTGTATGGGACCCTATGGTTTTTTCCTGTATGGGATTGTGTATGCATGCTGTTTTTGCGATGCTGCCCGTGTAATTGTCTGTCCCCGCGTCCATATTCCTGGTTTAATTTGGATGTACTTGCGGATTGCCTTAATTTTGGCCAGTTTCCGTTTGGGTGGGAGTGAATTTGTCGCCTGTGCATGGGTCTATCTGGTGTCTGGTCGCGGTGGCTGAGTTTTCTGACTTTCTATGTTGAAAAACCCCGTGTGTTGTATGTAACTGCTCTTTCGTCGGTCGACAATTTTTGTTTATCACGGCGTCCGGTTTTACTGGGTATATGGACCCGTGATCCCGTGTAGCGCTCCGTGTTTTATGTCTGCGTAGTCTGTTGGGATTTTGTGCGTCCCTAGTGTGGCCTCTGATTGTGTTGTCGCGCCACAAATGCCGTTGGCTAGCTTCCTTTATGGCACGTTTGTATCGTGTTTCTGTGTGTTCGCACATGCCTTGGGCTAAGGCCTCCGTACTGCAATTTCTGTGTTTTATGTACCATGGCGTGTATTGTATGTTTGGGACACGCGTGCGAAAATGTACGTTAGTGTGAGTGTTTTGTGTTATTCGGAACGTCCCTCGTACCTTAAGTTCGGGAGTTATCCGGTTTTAAAAATGGTGTGAATGATTGTGTATGTTACTGGCAGAGCGGAAGCGCTCCTAGCCTGTGTGGTACTGGCGGAGGTCGCATGTTCCATTACGTCTTATCGCTGACTGGCGATAGTGTCAAGTTTCAATTGGGTAGGAAGTACTTGCTCGCTTAGTCTGGCGGTCTACTTGCCACATGTGTTGAGAAAATGTGTGTAGGTTTTCTGACGCGCCTTTCTATTGTCTGCATACAAGATGTGCCTTTGGCTTCTCGTTATGTAAAAGACCCTACCTCTGTTCATATATTGTGTCCCCAAATTTTGTGTTATTGTAGGCCTGTGGAAAATATGTTCGTCGGTGGTAGTTAGATGTCTGTGAGAGTAGGTGATGTATTTATGCATATGTGTCTCTGGGCTTCTAGTCACGTGTTTGGTGACTAGGTGTCGGAGGCGGTTTTATTATTTTATGCATAATAATTCCTGTTAGCGTGACTGTCCCTTATTGCTCTATCCTCCAATTGGATAGCTACCCGACCTTGCATTCCTGGTATTCAGAAGGTCGAGGGTTCGAGACCGTCATTGTTCAGGATAATCATTCCTGTTGCCTTTTGGGCCTGTGTCTCTGGGACAGTTTTGTCAGTGTTAGGTTCGTATCCCGGTGAAGTCCTCGGGGTTCGAATGCTATCTCTTGGCTTTCTTTTCACGTCTGCCAGTGGAATCATTTCCTTTCCTTTTGGCAGTGTTCCCGCCTATACGTGTGGGTGTTGTTTTCCGGGTGTAATATGCCTTCATACGGCGGGCGTGTATAGTGTCCTTGATAAGTTTGTGTCCATGCCGCACGTTCACTATATAGTTCAGGTCAGATACCTTCCTGCAGACTTTGAAGGGACCTGTCCAACGTGGTAGGAGGAACTCGGACACAGTTTTCTTACGGGCGGAATTGGAAACCATAACCATTTGCCCGGGTGTGTAATCCACGGTCTTCCGTTGCCGATCGTACCGCTCTTTTTGTTTCTTTTGTGCCGCGGCTATGTTCTTTCTGGCGTTCATACGAGCTATCTGCAAATACTCCAGTCGGGCTGCGTTGTCCATGAGTGTCCTGTGGGATGCATATGTTGTCTATGGGACTTCAGGGTGTATATCCGTGCAACAGGAAGTGTGGAGTGTGTTTTGTAGCCGTGGATATAGAAGTATTGTAGCTGAATGTAATGGTCTGTAGATAATTATCCCAGTCTGTCCCTGTGTCCCCCGTGAACTTGGCTAGCGCTATTCCTATGATTTTGTTCATACTTTCTGTGAGCCCATTGGTTTGTGGGGAAAAACTCGTGGTTGTGTATGCCCTTATCCTTAGTACCTCCAAAAACTGTTGGAGTACTCTCGAGGTGAAAATAGTCCCTCTGTCGGATAATAGGGTTTGGAATATGCCGTATCGCGTGACTATGTCAAATAGAAATTCCACTATGCTGTTCGTGTCTGCTTTGGGAACAGCCTTTGTAATCATATACCGGGTAAGATACTCTGTGGCCACCAGTATATATTTATTACCTTTTTCAGATGTGGTGATGGGGCCTTTAACATCTATCCCGACTCTGTGGAATAGCTCTCCTACGGGAATAGGGTTGAGTAATCCATGAGGCTTGCCAGGTCTTGCTTTAAATCGCTGGCAAGTGTGACATGTCTTTACGAAGGTGTCTATGTCGCCCTTCATGTTTACCCAGTAATACTTGTCCCGGATTCTATGGTATGTTTTATGCGTACCCAAATGTGCCCCCGCCATTGGGCTATTACGGTGTCCGGTCATGATACTCTCTTTCAATGAGTCCGGAACCGCTATAGGTGCATTATCGTGCATGGCTGTGGGTTTAAATTTCAGTACCCCGTCTTTATCTAGGAAAAATCGCATAGACAGCCGTGCTGTCTTGTAATCCACCTTTTCCAAGTTTTCTAGTGCCATTAGAATCTGTTTCAAGTATGGGTCATGCATGCTATTGCTCCTGCAATATGTTAACCACCGTCAGGGCAAAAGTCGGCTTGTCGTCCCATTCGTGGTCCTTACTGTCATCTGGGGGATCGGCTACTGGCAGCCTAGACAACCCATCTGCATCTAGGTGTGTAGCGCCCTTCTTATGCTTAACCACGAAGGTATATTCGTAAAGGCGGAATATAAACCTATTGAGTCGCGAATTTGGGTTTTTGAATTTGTCCCAAAAAAGCAGGCTCGCTTGGTCAGTCATTACCGTGAACTGGATACCATAGAGGTATACCCGGAAATAGTTCACTCCCCATGAAAATGCCAGCATTTCCCGCTCTGTGGCAGAGTATCTTGTTTCGACGGCCGTTAATTTTCTGCTAGCATATGCTACTGGCCGTATACGCCCCTCCGCATCTTCCTGTAATAGGGCCGCTCCCAGTCCATACTGGATTGCGTCCACGTGTAAAAATGTGGGCCTATCACTGAGGAAGTGTTGCAGCAATGGTGGGGTGGTCAATAGGTGCTTAAGTGTGTTAAAGGCATCTATATGTTCCTGTTTGATTTTGAAGGGCGTCTTCTCACGTGTGAGTTCGGTTAGGGGGTGGTCGATGTGCGCGAACCTATGGATGTACTTTCTGTAATAGGAGGCGAGACCAATGAAGCTACGCAATTGTTTCAAATTTGTAGGCATCGGGATGCCCGTTATTGCGTCCGTCTTCGCTGGGTCGGGAATAATGCCTTCTCTGTTGACAATATGGCCCAATATGTTAATCTGCTGTCTGGCGAATTGACACTTCGCGGGTTTAAGCCTTAATTTGGCCTCTCTGATCCTTGCGAAAGCCTCCTCCAAGTGTACGAGATGCTCGTCAAAGGTGTTGGAGAAGACCGTTATGTCGTCCACGTAGACTAGCACCGAGCGCCATTTTAGCCCTGAAAATGCCTTATCCACTAGTTTTTGGAAGGTCTGGCTGGCGTTACGGAGGCCCATTGGTAACCTTGTATAGGTATAGAGGCCGTTTTCTGTAACAAACGCCAGCTTGTGCCTGTCCGGTTCGTAAACGGGGATTGAATAGAATCCACTATAACAATCCATCGAGCTGAACCAGCTGGCCCCACCGAGGGCATCCAAATAGGTGTCTGCCCGTGGTAGTGGATAACTGTCATTTTCTACTAACTTATTGAGCCTACGGTAATCGGTACAGAACCTGTGGGAACCATCTCGCTTCTTGGTCAGCAAGACGGGCGCACTGTAATTCGAGATCACCGGCACTATCACTCCCGCTTCGAGCATCTCTGTAATCTGAGTGTCGATAGCGTGCCTCTCCTTCTGACTCACCCTGAAGGGGGGCTGGTGGACTGGCCGGTCACTGGTGAGTGTGACATGATGCTCGATAAGGTCTGTCACCGCTAGATCTTTCAGCAAATAGGCAAAGATATCCCTATTGTCTTCCAGGAGCTCCGTGAGCCTCCTACTTTGCTCCGGTGTCAGGTCCTGTCTGTGAGTGTGATTGCCCGTCTTATCTGTGTGTGTGTCTGTGTGTTTGCTGATTGTGTTCAGTGTAGAGGCCTGGTGCTCATGGATTTCTCGCTCCGCTCGAATCCCTTCTGTGTTTCTGGTGTATACCATGGGATGTGTGGTGAGCCTTTGGTCATGCACTAGAAGCATCTTGCCACTAGCAAAATTTATGCTAGCTTCGAACTTCGCGAGGAAATCCATGCCAATTATTGCTGACGCAGAAAGATGTTCTATAACGAACATGGGGTGTGTTGTGGCAAAATGGTCTAGCCTGAGATGTATATTTGCCACCCCCGTGTTTTCTAGCGTCTGAGCATTGGCCGCTACCAGCCGGATGTCACCCGTGCACCGTGTATCTGCCCTTCGGTAACGTGTTCTCTGTTGACGCAGCTTGCCGCTGCGCCAGTGTCAACGAGGGCTTGCACCCTGTGGCCATTTATGCTGACGTGTACTGTCAGTGCCGATAACTGGAGTCCTTTCCCCTGTAAAGATGTATTGTAGAGGGTGTATGTTGTTGTTGTTGTTACTGGCTTAATGTCCTTGTCCCTGTGTGCGTCAGTGTTGATGCCCTTCGTTACATTTGTGCTGAAGAAGCATGGAGCTGGCCGCTCATTGTACTTGGGACGCTTGGCCTCTCGGCTTACTTCCTGGCTCGAGTTCTTTATCTCGGTCAGCGAAATGTGCCCATTCAGTACAATGCCTGCTCTCTTCACTGCCCGCTCTGTGAAAATACAGGGATTCTGGCGAGCCTTTAATGTTTTCACAGTTCCCAGTTTCTGTGTAGGTGTGTTGTTCCTTTGTTCCTCCTGAGAGGGTGTGTCAGCAAATCTAACCCTTCGTTTGCATTTGTGACCTCGTTTTTTGTTCCAGGCGGTCGCGAGTTCGATTCTAGTTGCTGGCTCCCCTATGCCAAGTGAGCTCGCGTCCTGCGCCTGTGTGGGGTCACTTCCCGCCCCGTGTTGTGGTGTAGGGGGTATGTTTTCCCGTCTGGAGGGTGTGGATTTGCCTCCGTTTTGTTCGCGCGTGATTGTGAGGGGCGTATAGTGCCCCGCCCTAGGGTTCCCCGTAAATAGTATGTGCAGGGCCCTGTCAAATCCCGTGGTTGTGAATAGTGGCGGCGAGTGTACGTCAGTGTATACGTGTATGTTCATCTCAAGAACCTTGCCGAGAGCGGTCACTTCTACGGCGCCCACTTCTACGGCGCCGGCATAGGTCCCATCCCTTCCCTTGTATCTTTGGTAGTCTGGCCCGGTCTGGAATGGGTTTTCCTGTTCGTCCGACACGAAATCCCGGTACTCTTTCTAGTTGGCCAGGATATGTTGGACCGTTTTCCGTTTGTAGTCCCTGTGGTGATCCTCGGTATGGCGGACTAAAAAGCTAATGGCCCTGTACAGACACTTGCCGTCCCCTTGTACGGGGTGTGTTTGGAAACGGTCCGGGGGCGGATCGTCAGCCTTGGCTTTAGTTGGCTGCTTCTTCCCCCTGCTCTTGCGAGTCTGTTTAGGTGAGGGGCCTCTCTGGTGTTGTATTAGGGGAGGAACCTCCGCCGCCTTTGTAGCTAGCCGAACCTCCCCGTCTAAGCGTTTTTTGGAAACGTGGGCGTGCGTCTCCCCGTGCTGTATGTTTGTCCCCCCTCGTGGTGGCTGCGCCAACTCCCCGCTTGCGGTGGGTAACTGGGTGTGGGAAGTATTGCCCCCCTGTCTGCCCGGCGGGGTGACTCGTCCCTAAACTCCCTCGGGTGTTCGTCGGGGAGTGGATAGTGTTCTGGTCCCTTTGTGTACGTGTCCCTGGTCTCCCGTCCTTTCTGTGGGATTGTTGTTTTGCGGTTATTGACCGGTGGTCTGTTTTCTTGTTTCTGCAAGGGAGGGGTGTACGTCTGCTGCTGCGTGCGCGGGTTTTCCCGGCGATTCCCCTTTTCCCTGTACCGCTAGGGTGCATATCCCTTTCTGCCTGGGGGTGGGTTCTCCCGGTAGTCCCCATTTCCCCTATATTGTGGGGATGCATAGTTTTGCCTGATTGGGAGTGGGTTTCCCCGATAGTCCCCATTTCCCCTATGTTGTGGAGATGCATAATCCTGTCTGCTCGGTGGCGGGCTGCTTCGCCGGGGGATGCTGTGGTCGTACTCTGAAGGGTAGTACTCCGGTGTGTATGGGGATGATGGTCGCCGTGAGGGGTATGTTGGCTCTACGTTTGAGTATGAGACCGGTGAATACCGCGGAGGGTAATGTGGCCTGTCCTGCGTATATGGTGTTGTCGGCCGCTGTGGAGGGTAGTGTGTTGTCTCCCGCTCGTAGTGTCTCCTTTCCGTGTACCCCCTTTCCCTTTCGGGGTAGTACAGTTCTTCCGTGTCAGTGTGTCCACCCCTAAGCGGTCTCCTGCCTGCTTGGATGGCAGCTGTCGTTAGTTTCTCCATCCTGTCCACTAACTCATCCATCTTCTGACTGGTGTCGTCTTTTGTGGATGAAAATGCTGATTCACTGCTTTCTCCGTAGCTTTTTCCGTGATCTTTCTCCCTGCCTCTATTGTTTTGATATTGTTGAGCATGTGTTGGACCGTGGGGTTATTCATTATACATAACTTGTCCACGATGGATGGTCTAAGGGCCTGCATTAGCAACTTAACCTTTTGCTTATGCGTCATAGCTGCGTTGTATTTGTCGCACATGAGCAGTTTTGCGTTTACATATGTCTGTGCGCTTTCTGTAGGCCCCTGTGACCTCTGTCTAATTTGGTCATACAGGTCCTCATCATCTAGTGTGAGCTGGAATTCACTTTTCAGCAACAAAGTGATTTCCTCCCATGTGGCATCTTCTAGGTTACCGACAGCAGTGGCTATGCTCGCTAAAAGCGCAGCGTTAGGTCATGGGGCCAAGCTCTCTGCTGACTCGGTAGACGCGTGGGTTCGAGCCCCACCGTCGGCCGTCCTTGAAGTGGTTTTCCGTGGTTTCCCATTTTCAACTCCAGGCAAATGCTGGGACGGTACCTTCTGACAGGCCACGGCCGATTCCTTCCACATCCTTGCCCAGTTTCATTCATCTTCATCCATTCCATCTCTCATCCCGACACGCAGGTCGCCCACGGGCGTCGACTAGAAAGACCTGCACTCGGCCTCTCAGGAGGTCACACGAAAAAAAAAATCTTCTAGGTTGTCCTCATGGAGCTCGTACCATGTCATGGCCGCCTTTGTGAGGTATGCAGGTAGGAGCCGTTTCCTGACTGCGTCGCTCCAGCCATTGATCCGAGCCGTTCTATTGAATGCCTTGAGGTATTCCTCCGGATCCTGGCCCTCCCCCGTGAACTTTGTAGGGTGTATCATTGGATATTCCGTGTGCCTGTTCATTTCCTGCTCGTTTATCTCTCGTTGGCCGTGTAGGGATTGTAGTCCGTTTACGCTGTCCGCACTTCGATCGTATGACGAGGTGTTTGGGTTTGTGTTGTTTTGAGGGGAATTATACTCACTCCCCGTGTATGACACGTGTGTTACGTAGCCAGGTGGCTCGTCACCTGATATATCGTCACTGATCGGTGGTGTAATGTCGTACTGTGTGGACTTCACTACTTCCACTGTCCTGTCTAAGTCCTGCTTTACAGTCTCCAAAATAGTGTGTATATCTAGGACTGCCTCTGTTGTGTGATTGTCTGCCTTAACAGCGCTTGTATCCAATAACTGTGTGATGCGTGCGAGCAGATTATCAGTCTTTTGCTCTGTGATTTGCAGTTGCTGTAACAATAGGGGGTGGAGTGTTGGCAAGCAATCTGCTTCACTAGCGCTGGATACTGGTGATTCTTGTCCGTGCGCACTGGTCTGGGCCGGGGATCGTGTAAAATGTGTGACTTGTGCTGCCGCTGCAGGGTGTTGAGCGCGGATTTCTAATGCCTTTAATTCGAGTTCCTGAAGGAGTTGTATCGCAGTGTGTTCAGTTATCAAGTCGCTGTTCTTAATTTTTAACTTCGGTAGGAGTGGAGTTGTGCTAGCCGACAGATGGTACGCAAAGTCCCTTAGTGTGGTTCTAAACGTGGCCATTTAATTTCCACCGACCCTGGACTATGGGGAGGGTTGGAGTGGGTGTAATAATGCAAGTCCCCGTGTAATAAAGGGGGGAGAGAAGAAGAAAAAGTGTGGGGCGTATTTTTTAGGGAGAGAGAAGAAAAAAAATCAACTTTCGCTTGGCTGTTTGCGGTATGGATCACTCTACCACGGGAGCTCGTTGTTTGAGTCCCTACCCTTATTTTGCGTGGTAGTCGTGCCTCCACCAAATATGTTTTATCCCTTGGTTGGGGGTGGGAAAAACACGGTAGTGTAAATGTGCCAATTTAGAAGACTGTTTCCGGATGAGAGTAGTGTCCCGTAATTGGGAGAGACTACTAGTGTAGTGTGTTGGTGTAAGTGCTTAATCTATTGGGGGCGTCCCTGCAAGATGCAATTATCTGTCAGGGGATGAATGTCGAAGTGCCGGCTGTTAAACTAGCCTGCCAGCTGAGTGGAATGAGCAATCCACTGAATGTGCCGAGTCAGTGACTCGACACTCTGCTGTCGAGTCGCGTGCTCGGGTACAATGAAACCTGATTATGTAATTACTGGCCTCTACGGTCAGGGGCAATTATGACGAAGGTCAGGTGGGGTATGAGGATGTGAAGTGGAGTGTAATTAGTAACAAGCGTGTAGTTTACTGACCATGTATTTATTGGCCAGTTGATGTAATGTGATGTCCCTCTTGGGGAGTTTAAACAAATATGAAATACAATTTGTGAAGTGTACAAATGTTTGGGGTAAGTGTTTACATGAATAAGGATTCTGAGCACAAACTAGATCTCACCTGGTGAAGAGCTGGAACGGACGTCGGGCAGGGCCGCTGGCGAAGAACAGAGTAGAACAGATAATCCCTCCTGTCCAGGTTCCACTCTTATATGTTTCGGCGCTGCTTGGTCAGCATTGCATCAGTGTAGCTGCCCCAGATAGTTGTTAGTGTAAATGTTTATGTGAGTTTTGCAAGCCGTTGGCTAACCTCCTAGGCTTAGGTGGTCGCCGCTTGCTGTGTAGAGATATGTTCTGGAATTATAGTGTTTCCAGTTGGGGTGGTTTTGGTAGAAGATGGCGGGGTGGTTCTCAGGGGGTAATGCCCCCCCCCGGGCTGTACAATATGTAGACCTTCGAGTAATGTACTATTACATGAAGATTATTGTGTAGGTGTATTATTCAAACTTCAATCGCATAATTAGGACACAAGATTTAAAAACGAGATTTTAAAATGTTGCACGCCCACCATCCTGTTATGAAAACAAGTGAAATATATTAGATGCCTGTGGATTAAAATTAGTTTCTGCATACATATAAACATGTTGCACTGCGCTCGTAAGGTTAAATCGCGAGGAACATCCATTTAAATATTTACATTTTGCGTCACCGCCATGTCCGATTTGTGCTCACCAGGTTATTAAAAGTCCCTCAGGTGAACTTATGTTTCTAGCCTCTATCAATGTAAAACATTTCAGTTTGATTGCTGTCATAGATTAATTGATATTGAGAACCGCTTAAATATTTCCCATGGTCGCCATGTTGGTTTTTATTTTTAGGCCGTAGAGTTATGTAGTATTATATGAGGATTATTGCGCAGGTGCATTATTCAAACGTTGATTAGGACACAAGACATAAGAAATTTAATTTTAAAATTTCGCACGGCCACCATCTTGAGGAACAAATGAACTAAATTAGATGTCAGTGCATTACAATGTCTATTAATATTTGCTGTACCAAGTTTTACTACGCTCGGATGGTTAAATTGCGACAAACATTTCATTTAAATGTTTCAACTTCGCTTGGCCACTATGTTCGTTTTGTACTTAACATGTTTATACAAGTCACATAGATCAACTTCTAGTAGTATCTTTTTATCACCGCAAGAAATTCCAGGGTGATATCTGTTCTGTTGCGGAGTTTAAAAATTGCCAATGAAATATTTCGCACAGCCGCCATGTTGTATTGGTGAGACGTATTAAAATTTAAAGGACAAGGTCGGACAAAATAGTACTATGTCCTTACCATGTTTCATTGAAATCTCTCCTGCCGTTTAAATTTTATTAGAAACACACATATGCAATCACACACACACGGACAAACTGTGATCTCATGAGCCTATTTTTAGCCTACTTTCGATTTTTGCAAAAAATTAAAGTAGACTTATGAGATCAACACAGGGTGAAAAAAAGTGTGTCTGTCTGTGTGTGTGTATGTGTGTGTGTGTGTGTGTGAGTATGTGTACTCTGAATGTCTGCCCCCCCCCTATCAATTCGAACACGGTGACGCGAATTGAACGAAATTTCGTACAAAGGTAGCACTAGCAAAGGACACCTCAGTGTCATGTTTTATATCGCCGCCATCTTGACGGAAACGTAATGGCGGCCACACAAATGTTCAAAGCTTAAATCAAATTACGATTAACCTAATCATCCGATCTCTACCAAATTTTTTGATCAACATACCTTTATGGAGGGAGCATCCTTTGACCAAACTAATAGGTCATTAGCCTAATATTTTGCGTATGGCGGCTATCTTTGTGTGAAAATCGATTCCCCCTATCAATTCGAACACGGTGAAACCGAATGGAACGAAATTTGGCACAGAGGTAGCACTAGCAAAGGGCACCTCAGTGTCATGTTTTATATCACCGCCATCTTGACGAAAACGTAATCGCGGCCACCCAAATGTTGAAAGCTAAAATGTAATTACGACCAACCTAATAATCTAGTCTCTACCAAATTTTGCATCAACATATATTTATGTGGGAAGCATATTCTGACCAAACTGCTAGATCATCAGCCCAATAGTTTGCATATGGTGGCCAAGTATGTTGGCAAATCGATTCCCCCTATCAATTCAAACACGGTGGAACCGAATTGAATGACATTTTTAGAGAGGTAGCGCTAGCAAAGGGCACCTCATATTCATGTATAATATCCCTATAGCACGTTCTATTTCAACAAGCTACTACAACCAATATTCAATTATACTCCTTGAAAAGGACAAAGAGTTATAACAATACCCATGCATTTAGGAGAAAGTAGGCTATAAGTTCTTTACTGAACATCCTGTTTTTTCATAAATGGAAATAGGCTTGAAATTTATAAATATTCCATACGAAATTTTGGAGAACATATCCGCCCCACACGGCTTGTTTTATATTATAAGATTTTGAAATCTCGATTTTATTTCCTGTGTCTTCATCATGCGATGGAAGTTTGAATAATACACCTACGCAATAATCTTCATCTAATAGTACAGTACAAAAATCTATAGCTTACATAATAGAAATACAACATGGGAACTATCCTAAATATTCGTACGGTTCTCAATATCTACGAATCTTATTACAGCAATTGAATGGCATTTAGTATGTTGATAGAGGATATATGAAAATAAGCTATTTAGTTCTTCACGGAACTACTTGTAGATTGTAAGCACGTTCGTGATTAAGAATTCAATAACTCAAGTGTTTCGTACTCCTTCAGGAATATTGACATTAGGTATTTCTTGAAGTGTGTAGTGTTAACAGAGTTCATGAGTGTATTAAAGGAGCCGTGAGACTGTATAAAGGAATGCTTTATTGTAGCCTATCCACAGTATTCGTACGGTGGACAGTAATCTGTGGAGTAGTATTAGTAAATCCATTTTCCCTGTTGTGGACGGATTTAATTGGTTTAAACACATTATAGAGATGATCATGTACTAAACAAAACAAGCCTGTTTCTTCTGTAACGGAGTTCGATATGGAGTAATAACAATGACATCTATGCAAGATATGTTTACAACTTTTGATATTCACGGTTTTAAGCAATTGTCCAGAGAGTACGTTTTAAATCCCTAAAATCTCTCGAACAATTTCAGATTGAATTAAAGGAGTAAGCCCTGTTAAATCCAAGTCATTAAAACTCGCCGTCGGATGGGAAAACATTTTTGAATTGGATTTCCTTTAGTTTCAGTTGCACTCGGGCAAGTTGATTTAATCTTTCTCCGAAAATCTCCGGTTGACACTGTTAAATTGCCAATTTCCCTCCCACCTTTACCGCTTCCAAGTATTTTACCACACTGTAGACTGAGGTCATCAATTAGGGTTTTCCAACAGCTCTGTTCTTCTTCTTCTTTCTCTCCTCAACCTGGCGGTTGGTGGGTAGCATGAATGTCTTCGTCCAAAGGTCTTCTATCCTGAGCCCGCTGTTTGATCAGGTGGTACGGACATCTTCCTCCGATGTCATCAAAGAACTCTGCTCTTGGTCGTTCTCTTCCTGCCTTGCCTTCCATTTTCCCTTCAAGCAGTGTGATGCACCATGGTGAATGCCTGAGTAGGTGGCCTACCCAATTATTTCTTCCTTTTTTGATTGTTCAATTTAGGGATAAAATTCCTCGTGATATCAAAGGTCTTCCCGAGCGAAAAAATCCGCAAAATGTAGTCTTTCAAGAGCATTTAGACAATGGAATTTTAATTCAGAAAATTTGTGTGTGTTAGAGGAACAGACAAGGGTATGGGTGTATGAAAGTGATAGATAGTGAGTGGCAAGTAATGATGTCATAATTATGCGTAATTAGAAAGAAGAAATATATAAATTTGTATATACGTAACTTAGTTCTAGTTTTATTTGTGAATAGGTACCGATTGGATATGTTGTGTACGTCTACAATTGCGGTGTTTACTTCTCCATCTGCTCAGGGTCTATTTAAGCGTTTTCTGACTGAATAAAAGAAACGTTTAATAAATATATAATTGGATTGAAGAGGACGACGAAATGAGTGCAGGAGGTTAAGGAGGACACAAATGATATTAAAATTACGTCTGAATTGATCCTCAACAGAAAGAAGTTCAGAACTCCACTAGATAATCAAAATTTCACGAAACTTCACGACGGACAAGAAAGCGTTGCGTTACACGCAGTCCACAGTTGACCAAATTCGGAAGCAAGAAGATGAAGCCTTGTCTATCTGCCTGGGATTGCCATTATATGATATGCCGTAGACTTCACATTTAATCAAGGTGGCAAGCAGTTCGACTCAAGCAATTATTTTCAACAATTAAAGGGGAAATGATAATAATAATGTTCATTTACACAAAATATTGGAGAGAGTTATGACTGAGGAGGGATCCTTATAAATGAAAAGAAAGATGATAATAATTAAGAGTATATGTAATGCTATGCACATGGGAATTTACAAGGATTTAATAGCTAGTTCAAAAGGATTAAGATGTAATTTATGGAAAAGTAAGCATGCACCCGTAATGCCTTAATGCCAGTATTACCTTAGGTTCCTCTTGATCTAGTTGTAATAATGTATTGTAGCTAAGCCCTCAAGTGGCACGATATGTTGTTTCGTGCGGAAATTGATTTTATGTTCGACGATGTCGAAATGTAAATATTATACAGGGTTTAACAAGAATGTACGTCACAAATTGCAGGACACATTCCTCACACGTAGACGAAGAAATTATGTTACATGAACATGAGTCCGGAATCGCTTTGTTTCCTTGTTACACCTCATTGTCTCCAACTCATTAAGCATGGGAATCACACAAGAACAGAACGTTAGAATCATGGGGAACATGCACTCTTGGTTACGTCTGGTCACGTTGCACCGCCAGAGGTTTATGTACCTTTAGCTGTGCGACAAAACATGTACTTCATGCACGATGGCGCACCTCCTCATTTTAGTACCAATATCCGTCGGCTACTAAATAACAGATTTGCTGACAAATGGATGGGTAGAGGTGGACCAATTGCCTGGACTCCACGCTCTGCGGACCTAAAATCACTGAACTTTATTTGTGAGGGCATTTGAAAGGTCTTTTGTATCGAACCCCAGTGCAAGATGTTCAGAGTCTCCGTGTCCGTGTTATGGAAGGCTACGAAACCATACGCAGTACTCCAGGGATCATCAGCGCATCCGAGATTCACTACGGCGGTGGGTTGATAAATGTATCAATGCACTCGTAGGGCATAGTCTATGGAACATCTCCTGTGAGAAAGAGTTGCATGTGGTATGCTGGTACGTTCTCTTCTTGTATGTTTCCCATGATAAATGAAGTGGAAACAATGAGGTATTGTACAGGCCCGGGGGGCTGTACCCCCTGAAAGCCACCCCCCATCTTCTACTAAAACCACCCCAACTGGCAACATCATAAGACCAGAACAGTACCTTTACACGGCAAGAGGCGACCACCCAGCTTGGGAGGTTGGCCAACTACTTGCAACACATAACATAAACATCTACACACCAGCTAACTGGGGCAGCTACGTCAACGGAATGCTGACTAAGCAACGGCAGGAACTATAAGAAGGGAGGCCTTTTTTGAGCATTATCTGTCATACAGTGTGCGTCGCCGAAGGCCCTGTTCCAGCTGCCATCATCAGGTGAGACTCAGCAAGTGATCAGAATCATTTACTTTGTAAACACCCACTCACAATCTTGTACACTCTACTTGTACCATTACTTACATTCCCCTAAGAGGGACTTACAATTTCACACTCACCGACCAATAAACACATGGTCAGCAAATTACACTTGTCTTGATAATTACACGCCTCTTTACATCCTCATACCCTTCCTGACTCTCGTCACGATTGACCGTGACCATAGTAGCCAATAATTGCTTGCTCAGGTTTCATTGTGCTTCCCGCAAGCGACTCGACTACGTAACGTCGAGCCGCTGACGTGAGCACGCCTATTGTATCACTCATTCCGTCCAGCTGGCAGGCCGGTGCATTAGCCTGCGTTTAGAGGTCCATCCCCTAATCGACACTTGCGTCTTTTCAGGAACACCCATTAGTGTTTAACAGCTAAACAACACACTACACTGGTAAGGTCACCCAGCTACGGGAAGCTACCCTCTCCTAGGAACCACCTTCCAAATTAGTACAATAACATAAGTGTTTTAGCCCTAACTAGCCCCCAATTAAGGGATCTAAAACAGTATAACATGGAAACAAACCGTTTCCGGACCCATGTTCATATAACATAATTTCTTCGTCTACGTGTGAGGAATGTGTCCTGGATTTTGTGCCGTACAATTTTGTTACACCTTGTATATCAGAAAACTCTACTATAATGGGGCTCATTATAGTACAAGTTTTCATTATGGGACAGTTTTTCCCACCAATCAGAGTTCAAGAAACATTTGTTTGACCAATTAGGTAAGGATAGCATCGCACCTGCGCTGAGTTAAAACATTCCTCATGCCTTTATTCGGTCCTGTGCAGCTTCTGTCTAACATAGCAGCTGTTGCATAGAAGTCTTCTTCAATTTCTCCTCTCTTCTTTAAATTTTCTGACATCAACTTCCTATACGCCACCATTTCTGGAAGTAAGTTAGCAACACATAATGAAGATCTTCCAACAAAAAGGACTCCCTCGTCAAGATTTATACATATCTTGATGGGGTATATTTGGACACCCCAATTACTTGCTTGAGAGGGGTAGCCTTCACTTTCTTCCATTCTTTTAAGTCGTTTTTAGCCTATTTTCAATTTTGAAATAAAATAGGCTGATGAGATCACCTTTTGTCCGTGTGTGTGTGTGTGTGTGTGTGTGTGTGTGTTCACCTAATAACTTCTAAACGGCTGGAGCGATTTCAATGAAACTGGGTAAGTTCATAGCACTATTCCGGACGACCCCGACCGTTCCCCTGAAATTTTGTTACGTCTCACCAATCCAACATGGCGGCTGTGCGAAATATTCCACCAGCATTCAATATCTCCGAAACTATTACCGATATCAACCTGGAATTTTGATTGGTGATAAGGGGAACTACTAGAAGTTCACTTATGTGACCTTTGAAAACCTGGTAACTACAAAAACAACATGGCGGCCAAGCGAAGTTGCGACTTTAAATGGACGTTTCTTGCGATTTAACCAACCAAACGCAATGAAACTTGGTACACTATATGTTTATATACATTGTAATGTACCGACATCTAACTTCGTTCAATTGTTTACATAACCTCAATATGGCGGCTGTGCGAAATATTCCACCGGCATTCTATAACTCTGAAACTATTAGCGGTATCACCCTGAAATTTTGCACGGAGATAAAGGGCACTACTGGAAGTTCACAAATGAGACTTTAAAAACCGGTTAACTACAAAACGAACATGGTGGCCAAGCGAATTTGAAAGTTTTAAATAGACTTTTCTCGCGATTTAATGATCCAAACACAATGAAACTTGGTACAGCAAATTTTTATACACATTGTTATGCACTGGTATGTAATTTAGTTCAATTCTTTTCATAACCTCAAGATGGCGGCTGTGCGAATTTTTAAATTAAGTTTTCATTTCTTGTGTCGAAATTAGGCGATCGAAGTGAAAGCTTGAATAATGAACCTACGCCATAATTTTCCTTTAAAGGTACATGACTCTATGGCCTACACATATAACAGTCCAACATGGCGACCATCCGAAATATTTAGACTGTTCTCAATATCTACGAATCTACTAAAGCAATCAAACTAAATTTTTATGTTCATAGGGGTTATGAACATAAGTTCACCTATAGGACTTTCAATAACCTAGTGATCACAAATCCAACATGGTGGCGACGCGAAGTATAAATATTCACATGGTTGTTTCTCGCAATTTAAACATCCAAGTGCAGTGAAACGTGGTACAGTAAATCCCTATTCAAATGTTAATCCACAGGCATCTAATTTATTTCAATTGTTGCCACAACCACAAGATGGCAGCTGTGCGAAATTTTAAAATCTCCTTTTTACTTCTTGTGTCCTAATCATGTGATTGAAGTTTGAGTACTACACGTACACAATAATCTTCATGTAATAGTATATAACCCTAAGCCCTACATATATAAAATCCAACATGGCGACCATACGAAATATTTAGACGGTTCTCAATATCTACGAATCTATTACAGCAATCAAACTGAAATTTAGTAAGTAGATAGAGGCAATTAGCATTAGTAGGATATATGAAAATAGGCTGTTTAGTTCTTCACGGAACTACTTGTTCCTTAAGAATTCGCACACTAAGTGTATGCCATATGTCAAAATAGGGACAATTTTCACTCGAAGGAGCGTCATTGCCGGCTCTAGAGAGATTGGTTGAATGCGATCTATATCTGCCATGAATTTTATGGCAATTATTGTCTTTTCTTTGGCATGTATTCGAAATAATATCGCGGTTGTTTGCAAGGCTACTTGGAATTATTTATAGGCGTTCATTATTGTGAGCTCTTCTTCTCGTAGGGTGACAGTTTCTGATCTATTTCCTCCTTTTCAAAAGGTCATCTGAACTGTCTTATTCATTTTAATTTGGAGACCATTGTCATCTGCCCACGATATTGGTTAAAGCTCTGCTGCAGGTCCTCGATTATAACCTGCTTTGTGCATTATCCATTGCTAAGTTAAACAATAGGGGGATCAATGGATCCCCCTGCAAAACTCCATTTGTTTGTGTGATAGGACAGGAGTTGGAAGTACCATCTTACATTAAGACAAGATTTTACTGTAAAATCGATCCTATGATTCGCGTAATGTAGTTGTCTTTCCCTATCATGCCTTCCAGTTTCTCCTAAAGCTTCTTCCTCTCAAATAGGTCAAAAGCTTTCTGGTAGTCCACGAAAATCACATGCAATTTTGTTTTCCGCACTTGTAAGGCTTCATTAATATCTCGCTGAAAATTGGAGACTGCCTGAAGAGTGGATCTTCCTGTCCGAAATCCGAATTATTCATGAAGCAGTTCCTTTTATGTCAGTCGAGTCAGTCTGACCGTCAAGATTTTTGTTAAGACCTTGAGGGCTGTATTCTCAAAAACTATACCTCTGTACGAGTCTGGTGAAGCTGTATCTCCTTTCTCTTTATACATTACCTTAATGCATTCATTGTCTGCTCAAATTGCTGGGATATCCAAAAGTAAAACTTAAGATCCAGCAGCCAATGTAGCTGTTGCTTTCTTAGCACCACCCAGTGGGCTCGTGTAGGGCACTTTAAGGTAATACTTACGGACTTTATGATCAGGTGTTGGCTCTAACTACCCACATTGTAAAAGGCTTCCAAGCCCGGAAGAAGACAATCGTTGTATTTGTAGACTTGACATCAGCGAGTGAGACTGGCGCAAAGGTATGAGTCTTACATTTTTGAAGATATTCCTAGTTAAGTCCCTTGCAATCCTCTTGAATAATATGCTGTGTAACAGAATGTTTGAAGTGCATTTCAACGGTAATACAAGCCGATCCTTTAGACTTAATTATGGACTACCACAGGGTTCAGTGCTTGCACCCCTACTGTTTAATACATACACAGCTGACTTACCATCTACCACTTCTCGAAAGTTCATTTACGCCGATGATCTAGCCATTGCTGCTCAATCCCATGATTTTAAAACAGCGGAAGCTATCCTCTAGGAAGATCTCCTGGAAGTGAGCAAGTTCTTCAACACTAATCATCTAAAGCCAAACATCTCCAACCCAGAAGTTAGCTGTTTCCACCTGTGCCACAAGATAGCAAGTTATTCTCCCCAAGTTCACTTTAATGGTCAACTATTGAAGTACTATCCTCACCCAAAATACCTTGGTGTTGTCCTTGATCGAACTCTAACTCACAAAGAACATTAAACAGAACATCTGCTAAAGTCAAGGTCCGAAACAATATTCTTCACAAATTGTCTGGGTCAGGATGGGGTGCAACTGCATCAACTCTTCGAACAACAGCTCTTGCCCTAGTATACCCAGTGGCCGAGTATTGCTGTCCTGTGTGGTTAAATAGCGCTCATATACAGAAAATTGATACTGAGCTGAATGATACTATGTGGATTATATCAGAAGCCATCCGATCTACACCTCTGGATTGGTTACCAGTCGTCTCAAACATCCGCCTCCTCACCTCCGTAGGCAATTGGCACTGACGAAAGAATGGTAAAAATACTGTAAAGATCCTTCATTACCAATTCATCAGGATATTTTTCAACCACATCACAGATTTACATCGAGGAAAACTCCCTGGTTACTAGGTGAGAAATTGGTTCAACAGCAATTTAATGTCTGTCAAGCATGGCGCAACAATTGGGTTTCCTCGGATCCAGACAAATATCATCTAATTCTGGATCCAACTCAACGCCCACCTGGTTTCAACTTATCCCTCAAAACTTGGAAGTCACTAAATCGACTAAGAACCCAACATGGTAGATGCCAGTATTTGAGGCATAAGTGGAGATGATCGACAGTCCAGCCTGCGATTGCAGTGAAGTGCCACAGACGGTTTATCACATTGCCATGGAATGCCCAATGAGGAGGTTCAGTGGGACGCTACAAGAAATACATGAGGCTACAGATGAAACAGTGAATTTGTTAAACTCGTTGGACATCCATTTGTAATGCTAGTATCTTCATCCCTGTCAGAACTTTTGTATATTTTGTTCATACTAGCAATTAATTTTTTCTCTTTATTTGTAACATATGTATCCTTTATGCCATATGAAATAAAAATAACCTTAATGTTTATGGTTATCCAATCTTCAGAGATATCTCCCAGTTCAATACATCTATTGAAAAACTGCAACCAAGTTTCTCCAAAAACACTAAGGTGATCTTTGTTACCGCGAGATTGAGAAAATTGCTGAGATGTTTGACTTCGTAAAGAACTCTGACGGAAGCTCTTGGCCTGTCGATTTGCACAGTGTGTTTATGATGATATTGATGATGATAATTGTTGTTGTAAGGGGCCTAACATCTAGGTTATCGACCTCTAGTGGTTTGGGTGATAGTGAAGGATGAGATGAGAATGAAAACTGTGACTAATACTATCTACATACACAAACTAGAAGAAGGAATGATAAGCAAATAATGGATAAGGCAAACGAAGGACAGATAGAAAACAATGCTCTCAAGTTTCAGTCATGGCCAGTAGTATTTTGCAATGTCCAGAGTGCAATCTTTAGACGCCCTTCAAGTTTCAATAGCCCAAAAAGCAAATGTACAAAGAATGTACGCAAGAACTTTCTTCAGTAAATATATTCCCACTGACCGTTATGTTTTGACGGGTTTCAACTAGTTATATTTTATTTTAAGAAAATCATAGTCAAATTCTTTTACAGAATTTCCACTAAAAGACTGCTCATTTTAGCCTATTTTCATTTATGAAAAAAATAGGCTTATGAGATCACCTTTTGTCCGTGTGTCTGTCTGTGTGTGTGTGCGTGTGTGTGTGATGGAGTGTGTGATGGTGTGTGTGAAGGTGTGTGTCCCCTCTAATAACTTCTAAACGGCTGGAGCGATTTCAATGAAACTCGGCATGTTCATAGCACTATTCTGGGCGACCCCAATCGTGCCCTTCAAATTTTCTAACGTCTCACCAATCCAACATGGCGGCTGTGCGAAATATTTCACCAGCATTCAATATCTCCGAAACTATTACTGATATTACCCTGGAATATTTTACGCTGATAAAGGGTACTACTAGAAGCTCACCAATGTGACTTTTGAAAACCTGGTAACTACAAAACCAGCATGGCCGCCAAGCGAATGTGCGACTTTAAAATAGACGTCACTCGCGATTTTACCAACCAAACGCAATAAAACTTGGCACAGTACATGTTTATACACATTGAAATACACCGACATCTAACTTCCTTCAATTGTTTACATAACCTCAAGATGGCGGCAGTGCAAAATATTTCATCGGCATTCTATATCTCTAAAACTATTAGCGGTATCACCTTGAAATTTTGTACGAAGATAAAGGACACTACTGGAATTTCATCTATAAGAATTTCAAAAACCGGTTCACTACAAAACTAATATGGTGGCCAAGCGGATTTGAAAATTTTAAATAAAACTTTCTCGCGATTTAATGATCCAAACGCAATGAAACTTGGTACAGCATATGTTTATACACATTGTAATGCATTGGTATCTAATTTAGTTCAATTGTATACATAACCTCAAGATAGCGGCTGAGCGAATTTTAAAATTAAGTTTTTATTTCTTGTGTCGTAATCATGTGATCGAAGTGAAAGTTTGAATAATGAACCTACGCAATAATTTTCCTTTAATGGTACACGACTCTATGGCTTATATATATAACAATCCAACATGGCGACCGTCCGAAATATTTAGTTGGATCTCAATACCTACGAATCTATTTCAGCAATCAAACTGAATTTTTAACGTTCATAGGGCTATGAACATAAGTCACTTATACGACTTTCAATAACCTGGTGATCCCAAATCCAACATGGAGGCGACGCGAAGTATAAATATTCACATGGTCGTTTCTCGCAATTTATCCATCTGAGTGCAGTGACACTTGGTACACTATATCATGTTAATCCACTGGCATCTAATTTTATTCTATTGTTTCCATAACCACAAGATGGCAGCTGTGAGAAATTATAAAATCTCGTTATTAATTCTTGTGTCCTAATCATGCGATTGAAGTTTGAATACTACACGTACACAATAATCTTCATGTAACAGTACATAACTCTAAGACCGACATATATAAAAATCCAACATGGCGTCCATCCGCAATATTTAGTCGGTTCTCAATATCTACGAATCTATTACAGCAATCAAACAGAAATTTTGTATGTTGATAGAGGCAATTAACGTAAGTAGGATATATGAAAATAGGCTGTATAATTCTTTACGGAAATACTTGTTTGAAATTCAGATTTTTGTTTTTCCGTCATTTTGTTTATTGTTACAATTATTAGTTTGATTAATTTATTTGTATTATTGTTTTTATCTCCGTTTTAATATTTCAGCTTCCAAATCACACTTCAACTATACAGTATATTCCAATTTTGTATAATTTAATCTGTATTAAAAGGTGTAGATGCTCTCATAGTTCAGATGCCCTCGTAGTTCCTCCCCTTAAAACAACAATAACTAACTAACAAGGTCCATGTGATCAGGTGGAAATGCAACAATATATAGTTTTGAACTAGTATGGACTGAACACGACCTAACTCAATATGTGCAAATCTGTGAAACAAACTTAAATTAAACAGACAGTGGACTAACCTCACCACTCTGCGAACCTCGCATTCCGGAGAGCATTTGAGCCCAGGAGTGCCTGTACGACATTCATCCCAGATTAAGGCAGCACGGTATGAAATCTGTCCCCCATAAAATTGAAGATGTTGCAAAAGGGGATCAGCAGAAACCAGGTCGCGGGATTCTGGAGATGGAATCGATATTCATATCCCTGGTCGCTGGAGTAGCGAATAGAGAAGATACGCGCTTGAATGAGAAGTTATGCTTAGTTGGCAAAAACCTATTCTCCTTATCTGTTTTATCCGGCCCCTGCCTGGTACACGACTTCCAAAATTACTTCGACGTCAATGATTTTATGTCGTATTACAATTTGAGGATTTCGAAGGCCATAGCAATCCTAAAACCTGAACTTTCTAATAATGTGCCATTCATTATCTAGTGTGACTAGGGCCACTTACTATCCCATATTGGAAAGATTCTATTAACAATTGTATGACTTACGGGGCATTCTAATTGGGTTGCGAAGAAGATAGTATTTTTAAAAAATTGCACTTCACCATTAGATAGAAGCATAGATCACTTCAATTAATTGACATACATTGCATTGCTGTTAAGGGTTGGTTCGTTGGTTCCTCAGTTTAGGGGCTGCGACAACGCGGTCATGTAGCCCCGTGTACTTTGGGTGTGTGTATAATCTGTCTGATAACCGGTGTTAATTGTGATGACTGTATTAGTGTGTGTTATATGTTTTTAGCCTACTTTCGATTTTTGCAAAAAATGAAAGTAGACTTATGAGATCAACACAGGGCGAAAAAAAGTGTGTCTGTCTGTGTGTGTGTATGTGTGTGTGTGAGTCTGTGTGTGTGTATGTGTGTGTGTGAGTCTGTGTGTGTGTGTGTGAGTGTGTGTACTCTGAATGTCTGTCCCCCCCCTATCAATTCGAACACGGTGAATGCGAATTGAACGAAATTTGGTACAAAGGTAGCACTAGCAAAGGACACCTCAGTGTCATGTTTTATATCGCCGCCATCTTTACTAAAACTGAATGGCGGCCACTCAAACGTTCAAAACGTAAAATCAAATAACGACTAACCAAATCATCCAATCTCTACCAAATTTGGTAACAACATACCTTCGTATAGGATGCGTCTTGTGACCAAACTACAAGGTCGTCCGCCATACCATTTCAGGATGGCGGCCGTGCGAATTATGCAAACTTTATAATCCATATCATGGGACCCACCAGTTCCGATTATCGAGCCGAGAATCGTTTTAACTGTTCTAAAGGAAGAGGCACGTACGAAATTAAAAGTTTATTTTGTAATACTATAGTGCAGACGTGATTTTAAAAAGCTCAGCTGATTCATTAATAAGACAAGATGGCAGCGGATATCTTGTGCCTGACTTATATTTCACTAATTTGAGTATTGCATGCAATATAGCGTACTAAAACAAAATAAATAAACTTTGTATGAAATGCTTTATATATAAATAATATACTTCAGTGATGAAATCGTTTAGTATAAATCATTATTTGCTAACAAGTTCTATGTAAGTCATTTTATATGGATCAATGTTCGTTGGCACAAATGGCTCAGTGGTAAAGCGTTAGTCTGTCATTCATATGCCTATGGTTCAAACCCCATCAGAGATATGTTTTTTGCTTGACATTTTACATATTTGTTGCTTTGTAATGACTCAGACGTTTTAAAATTAAGCGTTATATTGTGCATATTACGGTGCAAAACATATACTTAATTAAAACATAATTCGCCAGCAGATTTAATCGAGACATCTAGCTGACAAAAAGGTAACAGATTTTATTGAAAAGTTTCTTCTTCTGGCCGCTAGAATGCACTCGCTCTGTTAGGATTATATTGTTCGATATTTCACAACTAGATATCACGACTAGTTTTTATATTTATTGTTTCTTGAGTACTGAGACGTTATAAAATAAAGCTTTATATGAAGCTTTTTGCAATGGAAATTATATATTAAAAAAAACGACATTCTCCACTGGAGTGACATCTTCCATCCTTCAGTTGTACTATGCAGAAACTATAGATTCGAGCAGCGCTCTATACCGGCCAGTTAGTGAACCCAGTCTTAACGACTGCTAGGAGTAATAAGACAGTTTTTTGTTTTTTTTAGCGTATGGCTTTTAGTGCCGGGAGTGTCCGAGGACATGTTCGGCTCGCCAGTTTTTGTAGCTGCTTCGAGACGGACACCCAATGGGTGAGCTACAAGTACCGTTGGGGAGGGAAGGAGGGAAGTTGGAATGTAAGGACGAGGAGTTGGAAGGTAGCGGCTGTGGCCTATAGTTAGGGACCAACCCCGGCATTTGCCTGGAAGGAAGATGGGAAACCACAGAAGACCATCTTCAAGGTTGCCGGCGGGGGGATTCGAACCTCCTCGCCTCCCGGATGTGAGCGACTGCCATCAGTCATGCCGTAACCACCACGGCTAACTCACCCGGTAATAAGACAGTAACATTCGTTTATTCCTTGTGCACAGAGACGTTGTTGATAATCTCAAAACTTGCAATATGGATGATTTGGAGATGGATTATTTTGTTATACCGTGTATTTAAGATTAGCCTATAAATTTACGGGTTGCGAAGTTACTTCACTTAGTTCTATATCATTCGTACACGACACAGAACAACAACGTGACGTCAGTTTCTGATCTGCTCTGATTGGCTATTACATTGCTGCAGTCGGGTAGTTGGCAGTCAAGGATAAAATTCTCGACTGCCAACTGCCAGCTACCAACTGCAACTTCATGTTGTGTATGGTGCCTATAGTATACACGGAGGCGATCGCGACTGCCGACCGAGGACTACCAACTACGGACTGCCGACTGCGCATTGTAGATGGGCCTTATTAGAGCAACGAAGTTTCAATTATTGTAAGTAGTCGGTGTTTGGAGTGTTTGCTGATGAAATTGCAAAATGCTGGGGTAAATTATAAACTATGGTTTGAACGCCACTGTTCAAATCCTGTGTGCCAATTTGCACTTCAAATAGGAAGAAATTAGGAGATGATAAGGACAGAGAGTTATAACTATACCCATACATTTCGGAGAAAGTAGGCTATATGTTCTTTCCCGAACATCTTGTTTTCAATTCAAGTAAGGACTGCAGACTTTGATTTTTTCAAATAGTTCCTACTTTTGTCACCAAACGCCACCGTCAACGACTACAGTTCAGAACTTAGCTATTAGACGCCACCGCAGTCGGCTCTTGGCAACGAACGTAGGAACCTAAGAGCGTTGTTTACATTCTTAACCTATACAATTTAGCTTCACACAGGTGTAATTAGTGGAAGTTTCTTTAACATGCCATAAATCTATGACATGGGACCGCCGGCTTTACTTCCCCTCCGAAGGAAGGCATACTGAGGGATTTTTAACGCTCATAATAATCTGACGACTTCGGCTGGGTTTGAACCCGCTATCTTGGGCATAGAAGCTCAGCATGCTACTCTGTCAGGGGAGTCCTTGACCGGGTTATGTATATAGCCTACATTCTAACCTCACTTATCCAGTGTGTCACTCATTTATGCCCTTATATTTTATTCACATGGAATATTTTCATTACATCGAACCTTGTCTATTGTAACTCAGCTCCTACATATTAATAATAATAATAATCATAATAATAATAATAAAAATAATAATAGAAAAATATTGGGACCATTAAAAACTGAAAGTGGAGAGTTCAGATACAGATAAAATGACGACCTCTACAAAAATAAAGATATTGAACAAATCTACGATACGATCAGGAAAAGGAGGGTTACTTTCTTTGGACATTTAATGAGGATGAATAACACCAGACTTTTCAGTCATGCTTACAAAAGCAAGAATGGTAATCAATGGGTACAAAGTATAAAAAGGGGATATGGAAGAGATGGGAGTAACAATAGATATTATTCAGGACAGACCACTTTTCATAAATATGATCAAAAATTCCAAGGATTTACAGGAGAAGGAAAAGAAGAAGCGGGTTTACATATGGATTTGATTTGATTTGATTTGATTTATTTTCACTGCCACACTTAGAGCTTAAGAGCTCCTTTACAGTAGCGCCCTACATAAAATAAGGTTAGGGCTTATAAAAATAAAACATTTCACCTATAGTCACAATATAAATAATCATAGTCTAACAATTATAGTAACAAAAAATTAGTAACAATACAATAATAATAATATTACTAATGATAATGGAAAAATTATATACAAAAGAGTGAGAGTGCATACAGACTATCAGCCCGAAAAACAAACACCATATACTGTACAAGAGCTATTGAAGTAGACAGGTTGTCAGCTATTGTCCTTGTGTTATAATTGAACTTTAAAATAGTACATTATGCAACGAGCCTATAATGGCTATAATTAAGACACGAGTATTTTTATAAAACGAGCGTATGCGAGTTTTATAATTTCCATACGAGTGTCTTAATTATCATTATAGGCGAGTTGCATACGACTGTTTATGTTCGACGATAATTATAACTTTATTATATGTTTTAACATAAATATTCATAAATATCTGTTCAGTCACTACAGTAGAATGTTGTGATCGGGTTTTTGCGGTGGGTAGTATATCTCTCTTGTCCAAGCTCTCTGGACAACCGACGCATGCGCTCTGTGTGCTTCAATACCATATGTTCAGATTGCGCACCAGTATTCAGTAAAACTGTCACTGAAGTCGTGTCAAAACCACGTGCTGTGTAGAAATTGGTTTTGGGGATATTAAGGTGCCGGTACAGTGCTATTTCTTGTCTCATATTCGCCAGTTTATTTACGCGAACATATGGACGGTGCATATTACATGTCGGTAATTTATTATAGTTCGATGTTGTGTTTATGTCCGACATGTTGGATTTTGAGTGCATGCGCGAAGGTATCGTTACCTAATTGGTCAATGAACGAGCTCTGATTGGCGGGAGAAACTGTATCATAATGAAAAACAGTGTTATAATGACCATCATTATGATACAGTTTTCTAACACATAATAGTGAGGGTCGAACATAATAGTACATTATGCAACGAGCCTATAATGGCTATAATTAAGACACGAGTATTTTTTATAAAACGAGCGTATGCGAGTTTTATAATTTCCATACGAGTGTCTTAGTTACCATTATAGGCGAGTTGCATACGACTGTTTATGTTCGACGAGAATTATAACTTTATTATGTTTTAACATAAATATTCATAAATATCTGTTGAGAGTCAGCTACTGGAATTTTGTGATCGCAGAGCGAGCGTTGGGTGTTATATCTTTGTCTTTCAAGAGCTTTGAACGACCGACGCATGCGCTCTGTGGGCTTGCAATGCCATATGCAGCCATATGTTTACATCAGCCGTCCCTCAGTAATATTGTCACCGCAGTCATTTGAAGACAATGCGCTGTGTAGAAATTAGTGTTGGTGATTTTAAGGTACAGTGCTATTTCTTGTCTCATATTCCCAGGAATAGCAAGCTTAGTTATGGAAGGAAGGGTCGAGGACAAGAACTGTAGGGGTAGACCAAGGTTAGAATATGTTAAACAGATTGCCTCGGATGTAGGGTGTCGGAGCTATGTAGAGATGAAACGATTAGCTCAGGACAGGGAGGCGTGGAGAGCTGCATCATACCAGTCAAAAGACTGAAGACTCAAACAACAACAACATTCGCCAGTTTATTTACGCGAACATATGGACGGTGGGTATTTCATGTCGGTAATTTATTATAGTTCGATGTTGTGTTTATGTCCGACATGTTGGATTTTGAGCGCATGCGCGAAGTTATAGTTACCTAATTGGTCAATGAACGAGCTCTGATTGGCTGGAGAAACTGTATCATAATGAAAAACAGTGTTATAATGACCATCATTATGATACAGTTATCTGACACATAATAGTGAGGGTCGAACATAAAAGTATTTTAACATAATACGGTAATCAAATGTGAGAGGTATACTGAGAGACCCCCCAGGGGCTCACATCTAGTGGGACGTGGGATGGCGACCATGGGACCCCAGCTGAGTCCGGCATTGCTTCCACTTACTTGTGCCGGCATCCTCTCTGTCTTCTTTCCTTTCGACCACACTTGGTCAACTCTTGTTCTCTTCCGACCCCGACGGTATTAGGTTATCCGAGGCCTAGGGAGTCTTTCACTTTCCCGCCTTAGTTGGCCCTTGTCTCATCTTTCCTGATACCCTCCTTCTGTGAGGGGTCAGCCTTCTTTTTGTTTTCCTTTTACCTCCTGCCTTGTGCTCAAGGCCCTTAAGGAGGCAGAGTGTATGTAGCCCCACCACTTCTGGTGCACTGCTACACCCTCAGGGGCTCACGGCTGGTGAGTTCGGGAGTTGGCGATCCCGAGGGATTCCTGAGCTGTGTCCGTTTTCCCCTTTTGTTCCTTACCTTTGGGGCGGACCTTCTCCTCTCTCCCCTCTCTCCCCTCTCCTCTCCACTCCTCTTTTCATTATATTTACTTTTCTCTTTAAGATTCCCGCACTGTTTTTTGTTACTTGGTTCACCGTGTATCTAAATTCCCTTCTGGCGATTTTTAAGGCATTTTTAATCTACGTTGCTTTTTGTATGTTTTTTCGATCTAAATTACATCTCGTGATTGTTTTCAACCTCAATTGCATTTTGTAAAGATTAACAATCTAAATTGCTTTTTAGTAAGTCTTTCAATGCATGTGCCCGGGCCTTTTAGTGAGTATTTTGAATTTCAATTGCATTTTGTAAGAATTTTCAACCAATGCCGCATTTGCACGAATTTTGAATCTAAATTGCATTTGGTTTGGTGGGCATTTTGCACATATTTTGATTCTCAATTGCATTTTGTGGGTATTTTGAATCTAAATTACATTTTGTCAAGTATTTTCAATCTAAATTGCATTTTGTAAGTATTTTCAATCCACATGAGTCGTTAGAATCACCGTACATTTTGTAAGCATTTTCAATTTCAATTGCATTTTGTAAGTATTTTGAATTTCTATTGCACTTTGTGAATAATTTGGATTGGAACTGGGATAGGGCCTATTTCAATCTGAATTGCATTGTGTATTTTCAATTTCAATTGCATTTTGTAAGTATTTTGAACCTCAATTGCATTTTGTACGTATTTTCGATCTCATTTGCATTTTGTAAGTATTTTGAATTTCAGTTGCATTTTGTAAGTATTTCGACGCTACATTGCATTTTGAACGTATTTTGAATCTAGCCTACGTTTTGTGGGTATTTTTCCATGACGTATTCTTTTTGTGACTCTTTTCGTTATAAATTCCCTTTTGTAAGACCATATTGTGAGTTCCTTTTTGTACGTATTTTCCGTCTCAGATAATTTTGTTCTGGTTTCCATTTCAGTATCATTTTCGCTATCACCCAGATCATTAGGGGCCGATAACCTCGATGGTAGGCCCCTTAGAACAACAATTATCATCATCATCATCATGTATACTGAGAGAGTAAGATGAAACAATATGAAGTAATGAAGAACTACTGGAAGGCAAGAAAGCATAAGTGAAATAAGAGACAATGAATGCAATGGGTTATTTTACGCGCTCCAAATCTGGCCAAAATCGAGGAAAGAACAATAATAATAATAATGATGCAATACGAGTAATATGGAGAAAATTACAGACGCTATTCGGATAAGATGGATTACGTTTTACACGCCTTTGAGCCAAATTACGTCAATACGATTATCCTTTCGCATTCATACTTTTCTCCACAAGAAACAACAATATCTGCACGTGATTGGGATCTCATATGAAGATATCCAGGAGTGTGACCAGCTCTTCGAACATGAGTGTTTCCAACCAACCCTGAGGCTGAAAACTGGATTGGTGTGGGCGAAAGTGAAAAAGGATCAACACCGTCTACAAATCATTTAAACATATCAAATTTAAGTTTTTCAGAAAATCTATATATATAAAAATGAATTGCTGTTCGTTAGTCTCGCTAAAACTCGACAACGGCTGGACCGATTTGCCTAATTTTGGTCTTGAATTATTTTTGGAAGTCCAGAGAAGGTTTAAAAGGTGAATAAAAATGAAAGTTGTAGCGCACGAATAGATTCAACAAATGAGTGACGGCACGCGAATCGCTTAAACAAAGTCCCGTAGGCGTTCATATACTATTCATCCGATTGCGATGAAACTTAGGTGAGAGGTTGTGTACACTTCAGGGAAGGTTTCTGGCTTAGTAAATCCACTTAACAATAGGTAGCGCACGAGTAGATTCAACAAATGAGCGAGGACGGGTGAAGTGTTTCAACAAAGTCCTGTATGCGTTAACATACCATTCGTCCGATAGCGATGAAACATGGGTGAGAGGTTGTGTACACTACAGGCAAGGTTTCTGGCTTAGTAAAACCATGTTATAATAGGTAGCGCACGAGTAGATTCAACAAATGAGCGACGACTCACGAAGCGATTCAACAAAGTCCCGTATGCGTTCATATACTATTGGTCTGATAGCGATGAAACTTGGGTGAGATGTTGTGTACATTTCAGGGAAGGTTTCTGGGTTAGTAAATGCACTTTACAATAGGTATCGCACAAGAAGATTAAACAAATGAGCGACGACGCGCGAAGTGTTTCAACATAGTCCCGTATGCGTTCATTTACCATTCGTCCGATAGCGACTAAACTTGGGTGAGTTGTTGTGTACACTTCAGGGAAGGTTTCTGGCTTAGTAAATCCACTTTACGATAGGTAGGGCAGGAGTAGATTCAACAAATGAGCGACGACGCGTGAATCGTTTCAACCAAGTCCCGTATGCGTTCATATACCATTCATCCGATTGTGATAAAACGTTGGTGAGTTGAATACAGTCCTGCGAAAGTGTATGAATTAGTAAATCCGTTTTACAATAGGTAGAGTACGAGTATATTCAACAAATGGGTAACGGGGCTCGAATCATTTCTACAAAGTCCCGTATGCGTTCATAGGCGATTCATTTCATTGCTATGAAACTTTGGTGAGTTGTTGAGCACGCTCCTATGATTTTTTTGAGTTAGTAAATCAATTTTGCAATAGTTTAGAGGTGTTTAACGGAAAATAAATACTTTTTGGGAATCCAAAAGCACTTCAACAAACAAAGATACAACGCCAACACTTTCTTTGATTGGCATTGCAACGAATGCCGGGTACAGCTAGTTATTAATAATTAACATTTTAACAGATCTGATTTATTTTATTAACATTTCTAGATTATAAGTACATTTCAAGAAATAGTATATAGTAAATATGTTAATATGTTTTATATATATATATATATATATATATATATATATATATATATATATATAAGATTTTATTTAGTCCTACACGAAGAAAACAATATCAATATCTTACTCGCAATTGTTAGCCAATTGTCTCTCAATATCACTTGTCAATTTTCAAGTATGCTGAAGAAGACCACAATATGGCTGAAAGTAGTACATTAAATAACTTCTAGTACATAATTTATTGAATTTTGGTGGATCACTCTTAATATTATTGCGTATTTCATTTATTTATTTATTTATTTATTTACATAGTGAGTTAGTTAGTTAAGTAGTTATTGTTGTCTTTTAAAGGCCAGAACTACGAGCTCATCTGCCACTCTTAACACAGATTAAGGTATACTAATTTGGAATGGAATTTGAAATTTAGAGGTGGACACCTAAATTTGGAAAGACCGTAAATTAATAAAACCAAAAAATAAATAAAACTATTAATTATAATAAAGGAAAATTACGGAATAAACAAACATTCAGAATTCAAAAAAGAATAAGTCTTTGAGCCAATGTACCCTGGAAAATTTAATTGCTGGCCCTAACCCACTCTCACTTATAAAGTGGATGACTAGATAAGCGGCCACCGCGTCATTGGCTAATGTAAGTTTGAGTGTCATCTGCAAACCAAGGCTTCTTCGTAAGTCAGCAAGATCCACACACTCTGTTAAAATGTGGTCCATGGGGAAAACTGCACCACAGGTACAAATTAGGGGGTCTTCGATTCTCATTAGGTACGAGTGGGTGGATCATGTAGGACCTATCCTTCGCCTACACAAAATGACGGACTCCCTCCGTGACCGGAACGAGCACCGCCACATTAGATAGTTAGTTGGTAGTCCTTGCTACAATCCACAGAAATGTGAATAACAGGGTGCAAAATAACCCTACATAGGCCTACGCAGAGCACTGAATGCTTCATATTCACGTTAAATCTGAGCTAGATGTAGACTATCAGTTACACTTTATCTAATGACACTTCTGATATGAGGTAAATTCAATATCCGCTGTGCTCAGCATTTTCATCTGCACGTAACGAGGTTGGTCATGACCCTAAAATAAGGAACACCGGACTGTAATAGAAAATCTGCTGATACGATAAAAAGGCTTTTACGCTCCAGCCAATATAAATAGAACGTTTAATGGCAAAATACTGACCATGTTAAACGGTGTACTTACACAGCCTAATGCAGCACTTCAGCAGCAGAGATTGCGCTACACCAGCACGAGAATGTGATGTTTATCGCTGAAAACAACCCAGTCCTCTTTACGGTATTTAAATTAACTGTACTAATGGCCAGTTGAGCTGATACCTTTCAAATGTTGCATGGGAGTGATGAGGGATTATTGAACAAAAAAAAACCTGATATCTTATTAAATAAATAATAATAATAATATCGAGTCATGTTTCGAGACATAACCTCCTTCCCCGTCCCCTTCACCCTTTTTCGTCCTAATCTACATAACCTCCAAATCTGACTATAGAATCGCTTAACTCTATTCTATTATCACCCCACACCACCTCCCGCTATTCTATTCAGGTTCCAAATTCTTGTTTTAATCCCATCTTTGTACAAAGATCAATGAAGCCGCTAAGAAAATATTCGGACTGGCAAAGAGGAAACGTACAATCTGGTGGAATGAAGAATGTGAGAAAGCACTTGATAAGAGATCCGACACATGGAGAAAATGGAAATGTTCAAGAGATACGGAACATTTGGAACAATTCAGAACCCAAAGGAAAGAAACATCAGGGGTATTCCGCAGGACCAAACGATCGTTTGAGAATGCAAGGTTACAAAACCTCCAGGACGACTTCACTAAGAATAACACCAGAGATTTTTTCCAAACCTTCAAGGACAAGCTTAGAGGATACCAAATTCCAAGTATAAGTTTCAAAAACGAAGAAGGAAAAATTGGACTGAACAATCAAGAAAACTGCAATATATTAGCCAGATACTTTGAGAAACTCCTCAACTGCCCGCCTCCAACCAACAAACTAGAATTTCAGACTCATCCTATAAACTCAGAAGATGATATGCCACCAACAAAAGAAGAAATAAAGGAAGCCCTGAAAAGTCTCAAGAACAACAAGGCAAGCGGGGAAGACTCCATATCAGCAGAAATGTTGAAGTGGGCAGAACCGGAAATCCTAGACGACCTGCACCATATCTTCCAACACATATGGGAGACGGAAAAGCTACCAGACGAATGGAAAACAGCGCTGATCCACCCACTCCATAAGAAAGGGAACAAACAAGATGTTAACAACTACAGAGGCGTGTCGCTACTCCCAGTCACTTACAAAATCCTCTCAAGGATACTTCTGAATAGAATAGAAGGAATCCTAGATAAGCAACATGGAGAATACCAAGGTGGGTTCCGGAAAGGCCGCTCCTGTGCCGAACAAATCCTAAATTTGAAATTAATAATTCGCCACAGAACGCTGAACGGCAAAAGTATAGTGGTTTCATTCATTGACTTCAAAAAAGCCTTCGACTCGGTGGACAGAGGGACCCTAGATAAGATCATTAGAGAATTTGGAGTCAAAACCAAACTGGCCAATATTATCAGAGAAACCTTAACAGCCACAACTTCTAAGGTGAAGTTCATGGGAGAATTGTCTCAGTCATTTGAAATCAAGACAGGTGTGCGACAGGGTGATGGATTATCACCATTACTATTCAACTGTGTCCTCGAGAGGATTGTGAGAATTTGGAATTCCGAACTTGAAAATCAAGAGATAGCCCCGATCTGCCTAGGACGAAAAACGGGAGGAATCAAAGTCAATTGCTTGGCTTTCGCTGATGACTTTGCGATACTTTCAGAAAACCTAGAAGAAGCGGCCATACAGATCAACCTCTTAGAAAAGATCGCTAGCAAGACAGGACTTAGGATCTCGAAAGAGAAGACCAAGTTCATGATGAATGACAAACATGGACCACAATTCCTTGAAACAGAGATTGGACGGATTCAGAGGGTGAAAAAGTTCAAATACCTCGGTGAAACCATACAAGAGAACGGCCTAGAGAAAGCTGCTGTAGAAGATCGTATCTCAAAAATGGAAAGAGCTTATGGGCTAACTAAAAACATCTACAACAAGAAATGCATCTCATGGAATGCCAAACTAAAACATTACAACACGGTAGTAAAAACAGAATGCCTGTAGGCCAGCGAATGCCTCTCGATGAATTACAAGTTGGAGAAGCTAGAGATCCTAGAAAGAAGAATACTACGGAAAATCATGGGCCCAGTCCAGACTGAAACCGGCTGGAAACTTCGGAACAACAATGAAGTCAATAACAAGTAGTTCCGTGAAGAACTATACAGCCTATTTTCATATATCCTACTTATGTTAATTGCCACTATCAACATACACAATTTCTGTTTGATTGCTGTAATAGATTCGTAGATATTAAGAACCGACTAAATATTTCGGATGGTCGCCATGTTCGATTTTATATATGTAGGTCCTAGAGTTATGTACTGTTACATGCAGATTATTGTGAACGTGTAGTATTCAAACTTCAATCGCAAAATTAGGACACAAGAAAAAACAAGGAGATTTTAAAATTTTTCACAGCTGCCATCTTGAGGTTATGGAAACAATTGAAATAAATTAGATGCCAGTGGATTAACATTCGTATAAGGATTTACTGTACCAAGTTTCACTGCACTCGGATGGTTAAATTGCGAGAAACTTCCATGTGAATATTTATAATTCGCGTCACCGCCATGTTGGATTTGTGATCACCAGGTTATTTAAAGTCCTATAGGTGAACTTAAGTTCATAGCCCCTATGAACATTAAAAAATGCAGTTTGATTGCTAAAATAGATTCGTAGATATCGTCTAAATATTTCGGACGGTCACCATGTTGGATTGTTAAATGTATAGGCCATAGAGTCATGTATCATTAAAGGAAAATTACTGCGTAGGTTCATTATTCAAACTTTCACTTCGATCGCATGACTACATCACAAGAAATAAAAACTTAAATTTAAAATTCGCACTGCCGCCATCTTGAGGTTATGTAAACAATTGAACTAAATTAGATACCAGTGGATTACAATGTGTATAAATATTTCCTGTACCAGGTTTCAGTGCGCTTGGAACATTAAATCGCGAGAAAGGTCTATTTAAAATTTTCAAATTCGCTTGGCCGCCATGTTCGTTTTGTAGTAAACCGGTTTTTGAAAGTCTTATAGATGGACTTCCAGTAGTGCCCTTTATCTCCGCACAAAATTTTAGGGAGATACCGCTAATAGTTTCAGAGATATAGAATGCCGGTGAAATATTTCTCACATCCGCCATCTTGTGATTATGTAAACAATTGAACGAAGTTAGATATCGGTGCATTACAATGTATATAAACATATACTGTACCAAGTTTCATTGCGTTTGGTTGGTCAAATCACGAGAAACGTCTATTTAAAAGTCGCAAATTCGCTTGGCCTCCATGTTGGTTTTGTAGTTACCAGGTTTTCAAAAGTCACATAAGTGAACTTATAGCTGTTCCCTCTATCACCATAGAAAATGTCAGGGTAATATCGGTAATAGTTTCGGAGATATTGAATGCTGGTGAAATATTTCGCACAGCCGCCATGTTGGATTGGTGAGTCGTAACAAAATTTGAAGGGCACGGTCAAGGTCGCCGGGAATAGTGCTATGAACTTTCCGAGTTTCATTGAAATCGCTCCTGCCGTTTAGATTTTATTAGGGGGGGACACACACACGAATCACACACACACACACACACGCACACACACACGGACAAAAGGTGATCTCATAAGCCTATTTTTTCAAAATTGAAAATAGGCTAAAAATGTGGAGAGAATCTCAGAGACCATGAAGAAGAGGAGGTTATCGTTTCTCGGACACTTGTACAGAATGGACAAAACTAGACTAACCAAACAGTTATTCGACTACCTGTGGAACAAGAAGACAACAACGACATGGATTAAGGAAGTTCGAAAAGATCTCGAAAATTCCAACATCCAGGAAGTTCAGATGTCAAACAGGGAAACATTTCGGTACATAATTCAAAATTTGGAAGGGTTTAACGTCACAAGAACCACAAAGAAGGGAAGAGCCTGGACGGATGAGCAGAAGAAACAGCATAGCGCCCATATGAAGGAGTACTGGAGGAAGAGGAAACTTCAGGCAAAGAAAAAAAGAAATTGTAGCGTGATCCGAAGTGGTCAATTCGCAAATAAAAATAAATAAATAAAAAAATAATAATAATATCGTATGGCCTCGGATGCCTGGTGCAAGCTTTGTTAATTGACGCCCAGAAGGCAACTTGCATGCCGAATTTTATCGCTCCTTGAAACGCTATGAAAGTCAAGGAGGTTAGATATCTAAGCTCCTTGACACTTTAGCGCTTTCTAGTAGAGAATGGAGGAACTTTGTGTTGGCGAAAAATCCCGAGATTAATTTTTGCCGTTATGAACATGGCCTACTGAATTAAAATGGGTTCTTTAACATGCATAAGCCTCCGTGGCTTAGGCGGCAGCACGCCAGCCTCTCACCGCTGAGTCCATGGTTCAAATCCCGGTAACTCCATGTGAGATCTGTGCAGGACAAAACGGAGGCAGACAGGTTTTTCTCCGGGTACTCCGGTTTTTCCTGTCAAAATTTCATTCCAGCAACACTCTCCACTACCATTTCATTTCATTTGTCATTCATTTAATCATTGCCCCAGAGGAGTGCGTCAGGCCTCGGCAGCCGGCACAGTCCATATCCTCGCCGCTAGATGGGGGCTTCATTCATTCCATTCCTGACCCGGTCGGAGACTGGAAGCATGGTGTGGATTTTCATTTCTTTAACATGCCAACATCGTATGACATGCGTATCGTGATATTTGTCGCCTTTCGAAAATTACTTACCACGGCCAGGAGCAAATCAGCAAGCCTGGGGTAGGCAGTCTGACGCGATAACCACTCACCCACCGTGGCAAGCTAATATACAGGTTGTAACGAATATGTACGACACAAAATTCAGGACAAATTGCTCACACGTAGACGAAGAAATTATATTATATGAACATGGGTCCGGAAACGCTTTGTTTCCAACTCATTTATCATGGGAAACACACAAGAACAGAACGTACCAGCATACCACATGCAACTCTTTCTCACAGGAGATGTTCAATATGCCCTCCGTGCATCAACCCACCGCCGCGCCGTAGTGAATCTCGGATGCGCTGATGAATCCCTGGACTACTGCGTATGGTGTCGTAGCCTTCCATAATACGGCACGGAGACTCTGAACATCTTTTACTGGGGTTCGATGCACAAGAACTTTCAAATACCCCCCACAAATAAAGTTCAGTGATTTTAGGTCCGGAGAGCGTGGAGGCCAGTAAATTGGTCCAACTCTACCTATCCATTTGTCACCAAATCTGTTATTTAGAAGCCGACGGACATTAGCACTAAAGTGAGGAGGTGCTCCATCGTGCATAAACCTACGTGTTTTGTCGCACAGCTAAATACACATCTGCTAAGTCGCATGGCAACAGGGCCATGTGAAACAAAACATTAGCGGTGCACCTACGATAATGACAACGTAACCAGACGTAACCAAGAGTGCATATTCCCCATGGTTCCCACGTTCTCTTCTTGTGTGTTTCCCACAATTAATGAGTTGGAGACAATGAGGTGTAACATGGAAAAAGAGCGTTTCCGGACCCATGTCAATATAACATAATTTCTTCGTCTACGTGTGAGGAATGCATCCTGCAATTTGTGCCGTACCTTTGTGTTACACCCTGTATAAGTGAATATCTATAAGTTACTGTTCCACCGTTCTCAATCAAACATTGTAACTCATAGTGTATATATTTTAAGATCCTTAATAAATACCAGGCTTTTTGATTTTCCATTCATTTCTTTTTGGCTCTTTGGCACCTAAGCATAGACATACTTTATTATCTGTACTCCTAGTCAATATTTGAAAGAAACATCTATTATTATTTCGAACATATTTCAGCTTTCTAAGGAGCCATCATCAGCGAAACACGTATTATTCACGTTTGACAAGCATAAAATAAAGAATATACTACAGTACTCTTGTTGCATATAGGCTAGTATTTAATGAAAACTGGATATTCCTACAAAACTCTGCATAATAGTATTTGAAAATGAAAATCCACAGCCTGCTTCCAGTCGATCGACTGGGTCATGGATGGCATGAATGAAGCCCCCATCTAGCGGCGAGGATATGAACTGTGCTGGCTGCAGAAGCCTGTCGCACTCTTCTGAGGCAATGATCAAATGAATGACAGATGAATTGAAATTCTAGTGGAGAGTGTTGCTGGAATGAAATTTTTGACAGGGAAAACTGAAGTACATACGACAATTATATTCACAAAATAAGCAGCACCAGTGAAATGTGGAAATTTTTGTCCAGAAGACGCGGCACCGCTGCGCCAGCCTCATTTCACTGTAACGGTAAATTCCTAAGTGTACCCCGAGATATTGCAACAGCGTTCAGTGACAGTTTCAAGCAGAACTTTTCTAAGCCGGGTATGACCATGAACCTGCTTCTGCCAAGGTCATCACTTCCACCCCTCCCACTCTCCAACCTGTACTTCACAACAACTGAGGTGATTCAGAGCCTACGGAAGATTAGACCACATGCGGCGACCGGCCCAGATGATGTTCCCGGACGGATCCTGCTGCAGTGTACGGAAGCATTAGCGCCCTCTCTGTGTGCGTTATTCAACCTGTCTATCAACCAAGGTTCTGTTCCGTGTGGGTGGAAATGTGCTAACGTGGTGCCAATATATAAGCAAGGTGACAGAGAAGATGTTGCAAATTACAGACCGGTGTGTCTAACATCTATAATTTGTAAATGTATGGAGCGGCTAGTAGCAAACAGTGTGCTGGAATTCCTACGGGAGAACAATCTGCTCGATCCAAATCAGCACGTTTTCTTCCGGGTCGTTCTTGCACTACTCTATTGACAAAAGTCATTGATGAGTTTCAGTTCTACTTGAATCAGCCAGAAGTGAAACAAGTGGACTGTATTGCACTGGATTGGGCTAAGGTCTTCGATCAAGTGTCTCATGAAAGACTTTTGTTAAAGCTACAGCTTCTTCACATACGGGGTAGCTTACTTGCATGGGTGAGGTCATTCCTAGAGGGTCGAACACAGTGTGTGGTGTACGGAGGGGCTCGATCGCAGGCTGCTCAAGTTACTTCTGGAGTGATTCAGGGCTCTGTGATCGGACCTCTTCTCTTCACTATATATGTGCTCGATCTTCCTGGCTGTGTCACCTCATCAATGTCACTATATGCAGATGACACCGTGCTATACAGGGGCATTACATGTGAAGAAGATTCCCTCTGTTTTAAATCAGATCTGGACAACTTATCGCTGTGGTGTTCTGTGAATAATTTAAATATAAATGTACAAAAATGTAAATACATAAGAATAACCAGGTCACAAAAACCCATTGAGAATGAATACAAAATTATGAACAGTGTCATCCCACAGTGCACAAACTTAAAGCTATTAGGGGTAACAATCTCCGACACCCTGAATTGGAACATTCAAAGTGAAGAGGCAAGATGTAAGGCCACCAAAGTTCTGGGTTTCTTGTACAGAAACATGAGAGGTTGTAAACCTAGAGCCTTCAGGATGGCTTACACATGCATGGTCCGTCCAATATTAACGTACGGCTTACCTGCCTGGCATCCCACTACAGCGGAAAACATGAACAAGCTCCAGCGTGTACAGCGCCGCGCAGAAAGGCTAATAGCTCGTTATTCCCCTTCCCCTTTGTCAAAATTTCCATCTATAGAGGCAACAGCCAAACAAATTGATCTAATTTTTCTTAAAAAATCCCTTACAGGTTCCATTTATATTGACCCTTTTTGCCGACTGTCATTGGCATATCGCTCAGTTCGGAGAGGACGAGGTGTAACCCTCGTTCCGCCCTTCGCACGTAGCAATGCTTACCTGACAGGTTTCTACGGCCGCTCTGCGCGGTTATGGAACGCGCTGCCAGGGGATGCCAAGATCTTGCCTCTTCGGAAATTCAAGCCGTACGTAAAAAGGTACATTGTATAAATAAACGTATGTATGAGTGATTGATTGTCTCGCTGAATGAATGAGTATCTGAATGGAATGAATGAATGAATGAATGTATCGAGTGATTGAGGTTATGAAAGTGCGTGCGTGAGAGAGTGAGTGAACAGGAAAATGTACTATGTCAATATTCTAAATATGTAAATACTGCAAATATCTTTGTAAAACTTCTAAATATTGTTAAAACAAATGTAGATGTAAGCTGTGCCTGTGGAGCATGAAATATGTATGTGGGGCTTGCCCTTTTTCACTAGGCCTTCCATACTTCGTGTACGATTTATGGTAAATAAATAATAATAATAAAGCCTGTCTGCTTCCGTTTTGTCCAGCACAGATCTCACATGGAGTGACCGGGATTTGAACCACGGACCCAGCGGTGAAAGGCCGGCGTGATGCCGCCTAATCCACGGTGGCTTCTAGTATTTAATATGTAAATTACATAATTTAGGATAGCGATATCTTAGAAAATAGCGCCCATACCATTCAATGCTGTAGAAGTACATTGAGCCAAGCGCTCGACGGGGAAGTCTGGCGATTTGTTTTTATGTTGCAGCTTGAATTGAACTCCCTCCTTCTCCTGTGCACAGAAAAATAATTATATCGGGGAAGTGTAATACTAACAGAAATGCCAGACATAATGAGAAAACTGGCTTATAATTGGAAATGTTTGTTTTTTAATCATCCAGCTGGCTATTGAAAAAAGAGAAAGAAAATAAGAAAGAGTTGTCAGGCCTGGTAGAATAGGGGAGCAGTGTTTTGTTTGTAGCGAGACCGTTCATACAGTACTACGATTACCTTGCATAAAATAAAAATGAGAATAAAGCAAATAAACGATACATGTTTTCAATTGAACACTTCCATGATTATTTACATTCCACGTAGTGACTAGCATTCCTGACTTTTACTCCGGATGTCTGGATTTTATTCCAAGAAATCAATTAATTCCGATTCTTATCTTGATGGTGATGGAAATAGAATCTTTTGCTTGAATCATTAGGGAATCAGATATAAGGGATTCATGAGATTTACTTTTGGCAGCAAATGTTTGCAAAACGGAATTATTTGTATAATTTGCAGATTCTGACTCGAGTGTTTGAAATTCTAGTGACGAAGCTAATTACGAGTTAAAAATTCAAATAATTTTCCACATATTTTATCTGAACAGTTTAGAAACTCGACATTCTAAAATCACACTCAAGTCATGCATACTTCTTTGCACATCAGAGAAATGTAAGAATACAGTTTTAATAATTCTATGACTTCGTCTGCATTTGGATTCAACACAGTTAATATCACATTTCATGTTTTGAATTTAATCGGAAAGGGTCCGCAAAATCTCCCATTGTTACTCGTATTAGTCTGTAAACTCCGCCCTCCTAGACAATGTTTTTAGTTCTAGAAAGAAGTGGAAGTCGCTCGGCGCTTAGTTAGGGTTATGCACCGAGTGTTCAAAGACATTCCATCGAAATTGTTGAAGAAACTGTTGGGTTACATCATCACTGAGGCTGGGAGTTGTTGTGAATCAGAAGAACTCATTCTTTGATTAATATTATTGTTGGTTTACTATTCACTTTTGCTTGAAGAAACCAAATTAGGCTACACTGCGCAACTTGCACTTAGTGAGAGAATAAATCGTACCACCCATGTGTGCGTGCCTGCAACTCAGCTTAAGATGGTGTAATAAGGTTGGAAGTTGCAATGGTTTTAGTGGTGGAGATGTACAGTCTCCATTCTAGAATACCTGCTTCCCCTCATTCGATTAGCTGTTGACCAGCACGACCAAAGATCGAAAAAAAACTGCCCTTGTAGTTTGTAGCTTTGCTTTAGCGAGGGAAGGGCTTCTTCATAAGCCCTTCATGCCTTACGTCTGTACTAAGAATGCATAAGGTACCCTAATTTTACTTTAGGGACTCCTACTTCAATATGAATTTTCATTTCATTTAATCGAGCAAGTGTGACCTCAGCCCGTAACAAACAGACAAAAAATAAACTAAGGGTAGATTTGGACTTTGCAAACCTTTGATGTGTGTATGTTTCAGTCTTTAGTCTTCCGATTGGTCTGATGCAGCTCTCCATGCTTCCCTGTCCTTAGCTAATCGTTTCATCTCTACATAGCTACCACACCCTACATCCGAGGCAATCTGTTTTATATATTCTATTCCTACAGTTCTTATCCCCGACCCTTCCTTCTATTACTATGTTTGCTATTCCTGGGTGTCTAAGTTAGTGTCCTACCAGCCTATCTCTTCTCTTCATTAGCAGTCGCCAGAAACATCTCTCCTCTGCCGATTGTTTCAATACCTCTTCATTTGTAACCCTATCTACCCATCTGATCTTCATTATTCTCCTGTAACACCACTTTTCAAACGCTTCCCTTCACTTCTGCTGCTCCAACAGTCCAAATTTCACTTTCATAGAGTGCCACGCTCCAGCAGAATGAGTCTTTCAAAAAAGACTTCCCAATACCAAAATCTATGTGTGATGTCAACTGATTCCTTTTTTGTAGAAATACTTTCCTTGCCTGTGCTAACCTACTTTTTATATCCTCTTTCCTTCGTCCATCACTTGTTATCTTTCTAAGGAACAGAAGTCTCCTACTTTCCTTAGCTTTTCAAAAGCCAATTCGACGTACATAGGGTTTCTGATTTCTTTCGGCTTCATTCCAATATTTTGTTTTAAAATTATTAATTTTCAGCATGAATTCTGTTCTCTAGACAGAAGCCATACCATTTAAAAACTAACTCAAATCCTCTGGTGTGTCGGCTAAGAAGACGATGTCATCATCAAATCTCAGAGTTGAAATTATTTCTCCTTGAATCTTTACTCCTACTTTGAATTTTTCTCCAATTTTCTTCATTGTTTGTTCAATGTATAGATTGAAAAGTATGAGTGATAAGTTGCAGCCTTGCCTTACACCTTTCTGAATACTAGCTACGCTCTCATGCCCTTCGGCTGGAATAAATTTTTCTGGTTTATGTATAGATTGTAGAGCACCCTTCTATCCCTGAACTTAATTGTAATCGATTTCAAAATGTCTACCAACTTACTCCAATCAACGTCATCAAAAACCTCTTTTAAGTCTGCAAACCTTATCCGAGATAAATACGAAATTTCAACAGGAAATTAAAGATGATCAGACAGCGTACTCTACTCAAATTACAAAGTCTTCCGAAGAGCACATTATTTACGAATTGGAAAGCTTCCGAATGTCTGTCATACCAGCCCATTTGGGTGCTGAATGCGTACGCATAGCGAATATGGCCGTGCATTATAAGATAGCATCGTAAACTATTTTGTATGCCAAAACAGAACCTTATGAAGAATGAGAAACGTGAAGTTATGAGAAGTCTCCGAGGAGTTGAAGGAATTTTGGATCAATATGTCAGATCAGCCATCAACTTTGAACGATGTTTATGGAAAAAACGTTGACGAACTTATTTGCGTCATTATCACAGCATAATTTATTAGGACCACCTCGTGGTGTAATGGTTAATATTCCGAGGTGTCAACCCTGAGGTTCGGGTTCATTTGTCGGCTCAGCCAAGAAATTTATATCTGATCTGAATTGTGGAAAGGGGTAGGCATATATTCAGCATCGTGAGGCAACACTTTGATGATGATGATGATGATGATAATTGTTGTTTTAAGGGGCCTAACATCTAGGTTATCGGCCCCTTATGTTTTGGGTCATGATGATATTTGTTGTTTGAAGTGGCCTAACATCTAGGTTATCGGCCCCTTATGTTTTGGGTCTTGATGATATTTGTTGTTTGAAGTGGCCTAACATCTAGGTTATCGGCCCCTTATGTTTTGGGTCATGATGATATTTGTTGTTTGAAGTGGCCTAACATCTAGGTTATCGGCCCCTTATGGTTAGGATCATGATGATGATGATATTTGTTGTTTGAAGTGGCCTAACATCTAGGTTATCGGCCCCTTATGTTTTGGGTCATGATGATATTTGTTGTTTGAAGTGGCCTAACATCTAGGTTATCGGCCCCTTATTGTTAGGATCATGATGATGATGATAATTGTTGTTTTAAGGGGCCTAAGAACTAGGTTATCGGCCCATTATGGTTTGAATCATGATGATGACGATAATTGATGATTGAAGGGGCCTAACATGTAGGTTATCGTCCACTTATAGTTTGGATGATGATTATGATGATGATAATTGTTGATTGAAGGGACCTAACATCTAGGTTATCGGCCACTTATGGTTAGGATCATGATGATAATGATAATTGTTGTTTTAAGTGGCCTAACAACTAGGTTATCCGCCCCTAATGGTTTGGATCGTGATGATGATAATTGTTCATTGAAGGGGCCTAACATCTAGGTTATCGGCCACTTATGGTTTGGATCATGATGATGATGATGATGATGATGATTGTTGTTTGAAGGGGCCTAACATCTAGGTTATCGGCCCCTTCAGGTTTTGGTCATGAAAATGGTGATAATTTTTGATTGAAGGGACCTAACACTAGGTTATCGGCCTCTTATGGTTTGGATGATGATGATGATGATGATAACTGTTGTTTGAAGGGGCCTAACATCTAGGTTATCGGCCACTTATGTTTGGGATTAGTGAGAGATGAGAAAGTATTGAAAACTACAACTAATACTAACTACAGACTTACAGGCTAGAAGAAGAAATGGTAAACAAATAAAGAATATGGCAATAATGGACAGGAGGAAAATAAATGACCTCAACCCTCAATGAACGAGGATTGAGGGACTTGGAAGGAAGGAGAGTCATGAATGGCAGATAGGGAAGGTAAATACGAGAGAGTCCACCCCTGTGACAATGGAAGAGAGGGAGAAAACTGGACCCAGGTCAGGAAGCCCTCGGGGTCGCCAACTCCAAAACTCATCCGCCGTGAGACCTTGAGTGTCTAGCACTATTGAGGATGCACCACAAGTGGTGGGGCTACATGTACCCTACCTCATTAAGGGCCTTCAACAGAAGGCAAACGACATCATGAAAAGAACCGAAGAGCTCTGCCTCTTCGAAAAACGAGGGATCAGGAAAGATGAGACAAGGACCAATTAAGGAGGGAAAGTAAAAGACTCCAAAGGCTTCGTTTGGTTTTTTTTTCTTAGAAGTTTATTCATAGTCATTCTTTAACACTAAGGTTCAATAACCTAGTTGTTAGAGCCCCCAAAATAACAATCACTACCAATCATCTGTCTCGGAAGGCTTTTTTCGAATCTTAACATCGCCTCTGACGTTTCTCCGTAAGTCAGCAAGTACGAAACTCCTTCCCCTTTGCACGAGAATCAAGCCCTTTCTGAAACCAAGGATTTGCTTTCTGCGTAGGCTAAACTACTCGTTTTCCAACTCACTATCCCACCAGATGAACACAATCAAACGTCCGTGCCAGTGCATTTTATTTTATAAACTCTTTTGAACGATTCAAACAGAATGTTGGAACAAAAGAGATAATGAGTGAAGCAAACAAGTTGACGTTTAAAGGGAAATCAAATCCTAGCTTTTAAGAGACTTTCAGAATTTTAGACTCAATTCTGTGTGTTTGAAACATTTCCATTGATGACAGAAGTTAGTAATGGTAATAAAGTGTTCGCTTTACACGTACAGAACAAGTTGAGTTGTTCAATTAAGGCAATAATTTTATATAGGTAGTACTCCTCTTTCAATTTATTTAAAAGCCTTCTAAAGGGAAATGTTCACGAACTGTGTTGATACATATCTCATTATATCCTCCTCTATGTACATTCTCCTTGGTTACTGCCCACTTAGTTCTCTGTTTATACATGAGTCGTCCAGTTGCAAAACTCGTTTAATACACTTGTGAATATGGATCAAGTCGTAAAATTATTTATTTAATTATTTTATTTTACTTTATTTTATTTTGTTTAATTTAATTTAATTTTGTTTTATTTTATTTTGTTTTTTATTTTTTTATTTCGTTTTAATTTGTTCCGTTTTTGTTTTGTTTTATTTTGTTTTGGTTGTGTTTTTATTTTGTTTTGTTTATTTTGTTTTATTTTCTTTTCTTTTGTTTTATTTTGATTTTCCAGAATGCGAAGACAAAACTAAAAACAAACAAAAAACACGAAGTAAAAAGCAAAATTCAAAAAAGCAGAAAACAAAAAAAAGAAAAACAAGAAACACTAAGCAAAAAGCAACATTCAAAAATAAACAAAAGCAGAATACAACACAAAACCAAGAAAGAAAAGCAAAAAGTAAATTTTAAAAGCAAAAAGCAAACACAAAACCAAAAACCAAAAACACAAAGCAGAAAGAAAAAAGTAGAAAACAACAAACACAAAAGACACGTGACGCAAAGTCCAGAGAAACGTTTCTCATGAAAATTTTATATATTATTTCAGTAGTATAGATCCCTCCTGCGGCACTCACAAGCGACCGATCGTGACAAATGAGCATTCAAATTAAAGAGAATAGACATTAGCAGTGACGAATTGCACTCTAATTCCTTAAATATCAATAAATTCTTTTAAAAATGACTTAAAAATGCACGAAGTGTGCGATTTGCAGAAACTGTTGGTGTATGAAAATACGCTCCATAATTGCTGTCCAATTCACATTTTGGTCGCTGTGATGCCCGTTTCATGTCATTTTAACATTATGGTATTTTCTTTATCATTTTGCATGGATTTCAGAAACAGTAAATCAAAGGAATGAGTACTCAAATCGTATAATTTCATAAATATCGAATAACCGGTGAGTGTTACAGATCACTCAGCACACAAATGACATTATCAGTGGCAAATTACATTCTAATTTCTTAAATATCAATTTTTGTAAAACCTATTGGGGAAAGTGTGGTTTATGAATATGCGAGATTTCTAGCACGGGTCCGCTAGTGATTCTTATTCACAAGTGGATTAAACGAGTTTTTCAACTGGACGACTCAAATGCCACAGAATAGAATGCCGACAGCTTGAGAAATGAAACTTGGGGGAAGCCTATGACAAGTGAATTGTCTCAAATCGATGGTACAGCGATTGAAGAAGTGTAATTGCCTTCTTAGATTCCACAGCTCTCGACTTAGTATACTCGGTTGCTGAATATTGTAGCCCCGTATGGATCAATAGTGCACATGTAGGTAAAGTTGATGACCAGTTAAATGATACAAAGAGAACAATATCGGGCACTCGAAATCCCCACCACTCAAGTGGCTACCAGTATTATCCAAGATTCACCCTCCTCCCCTGCGCAGGCTAACAGCTCTAAAAAGGGAATGGTCAAAATGCGCTGCAAATGATCTCATACCCATACATTAGGTCTGTAATCCACAGAAGCAAGGGAGATTAATATCTCGACATCCGTCATGGCTACTAGGCAAGATGCTTGTTGAATCTAAGTTCAATATGGACGAAACTTGACTACATCAAACCCTGATGAGCTAGGATTGATCACAGATCCCTGCTGGAAACCTCCTGATTTCAAACTTCCTAGAAGGATGTAGACGTCACTGAACAGAGTGCAGACCGGTCACAAAAGATGTAGCCATCATATTTTGTCCTAAGGCCCTTCACGGTCATTCAAGGGAGGATATGATGACCAGCAGAATGCAAGTGATGACGCAGTGGATTGGATTACTTCTCTGGACATTCAACTGTGACTTTTAGTGACCATTAATAGTGGATGTTACTAGAATTTTTAGCCTACTTTCGATTTTTGCAAAAAATTAAAGTAGACTGATGAGATCTACACAGGGCCAAACATTGTGTGTCTGTGTGTGTGTGAGTGTGTATACTCTGAATGTCTGCGCCCCCCCCCCCCCCCCCTATCAATTCGAACACGGTGAAACCGAATTCAACGAAATTTGATACAGAGGTAGAACTAGCAAAGGGCACCTCAGTGTCATGTTTTATATCGCCGCCATCTTGAGGGAAACGTAGTGGCGGCCACCCAAATGTTCAAAGCTTAAAGCAAATTACGACTAACCTAACCATCCGATCTCTACCACATTTTGCAACAACATATATTTATATGGCGAGCGTCCTTTGACTGAACTACAAGGTCATCAGACCAATAGTTTGCAGATGGCGGCCATGTATGTGTGCTAATCTATTCCCCATATCAATTCAAACACGGAGAAACCGAATTGAACAAAATTTGGTACAGAGGTAGCACTGGCATAGGGCACCTCTGTGTCATATTAGGTAGATTTCATTAGAAAGCTAACTATTGCAATGGGTCCCATGTTTCGACTTCCGGAAAATTTCGACATATCTTCGCGTTTCACATTCCCCAGACCCCAAAACCGCCGTCAGTTCAAAAGTTTATATATAATTTATGTATATATATATATATATATATATATATATATATATGTATCAGTTTCTTGTGGACACGTTAACTGCCGTAATTTTGCACCAATCACTTTGAATTTTTTACCGAATATGTATAACTATAAAATCTCGGTCGAGTTCGTTACTGGGCTAAATCGGTCGAAGGGGGTGAAAATAGGGGGCTTTTTTTCGATAAAGTGAAATATTGCTATAACTCTCTTAATATGTGAAATATCGAATCCGTTCAACGTTCATACTATGTGTCGGATAAAGCCCAAAAATTTATGTTTGAAGAGCTTTTTTATAGCACCAACCATTGACCAAAGGGGTGGGAAAAAGTGGGTTTTTCGGGAAACATTAAACATATCTCTCTTAATAGGCACAATATCAAAACCGTACAAAATGAACAATATTCCCCCAATAATTACCTAAAACTTTTGTCTGAAAGAATTTTTGATATGACCCACCATTACGCCAAGGTATGAGAAAAAAGATTTCGGAATTATAAGAAAATGACAAGAGCTATCAGAGGTTGCCATGGCAACACTAGGCTACTAAATTGATGAAGGATGAGCCATCAGACGATGCCATGACAACGCACTTGCACGAGATCAGATTCAGTATTTCCATCTGACTAAGTGGGAAGCGGCTTCGGTGACGTAACTGGTAGTATGCTGAATGTCTTTGCCCAAGGTCACGGTTTCAAAGCCGGCCGAAGTCGTCGGATTTTCTAGGAGCGCTAAAATCCCTCAGTATGCTTTCCTTTGGAGGGGAAGTTCCAACGTTCGTTGCGAGTTGCTGGTTGGGGTGGCACCTAGTAGCCAAGTTCACAGCTAGGTGTCGTTGACGGTAGTACCTGGTAGCAACATTAGGAACTACTGCTTGAAATTGACCGTCTGCAGTCCTTACCTGAATTACAGACTAATACAGCCATTACAATTCACATCGTTTATCAGACATATTCTACACTCACCCAAAGTACACGGGCTTAGATGACCGCGTTGTCGCAGACCCTAAACTGAGGAACCAACCAAAATCTCTGCGGGAGATATAATTTTGCGTGAAGAAGTAACAGACCGTTACATAGTTACACATCAGTGTCGAAACCTTGCATAAGGACAGTGTGACCACAAGTATAAAAATGGACCCCAAATGACAAGGTTACTGTTCCCATAAGACAATAAAATGTTTAAAATAAGCATAAAATGACGAAAAACAAAGTTAATTAAGCTCCAATTATAAAATACCTTCTCGCAATAAATAAAGTCGGATCCTTCTACGAAAACCTGCATTTTCTGCCTATTTTCGCCTATCCCCAAGTTTGTCCCGTGAAATCTACCACCGCCTTCCGGCGTGCCGAGAGGACTTTTTTTTATATTGCCACCATCTTGACGGAAACCTAATGGCGACCACCCAAATGTTAAAATCCTAAAGCAAATTACGACCAACCTAATCATCTGATCTCTACCAAATTTTGCAACGTTATACCTTTATGTATGAAGAATCCTAACACTAAACTACACGGTCATTAGCCTAATACTTTGCGGATGGCGGCCATCTATGTGTGCAAATCGATTCCCCCTATCTATTCAAACATGGTGAAACCGAATTGAACGAAATATGGTACAGAGGTAGCACTAGCAAAGGGCACTCCATTGTTATGTTTTATATCGCGACCATCTTCAAAATTCAAAATTCAAATTCATCTTGACGGAAACGTAATGGCGGCCACCCAAATGTTAAAAGCTTGAATCATATTACGACCAACCTAATCATCTGATCTCTACCAAATTTTGCAACAACATACCTTTATGTGAGAAGCGTTCTTTGACGAAGCTGCAAGGTCATCAGTCCGAAAGTATTCTTGAGTGCCATGGTATTTGCCGTAGAGTATGTCTTCTATTCGTTAACATCCACCAGAAACCATTCACAGTTCACTGTTTGGGAAAAAAAAAGTCCTCTCGGCACGCCGGAAGGCGGAGGTAGATTTCATCGGGCAAACTTGGGGATAGGCGAAAATAGGCACAATATGCACGTTTTCGCAGAAGGATCCGACCTCATTTATTGCGAGAAAGTATTTTATAATTGGAGCTTAATTAACTTTGTTTTTCGTCATTTTATGCATATTTTAATTATTTTATTGCCTTATGCGGACGGGAAACTTCTTGTCATTTGGGGTACATTTTTATACTTGTGGTCACACTGTCCTTATGCAAGGTTTCGACACTGATGTGTAACTATGTAACGGTCTGTTACTTCTTCACGCAAAATTATATCTCCCGCAGAGATTTTGGTTGGTTCCTCAGTTTAGGGACTGCGTCAACGCGGTCATTTAACCCCGTGTACTTTGGGTGAGTGTAGAATCTGTCTAATAAACAGTGCGAATTGTGATGGCTGTATTAGTCTGCAATTCAGGTGAGGACTGCAGACGGACAATTTCAAGCAGTAGTTCTTAATGTTGCTACCAGATTCTACCGTCAACGACACCTAGCTGTGAACTTGGCTACGAGATGCAACCGCAACCAGCAACTCGCAACGAACGTTGGATCTTCCCTCCAATGGAAAGCATACTGAGGGATTTTTAGCGCTCTTAGAAACTCCGACGACTTCGGCCGGCATTGAACCCGCGAACTTGGGCATAGAAGTTCAGCATACTACCAGTTACGTCACCGAGGCCGCTTCTCACTTAGTCAGATCGAAAACTGAATGTGATCGCGTGCAAGTGCGTTGTCATGGCAACGTCTGATGGCTCATCCCTCATCAATTTAGTAGTGTTGTCATGGCAACCTCTGATAGCTCTTGGCATTTTCTTGTAATTCCGAAATCATTTTTCTCATCCCTTGGCGTAATGGTGGGTCATATCAAAAATTCTTTCAGACAAAAGTTTTAGGTAATTATTAGGGGAATATTGTCCATTTTTTACGGTTTTGATATTGTGCCTATTAAGAGAGATATGATGAATGTTTCCCGAAAAACCCACTTTTCCCACCCCTTTGGTCAATGGTTGGTGCTATCAAAAAACTCTTCAAACATAAATTTTTGGGCTTTATTCGACACATAGTATGAACTTGGAATGGATTCGATATTTCAAATATTAAGAGATTTATAGCGATATTTCACTTTTTCGAAAAAAAAAGACCCCCATTTTCACCCCCCGTCAACCGATTGTGCCCATTAACGATCTCGACCGAGATTTTATAGGGATACATATGTAAAAAATTCAAATTGATTGGTGTAAAATTGCGGTAGTTATCGTGTCCATAAGAAACTGATATATATATAAATTATATATAAACTTTTTAACTGACGGTGATTTTGGGGTCTAGGGGATGTGAAACTTGAAGATATGTCGAAATTTTCCGGAAGTCGAAACACGGTACCCATTGCAATAGTTAGCTTTCTAATGAAATCTACCTAAAACTGTCGTTTGGACATTTACATCCGTATTGCAATTATTTCTTGGTAAATTATTTAAGTAAAGATGCCTGGAAACTAAATACAAAAAGGTGCGTGCCTATTAAAATGAAAAAATTCTTTGTGAAAAATAAACTTGTTCAAGATAATATGTCGTGCATTGAGTTAAAAGCATTCTTCCATTTTGAGAGGCATTTTAATTCCTACAACCATTGGCAATTTTAAACATAATTTCTAGTAAAATTGTGGGAAAGTAGGCATGGCAATTACTTGGTGGACCTGAACCCTTTATATTTCAACCTGAAAAGATATGTGATAAGTGCCTTTCGGAATTGCAAACGATAGGAAAAAGCTTTATTGGCGCCTGTGACACCTTCCGTAATCAACGTAGCACGTAACAGACGTGACGCAAGGTTCTTCATGAGCCTAAAGGATGAAAATGCACTTATATCAGATAACCATCACCGAAGGATAAAATTCATGGTTATTCTCAGTTGCACCGTTGAAATGATTAAAATTCGCAAGTCGCCGTGACAGATATTATAACATATTGACCCTAAAAAAGAATCTTTTAAAATCTATCGCAAATTCACCAGTCAATTAACTGTTTCTATGGGTATGAATTCAGACTAAATAGAGTGCTCAAGGCAAAACATACTATAATATACATACTATGTTCAGTGTATTCAGTAAACTCTGAGATTTTTAAAAGAGGTCAAAACTGCAGGAGACTAACTCTGAGAGGCTAGAAAACAAGAAAGCCCTAATCAATATGGATCCCTAAATGCATGGGTTCCTCGCCCGAGGATGGTAGGCCTACTGCTCCTCAAGACGCCAGTGTGGTCCTTTACGATATTATTTGGCGTCCGATTCACTGTTGTTGCAGACACACTCCCGAGTGGACGTATTTATATACGAAGGGGTTTGTGACTGATTTACTACACTTCTCCAGGCCTTTTCTGCATTACCATGTGAAGGCATCTTAAAAAAGTGTTTTCCATTAGACGGATCGTACAAAGAGGCGCAGTTACATGGCCCACCCGTTCTCTGGACCTCAACCTGTCAGACTGCATCCTGAGGTACTTCTCATAAGTGGAATATATGAACAGTTGGTTGTACAGATAAGAAACAACGCATTATTGCTGCTTGTGGAACCATTCTGATGCAAGACGGCTCATTTGAACCTTTCAAGCAATCTTTGCTGCGGTGTTTACGCGTATGCCTTTTAGTCTCAGAGACCCACCTTATGTTACACATAGCACATACAAAATTTGGTTGAAATCCAAATGATAGTACAGAAATTACATGTATTTAATGTTGGACCTCTCAGCAGGCTTATAATCATGTTGGTAGCACTGACGTATATACAGTAAGTTTCTCCAAATTAATATAAAATGTCGGGTATTATACGTGTGCATAGTTGAAAGCTGTCGGCTTGCATACTTTCTAATATATTGGTAATTGGATAAAATAAATTGAGAGCATTTATTAACAGTTGGCAGCCATGGTAGCTCTTACGAATAAGCATAATCATGTCTGTTATAGTACACATAGCACATACGAAATTTGGTTGAAATCCAATTGATAGTGTAGAAGTTATATGCATTTAAAATTTAGACCTATCAGTAGGCTTTTGATCATTTTGGCAACACTGCCATGTATTGCCTCCTGGAAATTAAACTGCAATATCATTATTTATACGTATGCCAATTTTGAAATAGCTCCCATTCATACCTTCCAAGATATCCAACATGGGGCTTAAATTTCAATTGCGATTTTTCAGCAGTTGGTAGCACTGACATCATTTTCAAATATGGCCGTGAGATATTCAGGTATAGATCTTTATTCTTACCAAATTATGTTTTGATTGCTGTAGTCGTTTAGGAATTGATGGGGGGGGGGGGGGGGGGACACCACACAGAGCCAGACAGACAGACAGAAGTACAGACAGACAGACACACATTCGCCCGATCTCATAAGTCTACTTTTTCCTCATTTTTGCAAAATGTGAAAAGTAGGCTAAAAATATAAAAACACTGATATGTTGCCGGAGGACTTTAAGGCCAATGATAAGGAGCAGTTTTATGAATTGAATTATGATTCAGAACTAAGACAAACTTTTCAAAAATGGCTCTTGTGAACTTTTGGGTGGAGAGGCATGCAGACTATGCAGACATAGCTGACAAAGCAGTTAGATTTTTACTGCCTTTCACTACTTTGTATTTGTGTGAGACTGCATTTTCTTTACTTATTTATCTCAAGAATAAATACCGGAATAGGCTCCTTACAGTGGAAAACGATCTTCGTTTGAGACTTAGCAATCTTAAGGCAGACATTCCTAAGTTGGCTTCTAATCATCGAGCTCACCCTTCACATTGAAGTTGTTAGTAGAATTTTGGATTTTATGTTTAATTATTACATGTTCTTTTATTAATATTATTTGTAAAGTGTCATTTTCTATTTGAATTGAATAATTATTGTAATAAATAATAAAACAACTGGAAACACTTTTTATTATTTAAACTTTAACTCCAACAGTCTAACTCTAACCTACACAATTTACAATCCGTCTTTTGGTCTACTACGTAGTGGTGGTGGTGGGGATTATAATTACCGTACTATATCTCCCAACCATTAGGTGGTACGCGAGAGATACTCATCCTTTAAAGTGGTACACACACATAAAAATGTTTGGGAAACACTGATCTATCGTACATCAGGCCATGGAGAAAGCACTGAAAGTGGCCAAGTTTGTAACTGTGTAACCATGCATGTAGCCTATATCCCCGACTCGAAGCTTATGTCACTACAACTTTCAGATAACCCAAGAAATCGTTCTATTGAATTCAATATTTTAAATAATTCTACCCAAAAGATATCTCTGAAACCCTGCTCATATTTTTAGTTAGTGGACAGAAACTGTATTTCTACTGCACCTCGCTCTCTCGCCCCTAGTTTTATGGAGCCTTAACATCGCCACTTCATCAGCACCGTAGGTCAACAAGAAACAAAGCCAAGCCCGAAACTCTAGAGACCATCCTTAAGCTCTTCTGAAACCTCTGGTCTGCCATTACGTAAGTTGAAATCTCCACCGCTCCTAACTCAACTTTCTGCCTGCCCACTCGCGCCAAAGACTTAACACAAACAAATGTCCGTTGGCTTGTATTTATTTTATAAACTCTTTGGTCAGTTCAAACACGCAACGCAGGAACAAAAGAGATAATGAGAGAAGCAAACAAGCGTAGAATTAAGTGAAATCAAATCCCAGATTTTATGAGGCTTTTGGTTATTTTAGACGCAATTTATTCTGTGTCTTTTACGATAAAAGTTACAAAAGCCATTTTCGAACTGCGGCTTTTCTCTCATAGATTAAATTTGGCAGTTCTAATATTGCAGTAATGTTTAATATATAAATATCCAGTATATAGCATACTAGCATTTACCCACCACGATCTCCGTCTGCAATGTTCTTAATTAATGCCGCCACGAACATACATAAATAACGTGTAGGCAGTAGGCTACTTTCTTATCCTATACACATAAAATATTATTAATCAAAAAGTGAAAATTGGATGCATTTTCATGCTCATCACCTGTTAGCAATGGTGAATTTCTCGTTTGCTTGAACAACATTTACAAATTGAGCTATTGCATTTTATAAATGTATGTGTAACTCACAGGGAGAGGTCGCCTAGTGGGTTTCTAGAAAAGTGTTCAAATTTGGACGGTTTGCTCTTCATAAGAAAATATTTTGGCCATGTTCGAGCCTTTTTGCCAATGGGCTTTAGTGTGTTCAAAATTGAACGTTTAAAATCAATCCTCAAACTTGTGTAGTCCTATTCTCGCACACGTTCCCGGCTCGTTTCCGTGGCATAGTCGCTAGCGCATTGGCGTGGTGAAGTAAAGGTTTCGAGTTCGAATCAGACCTAGGTCAGGACTTCTTTTGTGCTGTTATTATTGTCTGTTGTGTTTTCTATAATGTATTTGCTCTGGTCTCTTCGGTTTTAGAGCTATGTACAATATTTTAACATCATTATTATTCGTCCTTGAAGCTTGAACGAGTCGTAAGTTTTATTCGTTAAAATTTAAATGCAGCGTGGCCGGCGACGCTACGTTTATGTGCACTACGCCGAGTCGAATACAGGAACGCAAGATCCCTTCCTTCTGTTCCACTCCGCTCTACCTTCGAGCTAAACTGTCTGTATCCAAAACTCGATACGGAACTCGTGTGAGTAACATCGTGGGACACTCTTCGTCACGCAAGTGCCGTATAAGCGGGTTCGAAAAGTCGGAGGCCTTGATTGACGCTTATGCGTATTCAATATTACTTGTGTGCGGTTGTCTACAATCAACAGTATCTAGAATGCAAAAGACAACAATAACAGAAAAAAAAATCCCGACGAAGGTCTGACTCGAAGTCGAAACAAATAATTCCACACGCCAATGCGCTAGCGACTACGCCACGGAAACGAGCCGGGAACGTGTGCGAGAATAAGACTACACAAGTTTGTGGATTGATTTTAAACGTTCGATTTTGAACACACTAAGGCCCATTGGCAAAAACGCTCGAACATGGGCAAAATATGTTCTTATGAAGAGCAAACCCTCCAAATTTGAACACTTTTCTAGAAAACCACTTGGTGACCTCTCCATGTCAGTTTCTCACTTCAAATACCTTGGAAGCACAATCTAGAAAGACAACACTGTACAGCAGGAAATACTCAGCAGGACACAAAACGCATCAAACTTTTACAGTCAAATCAGAAATCTTCTCTGGGGCTGCAATATACCACAAAAAGCAAAACCAATCATGTACCACACCAACTTCATACCAATATTCACATATGGTTTAGAAACATGTAGTCTACTCTACTAAACAAAGACTACAGTAGAATTCAAGCAATTGAAATGAGATTTATCAGAACCACGAACCAAACTACAAGAAAGGACAAGATCAGAAATGAAGTTAATAGGAAAGTAGCTGGCATCGAGTTTCCTATTACTGGTGTCATAATGAAACGCAATCTTCAGTAGTATGGGCACATAATGAGGATGAACAGACAGATACCTGCCAGTAAATATTTTGACCTCAACTTCATTGGAAAAAGACGACGAGGAAGACCACGAAAACGCTGGATGGAGACCGTAATATCAGATATGGAAAAGAGAGGACACAAATGGGAAGATGTCCTGGAACAGAAGATGTATGAAAATAGGAGATGGCGAGTGCTTGTACACCACACCAGGGAAACTGGAGTTGGAGAATGATAATGATGATGATGATGATGATGTTCCGCACCAAAGAAATCGTCTGCCCCTGAATGTATGATTCTGGGAAATGAAAACAAGTAGTTCCGTGAAGAACTATACAGCCTATTTTCATATATCCTACTTATGTGAATTGCCACTATCAACATACAAAATTTCAGGTTGACTGCTGTAATAGATTCATAGATATTGAGAACCGACTAAATATTTCGGATGGTCGCCATGTTGGATTTTTATATATGTAGGTACTAGAGTTATGTACTGTTACATGAAGATTATTGTGTACGTGTAGCATTCAAATTTCAATTGCATGATTAGGACACAAGAAGTAACAACGAGATTTTAAAATTTTGCACAGCTGCCATCTTGTGGTTATGAAAACAATTGAAATAAATTAAATGCCAGTGGATTAACATTTGTATAAGGATCTACTGTACCATGTTTCACTGCACTCGGATGGTTAAATTGCGAGAAACGTCCATGTGAATATTTATATTTCGCGTCGCCGCCATGTAGGATTTTTGATCACCAGGTTATTGAAAGTCCTAGAGATGAACTTATGTGTTTAGCCCCTATGAACATAAAAAACATTCAGTTTGATTGCTATAATAGATTCGTAGATATTCAGAGCCGTCTAAATATTTCGGATGGTCGCCATGTTGGATTGTTAAATGTTTACAATGTGTACAAACATTTCCTGTACCAAGTTTCATTGCGTTTGGAACATCAAATCGCGAGAAAGGTCTATTTAAAATGTTCAACTTCACTTGGCCGCCATGTTCGTTTTGTAGTTAACCGGTTTTTGAAAGTCTTATAGATGAACTTCCAGTAGTGCCTTTTACCACCGTAAAAAAAGCATGGTGATAGCGCTAATAGTTTCAGAGGTATAGAATGCCGGTGAAATATTTCACACAGCCGCCATCGTGTGGTTATGTAAACAATTGAACCTAGTTAGATGTCGGTGCATTTCAATGTGTATAAACATATACTGTAGGCCTATCAAGTTGTATTGCGTTTGGTTGGTTAAATCGCGAGAAACGTCTACTTAAAAGTCGCAACTTCGCTTGGCCGCCATTTTGGTTTTGTAGTTACCAGGTTTTCAAAAGTCACATAGGTGAACTTATAGTGGTTCCCTTTATCACCGTAAAAAATTCCAGGATGATATCGGTAATAGTTTCGGAGATATTGAATGCTGGTGAAATATTTCGCACAGCCGCCATGTTGGATTGGTGAGACGTAACAAAATGTGAAGGCCACGGACGGGGTCGTCCGGAATAGTGCTATGCAATTACCGAGTTTCATTGGAATCACTCCAGCCGTTCAGAAGTTATAAGGGGACACACACACACACACCATCACACACACTCAGACACACGGACAAAATGTGATCTCACAAGCCTATTTATTTTTCAAAATTGAAAATAGACTAAATACACATGAGTGTAGATCTTGTTACTGTGTTTAAACCGGGAGGCGCACTCGTCCCTTGCGCTCTAGTTACATGCAACATGCTATACATATAGTTTATTATAATTCTGAACAAAAAATAATATCGATCACCCACATAATCTGAGCCATCATTGCGTCTCTCTTGTTGAATAGGTAAAGGAGTTTGGGAATTCCTAACTTCACTCTTCTGCAAATTGTCTAACTAGCGTTGAAGGGATCGATTGCCGTATTACGTCACCATTTATATGACTGATATTTTAGTTTTTATTTGTAGCCTCTAAACTGAGCAACCAACCAACCCATCTCATTGGCCGACTGAAAAGCATCAAACTTTCGTCTACTTAGGAAACATTGAAAATGGCTTCAAACACCATTATGTATACATAGCATTACACATCTATTTCACAAAACCTTTAGACAATACAAACCAACCATGTAACGAGATTCAAATTTCGAATCGTATTATAAACACCAAAACACACTACAATAGTAGTTTGAAATATATCGGTGCATTATTTAAACGTCAACACAGTGATCAGGATCTGATGACGTCCACTTGAAGGTCGAAACGCTTAATCCTAAATTTTCCCCATTATGATAGTGATTTATTTATTTAGCGTATGGCAATAACAAAACTGAATTACAACATAATAAAAATACAAAATTAATTTAACTAAGTCATTACATTTATAATTTAATATCTAAATTCTCTATCCATTGAAGGGCTGGCTGCCTCTGTCACTTCATAGAAATCGTCAAGATTTCCAGGGTACGCTCGGCGGCTGCAACTTGATATAATGTGTCTGATGTTCACTGCCACAATCACATTGGGGAGATGGGATCTTTCCCCAGCGGTGAAGACTCTCTGCGCCCATGACATGGCCTGATCGAATCCTGTTAATTGTATTCCATGCATGTCGCGGGATTTCCATGCCTGGTGGCTTTGTGGTGGTTCTTATTAGAGTCTGATGTTCGACGTTATTAGTTCTACTCCACATTTCCGACCACTTCTTGTTCATGTTAAAGCCCATTTCTTGTAACGATTCTGCCAATATTATGGATGGCCGTCTAGATTTTAATCTACACCTTTTATGCAGAGGAACGTCAGAGTGGATTGGGAGCTGTGGATTTTTAATGAATTTTTCATATTCCTTGAGAAGGGCATTCTATCTTCGCAAATCTGGTGGAGCAATATGACTTAAAGGTGGTAGCCATTGAAGAAGAGTAGATCAAATGCATCCTGTTATTGTCCTCATTGCTGTAAGTAGTGGTTTTGTACGGGTTCTAGCACCACCTCCACCTCCCCACCTCACAAGATGGCGGCAGCTCGATATCTCTCGAACGCATGGTCGGATTTTGACAAATGAGGTGTCATTGAACTCGGGCTAACACCCCCTTTCCCATGGACAACATATTTCCACCCCAAAAGTAAAACCTACCCCTACTAGGGGGTGAAATTTTATTTTTTTAGAGAATCTCTCTTTCCAATTGCAACATGTGAGAGTTTGAATGCCGATATGGATTTAAACGTTGTTCCACATAAAGTGCATGTGTTCGGTCGATAGCCACTATGAATTAACATGCTTGTTTTTTGTTTTTTACGCATGCCCACTCATAGCTTTTGTAAGAGAGTGGGGGAGTGGTTCCCTGTGGACGGGTTATTGTTGACAGGTCATTGTTGACAAGTCATTGTTGACGGGTCCCTGTGGACAAGTCCTTGTGGACGAGTCCTTGTCCCTTTGGACTGATCCCTTTGGACCGGTCCCTTTGGCCTGGTTCCTACGGACTAGCCCATGAATTTATTTAAATTATGTCAAAGGGTCTAACTACAATTTGTGTGTGTTGAATTGACGTTGTTCACTAATCCCCCACTACTATAATGGGATAACGATATGAAAGGAAAGTGACGAAATACATGTGAACACGTGTGAGATGACCTTATTACCGTCCTCCTTGTGAAACAAGTCACATCCTGTTTTGCTTCATACGTGAGAAAATGCAAGTTCATTTGTAATATGATCTAACACACAGGTGTTCACCTGTACACGTGCACGATAAGAGCTTACAAGTCACAACCTGTTTTGACAGTGGTGAGAGGTGAAGGGGGGAGAGTTAGTGTAAGAGAGAACACAGGTGAAGAGAGAAAGAAATATGTATTTGCTCATAATACATGTATAGCTGAGGACTGTACATAGGACTGTAGGTTAAGTACTACATGAGTAAATAAATAAATACAAGACACACAGGTTCACACAACATGTAATTTATTAATCCAAGAATTAAAGGCTGAGCTAAATCCCAGCCATTTTACATATAGTTTATTTCCTTTTTGTTTCAACACTTTTTCCACAAGGTAATGTTTAGGAAACGCTGTCTTTTGGAGTTCTTGGAGATAAAACCTGCCTTTTATGGGTTGATGGTTGAGGTCCTCGAGTAAATAGGTGACTGGACTGTTCAGGTTGACTTGACGAATTCGAAATAGTTCAGTCCCCCAATTTGATGTGTAGCCCTTGTCGAAGACGGACTTGAATTTGCTCACACGAACATGGTCTCCAATGTTAAGGCGATGACGTTTAGGGTCTGCTGTTTTTATGGAGTTAAACAGTTTATCCAGTTGTGGAATATTTTTAGTTACAAGTCCTGGCTTGGTCCCAATGGTTCTGTGTTTGGTGTCGTTGTAACGTGACACTAACTCAGGTAATAAGTTCAACCAGCGATAAGTGCCCTGAGCGGTAAACGCTTTCCACATATGGGTTTTCAATGTTCGGTTGAACCGCTCGACCACGCTGGCTTTGAGATTGCTGTACGTGGTGTAATGGTGAATATCCTTAGATTTAAGAAAACTGGAGAATTCCTTGTTGAAAAATTCTTTTCCCTGGTCGGTTTGTAGCAGCTGAGGTTGACGTTTAGATTGTTGAATAATATGTTGAAAGGCTTTAGTGACTAGTGGACTAGACTTGCGACGTACAGGTTCAACAAACGCCATTTTGGAATAAACATCAATGACCGTCAACATATAGCGTACACCATCGTTAACGTTAGCATAGGGAATCATTTCAACCAAGTCTGCTTGCCAAAGTTCATCCACACCCTGTGAAATCACCTTGAGTCGCTGATAGTGACGTCTAGCTGGACGATGCAACTCGTGAGCAATACCCATTTTAATGGGTGAGGGCTTAAACAATAATTTTGGCATTTCGAAGTTCTTCCTCAATTTCTTGAATTTCCCAATCGTGACCAGTATGGCCGGCTTGACGTGAAGCATGCAACAGCTGTAGTCGCTGGACGAGTTTATTTGGATTGTGCCAGTAGGTAACATCCACAAGGGGTTTTAATGGTTTAAATGTCACCCCTGAAGCGGACACTTTACGACGACCACTTTGACTAGTGGGGAACATTTTTGCAATGATGGTTTTATATTTTTGGGATATATTAGCATTCACTTGTTGAGTGGGATCATACTGTCTTTTGTGAGCATGGGTATCCAATAAAATGGATTTATATTTACTAAGGTCCTCTGACGTATAATCTTGAGATGAGGGAGTCCTAGAGAATAGTAGCTTTAACAGTCCTGGTGTTAATTTATAGTTGATCTTTTTAATGACAGCTTTAGTACGACTAAATTTAATCGATGAATCACCAATTTTAAAACTATCATTCTCATAGCGAACGCCATATGTGGTATCTGTGTTTCCAACAAATAGATTGGTGAAATAGGGTTCCAGTGCTGATCCATAATATTTTATTAAAATGTTTTTCAGTTGAGCTTTATGTTGAGGAGTGGCCAAGAGTTGTGAAAATGGAGACGATCTGGAAGGGCAAGGGGTTTCGGCCATGACCAAGGATTTCCTTTTTCTTAAAAACTCTGCAAGGGGTGATGCCTTTTTTTGAGGCGTAAACACTTGTTCCTCATTATCCTCAACTTCGCTAACACTAGTTAAATCTTCCTGTTCCTCTTCATCTTCCTCTTTCTCTTCCTCAGAGTCCTCGTGGTGCGTCTGACTGGCTTGTGAAACGGTAGGTAGCGTTTCAGATGGCTTGATAGAGGGTTTCAACATAGCTTTTAGCGGAGGTGCTAAATGTTGTTGAATAAACAAAGCATGATCCGCACGCGATCGTTTCAATTGACGAAACTTTTGGCGAATAGTATTTTTTGCTCTAATAATATGCTTTTTCAATTGACTCTCTGCTAACGCCATGATGTCGTGACAAATGACTTGAGAGGGAATGATACAGTGCCTTAAATAGCAATAAAATGATCAAACCCTAAGCGATACCGTCCTTGGTTGAGTTCACTTTGTTTGTCAATCACTAAACAGGCATGACGTTGTGTGTTCCAGCACTTGCCACACAATTCTGTAAACATTTGAAAGGTCATATCCGGATTCACATGTTCATTATAAATGTAACGACTGTTCCTATCGTCCTGGCGAAATAAAACAATGACATTGGCATTGTCACGAATCAACTGTTTGGACATTTTAGAATACGTTTGTCCAAGATAGAAGCAATCGATATGTTTGTGTCGACCCATGCTGAAATAGCTTTGAATGATACCTTGTCGTTCAGTGGATACATCATCGAAAATCATGAGTGAATCAGGCTTTACCTCATCCGGTGAAATAACATATTCTTGCGTGGAAAATGTAAAATACCCCATATTCTCATTTTTTAATCCAGACATGACTTGATCCAGAAACACGTAGAGGGGTTGGTAGAGAGATTTTGCGAAAATATAAATATTTTGAAAACACAGACCATTGGGCGCTGTAATAAGTGTCAGCAAAAGATTGGTCTTTCCACAGCCGGAAGGTCCTACAATGATGCAGCGAATGGAAGATGGAAACAGTGAACCATGGCGTTGTTCACGTGATGTGGGGCAGAGATGGGAAACCATGTCCCTCACAGGGAATGACTCTTGCTGCTTAATTAGCTTCATTTCAAATAAGGCTTAGAGAGGCTAGCAGGCTGTCTATATACATCGCACCGAGCCTCGTCATAGAAACAGTAGACTCGTATTACAGGTTGACGATGGATGTCTTTGGACGTGCGTTGATGGTCAAAGATAGGTCTGTTCCCATACATGATCCTAAACAAGAAACAGATCCTGCTAATAAACACTATGTGGATAGGTCAGTAGTGCCACGCACAAAACAAGGAGATTATGACTTTAAAGGAAACCGGTTAACTCATGTAAAACATCCTCAAGTGTCTACAGACGTTACTACAAAAAAGTATGTGGATAACAAGGTGTATGAGTTTTATGATAAAGTGCCTCAGCTTACGGTGGATGGCTATAGCGCTAATCATCACCGCATTATTCACGTGGAAGACCCACAAGAAGATGATGATGTCTGTACCAAGCGATACGTGACCTATGAAATGAAAAGGCTTTATAAATTTATCCCATCTGAATTTTTAGTGCATCTGACAAATGTAAAACCTGTGAATGAGAGAAACCATATACCGCTAGTTCATGACCAGCACTTGACCTATGTGCTTGCTTCGGGTTTAAGCCACTATCGACTACACTATAATGGAACCATTCACATCAAATATGCCATACCTGATGAGAACCATTTACAAATAGAGATAAATGGTCATAGGATGTTGGTCCATAACCATGAAATTGTCAATGCAGGAGACGAATTATCCTTTCATCTCCTGTTGACATGGAATGAAAAGCAAGCTGGAAAAACCATAAATGATTTCCCACTTTATGTAGAATTGGAATATACAGCCATGAAATAACAATCTAATGTTAGTTGTGACTTAAACTTTCTTGTGAAAGGTTGTTGGTCATCATCAACATGGTGAAACAAAGATATGTGGTGAGAAAGACAAAAAATATGAGCCTGTCCTTGGCAAAGCCTGGGCTTAAGACATTCGTGGACAAGCCCTTACGAAAGAAAAAAAGAAAAAATAATGTGTTGACCATAAGGAAAGCTCTTCGAGTAGCACAGAGACATGTTATTCCAAAACGTCAGCGACAGGGTTCAAAACAAGGGCGAGTGATCCCAGTCCCTAAACGAGCGGGATTTTTACCTGCATTATTCGCTGGTCTGGCTGCTCTGGGTTCACTTTTAGGCGGTGCCAGTGCAGTGGCAAAAACTATTAAAGCCGCGCAACAGGACAAGCAACAACTCAAAGAAAGTCAGCGACACAATGAAACAATGGAGGCCATTGCTATGGGGGCTAGAAATGTCAATTTGAAGCCAGCCTTTTATCAACAAGGATTTGGAATTTCACCTTTTCGAAATAAAAAAAAAACATCTTTAACCTCAACCATAGCAAGACATGCCCTGACGCATCAGCAAGTGGAAAGCTATGCTAAACAACTAAAGCTTTCTCATTTTCGAGGTGTGTTTATGCGAAACCAATTACCCTCACGACCCTGGAAACATGAATGTGCTGTTGTCAATTTGGATGATCACCGAGGACCTGGAACACATTATGTAGCTTATGTCAAAGAGGGATTTACTGTATGGTACTTTGACAGTTTTGGGAATTTACCCCCGCCCATGGAACTAGTGGCCTATTTTGGAAACAGGATCAAGATATATTATAATGTGAAACGTGAGCAAACGTTTAACAGCCAACAGTGTGGACGTTTATGTTTAATTTTTTTATATAAGACGCAACATAAGCAAAAACGTCAACAGTATGTCGGTGGAAAGTAAGACGTTTACACTGCATGGACGTGGACCTGAAGTGAGTCTAGACTTTTACCCACCTATCGAATTGAGTGAAAAACCTTATGGTTTAGGACTTGTTTCTCTTGAAACGTACAATCGAATATACAACATACGTGAAAATGTGAACAACAAGTTTTACTATGATGATTCTGTGCTCACCCTGAACTCTGGTGGATACACGATAGATGACATTTATGAACACATTTATGTGGTGTTGATCAATGAATATGGTTTAAAGTCATTTCTCGATGGAACGCGCAAGTTTGAACTTGTAGGAAATACCAACACTCATCGCTGCAGTATTTTTTCTACATTCAAAATTGACTTTAAAACTCACTCCGATTCCATTGATCCATTACTAGGATTTAAACCACGTGTGTTAGAGCCCAACCAAAAACATGAATCAGACCATGAAGTGAAATTCATTGAGGACCATCATGTGTCGGTGACGTGTAATATTATTAGTCAAGTGTACACCAATCAAGAACCGTCGCATTCGCTTTATGACTTTATTGTAACATCGCCCAATGGCTATATTATTCGTGAAAACCCTCCAGTGGTGCTTTTTCATTCTGTGGCTGTCGATGGTATTAGTAATATAACATTAAGACTGATCAATAGAGAGCAACAACTCATTGATCTAGATTCTACCACACCAGTGACTTACAAGTTGGTGCTAAAACCACTATGAAGTTTGTATATAAAGCAACAGCACCGTCTAGGAATGGTGTTAGTTGTTTACCACGTGAATACATGTTAACATCTCAGAACAAGCAGATTTTACAGCATTTGGGTTACCACATTAACCCCCGCGATGAATTCTATTCTAGAGGTAGCGAACCACATCGAGGAGCAACTAGGAGTGGTAAGAATTGATCTGCATTCTTATCAAGCTCAAACACCTGGACTCAATAACAATGATGAAATTCAATTTGTTATCAACAACCAAGATATTTACACTCTACCACATGAAAGTGTTATTCAGATTGAAGGTCGGCTCGCCAAAGCCGATGGTTCTACACCCACTACATCCAAGTTAGCCAACCATGCTTTCGCCTTCCTGTTTTCTGAAGTACGTTATGTCATTAACGATATCGTGGTGGATAGCACTCGAAATGTGGGTATTTCCAGTGTCATGAAACTATATCCCTCTTATAGTGAGGAAGAAGCTAAAACACTTTGCATGGCGGGTCGGTGTCCTGACTCGACCAATGACTGGATGGTACACACCGATGGCACCTTCACTGGATATTTACCTCTTAAACTGATTTTAGGCTTTGCTGAAGATCACCAGCGCATTGTGGTCAACGCAAGGCAAGTGCTTTATCTGGTGAGAGACAGGAGTGATAATAATGCACTCAAGGGAGTCGACAATGCCCCCATTGATTCAAAAATTCAACTACAACGCCTGCTATGGAAAGTGCCTCATGTGACCCTTAACGATAGCAAAAAACTGGACATACTCAAAATGGTAAAGAGAGATATACCTCTACCCATGGAATTTAGAAGCTGGGCACTCCATGAGTACCCGTTATTGCCCACCACCAACACACACAGTTGGTCTATAAAAACAGCCCGCTATACAGAGAGACCTCTCTACATGATTGTGGGTTTTCAAACGAATCGCAAGTATCAACAAACCAAAGATATCACGCAATTTGATCACCTGCAATTGAGAAATGCACGTCTTTTCCTCAACGGTGCTGTGTTTCCCTATGAAGGGCTGGATTTAGATTTTTCAAAAAATAAGTTTTCCCCCCTGTACGACTTGTTTTCTAAATTTAGATGGTCGTATTATCAAAAAGAGAATTGTCCAATGTTGTCACCCCAAGCTTTTAAGACAAGGGCGCCACTGATTGTCTTATACTGTTCCTACTTGGAAGAGTCTGTCAAACCATCCAATATTGACATTCGACTAGATTTTGAAACGCATGACAATGTTCCAGCCAATACCACGGCCTACTGTTTGATTATTCATCACAAACAAGTCAACTATTATCCACTGTCCAACCAAGTGACAAGTGTATAAATAGCAGGTCAACACACATCAAACCACTCAGTCATGTCTTGCTTTCAAGCCTCAAGAGAAGTTACATCCATGAATTTAAAATCTGAGGAACAACGTTTCAAGACCTTTGCGACGTGGCCAGTGCCTTTTATAAACCCTCAAGCCTTAGCAGCCGCTGGATTCTACTATTTAAAAAGAAGAGATGAAGTGAAATGTGTGTTTTGTCCCATCATCTTAGACCAATGGCAAGAGAGCGATGAACCCATGCAGGAACATCAGCGCTGGTCACCTGCCTGCCCCTACCTGTGCAGAATGGAGGTGGGTAATATACCCTGTCATTCAAGATACCCCTCACTCATGCCTCTGAGTGATGACAAAAGTTATGATACGTGTGGACTTTATGGTGCCGGCAGTGCTTCAGTGAGCAGCTCACAGTTAAAAACATCCAGTTTAGAGACATTGGGATATCATCGGTGTTATGGACACTATAAACACAAAAGACTTTTTTGTTGTATGAGATGGTACCGCCTCTATCCTAGAATGAAAAAAGAATGTAAAACTTGTTATGCTAATAAAATAATGAAATAAAAAAATTGGTTGTTGTTGTTATATTATTATTTCTTATACCCCCCTGTCATATCCTAACCTCTATAGTGACTACTCGATGTTTTTCTTTTCTTTTACTAGAATGGAATGTAAGTAAATGACATGGGTACACCTTACTGAACAATTGTCAGTCTGTGGTCAGTTGGACTTGATCCAGACAAGAGTGAACATGTTGCGTACACTGATTGTCGACTGTCAAGGGTTTAAAATTGGAGATAACAAATTTATATTTAAAGAAGTGGCCTTCATCGATTGTTCCACTTTTTGGATATCACAAGCTACTCATTTGGTGTTTAAACCACCTTATGCGTTTGATTTGTCGTGTGATAAAGACCGTAAACAAACCCAGTGGATTGAAACTCATATGCAACTAGACTGGAAGCGAGGAACCATTTCATATAAGCACCTGGACATGGTCATGAAAGCCCACTTGTCTTCTGCCCATGTAATATTTGTGAAAGGTAGTGAAAAACGTCAATGGCTACAACCATTTTTAGCGTCTTACTGTCAATGTATCGATTTAATGGACATGGGCTGTCCATCGCTGCAAACACTCATGGATCGCTGCCCCTGTGACAATATTACCCATAAAGCCTTGGCACAGGTGTGGCAATTGTTTCATTGGCTATCCACCAATGCCTGCTGGGAGTTGTTTAATAAAATTAAAACTAAAGGTTTACCTGTGAATGACACCAGTGAGATTTCTACAAGCGACGTGTAAACATCAACGTGATACCATGGAGAAAGGGGATGCTACCGATAAAGCGATTGGAAAGTTCTTTGTGTGTAAAAAGAAACTTGACATTTTTACTAAAGAAGAATTATTGGCTCTTCCAAAATCATTCATTTATTATGTCGCAGCAAATGCAGTGAAAGAAATCTGGCAACATGTACCAAAATCATGGACTCAAGACCCTGTGTTAAGTGAATTGCAACCATGTACAGATTATGATCACCATAAGCAAGTGGCTATGGCAAAAATACCCTCTATGCGACAGTGTGCTACTTGTCAGCTAGTCAAACTGTATCATGGTCATAAAAGTCAGTGTAAAGACTTTGTTTCCTCATACCACGGGAGTAATGAAGAAAAAAAGCAACAACAACAAACATCATCCACAGAGGAGGGGGAAGATCAAACCTTTTTACCATCGATGGAAAAGGATATGCCAGACCTGTACTGGCAATGGCGTCATTAACAAAGTAATTCAATACTTGACTTTCGAAATCTACCTACCTGGTTATTATTTGTGAAGTCCTAGAACTTGTCTTGAAGAACCTTTGCAGTATAGTGATATACCTATTAATCCTTCGGATCAAGCATGCACCTTTCTTATCACCACAGTCATTCTGCATTAAGACGTGTAGCGGATAAAGTATCGTTGAAAAGCTAAACAACTTTTGACATTCTGTGATGTCTCAGTGGGAGAGAGGTTGGCAGTCGTCATTGTGATTAGTGTTATAAAAGGAAAGTTAATAATGAGTGGACATGGACATTGAAAAGGATTGAGGAATTGGTATTTCTTTGTATTCTATTTTGTAAAGCTCTATTTGTTGTGAAATAAAAACATGGTTTACAAGATCACAATGTCTTTTATTTTAAAAAATGGTGATAGCCATTTCATTTTTTCACGCATGAATATTTACAATTTCCACTTTACATTTTTTTTTTTACATTCCCCTTGTTTAGTTTAAACATTCTGTACATTTTTGTTGTTGTGAAATAAAAACAAGGTTTACCCGATCACAATATCTTTTAATTCTAAAAATGGTGATAGTCATTTCATCATTTTCATTTTTTTCACACATGAATATTTACAATTTCCACTTTACATTTTTTACATTCCCCTTGTTCACACATTCTGTACATTTTTTGTGAAATATATATAAGGTTCACTAAATCACTATATCTTTTATTTTTTAAAATGGTGATAGCCATTTCATTTTTTTCACACATGAATATTTACAATTTCCACTTTTCATTTTTACATTCCCTTGTTTAGTTTACACATTCTGTACATTTTTGTTGTTGTGAAATAAAAAACAAGGTTTACCAGATTACAATGTCTTGTTAATTTTAAAATGGTGATAGCCATTTCACTTTTTCACACATGGATATTTACAATTTCCACTTTACATTTTTTACATTCCCCTTGTTTAGTTCACACATTCAGTAAATTTTTTAAAATCTTTTTCGTAATATACAAAAGCAAACATTTTACACTAAAATTTATTACTTATCTTATTTTTACTAAACTACTGTAGCCTAACATTATACATTCTACTTACAGTTTTTACAAAAAATATTACAATATAAAACACACTACAAATATTACAATATAGAGATCATTAGACTTAAGTAAAGTAATAGTCGTCAATACGACTGTTTCCCCAAGCAAGAGTATTAAATGTGTTGGGTATAATGAATCGTTTGTTGTCTTCATTACTTAAAGCAACTTTGTTCAACAAATTGGTATGTAGCTGAAGATTTTTACTTCTAAATACACACATTTTCTTATATAATACCGGTGGGTTACTAACTATACAGTTTTTATAATCACTTATATCTAACTCTTTACTAACAACATTCTTTTTCACTCCTTTTAATTTTTTTACTACTACATCATCAATTGTCATATAGCTGTATGATTTAGATTTTGTGCCTACAAAGGCGTCTATAATAACATCAGCACATTCATCCTTAAATTTCCCAAGAACCTTTTTGTTTACTAGAGGTAAATGGTAAATATTATCCTTGGGGTAGTCACTTGTATCAAACCTATTTAGCTCAGTTTTGATATCCTCGTAAAAATCATCAGTTTTAAACTCATAAATAAAAGAATCTGTGTCTGTGTAGAGTAATTTAGCATTATCAAGATAGTTTTTCTTTACATAATCATAGTGAAATTCATACATAAGTGTTTTTGATAATTCCAGAATGGTGTAACCCACATATATGGGTTTGTTGTAAGTTACTTTAAGACGATTCATTTGTATTACAACTAAATCCTCATGAATAATTGAACAGCTATGAAAGTTAGGCTTGCTTATTAAGTTGCTCGCACCATACCTTTTACCATCATTCTCCCACTTTGTTATCAGCTTTACATCAACTCGTTTATCAACATTCTCCATAGTCTTTCCAAAAACACTATTATTCATGAGTTTATAAAAATCTTTTTCAAACGCGTTTGTTGACTGCGTTCTTAAATTATTGTTTAGATCAATATACGGTTTGAGCCATGCTGACTGATGAAATTGCAATACGCGATGAATTTTAGTTAATTTCAATCCATGCTGTAGACACTGTTTCAAGTTTTGATAATGTATTACATATTTACATTTATCATTTACATTAGCAATTAACATTTTTGTTCGTGATGTGATGTATGGAGATTTCATATTCTCAGGACAAAATGGTAAATCATTAAGATCATCATGTAACTCTTTAGGGTACTCAAGATTTACCTCTAAAATATATCCTTTATCATTGTTATCATTAAGGGTATCAACATGTAAGACATCAATTTCAGGTTGTGTCAGCCAGCGAAAATCTTTCAGTGGTAGATATTGACTCATAGCCCAACCATATTGGTTATTTGCATCGAGGTAGACAATATACTTTGACTCTTCACAAGGGTTGTAGCTAGGCATGTATTTATTATTCGCTTTGGAGTACCGTCCACTACATTGACTTAATCCACCTCGAATTGATGATTTTATAAAATTGATCATGTCTATATCAGTCATTAATTCTAAATTTACTTTCGTTTTTTTCAACATTGAACTGAAACTTAACCCAGGAGCAGTGAAATACTGACAAGGATCAAGGTCATAAGTTTTCATACATACATTCCGAAAATTTTCAAAAACATCTGCTAATAATAACACATCCGTCTTCAAATATATGTCTGAAAATTCTCCTAAAGTTTGAATGTCAAACTGTGTCCATACACGTTGTGCATGTAAATATTCCTCATCACTGATATGACTTGTGTTTAAGGAACTGTAAAATGCATCTTTCGGTGGTAAACAACACTGCTCAAGACGTTCCACACAGTTAATATATTCATAAGGGAATATACCCTTTTGACGAATCAAATTAAAATCATCTTCTTTAGGAAAGACACGATGAATTTCATGAAACTGATCTGATTTTAAATTACTAGCCAGCTTATCAAGACTACTCGGCATAAAGCGGAATGAATCTAAAAATCGCAGTTTAATGGTTTTTTTATTGCTAGTTTTGATGTATTTTGTGAACGATATGTATTGTTCCTTATTATTTGCAATCACATCAATTTTCACATCTGAAGCTCCAAATTCTTTAACGATAAAGTGGTTATCCTATTTGCTGCCGTTATGTAGAATGACCGGAATGAATTTACTTACTCTATAATTTAAATTACATTCTTGGTGAGCCGCACCACGATATTTTCCTGTTAAATGGTCATGATCGCGAACCCTGTCTGTATATAAACATTCACCACATATAAAACAATTAGTTTCAGTTTCAAAATTCATATGCTCTGAGGAAGTTAGTGGCTCCATTGGAATGATCGTATTTAAAATAGAGGATATACGAATGGCATCTTTCTCAAGCCTTTCCATAAAAACTTTAGGTGCATCAGGTCCTCTATAGAGCTCAAACTTATTTAAAGAGTCATCATAACTACATTTAATATAATATGCAAAGCTAAAAGGTTCATGAATGTGAGTAGTGTTGGTGAAAGGTTGGGCTGGATTTGATGAACATGTATTAAATGGTTTTAGCAAAGCCTCGAAGTCAGCATATATAACAAATGGTACTCGAAGCTGTTTCTCATAATCCTTAAATTTTAGAATGTTATTTTTAGGAGTCGGTAATACCGTACACATATGATTACATCCCCATTTTTGATGTTGAGTTAGTTGGTCCTCTTTCTGGAAATGTAGCAAACAACCATCGCACAACCACTTCTTAGATTTATCTTTTGTTATCTGACTACCAACAAGTCTACTTAAATGTTTTATCCAACAATAGTGAGCATTTTCACCTTCGGTTATGTATAGTAAATTTACATGAGCATCCTTTTTTTCCTGAGTATAATATAGAGGACCAACTATACTCTTATTTTCAATTCCATAAACATTAATACTTACATTGTTCAGCTCTTCAAAACGATGAATGTCTTTTATCGCTATAGGAAATTCCATTTGTTTTAAATCTAACACTGAAGAATAGTGAGGATAAGATGACGTTCTCTCCACAGCCTTTTCTGCTGGATGGAGAGCTGAGGTTACAGCCCACGCAAAGCAAGCGTCATCATTATTCATAACGTTCACAACAGCTTTCTTTCGTTTGATCCATCCCGGCAAATCAATATATGATGATGCTCGAAGGGGGTTGTATTTATTCATGTTGGTTTCTAAATAAAGTACTTCAACCAACGACCAGCCTGACTCCCTTTCCTGGAACTCTTCACTCTTAACAATGATAGCACTTGAAATATTTTGATATATATCACTAATATTAGTTGATTCACTAACAATTACGTTTTTTGTATTAAAAGATTTGATATCCGTAATTTCACCTTCGCTCCCAGTTTTTACATAGAGGCCAAAAAGTTCAAAATTCATTTTAATTGTTTTATGCTCTAATAAAACATTTTCTACTAAGCCAAACACAGTAGGTTGAACATTTTTTAAAATTGATTCAATACTTTGAGTTTTTTCTTTACTATGAAGTCTATAACTAGCAATTCGACTTTTAAATGCACTACCAATTTGTTGAACATTTCCAGAATTTCTTTCATGGCAAGTGTTATTTTTATGTTGAATACTGCGTAAATGTCCATGAATGATTGAAGAAGGTATATCAATATTACATACATCACAATGTGTTATTGAAAGTTCACCATTCTTCTTTCTTTTTGATGCACAACTATTTTCACAATCTTGAGAACGTTTACGCTTTAGAGCATTACATTCATTTAAAGGTTCCGTGCTAGTTGTTGCTTTTACAGTTTTTAATTCTTGTTGTTCACCATGCACTTCAACCATGTGGGATTGATATCGCTTTACAGCAGAAAAACCAAGTTCACAAACTGAACATGAAAATGGTGCTGAACTAACATGCATTAAATTTATATGACGTGCAAGATTATCTTGTCTGTTAAATGTGGCAGCACAATGACTGCACACAAACATTTTAATGTCATGTTTAACATTTGCGTGTCGTTGAAGGCTGTCAGGTCTTGAGAACTGTTTCTTACAGTCACCACACTTGAACATAATGATCCCTTTCGAAATTACCTATAAAAGAAAGAAATCATAAATGTTAATAAATGATAAACAAAAGTACAATATAAATAGTTTAATTACATTCCCGTCAATGGTTATAGCAGGGTATTTAAATCGATCATCTGTGAACTCCTAGGAAGTCTAACTTCATGTAGTTCTAACTGGGGGTTACTATATACCACTGTCACTGACACCTAGCGGTGAACATTGGAACATGATAGAGTGATAGAAACCAGTGATCGCCAGTTAAGTGAGCTAAGTGTGACGTCATAACCAATCTTAAAACAAGTCTAAACTTATAGAACATGTCACGTGATAGAAACCAGCGATCACCAGTTAAGTGAGCTAAGTGTGACGTCATAGCCAGTCTTAAAACAAGTCTAAACTTGTAAAACATGTCACGTGACAATGTTAAGTTAGGTAAAGTTAGGTTATGTTAAGTGAACTGAGGTTAAGTCTTTAAATATTCCCTCTGTCACTGACACCTAGCAATGAACATTCAGACTTAATAGAGCGGTAATCAAAATCTAACCTACAAAATTAGCTTTACACACCATGGTCAAGTAGTTCCAACTTTTTACTGCCAAATATACCATTTTCACTAACATGTAGGGGTGAACATTGGAAAATATCACTCTAACTGTTTAAAAGTTATTAGAGGGAGCACTTACCTTTTTATAATTGATCAACTACTGTCACTGAATGAACAGATTGTAGGAATCTGGTAACCTACAGGTACCCAATTATCTGTAAACAAATCAATCAATCAATCAATCAATCAATAAATACATTCCAATCAATAACTTCAACATCAATTAGTAATAAAAGTCTACAATCCATTAATAATAAGTACTTACCTTGCAAAATAATTTAATGATTTTCTACCAAAACGGCCTTTTTTACAACTCTTGAGCAGTAATAGAGCACTGTTCACTCAAAGCGAGTAATAAAGATTGACAGTAGGGAGATATATGACACCCCTCTTATATAAACTCTCATCGCTCGTGTCAGCAGTTTTTTGCAGATCATTGCAATTCCTTTCCCAATACAGTTGAGAGTCCAAAGTACACTAGGAACACCTGTGTGGTATCCAATGACTGCTTACTTTGCATGATCATCACCCATTGTCTTAATCAACATATGGGGTTTCAAATTACTGCAGCGTCAGTCATAGCAACAGCAGTGTGCGCTCTCTGGTATGTCAGCAACATGACACCGGAAGGAACACCTGTGTAATATCCAATAACTGCTAACTTTGCATGATCATCATCCATTGTCTTAATGAACACTTGCGGTTTCAAATTACTGCAGTGTTAATCATAGCAACAGATCTGCGAGCTCTCTGTCATGTCTGTAATATGACACAGGAAGTAACAAGACGTCTTACTGCACGTGTCATCTCCTCAGTTTTAACATCTTAAGAACATGTATTATTCTCTTTCAACTACAAATGACTCGTTAGAACACATCCATCCACCAAGTTAGATCCCTTGTATGTTCACATGTATTTCGTCACTTTCCTTTCATATCGTTATCCCATTATAGTAGTGGGGGATTAGTGAACAACGTCAATTCAACACACACAAAATGTAGTTAGACCCTTTGACATAATTTAAATAAATTCATGGGCTAGTCCGTAGGAACCAGGCCAAAGGGACCGGTCCAAAGGGATCAGTCCAAAGGGACAAGGACTCGTCCACAAGGACTTGTCCACAATGAGCCATGTTTAACATCTCTCATTTCTTTATTTTCTTTGGCGGCCGTCGCGATAGACTCAGACGCCATGTGAGATACCTTCTGTCCGGACGTGCCTTGAGGCTCTCCGCCTTATTATTTAAAATGTAATGTTTTTCCTTTTTATTTAACATTGTTATTATGCCGAAGCCTTCCATTTACTCATGTAAGTAATACATCTAACCTTGTGTCCACTATGCTCATTTCCTAAATTTAACCTTTCTTTTTGATCTTCGTCGTGTGCTTGGATTTGCTGTGGAACCAATCGTAATGGCGGTCTCCTGTTTTATTTTGTTTGAGTCTTCGTTTAACCTTTTATTTGTGCCGTGAAATATATCTGCGAGTGATTTTGTGAGTGTATGTTTTTCTTGCTGCCAGGTGCATTGATGCTGTTTTGATTGGGCATGTTTTCAAATGGGTCTCCCGTGGTTTGTGGACGTTGGCGTTTCGACCATTCTCCCAACACGAGGCATGACACCATATATTTTAGCCCTTATGTTTTCCCTTCATTCCATGCTTCGGGCAACTGGATCACGGCGGTAACTTTAAGTAGGCCTTACCGTATTCAGCTCGAACTCGGAACGTAAGTTGGGGACCATATAGGTTTAGCATGTTTTGCTAGACTACCTACAAGCACGAGTTGCTTTGAGTTTTATTTCTGCATCGTCGGCTGGCATTTTGTGTGTTTGACTGCGTGTATGTATCTTGATAAATTTCACGGACACCTGACGTCATTTGTTTCTTCTTATAGTATCTTTGGTTTTGCTTTTCTTTTCTCTGGGGACTGCCAGCTCGATCGCATCCCCATTGCTCGACACAGCCTCTGCGACACGCACACAGCCTCTTGTTTTATCTTTGCTATGCTTGTTATTTTGTGGTCGTCATGACAACCATCCATCTCTAGGCAGAGAAGTGATTGTTGTTGACCAGCGACCGGCTAGATTGCCTCTTGATCATTTACTTCCTCCCTTTTTACATCGTTTTCACGGAAGTGAGCACAGGTATGAAGTTAATTTGTTAACGTTATTTATTATCGTAAGTAATTTATTGTTTATAATCATCCTTCCCGTTTGAAAGTGACTGTATTTGACCCCTAGGGTACTCTTTTCTTTGAGTGTGTTATTCTGGCCGGTTTTTTGTGTGTGTTCGATTTCACTATAATTAAATTTCCATTTCTTTATCCATGTGTCTTATTTAGTAGCGTTTGACGATCGGGCTGCTCTCTCTCTCTCTCTCTCTTCAAACCTAGCCCTAACTTATTCTAGCTTTCTAGCACCAGGAGGGTATTCCTACCACTCGTCGTGGGACCACCTTCACGGAGTCTGGAGTCGCTCGGCACATCTGGCCTGCAAGTACGGGCCCAGCACAGGTCAGAAATTAACATCCATTTCCACTGCGTACTCCTTTCTTTTCTAGTTGGTTCCAGTGATGCAGCTAGGAGGCACGCCAAGAATATGTTTATTTTAATAGGGCGGTGCAGATGGTAGCAGAGCGTGGTTAAGTCTCCTGGTCGCTTAGCCATATCAATTGAATTTTAATATTGCGCTGCATATTTTTCAATGTTGTTTTTATTCTGTTTCATGTTCCCTATTGCATACTATGCACACAAATATTGAGAGTCAATGTGAACTTCCAAGGAGTATGGACCATAAAAATAACAAACTGTAAGGAGAGTGCAATGAGTTGGACCCTATCAACGAACCCCAGCATTGGTAATGTACTAAACAACCCTACTTCTTGTTTCGTACTCATTTCAGGCGCAGGACGGAGGCAAGACATTTGTAGTTATTGTTTTGAATTGTAGCTAGCAGTACTTCTGTAGTTTAGCCATGTATTCTCTCCCAGGTTGTAACGTGAAGAAGGAGCTCTTCCAGTCTGACGATGATCTGCTATCGTTTGAAAGTGTCTGTGGGAAAGACACTAATCCATTGACTGAGGTGAAAGGCCATCGCAAGGGAGGCGTAGCCAATATAGTGTCCAAGTGGGGAATTTCATTTTCTGGTGAACTGGGAATTTCGTCTGTATTTGAGTTCTTAGACAGGGTCAGTGAACTCTGCCATTGTTATGACCTCGAACCAGACGACATTGTTGTCTGCCTACCGTTATTGTTGAGTGGCTTAGCTTTAAAATGGTATCGACTTACCAACAGATCTTTCATCTCGTGGGTTGATTTCTGTAAGTCAATAAAGGAGCGGTTTACGACTTATGATTTTGAACATGACTTGAAGGCTGAAATTCATCGCCGTACCCAGGGTTTGGAAGAGCCTGTAGACGATTTTGTTACTGGGCTAATGACTTTAATAAGTAGGTTGTCGCAGCCCCTTCCCCTTATTGAAACTGTTGATATTGTGTATAGAAATCTAGCACCTGAGTACAAGTCTTTCATACGCCGGTCCAGTGTGTATAGTGTGGCTGACATTGTTGATCAAGGACGTGAATGCGAGTTCAATCGGCGCCTGCGCAAGTCATATGTACCCCCACCCCTGCCCTCTGACAGTTTGTTTCCAGAGACTGCATGCGCGCAATCCCAGATTCAGAGGACTGCGCACCCATCTTCAATATCTCGTCAGGAGGACCGGGCAGTTAACCGTCCCCACTCGCATATTGTCGGGAGTATTCCCAATGCTACTTCTTCTGCGAATCCCGCTCCTCAGGATCAACAGTTACCTCGAAACCCGAACATGTATAACCGTATAAAATGTTGGAATTGTGATCGTTTGGGGCATCATTTTAATTCCTGCCGTGCGCCCTCGCGTGTGTTTTGTCACACATGTGGTCTTCGTGACGTGACGCACATAGCCTGTCCTAGATGTGCTTCGCGTCAGGGAAACGAGCATGGGTCCCCGGTTTAGACCCGCCGGAGTGGCCATGCAATGAAGTTCGCCGGGAAATGAACATTTCCACGACTGGAAACTTCTGTCCTTGGGTCCCTGTAAGTGTTAAGAAATTGTCGATACCCGCTTTACTGGATTCTGGGGCGTCACGTTCATTTATTCAGCGCTCCATCGCGGAACAGCTTCCTGTTACTCAGATTTGTCCACAAGATGGGGGTTTAAAATTTTATTCTGCGGTGAAGTCATCTATTTCCGTTTCTAGCGTTGTAACATGTCATATTAAGATATGTGGTTATTCTTGGGATTGGAACTTCCATGTGGTGGATGACTTATCTACGCCTATGATCTTAGGTTCTGATTTTATGCACAAAGCAGGGTTGAGGCTTGATTTTTCGGATCATTCCTTCAGTTTTTTGTTTAAATCCAAGGAGCGGTTTCATTTTAATACTTGTGAAGCGAGTGTTCCTTGTAATTTTTCTGGTATCTCTGCTGTTCTAATCCCTCCTACTTTATTCACGAGTCAACGTGACGCTTTATCTGATTTGGTGAATGAATTTCCAGATGTTCTCACGTCGGAACTGGGTTCCGCTATCGGCTACGAGTGTCATATTGATTTAACTGATGAGGTTCCAGTTAGGTCGGCGCCATTTTCGTGCTCTCCACCCAAACTCATTGCCATGAGGGAATATATTCATGATCTTAAGGCACGCGGTGTTGTGAGCCCTTCTAAGTCTTCTTATGGTAGTCCAGCATTCCTGGTGCCTAAGAAAGAGGGTACTTTTCGTTTAGTAGTTGATTATCGTCGACTCAATTCTAAGGTGGTGTTCGACAACTTTCCCCTTCCAACTCTGGAGAGCGCTTTTCAGCATTTTCACGGGGCGAAGTACTATTCCGTCCTAGATTTGAATTGTGCATATTATCAAATTCCTCTCGATCCCGAGAGCCGTAAGGTAACTGCGTTCTCCACTCCGTTCGGCCTTTTTGAGTTCAATAAGTTACCCATGGGCATTTCTATCGGCGGACAAGTATTGAGTAGGGTTTTGGACGAGTTATTTGGAGATTTAAAGTATTCATCTGTGTTTAACTATCTAGATGACCTCGTGATTTACAGTCAGTCTTTTGAGGATCACCTGATCCATTTACGTGAAGTCCTATGTCGTCTTCGCAGAGCCGGACTCACTGTTAACCCGGACAAAATCTCTTTGGCTTCGAAGCAAATCAAATTTTTAGGTCACATTCTTTCGGATGTGGGCATAGAAGTGAACCCTGAGCGTGTGCAATGTATCCAAGAGTTCCCTACTCCCACGAATGTGAAAGCAGTCCGACGATTTTTGGGAATGGCAGGCTTTTACAGTAGGTTCATTAAGGGCTTTTCGGACATTTCTGCGCCCCTGAATTATTTGAAGAAGAAGAATGTACGATTCGTGTGGGGCCCCGACCAGTGTCTCGCCTTTGAGAAATTGAAAGAATGTCTTTCTTCTGCTCCCGTCCTTCGAACTCCGGATTTTGGGAAAGATTTTATGTTACATTGTGATGCGAGTGATGTCGCAGTTTCTTGTGTGCTTAGTCAGCAGGTGCATGGTAATTTGGCACCCATCGCTTTTGCCAGTCGGATGCTTAATGATTGCGAACGCCGGTATTCCACTTTCGAGAAAGAAAGTCTGGCTGTCGTATTCGGCTGTGAACGTTTCAGATCTTTTCTAGAACATCGGCATTTCATAGTGTATACCGACAATGAAGCTCTGTCCTGGATGCGCTCGCATGTCAAAAAATTGGGACGTATAAATCGTTGGATTCTTCGTCTATCCTCTTTCAGCTTTGACATCATTCACGTCAGAGGCAGTGAAAATGTTGTAGCGGATTGTTTGTCACGCATGTTTGAGGAACCTCCTCCCATTGTTGAGATCCCCGAGCCAGTGAATCTTCTCCAACACATTCCATGGTCTTTTACTGACATCCGTACGTACCAAGCAGATGACCCATTTTGTGTCACATTGCGTGAAAAAATTCTCGGGAAAGATCCTGGTGTATCTGAGTTTTCATTGCGCAATGATGTTATAGTACATACCGCTCCTCGATCTTCGAAATGTAGGATTTTCGTGCCAGAGAATATACGAAGTATGCTCTTGGCGTATTTCCATGAATCCTGTTTTGGATTACATTTAGGTATGACGAAGACTTTCCATAAAATCTCCCAGGAATTCTTCTGGCCTCATTTGAAAGCGGATGCTTTTGCTTTCGTCCGAAAATGCGTTACGTGTCAACGTTCTAAGCCAGCAAAGAATTCTCGCATTGGACTTCACCACGCTGACACGATGTCATATCCTAATGAGCGCCTGTTTATAGATTATTTTGGTCCCCTAGTTAGGTCATCTTCTGGTCATCAAGCTATACTTACTGTCGTTGATGGATTTTCAAAATTTGTATGGTTATTTCCTGTCAGGGAAATCACGACACGTACCACTGTTAGGCTTTTGACCAATCATATTTTTGGTGTTTTTGGTCCTCCAAAGTTTTTAGTGTCCGATAACGCGAGCGTTTTCCGGTCCAAGTCTTTTAGATCAATGTGTTTTTCTTGGGGAATTGATCATGTCTTTTTGGCACCCTACCACCCTCAGCCAAATCACGTCGAAAGGTTTCATCGTAACTTGAAGGCTTGCTTGAGTGCGTTCCACAACGCAGATCAGTCACGTTGGGACGCAAATCTTCAGTTTTTCTCCTTAGGATTTAACACTGCTCTTCATGAATCGACGAATTCTACCCCTTCGGAATTGTTTTTAGGAAGGCGTATTGTTGATCCACTTCAGCTTCAGTGGAAAATAGATTATCTGGCTGCGCCATCCCGCCGTACCTCAGTCAAAGAAAAATGGGAAGTTGCTGTACGGCATCTGAAAAGGGCACGAGATCGCGTGGCGTCTCGCTATAACAAGGGTAGGCAACCTGTTTGTTTTCAGGTGAATGACGACGTGCTAGTGCGCCTGCACCCACAGAGTTCGGCCAAGAATAAGGAGTCAGCTAAGCTAATGCTTCGCTGGAGCACGCCCAAAACTATCACTAGATTTTTAACACCTGTCACTGTTGAATTGATCTCCAAGGAGAATCCCACCGACGTATCCAGAGCTCACATATCTCAATTGAAACCATTTATTGTGTAACCTTCTTATTTGCTGTGATTAATGTTGTCCTTTTTCTGCGTAGGTTAGCCAATCATAATTTGCTTATGTTATCCAAGGAAGCTAGTATTCATATGGCGTCTCCTTGACCTGCCTATTATTGAACCAATTTTGACCGAGGCAGAGTCAAGTACAAATTTACGAGCTCAAGAAAGAAAATAATACAAGAAGAAATAGGCCTACATACTCTGTGTAACTTAATATTTATTGTAAAAATATGTATTTTTGCGAATTCGGCCAGTAGAGAATTTATATTCTATAAATAATGGACACATTATATCGCTTCTGTTATTTTAATATGTCACTTTCATGATGGGTATAAGGAGAATGGCAGACTTCGGCGTCAAAGGGCGAAAGTCTTTTGTTTATGATTTTCGTCCGTGTCTCTATCTACTTTTCTTGTCATTGTAACGCTCAGGCGAACCGTAATACCATTATGACAAGCCCAGGGATCGTCAAAGGAACGCGCGCCTTTGGGGACCCCGAAGGAGTTCTGTCCTGATATTGCGATCGCCGAAGCGATCTGATTATTTTTATATATTACTTCATTTTATAACTGTATTCTTTCTCATATGGCTCAATTGCTTAAGTGATTGTTATGTCGATCACCCTCCCCCCTCATATTTTGTGTACTGTTATAGTTGTTGACAAACCACCTGTGTGATAAGGATGTTGTGTATTTTGGAACACTTGGGACATGATTGATTTCAAAGCGGTGGTGCTTAGTGATGTAAAAAGAAAAATCTTTTATTATTATAAATAATTTTTCTTTTGGGGGGTGGTGTGGATCCTGAGCCATGTTTAACATCTCTCATTTCTTTATTTTCTTTGGCGGCCGTCGCGATAGACTCAGACGCCATGTGAGATACCTTCTGTCCGGACGTGCCTTGAGGCTCTCCGCCTTATTATTTAAAATGTAATGTTTTTCCTTTTTATTTAACATTGTTATTATGCCGAAGCCTTCCATTTACTCATGTAAGTAATACATCTAACCTTGTGTCCACTATGCTCATTTCCTAAATTTAACCTTTCTTTTTGATCTTCGTCGTGTGCTTGGATTTGCTGTGGAACCAATCGTAATGGCGGTCTCCTGTTTTATTTTGTTTGAGTCTTCGTTTAACCTTTTATTTGTGCCGTGAAATATATCTGCGAGTGATTTTGTGAGTGTATGTTTTTCTTGCTGCCAGGTGCATTGATGCTGTTTTGATTGGGCATGTTTTCAAATGGGTCTCCCGTGGTTTGTGGACGTTGGCGTTTCGACCATTCTCCCAACACGAGGCATGACACCATATATTTTAGCCCTTATGTTTTCCCTTCATTCCATGCTTCGGGCAACTGGATCACGGCGGTAACTTTAAGTAGGCCTTACCGTATTCAGCTCGAACTCGGAACGTAAGTTGGGGACCATATAGGTTTAGCATGTTTTGCTAGACTACCTACAAGCACGAGTTGCTTTGAGTTTTATTTCTGCATCGTCGGCTGGCATTTTGTGTGTTTGACTGCGTGTATGTATCTTGATAAATTTCACGGACACCTGACGTCATTTGTTTCTTCTTATAGTATCTTTGGTTTTGCTTTTCTTTTCTCTGGGGACTGCCAGCTCGATCGCATCCCCATTGCTCGACACAGCCTCTGCGACACGCACACAGCCTCTTGTTTTATCTTTGCTATGCTTGTTATTTTGTGGTCGTCATGACAACCATCCATCTCTAGGCAGAGAAGTGATTGTTGTTGACCAGCGACCGGCTAGATTGCCTCTTGATCATTTACTTCCTCCCTTTTTACATCGTTTTCACGGAAGTGAGCACAGGTATGAAGTTAATTTGTTAACGTTATTTATTATCGTAAGTAATTTATTGTTTATAATCATCCTTCCCGTTTGAAAGTGACTGTATTTGACCCCTAGGGTACTCTTTTCTTTGAGTGTGTTATTCTGGCCGGTTTTTTGTGTGTGTTCGATTTCACTATAATTAAATTTCCATTTCTTTATCCATGTGTCTTATTTAGTAGCGTTTGACGATCGGGCTGCTCTCTCTCTCTCTCTCTCTTCAAACCTAGCCCTAACTTATTCTAGCTTTCTAGCACCAGGAGGGTATTCCTACCACTCGTCGTGGGACCACCTTCACGGAGTCTGGAGTCGCTCGGCACATCTGGCCTGCAAGTACGGGCCCAGCACAGGTCAGAAATTAACATCCATTTCCACTGCGTACTCCTTTCTTTTCTAGTTGGTTCCAGTGATGCAGCTAGGAGGCACGCCAAGAATATGTTTATTTTAATAGGGCGGTGCAACAATGACCAGTCCACAGGGACCCGTCAACAATGACTTGTCAACAATGACCTGTCAACAATAACCCGTCCACAGGGAACCACTCCCCCACCCTCTTACAAAAGCTATGAGTGGGCATGCGTAAAAAACAAAAAACAAGCATGTTAATTCATAGTGGCTATCGACCGAACACATGCACTTTATGTGGAACAACGTTTAAATCCATATCGGCATTCAAACTCTCACATGTTGCAATTGGAAAGAGAGATTCTCTAAAAAAATACAATTTCACCCCCTAGTAGGGGTAGGTTTTACTTTTGGGGTGGAAATATGTTGTCCATGGGAAAGGGGGTGTTAGCCCGAGTTCAATGACACCTCATTTGTCAAAATCCGACCATGCGTTCGAGAGATATCGAGCTGCCGCCATCTTGTGAGGTGGGGAGGTGGAGGTGGTGCTAGAACCCGTACAAAACCACTACTGCTGTATGTAGTTGAACATCAATTTTCCTCTCATGAGGGCTATTAAGCCATACTGGGGCGCAATATTCAGCAGCAGAGTAGACAAGACCTAAGGAAGAGCATCTTAAAGTTGTAATAATAGTGATAATTAAATAATACATGGAATTTTGTTTCCAGGAGTGTAGTTACATATTTTATACATTGTACCCCGCCTCTCAGAAGCTCAATGTATCCTGGAAAGGGAGTTTACTGGCACATTGATTTACACCGAGGTACTTGGGGGTTGTGCTGGATCGCACATTAGCATGCAAGAAGCATTGCCAAAACTTAAAACATAAGATACAACATCCTACGTAAATTGCCAGGAACCAGTTGGGCAACACAACCACAAACAATCAGAACATCACCTCTAGCTCTATGTTACTCTGCAGGCGAATATGCCTCCCCGGTTTGGTACAGAACAGCTCATGATAAACAGATCGACATCGCTCTCAACGAAAGTTGCAGGATCATTACAGGATGCTTAAAACCAACACCTATTGAGCAGAACCAACTTCTAGATGGTATTGCTCCTGCTGAGATTCGTAGGAAGGTAGCAGCTAACAAAGAAATGCTCCTATCTACTTCAGAAGCCCATCCCCTCTATGGATACCATCCTGCAACACGGAGGCTGAAATCTAGAAAGTGTTTCCTCCGCAAATCAGTTAAGCTTCAAGGGAAAGCAGAGAATGCTAGGATCAAGATGTGGAAAGAAAGAGCTAACCACCTTTCCAGCTGGATGGAGCCGAAGAAAGTCTTCCATGTGGACACCAGAAGAAATGGACAACCTGGAAATCCCATAACAGACTCCGTACAGGAGTCGGCAGAACAAAAGTAAATCTGCCGAAGTGGGGTTTCTCAAGCGACTCATCACTCTGTGACTGTGGAGAGTTGCAGACAATCAAACATTTGTCAGTGTGACTTATGTCCTTCAAAGTGCACTATGAAAGATTTGATTACATCCTCCCCCAGCGCTATTAACGTCACCCAATACTGGGCAAAAATCATCTAGCTCTCAAATCTGTTGCTCGGTGTGTGTTTTGTTTGTATAATGGGCCTGCGTATGTGTGTGGCGGAGATTTAGATGTCCTGTATTCATTGTTAATATTCACTTAAATATTTTTATGTTAAGTTGATGCTTCTGACACGAATAAAGAAAGGAAGACTCCGCCCACTCATTAGGCATATTCTCCCCCAGGGGCTCACATCTTGTGGGACGTGGGTTGGCGACCACGGGACCCCAGCTGAGTCCGGCATTGATTCCACTTACTTGTGCCGGGCTCCTCTCTGTCTTCTTTCCTGTCGACCTCTCTTGGTCAACTCTTGTTCTTTTCCGACCCCGACGGTATTAGGGTATCCGAGGCCTAGGGAGTCTTTCACTTTCCCGCCTTAATTGGCCCTTTTCTCATCTTTCATGATCCCTCCATCTTCGTGGGGTCAGACCTCTTGTTTTCTTTTCAATATATTTCATTTTCTCTTTAAGATTCCCGCACTGTTTTTGTTACTTGGTTCCCCGTGTATCTAAATTCCCTTTAGCGATTTTTTTGTAGGTATTTTTAATCTACGTTGCATTTTGTAAGTTTTTTCGATCTAAATTACCTCTCGCGATTGTTTTCAACCTCAATTGTATTTTGTAAAGATTGACAATCTAAATTGCTTTTTAGTAAGTCTTTCAATGTAGGTTCAGGGCATTTTAGTGAGTATTTTGATTTTCAATTGCATTTTGTAAGTATTTTCAACCAAAACCGCATTTCGCAAGAATTTTAAATCTAAATTGCATTTTGTTTGGTGGGCATTTTGCAAATATTTTGATTCTCAATTGCATTTTGTGGGTCTTTTGAATCTAAATCACATTTTGTCAAGTATTTTCAATCTAAATTGCATTTTGTAAGTATTGTCAATCCACATGAGTCGTTTGAATCTACCCTACATTTTGTAAGCATTTTCAATTTCAATTGCATTTTGTAAGTATTTTGAATTTCAATTGCACTTTGTGAATAATTTGGATTGGAACCGGGATATTTCAATCTGAATTGCATTGTGTATTTTCAATTTCAATTGCATTTTGTAAGGATTTTGAACCTAGCCTACTTTTTGTGGGTATTTTTCAATCTATTCTATTTGTGAATCTTTTCGTTCTAAATTCCCTTTTGTAAGAACATTTTGTGAGTTGTTTCCGTCTCACTTAATTTTTGTTCTGGTTTCCATTTCATTAACATTTTCGCTCTCACCCAAATCATTAGGGGCCGATAACCTAGATGTTAGGCCCCTTAAAACAACAATTATCATCATCAACATTAGGCAAAATCGTGTTGACCAACTGAAGAGTTACTACTAACAGATTGTATAGGCAACACTGAAAGAATGACTTTAAAAGTTTACATGGTATTTTAGTTGTTTCTCCTTCTATTTAATTATTAAACATAAACGTTTTAAAAAGATGGTATAATGGCTTTCACGGCCGGTGAATTAAAACTCAGCAATTCTTCTAGGTTTGTGCCGTGTCTTGTGTGGGGTTTCGCCTAGGACACCAAGTTGGCTCATCGGCGGGCTCTTGGTGTCCCCGCCCGGACCCCCACAGGAGTATCGAACTGCGCGATACTTCCCTTTATATAGAGTGCAACTGCACCCCTTGACTGCGAGAACCAAAAGCTCAAGCAGCCATAACCTCCCTATGAAGGCTTCCAAAAAGATGGTATATTGGCTTTCACGGCCGGTGAATTAAAACTCAGCAATTCTTCTAGGTTTGTGCCGTGTCTTGTGTGGGGTTTCGCCTAGGACACCAAGTTGGCTCATCGGCGGGCTCTTGGTGTCCCCGCCCGGACCCCCACAGGAGTATCGAACTGCGCGATACCTCCCTTTATATAGAGTGCAACTGCACCCCTTGACTGCGAGAACCAAAAGCTCAAGCAGCCATAACCTCCCTATGAAGGCTTCCAAAAAGATGGTATATTGGCTTTCACGGCCGGTGAATTAAAACTCAGCAATTCTTCTGGCACAAACCTAGAAGAATTGCTGAGTTTTAATAAACATTTTAATCGTACTTGATAGATTGTTTTTTCAATTTTAACAAAATATGGTTTTATTTAATTATTGGAAGTTCAGTAAGCGTAATTAGTAATGATATCCATGTAATCAGAGAAACTTTATATATTTAAAAAACATAAAATGTGTAAATGTTCATGCTATTTAATATGGGTCAATATCCTGTAATTGGAATTTCATTCTGTTGGAGCAATAAATGAAAATAAATTTAATTTAATATTTTATATTTATTTATTCATTTATTTAATAACTTCCCGCAATGATGGTCTGCCACACTGGAATAAATGTAATAAAATTAAATCATTGGTTACACACACAAAATTCAGTACATTCTGTAAAAATAGCATAATTATTTCCAGCAGTAGAGATTTCTGCGTCATGCAACATGATTGTGTTGGTTGTTTCCTTAGTTTATGAGCTGTAACAACGCGGTCATGTAGCCCCGTGTACTTTGGGTGTGTATAGAATCTGTCTGATAACCAGTGTTAATTGTGGTGGCTGTATTAGTGTGTGTTATCTGTGATTCAGGTAAGGACTGCAGACGATCAGTGTTTTCAACTAGTTCCTACTTTTGCCACCAACTCCTACCATCCACGACACCTAGCTGCAGACGTGGCTACTAAATGTCATCGCAGTCAGCACCTGGTGGCGAACGTTGGAACAAATATAGCGTTATCAATCCAACCTAAAAATTTAGCTTCACACAAATGTAGTTAGTGGAAGGTTCTTTTTCATGCCATAAATCTATGACATGGGACCACCTGCTTTGCTTCCCCTCCGAAGGAAGTCATACTGAGGTATTTTTAACGCTCTTAAAAACTCCGACGACTTCGGACGGGTTTGAACCCGCGACCTTGGGCATAGAAGATCAGCATGCTACTAAATACGCCACCGAAGCCGCCAACATGATTGTGTAATGCTCACACGGGAAGAAGTTATTGTTAGTGCAAGAGATGTGCAAGTCTTAGCACAAATTGATATATGACACTAATTAGCTGAAAGATCATAACAACCTTAGCATATAACTCTAGCACTATTACACTGTGTATTTGTACGCTACTTATGTTACTACATATTGCGTGTCCTCGATGTGATTTTGGAGATTTAGGCTATACCTCAAAACTTGGATTGTAATTTACAAAGAAAACGTGATTGAATAATTCTCAGGACACACGTTCAATTTCTAGCCTATTTTCATTTATGAAACAAGTAGTTCCGAGAAGAACTACATAGCCTATTTTCATATCCTACTTATGTTATTTGCCTCCATCAACTTACAGAATCTCAGTTTGATTTTCTCTAATATTGATAAAAATAAAATTCCTTTCCCCGTAGGGAAGCTTTAAATTAATATATTTGCAAAATTTGAGTCTGTTAATTACCGTACATGTTATTAGTTTTATTGATTTTAGTAAAAGTTGAACATTAAATAATAACTATGAATATTTTGCATTCTTCAGTTAAAAATACAACAGTTAAATGATATACCAAATTCTGCTTCTATGCGAATTAATGTAAATAACCATACTTTTTAATGTTTAATCTGACAGATTAGTTGCACCTGACGGTGATATTATTTAGGTTGCACCGGGCAGAAAGTTATTTAATACCTATAGAATTCAAAAGTTCATCATACGTTAATATTACTGTACTGTAAAAACTGTATGTTACGCTACTTGTTTCTGTATACGTCTCATGGATACCACACAGATACATGTTAACTAGTTTAAATAGAACATTTCCTGTAGCTTTACAATGATATGTAATGAATAAACGCAGCATAGGAAATGGACGATGTGCGATGGTCAAACTAAACAGTGTGTGATGCCTGCGTGTGAACTACTACGTCAAATAAAATTACATTTTGTGGTGTAGTTATAACTAGGGCTCGGATTTTTATGTAAATACATTTTTTAAGCATTTTTTCTATAAATACATAAATTCTTGCTGTTCACTTATTAGCAAATAAAACGACATAATATTTACATTTTTTTAAAATCAGTACCGTATGCTAAATTTTTCAGTTTATTGCATTTTGTTCTGTGTTACTTCGACGGGAAAGAACCTGTGAGCTATCTAATCTTCATGCAGAGCGTATGTCAGCTTGCAACTGTGTTCTTATTAACTTGTCGCCCCGTGCCACTCACTGTAGAGCCAGGGATTTCCTTGTCCATATCCATATTGCACCACGTGCTAGAGCTTACCCCCTCCCCCTCCCCAGCTGTCTGGAACCAGTGTCATTTCTGGCAACAAGTTATCGTCTGCAGATAATTTTACTTCTGATGGGGGCGTCCTGTTCTGCCAACCATGTGGGAAGGCAATCAACGCTGAACAGCGATCTTAAGTTACACAACACCTCAAGGGCAAGAAACGCCGCAGTTTCGCATCTTCAGAATAAGTGTTTCGCGATAATCGTCGGCCATTTGTGATGATCAACCAGAATATGTATCTCGCTGTGTATTGTAATTCTTCAGTAATCAGTGAGTTATAGAATAAATTGCATTAGTGAGTACTGCATATCGTTTATATTCACATTAATAAAGTAAATTATTGAGGGTGCGCGAATGCGAGGGAGCCGTGTCAGTAGATTTACTGGCACGTTAAAGATCCCCTTCGGGGCAAAATTCCGGCATCCCGGCGTCTCTAAAAGCCACAGTAGTTAAAAAGGACGTAAAACCATTATTAAAAAGTAAATTATAATTAAATATTTTTACTTTTTTGTCACATATTTCAGTTATTTTTAATACATAACAAATAAATATTTTCCCAATTTTTAGAACCTAAAAATCCTAGCCCTAGTTATAACTATTCTTCAACTTAATGGAGAAACAAGAAACAAAATACGTCATGTTTAGTTTGATGTTTTGTCACCTACTTTAGTGTCCACTGTGCAGCTATCAGATTCGAACCTTGGATCCCCGAATGAGCATCCATTCAATTTAATCACAAAGCTTGCATATGCGCACTTGTCAATGCTGGTTGATATAATGAAACGTGCATCTAGCAAATCAGAAGAGACAATTTCCGGCTTTCTATTCATATCCTTTACGTACCTCCATCTGTCTGTTCTCGCCTTCGACATTGAAGAGAGGAGCCATATTTCATGTAGTATTTGGGGTAATTTCCCAGGAGGACATTTTTTCCCTCCGACTCGGGCTTCACCGCGAACAAAACCTCGCAGATTCATCACTCCAGCCTGCGAGACAAGAAACATGTGCTTCAAGCACAGGGGAAAATATGGAAATGAGCGCCATCACAGCACGCAAAACTTTCACTCAACTCGTGGCACAGATTTTCAAATTCTGGCATTGATAAAACGAGGAGTGAAACTTCCATACCTACATAAGCAGGGAAGGTTACTAGGCAGTCAGGAACATAGGAATCTCCAGGTCATAAAACACTGAAAGACATGGGAAACATCAGTATTAGCCACACATTCTTAGGCTACTTTTCACATTTTATATAAATGAGGAAAAAGTAGACTAATGAGATCAATACGGGCAAATGTCTGTCTGTCCTTCTGTCTGTTTGTCTGTCTGTCTGTCGGTGTGTCCCTCGCCTATCAACTACCAGAGGGTTGCAGCTATTGAAACCACATTTGTTATGGGTAAAGATCTATGCCTGAATATCTCACAGCCACATTTGAAAATGACGTCAGTGCCAACCACTGCTGAAAAATAACAATTGAAAATTGAGGTCTATGTTGGATATCTTGAAAGATATGCATGGGAATTGTTAAAAAATTAAGACACATGTAGATAATATTACATCCGACTAATTTACAGGAGCCATTACATAAGAGTGTTGCCAACATGTTTCAATGTCTGCTGATAAGTCCAATCTTTAAATGCGTGTAACTTCCATACTATCTATTGGATTACAACCAAATTTGGTATGTGATTTTCGCACCAGAGCAGATATGAATATGCATATTTTTTGTGTCAACAGGGCTGTCAACTGTTGAAAAATGCACCCTATACATTTGTATTCCTAATCTCATTATAGCAGAAAGTATGCAGGCCAACAGTTCTAAACTTTTCATACCTATAGTACCTGCAAATGTAGGTTAATTTTCAGTAACGAATATAGGACAGTGCTGCCAACATGATTCTACGCTTGCTGATATGTTAATGTCGAATCACATGTGACTTTCATACTAATATATGAAGTTCTTTCAAAATTGGCACATATATAGTTCATAATATTTCAATTTAAGGTTGAGTATCCCATTTATGGGAGTGACGTCAACCCGATTTTACGCTTGCTGTTAAATGCAATATTTAAAGACATGTAACGTGCATACTGTTACGTGCCACCCCCCTAGTGGCACTTTTGTTAACTGGATTACGGTGGGGTGAAGCACAACACAGATTGTTCCTTTAAAGAAATAATTAACTTTATTGCGGCCAGAAAGATACACCACTCAATAGCAAATACAAGCAATTAGAACCTTACTCCAGTTTCCTCAAGTCTCTTCCTTACGGAGCGCTCTTGCCCCTTTCACTTAGTCATGCAGCTAATCCTCCACTAATGAGACCCGTGTCCTCGCTAGGAATACCTGCACCTCTTCCTTATGTACAAAAACTACAGTTACTTACGATAACCTGCTACACGCTGCTTCGCTGTCCACAAGCTGGGAAACAATGTCACTGGATTTCGTAACTCGCACGGCACTTCGCCACAATACCCCTGTCGCTCAGTAAAATCACACTCGCTCAAAACACAGGCAGTCCCCTGTATGCTTTTCACTCCCTCGCTGTCAAGAGAATCAGCTTCACTAGGGGTTTCGCAAGTCACGTCACCACACTTCTGTCGCTCAGGATAAACGCTCGCACTAGCTCGAAAAACACACACACACACACACACACACACACACTGCTTGACAGGTCGCTCTTATATAGCAGGCCGGTGACTCAATAAATGCTTCTAGACCCATCCAGGGTTCACGGCTTCTCGAGGTTTCCATCACTGGCTGGGTCACGAATATTCTGGACCATCCCTTTGTCCTAGTAGTCCTGTTGCGTAGGGCGTACGCAATACACTGAGGCAGAGCACAGCCCAGCTCGGGGGCAGTTGTGACTCATGCGGCGAGCGACGAAACAAACTCACAGCCGTAACAATACCATCTATTGGACCTCATCCAAATTTTGCTTGTGCATTGTGTATCTTAAGTGATGGAACTAAGAATATAATCAGAGACGCCAGGTATGGCAATTGTTGATGTATGGTCTCTATAATTATTAGAAAAGTAGGCTCATTAGTTCGTCACGGAACTACAGTACATGTTAGATTTTGTCGTTCCATTGATGGGTTGTTGTTGGAGGGCCGCTAGTATTCGTGGGTGGATTTTGGGATTGATTTTGAAAAGTAAAACAGTTTTGTCTTGTATATTTTGATCCGATCGGTCACGGTGGCCGAGAGCACTAAGGTGCTAGATCGTACCTCGCTGGTATTGGGAGAGCCTGGGATTGAACCCCACCTTAGCCATCTTGAAAATGGTTTCCCTGGTGTCCCCATTTTCACCACCAGGCAAATTCCGGGATGGTTATTTTCAATAGGTCCATGGCCAACTTCTTTCGAAATCCATTCCCCTTCCATCACTCTCTGTTGGTCGCGTGAATTACTATTGTGATCCTGGTTCATTTGTTTTATATCTGCAAACATAAGGTGCGTTCAAAAAGTAACGAGCTGGAGGTTGTAATGCGCAAACCGGTGACGACATCGGCTAATTGTGGCGTGAGTAACGAGGTGTGGTTCCAACCAGAGCGTGGAAGGTCACAGCCCGTCGCTAGAGGGCACGCGTGTTCTTCACCGGAGGATACAAAGCGAGCAGCAGCATGCATCAATCGTCCAACCAAGACCAAGACAGTAGGCCATTGGACATGCTTCCTGGTGTGATTGAAGACTGTGGGGCACCCATTGGGCACACACTTTGCGCAAGTGCAGTCGTTCCTTAATGATGGTGTGCACACTTCCGACGCTCAATCCGACCACGGCAGCTATGGCGTTCACTGTCACTCGGCGGTCCTAGGTAATGAGTGCATCAACCAGCTGGACGTTGTCATCGGTAATGCAGGGGGGTGCCTCAGACCAGGCATCATCGGCTAACGGCACCCGTCCTTCCCTGAAGCGCTTGTGCCACGCCTTGACCCTTGCAAGGGACATGCACTGTTCGCCGTACACTTGTGACATTCGGCGATGAATGTCCGTTCCCCCTACTCCTTTCGCTGTCAGAAACCAAACAACACCTCTTTGCTCTTCGTTTGACGCCTCCTTGTGACTGTTTGCAATGCGACTGGCAGCGTTGGACGATTGATGCATGCTGCTGCTCACTTTGTACCGTAACGTGACGTGCACGCGTGTCCTCTAGCGACGGGCTGTGACCTTCCACGCTCTGGTCGGAACCTTAACCTCGTTACACACGCCACGATTAGCCGATGTCGTCACCGGTTTGTGCATTACAGCCTCCGGCATGTTACTTTTTGAACGCACCTTATACACTAAATTTTGCTATATACCGTTCAGTAATTTTGTTAAAGGGCCGCTCCACTACAATCACCGTGAAATATTACTTCAGTGACCACTAATATTTTCACAATTTTATCCCTGAATTCATAGTGTATTGTTATTATTATTTTATTCGTTTCGCCCTGCTTTGGGGTACATTACAACAATCACTTTTTTATGTTCTGTGATTTCCTTGTAGCCCAGTATTGCCTCATTCTTTGTGATCTAGATTTCCTTTATCAGATATTTGGACGATTCAGTTTAGTTTTAATTTGGCGTGGAACCGTTGTTTGACGTCATGGGTTATGGTTTAGGCTGTTTTATCCATGAGCATATTTTCTATGATTTGGAATTCTATTAAGTCTTTCTCCGTTTCCTTAAACCAATGTTTTTTTTTTGTTACGAAGGTAGTCAAAGATGTTTTTGGTTAATCTATTTAAGTTTGTTCTGTGGATGAGTCCATAAAAAATCAATTCTTCTTTTTTTGATTCCGACTGAAAGTTTTTCTGTACTTTAGTAAAGGGTTTCATTTCTAATGTGGATTAATTTGTTGTTACAGATTTTTTAACAGATTTCTCGTAATAAGTTTTCTTTCTTTCTTTCTTTCTTTCTTTCTTTCTTTCTTTCTTTCTTTGATCTCCAGCCTTTCAAGCAGGCCCTGGATTGCGATGGATGATGTATCGGCTGCATATATAGCTTATGGTTCAATTACCGTGTTATAATGTCTTATTTATGCATTCCAGGAGAGGGACATCTTGTTATACTGTATGTATTATGATCATTATTATCAATATTATTCTTATTATTATATTATTCAGTTGACATTATAAAAGAGTTATTATTCCTGAAGCAGCATATGCGGCTGAAACAATAGTAATCGATGGCCATTCTAAGATTAGGGCACTGGAAAAGCAGGAACGAAAAATTCTCAGCAAGATCTACGGAGCAATCAACAGAAACGGAATTTGGATGAAGAGACCTAGTACTGAACTCTATCAAAACACCATTACGATAACAGACGAAATTAGAAAACGCAGAGCCAAATTTTACACTGACATCCACAGGATGGCCATCTCCAGATTGCCCAAGAAACTTATCGGTATCATAACACAGAGCAAATGCGGCACAGAATGGCTTAAAGAGGTACAGAGAGACTTACAAGTAATGGGTATATAAAATTTCGAAGACCGAACTGAGTGCCAGACGAAAATCGCGAATGTTAAATTCAAACCAAGATCATTACGACAACCTGGAAAAAAGTGGACGAATGAGAGGAAGAGGGAGCATTCCGCGCGAATGAAGAGATTTTGGGAGGAGCGGAGGAGACACACCTCCAAATGACATGTTATCAAGTTTAATCGCTCTTCTGTAGGGGAATTATCGCTTAAATAATCAAATAAATAAAAGATATTATTCAGTTATGTCCATTCTGAACTTTCTTAAAGGTACGATCTTTAAGATACATCCTACTTATAATTATATATATACGGTATATCTTCCTTCGCGTAGAAGGTAGCATGCTGAACAGCGTTAAAATCCTTCAGTATGCCTTCCTTCGGAGTTGGGCCCATGTCATAGATTTATGACATGTAAATAAGCCTATCACTGCAATTGGTGGCTTGCCACGGTGGGTGAGTGGATAGCGTGTCGGTCTACTAACCCCAAGATTGCAGGTTCGCCCCTGACCGTGGTAAGTGATTTTTGAAAGGCGGCAAAAATACGATACGCATGTCATACGATGTTGGCATGTCAAAGAACCCATTTGAATTCAGTAGGCCGAGTTCATAATGGCAAAATTAATCTCGGGAGTTTCCGCCAGCACAAAGTTCCTCATTTCTCTACTAGAAAGCGCTATTGTGTTCAAGGAGATTAGATATCTAACATCTAACCTCCTTGACTTTCATAGTCAAGGAATTACGAAATTCGACATGCAAGCTACCCTCTGGGTGTCAAATAGCAAAGCTTGCACCAGGCACCCGAGGCCATGCGATATTATATTATACTGCAATTGGTAATGTGTAGCAAACTTTTTAGTTTATATTTGGATAGTTAGAAACGCTCTATCAAATTCCAACGTTCGCCGCTAGATGTTGGTGACAGTAGCATCTGGTCGCCAAAGTTGGAACTACTTAAAATTGAATTTTTTGGAGCCCTCTGGAGTTCAATCAACGATACCCAGCTATGGCCATTGACTGCAATTCATATAACTAATTTCTTCTTCTCCTTTTCGTTTGGGCCTACTGAGGACCACGGGGCTCATTTTGACTTCTTGTAAGGAATTTATGTTTCTTCTTAGCCCAGGCAGCTTTCATCTTCTGGCTGTGTGTCTGCTTTCTTTCCTGTGTCCACTTCGGTCTGGTAGTCCCTGTACTCTTCCTGCTGGTGAGAGACACTGTAAAGACACCATGTTGAATCATCTGTCGGAAATGTGATCGATCCAGTATGTTTTTTGATGAAATTCCAAGTTGCTCTAGGTCTGACTTCACTGTGGTGATCCATTTGTTTTTGGACGCTTTCCCTCTTCCTATCGTGGTGAAGATCTGGCTGGTAAGTCTATCTGGACCCCCCCATGCGTGTCAGATGTCCGTAGAAAGCTAATCGTCTCTTCCTCATGGATGTGACGATATCTTCTTGAAGATCATAGAGCTCATTGCTGTGCCTGATCCTGTAAGTACCACCCTCTTCCCTTATTGGTCCTAAAATCCTTCTAAGTATTTTCCGTTCCTTGAGCTCTAGTTTCCTCAGTGGGCCTTTCCGTTTCATCAGGAGACACTCAGAGGCATATCGAACGGAAGGTCTTACTACTGAGTTGTAATGTAGAAGTTTAAGGTTCTTAGAGAGGCACTTGGATGTGTAGATGCTTTTACAGGAGTGGTAGCCCCATTCCAGTTTCGTGTATCTAGTGTCTATTGCTAAGGTCTGACTTTTGTTTGCTGGAATCCACTCCCCTAGGTACTTCACTAATTTATTATATATATATTACTTTAATGTAGGTTTACCAACTCTAATGTCTCCCAGGGTCTCACATCTAGCGGGACGTTGGTTGGCGACCACGGGACCCCAGCTGTCTGGCTTTGCTTCCACTTACTTGTGCCGGGCCCCCCTCCGTCTTCTTTCCTGTCGACCTCCCTTCGTCAACTCTTGTTCTTTTCCGATCCCGACGGTATTAGGGTATCCGAGACCTCGGGAGTCTTTCACTTTCCCGCCTTATTTGGCCCTCGTCTTATCTTTCCTGATTCCTCCTCCTTCGAGGGGTCATACCTCTTGTTTTCTTCTCATTATTTTTCCTTTTCTCTTTAAGTTTCTCGCACTGTTTTTGTTTGGCTCCCCGTTTCTAAATTCCCTTTAGCCATTTCTTTGCACTCAAGTTTGTAGGTATTTTCAATCTACGTTGCATTTTGTAAGTGTTTTCGATACAAATTGCATTTTGAGAGTGTTTTCAACGTCCATTGCATTTTGAAAGGATTGGCAATCTACATCGCTTTTTAGTAAGTCTTTCAATATCCGGGCCGAGACTTTTGTGAGTATTTTGAATTTCAATTGCATTTTGTAAGTATTTTCAACCTAAACCGCTTTTTGTAAGTATTTTCTATCTAAATTGCATTTTGTATGGTCGGCATTTTGCAAGTATTTTGATTCTCAATTGCATTTTGTGGGTATTTTGAATCTAAATTACATTTTGTAAGTGTTGTCTATCCAATTGAGTAGTTTGAATCTACCGTACATTTTGTAAGCATTTTCAATTTCAATTGTATTTTGTAAACATTTTGAATTTTAATTGCACTTTGTGAATATTTTGGATTTGAAATGGGAACTTCAATCTGAATTGCATAGTGTATTTTCAATTTCAATTACATTTTGTAAGTATTTTGAACATCAATTGCATTTTGCACGTATTTTCAATTTCATTTGCATTTTGTAAGTATTTTGAATTTCACTTGCATTTTGTAAGTATTTCGAATGTACATTGCATTTTGTACGTAATTTGAACTTAACCTACATGTTGTGCGTATTTTCCCAGCTATTCCTTTTGTGAATATTTTGGTTCTAATTACTTTTTGTAAGTATTACCGCTCTCCGTTTTGTGAGTAGTTTCAATGAGTTCCTTTTTGTAAGTATTTTACGTCTCACTTAAATTGTATTCAGTTTTCCACTTTATTGTCATTTTCGCTGTCACCCAGACTATTAGGGGACGATAAACTGGATGTTAGGCCCCTTAAAACAACAATTATCATCATCATCATCTTCCAACTCTAATGTCAAACATACTGAAAAGCTACCAGTTAAATGATCCATCAAACAGTAGACATTCTCCCGCTCGTCTCCACTAAGGGATCCTAACCATTGTACTTCCGTCTTCTATTACCTACCTTCACTCGCAGCCTTTTGTAGGGCTCCAATTTCGGTGCCTTAAAACAAGTCTCTTTTTATCAGCTCTTCGTGATCGCCTGGTCTAATGTAGGGGAGTGAGCGAGAAGGTGAATTGATGTTGGCTGTACGCTTTTAAAGCGTCCCCCACTCTGTTATCTAACTCCCAGCCTGTCTTTTGAGCCCGTCACATCAATACATTCGTTGAGTTCCCTTGATGGAAAGTGATTAACAGAACATATCAATCTACTTCACTCTCTCACCACCATCAATTATTCCATTTAACAAAATCGCTCGCTTCTTTTATAGTGTCCGTTTGAAAGGTATTATAGGGCTGATTGTTTTCGTCTTTTTATTTTAATTCCTTTCTCTTTTACTAGTGGGCAAAATTCTGTAAAGAGACGTGCGATTGAAATTATAAAGCATGTCATTTTTCCTCTCGGAGATGATTAAGATTAATTACAAGGCATAACACTAGAGAATACACAGCTTTAGTATTAATTTTATTTAGGGAATTGAAAAAATGATAAGATTTTTATCAGCTTTGATGCATGGAATTTTAACCCATACAAATTAATCCTTTGTTTAAATATATGCGTTTCGTTTGTTTACGTGGTTTCTTCAGACTTTATGGGTTGATAGACCTTATTAATTAAGTTTCTAAAGAAAAACGTGTTAATACTACGAACGCTGTTATTTTTAGCCTACTTTCGATTTTTGCAAAAAAAGAAAGTAGACTTATGATATCTACACAGGGCCAAAAATTGTGTGTCTCTCTGTGTGTGTATGTCTGTCCCCACCCCTATCAATTCGAACACGGTGAAACCGAATTGAACGAAATTTCGTACAGAGGTAGCACTAGCAAAAGGCATCTCAGAGTCACGTTTTATATTGCAGCCATCTTTACCAAAACTGAATGGCTGCCACTCAAAGTTCAAAACGTAATAACAAATTATGACTAAACTAATCATCCGATCTCTACCAAATATGGTAAAACCATACCTTTATATAGGACGCGTCCTGCGACCAAACTACAAGGTCATCAGCCATGCGGTTACTGGATGGCGGCCATGTGAATTATGCAAGCATTATAATATTAATAACTTTGAACCCATTAGTTCCGATTATCGAACGGACAATGATTTAAACTGTCCTAAGGGACGTGACCGGTTTGATATTTTAAGTCCATATTATAATATTACATGGTAGCAGTGGCTTTAAGAAGCCAAGCCGTCTCCGCTACAAGACAAGATGGCAGCTGATATCTTGTGCCTGACCTACATTTCATTAGTTTGAGTATTGCATGCAATTTAGCCTACCGATAGAAACAATATAAACTTCGAATGAAATACTATATGTATAAAGAATACACTCCACTGAAGAAATCGTTAGTCCAAATCATTATTTGCTAAAACATTGTATGTAAGTCAATTGATAATGGCGAATTTCGGTGGACATGTTTGACTGTGCGGTTAAAGCGTTAGTCTTTTACCCGTCTTATTTGGGTTCAAAATCTATCAGAGTTTTTTTTTGCTTGATTTTTTTTTACCTTTAATGTTTTGTAATTAGTCAGACGTTATAAAATTAAGTGTTATACTGTGCTTATTACAATGGAATATATGAAAATGAAAATCCAAAGCCTGCTTCCAGTCTCCGACCGGGTCAGGAATGGAATGAATGAAGCCCCCATCTAGCGGCGAGGATATGAACTGTGCCGGCTGCCGAGGCCTGACGCACTCCTCTGGGGCAATGAGGAAATGAATGACAGATTAAATGAAATTATAGTGGAGAGTGTTGCTGGAATGAAATGTTGACAGGGAAAACCGGAGTACCCGGAGAAAAACCTGTCTGCCTCCGTTTTGTCCAGCACAGATCTCACATGGAGTGACCGGGATTTGAACCACGGACCCAGCGGTGAGAGGCCGGCGTGCTGCCGCCTAAGCCACGGAGGCTCCTACAATGGAATATATATATTTTATTAAAACAATATTCGCCACAAGATCTGAACGAGACATCATAACAGTTATCAGATGAACTACCATGACCAACTGGTTGCGAGCTGCGCACCGGCCTGCGCGTTGGAACAGCTTAAATTGAAAAGTTTCCTTTTATGGTCGCTAGAATGCACTCGCCCTATTAGGATTATCTTATGCAAAACTTTACCGCCAGATGTCATGACTGGTCAATGTAGGACTCCTTTGGCTAGCCTACTACTGACATTCTATATACATCGAATTTGAAGAATGACAAGTCGATAATACGATATATTTTTTATTTTAAAGCGTTTGTAACAGCCTATTGTGTGTATTATTTGAAAATGTTATTTGAACTAAAGAAAAAAACGATCTCACTTAGTACCTGTACTCTATCTGCGGTGCTGGTTCAGGCTATTAATTAATCCTTTTATTGCAGCCAAATAGCAATCGAATATAAAGAATGAAAATGTACACTAAAATTGCGCTCTGAGTATTTCAATTGCATTGTCTTTGATTGTTTTCCTTTACTACAGAGCGTTCACATGCTTGTCCACATAGTCGGGAGACTCACGTCACTGTAGGGTCATGGAAAGATTTGTTAATGCAATTAAGTTTTTTTTTAAGCGTATCGCTTTTAGTGCCAGGAGTGTCCGAGGAGAGCAGCCTCCGTGGCTTAGGCGGCATCACGCCGGCCTCTCACCGCTGGATCCGTGGTTCAAATCCCGGTCACTCCATGTGAGATATGTGCTGGACAAAACGGAGGCAGACAGGTTTTTCTCCGGATACTCCGGTTTTCCCTGTCAACATTTCATTCCAGCAACACTCTCCACTATCATTTCATTTCATCTGTCACTCATTTAATCATTGCCCCAGAGGAGTGCGACAGGCTTCGGCAGCCGGCACAGTTCATATCCTCGCCGCTAGATGGGGGCTTCATTCATTCCATTCCTGACCCGGTCGGAGACTGGAAGCAGGCTGTGGATTTTCATTTTTCAGTGTCCGAGGACATGCTCGGCTCACCAGAGTTTGTAGCTGTTTCTATGCGGACACCCATGGGGTGAGCTACAAGTACTAAAAAAATATCGTATGGCCTCGGGTACCGGATGCAAGCTTTGTAATTTGACACCCAGAGGGTAGCTTGCATGTAGAATTTCGTTGTTCCTTGAAGCACAATGAAAGTCAAGGAGGTTAGATATCTAAGCTCCTTGAACACTATAGCGCTTTCTAGAAGAGAAATGACGAACTTTGTGTTGGCGGAAACTTCCGTGATTAATTTTGCCATTATGAACACGGCCTACTGAATTCAAATGGGTTCTTTGACATGCCAACATCGTATGACATGCTTGTCGAATTTTTGCCGCCTTTCAAAAAAATCACTTACCGCGGCCAGGAGCGAACCTTCAATCTTGGGGTTAGTAGACCGACTCGCTATCCACTCACCCACCGTGGCAAGCTAGCTACATGTACTGTCGTGTGTGGATTAAAGTGGTGCAAACCATGGACTGCCAGACGTGTAAACACATGCCTCAACTCAAAGTTGGATGTTACCCACGTTCGGTCGATTATGTCTCCAGTTCCATAAAATTCTTGAGTGACGGTAGTAGTTTTTCCAAGGTTCTGGTGTTTGCTCGAGTTAAATACTTTCTAAGGTCTTCAACCAAGAAATGATTCTATTATACACCTTGGTAAAGATAAAGAGTTATAACCATAATATATTTAGGAGAAATTAGGCTATATGTTCTTTACTGAACATCTTGTTTTACCTCCGATCATGCATCTACGTTATCCAGAGATAGTTGCGACTCCAGTCTGTGCGTCATGCAATTGCTCTACATCCCCTCCATAACCTGTGCCATTGTGCACTCCAATGCTGATGATGATGATAATTGTTGTTTTAAGGGCCCTAACATCTAGGTTATCGGCCCCTAATGGTTTGGCTGATGGTGAAGATGAAAATGAAATTTAAACTAGAACTAAAACTAACCACTAACTTATATACTAGAAGTAGAAAGGGAAAACAAAAGGAGATTACGGCAAATAAAGGACAGGAGAATAAGAAACGCCCTCAACCCTCGAAGAATGCGGATTGAGGAACTTCGAAGGAAGTAGAGCCATTGTGGTGTTTGAAGCCATATTTTCAGTGTTGCCTTAGTAAACAAGAGTTTAGTGCTTTTCAGTCGGTCAACAAGAATGTACCCAAAAGAGATGGGTTATGCCCTAATCCTGAAATAAATTACATGAGATTAATAGAACACTAGGATGACCAGTTTCGATCGTCAAGCGATCATCATCAGATCTATTACACTTAGGCTATAAAATCTATGTTTGAAATACAGGTGAAAATATTTACAATATGTACAATTATTTAGTTGCAGTATTACAAGCCTCCGTGGCTTAGGCGGCAGCACGCCGGCCTCTCACCGTTGGGTCCGTGGTTCAAATCCCAGTCACTCCATGTGCGATCTGTGCTGGACAAAACTGAGGCAGACAGGTTTTTCTCCGGGTACTCCGATTTTCCCTGTCAAAATTTCATTCCAGCAACACTCTCCATTATCATTTCATTTCATCTGTCATTCATTTAATCATTGCCCCAGAGGAGTGCGTCAGGCCTCGGCAGCCGGCACAATTCCTATCCTCGGCGCTAGTTGGGGGCTTCATTCATTCCATTCCTGACCCGGTCGGAGACTGGAAGCAGGCTGTGGATTTTCATTTTTAATTTAGTTGCAGTATTGGTACTGCAACTGTCAGTGTATGCTAAATGCAGTATATATGTTGTTAGGTGAAATGCTAAATGGTGATAGCTACCCGAGGTTTGTACTTTGGAGAGATTATATGGTTGTAAACTATGGTTAAACTATAAAATTATAGGCTAACTACTTATCTGATTGTCTTCCTTACTACAGCTACTCGCAGTTTCCGTGCACGTATGGGCAGGGGGGAGAAGGCAGGAAAAAACCAGTCGTTAAGATAACCACCGCAGTCGACCGCACCGTGAGTTACAGTGAGCACGGAAACTGGGAGTAGCTGTAGTAAGGAAGACAATCAGATAAGTAGTTAGCCTATAATTTTATAGTTTAACCATAGTTTATTTTTACAATCATATAATCTCTCCAAAGTACAAACTCCGGATAGCTATCACCATTTAGCATTTCACCTAAAATCATGTATACTGCATTTGGCATACACTGATAGTTGCAGTACCAATACTGCAACTAAATAATTGTACATATTGTAAATATTTTCACCTGTATTTCAAACATAGATTTTATAGCCTAAGTGTAATGGATCTGATGATGATCGCTTGACGATCGAAACTGGTCATCCTTGTGTTTTATTAATCTCATGTAATTTATTTCAGGATTAGGGCATAACCCAGCTCTTTTTGGGTACATTCGTGTTGACCGACTGGAAAGCACTAAACTCTTGAAGTAGAGCCGTGAAAGGCAGACAGTAAAGTGAAAGAGGAGAGGGTCCGCCCCAGAGGTAATGGATAAAAGGGGAAAACCGTACCCAGCTCAGGAATCTTTCGGGGTCGCCAACTCCCGAACTCACCAGCCGTGAGCCCCTGAGGGTGTATCAATATCCAGGGTGCACCAGAAGTGGTGGGGCTACATACACCCTGCCTCCTTGAGGGCCTTCAGCAGAAGGCAGGAGATAACATGAAAGAAAAAGAAGGAAGGCATCTGTAAAGATGAGACAAGGGCCAAGTAAGGCGGGAAAGGAAGAGACTCCCTAGGCCTCAGATCCCCTAATACTGTCAGGGTTGGAAGAGAACAAGAGTTGACCAAGTGAGGTCGACATGAAAGAAAAAGGAGAGGAGCCCGACACAAGTAAGAAGGGCTCCAATGCACCAGTCATAGCCGAGCTACGGGCAGTTAAAGATGGCCACTACCATCCATACTCCCACCAAGTGGGAGTTGCGAAGTGTGATACGTTTTCTGCAAGCAGAGCCATTCAAAGCATACTAAGAGACATGCTTTCGTCCGGTGAGGTTTCGATTCATGATAATGAACGACCGCACTGTGCCAATATGGCGAAAGACATTCTCAAAGATTTCAATAGGGAAGTTTTCGACCATCCACCGAGTGATTTTAAGCTCTTTCGAGAATTGAATTGAAGGTATAGTTGGGCGGCTACGCCACGCCACCAACGAAGAATTTCAGGAGGCTTCCCAGACGTACCCACCTCTGCAGATGGCATTGAAAAGCTGGTGTTACGAAACAACAAATACTTCAATCGTTTTGGCGATTATATTGAAAAACAAGAAGTTCCGTGACGAACTAAAGAGCCTACTTTTCTTAAAATTAAAGGTCCATGGCAATGATTAATCTATAAGGATCTATCTAGAATAATGACGAAATTAAGTTGGTAATATCGAAATTGCGAATTAGTTCGAAAACTGTATATCTGGCATAAGGTAGCCTAATAGAGAACTACAGTTGGCAGCCCTGGTGACTGAATATATTCTTAGTTCCATCTCTTAATGTACAGAATACAAAATTTGGTTGAAGTCCAATGGATAGCATGGACGTTACATGCAGTTAAACATTGGATCTAACAGCGCGCGTAAAATCATGTTGGCAACAATGACATACATGTATTGGTCAGAAATAATCTGAAATAATATCATCTATTGTTGTGTCAATTTTGAATGAAATCCATTAGTTAATATAGAAGTTACATGTATTTTAAAATTGGACTTATCAACAGGCTTAGAATCATGTTGGCAGCACTGGCGTAGGCCTATATTAGTTACTCCAAATTAATCTAGAATGCCTGGTACTATAAGTTTGCAAAGTTTAGAGCTATTGGCTTGCATACTTTCTGATATATTGATATTAGGGTAACAAAAATAGAGACAATATTTATTAACAGTTGGCAGCCCTGGTTACTCTTAAGAATACGCATAGTAATATCTGTTATGGTACACATTGCACATAAGAAATTTGACTGAAATCCAATTGATAGTATAGAAGTTACATGTATTTAAAGTCGGACCGCTCAGCAGGCTTAGAATCATGTTGGTAGCACTGATGTTTATAAGTTACTCCAAATTAATATAGAATGCCAGGTACTATACGTGTGCATAGTTTAAAGCTGTCGGCTTGCATACTTTCTGATATATGGGTATTTGGATTTTAAAAAATGAGAGCATTTATTAACAGTTGGCAGCCCTGATGGCTCTTAAGAATACACTCAGTCATATCTGTTTATGTACGCATAGCACATACGAAATTTGGTTGAAATCCAATTGATAGTGTAGATGTTATATGCATTTAAATTTGGACTTATCAGCAGGCTTATAATCATTTTGGCAAAACTGCCATGTATGGCCTCCTGGAAATTAAACTGCAATATTATTATCTATACGTGTGCCAATTTTGAAATAACTCCCGTTCATAACTTCCAAGATATCCAACCTGGAGCTCAAATTTCAATTGCGATTTTTCAGCAGTTGGTAGCATTGACATAATTGTCAAATATGGCCGTGAGATATTCATGTATAGATCTTTACTCCTACCAAATTTTGTTTCGATTGCTGCAGCCATTTAGGAGTTGATAGGGGACACACACACAGCCAGACAGACAGACAGACAGAAGGACAGACAGAAGGAGAGACAGACAGACAGACACACATTTGCCCGATCTCATAAGTCTACTTTTTCCTCATTTTTGCAAAATGTAAAAAGTAGGCTAATAAGTGCAAAACAACTAATCTTTTAATAATAAAACCATTTTCTTTTGTCAATCAATCTTCTTTAAAGCCCATCCGAGGTTATAAATGAACATCCCTCGCATAATAATTTTATAAACATGTTTTTAACCTTTCCTTGGGTTGCATTCAGATAAAAAAAACTTATTAATAAAATTAGGTTCTTTAAAAATCTACTGTATATAAAATTGAATGTTAGTTCCTTCGCTCGTATGCGTAAATATACCATTCATCCGAATGCGATCAAATTTGGTAAGTTGTATAGTAAATTACAATTTACAATAGATAGCGTGCAAGTAGTTTCATCAAATGAGTGTTGGAGAAGGGTTCATATAGCCTACCATTCATCCGATTGCGATAAAATTTAGGTGAGTTGTTGGGTGCACTCCTGCGAAGGTTTCTGACTTAGGAAATCCATTTTACAATAGGTAGCGCACAAGTAGATTTAATAAATGAGTGACAGCGTGCGAATCGTTTCTACAAAATCCCGTATGCGTTCGTAAACCATTAATACGATTGCTATGAACTTTAGTGGGTTGTTATGTACACTCCTGCGAATGTTTCTGACATAGTAAATCCATATTAACAATAGGCAGTGCACGAGTAGGTTCAAGAAATGGGTAAGAAATTTCTTCGGCTTTTCCCAATTAATAGGGGTCTCCGGAGCCAACCAGGCTCATTTTGGTTTTGGCCAGAGATTTAAGGCCGGATGCCCTTCCTGACGCCACGTGACTTTTCAGTTGAAAATTCCACCCCGCTGTCATCGGGATTTGAACTTCGACCATCCGGATGAAAGACGAGCAGCTAAGCCACTGCGCCATCACGCTCCCAACAAATGAGTGAGAGCGCGCGATATTTTCAAAAAAGCCCCGTATGCGTTCATGAACCATTCATACGATTTCGATTACACTTTGGTGAGTCGTTTGTATACACACCAGCAAATATTTCTGACTTAGTTAATCCATGTTACAATAGGTAGCGCAGGAGTAGATTCAACAAATGAGTGACGGTGCGCGATTCGATTCAACAAACTCCCGTATACGTTCATATGCCATTCATCCGATTACCATGAAGCTTTGGTGAGTTTTTGTGCACACTCCTGCACACGTTTCTGACTTAGTAATTCCATATTGCAATTGGTAGCGCACGAGTAGATTTAACAAATGTGTTACGGCGCACGAATCGTTTTTACAAAGTCCTATATGCGTTCATATACCATTCATCCAATTGCGATGGAACTTCAGTGAATTAATGTGCACACTCCTGCAAAGGTTTATTAATTAGTAAATCCATTTTTAATAGGTGGCGCACGAGTAGATTCAACAAATGAGTTACGGTGCGCGAATCGTTTCAACAAAGTCCTGTATGCGTTCCTATACCCCTCTTCCGATTGCGACGAAATTTTGATGAGTTGTTGTGTACACCCCTGCAAATGATTCTGATATAGGAATTCCATTGTGCAACAGGTAGCGCACAGGCAGTTTCAACAAATGAGTGACGGCACATGAATCGTTTCTAAAAATCCCGTACGCTTCCATATGCAATTCATCTGATTGCGATGAAACTTTAATGAGTTATTGTGTTCACTCCCGTTAAGGTTTCAGACTTAGTAAATCCATATCACTGTTGGTAGCGCACGAGTAGATTCAACAAATGAGTGACAGGGCGTGATTTTTTTTTCAACAAAGTCCCGTATGCGTTCATGAACCATACGTCCGATTGCGTTGTAACTGTGGTGAGTATTTTAGCACGCTCCCACTAATGTTTCTGAGATAGTAAATCCCTTTTACAATAGTTTAGAGGCAGTTAACGGAAAAAGAATAAAATATTGTGTATCGAAAAGCATTTTAACAAATAAAGTTACAACGCCAACACTTCCTTTGATTGGCATTGCAATGCATGCCGGGTAGAGCTAGTTAATGTAATAAAATAAAATTCAACTCTAAAATATCCATTTTAACCTATTTTCATTTATTAAAAAATAGGCATAAGAGATTACCTTTTGTCCTCGTGTGTGTGTGTGTGTGTGTGTGTGGTGTCCGTTATAAAATCTAAGCGGCTGAAGTGATTTCAATGAATTTCAGAAAGTGCATAGTACTCCCTTGTCCGACCCCTATCCTGTTCTTTAAATTTTAGTACGTTTCACAAATCCAACATGGCGCATGTGCGAATGATTTCACCGGCAAGAAAAATTAGAGGAACAACATTTGAAACACCTGCATTATTTTTCCAGGAATGCTTGGAGTAAAACAGCCACGTTATCTGGGAAATGAAACTTTTATTTAACGGAAATGTGCATATCCTGTGAATGTCGTAGCACACATGTTGGTGCTATGACCAGAAACGGAACACAATGCCGTCGACCAAAGTAGATAGTCCTTCCATGAAGGCACTGAGTGCACAAAAAGAAACAGTTCAATATCTGCTAGACCCTATATGTGCCCGTATAACTTCCTCACACCTTCGTGACATGTTCCTGACAAGTCTGCGAACAGTTTCTTGAGGAATTTTGTTCCACTCCTCCATACGGGCCTCTGCAAGTTGTTCCAGAGTCTGAGGCTCTATAGGACGGGACCGAAGTTGCCTGCTTATCCCATAAATGCTCAATGGGATTGAGGTCAGAACTCAACGCAGGCCAGTCGAATGTTTGAATCGCAATGTCCTGTAGAGTTTCCATGGTGGCTGCTGCTGAAAGAGTTCTCGCATTGTCGAGTAGTAGGATAAACTGGGGACCCATTATAACTGCAATGGGCATAACATGACCTAGTACAATCTCGTTTATGTACCTCTGAGCATTAAGTCAGCCTCTGATATCTGAAGGTCCGATGGGCCGTCAATTGCGATGCCACCACAGACCATGACAGAGCGGCTGCCAAATCTGTCCCTTTCTTGGACTGCTGCTCCATAATATCGTTCACCACGACGACGATAGGCAGGTATACGCCCGTTCCACCGTGTTAGACGAAAGCGGGACTCGTCCGTAAACAATACATTGCGCCAGTAACGCAGCTGCCAGTCCCTAAGGTCCTCAGCAAATCGAAGTCGCTCTCCCTTGTGGCGAGCAGTTAATTGAGGGACCTGATGAGGTCGTCTTGGTCTTAATCTGCCTCGGAGTCTGTTGCGCATTGTTTGGTCACTGACACTGCTACCAGTTGCTGTTCTTAGATCATTTTGCAGGTCCCGGGCGGTCACCGAACGCCAGCGGAGAGAACAATTCACCACATATCGGTCGTCTCTGGCCGATATTTTTTGTTTTCTCCCTTGCCCTGGCTTTCGTGTGTATGAAGCAGTTTCACAAAATCGTTTCCAAATCCTCCCAATAACGTATGAAGCCACATTAAGCTCTGTAGACACTCCACGAATAGTCCAAACTTACTGCTGTATTGTCACTGCCCGAACACATTCTGTCTCATTCAGATGCCTCATTTCGACTTATGCAACGTACACCAAGTGGATAGTAACGCATTCTTCACTTACACACACTCGAGGACAGAGTGCGACATTGCTCGTCCATTTCACTCTGCGGCATAGCACGATACATGTGTTTACTGCCACAACTCCATAGCTTTCCAATGACATGTGGAGGTCTCCTCGCATTCTTAAAACATGTCGGAAGAATACGGGCAACAGTATATATCGTAATCACGGACTACGTACATGGTACACGTGATCAAATTCTTGTCCACCTAATTGTTTTGAGCAGTGTATATCTCCGAAACTATTACTTATATCATCCTGACACTTTGTTGTGTGATAGAGACTACTCAGGTAAGTTCAGCTGTGTGATGCTTAATAACATGTTAAGTACCTAAACAACATGGCGGCCAAGCGAATGTAAATTACTTAAATTTGCAGTTTCTCGAGTTTTAATCAACCGAGTGCAGTGAAACTTGGTAGCATAAGTGTTTATACATAGGTTGGTTTTTTAGTTTTGGCACCTTAGTTATAACTGGATTAATAACTCACTTAGATGGTTCCAAGTTTCACAGGCCCTCGATGTAGTCCCCACCGTTGCGTACAACGTGTTCCCAGCGATGCGGAAGTCAATGGATCCCATTGGCACTGCCCAATCTATTGATGGTACGAAGAGAGCGCTCGGCAGCCTGCTTAACGTCTTCAATGGTACGGAAGCGCTGCCATACTGTTCCCTGAGGGCAAACCGTTAATGCGGCGTACTATTGTTCGTTTCTGCAAGACCTTCTCCCAGGAGCTCTGAGAAGGAAACGGTGCCACCACATGGTTTCACCGCCCATCGTTCTGCATGACAATGCTAGGGCACACACAGCAGGCGTTGTGTCGGCATTGTTGGATCGCTGGGGCTGGGAGGTCCTCTATCACCCCCCCCCCCCCCTTATTCTCCCGACATCAGTCCCTCCGACTATGATCTCATCCCGATGATGAAGATGACAATCCGCGGGGAGCAGGCTGCCGAGCGCTCTCTTCGTACCATCAATAGTTTGGGCAGTGCCAACGGGATCCAACGACTTCCGCATCGCTGGGAACACGTTGTATGCAACGGTGGGGGCTACATCGAGGGCCTGTGAAACTTGGAACCATCTAAGTGAGTTATTAATCCAGTTATAACTAAGGTGCCAAAACTAATAAACCAACCTATGTACATGATTTAATATACTGGCATATGATTTAATTCCATTTTTCTAATAACAACAAGATGGAGGCTGTGCGAAAATTTTTAATTATGTATTATTAGTTCCTAAGCCTCCGTGGCTTAGGCGGCAGCACGCCGGCCTCTCACCGCTGGGTCTGTGGTTCAAATCCCGGTCACTCCATGTGAGATCTGTGCTGGACAAAACGGAGGCAGACAAGTTTTTCTCCGGGTCCTCCGGTTTTCCCTGTCAACATTTCATTCCAGCAACACTCTCCACTATCATTTCATTTCATCTGTCATTCATTTAATCATTGCCCCAGAGGAGTGCGTCAGGCCTCGGCAGCCGGCCCAGTTCATATCCTCGCCGCTAGATGGGGGGCTTCATTCATTCCATTCCCGACCCGGTCGGAGACTGGAAGCAGGCTGTGAATTTTTTTCATTATTAGTTCCTAATCATGCGATTGAAGTGAACTTTTGAATTATAAACCTGGAGATATTCTTTATCTAATGGTACATAACTTTATGGCCTACATAGAACAATCCAACACAGTGATCATACGAAATATTTTGACGGTTCTCAATATCTCTGTATCTTTTAAATCAATCAAACTGAAATTTTGTTTTTGAGAGAAGGTATTAACGTATGTTCATCTATGGGCTGCTTCGGTGGCGTTGTTGGTAGCATGCTGTACTGCTGTGCCCAAGATAGCGGGTTCAAACCCGGCCGAAGCCGTCGGTTTTTTAATAGCGTTAAGATCTTTCAGTATGACTTCCTTCAGAGGGGAAGTAAAGCCGACGGTCCCAAGTCATAGATTTATGGCATGTAAAGGATCCTTCCACAGACGAAAACTTGTGTGAAGCTAAATTGTTAGGTTAGATTTCGTCTGAACGTTCTATCAAAGTTCCAACGTTCACCACTAGGTATCATTGATATCTGGTAGCGTAAGTTGGAACTACTTGAAATTGAGCGGAACTTGTAGCTCACCCTAAGGGTGTCCGCTGGAAGCAGCTACAGACTCAAGCGAGCCGAACATGTCCTCGGACACTCCCGGCACTAAAAGCCATACGATAAATATATAATTAAATAAATAAATCTATGGGGCTTTTCAATAACTTGATGCTGACGAATCCAACATGGCGGCAAATGGAAAGTAATTCTATTTATATCGATGTTTCTCGGAATATCCCTTAGTAGGCCGGAGAATTATAATGGAAAAGACCAGTGGGATATATGAATATACGCTATTTCGTTCTTCACGGAACCACTTATTCAATATGGAAAACTACAAAGAATGAACGTCCTAACAGAATTATTTAAGAAAATAGTTGATCTTAAGATAGTGCTTCGAGGAGAACTTTTTATTGGAACTTTCTATTCATTATAGTGTACACTACTGTGAATTATTTAATTCATGGATTCTCTTATTAAAATGGAGGTGATGGCATCATTTTCATTTACTGCTAATTAGATTTTTAAAGTCGTAAAACATTCTTGGGTTCTTGTGATTGGACATAATATTTACGTGAAAAGAACTTGAATTTCGAACTTGATGCCATGTAGTGGCCTTTTTCAAATCTGTCTTAACGTGTTACGAAAAAAATAAACCTTTGCTCTATCTAGCGGCTAAATCTGGCACTATTGAAGTAGCCTTAACTTAGTTAAATCAGACTGCGTGAGGTAACACTTCCTCCAGATTCTTCGTGTCTCTTTGTGTTGTGAGTAATATCGATCTAAACTTTTGACTCGTCGAGAATGATCGATATCTCGCTTGATTGGGTCAACATTGAACGTTGGAAGTATTATCTGAAGATTGAACAAGAAGTTCCGTGACGAACTAAAGAGCCTACTTTTCTTAAAATTTAAGATTCATGCCAATGATTAATCTATATGGATCTATCTAGAATAATGACGAAATTAAGTAGGTAATATAGAAATTTCTAATGAGTTCGAAATACTGTATATCTGGCATAATGTAGCCTAATAGATAACTACAATTGGCAGCCCTGGTGACTGAATATATTCTTAGTTCCTTCTCTTAGGTACAGAATACAAAATTTGGTTGAAGTCCAATGGATAGCATGGACGTTACATGCAGTTAAACATTGGATCTAACAGACCCGTATAATCATGTGGGCAACAATGACATACATGTGTTCATCAGAAATAATCTGAAATAATATGACCTATTGTTGTGTCAATTTTGAATGAAATCCATTAGTTAGTATAGAAGTTACATGCATTTAAAAATTGGACCTATCAGCAGGCTTTGAATCATGTTGGTAGCACTGACATATATAAGTTACTCCAAATTAATATAGAATGTCAGGTACTATACGTGTGCATAATTTAAAGATGTCGGCTTGTATACTTTCTGATATATGGGTATTTGATTTAAAGAAATTGAGAGCATTTATTAACAGTAGGCAGCACTGGAGGCTCTTAAAAATACGCTCAGTCATATCTCTTAATGTGCACATAGCACATGCGAAATTTGGTTGAATTCCAATTGATAGTGTAGAAGTTATATGCATTTAACAATTTGAACTATCAGCAGGCTTATAATCATTTTGACAACACTGCCATGTATGGCCTCCTGGAAATTAAACTGCAATATTATTATCTAGACGTGTGCCAATTTTGAAATAGCTCCCATTCATACCTTCCAAGATATCCAACATGGAGCTCAAATTTCAATTGCGATTTTTCAACAGTTGGTAACACTGACATCATTTTCAAATATGGCCGTGAGATATTCAGGTAATAGATCTTTACTCCTATCAAATTTTGTTACGATTGCTCGAGCCGTTTAGGAGTTGATAGGTGGGGGACACACACACAGCCAGCCAGACAGACAGACAGACAGACAGAAGGTCAGACAGACAGTAGGACAGACACACATTTGCCCGATCTCATGAGTCTTCTTTTTCCTCATTTTTGCAAAATGTGAAAAGTAAGCTAAAAACGGGATTTTGAAATCAACAGCATAATGTGAGGAAAGACTTTTGAAGCCCCGGGTTTTAAGAGGCCCTTCGGCCCCTTAAAAGTTGTGGAACGTGGACATGTCTTCCCGAGAAGATATGTTTGAAGAGATCTCGTCGGGAAATTGTGAAATAACCTAATATTAGCATGGTTCAATGAAGCATAGGTATGGTACTACACTGCCAGCGAATTGTTGCCGGTGGCAGAAATCGGAAGTAATGTACACCGCCCAGCCACACGCCTGCGATTGACGTGCAGCCTTCGCCAGTGAAACCTCATCGCGTGTCGTGTTTGTATGTATGGTTCGTGCTGGGTCGTGCGCTGTGCGGAGTTTTATCATTATACTAGCTCTACCCGGGCATGCGTTGCAATGCCATTCAATGAAAGTGTTGGCGATGTGACTTTGTTGAACTGCTTTTGGATTCCCAATATTTTTTTCTTCATACGTTAACCACCTCTAAACTATTATAAAATTGATTTACTATCTCAGAAACATTCATGGGAGCGTGCTCAACAACTCACCAAAGTTCATCGAAATGAAATGAATGGTATATGAACGTATGTGTGTCTTTGTTGAAACGAATCGCACGCCATGTCATTGAAGCTACTCGCGCGCTATCTACTGTAAATTGGATTTACTCTGCCTACAACTTTCCCGGAAGTGTGCTAAACAACCCACCAAAATTTCGTCGCAATCGGATGAATTGCAGGCTATATGAACGCCTCGCCAACACTCATTTGTTTAAACTACTCGCTTGCTCTGTATTTTAAATTGGATTAACTATGCCTATAAAAATACAAATCAAAAATTAAGTATTTTAATGATTTCTATACCGGTAGTGGAGAGCGCTACTCGCATCCAGTCGGCCGTGTCTCGTCAAGAGCTACTGTTGCCTGGAAACGACTTGCCTTGCAATTACTTCATGAGTTTGTTTTAGCTGTCATTTGCGTTACGTTTTATAGGAACTTGTATTCTGTTTGAAGTTTTATGTCACGTCACGGGGTGGATCCCGCTGACTTCCCGGATAAATGTTGAATGAACGAATGAATGAATGAATGAAATGAATGATCGGATTACTGTAGTTACGTCATTTAAGGGTAATTTACTTTGTGTATTTTTGAAATCAATGATTCTACCATTATTCATATTATCACTATTCTTATTGCTATTAATATTATTTGTGCTATTGGTATTTGTAATTATAAGTCATGTAGATGTATACTCTTCTAGTGGTAAAGTGTAAGAGAGGACCTTGAGCCCTAACATCGCCACCAATAATGGCATTATCTATCTATCTATCTATCTTCCCCCTCTTGCCCCCCCCCCCCCTCCTCTCTAGTGGCAGCCATAACGTGGTGAGCTGACGTAATGTATACACAACAGCCCCACTCCAAGTCTAACGGTAACAATTCCATGGCAGGGTAGTACTGGTTATTACAGGTAAGTTACGTTATGTAAATAGTTGACGTTTTTACTGTAATTATATATTGGCAAGAAGAACCTTAGTGGTGACTTCATATTACTGTTGTTGGATTCTTTCCCTTTCGGGCGTTTCCTTGCAATCGGTGTTTTGTTGTGTGTTTTATTTTTAGCCTACTTTTCACATTCTGCAAAAATGAGGAAAAAGTAGACTTATGAGATCGATCCGGGAAAATGTGTGTCTGTCTGTCTGTCTGTCTGTCTGTCCGTCTGTCTGTCTGTCTGTCTGTCTGTCTGTCCTTCTGTCTGTCTGGCTGTGTGTGTGTCCCCCCCTATCAACTCCTAAACGGCTGCAGCAATCAAAACCAAATTTAGTATGAGTAAAGATGTGCACCGGAATATCTCACGTCCATATTTGAAAATGATGTCAGTGCTACCAACGGCTGAACAAACGCACTAGAAATTTGAGCTCTATGTTGGATATCCTGCAAGGTATGCATGGGAGCTATTCCAAAATTGGCACACATGTAGATAAGACTATTTGAGTTTAATTTCCAGGAGACCAACCATGACAGTGTTGCCAAAATAATGTTAAGCCTTCTGATAGGTCCAATGTTTAAATGCATATAACTTCTAAACTATCAATTGGATTTCAACCAAATTTTGTATGTAATATCTGTACATAAACATATATGACTGAGCGTATTCTTAAGGCCACCAGGGCTGCCAACTGTTAATAATTGCTCTCTCTATTTTTTTTCATCCAAATACCTATATATCAGAAATTATGCAAGCCAACAGCTTTAAACTATGCACACGTATATTCTGACATTTTAGATTAATTTGGAGTAATTTATATACGTCAGTTCTACCAACATGATTATAAACCTGCTGATAGTACCAATTTTTAAATACATGTAACTTCTATACTATCAGTTGGATTTCAACCAAATTTCATATGTGCTATGTGTACCATAACAGATATTACTATTAGTATTGTTAAGAGCAATCAGGGCTGCCAACTGTTAATAAATGCTGTCTATATATTTTTTACCCTAATATCAATATATCAGAAAGTATGCTAGCCAACAACTCTATACTTTGCACACGTATAGCACCTGACATTCTAGATTAATTTGGAGTAATTAATACAAGACAGTGCTGCCAACATGATTCTATGCCTGCTGATATGTCCAATTTTAAAATACGTGTAACTTCTATACTAACAAATGTATTTCATCCAAAATTGGCACAAAAAGATATCATAATATTTCAGATTATTTCTGACCAGCGTACGCATGACATTGTTGCCAACATGCTTTTACGCGTGCTGATAGATCCAATGTCGAACTGCATGTAACGTCCATTGGACTTCAACCAAATTTTGTATTCTGTACCTTAAGAGATGGAACTAAGAATATATTCAGTCACCAGGGCTGCCAACTGTAGTGCTCTATTAGGCTACATTATACCAGGTATATTTTGAACTAATTAGATATTTCGATAATACCAACTCAATTTCGTCATTATTCTAGATAGGTTCATATTCTGTAGAATAATCATTGGCATGAAAAGTAGGCTGTATAGTTCTTCACGGAACTTCTTGTTATTTTTGTTTCATCATCTGGGGGATGGATCTTGTCATATAATGTAGATGAAATAATTGTCAGCAACCTATAAAATCTTTATCATGCAATTTTGATGGGCTTGTCTTTAAATTTTAAAGTATATCCAAAACAAGCAATTTTGAAATGCAGGCTTACACCTTGTCCAGTTAGCCAGAGATGATTTTTAGCCTACTTTTCTTATTTTGCAACAAGTAGTTCCGTGAAGAACTATACAGCCTATTTTCATATTAATTGCCTCTATCAACATACAAAATTTCAGTTTGAATGCTATGTTAGATTCGTAGATACTGAGAACCGACTAAATATTGCAGATGGTAGCCAGGTTGGATTTTTAGCCTACTTTCCACATTTTGCAAAATTGAGGAAAAAGTAGACTTATGAGATCGGGCATATGTGTGTCTGTCTGTCCTTCTATCTTTCTGTATGTCCTTCTGTCTGTCTGTCTGTCTGTCTGGCTGTGTGTGTGTGTCCCCTATCAACTCCTAAACGGCTGGAGCAATCGAAACAAAATTTTGTAGAAGTAAAGATCTATACCTGAATATCTCACGACCATATTTGAAAATGATGTCAGTGCTACCAACTGCTGAAAATCGCAATTGAAATTTGAGCTCCATGTTGGATATCTTGGAAGGTATGAATGGGAGCTATTTCAAAATTGGCACACGTATAGATAATAATATTGCAGTTTAATTTCCAGGAGACCATATATGGCAGTGTTGCCAAAATGATTGTAAGCCTGCTGATAGGTCGAAATTTTAAATGCGTATAACTTCTACACTATCAATTGGATTTCAACCAAATTTCGTATGTGCTATGTGTATCATAACATATATTACTATGCGCATTCTTAGGAGCAACCAGGGCTGCCAAATGTTAATAAATACTGTCTCTATTTTTGTTACCCTAATATCAATATATCAGAAAGTATGCAAGCCAATAGCTCTAAACTTTGCACACGTATAGTACCTGGCATTCAAAATTAATTTGGAGTAACTAATATAGGCTTATACCAGTGATGCCAACATGATTATAAGCCTGCTGATATGTCCAATTTTAAAATGCATGTAACTTCTATACTATCCAATGGATTTCATTCAAAATTGACACAACAATAGATCATATTATTTCAGATTATTTCTGACCAATACATGTATGTCATTGTTGCTAACATGATTTTACGCGCGCTGTTGGATCCAATGTTTAACTGCATGTAACGTCCATAGTATCCATTGGACTTCAACCAAATTTTGTATTCTGTACCTTAAGAGATGGAACTAATAATATATTCAGTTACCAGGGCTGCCAACTGTAGTTCTCTATTAGGCTACATTATACCAGGTATACAGTATTTCGAACTATTTAGAAATTTCGATATTACCAACTTAATTTCGTCATTATTCTAGATAGATCCATATAGACTAATCATTGGCATGAATCTTAAATTTTATGAAAAGTAGGCTCTTTAGTTCGTCACGGAACTTCTTGTTATTTATGTACTGTTATATGAAGATTATTGTGTACGTGTGGTTTTCAGACTTCAATCGCATGATTAGGACACAAGAAGTAAAAACGAGATTTTAAAATTTCGCACAGCCGCCATCTTCAGTTTATGTAAACAATTGAACTAAATTAGATGCCAGTGAATGACAATATGTATAATCATTTATTGTACAATGCGCTCATATAATTAAATCACGAGAAAAATGTATTAGAATGTGTCAAATTAGCTTGGCCGCCATGTTCGTTTCGTAGTTTACAGGTTTTTGAATGTTTCATAGATAAACTTGTAGCAGTGCTCTTTATCACCGTATAAAATTTCAGGTTGATATCATAAATAGTTTCGGAGATATTGAATGCCTGTGAAATATTTCGCACAGCCGCCATTTTGAGGTTATGTAAACAATTGAACGAAATTAGATGTCGGTGCATTACAATGTATATAAACATATACTGTGCCAAGTTTCATTGCGTTTAGTGGGTTAAATCGCGAGAAACGTTCATTTAAAAGTCGCAAATTCGCTTGGCTGCCATGTTGGTTTTGTAGTTACCAGGTTTTCAAAGGTCACATAAGTGAATTTCTAGTAGTTCCCTTTATCACCATACAAAATTCCAGGGTGATATCGGTAACAGTTTCGGAGATATTAAATGCTGGTGAAATATTTCGCACAGCCGCCGTGTTGGATTGGTGAGACGTAACAACATTTGAAGGGCACGATCAGGGTCGCCCGGAATAGGGCCATGAACTTACCGAGTTTCATTGAAATCTCTCCAGCCGTTTAGATTTTAATAGGGGGACACAAACAAACGAATCACACACACACATACGCACACACACACGGACAAAAGGTGATCTCATAAGCCTAATTTTTCAAAATTGAAAATAGGCTAAAAATGAGGGAAAAGTAGACTTATGAGATCGATCCGGGAAAATGTGATTTTGTCTGCCTGTCCTTCTGTCTGTCTCTCTGTCTGTCCTTCTGTCTGGCTGTGTGTGTAACCCTCCCCCCCTATCAACTCCTAAACGGCTGCAGCAATCGAAACCAAATTTAGTATGAGTAAAGATGTATACCGGAATATCTCAAGCCCATATTTGAAAATGTCAGTGCTACCAACTGCTATAAAAACGCACTAGAAATTTGACCTCCATGTCGAATATCATAGAAGGTATGCATGGGAGCTATTCCAAAATTAGCACACATGTAGATAATACTATTTCAGTTTAATTTCCAGGAGGCCATACATGACAGTGTTGCCAAAATAATTTTAAGCCTTCTGATAGGTCCATTTTTAAATGCATATAACTTCTAAAATATTAATTGGATTTCAACCAAATTTTGTATGTAATATGTGTACATAAACAGATATGAATGAGTGTATTCATAAGAGCCACCAGGGCTGCCAACTGTTAATAATTGATCATTCTATTTTCTTCATCCAAATACCAATAGATCTGAAAGTATGCAAGCCGACAGCTTTAAACTATGCACACGTATATTACCTGACATTTTAGATTAAATTGGTGTAACTTATATACTTCAGTTCTACCAAAATGAATCTTAGCCTGCTGATGGGACCAATTTTTAAATACATGTAACTTCTATACAATTAGTTGGATTTCAACCAAATTTCGTATGTGCTACGTGTAACATAACAGAAATGGCTATAAGTATTCTTAAGAGCAATCAGGGCTGCCAACTGTTAATAAATGCTGTCTTAATTTTTTCCCTAATATCAATATATCAACAAGTAGTTCCGTGACGAACTATGCAGCCTATTTTCATATATCCTATTTATGTTAATTGCCTCTATCTGCATACAATATTTCAGAATGATTGCTGTAATAGATTCGTAGATATTGAGAACCGACCAAATATTTCGGATGGTCGCCATGTTGGATTTTATATATGTAGGTCCTACAGTTATGTACTGTTACTTGAAGATTATTGTGTACGTGTAGCATTCAAACATCAATCGCATGATTAGGACCCATGAAGTAACGAGGAGATTTTAAAATTTCGCACAGCTGCCATCTTGTGGTTATGGAAACAATTCAAATAATTACATGCCAGTGGATTAACATTCGTATAAGGATTTACTGTACCAAGTTTCACTGCACTCGGATGGTTAAATTGCGAGAAACGTCGATGTGAATATTTATACTTGGCGTCGCCACCATATTGGATATGTGATCACCAGGTTATTTAAAGTCATATAGCTGAATTTTAGTTCATAGCCGTTATGAACATAAAAATCCAGTTTGATTGCTCTAATGGATTCGTAGATATTCAGAGCCATCTAAATATTTCGGATGGTCGCCATGTTGGATTGTTAAATATATAGGCCATAGAGTCATGTACCATTAAAGAAAAATTATTTCGTATGTTCACTATTCGAACTTTCACTTAGATCGCATGATTACGACACAAGAAATAAAAACATAATTTTAACATTCGCAAAGCCGCCATCTTTAGGTTATGTAAACAATTCAACTAAATTAGATACCAGTGCATTAAAATGTGTATAAACATTTCCTGTACGAGAGTTCATTGCGTTTGGAGTTAACCGGTTTTTGAAAATCTTATAGTTGAACTTCCAGTAGTGCCCTTTATCTTCTTACAAAATTTCAGGGTGATACCGCTAATAGTTTCAGAGATATTGAATGCCGGTGAAATATTTCGCACATCCGCCATCTTGTGGTTGTGTAAACAATTGAACCAAATTAGATGTCGGTGCATTACAATGTGTATAAACATATACTGTACCAAGTTGTATTTCGTTTGGTTGGTTAAATCGCGAGAAACGTGTATTTAAAAGTCGCAAATTCGCGTGGCCGCCATGTTGGTTTTGTAATTACCAGTTTTTCAAAAGTCACATAGGTGAACTTCTAATACTTCCCTTTATCACCCTATAAGATTCCAGGTTGATATCGGGAATAGTTTCGGAGATATTGAATACTAGTGAAATATTTCGCACAGCTGCCATGTTGAATTGGTGAGACGTAACAGAATTTGAAGGGCACGGTTGGGGTCTCCCGGAATAGTGCTATGAACATACCGAGTTTCATTGAAATCGCTCCAGCCGTTTAGAATTCATTAGGGTCACACACACACACACACCTCACACACACACACACGCACACACACACGGACAAAAGGTGATCTCATAAGCCGATTTTTTCAAAATTGAAATTAGGCTAAAATGTATGCAAGCCAACAGCTCTATACTTTGCACACGTATAGCACCCGACACTCAAGATTAATTAGGAGAAATTAATATAAGTCAGTGCTGCCAACATGATTCTATGCTTGCTGATGGGTTCAATTTTAAAATACATGTAACTTCTATTCTAACAAATGGATTTCACCCAAAATTGGCACAACAAGATATCATAATATTTCCGATTATTTCTAACCAGCACACGCATGACATTGTTGCCAACATGCTTTTACGCGTGCTGATGGATCCAATGTCTAACTGCATGTAACGTCCATTGGACTTCAAGCAAATTTTTTATTCTGTACCTTAAGAGAAGGAACGAAGAATATATTCAGTCACCAGGGCTGCCAACTGTAGTTCTCTATTAGACTACATTATGCGTATACAGTATTTCGAACTAATTAGAAATTTCTATTTTACCTACTTAATTTAGTTATTATTCTAGATAGATCTATATAGATTAAACATTGGCATGAATCTTAAATTTTAAGAAAAGTAAGCTCTTTAGTTCGTCACGGAACTTCTTGTTAAACCTTAATTAGTTAATTTTCCTTTTTTTCCCTTCTATGGTTTAATGAAGTATTTTCCTTTTGAAACTGTTTAATTTCATCTTTATTCGTGTATTTTTTTTATATTTATTTCTTCTTTTCTTGGTCGTTACCATGGTAACCTATGTTATTGTTAATACATTTTGTTTAAACAATACCTGCGACTTTCAATTTATATTGATTTCGAGGAAATAACACGTATTTGTGCCGAGCTCTGGACTATAAAAGATTTGAATATTTTAATTGGATTTATTAATCCTCATTCATGTTTGATTGAATTTCTTGATTGTTAGGTCGTGGTGCCCTTAAAGTAATTATTTCTTCTTTAACGTAAACCCTTAGATTGGTCTTAATTTCAAATGCTAATTTTTCCTTAATGCGTTTTTTTTAGCCTATTTTCAATTTTGAAAAAATAGGCTTATGAGATCACCTTTTGTCCGTGTGTGTGTGCGTGTGTGTGTGATTCGTGTGTGTGTCCCCCCCCCCCCTAATAAAATCTAAACGGCTGGAGCGATTTCAATGAAACTCGGTAAGTTCATAGCACTATTCCGGGCGACCTCGACCGTGCCCTTCAAATTTAGTTACGACTCACCAATCCAACATGGCGGCTGTGCGAAATATTTCACCAGCATTCAATATCTCAGAAACGATTACCGATATTACCCTGACATCATGTATGGTGATAAAGGGAACTACTATAAGTTCACTTATGTGATCTTTGAAAACCTGGTAACTACAAAACCAACATGGCGGCCAAGCGAAGTTGCGACTTTTAAATAGACGTTTCTCGCGATTTATCGAACCAAACGCAATGAAACTTGGTACAGTATATGTTTATATACATTGTAATGCACCGACAACTAACTTCGTTCATTTGTTTACATAACCGCAAGATGGCGGATGTGCGAAATATTTCACCGGCATTCTGTATCTCTGAAACTATTAGCGGTATCTCCCTGAAGTTTTGTTCGGAGATAAAGGGCACTACTGGAAGTCCATTTATACGACTTTAAAAACCGGTTATATACAAAACAAACATGGCGGCCAAGCGAATTAGAAAATTTGAAATAGACCTTCCTCGCGATTTAATGCTCCAAACGCACTGAAATCTGGTACAGGAAATATTTATACACATTGTAATGCACTGGTATCTAATTTAGTTCAATTGTTTACATAACCTCAAGATGGCGGCTGTGCGAATTTTAAAATTAAGTTTTTATTTCTTGTGATGTAGTCATGCGATCGAAGTGAAAGTTTGAATAATGAACCTACCCAATAATTTTCCTATAATGGTACATGACTCTATGGCCTATACATTTAACAATCCAACATGGCGACCATCCGAAATATTTAGACGGCTCTCAATATCTACGAATCTATTGTAGCAATCAAACTGAATTTTTTATTGTTCATAGGGGCTATGAACTCAAGTTCACTTATAGGACTTTAAATAACCTGGTGATCACAAATCCAACATGGCGGCGACGCGAAGTATAAATATTCACATGGACGTTTATCGCAATTTAACCATCCGAGAGCAGTGAAACTGGGTACAGTAAATGATTATACGAATGGTAATCCACTAGCATCTAATTTATTTCAATTGTTTCCATAACTTAAGATGGCAGCTGTGCGAAATTTTCAAATCTCCTTGTAACTTCTAGTGTCCTAATTATGCGATTGAAGTTTGAATACTACACGTACACAATAATCTGCATGTAACAGTACATAACTCGAGGACCTACATATATAAAATCCAACATGGCGACCATCCGAATTATTTATTCGGTTCTCAATATCTACGAATCTATTACAGCAATCAAACTGAAAATGTGTATGTTGATAGTGGCAGTTAACATAAGTATGATATATGAAAATAGGCTGTATAGTTCTTCACGGAACTACTTGTTTTCTTTTTGGTTTCAATTTGAGCGTATTAATGTTCTCCCTTGACTTAGTGATATTATATCCGGTCAATTATTATTTTTAGCCTACTTTTCACATTTTGCAAAAATGAGGAAAAAGTAGACTTATGAGATCGATCCGGGAAAATGTGTGTCTGTCTGTCTGTTCTTCTGTCTGTCTGTCTGTCTGGCGGTGTGTGTCCCCCCCCCCCCTATCAACTCCTAAACGGCTGCAGCAATCAAAACCAAATTTAGTATGAGTAAAGATGTGCACCGGAATATCTCACGTCCATATTTGAAAATGATGTCAGTGCTACCAACTGCTTAAAAAACACACTAGAAATTTGAGCTCCATGTTGATATCTTGCAAGGTATGCATGGGAGCTATTCTAAAATTGGTACACATGCAGATAATACTATTTCAGTTTAATTTCCAGGAGGCCAACAATGACAGTGTTGCCAAAATAATTTTAAGCCTTCTGATAGGTCCAATGTTTAAATGCATATAACTTCTACACTATCAATTGGATTTCAACCAAATTTTGTATGTATTATCTGTACTCAAACAGATATGACAGAGCGTATTCTTAAGAGCCAACAGGGCTGCCATCTGTTAATAATTGCTCTCTCTATTTTTTTAACCAAATACCAATATATCAGAAAGTATGCAAGCCAACAGCTTTAAACTATGCACACGTATATTGTGACATTTTAGATTAATTTGGAGTAACTTATATACGTCAGTTCTACCAACATGATTCTAAGCCTGCTGATAGTACCAATTTTTAAATACATGTAACTTCTATACTATGAGTTGGATTTCAACCAAATATCGTATGTGCTATGTGTACCATAACATATATGACTATAAGTATTGTTAAGAGCAATCAGGGCTGCCAACTGGTAATAAATGCTGTCTATATTTTTTTTACCCTAATATCAATATATCAGAAAGTATGCAAGCCAACAGCTCTATACTTTGCACACGTATAGCACCTGACATTCTAGATTAATTTAGAGTAATTATTACAAGGCAGTGCTGCCAAAATGATTCTATGCCTGCTGATATGTCCAATTTTAAAATACATGTAACTTCTATACTAACAAATGGATTTCATCCAAAATTGGCACAACAAGATATCATAATATTTCAGATTATTTATGACCAGCACACGCATGACATTGTTGGCAACATGCTTTTACGAGTTCTGATAGATCCAGTGTCTAACTGCATGTAACGTCCATTGGACTTCAACCAAATGTTTTATTCTGTACCTTAAAAGATGGAACTAAGAATTTATTCAGTCACCAGGGCTGCCAACTGTAGTGCTGTATTAGGCTACATTATACCAGGTATATTTCGTACTAATTAGATATTTCGATATTACCAACTTAATTTTGTCATTATTCTAGATAGGTTCATATACTGTAGAATAATCATTGGCATGAAAAGTAGGCTGTATAGTTCTTCACGGAACTTCTTGTTCATCTTGGGATTCGTATTTCTCTGGTATTTGATCAGACCATTTCCTTCCCAATGTTAACAATTGAATTTATTTTATTTAACATTGTTAACTTTTTGTTAGTTAAATTTACTGTTGTAACTACATGTATTGTGTTTGAATTTAAATTATATCTGTTTATTGAGATTACTGGCTTTTCTTGAGTTTCATATCTCAGGATTCGGTTTTAATTACAGGTAGCTTTTTGATGTGCAACATCTTTCCACTCGGTTGCTGGATATTTTTTGTGGGAGTAAATTTGGAAAAGGGACGGAAATGTATAAGAGGAAACAATGTGGAATGTTTATCGCATACGGTTTACTTCCAGGTTTGGAGGCCCCATTAAAAATATTCCTACAATAAATCATTGGTACCACGACGTACCTCGCGCATGCGCACTGGTCAGTATTTGGCACTGGAGTTTTACAAGTAGTTATTTCAATGACCAACAGAGGTCATTGTTAACAATGGTTTTGCGCTCCCGGCAGACCCACAACGAATAGGTCATCGGCGTTTTTTTAATATCTCGCGAACCAATACCGCTAGGGACTTGTATGAGGTGACACCCTCCGTTTTTCTATCCCCCTCTTAATTTAACCAAAGGACCCAAAACTAAAGGGTCATCGGCGTTTTAATATTTCGCGAACCATTAATGCTAGGGAATAGTGTGAGGTGTCCTAGGAGTCGGGGTGACGCCCCTCGTTTTACTATCCCCCCTCTTAATTTAACCAAGGGACCCAAAACTAATGGGTCATCGACTTTTTAATATTTCACGAACCAATAATGCTTGGGACTTGTATGAGGTGTTGTAGGACTCGGGGTGACGCCCCTTTTATTCATGATTTTGTGATTTGCAGAGTTGGGTAAATCCAGGGCAGAATATATGCGAATTACCGCCAAAAAACTGGAGGAGTACACCCGGAAAATATTTACTTTACATAATTTCATCTCAATTTCATAGTAGGATAACATGTCAGATGTTACACATTATGCGACTACTGTATGGCTTGTATCTTTTTTTAATTCTTCTCTGGGTTATAAAATCCTCTCAGCCCTCCCTTTCATTTTAGCCGAAATAGGTTGGCATTCGGTATAATAATAATTAAGAAAAAATACACATTTTAATCACAGTATTTGATCAAATGTTTCTATTACTAGCGTTTGTTACATCTCAAATACATCATCAAATACTTTCTTAATTAGCTGTGTAAGGCCGTCCATTCTTTCTACACTTTTGTATCCGTAATTATTTAGTTACATTGCTCACCCTCAGGTTTTATTTTTGTGTTGGAACGTTATGTTTTCTTAGGTTAGAAACATGGCCACCTGTTGACGGGGCACTGCAGAGAGTCAAGTGCTTTTAGCTATTGGATTCTTTGTGGTGGTCCAGCAAAGGGTGGCAAGGGGCTTTGCCCAATGGAGTTATGTTAGATATTACTCATTCAGAGAGAAAACAAGAAGTTCCCTTGAAGAACTATACAGCCTACTTTTCATGCCAATGATTATCTACAGTATATGAACCTATCTAGAATAATGACGCAATTAAGTTGGTAATATCGAAATATCTAATTAGTTCAAAATATACCTGGTATAATGTAGCCTAATAGAGCACTACAGTTGGCAGCCCTGGTGACTGAATATATTCTTAGTTCCACCTCGTAAGGTACAGAATACAAAATTTGGTTGAAGTCCAATGGACGTTGCACGCAGTTAGACACTGGATCTATCAGCACGCGTAAAAGCATGTTGCCAACAATACCATGCGTGTGCTGGTCAGAAATAATCTGAATTATTATGATATCTTGTTGTGCCAATTTTGGATGAAATCCATTTGTTAGTATCGAAGTTAAATGTATTTTAAAATTGGACATATAAGCAGGCATAGAATCATGTTGGCAGCACTGCCTTGTATTAATTACTCCCAATTAATCTAGAATGTCAGGTGCTCTACGTGTGCAAAGCATAGAGCAGTTGGCTTGCATACTTTCTGATATATTGATATTAGGGTAAAAATATAGACAGCATTTATTAACAGTTGGCAGCCCTGATTGCTGTTAACAATACTTATAGCCATATCTGTTATGGTACACATAGCACATACGAAATTTGGTTGAAATCCAACTGATAGTATAGAAGTTACATGTATTTAAAAATTGGTACTATCAGCAGGCTTAAAATCATGTTGGTAGAACTGACGTATATAAGTTACTCCAAATTAATCTAAAATGTCAGAATATACGTGTGCATAGTTTAAAGCTGTTGGCTTGCATACTTTCTGATATATTGGTATTTGGATTAAAAAAATATAGAGAGCAATTATTAACAATTGGCAGCTCTGGTGACTCTTAAGAATACGCTCAGTCATATCTGTTTATGTACAGGTATTACATACAAAATTTGGTTGAAATCCAATAGATAGTGTAGAAGTTATATGCATTTAAACATTGGACCTATCTGAAGGCTTAAAATTATTTTGGCAACACTGTCATGGTTGGCCTCCTGGAAATTAAACTGAAATAGTATTGTCTACATGTGTGCCAATTTTGGAATAGCTCCTATGTATATCTTGCAAGATATCCAACATGGAGCTCAAATTTCTAGTGCGTTTTTTCAGCAGTTGGTAGCACTGACATCATTTTCAAATATGGATGTGAGCTATTCCGGTGCACATCTTTACTCATACTAAATTTGGTTTTGATTGCTGTAGCCGTTTAGGAGTTGATATGGGGGACACACACAGCCAGACACACAGACAGAAGGACAGATAGACAGACAGACAGACAGACACACATTTTCCCGGATCGATCTCATAAGTCTACTTTTTCCTCATTTTTGCAAAATGTGAAAAGTAGGCTAAAAATGCTTTACGATGACTGCTATAGCTGTGTTCAAGCAGGAAATGGATATTCAGATTGGTTCCAAACATCTAGAGGAGTGCAACAGGGCAGTGCCCTTTCACCGTTCCTATTCATCACCATCAAGGATGAAATCATAAAGGAAGTGAAGCAGATCACCAATATGGATCTTCAGGCATTTGCTTTTGCAGATGATATAGTTATCTGGGGAAATAGTGAGCTGGAAGTCCAGGAAAGGCTGAACGTCTGGAATGATCATTTGAAAAAATATGGACTGAAAGTATGTGCTACAAAAACTGCTTCAATGTCTGTTAACAGACAGAGAACTAAAGATAATATAATGCTGGAGGGTGTACAATTGGAAACAGTAAACCAGTATCAGTACCTGGGATGCTTAATATCAAGTGACAACAGAATACAGCTTGAATTACATAACCGTATTCAGAAATCAAGTCAATTCTATCAGCAAGTTCGATATCTATTCTGGAATAAGCAAGTGCCACTAAGATCATAACAAACTCTGTCTCGAACATACTTTGTCCCTATATTGACTTATGGGTTGGAAACATGCACCACTACCAAACAAGATGACAGCAGACTTCAGGATTCCGAAATGAAGTTTCTAAGAAGCATGCTTCAAAAAACTAGGAAAGACAAAGTAAGAAATGAGAAGATAAGAGAACAAGCTGGAATAAATCAGTCCCTGAAGGAGACCATAACTAGGGCACGTTTGCGATGGTTTGGTCACGTCTAACGTATGACAGAAGAAAGAATTGCAAAACAATGGTTACATACTTAGATTACTGGAAAGAGACCTGTTGGAAGACCTAGGAGGAGATGGCTGGACCAAGTGAAGGAAGATATCACATCCAAGGGAATCAACTGGGATGAAGTCTTGAAGGAGTGTAACGTGTTTTTCGAGGGGTATTTATGCAACTGGCATAAGTCAGTAGGAAGCCATTCTAAATTTATTTACGCGGCAAATTGTTCAGCCAAGAGAATTTTTCATGTTGATTTATTATTATTATTAATTTATTATAATTATTATTAAGGTATTTTCGGAGCATTTTATAAAAATTATTAGCATTCAGATAGGTTTTCTATGTCTTAGAAAACACTATCAAGCAAATTATTACGAACGACGATATCATAGAAAATTATCTGATTACGGAATTTTACGGAGTTTTGTCAGTTAGGGTATTTGAGAGAGATGACTCACTGGGAATTCAAGTACACGCTTAATCTTGTCGGAAAGCAATCCTGGGTTCGCATCGTCAAGAAAAGGCGAATTGTTGGAACGGAAATCAACTTCTCCCTCCCTCCCCTCCCGCGGAGTGTAATGAGGCAGAGGAGGGGAGTATAGCGCGTGGGGTGCAGCCAATCAGTGGAGACGACGTAAGCTAGATGTCGGCTGAAGAGGGGGGATGCGATGGGTAGATATATCGTTCGACGCGCCGTGAAAGGAGGACTATCTGTGTAGAACTTAACGAGTATGGATCACGCGGGAGTCGCTCCGATGTTCAGTGGAGTTAGCGACTATCTTTGTGAAACTTAACCAGTGTGGTTATACGAGAGTTTGGGCCCGATGTACGGACCATAGAATTATCTAATCTACCAGAATATCATCAAATTTCGACGGAGATGACGACGTCCAGGAGACTGTGGGAATCACACAGCATCATCCAGTACGAGGGAAATGCTTTAGCAATTTCCAGTGGTAAGCGCAAATGACGCAGAAATACGCAATCTCTCATTTTTCTTTGTTTTATATTTCATATTTCAGTAACTTCATAGCTTGGAAATAAGAGTAAAATCAATTTATCAGACTCCGTTTTCACGTAATTTTCTATCGGTAATTTTAAAATCGCAACGCTCCAATTTAAATTTTATACTTATTATTATTATTAATTTTGCTATACTTGTTTTATATAATAAATTCATTTCTTTTAAAATGCAATCTTTGCTTTCAGTAGGTAGCATTAGATATAGACCAATTCCTTCTCCTGATACATTTGTTTCTTGGGTTAATGATCAAATCATACCACGATCTGAGTGAATAGATTCTTGAAGGTGTTCTACCAGAGCTAGACGTTGTTAAATACAAATTTAGATTTCAGCATTGCATTGAGGTCTTGGCGCCCATTAAAACAACATAGCATAGGCAAAGGTCAACAGTTACAATTTTCACCCAACAGTTAGGGGCTAAATAAAGTTACATATGTCGCTCAACGTGAGGGCTATAGAAACCGTTTCAGGAGCAGTGGTACATGAATCAACCAAAATGGAGAGCGCTCTCGTAAACCACACCCGGGAAACTGGAGTGGAAACTTGATGATGATGATGATTCCTTTTCTGACGTTGTGTTGTTTTTGATTGTTGATAAGTGTTATTATGGTGATGGTGATGTTATATCTTTTCTGGAGATGATATGTGTAGGCGTGAGAATGGATATGTTATGCCTTCTTCTTGGAATGTATGTGTAGGAGGGCTTTTGATCAAAAGGAATAGATGAAGTGTTATGAATTGTGCTATTAGGAATTATATCATAGATAAATAAAATAAAGAAAATTACATGAATTGCACGAGTATCAAATGCGTAGGAAATGTGTCCGAGCCAGAGGTATGTTTTAAACGAGATTGTGTTTCCTTGTGTGTTTAACACCAATCTCGACCCCGACCAATATTACAAGTAAAAAAAGAACATTGTTACATTTACTAGCGTTTGTTAGCTCTCGAATATATTATCAAATACTTTCTTAATTAGCTGTGTAAGGACGTCCATTCTTTCTAGACTTGTAGCCTATATTCTAAATTGGATGTTTTAGAGTTAATTTTAGATTTTTATTATATTATTCTTGATAGACAATAACCATTTTAGTTATTCCGTACTCAGCCATCTTGCAAGTGACTTTCCGTGGTTTCACACTGTAACCTTCCCAAGTTACAAAGAGATCGAACCCTTACTCTGTGGAGTTACAATTTTATTTATCATATGTATATTTTTATTTGATGCATTTTCATGTTTTAGAATGATTTAGTAGAGTGTATAGCCTAATATGACGCGATTGAGGTCCAATTAATTTGTTTAGCTTTTAAGTATTGTAATTTAGCAAGATCCGAATCTAGAAAGTGACGAATATTTTAACAATGAGATAGTCTAAAAGTTTTGTAACAGGAAAGTGTACGCGAACGAGGAAATTGTCTTCTTGGTGAAGCCAGGTTTTTCCCGGGAGCCGAGCGCCAGGGAGGGTGAGTCAGAGGTGAGACTTGGCATCTATGTACGAGCGAGGACGATGGACTGTTTTCATATTTGGTAATGTTGAGAATCAGGCGTTGTGAGTGGTTGGATCCCTGGGTATACCCAGGTAAACCAGTGATTGTGGAAGGGGATGATGACGGGTACTTAGATTTTGTGGAAGCAAGTGGAGGACACTCAATTTAGGACCGCGGTGTGGTGTGGACTCAATTTTGGAACTCCGCGGGAGGAGGTAGACTATTTTTTGGACCACGGTGCGGTCGACTCAGTTTTCAGACCGCGTGTGAGCGGAAAGTATTAGTCAGTAGGACTTGTCTTTTGGTTTTGTGTGTTGAGGAAGAGACATTACAGTATAACACTAGTCGTGTTTGATACAATAACCAAGTTGCTGGCTATAAGTTCTTGATTGAATGATGAGCCTAGTCCTAAGTATATCGCCAAGATTGCTTACTTCGAACAGCACTATTCATTGTGATCTGATATCTGTAAATCTGCATTTCAACTATAGCGGCAATTTATTCGTACAGGAATGCTGGTCAAATATGCCAAGCATTATAAAATTCACAAGCGGAGTTAATGCGACGATCCAAAACTGATTCCAAGCATTTGTATGAAACTAGATCCACGACGCAAATGAAATCGTTGGATGCTAGTTACAAAAGTAACGAACATAATAGTCATCATAACAGTAGAAACGGCGTGTGAAACAAAATTAATTGTGCTGCGAGTAATAGGACTAATTCTTTGGGAACAAATTACCCCAGAATTAGTAGAGATAGGTCACCACTACTGAAGCCAACATTTGTAAATACCCGTCAACTTTATTCCTGAGGGTCATCTATATCATGTCATATGTGTATTTGTGTAAATACGATAGGGAGTGCAATTATTCTGTACGGAGAGGATCCTGCGAAATGTGTGTTTTATGTCTGGTATAACAATATATTATCGATTTTACCAGAAGCTGAAGGGTTTTATTTATTAGGTAACTTAGGAGTAGTTAGGTGTGAATGTATATTGCTGTTGGTATTATCGTACAGGTGTTAAACCCCCACACACCCCGTACATATAGAAGTATTGAGAGGCTGGCATATTACAATTGTTCGCCCAAGTGGGGCTGAGAAGTTACAACACTTCTACACCAGGCAACTACACCAGGTAAATGCCGGGATGGTTCCTAACTTAACGTTACGGCCACCTCCCCCCTATCCCTCACCTGAATTACAAATACGAACACTAATACAGTCGTCATAATAACACAGGTTGTCATTATAATTACACACATACACACCCAAGTACTCGGGACCGAATGGACACGATGTCCAAGCCCATCAAATGAATCAACAAGAATCACATATTTATAGGCATAGATGAATAGCTTAGGTGTGAAGGATCCGATGGTGATCGCTTGCTGATCGAAACTAAACCATTCGTATTAAATAATCCCACGGCTGGTGTCTAGATGATTCTTCAAGCTTTCAGTATGGAGGCACCTCATGCGTCAGTGATTGTTTCCCGACGTTGCGGTTGTCAATGCAGGGTACGAGTTCGTATCTGCACAAAAACTCATGTATTTTTTCAGGTGTTTGGAATAACACCCATAAAAAGTAGGTTGGCTCAGGCAAGGAAAGAATTTCTACAGAAAAGGAATCTGTTATCATCGAATATAGATTTAGGTATTAGGAAGACATTTTTGAAAACCTTTGTCTGGAGCGTCACACTCTATGGAAGTGAAACTTGGACTATTGGTGCACCAGAAAAGAGGAGAATTGAAGCGTTTGAAATGTGGTGTTACAGGAGAATGATGAAGATCAGATGGGTAAATAGGGTTACAAACGAAGATGTATTAAGACGAGTGAAAGAGGAGAGATGTTTCTGGCGACTACTACTGAAGAGAAGACATAGATTGGTAGGACACATACTAAGACACCCAGGAATAGCAAGCTTAGTTATAGAATGAAGGGTCGAGGACAAGAACTGTAGGGGTAGACCAAGGTTAGGGCATGTTAAACAGATTGCCTCGGATGTAGGGTGTGGTAGCTATGTAGAGATGAAACGGTGTGCTCAGGACATGGAGGCTTGGACAGCTGCATCAAACCAGCCAAAAGACGGAAAACTCAAACAACAACAATTTGGTACCGACTGAAAATAATTTACATACCATTTACCAAAGCAGCACTGAAAAATGCCTTACAACATGATAATGTTAATAGTTACTTACGTAATTTTATTTACTACATTCGAAAACGCCAAATTGTACTTTGTCCTTCTTCTTCTTCTTCTTCTTTTTCTTTGCGAATGGGTCGCTTAGGACAACGCGAAATCAAACTTTCTAGCCTTCCTGTTGGCCCAGTATTCCTTCATTCGCAACGAGTGGGTCTGTTTCCGTTGCTCTGACCATTGATGGTGTGTAGTCTTCTTCTCTTCTTCCTCGAAACCCCGCGTCTGTGTGATTTTCCTGATTTACTTCCGGTCATGTAAGTTTGGTAATCCTAATTCCTTTAAGTCTTTTTCTGTAAATTTATACCAATTTATTGTCACGGCAAATGTAACACCACTTGTGCGAAATTGAACTGGATACTTAGTGGAATGTAATGGCTAGCAAAGTAATTCGTGTGCCGTATTAAAACAAGAGGACAAGTTTCCAGCCAGCAATTCGCTTTTAAAGCGTAAAGATACCCCTACCTCTCTGTTACCTCACCCTATGTACACTCACACAGAGTCACAGAACATAGAGTTACCGCCGTCCAACTTGGGATTAATCGAGCTCTATCGCCTATCGATCACGGCTAAACGCAGCTCTCGATCTCTCACGATTAACTCGCTCTGGTCTCGCAGAATGCCCCCACCCCCTACTTCCCCCCCCCCCCTTTCTCCCCACCCCCCTGAGAAATCCACGGCGAGCCATTACCAAGCTGTAATGAGATTCCGGGGAAGTGCGCTACAAGCCACATGGACTCTACGTAGTAGCTACCTCATCCTATTATAATCTGGTGCTGCTGCTATCGTTAAAAATGAAAAGTTAATGAAAACCAAAGTTCCTAAAGCGAACTTAAAGAGAAGACGAATGTGTGGAAATCGTCTTTTTTGCGTGCAATATTTCTCATTCATTTCATAATTTCATTTTTTTCCAATTTCCGTTCTGCTGTATAGGCCTAATTCATTTATTTTTGTACCCTAGCAGTGGTTTTCCAATGAAACCATGACGACGTCAGAGCATTGTAGCTTAGTCCTCCACAGTTACTGAAAACTACCAGGGAAATCTTTATTGTAGCTAGTTTTGATTTCTAATTATATACCTCATCACCGCGAATTGTCTGTCTTGATTGATTGTAGTTTAGATACCTACCAGGCAGTAGTTATTGGTTTGAGTTCTTTTATACAAATCGTCTGGCTGCGTGGCTCAGGGGTAACGTTCTCGCTTGCTGAGCCCAAGGTTCCAGGTTCGAAACCTGGCGCAGTCAGCTGGCATTTGAGGGTGCGCAAATGCGAGGGAGCCGTGTCAGTAGATTTACTGGCACGTTAAAGATCCCCTTCGGGGCAAAATTCCGGCACCCCGGCGTCTCTAAAAGCCAGTGCAGTTAAAAGGGACGTAAAACCAATAACATTATTATTATTTTATACAAATCTTGTCTTCGATTTGTAAATCTTAAATTTCTTACGTCGTGACATAGGCATTAAATCGCACACCTCGACCACGATGGGGAAATGCAGGAAGTCCGGAGATAGCAGATTTAAACCGTAGTGCTGACAGTGGGTACTCTGAGTTTGGTTCTCCCATGATTCTTTCTATACTTATTCAAGGTTCGTGTATGTGCGGTTGACAACAAAATGAAGATATATTCGCGTAAATGTAGTCTCATGAAAATAGGGAGAGGACGAAGGCATGATTTTCATACTTGTAGAAGAAAACTTGTGCAAATACTTGGGTAACCATGAAGGGATGATATGAAATGGAATACCCATGTGGGTTGTGTAGTCTCCAAAGCGTAAGAATCGCTTTATTTTGTAATGGGGGTCTTAAAAGGCAGTTGCTCCACCGCAATAGAATTAGGATATTTGACCCTGGTGAGGCCAATTTTGGAATACGGCTCATTGGTATGGGATCCATATCAGGTAGGGCTCGCCAATGAGCTGGAGATGGTACAAAGGAAGGCTGCTACGTTTGTGCTCAACGATTTTAATCCTAGAAGTAGTGTAACTCAAATGATAGAAAAACTATGGTGTGAATCACTGGAAGATAGAAGAAAAAAATCCCGACTATGTTCTATATTTAAAACTTACACTAATCGGCCAGCATGGGGAGAACTTAGAAAATGTCTGGGAAATCTCACCTACCTGTGCAGGGCAGATCATCCACATAACGTTAAGGGCCGACAGAAGCGTACACATTATGGGAAATATTAATTCATTAAACGTGGTATTTATAATTGGAACTCATTACCTGCCTCAGCCTTAGAGCCTTTCCCCAAACATATTGATGTGCTTGAGAAGAATGAAATTTTGTGTAAATACTACGATATAATTACTGTAGTTACGAAATCGCCACTTGAGTATATTGTAAATTTCATATTATTGTCGGTAATGTTCTGTAAGTGTACAATTTGCCACCACGGTATTACCCCCATTTGCAAATAAAGTAAATGAATGAATGAATGAAAGGTAAATACCGGGAAATTGATGATATGATAATCCACAGCCTGCTTCCAGTCTCCGACCGGGTCAGGAATGGAATGAATGAAGCCCCCATCTAGCGGCGAGGATATGAACTGTGCCGGCTGCCGAGGCCTGACGCACTCCTCCGGGGCAATGATTAAATGAATGACAGATGAAATGAAATGATAGTGGAGAGTGTTGCTGGAATGAAATTTTGACAGGGAAAACCGGAGTACCCGGAGAAAAACCTGTCTGCCTCCGTTTTGTCCAGCACAGATCCCACATGGAGTGACCGGGATTTGAACCACGGACTCAGCGGTGAGAGGCCGGCGTGCTGCCGCCTAAGCCACGGAGGCACGCACCGGGAAATTATATTACTTTATTTCACGTCTCGGGGCATGACATTATTATACAGTTTGTTTCACGAGGACGTGTAAATGTTTAACGAGACACAATTATTAGTATTGCACGGGAAGAATTATCATATAATCATGTGTCCAATTTTCAGTGTTTTTTTAGGATTGACTGTAGAAATTTGGTGTATACATTCTGTCTGTAAGGTAACACGTAACTCAAATCTAACATTCCACGAACGCGTGATGGGCATGTCCATTTGCCACCCATATCCTCCATATATAACTCTGTTAGATTATTGGAAATGTTGATGAATGAAAGCATAACTACAGAGGGGGAAAAGTATCACAAAAACAAATTAAACACTAGAATTTTAAACAGTGCAATTTTCATATAATGTACACAACGACACATTTCTAGAAGTCAACAAAAATTGAAGTTCACTGGGGAATTTTGAAATAATGTAATAGCAAAATACATGGCTTTATAAACGAGAGCCATTTTTGTGTTCTTAATTACATTGTCAAGTTAATATAAGGTGCTTTCAAACAGTAACGAGGCGGAGCTGTAATGCGCAAACCGGTGACGACATCGGCTAATCGTGGCGTGTGTAACGAGGTGTGGTTCCGACCAGAGCGTGGAAGGTCACAGCCCGTCGCTAGAGGGCACGCGTGCACGTCACGTGACGATACAAAGCGAGCAGCAGCATGCATCAATCGTCCAAACAAGACCAAGACAGTGGGCCATTCGACATGCTTCCTTGTGTGGTTGAAGACTGTGGGGCACCCATTGGGCACACACTTTGCGAATGTGCAGTCGATCCTTCATGATGTTTGTACACTTCCGACGCTCAATCCGACCACGGCGGTCCTGGGTAATGAGTGCATCAACCAACTGGACGTTGTCATCAGTAATGCAGGGGAGTGCCCCAGACCGGGCATCATCGGCTAACGACACCCGTCCATCCCTGAAGCGCTTGTGCCACGCCTTGACCCTTGCAAGGGACATGCAGTGTTCGCCGTACACCTGTGATATTCGGCAATGAATGTCCGTTCCCCTTTCTCCTTTTGCTGTCAGAAACCGAACAACACCTCTTTGCTCTTCGTTTGACGCCTCCATGTCTCTGTTTGCAATGCGACTGGCAGCGTTGGACGATTGATGCATGCTGCTGCTCACTTTGTATCGTCACGTGACATGCACGCATGCTCTCTAGCGACGGGCTGTGACCTTACACGCTCTGGTCGGAACCAAACCTCGTTACACACGCCACGATTAGCCGATGTCGTCACCGGTTTGCGCATTACAGCCACCGGCTTGTTAAGTTTTGAACGCACCTTATATATAGCACACTATTTTTACAACTATAATTTCAGCCTTGGACTGGCAGGAAAAAGAAAGTTGAATAAATCAAGGATGAGACCAACGATCCATAAAAGAAAAGCTAAATCACAGGCCACAACTTGCGACATAGCGCTTCCTAACTAATTTCCTAGAAGGAAAGATCACAGGGAAGAAAGGCCGAGGTCGACCGGGAAAATGTTTCCTGCAAGATATCACACTAACTATTCATTATTGTTCCTACTGTGAGATGAAACGAGGTGCTGAAGACAAAGAGCAATGGTTGCGGAGAAAAGGCATGGCCATTAGAAGGTTATGATTATGAACAAAATTATCAATGAAGACGTTTTGAGAAGTCATAATGAGGCTTCATGCTTTATACACAACATCTTATTTCAAATGGCCTTTACCGTTCGGGCCAACTGCTGCTGTCACTTTTTCAAACTAAGAGCCGCTTCCCGTTCTACCAGGCTCAAAGATATTCTGCAAATAATAAGCAAAAATATTTGCTATAATAGCAAATTGTTTTGATCCGTATTGGCAGAATAGATTGAGAAGCCACAACGTATTGAAATAGTTGACATGCGGAACAGAAGGCGTATAAGAACTGAATGAACATCGCAAGTTAGACTTGATGCTATTAGTAGGGTCCCAGATAGTATCATTTCCAGAGATATGACTACATGTGTTATTTCAATTTCATTGTACAGTACTTTAAAGCTTTACTAGCTTCTTTTTTAAGATACTGTTTATGTTCAGAGAACCATATTAACTAATACATTTATCAGAAGAGGAATTTTTACAATATTTTTCATATATATTTTTCAGAAGATTAACCATATAATTGCCTAAAATTTCATAGATAATTTTAAGGATCTATACATGTTTTTCAAAATTATTCTTTTAAGACTTATTGTAAGGATATCCATTATTAATTTAAGCTTTTCCTTAGAATAAGTTTTTTTCTCTCTCAATTGTGCTGAAGAAGAAGCCATTGTTGTTTCGAAACATGTACACTTTAAATGATCTATAAATTGTAGACATTTAAGTGTGTTATTATTAGTATTGATTTGGCGTATAATTAACTTAAGTGTTTTCTTAGTTATTCTGCAAATTCCACACTCTAAACATTCCATAATTCAAAGATCCTTCCAAAACCGCATATCATCCCTGTACAATAGATAGATATCTTTATTTTGTCTGGCAAGATTAGGGCCATTGCGCCCTCTTTTGCATTGCATTGCAAGTAACCGCGAGTTGGACATATTCATAAAAAAGAGGACGTTCCTGAAGCAGGCGAAGGAGAAGTTAAGCTGTATTTAGAACTGTCATCTTGGCCATTGACGACACGGCTACGAGCAAGGACATTCTACCGGCTCTTGATCTGGACTTGATTTGTTTGGTGATTAGTTAATTTTTATCTTATATTTTATCTAAAATTGTTATTTGGTTGTTATTTGTACAAGCGTGAAGAGCTAGCGTAGCTGTAGTTTGTGCTTTGATTAATAAATTTAAAAGAAGTAGTTCCGTGAAGAACTATACAGCCTATTTTCATATATCATTCTTATGTTAATTGCCACTATCAACATACAACATTTCAGTTTGATTGCTGTAATAGATATTGAGAACCGTCTAAATATTTCGGATGGTCGCCATGTTGGATTGTTGTATGTGTAGGCCATAGAGTCATGTACCATTAAAGGAAAATTATTGCGTAGGTTCATTATTCAAACTTTCACTTTGATCGCATGATTACGACACAAGAAAAACAAACTTAATTTTAAAATTCACACCGCAGCGATCTTGAGGTTATGTATATGTAAACAACTGAACTAAATTAGATACTAGTGCTTTACAATGTGTATAAACATTTGTTGTACCAAGTTTTATTGCGTTTGGTTGGTTAAATTGCGAGAAACGTCTATTTAAAAGTCACAACTTTGATTGGCCGCCATGTTGTTTTTGTAGTTACCAGGTTTTCAAAAGTCACATAGGTAAACTTCTAGTAGTTTTCTTTATCACCATACAAAATTCCAGGCTGATATCAATAATGGTTTCGGAAATTTTCAATGCTGGTGAAATATTTCACACAGCCGCCATGTTGGATTGGTGAGACGTAACAACATTTGAAGGGCACGGTCGAAGTCTTCCGGTATAGTGCTATGAACTTGCCGAGTTTCATTTAAATCACTCTAGCCGTTTAGATTTTATTAGGGACACACACAAACACACGAATCACACACGCACATACAGACACACGGACAAAATGTGATCTCATAAGCCTATTTTTTCATAAATGAAAATAGCCTAAAAATGAGAATAACAAGTTGTTCAGAAAATAACTACAGATGCAGACATCGTATTTTTCATCCACAAAGGTCTACTGTATATCACATGTTGGAGTCTTTTCCACGAACTCGTGTCCGTACAGACTGTATCACTACTCCAGCAGTGGTAGCTATTTTATCTCCCTCAAAATTCAAAGCCCAGTCTTTTATTCTGTATCGCGGATGAGCTAACAGTAGGAAATATGAGGCGAGAACATTACCAAGCAGTAATGAGATTCCAGGCACTACGCTACCATCCACATGTACTGTAGTAGCTAGCTCATCTCATTATAATCTGCTGCTACTCACAAAAATGAAAAACCGATGTTGCTGGAGTGAACATAAAAGGCAGATAAATGTACGAAACATAGAAAGAGTAATTCTATAATATCCGTTTTAAATTGTAAAAGCCATTGTTACCAGTGTTGCCATCGTGATCCTCTAAAACAATCAGATTACAATCGATCAGAACGTTAATGTTCCCTATTAAATTGGGTAGGAACTAACACTTAACTATCCACACCTACGAATATGTAAAAATTAATTAAATTATAATTATTATTCACATCTACACATCAGAAATTAAAACAAGATGTTCAGTAAAGAACATATAGCCTACTTTCTCCTAAATGTATGGGTATTGTTAAAACTCTTTGTCCTTTTCAAGGAGTATAATTGAATGTTGGTTGTAGTAGCTTGTTGAAATACAACGTGCTATAGGGATATTAAACATGAATAAATATGAGGTGCCCTTTGCTAGTGCTACCTCGGTAAAAATAATTCATTCAATTAGGTTTCACCGTGTTAGAATATATGGGGAATCGATTAGCACACATTGCAAAATTTGGTCGAGTTCAAATGATTAGGTTAGTCCTAATTTGATTTAAGCTTTGCATATTTGGGTGGTCGCCATTACGTTTCCGTCAAGATGGCGGTGATATAAAACATGACACCGAGGTGCCCTTTGCTAGTGCTACCTTCGTACCAAATTTCGTTCATTTCGGTTTCACCGTGTTTGAATTGATGGGGTGAATCGATTTGCACACATACATGGTCGCCATATGCAAACTATTGGGCTGATGATTTTGTAGTTTCTTCAAAAGACGCTCGCTATATGAATATATGTTGTTGAAAAATTCGGTAGAGATCGGATGATTAGGTTAGTCATAATTTGATTTAAGCTTTGAACATTTGGGTGGCCGCCATTACGTTTCCGTCAAGATGTTGGCGATGTAAAACATGACACTGAGGTGCCTTTTGCTAGTGCTACCTCTGTACCAAATTTCGTTCAATTCGATTTTTCACCGTGTTTGAATTGATAGCGGGGGGGGGGGGGGGGTCAGACACACAATCTGTGGCCCTGTGTAGTTCTCATAAGTCTACTTTCATTTTTTTGTAAAAATCGAAATTAGGCTAAAAAGGAAGGAAGGATCCTAGTAGTTTTACGTAGCCGTTAATCTCGTGGTTTTGAGCCACGGGACCTCCTTTTTAAGTGGAATACGAACCACAGGACATGGCATTTCACTTCGAAAATCTCACGTGTATTGGCCGGGAATCGAACCCGGTCTACCTTGGTGAGAGGCAAGCAACTTAAACGCTGCGCCACCACGTATTCTGAAATTAAAAGAGGAGAGGGGGGAATTTGGACGGCGTGCAATGTTTATGAGACGCCATCGCCAGATCACGATCACTTATGGCCAGTTTAAGTTTCCCCCCGAGGGGCTTATGACTAGTGGAACATCGGATAGCGACCACAGGACCCCAGCTGAGTCTGGCATTGCTTCCATTTGCTTGTTCCAGGCTCCAATCTTTCCCCTTTTCTATCGACCTCATTTGGTCAACTCTTGTTTTCTTCCCACCTGGACCGTATTTGGTATCCGAAGCATAGGGTGTCTTTCTTTTTCCTACCTTATGTGGCCTGGTGTTCATTTTAAGTTTGGCGAATATATCCCACTTATGTACGACAATATACGATCCGACATTATAAAATACATTTGAGTGACAAGTCACCTGCCAACCATTCTGACATGATTAAGCCTAGTGTAATGATGGAAAAATGTCCGCAACGTAGCAACTCTGGAGTCGGCAAATCTATCCGAGAGAAAGTAAAGCTAGCAGCAATATTGACTCTCTTAATATCATTTCGAGATTTCCTTATGGCTAATATTTAGCAGTAATAGGCACTTTTAAATTTGATATCGTTAATAATCGGGATTAATTAAGGATATAAATACGTTGATTGTACTCTATCTTATTGAGGAGAGCACGATGGCTCAGTGGCTTAGCTGCTCGTCTTTCATCCGGACGGCCGGAGTTCGAATCCGGGTGGCAACGGAGTGAAATCTTCACCTGAAAAGTCACGTGGCGTCAGGAAGGGCATCCACCCATAAATCCCCGACCACAACAAAAAATGAGCCTGGTTGGCTCCGGCGACACCAACTAATTGGGATATGGCAGAGAAAGTTAGTACTGTACTCTGTCTTAGTGACGTCAACATTGGTTACAAGAGTCAGATCCAAATTCATTTTCAAGTTCTGTGTTGCATATTTCAGTATTCAGTATTTAGGCAGGTTTAATTCAGTTCTCCATGCCTTCATGTCCCGAGCTTATCGTTTAATCTCTACATAACTACCACATTCTACACCCAAGGTAATCTGTTTAACATATTTTAACCTTGACCTATCGCTATAATCTGGTGTTTTTATAGACTGTATCTGCTCGTCTTTCATCCAGAAGGGGCTGTCAACAGGGTGAAATTTTCACCTGAAAAATCACGCGGCGTCAGGAAGGGCATTCAGCCCTAAATCCCCAGCCAAAACCAAAAATTCCTTTACGCCTACTTGATATCACTCCTTATCAAAATATTTAACTCGAAACAACGTTATCAAAAGTCATTTGTAAGTCTGGTTGGTTGCTTGCTCAGTTTAGGGGCTGCGACAACGCAGCCATGTAGCCCCGTGTATTTAGGGTGTGTGTATAATCTGTCTGATAACCGGTGCTAATTGCGATGGCTATATTATTGTGTTATCTTTTTAATTCAAGTAAGATCTGCAGACATTCAATTTTTCAAGTAGTCCCTACTTTTGCTACCAAACGCCACCGTCAACGACAACTAACTTTGAAATTTGTTACTAGATGCCACCGCAATCGGCTGCTGGCTTCCCCTCCTCCCCCAAAAGAAGAAACACAAGAAGAAAATCTAAATTAGTCCAAATTTGCAAAAATAATGCTAAAAAGAAAAATATTTAAAATGAACAAAAAATCAAAATTAGGCAAAATACAAAAATAACAATAAAAATTAATCAAAAAGAAGCTTAAGAGTACAAAAGAACACAAAAAGTCAAAATTAATCAAAATAAAAAACAGACAAAGTTAGTGATAACCAGCTCAACAATTCAAAGTAAATACATCCGTCCCTGTATTATTCTGCTAAGGTCCCATTCCAGTTTTGTACCGTAATTAAGGTCCCATTAACACCAGCCTACACATATGGCGTACCTACAGGTTCAGCATAACCCTTTAAATGCCTCACAATTGAATACCTTTAAACATTTACAATGAAAGGCTACATGAAAGAATGCAACACGGTAACCATGGTAACAGAATCTCACAGGTCCATCTATTTCTGTATGACGCAATGCAATTCCAATTATTACATTACTGTGAAAGTTTCCAGACGGTTATAAGGTTATCACTGAACCAAATTAAGCTGTAAAATTAATCAATACTTACAGTATAATTCGCTTAATGGGTCAAGGGGCACTCGAGAAATTTTTCACGCAATTTTCACGTGTGAGTGTGGTACGAAAAGTATTTTTCACCCGACTATAAAGGGTCTCCGAAAACCACATTTACAGGCCCTTAAATCAACAGTGTCTGTGATATTCCCAGAAAACTAACTTCACTCTGATATACATATGAAAGAATGACAAACCCCTAACCACTGCACCAGTAGCTGAATTGATAAAGTCTGATTATTCATACCAAGGATAAATCAGTCATAGCATTCATGATTGAGATTTTGCTAAGTGTTCTCTTTACAACTAGAATATTCGTGGGCGACGGGTAATGCTAGTACGTAAATAATTAGTTAAAACTCCACAAACAGTTAAAAAAAAAAAAATTATTCAAAAACAGTCTCTATTCAGCTAGCCTAGGACGTGAAATAAGAGTTGATGTATGAGGTATTCATTATCAGTTTATAGAATCGTAGTCGTTGACGACGCGAACTGCTACCGATTACAACGTTGAAATTAGGGCTATATTAATCAATAAATAGGCTAAGTAGGCTGCAGCCTAGAGTGGCAAATTTCAGGGGCGGCAGTTTGACAATTTATTCAAAAGTTAAAATGAAGTATTTCAGACGATAATAATATTTGCCGTACGAATTTAAGATTAAATGTGACTTAAAAATATGCTTTAGTCCTAAGGTTTTTCCTGCCTTAGAAGAGTTAAGAACTATCTGCGAACTAGTAGGCTTATTTCCAAAATACGGTTACACTCCCTTTCATTACCTAGTATTGAGGCAAATACAACAAAAATAAATTCATATGAGGACATTATTAACGAGTTTGCCATTACTAAATCTCGTTAGAAAGCTATGTAAATTTGAATATCAAGATTACGTGGGGTGAGATGTTTTGGAGAAGTTTTTGTATATTTTTCAACAAATAAACTAGTAATTAAATACATTTTGTATAATTTTATTTCACCAAGTAGGACAACTTGATTCAAATCGAACGCAGTTCTTCAATTACGCAAAAGATAGTCATTAGCATTAAAATATAAAAATATTTTGAAAATAGTGATCACTGATCTAAAAGAACAAATTAATTAATTAAGTTCGAAACTCATTTCATTTTTTAACGATACTTAAAAGAAGTAAGTAAAAAAACCAAGATGTTCAGTAAAGAACATATAGCCTACTTTCTCCTAAATGCATGGGTATTGTTATAACTCTTTGTCCTTTTCAAGGAGTATAATTGAATGTTGGTTGTAGTAGCTTGTTGAAATACAACGTGCTATAGGGATATTAAACATGAATATGAGGTGCCCTTTGCTAGTGCTACCTCTGTAAAAAAATTCATTCAATTCGGTTTCGCCGTGTTTGAATTGATCTGGGGAATGGATTTGTACACATACATGGCCGCTATTTGAAAACTATTTGGCTGATGACCTTGTAGTCAGTCATAAGATGCTTTCCACAAAAAGGCATGTTGTTGCAAAATCCGGTAGAGATCAAATTATTAGGATGATCGAAATTTGATTTAAGCTTTTAACAATTGGGTGGCCGTCATTCCGTTTCCGTCAAGATGGCGGCGATATAAAACATGACACTGAGGTGCCTTTTGCTAGTGCTACCTCTGTACCAAATTTCGTTCAATTCGGTTTCACCGTGTTTGAATTGATAGGGGGAATCGATTTGCACACATACTTGGCCACCATCTGCAAACTATTGGGCTAATGATCTAGCAGTTTGGTCAGAATATGCTTCCCACATAAAGATTTGTTGTTGCAAAATTTAGTAGAGACTAGATTATTAGGTTGGTCGTAATTACATTTTAGCCTTTAACATTTGGGTGGCCGCGATTACGTTTCCGTCAAGATGGCGGTGATATAAAACATGACACTGAGGTGGCCTTTTCTAGTGCTACCTCTGTACCAAATTTCGTTCCATTCGGTTTCACCGTGTTCGATTTAATAGGGGGAATCGATTTTCACACAAAGATGGCCGCCATCCGCAAAATATAGGCTAATGACCTATTAGATTTGTCAAAGGATGCTCCCTCCATAAAGGTATGTTGTTGCAAAATTTGGTAGAGATCGGATGATTAGGTTAGTCGTAATTTGATTTAAGCTTTGAACATTTGTGTGGCCGCCATTACGTTTCCGTCAAGAGGTTGGCGATATAAAAAATAACACTGGGGTGCCCTTTGCTAGTACTACCTCTGTACCAAATTTCGTTCCATTCGGTTTCACCGTGTTCGAATTAATAGGGGCAATCGATTTTCACACAAAGATGGCCGCCATCCACAAACTACTAGGCTGATGACCTATTAGTTTCGTCGAAGGATGCTGCCTGCATAAAGGTATGTTGTTGCAAAATTTGGTAGAGATCGGATGATTAGGTTAGTCGTAATTTGATTTAAGCTTTGAACATTTGTGTGGCCGCCATTACGTTTCCGTCAAGATGGCGGCGATATAAAACATGACACTGAGGTGTCCTTTGCTAGTGCTACCTTTGTAGCAAATTTCGTTCAATTTGCGCTCACCGTGTTCGAATTGATAGGGGGGGGGGGACAGACATTCAGAGTACACACATCACACACACACACACACAGACTCATACACATACACACACACAGACAGACACACTTTTTTTCGCCCTGTAGTGATCTCATAAGTCTACTTTCATTTTTTGCAAAAATCGAATGTAGGCTAACAAGTAGGTAACTAATTTCATTAGGGTATATAATGTATTATGTAAACCATTAAAATTGTTGTTTTATCTAAACTAAATGAATTTTATTTAAAAAAAAGATGAAAACGCCAACGAACTCAATCCTTTTGTTGTATAAAACAAATATATTAAGCAAATATCAACTATAGAGGGGGCGGCAAATGGACTTTAGCCTATAGGCGGCATACTCTTAAATCCTGCCCTGGTTGCAATTAGCGCTACCGTTATGTACTTATGTACTTACGCAATTGAAACTAGCAATTTGCTTTCACTTTGTTTTTACCTCACATCCACAGAAATGAGCGTCATACTATTAGTAGCATCTTATCTTACCTTAATTTGTCGAGCTCTCCCATTCACTACTACCATCCTCTGCAAGACAAAGAGATACATTACTAAGTCAACATTTAATTAACATGTTCCAGCTTAATTTAAAAAAAATTAATAATCAACACAAAAGGTGTTCAACACGAAAGAGAACGAGATTCAAAGACAATACTCGCTATAAAGCAAAACAAAAACAGAAAAGAAATTTAGGAAACTTTGTAATTAAATCAGTCAAGCTGGGAAGGAGTAGCACTTTCTTGAAATTATACTTCCATTATTTTCATTTTCATACAAACAACGTTTCTTCTAACTTTAACGTCTTAATGCTCCCATATAAATGTCCGGTGATAACTTTTTAATTATGTCTGCCAATAAGAAACCGTTCTTTTAAACTACGGAATATAATTTACTTTGTCAAAGAAATGTATTAAAGATTTTCAAGTTTAATTACGACAGATCTTTCTTGTCTTGCGGTGATGGAAGTTACGTAGCAAAGTGAATTGGTTGTTTTCTCAGAGATTGGAGCTTGTTGCGCACTAGTAAGATAAACCACTGGATGATTCATTTTGCAAAAAGAAACCAAAATAATAATAATAATAAAAATAACTCTGTAATAAGTTTTTAAGAAAATTATTATTAATTATATGACAGATCTGATTTTTAACATTTCTAAATTTTAAGAATATTTCAAATTATAATTTATAGTAAAAACCAGTAAGTATTATATACCAGGTGAACAAAACAAAAGTTTAGTGCTTTTCAGTTGGTCAACACGAATGAACCCAACAGAGTTGGGTCCTTAAAAAAAATTGCTTGAGATTAATAAATACACTAGGATGAACAGTTTCGATCGTCAAGCGATCATCATCAGATCCATTACACTTAGACTATAAAATCTATGTTTGAAAACACAGGTAAAAATATTTACAATATGTACAATTATTTAGTTGCAGTATTAAAGCTTCCGTAGCTTAGGCGGCAGCACGCCGGCCTCTCACCGCAGGGTCCGTGGTTCAAATCCCGGTCACTCTATGTGAGATTTGTGCTGGAAAAAACGGAGGCGGGCAGGTTTTTCTCCGGGTACTCCGGTTTTCCCTGTCAACAATTTCATTCCAGCAACAATCTCCACTATCAATTCATTTCATCTGTCATTCATTTAATCATTGCCCCAGGGGAGTGCGACAGGCTTCGGCAGCCGGCAGAGTTCATATCCTCGCCGCTAGATGGGGGCTTCATCCATTCCATTCCCTGACCAAGTCGGCCGACTGGAAGCAGGCTGTGGATTTTCATTTTTTTATTTAGTTGCAGTATTGGTAATGCAAATTGTCAGTGTATGCTAGTTGCAGTATATATGATGTTAGGTGAAATGCTGAAATGGTGATAGAAATCCGGAATTTGTCTGTTTAGAGTGACTATATGGTTGTAACAAGTCAACTATGATTGTACTGTATAGTACAGGCTACTACTTATCTGGTTGGGTGTCTTCCTCGCTGTAGGTGCGAGCGGTATCAACATCCCTATTGCACCAGTGACGTTCGACTGAATTGGAAAGTTATCTCACTGAACTGTTTTTTCCTCCTCCCCCACCCCGTATTCCTGTGTTCTGTCTGTAGTTAGTGCATGTGTACTTGTGGCGTGTTGCCAAGTCTAGATAAGATGTATGTTATTGAATTCAGGAAGGTCTTCAACTATTGAAGCCGTGGATCAGTCCTCGCCACGCCTAAGCTAGTAGACCTATACTAGCACTGCCGGTCTTTGAGGACGTCCCGGCACCTTTAATACTGCCGCGACTGCCGGCCTAGGTTTATTGAAGAAAAAGGTGCATCGTTCTCCTGATCCAGATAACATTTACGTATTAAAATCCCCCTATTCTCCCCCTTTTAAAATCTAGCTTGGCTGTAGTGCTAAGTTGTTTCTTGTTTCCGACAGGGTGTGTTTTTAGTAGAGTGAAGAGGGGTGTGCTCTCTATGAAAGTGTGTTCATTTAGATATCAGGTGAATCAGCTGGCCCTAATAATATTGTTTTATGCAGCCCAACGAACACGTGTTTTCAGGAAGGTTGATATTTCTCCGCTGCATCCTGTATGGCACAAAAGCTCTGCAAGCATATCCCGCAAGCGATACTCGACACTATTACGTTTCCCGCGTAATAGTCTGTGGTCACATCGAGGGAAAACTAATACTGTTCAGTATCGTTTGCAGGATAAGCTATGCTTGCACTGCATTAATACCATACGGGATGCAGCAGAGAAATATCGACCTTTCTCATAACATCGCTAGTTGGGCTGCATAAAACAGTATTATCAGGGGCAGCTAATTCACCTGTAATTAGTATACAGGGTGTTTCAGATATACTTTTACAAAGTTTGGGGATTGGTTCCTTACACCAAAACAAGAAAAAAAACTTTCAAATACACATAAATGTCCCAAAATCATTCGTTTTCGCTTTAGTAACGAAAGAACATTGTACAGTGACACATTAATTGACAGCCTGTTTGGAAGTGTTTAACACATGAATTCATATCAAACAAGAAGTTCCGTGAAGAACTATACAGCCTACTTTTCATGCCAATGATTATTCTACAGAATATGAACCTATCTAGAATAATGAAGAAATTAAGTTGATAATATCGAAATATCTAATTAGTTCAAAATATACCTGGTATAATGTAGCCTAATAGAGCACTACAGTTGGCAGCCCTGGCGACTGAATATATTCTTAGTTCAATCTCTTAAGGAACAGAATACAAAATTTGGTTGAAGTCCAATGGACGTTACATGCAGTTAGACACTGGAACTATCAGCACGCGTAAAAGCATGTTGCCACCTATACCATGCGTGTGCTGGTCAGAAATAATCTGAAATATTATGATATCTTGTTGTGCCAATTTTGGATGAAATCCATTTGTTAGTATAGAAGTTACATGTATTTTAAAATTGGACATATCAGCAGGCATAGAATCATGTTGGCAGCACTGCATTGTATTAATTACTCCAAATTAATCTAGAAGGTGCTATACGTATGCAAAGTATAGAGCTGTTGGCTTGCATAAGTAGTGGAGTGATGCCGATTCTAACGAGTGTCATGGCCGCCGCGTTAGTCCAAGCCAATATCTCGCGAACCCATGGTCCGATTTTGACATATGAGGTGTCGTTGGAATCAGGCTGACGCCCTCTTTTCAATGGACTACTCATTTCAACCCCTAAATAAAACCTACCCCTACTAGGGGGTGAAATTGTAATTTTTTAGTGAAAGTCTCTTTTCAAATACGACATGTATAAGGTGCGCTGCTAAAATGAACTTAAACGTTGTTGCTCATATCGCGCATGCGTTTTACGAGATGCCGCTATGGATGAACATTTTTGTTTTTTGTTTTTTACGCATGCGCACTGGGGATTTTTGTAAGAGGGCGAGCTCTTTGAAAAAAATGATTGATAAGAAGAGGTTTTGGTGGTGAGGAGAGAGCCAGATAGTCGCCTACTTTCCTACGAAGTTTGCCGATATGTCTCAAACGCAAGGTCGGATTTGGACGTGTGACGTGTCAAATCGCTTGTCTCGAAGCCCTATATATGTTATTAATAGGTTAGAGTTTTGAGAATGAGGGAAACAGGCTTTTTTGGGGTAAAACCATGATTTTAGACTTTTTCTGATATTTCACGAATGCATGGTCGGATTTGGTCCTATGACGTGTCAAATGGCTTGTCTCGAAACCCTGTGTATTTTGGTAATAGGTTTAAGTTTTTGAGAATGAGGGAAACAGAATTTTTTGTTGTAAAACCGTGATTTTAGACTTTATGTTATATCTCACAAACCAATAACGCCAGAGACGTATACGAGGGGTCGTAGGACTCGGGGTGACGCCCCTTTCCTCTCCCCTTTCGAATATAGTATTTATGTTTAAAAAATGCGAAAGGGTCTAACGACACTTTTGTTGAAAACATTTTAGTTTTTAAAACTTTTTCTTTTAATCTGTCTAAAATGTTCATGAAGAGTGGTTGCAGATAGAGACGATACCACTGGACACGTGTTTCAACGAAGCTATTACTGGCCACGGTGGTGATATACCAATACAGTATTCGCTATTTCGATGAGACGGCGGGTCGAGGGTTCGTTTTCCGATTTTTCCTATGATGGAATACCTAATACCTAAACCCCCTGAAGGGGGTCTTTAACATGTAAACGATTATGAGTGACATGACAAATGATAATTCCTTGATCAGATGAAGTTAGCTTTAGATAGAACAAACAGAACTTGGTTATATATTGCTTGAAGTGAGTATAGAAAACAAACTTGCTGGGGCAGACTGACAGGATGTGGATGTTATTTGAGCTTATTGGAATGCATTGACTTGACTTGACAACAGGGCAATGAAAAAAGCACAGAGATGCTGAGGACACTTGAAGGTCAAACGATATGGCAACTATGGTGGGAGGGGGAAGCGAGGATGATGTCGCCGATCATGTTCAATGTTCAATGGATGAATTTAAATTTTGCGAAGCATTGTTCGGAGAGGGTCATGTGACGACTTGTTTTAAGGATATTTATTTTTCCGATCTTTCTTATGGTGGTCTCATTGATTGAAATCATCCAAAACTGCTAGGGCATGGCCTTGAGATTTTATAAACTGATAATGGGATTTTGACATACAAGGTCCACTCAGAACTTGACATGATGTCATTCTTTTTATGGCTTATGAATTTCCCCAAAAAAGACCCAAAACAACAAGATCATAGACTTTTGCTTTTCTTAATATATTGCAAACCCATAATGTTAGATGTTTACTGTGAGTGACGAAACCTAGCTAGGTAAAGAAAGAATTATTGTGGGCTACATGTATGGTGACTGACACGTCTTTGAACATTGGAACTTGTTTTCAGATCTGAGTGTAGTACATAGGGAGTATAGGTTGTAGGCATGGCTTGACAAACGGTGTACACAAAATTCAATTTATCGATTCAAGAATTATGAGTAGACTATCATTAATTAATTGGTTAAAGAGTGTAGCTAAAAATAAAAAAAAGTGACTACATTAAACTAAACTGAACCAAGTCGAATCAAACCCAACTGAACCAAACCAAGCCTAAAGCAAACCAAACCTAATCAAGAACAAGCCAAGGGCTTAAGTGTAAAACTTGTGGGGGAATGCAGTCATTGGCAATGTCCAAAGAAAGGGATAACGCTCTACCTTTAGAGGGTGAGGTAAAGCTAGCGCATGGTGCTAATGCATATTCCCAAGTACATGAACCACACACACACACAACTATCCTATGCTGTTTTTATGAGTTGACTGTTAAAACTTACTCAGTGGTTACTGAGCAAGATGGTCGCTACACACAACAAGCTTTAAATACTTGAGGCTAATAATCTATACACACACACGCACTCGCTTGTTCTAAACTAAACTGTCTCGCTGGCAGTGCTCACACAGTAGGCAAATGACAGAAATGCTTGGCTAACCGAAATACAATCATTTTCGGTTGTCTAATGATACCAGCTAGCCATTACATGCTATAGTGGTGAGCACATGTGCCTCTTGCACTGGAGATCGTAACTCGATTTCTAGCTCTAAGGCCTAGAACGAATCAAACTAAGAAAGAATGGTATGGTGACGCAGTAGTTAAACTGTTAGCCTTTCACTAAGGTAGACTAGGGTTTGATTTTGGGTTAATATACATGTCATAAACAAACAAACAAACAAACAAAAAAAGCGGAGATAATGTTTAAAACTGATTACACTTGTCTCTTTTCAAATTATTACTTAGATTACAAATACAAAGGTGGACTGGGTTTGATATACAGTTAATGCTGCCTATCGCATACTAGCCTGTAAGAAAGCCAAACAAGCAAAAGGCGTAGGTAGAGCAGTGGTAAAATCACTATGTGTAGAGAACTACCTAACGGTTTTATGAACTGGCAATGCTATGTCGCATAAACAGTGCAGGATACAATCCGGCAACCATAATTTTTATCTTGTGGAACAGAGAAAATGCAATTTTACCTTGATGGATAGCAAATGAGTGCAGATGAATGACCTATGCATTAGCCTACCATAGGGTTATAACCACGAGGTGGAGGTGTGACTTTTATATTTTATTGTTTAGAGACATGGCTTTTTTGTAACCAGTAGATTTAGTATTTTGTAAATATTCATTTTTTTAATTGTAAATAGTGGAAACATTTTTTTTGTAATAGTAAATGTTAAATGTATAACTAAAAGTTATTTGGGATAAGTGTGCATGTCAAGGATAAATAGCGTGGTTGTATTTGTTTTCAAAGACAGGTATGGTTGTGTGAATGTATGACTATAGATAGAATGATAGAGAGAGAGAGAGAAAGCTTGTGTGTGTGTGTGTGTGTGTGTGTGTGTGTGTGGGTAGCATTGATTTTTCAACCAAAGCAAACACGGCAAGGTAGGATGGTGGGGTAATTAATGTATATAGCAAATGGTAAATAGTATACTATATTTTTTTAACACTTGTGTTTTTTTAATGCAGCAGTAGATAGGTGTTATTTTGTAAAACAGTCTTACCTACAGTAGTAGTAGTAGTAGTAGTAGTAGTAGTAGTAGTAGTAGTAGTAGTAGTAGTAGGCCTATATGTTTTTGGAAACAAACAGAAAGAGAATGCACTATTGCCATGGCCAAGCACTTCCATTAAAGTGATTTCAAGAAAATTTAAATCAGCAAATGTGTGTTTTACAAAACTAAACATTCAGCATGGACTAAATCATAAACGTGTCTTCTGTGATATGGAAAAAATAGGAAATCCATGTTTCCATATCAACACAATTTAAAAACTTAAAACTGACATTTAAAAAATGTAAATGGGAAATTGGCAAATGTGTAAACAACAAAATGGAAAATTCTTGTTTCCATATCATGAAATCCAAAAACTTTAAACTGACATTTTCAAATCGTGTACATGGAAAATTGACAAATGGCAATGTGTGAAATGTGAAAATGAAAAAATATGAACAAATGGCTATCATTATTTAAAAAAAATAAAAAACCGTCGTGTTCTATCGTTAAAGTGTGAATCAAACCACATCTACTTATTTGGATCACCCGAGACTGAGTAGACCTGTTTTAGTCCTAATATACTTTTAAAATTTTATGTTAAAGCTCAATTTGAACTCAAGAGCTTTAGAGTGCCAGCTAACTATTATAACCGTTACGTCACAAAGACAACTTTACACTACTCTTAATAAACAATAATAAGAAAAAGAATAATAAATGTTGAATTTTTTTTTAAGGATGAACATGGTGACACTGTTTCTGTTGCACAGTCTGCTAGCTACTAGCCAGCAGCTGGGGTCTTAGAAAACGATACAGTTGACATTTTGTAATGAGATGTGACATGTTTCAAAGTACAGTATTATGGGTTGCTGTTGAGTAAAAACTAATCCTGTACAAGGAAGCAAGGGTTCGAACCCCTTACCTAACATTACTATTGCCTGAACATGGCTTGACGACACTGTATTATTATGATACTCGGTACACAAACCATAGATAGAGTGTATTGTTTAAGATCACTTTCTTTCTGAACATAGGTGGAGACTGTTGATGGTTAACAATGGCATTAATATAGTAGGACGTGGGTATAGCAATTAAGAAAAAACAGACAATACCCATACAATATTTTTATTTATTTAATATAAGTACTTGTACAATAGTTACATTCAAAATACATTTCTTTTTTCTCTATTACTATTTAGTCCTTTTTGATTCTCTTGCATATGAAGGGTAGATAACCTTGTAGTTCAGCCCCTTAAAACAACAACAACACAACCTTTTGCATAGTCTGTGATGTTGACGACTCTTGAGATGTGGAAGATGGATTAAACATAACTTTTACAGCAGGGGTTAAATGTTGCTCAATAAACACTGCACTATTTTGAGTAGCAACATTTTTTTCTTGTACTAGCTTTTTAGCATTGTCATGATTATTTGTTGACACCAACAGTGTTTCATCTGGTACACCACATTGATGATCACTCACACTTAAAACATTACCATTTCTACTTTTTAGATTGCCTCGACATCTTTTTGACCTCTCTTTTGAGCATAGCCAAAATATTATTCCTTTTACATTTTGACGATTATAGTTATAAGAGTAGCCTTTATAGAGTACACGTTGTTTACCTTTGTTAGTTGTAGTAAGTTCCATAGTAGCAACTAACCTGTTAGTATGATTTGCTCACTACAAAGGTTATAACTGTTCTGATAATAAAATCATTTAGCGTTGGCTTTTATATTTAATATGTACAGTTTGAAGTGATAGCAAAAGTGAGAGCAAAATGGTAGCAGAGTGGTAGAAAATATAACATGTATTGTTAAGAAATAGTTTAAGCTGTTATGTGGATCCATTACATAATAATTTTAGCACGACGAAGCTCATTTTCTATATCCAATAGTTCTTCCTCATATTCAGTATAACCAGCCTGTTTATAGACATGCAGTTGCTGAAGCCGCCGGATTAGCTTACTTGGATTGTTCCAGTAGACAAATTTAACAAATGATTTTTTAGTTGTAAACAAAGCATTACCATTATCATTATTATCTTCATCATCAACATCATCATCATCATAACCATTATCATTATCATCATCATCATTATCATCATCATCATGATTATAATCCTCATCACTATTACTATATAGTCCTTTTTGATCCTTTTGCAATACCACATTTTGCACAGTCTGTGTTGCCCTTGATAATGTTGGGAGTTTTTCAAACATTGACAACTGTCCTAACACGACTTTCTGAGGAGATGATACATGCTTCTTAACAAACAATGCACTATCTTGAGCTGCAATATCTTTTTCTGGGACAAGTGTTTTAGCATTTTGAAGAGTTTTTTTAAACAGCAACGATGTTTTATCTGGTACACTACATTGATGATCACTCATACTTAAGACATCACTATTTTTACTTTTCAGCTCACCTCGACACTGTTTTGAACGATGTTTTGAACAACGCCAAATAACAGTTCCATTTTTATTGGTTCGTTTTACAATATATTTATATCCTTTATAGAATGCGTATGGCATACCATTGCTATTTGTTGATACTTCCATGTCAATTGTCAAGCATGAACTAATCTCTAGCAAAGTTCACTCGATAATATAAATAATTTCTAAACCCCAGTAGTGAATAGTCAGTTGTTTTTGATCTATGCAAGCGTAAACATGTCACATACACTGGTGATGGATACTCAAGGCTTTAAGGTCAATGAAAACAAGTACAGTATATATTTAAATAGGTGGCTATCATTGATTGCACAACACGCGGGTCACCATATCTTTTTTTCTTTCGGACTAGTGTTTTAACATTTGAAGAGTGTTTTAAACAGCAACGATGTCTTATCAGTCACACTACATTGATGATCACTCACACTTAAGACCTCGCTATTTTTACTTTTTAACTCACTTTGACACTGTTTTGAACGATGTTTTGAACAACGCCAAATAACAGTTCCATTTTTATTGGTTCGTTTTACAATATACGTATAACCTTTATAGTATGCATATGGCTTACCATAACTATTCGTTGATACTTTCATATCAATTTTCAAGCATGAAATAACCTCCAATAAATTTCGCTCGATAATAGAAATAATAGTTTAAAGTGGGTGCGAAGGTGGGTGCAAAAGTGGGTGCAAAAGTGAGTGTAAAAGTGGGTGTAAAAGTGGGTGCAAAAGTGGGTGCAAAAGTGAGTGCAAAAGTGGGTGCGAAAGTGGGTGCGAAAGTGGATGCAGTTTATAGTAGGCACCATTTTTACTAGAATGTGATTTGAGTAAATGTAATTTCTAAACCCAAGTAGTGAATAGTCAGTTGGTTTTGATTTATGCAAGCGTAAACATGTCTCATACACTGATGATGGATACTCAAGGCTTTTTGGTCAACAAAACAAGTATATAGTTAAAGAGGTAGCTATTATTGATTGCACAACACTGAATCTATTTTTGAAATTTTGACAAAGGGTCTAAGTGCACTTTTGTTAATATCTCGCGAACCAATAAGACTACGGCATTGTATGAGGTATTGTTGGACTTTTTGCCGAAGACTGCTGGTAAACACTTATGTTCCCACGACCTTTTTAAAGATGGCGGCTGACCCACGAGGGGTGATTAAAACGTATTCCAAGCGACGCTTGTCGATAAGCAAACCAATAATCAAAGGGGGGTGTGACAGAGCTTGAGGCGATAACCCCTTTTGATTGATCCCTGTTGATTTGCCCCTTTGGACTGGTCCCCGTTGACAAGTCCCTCTGAACGGGTCCTTTTTGAAGGGAGTCATTTATGACGGGCCCCTGCTGACGGGTCACTGTGGACGGATCCCTGTGGACAGGTCCCTGTTGACAGGTCCCTTTGACTAATCCCTTTGGACCTGTCAACAGGGACCTGTCCACAGGGATCCGTCCACAGTGACCCGTCAGCAGGGGCCCGTCATAAATGACTCCCTTCAAAAAGGACCCGTTCAGAGGGACTTGTCAACGGGGACCAGTCCAAAGGGGCAAATCAACAGGGATCAATCAAAAGGGGTTATCGCCTCAAGCTCTGTCACACCCCCCTTTGATTATTGGTTTGCTTATCGACAAGCGTCGCTTGGAATACGTTTTAATCACCCCTCGTGGGTCAGCCGCCATCTTTAAAAAGGTCGTGGGAACATAAGTGTTTACCAGCAGTCTTCGGCAAAAAGTCCAACAATACCTCATACAATGCCGTAGTCTTATTGGTTCGCGAGATATTAACAAAAGTGCACTTAGACCCTTTGTCAAAATTTCAAAAATAGATTCAGTGTTGTGCAATCAATAATAGCTACCTCTTTAACTATATACTTGTTTTGTTGACCAAAAAGCCTTGAGTATCCATCATCAGTGTATGAGACATGTTTACGCTTGCATAAATCAAAACCAACTGACTATTCACTACTTGGGTTTAGAAATTACATTTACTCAAATCACATTCTAGTAAAAATGGTGCCTACTATAAACTGCATCCACTTTCGCACCCACTTTCGCACCCACTTTTGCACTCACTTTTGCACCCACTTTTGCACCCACTTTTACACTCACTTTTGCACCCACTTTTGCACCCACCTTCGCACCCACTTTAAACTATTATTTCTATTATCGAGCGAAATTTATTGGAGGTTATTTCATGCTTGAAAATTGATATGAAAGTATCAACGAATAGTTATGGTAAGCCATATGCATACTATAAAGGTTATACGTATATTGTAAAACGAACCAATAAAAATGGAACTGTTATTTGGCGTTGTTCAAAACATCGTTCAAAACAGTGTCAAAGTGAGTTAAAAAGTAAAAATAGCGAGGTCTTAAGTGTGAGTGATCATCAATGTAGTGTGACTGATAAGACATCGTTGCTGTTTAAAACACTCTTCAAATGTTAAAACACTAGTCCGAAAGAAAAAAAGATATGGTGACCCGCGTGTTGTGCAATCAATGATAGCCACCTATTTAAATATATACTGTACTTGTTTTCATTGACCTTAAAGCCTTGAGTATCCATCACCAGTGTATGTGACATGTTTACGCTTGCATAGATCAAAAACAACTGACTATTCACTACTGGGGTTTAGAAATTATTTATATTATCGAGTGAACTTTGCTAGAGATTAGTTCATGCTTGACAATTGACATGGAAGTATCAACAAATAGCAATGGTATGCCATACGCATTCTATAAAGGATATAAATATATTGTAAAACGAACCAATAAAAATGGAACTGTTATTTGGCGTTGTTCAAAACATCGTTCAAAACAGTGTCGAGGTGAGCTGAAAAGTAAAAATAGTGATGTCTTAAGTATGAGTGATCATCAATGTAGTGTACCAGATAAAACATCGTTGCTGTTTAAAAAAACTCTTCAAAATGCTAAAACACTTGTCCCAGAAAAAGATATTGCAGCTCAAGATAGTGCATTGTTTGTTAAGAAGCATGTATCATCTCCTCAGAAAGTCGTGTTAGGACAGTTGTCAATGTTTGAAAAACTCCCAACATTATCAAGGGCAACACAGACTGTGCAAAATGTGGTATTGCAAAAGGATCAAAAAGGACTATATAGTAATAGTGATGAGGATTATAATCATGATGATGATGATAATGATGATGATGATAATGATAATGGTTATGATGATGATGATGTTGATGATGAAGATAATAATGATAATGGTAATGCTTTGTTTACAACTAAAAAATCATTTGTTAAATTTGTCTACTGGAACAATCCAAGTAAGCTAATCCGGCGGCTTCAGCAACTGCATGTCTATAAACAGGCTGGTTATACTGAATATGAGGAAGAACTATTGGATATAGAAAATGAGCTTCGTCGTGCTAAAATTATTATGTAATGGATCCACATAACAGCTTAAACTATTTCTTAACAATACATGTTATATTTTCTACCACTCTGCTACCATTTTGCTCTCACTTTTGCTATCACTTCAAACTGTACATATTAAATATAAAAGCCAACGCTAAATGATTTTATTATCAGAACAGTTATAACCTTTGTAGTGAGCAAATCATACTAACAGGTTAGTTGCTACTATGGAACTTACTACAACTAACAAAGGTAAACAACGTGTACTCTATAAAGGCTACTCTTATAACTATAATCGTCAAAATGTAAAAGGAATAATATTTTGGCTATGCTCAAAAGAGAGGTCAAAAAGATGTCGAGGCAATCTAAAAAGTAGAAATGGTAATGTTTTAAGTGTGAGTGATCATCAATGTGGTGTACCAGATGAAACACTGTTGGTGTCAACAAATAATCATGACAATGCTAAAAAGCTAGTACAAGAAAAAAATGTTGCTACTCAAAATAGTGCAGTGTTTATTGAGCAACATTTAACCCCTGCTGTAAAAGTTATGTTTAATCCATCTTCCACATCTCAAGAGTCGTCAACATCACAGACTATGCAAAAGGTTGTGTTGTTGTTGTTTTAAGGGGCTGAACTACAAGGTTATCTACCCTTCATATGCAAGAGAATCAAAAAGGACTAAATAGTAATAGAGAAAAAAGAAATGTATTTTGAATGTAACTATTGTACAAGTACTTATATTAAATAAATAAAAATATTGTATGGGTATTGTCTGTTTTTTCTTAATTGCTATACCCACGTCCTACTATATTAATGCCATTGTTAACCATCAACAGTCTCCACCTATGTTCAGAAAGAAAGTGATCTTAAACAATACACTCTATCTATGGTTTGTGTACCGAGTATCATAATAATACAGTGTCGTCAAGCCATGTTCAGGCAATAGTAATGTTAGGTAAGGGGTTCGAACCCTTGCTTCCTTGTACAGGATTAGTTTTTACTCAACAGCAACCCATAATACTGTACTTTGAAACATGTCACATCTCATTACAAAATGTCAACTGTATCGTTTTCTAAGACCCCAGCTGCTGGCTAGTAGCTAGCAGACTGTGCAACAGAAACAGTGTCACCATGTTCATCCTTAAAAAAAAATTCAACATTTATTATTCTTTTTCTTATTATTGTTTATTAAGAGTAGTGTAAAGTTGTCTTTGTGACGTAACGGTTATAATAGTTAGCTGGCACTCTAAAGCTCTTGAGTTCAAATTGAGCTTTAACATAAAATTTTAAAAGTATATTAGGACTAAAACAGGTCTACTCAGTCTCGGGTGATCCAAATAAGTAGATGTGGTTTGATTCACACTTTAACGATAGAACACGACGGTTTTTTATTTTTTTTAAATAATGATAGCCATTTGTTCATATTTTTTTCATTTTCACATTTCACACATTGCCATTTGTCAATTTTCCATGTACACGATTTGAAAATGTCAGTTTAAAGTTTTTGGATTTCATGATATGGAAACAAGAATTTTCCATTTTGTTGTTTACACATTTGCCAATTTCCCATTTACATTTTTTAAATGTCAGTTTTAAGTTTTTAAATTGTGTTGATATGGAAACATGGATTTCCTATTTTTTCCATATCACAGAAGACACGTTTATGATTTAGTCCATGCTGAATGTTTAGTTTTGTAAAACACACATTTGCTGATTTAAATTTTCTTGAAATCACTTTAATGGAAGTGCTTGGCCATGGCAATAGTGCATTCTCTTTCTGTTTGTTTCCAAAAACATATAGGCCTACTACTACTACTACTACTACTACTACTACTACTGTAGGTAAGACTGTTTTACAAAATAACACCTATCTACTGCTGCATTAAAAAAACACAAGTGTTAAAAAAATATAGTATACTATTTACCATTTGCTATATACATTAATTACCCCACCATCCTACCTTGCCGTGTTTGCTTTGGTTGAAAAATCAATGCTACCCACACACACACACACACACACACACACACACACACAAGCTTTCTCTCTCTCTCTCTATCATTCTATCTATAGTCATACATTCACACAACCATACCTGTCTTTGAAAACAAATACAACCACGCTATTTATCCTTGACATGCACACTTATCCCAAATAACTTTTAGTTATACATTTAACATTTACTATTACAAAAAAAATGTTTCCACTATTTACAATTACAAAAATGAATATTTACAAAATACTAAATCTACTGGTTACAAAAAAGCCATGTCTCTAAACAATAAAATATAAAAGTCACACCTCCACCTCGTGGTTATAACCCTATGGTAGGCTAATGCATAGGTCATTCATCTGCACTCATTTGCTATCCATCAAGGTAAAATTGCATTTTCTCTGTTCCACAAGATAAAAATTATGGTTGCCGGATTGTATCCTGCACTGTTTATGCGACATAGCATTGCCAGTTCATAAAACCGTTAGGTAGTTCTCTACACATAGTGATTTTACCACTGCTCTACCTACGCCTTTTGCTTGTTTGGCTTTCTTACAGGCTAGTATGCGATAGGCAGCATTAACTGTATATCAAACCCAGTCCACCTTTGTATTTGTAATCTAAGTAATAATTTGAAAAGAGACAAGTGTAATCAGTTTTAAACATTATCTCCGCTTTTTTTGTTTGTTTGTTTATGACATGTATATTAACCCAAAATCAAACCCTAGTCTACCTTAGTGAAAGGCTAACAGTTTAACTACTGCGTCACCATACCATTCTTTCTTAGTTTGATTCGTTCTAGGCCTTAGAGCTAGAAATCGAGTTACGATCTCCAGTGCAAGAGGCACATGTGCTCACCACTATAGCATGTAATGGCTAGCTGGTATCATTAGACAACCGAAAATGATTGTATTTCGGTTAGCCAAGCATTTCTGTCATTTGCCTACTGTGTGAGCACTGCCAGCGAGACAGTTTAGTTTAGAACAAGCGAGTGCGTGTGTGTGTATAGATTATTAGCCTCAAGTATTTAAAGCTTGTTGTGTGTAGCGACCATCTTGCTCAGTAACCACTGAGTAAGTTTTAACAGTCAACTCATAAAAACAGCATAGGATAGTTGTGTGTGTGTGTGGTTCATGTACTTGGGAATATGCATTAGCACCATGCGCTAGCTTTACCTCACCCTCTAAAGGTAGAGCGTTATCCCTTTCTTTGGACATTGCCAATGACTGCATTCCCCCACAAGTTTTACACTTAAGCCCTTGGCTTGTTCTTGATTAGGTTTGGTTTGCTTTAGGCTTGGTTTGGTTCAGTTGGGTTTGATTCGACTTGGTTCAGTTTAGTTTAATGTAGTCACTTTTTTTTATTTTTAGCTACACTCTTTAACCAATTAATTAATGATAGTCTACTCATAATTCTTGAATCGATAAATTGAATTTTGTGTACACCGTTTGTCAAGCCATGCCTACAACCTATACTCCCTATGTACTACACTCAGATCTGAAAACAAGTTCCAATGTTCAAAGACGTGTCAGTCACCATACATGTAGCCCACAATAATTCTTTCTTTACCTAGCTAGGTTTCGTCACTCACAGTAAACATCTAACATTATGGGTTTGCAATATATTAAGAAAAGCAAAAGTCTATGATCTTGTTGTTTTGGGTCTTTTTTGGGGAAATTCATAAGCCATAAAAAGAATGACATCATGTCAAGTTCTGAGTGGACCTTGTATGTCAAAATCCCATTATCAGTTTATAAAATCTCAAGGCCATGCCCTAGCAGTTTTGGATGATTTCAATCAATGAGACCACCATAAGAAAGATCGGAAAAATAAATATCCTTAAAACAAGTCGTCACATGACCCTCTCCGAACAATGCTTCGCAAAATTTAAATTCATCCATTGAACATTGAACATGATCGGCGACATCATCCTCGCTTCCCCCTCCCACCATAGTTGCCATATCGTTTGACCTTCAAGTGTCCTCAGCATCTCTGTGCTTTTTTCATTGCCCTGTTGTCAAGTCAAGTCAATGCATTCCAATAAGCTCAAATAACATCCACATCCTGTCAGTCTGCCCCAGCAAGTTTGTTTTCTATACTCACTTCAAGCAACATATAACCAAGTTCTGTTTGTTCTATCTAAAGCTAACTTCATCTGATCAAGGAATTATCATTTGTCATGTCACTCATAATCGTTTACATGTTAAAGACCCCCTTCAGGGGGTTTAGGTATTAGGTATTCCATCATAGGAAAAATCGGAAAACGAACCCTCGACCCGCCGTCTCATCGAAATAGCGAATACTGTATTGGTATATCACCACCGTGGCCAGTAATAGCTTCGTTGAAACACGTGTCCAGTGGTATCGTCTCTATCTGCAACCACTCTTCATGAACATTTTAGACAGATTAAAAGAAAAAGTTTTAAAAACTAAAATGTTTTCAACAAAAGTGTCGTTAGACCCTTTCGCATTTTTTAAACATAAATACTATATTCGAAAGGGGAGAGGAAAGGGGCGTCACCCCGAGTCCTACGACCCCTCGTATACGTCTCTGGCGTTATTGGTTTGTGAGATATAACATAAAGTCTAAAATCACGGTTTTACAACAAAAAATTCTGTTTCCCTCATTCTCAAAAACTTAAACCTATTACCAAAATACACAGGGTTTCGAGACAAGCCATTTGACACGTCATAGGACCAAATCCGACCATGCATTCGTGAAATATCAGAAAAAGTCTAAAATCATGGTTTTACCCCAAAAAAGCCTGTTTCCCTCATTCTCAAAACTCTAACCTATTAATAACATATATAGGGCTTCGAGACAAGCGATTTGACACGTCACACGTCCAAATCCGACCTTGCGTTTGAGACATATCGGCAAACTTCGTAGGAAAGTAGGCGACTATCTGGCTCTCTCCTCACCACCAAAACCTCTTCTTATCAATCATTTTTTTCAAAGAGCTCGCCCTCTTACAAAAATCCCCAGTGCGCATGCGTAAAAAACAAAAAACAAAAATGTTCATCCATAGCGGCATCTCGTAAAACGCATGCGCGATATGAGCAACAACGTTTAAGTTCATTTTAGCAGCGCACCTTATACATGTCGTATTTGAAAAGAGACTTTCACTAAAAAATTACAATTTCACCCCCTAGTAGGGGTAGGTTTTATTTAGGGGTTGAAATGAGTAGTCCATTGAAAAGAGGGCGTCAGCCTGATTCCAACGACACCTCATATGTCAAAATCGGACCATGGGTTCGCGAGATATTGGCTTGGACTAACGCGGCGGCCATGACACTCGTTAGAATCGGCATCACTCCACTACTTGCATACTTTCTGGTATATTGATATTAATGTAAAATAAATATAGACAGCATTTATTAACAATTGGCAGCCCTGATTGCTCTTAACAATATTTATAGTCATATCTGTTATGGTACACATAGCACATAAGAAATTTGGTTGAAATCCAACTGATAGTATAGAAGTCACATGTATTTAAAAATTCGTTCGTATCAGCAGGCTTATAATCATGTTGGTAGAACTGACGTATATAAGTTACTTTAAATTAATCTAAAATGTCAGAATATACGTGTGCATAGTTTAAAGCTGTTGGCTTGCATACTTTCTGATATATTGGTATTTGGATAAAAAATAAAGAGAGCAATTATTAACAGTTGGCAGCCCTGGTGGCTCTTAAGAATACGCTCAGTCATATCTGTTTATGTACAGATATTACATACAAAATTTGGTTGAAATCCAATTGATAGTGTAGAAGTTATATGCATTTAAACATTGGACCTATCAGAAGGCTTAACATTATTTTGGCAACACTGTCATGATTGGCCTCCTGGAAATTAAACTGAAATAGTCTTATCTACATGTGTGCCAATTTTGGAAAAGCTCCCATGCATACCTTGCAAGATATCCAACATGGAGCTCAAATTTCTAGTGCGTTTTTTAGGCAGTTGGTAGCACTGACATCATTTTCAAATATGGACGTGAGCTATTCCGGTGCACATCTTTACTCATACTAAATTTGGTTTTGATTGCTGCAGCCGTTTAGGAGTTGATAGGGGGGGGGGGGACACACACACACAGCCAGACAGACAGACACACATTTTCCCGGATCGATCTCATAAGTCTACTTTTTCCTCATTTTTGCAAAATGTGAAAAGTAGGCTAAAAAGGTTCCTGACACCACCGATAAAAGTCTAACGGACCGTGCAAGCCATAGAACGGGTCCTCCTCTGCCCAACCATCTGTCCTGGAAGATCTCCGTCAGTGCAGGGCGAACAAGGTGACTAAAGTGTGCAGGAGCCCCATCATGCATCCACCACATACTTTGTCGTATTTGCAGGGGCACATTGTCATGCAGTAAGTCTGAAAGGGTGTTCTGGATAACGTCTCTGGAGACAGCACCTGTAAGACGTGCTGGACCTACAATGCCAGCCCACACATTAATCCTAAACTGGTGCTGATGGCGAGCCTGTCTGGACTGTTTTTCCATCTGTCGGTGTCAGGAACCTTTTTGACATGAGTTCATGTGTTAAACATTTCCAAACAGGCTGTCAATTAATGTGTCACTGTACAATGTTCTTTCATTAATAAATCGAAAACGAAGGATTTTGGGACATATGTGTATATGAACTTTTTTTCTTGTTTTGTTGTAAGGAACCAATCCTCAAAGTTTGTAAAGGTATTTCAGGAACAACCTGTATATCAATAAAGTACTCGCAATTAAATAACAATAATTAACAAATTAAGAAATAATACGTATGCTGAAGAAGACCACGATGTGGTTGAAACTAGTAGCCTACATTATTAAAGAACTTCTTAGTCTGTATTTATTGACTTTTGGTGGACAACTCCTAATACTACAGTGTATATATCTCTACTTAGTACGAAACAAAGTCCCCGATTCTTGGATGTCACGGGTAATGTCGAGAACCACTGGATGGATTTTGATACGATTTTCACCATTCTGTAAAGGATATCTCGAGGAGGATTTCTATAGACAACTAATTATTTATGATCAAAGGAAGCCAAGCAGTAACGATTTCAGTGAAAAAAGTCAAAAAATACAAAAACTGGCGTCCGTGTGCTTTTCAAGCCTACGCTGGGCAAACAGTTAAAAATATCAAAATACTATGAGTGTAATAATTGTTCAGCATGAAAAGTTCTACAAAAAAAAAGTCCTCGAGAACATATCTCTATCTTCAATAGATCGCCCACTGTAAGTGTTCTTACGTTGTCATTTATTCCAACAATCTCCATTCAATTACGGTGACGACAGTTTACGAGCTAGCTAGAGGTGAGCCTATTACACCAGTTATAGCCTAGCTAGCGGGAGAGCCTACTACCCCAGATACAGCCAGCAGAAAACTGTCGAGTCGAGCTAAGACTTCAGAGAAGAGTGGTTGTTTGCAGTTTCCCTGGAAGCGCAACTCGGCTTTGTGTTTGTGGGATTTGTGTATCAAGTCAGTGTTTTTAACCAATCATCCGAGACGTAAAACTGATATAGGTCGTAGTTCACTGACATCGAATAAAACGCGCTTATCACGTAATGCATTCACAACTGATCCCGGGCGAAGTAGGGGCGGTTTGCTAGTTAATATATAATATGAATTACATCCAGCACAATATTTCTTTTTCAAAAATATTAACACTTCCACAAAAATTGCGCTAGCATCTTACATATCATTTTGTTTTGTTTTGTTATTACCGGTGGTTTGATTACAGACATCTACCCTACTAACCCGTTAAGTGCTTCACCCGTCTATAAACGTTGCTCAAGATTCTTTTATTTTGTTTATTCCCCATTCGCTTTCGAGTGTCAAGTCTATACTGGCATGTCCTCTCTATCGGGCATTATGTAGTACTACTTGAGTTTAAATTTTGCTTCCGGAAAAAACTAACAGAAAATTTTGTAGCTGAGGTTCATCTGAGATGTAAACAAGCATGGCGATACAACAAGCAAATTCTTCACGCCACGTTGTGATTTCGAATAATTGAATATCAATGTTTGCCCTAGTGAGAAGCATCCAGCATTATTTGCCTACTGATTTTACGTAATAATTTTATTTTGGGCCGATTACCTGGTTTGGAGATGATGCACTCACAAAAATTGTAATTTTGATTAGTCACAAATTGAAAAATTATATTAACGTAGGATTTTGAATTTACATTTTGATTAATTCAGACCCAAAACCTATAGAGAAAAGTTAATTTTGATAAGTTAATTATTATGATTTCTACAATTTGAAAAAAATCGAATAAAGGTGATGATGATGATGATAATTGTTGTTTCAAGGGGCCTAACATGTAGGTTATCGGCCCCTAATGGTGTGGTGATGGTGAAGATGATAATGCAATGTAAACTATAACTAACACTAACTACTAACTTATATACTAGAAAATGAAATGGAAAACAAAAGTAGAATAAGGAAAATAAAGGACAGGAGGAAAATAAATGCCCTCAGCCCTCGAAAAATGTGGATTAAGGGACTTGGAAGGAAGGAGAGCCATGTAAGGCAGATAGGAAAGTGAAAGTAGAGAGGGTCCGCCCCAGAGGTAATTGATAAAAGGGAGAGAACCGGATCCAGCTCAGGAATCCCTCAGGGTCGCCAACTCCCGAACTCACTAACCGTGAGCTCCTGAGGGTGTAGCAATATCCAGGGTGCACCAGAAGTGTTGAGGCTACATATACTCTGCCTCCTTGAGGGCCTTGAGCAGAAGGCGGGAGATAGGCTAACATGAAAAGAAAAAGAAGGCTGACCCCTCGCAGAAGGAGGGTATTAGAAAGGATGAGACAAGGGCCAATTAAGTTGGAAAAGGAAGAGACTCCTTAGACCTCGGATACCCTAATACCGTCGGGGTCGGAAGAGAACAAGGGTTGACCAAGTGAGGTCGACAGGAATGAAGACGGAGAGGAGCCCGGCACATGTAAGGGGAAGCAATGCCGTACTCAAGCTGGAGCCCCGTGGTCGCCAACCCACGTCCTACTAGATGTGAGCCCCTGGGGGATGGGGGCTGAATAAAGAAACTCAGCACTTAAAGGAATGGTTAAAGGTCAAGAGTACTTTACCGAGGAAGTTAGGCTAAACACGTTTAATAACTGTCTGAAGGCAATTTCCAGGGCTACTTTTCATCAACACTTAACAGATTAAATACGTACCACTCCACAGTAAGTGAGATGTATCTGGCAAGGTATTAACCTGATGTAACCATGTCGGCTCTCCCTTGGGAACAGCGTGTCTCTTCAGGAGTGGCGTTGTGTTGTATTAAGCGTGTCAGACTACCAATTAATTCCTTGTAATGAGATGTAGCCTACTGCCTTTACAGGGGTTAATGGAATAGTTTACCAGCTGATATCTGATTAAATAAGGGTTACTTTGTTTGATCACACGATGATTTATTCTTGTATGATTATGAATATTGAACATAAAAAGCGTTAGAAATAGTATTCGTGACACCACGCAAGAACTTTGATAATCTTAGGGGCTCCAAAATGCCCGACGCCTTTAACATTTTGATTATGTGCCATATTAATCCATGGACCTTTAGCTGTATTAATATCTTATTCCTGAGGCTACTTTATTTATACAATCGTGCGTCTTCTATGTAAACAAACCAAAGTAAAGTTTTATGTTTACTAGCTAAAATATACAAACAAATAGTTCCGTGAAGAAATATACAGCCTATTTTCATATATCCTACTCATGTTAATTGCCTCTATCAACATACAAAATTTCAGTTTGATTGTTGTGATATATTCGTAGATATTGAGAACCGTCTAAATATTTCCGATGGTCGCCAGGTTGGATTTTTATTCATGTACTATTACATGATGATTATTGTGTACGTGTGGTATTGAAACTTCAATCGCATGATTAGGACACAAGAAGTAAAAACGAGATTTTAAAATTTCGCACAGCTACCATCTTGTGGTTATGGAAAAATTGAAATAAATTAGATGCCAATGGATTAAAATTTGTATAAGCTTTGAACGTGCAAAGTTTCACTGCGCTCGGATGGTTATATCGCGAGAAACGTCCATTGAAATATTTATAATTCGCGTCGCCGCCATGTTGGATTTGTGCTCACTGGGTTACTGAAAGTCCAATAGGTGAACTTATGTTCATAGCCTCTATGTACTTTAAAAATCAGTCTGATTGTTGTAAAAGATTCGTAGATATTGAGAACCGTCAAATTTATTTCGGATGCTCGCCATTTTGGATTTTTATATAGAGTTATGTACCATTACAGGAAAATTATTGCGTAGCTTCATTATTTAAACTTTCACTTCGATCGCATGATTACGATACAAGAAATAAAATTTAATTTTAACATTTCGCACAGCCGCCATTTTGAGGTTATGTAAACAATTGAACTAAATTAGACGCCAGTGCATTACAATGTGTATAATCATTCGTTGTACCAAGTTTCATTATGTCTGGATGTCTAAATCGCGAGAAAAGTCTATTTAAAAGTCTCAAATTCCGTTGGCCGCCATGTTAGTATTGTAGTTACCAGGTTTTTTAATATTCTCATAGGTGAACTTCTAGTAGTGCCCTCTATCACAGTACAAAATTTCAGAGTGATATCGGTTATAGTTTCGGAGATACTGAATGCTGGTGAAATATTTCACACAGCCGCCATGTTGGATTGGTGAGACACATTAACATTTGTAGGGCACGGTCGGGGTCGGCCGGCATGGTGATATGATCATACCGAGTTTCATTGAAATCGCTCCAGCCGTTTAGAAGTTATTAGGACACACACACACACACACGGACAAAAGGTGATCTCATAAGCCTATTTTTTTATAAAATGAAAATAGGCTAAAAATCCTTCTAAGAAATAAGTTATGAGCAAGGAAAAAGGGATATGGAACAGGTGAAAAATAAATGGGGAAATCCTAATGTGCTAGCATATTCCTATGACCAAAAAATTATTTCATTCCAAGTTCGTGCTACAATGCTCTTCTGAATATAAATCATCCCTTGTTTTTTTTTAAAATCCTGGAACAGTTCAACATAGAAATCGTAAATTATTTGATAAACCTTCTAATTTGTGTTATATTTTCACACGTCCGTTTTTTTTTTTTTTTGGAAAATGTACTTTTTAGCTAGATGGAAATGTTCATTAAAGTGCTGTAATAATTATGCAATTTTAAAAAGGATCATGAGAATATTAAAAAAAAAATCATTTTCAATCAACCTTTGTCAAAGTAAGGAGAGGTCTCAAAAACATCCCTGACCAAATTCGATTAATTTCTGTTGACTCTTTCTGAGAAGGACCTAAGTAAGGCGTTGGAAATTAGCATTGGCAATACAGGACATTTCGGAGTCCCATAAATGAATTAGGTAGTTGACTGAAAGATATTCCTTGACTTATGAAAAACGATATGCCCTTTAAATGGCAGAATATTATAAAGATGTTTTATTTGTATTTATTTTAATGTAATTGTAATAATTCTGACAAATTTTAAATATTGATAATTTTAATTTCGGATTTCTCTATCATGTTTAAACTATCGATTTTATTTCAAATTGTTATTGACATATTTGATTTTTTACTTTTTAATTTTCATTGTATTTATTTAAAGAAACAAGCACCTTAGGTCAAGGAGGTAATTAAGTAATACCTGGTTTTCATTCATATTAAAACTCTCGAAGGGAAACTTGTTCAAATATGGCTGAATGTTACAACCATTTGCATCATTGACAGTATACATTGTCGTAACAATAGTTGGGGAATATACAAACCACTACAATATATACGGCGAAGTTTATACAGTAAATATACGTAGTACAGTCGTTAAGTTCTGAGACCTGATGCCTAGGGGTTAAGCCACCCTGTATGTTGCTCACGCTGCCGCATTACCCGGCGTACACCTACAAAGAACCACATCCACCCTCAAAATAGTCGCCGTTGGCCGTTATGCACTTTTCCCAACGTTGGTGTAGCTGCTGGAAGCACCGCTGAAAGCAGTTGGGAGGAAGGCCTTGTATGGCTTCTATTGTGGTCGTCATGACCTCTTCGGACGACCGAAATCTGAGCCCACGTAGGAGTGCTTTCAGACGAGGAAAGAGAAAAAATCGCATGGTGCGAGATCAGGTGAGTACGGAGGGTGGGGCAAAACTGCCACCTGTTGCCTTGCAAGTTCCTCTTGGACAAGGACAAAGCGTTGTGCAGGGGCTTTGTCGTGTATTCTTTGTACGCCCAAGTCCAGGTCACTTACGGCGAAATTGCATCGCCTAAACGGCCAATGATCTCCTAGTAGCGGAGTTTGTTTACCGTTTCACCATCTGGTAGGAATTCCATGTGAATGATTCCATTTGAATGAAAAAAAAAGTTCCAGCATCACCTTGACTTTTGACCTGCCTTGTCGTGGTTTTTCTGCCGTGGTAACTATGGCGTTTTCCTTGTGGCTGATTGTCGTTTCATTGGCGGATCGTAAAGGAAACACCATGTTTCGTCTCCCGTTATTATCCGGTTGAGAAACATTGGATCGTCATCAGGTCCGAGTGGCGCATTCAAATCACCGTCACAATAACGACCCTACGTCTGCTGCCAGTGCATGCACTCAACCGTCTCTTCAGGGACGAGAGACTAACTGACATGGTACCATACCACGGCGCCACCTATGCACTATAGTGCCCCACAACGCCGTAATGCGGTCAGTCTCAGAACTTAATGACTGTACCACGTATCCTTCTTCTTTCATTGATCATTTATGGAACATGTATAATTATTTACCCATGATTTGGTCTTATTTCTCGAGTTTAGGTTTTTCCACTATTTCCTCATTTTTTTACTATGTTCTTTCCTTCTTTTCACTGTTGTGAAAATTGCGAGTGATTTTTGAGAATATATATATATATATATATTGGGAACTTCTATAGAGAGGAGAATAGAGGTGGGAGTTCTTCGTTCTTGCAGTAAAGTCAAAGAGGTGTACAGGGTGCACAAAATTCCCGCGGAATTGGTGCACCAAACTCAAATACTATGTGAAGTTTTAAAACCAGCTATTCAGTGTTGTCTGTACAAACTATCAATTTAAACTTTTCATTAGGTCAACAATTGTTTTTAGCCTTTTTCTTTTCTGAAAAAAAAAATAGGCTTATGAGATCACCTTTTGTCCGTGTCTGTGTGCGTCTGTGTGTGTTTCCGCATAATAAAATCTAAATGGCTTGAACGATTTCAATGAAACTCGGTTAGGTCATAAGTTAGTAATATTATGTTCGACCCCGACCGTGTCCTTTAAATTTTATTACGTCTCACCAATCCAACATGACGGCTGTGCGAAATATTTTATCGGCATCCTATATCTAGGAAACTGTTACTAATATCAACATGAAATTTTGTACAATGATAATGGGCACTACTAGAAGTTCACCTATGTGTCATTCATAAACCTGTTTTCTTTGAAACGAACATGGTGGCCAAGCGATTTTGAAACATTAATATAGACTTTTCTCTCGATTTAACCAACCGAGCGCCGTGAAATATGGCACTAAAATGTGTATGCACATTGAAATGCACTGACATCTAAGTTTGTTTGATTAATTTCAAAACCTCGATATGGCGGCCGTGCAAAATTTCAAAATTAAGTTTCTATTCTTGTGTCCTAATCATGCGATCGAAGTCAATGTTTGAATTATGAACCTACGCAATAATTGTCGTCTAATAGTAGTCTACATTACTCTACGACCTACATATATAAAAATCCAACATGGCGACAATCCGAAATATTTAGACGATTCTCAATATGACAAAAATGAAACTGAAATGTTGTATGTTGACAAATGCTATGAACATAAGTTCACCTTTCAATAACCTGATGGGCACAAATTTGAAATGGCGGTGACGCAAAATTTTAGTATTTAAATGGACGTGTCTCGCGATTTAACCATCCGAGCGCAGTGAAACTTGCTATGGTAAATGCTCGTACAAATTTTAATCCACTGACGTGTAATTTATTTCAATTGTTTTCATAATCACTAGATGGCGGCTATGCGAAAATTTAAAATATCGCTTTTGTTTCTTGTGTCCTAATGCGATTGAAGATTTAATAATACACCTACGCAATAATCTTTAAGTACTAGTACATAACTCTATTGCCTACATATATAAAATCCAATATGGCGACCATCCGAAATATTTAGACTGTTCTCAAAATCTACGAATCTATTACAGCAATCGAACGGAAATTTTGTATGTGGATAGAGGCAATTAACATACGTAGGATATATGATAATAGGCTGTTTAGTTCACGGAACTACTTGTTTCCAATAATATTAGGTGGTGTAACTAACACACTTTCCTGAAATACATTACATGTAGCCTATTTACAATATTCACTGATAAAGTGAATTAGTGAATAATATTAATTGCCTACAATTAATTTTGTTTTATTATTCTTATTAAACCCATTTAATTAGAAAGGATCCTGATTGATGGCTAGGATTACCTCCTTTCCAAATATGTGTACAGACTACATAAGTTCACAAGTTATCATACAAATACCAAACACACTAAAATGCAAGGGGCAGGATTGCCTTGATTGTCAAAATTCAGTTATTTAAATGTGACCACCACCAACTCAACAATAAAGTATGTTGCATACTGTCCAGTTACATTCTGTGATGATTATGATGATGATGATGATGATGATGTGCCTTATCTTGAGCCTCCAAGTAGACTTTCGCTAGCATGCTGGCCAGAGGTTTGAATATTCATGTTGAATAATAATGCGACATGAGGAATGTACACGTCACAGAGTCTCCCTCAGGGGTAGAAACTTGAACCTCCAGCTTAGCACGCCTGTCAGTCTATGTCCATGTGTGGCTATTATCACACAGTACCTTTCGTACTCAGGCAACGTATCAATGTCATGCAGTGCATTCCACTATTCATGTGAATTCAAACCAATATTTCTCCCTTTCAGTACACAAAAATGTCCATCCTAGACTAATAATTCCGAATAATACCAGGAGACTCCATCGTTTATAGAGTACTAGCAGGCTTTGTTCATGTAAATAATATTCATAATCATAGAAATAATAATAATAATTATATTATATTACATACTATTAAATCTCCTGTAACTACTACGGCTTTTAAAGACGTCAAGGTACCGGAATTTTACACAGAAAGAGATCATTAACGTGCCAGTAAATCTACTGGCACGGGTACAATAATTATTGTAATAAAACCAAGTAGTTCCGTGAAGAACTATACAGCCTATTTTCATATATCCTGCTCATGTTAATTGTCTCTATCAACATTAAAAAAAATCAGTTTAATTGCTGTAACAGATATTGAGAACCGTCTAAATATTTCATATGGTCGCCATGATGGATTTTTATTTTTGTACTATTACATTAAGATTATTGTGTACGTGTGGTATTCAAACTTCAATCGCATGATTAGAACACAAGAAGTAAAAACGAGATTTTAAAAGTACGCACACCAGCCATCTTGTGATTATGCAAACAATTGAAATAAATTACATGCCAGTGGATCAACATTTGTATAAGCATTTAACATGCAACGTTTCACGGCATTCGGATAGTTAATTCGCGAGAAACGTCCATTTAAATATTTATACTTCGCGTCGCCGCCATGTTGGATTTGTGCTCACCAGGTTACTGAAAGTCCTATAGGTGAACATAAGTTCATAGTCTCTATGAACATTAAAAAAATCAGTTTGGTTGCTGTAAAAGATTCATAGATATTGAGAACCGTCTAAATATTTCGGAAGCTCGCCATTTAGGATTGTTATATGTATAGGCCATAGAGTTATGTACCATTCAAGGACAATTATTGCCTAGCTTCATTATTCAAACTTTCACTTCGATCGCATGATTACGACACAAGAATAAAAACTTAATTTTAAAATTTCGCACAGCCGCCATCTTGAGGTTATATAAACAATTGAATTAAATTAGATGGCAGTGCATTACAATCTGCAAAATCATTTACTGTACCACATTTCACTGCGCTCAGAGAGTTAAATCACGAGAAAAGTCTATTAAAATATTTCAAATTCGCTTGGTCGCCATGTTCGTTTTGTACTTTACATGTTTATGAAATATACATAGATAAAGTTGTATCAGTACCCTTTATCACCGTACAAAATTGCATGATGATATCTGTAATAGTTTCAGAGATATAGAATGTCAGTGAAATATTTCGCACAGCCGCCATTTTGAGGTTATGTAAACAATTGAACTAAATTAGACTCCAGTGCATTACAATGTGTACAAACATTTGCTGTACCAAGTTTCATTACGTTTGGAAAGTTAAATCGCGAGAAATGTCTATTTAAAAGTCTCAATTTCGCTTTGCCGCCATGTTGGTTTTGTAGTCACCAGGGTTTTGAAAGTCTCATAGGTGAACTTCTAGTAGTGCCCTTTATCACCGTACACAATTTCAGGGCGATATCGGTAATAGTTTCGGAGATATTGAATGCTAGTGAAATATTTCGCACAGCCGCCATGTTGGATTGGTGAGACGTAACAACATTCGAAGGGCACGGTCGAGGTCGCCGGGAATAGTGCTATGAACTTACCGAGTTTCATTGAAATCGCTCCAGCCGTTTAGATTTTATTAGGGGACACACACACACACACACACACACACACACACACGGACAAAAGGTGATCTCATACGCCTATTTTTTCAAAATTGAAAATAGGCTAAAAACTGGTACTACTACTACTACTACTACTAATAATAATAATAATAATACCCGTATTAATAATAATTATTATAATAATAAGAGGAAGAGGAAGAACTAGAAGAAGAAGAAGAAGAAGAAGAGGAAGAAAAAATTGAAAATACAGCACTAATAATAATAATAATGTATGACTACCCCTTATTATTCCCGTTTTCCAACGGGGTCGGGGATGATATGCGATGGAAGTCTTTGTGGCGATGATTTTTACGGCCGGATGCCCTTCCTGACGCCAACCTCAGGAGAGGAGTTGATGAGAGATGAAATGAATGATGGTGAATGAAACTGGGCAAGGATGTGGAAGGAAGCGGCCGTGGCCTGTCAGAAGGTACCGTCCCAGCATTTGCCTGGTGTTGAAAATGGGAAACCACGGAAATCCATTTCAAGGACGGCCGACGGTGGGGCTCGAACCCACGCGTCTACCGAGTCAGCAGAGAGCTTGGCCCCATGACCTAATGCTGCGCGTTATCCAGCGTAGCCACTACTGTCGGTACTAATAATAATAATAATAATAATAATAATAATAATAATATCGCTTGGCCTCGGGTGCCGGGTGCAAGCTTTGTTATTTGTCACCCAAAGGGTAGCTTACATGTCGAATTTCGTTGTTCCTTGAAGCACTATGAAAATCAAGGAGGTTAGATATCTAAGCTCCTTGATCACTATAGCGCTCTCTAGTAGCGAAATGAGGAACTTTGTGTTGGCGGAAACTCCCGAGATTAATTTTGCCATTTTGAAAACGACCTAATGAATTCAAATAGGTTCTTTGACATGCCAACATCGTATGACATGGTGTCGTAATTTTTGCCGCCTTTCAAAAATCACTTACCACGGCCAGGAGCGAACCTGCAAGCTTGAGGTTAGTAGACCGACACGTTGACCACTCACCAACCGTGGCAAGCAATACAGCACTATGGAACAGTAATTAAACCAGAATGCTTACATGCCAGTGAATGTCTAGTACTAAATTATAAATTGGATAAATTGGAAGTATCGGAAAGAATTATACGCAAAATTCTCGGTCCTTTAACATCTACAGAGTCTTGGAAATTTAGAAGTAACGAAGAAATATATCGGAACATTGAAAACACAACGGAGACAATAATGAACAGGTGATTGTTATTTTTCGGACACTTACACAGAATGAATGATGGCAGGTTAATCAAACAGATTTTTAAATATCTTTGGAAAAAGAAATCGACAACAGCCTGGTTTCAAGAAGTAAAGAAAGATTTAGAAAGAAACAATATAAGAGAATAGAGAGAGAAATTTTCAAAAAAAAGGATTGGGAATGGAAGGACTCCACGGAAGGCCATATAAGAAAACAGGGTCAAAATGGTCGGAAGAGAGAGAGAAGACACACAGTGAAAAGATGAAGGAGCACTCGAGGAAGAAGAAAGAACAACTAAGGACTAAACATTGAAATTGGTTCGTGGTCCTCAGAAGACCCTAACGGAGAAAGAAGAAGAAGAAGAATACTTAAATAACAATAATAGCAATAATCATCACAAACATACAAGTACATATCTGCCTCTGTTCTGCAAATTGATCACAACAAATTGTCCCTGACAAGATCATAAATGCGAACAGACCTGGCAAGTCCTCATTGACAGGGTAGAAAAGTAACAGGCCTAGATATGAGTTTCATAGCTGTTCACCAGAATTAAAATGTATCCTAAACCTACGCCTTGAAGATCCTTAAATATATATATAAATATAAATATAGGGAACTAACCAAGTGTGGGGAAAGTTTGAGCTCAGATTTCATCCAGTCATGTTGTCGGCAACTTAAATTCTTCATTTCATCACTACACGAGGCCTAATCATCTGCATATTAACAATAATGTGTTATTTAATCCAGAAGCTATCATTCTGTACACGTGTGATATACTATAGTGAGGAGATTTCTACCACAATGTACAATCGTTGTGCGAAAAAGACTTCTTGTGTCTTTTGCTGGACCGTATATCATTCCTTTATAAAAGTTCATTCTTTTCGGAATAACGTAACTGGCTCTGCTGCCGCACGTCCAGAATGGCCACCTATTCAGTTCAGAAACCCACATGGGTAGAAATATAACGGGTTGAATCCACCTACCGAGCAGGCAACACAAATAAACCTGCTCGTCTGATCCATCATTCGGGACGTTGTTCAGATGCCACTGCACTTTAATGTGGCAGTGGGTTGTAGCACCTCATATAACAGCCACATAAACTAATGATACGATACAAAAAATTAACTCCAATTTTAACTATAATAACAAGTAGTTCCGTGAAGAACTATACAGCCTATTTTCATATATCCTGCTCATGTTAATTGCCTCTATCAACATACACAATTTCAGTTTAATTGCTGTATCAGATTCGTAGATATTGAGAACCGTCTCAATATTTCAGATGGTCGCCAGGTTGGATTTTTATTTTTGTACTATTATATTAAGATTATTGTGTACGTGTGGTATTCAAACTTAAATCTCATGATTTGAACACAAGAAGTAAAAACGAGATTTTAAAATTACGCACAGCAGCCATCTTGTGATTATGCAAACAATTGAAATAAATTAGATGCCAGTGGATCAACATTTGTGTAAGCATTTAACGTGCAACGTTTCACGACACTCGGATAGTTAATTCGCGAGAAACGTCTGTTTAAATATTTATACTTCGCGTCGCCGCCATGTTGGATTTGTGCTCACCAGGTTACTCAAAGTCCTATAGGTGAACCTATGTTCATAGTCTCTATGAACATAAAAAAATTCAGTTTGGTTGCTGTAAAAGATTCACAGATATTGAGAACCGTCTAAATATTTCGGAAGCTCGCCATTTAGAATTGTTATATGTATAGGCCATAGAGTTATGTACCATTCACGGACAATTATTGCCTAGCTTCATTATTCAAACTTTCACTTCGATCGCATGATCACGACACAACAAATAAAAACTTAATTTTAAAATTTCGCACAGCCGCCATCTTTAGTTTTTTAAACAATTGAATTAAATTAGATGGCAGTGCATTACAATCTGCAAAATCATTTACTGTACCACATTTCACTGCGCTCAGAGAGTTAAATCACGAGAAAAATCAATTAAAATATTTCAAATTCGCTTGGTCGCCATGTTCGTTTTGTACTTTACAGGTTTATGAAATATACATAGGTAAACTTGTATAAGTACCCTTTATCACCGTATAAAATTGCAGGGTGATATCTGTAATAGTTTCGGAGATATAGAATGTCAGTGAAATATTTCGCACAGCCGCCATCTTGAGGTTATGTAAACAATTGAACTAAATTAGCCTCCAGTGCATTGCAATATCTATAAACATTTGCTGTACCAAGTTTCATTACATTTGGATAGTTAAATCGTGAGAAAAGTCTATTTAAAAGTCTCAACTTCGCTTGGCCGCCATGTTGGTTTTGTAGTCACCAGGTTTTTGAAAGTCTCATAGGTGAACGTCTAGGGGTACCCTTTATCAGCGTACACAATTTCAGGGCGATATCGGTAACAGTTTCGGAGATATTGAATGCTAGTGAAATATTTCGCACAGCCGCCATGTTGGATTGGTGAGACGTAACAAAATTTGAAGGGCACGGTCGAGGTCGCCGGGAATAGTGCTATGAAATTACCGAGTTTCACTGAAATCGCCCCAGCCGTTTAGATTTTATTAGGGACACACCCACACACACACACGCACACACACACGGACAAAAGGTGATCTCATAAGCCTATTTTTTTTCAAAATTAAAAATAGGCTAAAAATATCACCATTATGTTTTTGATAATATAATTGGGCACTTCGTGTACTTTTTTGTAATAATTTTTGCTCAAGGTAATTATGATTGAAAACCATATACAGATCTTTCACTTCATAATAAAACATAAGTATAAATGGGTCGCAGAGATCCATTGTTACCAATGCCGAGGGTTATCTCTCGCCTCAAGCAAAGTGATAAATAAGTACACCCCCAGAAATTAAGCACCCCAGAGTGCAGGAAAAAATCAAACAGGAATCAATCATTCTACTGCTTGATTCAGATAATTCTGAACAATTGTATTTCATATACGGTACTGAATTAAATATTTTTTGGTACTATATTTTAACATCTAGTACAAATATATTTCAGAACTAATATTATAATTCTTATTAATCCTAAAATATATTGTTAAATATTTATCAGTAGGCTAATTCTGGTTATTTAATGATAAATTATACTCAATTATATATCAACTAATTAATTATGTAACCAAATTAATTCTAAAGTTCAGTGAATGATTAGTTTCTAATTAAGAATAGGCTATATCGAGATATCAAAATATATTGGTTCTGTGCAAGCAAAAGCTAGGTAATATTTGAAACGCAAATAAATACATAAATAAATAATTAAATAAATAAATAGATAAATAAACATGTATTATTGTTTTAAGGGGTTGAACAATTAGGCCTACTGTGATCGATATCGTTCAGTAAATGATAAACTTGTTCTAATACTGTTTGAGATGTAAATAATGCCCGCAATATTAAAGGACATTACACAGCAAAGCAGGGGGTAAGATTTCCCTTCGTGCAAACAAAAATGTCTCGGCCGAGTGTTTTGTTCTTTAAATGCTTCGCAATCCCTCTCCTTCCTTTTCATTAAAGGGGTTTTAAGAGCAAATGTTGTAGAAGAAACTAATTTAAAACCTCTAAGGATTTAAGTTCCTTGAGATCCCTTTGTGTATCCCCGGTGCCAAGGGACTCATCCAGCGTAAGAGAAGGGAGAAGGCAGAGGAAGAAAGGAAGGAAGTTGAACAAGAAGATATCTCACGCTGGCAAATTCCCTCCAATCAGTGATCAGGGAATCCATTCGAGTGGAAGGTACGTGAGGGTTTTGATTGTATTCCTTCCGAGTTATTGTTCTGCTGAGGGTTCTACTCTATCTCCATTGGATCGCAGCGCAAGCGGTATCGGTTAGACAGTACGCGCTTACTAGGCATGTCCCCCAGGGGCTCACATCTAGTGGGACGTGGGTTGGCAACCACCCAGCTGAGTCCGGCATTGCTTCCACTTACTTGTGCCGGGTTCCTCTCCGTCTTCTTTCCTGCCGACCTCCCTTGGTTTCCTCTTGTTCTTTTCCGACCCCGACGGTATTAGGGTATCCGAAGCCTAGGGAGTCTTTCAATTTCCCGCCTTTATTGGCTCTTGTCTCATATTTCCTGATCCCTCCTTCCTCAAGGGGTCAGACCTCTAGTTTTCTTTTCATTATATTTCCTTTTCTCTTGAAAATTCCCGCACAGTTTTTGTTAATTGGATCCCCCTGTATCTTAATTCCATTTAGCGATGTTGTTGCATCTACACTCCATTTTGTAGGTGTTTTCAATCTACGTTGCATTTTGTAAGTCTTTTCGATCTAAATTTTATTTTGCGAGTGTTTTCTACCTCAATTGCATTTTGTAAGGATTGGCAATCTAAATTGCTTTTTAGTAACTTAAGTCTGTCAATATAGGGGATGGGACTTTTGTGAGTATTTTGAATTTCAATTGCAATTTTGTATTTTCAACCTAAACCGCTTTTTGCAAGTATTTTCAATCTACATTGCATTTTGTATGGTGGACATTTTGTAAGTATTTTGAATTTCAATTGCACTTTGTGAGTATTTTCAATCGGAAATGCGCGTTTTCCAATCTAACTTGCATTGTGTATTTTCAATTTCAATTACATTTTGTACGTATTTTGAATCTCAATTGCATTTTGTACGTATTTCTCAATCTCGTCCTTTTGTGAGTATTTTCGTCATTGCAATAAGCATTTTCAACCCTGTTCATTGAAAACACGCGAAATTACTCTGTAGATACTAAAACAAAGTTCCAAATAAATGAAAACAGTTTCATTTTTCATAATTTGGCCACGTTTGTAATTTTGAAAAATGTAGCATAATTCAAACCACAGATGGCATAACTGCTCTACTCTACTTTGGTAATGCTGCTACATTCCCATTTCTCTGTTCTCTCTGCCATGGGCCTATATTTTTTCCGCAAAAGACTAGCAAGTCTATGATTAAAGTCAAGAAAACTCATAAACAAAACACTGTCGACGTGAAGATAATAGGTCTGCAAGGAAGAAAGGGGCGGAGGATGTGGCTGTTATTCTTTTAAAAGAAATTGCGTGAATAGAGGAGACGTCAAAAGGAAAAGGGTCGCAGAAATATTACACAATTGTAATGTGACAACTTACACAATAGTAGTTATTATGTCGGCTAAGAGGCTACTGACAAACGTTATAACATGATACTCACGAGTTCTATTATGGTGTACTTCTAACGCCATTAATCTCCGGCAGTGGGGCGTGGTGGCTCAGCTGTCTAGCTGTATGCCTCTCACCAAGGCGGTCTGGGTTCGATTCCCGGTCAATGCTTGTGAGATTTTCGAAGTGAAATGCCATGTCCTGTGGTTCGGATTCCACGTAAAAAGGAGGTCCCGTGGCTTATGATCTACAGATTAACGGTCACGTTAAACTACAAGCTTCCTTTCCTTTTTAATCTCCGGCAGCAATACAAAGGGATGAGATCGCTTCGTTGCGTAGTGGCTAGCTGTCAACACGGAGGCCTGGATTCGATTCTTGTATTTTCAATCTAAATAGCATTTTGTAAGTATTGTCCATCCAATTGAGTAGTTTGAATCTACCATACATTTTGTAAGCATTTTCAATTTCAAGTGCATTTTGTTAGTATTTTGGATATCAATTGCACTTTGTGATTATTTGGAATCTGAAATGTGCTTTTTTCAATCCAAATTGCATTGTGTATTTTCAATTTCAATTACATTTTGTAAGTATTTTGAACTTAAATTGCATTTTGTACGTATTTTCAATCTCATTTGCATTTTGTAAGTATTTCGACTGTACATTGCATTTTGTACGTATTTTGAACTTAACCTACATTTTGTGTGTTTTTTCAAACTCTTCCTTTTGTGAGTATTTTCTTTCTAAATTCCCTTTTGTAAGTATTATCGCTGTCCATTTTGTGAGTAGTTTCAATGTGAGTTCCTTTTAGTAAGTATTTTCCTTCTCTCTTAATTTTCGTTCTGGTTTCCACTTCATTGACATTTTCGCTATCACCCAGACCATTAGGGGCCGATGACCTAGATGTTAGGCCCCTTAAAACAACAATTATCATCATCATCATCATCATCGATTCTTGTATCTGCCAAGAAATGTAATTCTGGTCTGAGGGCTGGAGCGAGGTATAGTCAACCTTATGAGCCAAAAAAGAGAAAAGAAGGGTTCGATTCCTATCGTAACTACCCTTGAAGTGATTTTCCAAAGTTTCCCACTTATACACCAGGATGGTATCTATTTTAAAGCCACAGTCGCTTATACGAGGCACGTCCAGAAAGTAAGCTCCGTTTGGTAATTAAATTAAATTGTGTACAGATACAGAAAAAATATTTATTGCACAACATTCTACACCTCTTAAACTACCTTTTCACATAACTGCCGAACTTTTGCAGGCATTTGTCATAGCGTGGCACAAGTTTTTGGATACCTCTTCATAGAAGTTTGCCGCCGACCCGTAAACGAGAGTGAAGACTCCCCTTAAGATACCTACTGTTTGGTCACTACTGTAAGGCAAATTGCGTGCTTACCAGGAGAACTGCGTATGTTTAGGAGTTCTCCTGACCACATACGCAATTTGCCTAACAGTGATGGCCAAACAGTAGGATATCTTAAGGGGAGTCTTCACTCTCGTTTACGGGTCGGCGGCAAACTTCTATGAAGAGGTATCCAAAAACTTGTGCCACGCTATGACAAATGCCTGCAAAAGTTCGGCAGTTATGTGAAAAGGTAGTTTAAGAGGTGTAGAATGTTGTGCAATAAATATTTTTTCTGTATCTGTACACAATTTAATTTAATTACCAAACGGAGCTTACTTTCTGGACGTGCCTCGTATATGAAATCCTACTTCAATCGAATGTAGGCCTACATACATGTTTCAGTACAGCCATCACAGGGACACAGGCCAGTAGTCAAATTCTGCACACACTCAAGTTCACGGGGCTTCATGACCATGATGTCACAAACCACCTAAAGAAACTACAACAACAACAACAACAACGAGAAGACTAAGGCCCAATACAGGCTCACTGAGTATTATGAGGCGAGATATGTGGGAATTGTTAGCTTTGAATTTCTTTTCTTCTATAAGGTTCGTTCAAAAAGTAACGAGTCGGAGGCTGTAATGCGCAAACCGGTGACGACATGGGCTAATCGTGGTGTGTGTAACGAGGTGTGGTTCCGACCAGAGCGTGGAAGGTCACAGCCGGTCGCTAGAGGGCACGCGTGCACGTCACGTGATGATACAAAGCGAGTAGCAGCATGTATCAATCGTCCAACCAAGACCAAGACAGTAGGCCATTCGACATGCTTTCTGGTGTGGTTGAAGACTGTCGAGCACCCATTGGGCACACACACTTTCCGCAAGTGTAGTCGTTCCTTCATGATGGTGTGCACACTTCCGACACTCAATCCGACCACGGCGGCTATGGCGTTCACTGTCATTCGGCGGTCGTGGGTAATGAGTGCATCAACCAGCTCGACGTTGTCATTGGTAATGCAGGGGGGTGTCCCAGACCGGGCATCATCTGTTAACGACACCCGTCCTTCCCTGAAGCGCTTGTGCCACGCCTTGACCCTTGCAAGGAACATGCAGTTTTCTCCGTACACTTGTGACATTCAGCGATGAATGTCCGTTCCACCTACTCCTTTCGCTGTCAAAAACCGAACAACACCTCTTTGCTCTTCGTTTGACGCCTCCATGTCACTGTTTGCAATGCGACTGGCACCATTGGACGTTTGATGCATGCTGCTGCTCGCTTTGTATCGTCACGTGACGTGCACGCGTGCCTTCTAGCGACGGGCAGTGACCTTCCACGCTCTGGTCGGAACCTCACGTCGTTACACACGCCACGATTAGCCCATGTCGTCACCGGTTTGCGCATTACAGCCTCCGGCTCGTTACTTTTTGAACGCACCTTATACTTCAATAGTTCGCAATAATAATTATGTACATTTTAATCACATGTAATTTATTTCAGGTTAGTTTCACATAACTTATTCCAATAATTGGAAAGCTACAATTTGAATGTGGGAATTAGTTACACTGATTTTAATACATTGAATGTGTATGATTATTTTTAAAGTGTTGGCTGCGTGGCTCAGCAGTAACGTTCTAGACTGCTGTCCCTAAGGTTGCAGGATCGAATCCCGGCGCAGCCAAGTGGCATTTGAGGGTGCGCAAATGTGAGGAAGCCGTGTCAGTAGATTAGCTGGCACTTAAAAGATCCCCCTTGGGGCAAAATTCTGGCACCCCGGCGTCTCTAAACGCCGCAGTAGTTTAAAGGGACGTATGACCAATAACCTTGTGTTACTAATCTTTCTTCTTTTCTCGTTTATGCCAGCTATGGACCACGTCATTTCAACTGCTTCCATCTTTGGGCCTAGATCTTAGTCCAGTGTTCACACATTCGCTGCCTGTGAAACTACTTTCTTTCATCAGACCACTTCTTGCCGGTTTTTAATTTCGCTTTTTCTTGGAATTGGTGGTGTGCTCCAAGCTTTTTCTTCAAAAGATCACATTCCATAATGTCTGCGTGGGTGATCCTACTTCTTGCAAATCCTAGTCTACCTATCAAATCCAGGAACCATTGGTTTTCTTGTTAAGAAAATAGATAAATATTCGAATGGCTATTCTCTCGGGTTTCATACGAGTTAAGTGGCCATGGAAAGATATTCTTTTCTTCCGAATTACTTGAGATATCCTTTCTACATGATCGTAGAGCTCATTGTTATGTCGTCCCCGTTATATTATTATTACTATTAAGGTGTTGAAGATCTGTGACATCGTGGACATATATACCCGTTTATTTGGGTGTGTGTAGAATTTGTGTGATATCCTGTGTTACTGTGATGACTATTAGTGTATTTGTAGATTGAAGGATTGAGAAGAAGCTGGAAAGTGGGGAAACCACGGAAAAACACTTCCAGGTTTGCTGAGATAAGAATTGAACCCTCCTTTTTTCAGTTCTGGCTCACGAGGCTGATTATACCCCGTTCCACACTTCGCAGAAAAATTAAAATTTCATCGGCTGAGCCGGAAATTGAACCAGGGCATCCGCTGTGACAGCCTGGAATGCTAGCCACTACACAACGAGGTGGACTTAAAGAATGTAATTGATAGGGAAACTGGGTGTTAAATAACAAACATGCCTGCTCCATAGCTCACATCATCTTGGGAATATGGCAATTGAACAAATTCAAAATTATAATAGAGCAATGTATAATGTAATATTTGAAAGTGGCAGATCCATGGTATAGATATAGGCAAAATAATATATATATTTTTTATTGAAAATCCCATTTCACTTCCTACATTGCAATACTTCATTCTAGGTTGAAAAATAAAATAAAATGCAATACCAAACTTCAACTCACAGAAAACTACGAAAATTCTCATTTACCATGTGATTTACCGTGCGTGGCGCATGCCACCGTGGGTGAGAGGTTAACCGGTCGGTCTACTAACCCCAAGCTTTCAGGTTCGATCCTGGCCGTGGTAAGTGATTTTTGAAAGGAGGCAAAAATTACGGCTGGCATGTCATACGATGTTGGCCTGTCAAAGAACCCAGTTGAATTCAGTAGGCCGTGTTCATAATGGCAAAATTAATCTCGGGAGTTTCAGCCAACACAAAGTTCCTCATTTCTCTACTAGAAAGCGCTATAGTGTTCAAGAAGTTTAGTTATCTAACCTCCTTGACTTTCATAGTGCTTCAAGAAACAATGAAATTCGACATGCAAGCTACCCTCTGGGCGTCAAATAACAATGCTTGCACGCGTCCCCCGATGCCATACGATATTATTATTATTATTATTATTATTGTTATTATTATTATTATTATTATTGTTATTATTATTACCGTGCGTGGCTGCCCAGTGGTGTATAAACTAGAAGTAAGTCAGTAGCTCATTATCATCATCATCATCTTGCACAGTTTCCAGCCACTGGCCGGGTCTGTTTGGAACATAAGCCTCTCCAACGTCTTCTGTCTTCCCACCGTCTCTTAGCCTCCACCCTTGTCCAGTCTTCTCCTCTTTTCTTCTCGCTTTCTTCCAACCCCTTCAGCCACCTGTCTCTCGGTCTTCCTCTCGGTCTCTTTCCCTTCCTTTCCACTTCGTCTCGTGTGTCCTCCTGGGTATCCTCTTCTCCTCCATTCGTCGTACATGTCCATACCATCTAAGTCTAGTTTTCTCTCCTCCATCCTGCAATGGTTCCTCCTTCATTAATTCTCTGGTCCTCTCATTTCTTATTCTGTCCATCTTTGTAGCTCCAATACTGCTTCTCAGGAACCTCATCTCACTGGCCTGTATTTTGGTCTTCTCCCTTCCTTTCATAACCCAGGTCTCTGAGGCATACGTCAGGATAGGGACATAGTACGTCCGATATATGACCTTTTTGCTGTTTAGAGGGACATCCTTGCTCCATATCATGCTTCTTACACTCCTCCGGAATGCTTATGCTTGTCTCCCCCGCTCATTATCATTTATATAATTATCTTGTATCAGGTTTCCCAGATATTTGGAACTCTCCACATGCTTCAGCTGTTACCCACCAATTGTTATTCCCGTTGTGGTTCATTCCTTCTTCCTTGTTGTGATCACCATCTCACTAGTTAGTTAGTCAGTAGTTAGTGGTATTAAATAGTATATATTTTCATTTCCCCCCTAGGGGCTCACATCTAGTGGGACGTGGGTTGGCGACCACGGGACCCCAGCTGAGTCCGGCATTGCTTCCACTTAATTGTGCCGGGCTCCTCTCCGTCTTCTTTCCTGTCGAACTCCCTTGGCCAACTCTTGTTATTTTCCCACCCCTACGGTATTAGGTTATCCGAGGCCTAGGGAGTTTTTCACTTTCCCGCCTTAATTGACCCCTGTCTCAACTTTCCTGATCCCTCCTTCTTTTGTTTTCATTTCATTATATTTCCTTTTCTCTTCACGATTCTCGCACTGATTTCGTTAACTGGCACCCCGTGTATCTAAATTCCCTTTAGCGGTTTTTGGCAGTACATTTTGTAGGTATTTTTAATCTACGTTACATTTTGTAAGTTTTTTCGATCTAGATTGCATTTATCGAGTGTTTTCAATCTCAATTGCATTTTGTAAAGATTGTCAATCTAAATTACTTTTTAGTAAGTCTTTCAATATATATTTTGAATTTCAATTGCATTTTGTAAGTATTTTGATCCTAAACCGCATTTCGAAAGAATTTCAAATCTAAATTGCATTTTGTATGGTGGAAATTTTGTAGGTATTTTGATTCTCAATTGCATTTTGTGGGTATTTTGAATCTAAATTACATTTTGTGAGTATTTTCAACCTAAATTGCATTTTGTAAGTATTGTCAATTCAAATGAGTAATTTGAATCTACCGTACATTTTGTAAGCATTTTCAGTTTCAATTGCATTTTGAAAGTATTTTGAATTACAGTTGCACTTGCGTGTATTTAGAATCTGAAATGGGCGTTTTTAAATTTAAATTGCATTGTGTATTTTCAATTTCAATTGCATTTTATAAGTATTTTGAACTTCAATTGCATTTTGTACGTATTTCCAATCTCATTTGCATCTTGTAAGTATTTTGAATTTCAATTTCATTTTGTAAGTATTTCGACTCTGCATTGCATTTTGTACGTATTTTGAACCTAGCCCACATTTTGTGCGTATTTTTCAATCTATTCCTTTTGTGAGTATTTTCGTTCTAAATTCACTTTTGTAAGTCTTACCGCTCTCCATTTTGTGAGTAGTTTCAATCTGAATTCCTTTTTGCATTTTTTCCGTCTCTCTTAAGTTTCTTTCTGGTTTCCATTTCATTGCCATTTTCGCTATCACCCAGACCATTAGGGGCCGATAATCTTGATGTTAGGCCCCTTAAAACAACAATTATCATCGTTATATTTTGATTTCTAACTCTAATGCTTCAGCAGATGACATAGATGTTTCACCCCTGAAAAAAGCAGTCACCTTTAAGTTTTCATCAGAGTGCTTGTGGAGACCTTTTGACGTCCTTTCTCTTGCTCCTCATATAAGATAATACGATCCTTCTCATGTGACCTGCTTGCAGCCAAATGTATCAAAAAGCGCACAATTGGACGCGAGTGTTCCTCGGAGATTAAAAGGAAACCTTATTTAGCACCGAGTCAGACTCATTAAGCGCTGTCCGTGTTGGTAATTAGCTAGCAAGGAGGCTTCTAATGAGAGAATGTCAGTACATTATTAAATATATACAGGCTGAAAAGGGGCAAGCTTCCTCCATTGTCCTGTGGCCCGTAATAAAGGCGAGCAAATCTATTGCTCATCTCAGCTTATTACATGAAATTTCCAGAAATGAAAGAATGGCACAGGTGGAAATAACGCATTTGTACTCCTTATAGCTCCTGATTTTGTAGGGCAGGAATGAATTTCAGTGTGATTTGATTTCTTAACGAAAATTATTTTTAGTTGGTCAACACGAATTGTGTTCAGTTAGACTGTCATTTTCGCTATCACCCAGATCATTTGGGGCCGATAACCTAGCTGTTAGGCCCCTTAAAACAACAATTTATTATCATCATCATCATCATCATCATCATCATCATCATCATCATGTTTTTCCTTTGCTCGGATGGGACAACCGGACTGGAGTTTATTGGCTCACCCTGTATACACACGGTCTTTCATATAAAGTAAGAACGGCAAGCGGCAGTTTTGTTATCCGCTGTTGCGGTAGCCTTGGCCGAGCTTGTGGCGAGCTGTGGTTCCCTGCTGTAGTATAGAAAGTGCGCGCATAGTACATACTTGACCTTGCATTAAGCGTGTAGGTGTTCAGTCGATAGTCTGAACCTCATCTGCTAACATGGTAAGACAGTTATCATTGTAACATCGAATTCTTGTATGTAAAACTTATTCAAACTTAAATTAACAAATCCTCACTCATTGGAGGAACTGAAAGGAAACATTACGAATGCAATCAGAAATATTACAGCGGCAGAACACACTCGCGTTTGCTAGAATGATGTGGTTACCAGATACAATGCCTGTATAACCAAGAAAGGACGACACTCCCAGCATCTTTTGTAAGCTAAGATTTCTTACAGGATTGTACACACGCTTAAAAAAAGGGCCTTGGAGCTCCACAAGCTTGGCCAAGGCCACCGCAGCAGCGCATAACAAAACTGCCGCTTGCCGTTCTTACTTTATATGAACGACCCTGTATACCAGGTGAATCAGCAGCCCCTAATAATATTGATGGAGCCCAACTAACGCGTGTTGTCAGGAAGGTCTGCTTGTAATCCCATATATAAGGTGCGTTCAGAAAATAACGGACCGGAGGCTGAAATGCGCAAACCGGTAACGACATCGGCTAATCGTGGCGTGTGTAACGAGGTGTGGTTCCAACCAGAGCATGGAAGGTCACAGCCCGTCGCTAGAGGGCACGCGTGCACGTCACGTGACGATGCAAAGCGAGCAGCAGCATGCATCAATCATCCAATGCTGCCAGTCGCATTGCAAACATTGACATGGAGTCAACAACCGGAGAGCAAAGACTTTATTTTGGTTTCTGACAGAGGAAGGAGTAGGGGGAACAGACATTCATCGCCGAATATCACAACTGTACGGCGAACACTGCATGTCCCTTGCAAGGGTCAGCGCTTCAGGGAAAGACGGGTGTCGTTAGCCGATGATGCCCAGTCTGGGGAACCCCCGCCCCTGCATTTACCGATGACAACGTCCAGCTGGTTGATTGATGCAGTCATTACCCATGACAGCCGAGAGACGGTGAACGCCATAGCCGCTGTGGTCGGATTGAGCGTCAGAAGTGCGCACACCATCATGAAGGAACGACTACACTTGCGCAAAGTGTGTGCCCAAAGGATGCCCCACAGTCTTCAACCGCACCAGGATGCATGTCGAATGGCCTACTGTCTTGGTCTTTGTTGGACGATTGATGCATGCTGCTGCTCGCTTTGTATAGTCACGTGACGTGCACGCGTGCCCTCTAGCGACGGGCAGTGACCTTCCACGCTCTGGTCAGAACCACACCACGTTACACCCGCCACAATTAGCCGATGTCGTCACCGGTTTGCGCATTACAGCCTCCGGCTCGTTACATTTTGGACGCACCTTATACTAATAATTCACTGCAAGCTTATCCCGCAAACGGTCCTGAACACTACTACATTCCCCCTGTATTAATCTGTAGTCACATAGAGGGATATATTTTTTAGCCGAGGCTTAAATAATGCTTTAAATTTTCGTTCACCGGTCACCTACAGTACCTTTCTTCGTAGCCTTGAACTTCTCCCTGCAAATGAAACATGTCCATAGCGTTTGAAACACTGAAGGTATTTCTTTATTACTTACGATCGGGTCTGATTTGCCCACGGGATCAGTCCTCGCGTGCCAATATTCGGCATACGTTCGTCGGAACAGCCTTTACAAAATAAGGGGGAAAATCCACCTATTTTGGTGCAGCACAATCACGTAGCTCACGTTCTTTTTGATCCATGTTTGCGCTCAGGGGATATCTTGGTCATCGCCTCCTCTGTTCAAAAATTTGAGATGTCTTCTTTACCTCAGATATCAAGGTCAATTATACTGTTATGAAAAATATCATTTTTCAGGATGTTAAATTTGAAAAAAATATAAATAAACCTCATTTTGTATTGGGCATAGATCATAGGAAGACACCGGGTATAAAATTACTTCATTAACAAGTAGTTCCGTGAAGAACTATACAGCCTATTTTCATATATCCTACTTATGTTAATTGCCTCTATCTACATACAAAATTTCAGTTTAATTGCTGTAATAGATTCGTAGATATTTAGAACCGACTAAATATTTCGGATGGTCACCATGTTGGATTTTATATATGTAGGTCCTAGAGTTATGTACTGTTACATGAGGATTATTGTGTACGTGTAGCATTCAAACTTCAATCACATGATTAGGACACAAGAAGTAACAAGGAGATTTAAAAATTTCGCACAGCTGCCATCTTGTGGTTATGGACACAATTAAAATAAATTAGCTGCCAGTAGATTAACATTCGCATAAGGATTTACTGTACCAAGTTTCACTGCACTTGGATGGTTAAATTGCCAGAAACGTCCTTGTGAATATTTATATTTCGCGTCACCACCATGTTGGATTTGTGATCACCAGGTTATTTAAAGTCCTATAGGTGGACTTAAGTTCATACCCCTATCAACATAATAAAATTCAGTTTTATTGCTATAATAGATTCGTAGATATTCAGAGCCGTCTAAATATTTCGGATGGTCGCCATGTTGGATTGTTAAATGTGTAGGCCATAGAGTCATGTACCATTAAAAGAAAATTATTGTGTAGGTTCATTATTCAAACTTTCACTTCGGTTGCATGATTACGACACAAGAAATAAAAACATAATTTAAAAATTCTCAAAGCCGCCATCTTGAGGTTATGTAAACAATTGAACTAAGTTAGATACCAGTGCATTATAATGTGTATAAACATTTCCTGTACCAAGTTTCATTGCGTTTGGATCATTATCGCGAGAAAGGTCTATTTAAATGTTTCAAATTCGCTTGGCCGCCATGTTTGTTTTGTAGTTAACCGGCTTTTGAAAGTCTTATAAATGAACTTCCAGTAGTGCACTTTATCTCGGTACAAAATTTAAGGGTGGTACCGTTAAAAGTTTCAGAGATATAGAATGCCGGTGAAATATTTCGCACATCCGCCATCTAGTGGTTATGTAAACAATTGAACCAAATTAGATGTCGGTGCATTACAATGTGTATTAACATATACTGTACCAAGTTATATTGTGTTTGGTTGGTTAAATCACGAGAAACGTCTATTTAAATGTCGCAAATTCGTGTGGCCGCCATGTTGGTTTTGTAGTTACCAGTTTTTCAAAAGTCACATAAGTGAACTTCCAGTAGTTCCCTTTATCACCTTAAGAAATTCCAGGGTGATATCAGTAATAGTTTCGGATATATTGAATGCTGGTGAAATAATTCACACAGCCGCCATGTTAGATTGGTGAGAGGTAACAAAATTTGAAGGGAACGGTCGGGATTGCCCGGAATAGTGCTATGAACATACCGAGTTCCATTGAAATCGCTCCAGCCGTTTAGACGTTATTAGGGGGGCACACATCATCACACACACCATCACACACACACGCACACACAGTCACACGGACAAAAGGTGATCTCATAAGCCTATTTTTTTCATAAATGAAAATAGGCTAAAATATGTATGACTACGACAAATAGGGTCCAAAATGACCAGCGCCTGTCCTCGAGTTATATATTTTCACGCCAGTTCTCAAGGGTTAATACCATAAGGGATGCAGCAGGGAAATATTGACATTCCTGATGACAACGTTAGTTGGGGTGCATAAATCAACACTATTAGGGGCAGCTGATTCACCTGGTATATCTAAATTTTAATCTCATGTTCTTTATTTCCGTTAATTCTTCCAAACATTCGAGTAATTGGAATACGTTTGTGTTGATCGACTGAATGTTACAATATCAACCGTGTACTTGACCCAAAGTCAAATCAATCTTCACCAGCTGCAGAAAGAGTTTCCCATTTAATCATTAAAATGCAAATTGCAGTGATGTACTCAGAGTGAAGAACGGTGCAGAAAAATATGTAAAGTACAAGTCTGAAAGTATAGCAGGCTAGAATAGAAAGAGGTCTTACACATCCTTTGTATATTCCAGTCATGGAGTCAAACCCGTAATCTGCCAGATTCCAGTCACGAAGTGTTGTGCCAACAGAAGACGCTACAACAGTCCTCGACCGAGAATAGTGCATTGGGGATTGTGGCATTGGGTGGGGATGTATGTGTGAAGGACTAGAGTGTATGACCTCCCTTGTTGGAGGGTATCAGAGTGTAAGTGGGAGAGGAATGGATGGGATTACAGGGCTACGGTGGACAGAGGAACAGAACGAAGAAGATAAAAAGAAAAAGTAAAGGCAGGGCAGCCAACTTCAATCAGCTTTCTCCAAAGTATTTGTAAGTAGTGTTTGGAAAACAAGAACAATGGCTACGACGGTCTCTAAAGCGGATTTGTAAAAGTTTGTGGTGGTTTCTATACAAGTGACGATAAAATTAATGTGTTTGTGTGTATGTCTGGCTTGACGTGGGCTCGTTGCCACAATCTTAAGTTTGTAAACAAGGATAACCCAGAGCAATTCAAAATCATTTGAAAATTATTATAAATAAACAGACGGACCCATACGAGTATTCTTAGTATGGGGGCTCGACGCGACACAGGTCATGCAGCGGCTATCGTATTGTTTATTTCTGTAATCATATGTTTTAATCAACTTGTCGATAGGTATTAAATCATAGTGTAATTCGTCACTGCTCTTTTGAATGCTCATTTCCTACGATCGATTACCTGTGAGGTTTGCTGCGTTAATGTTCTCGCTTGCTGTACCCAAGGTTGCAGGATCGAATCTTTGTGCAGACAGTTGGCATTTGAGGATGAAAAAATGTGAAGGAACCATGTCAGTAGATTTACAGGCACGTTGAAGTTCCACTTTGGGGCAAAATTACGGCACATTGGCGTCTTTTAAAAACTCAAAAATAGGCGTTAAACCAATACCATTATTATAGGTTACTTGTAAGCACCCCGAGTGTATATACCAACCATCCAGCTTTATTGTTATGCAGGCGGGACGCAAAACAGTTCTGTCAGGGGCTATGGTCTTCTTTATTTGTTTAAACATACATTATAAACAAACACATAGGCCTACATATTTCCGTTTATTTTTCAAGAAAGGCAAGAATTTTCCGGAAGTGTACTGTAGAGGCGATTGGTAGATTTTCGTACAAACCGCAACTTGTAACTCCCTCTGGTTTAAGAGCGTGTATAAGAGACTTAAAATCATGTATAAGAGACTGTTAAGTTTTAAAGTAGAAAAAAACATACTATCAAACTCACAACACGGATTCAGAACGGAAAAATATACACAGACAGCAATTTATGAATGTAGTAATAGTATACTGAAATTAATTGACAATAAGGAACATGTAACTGGCCTATTCTTGGATTTATCGAAAGCATTTGATGTTGTTGACCATAAAATCCTCCTTTCAAAACTAAATCAATATGGTATTAGAGGTCTAGCTAATAAATGGATAGACTCTTACTTAACCTGGCGTAAACAAATAGTAAGCTTGAGACACAAGGGTGATGGAACCAGATTACTTAATGAAACATTCTCCAATGAGGTTATTATTAAATTTGGAGTATCCCAGGGATCGGTTTTTGTCCCACTACTCTTTCTTCTATATATCGATATAACACACAACGTGGATTATCATAAGGAAATTTTGTTTGTGGACGATACAACTCTCGTAATAAAAGGTGAAACTAAACAGGTCTTACAGCAGTCTGCTGACTCTGTTAGAGAAGAGTTAATTAAATTGTCGCAAGATAATCGCCTCATAATAAACTATAAAATACAGTACCCCTTAATTTCCACACTATACAGAATAGGAATCCTGCGACGCCCAATATAACATTAAATGGTCATCGGATAGAAAATAAATCAGAAACAATATTTTTAGGACTATGGATACAACATGACTTGAAATGGAATAAACATATGCAACATCTGAATACTAAACTGAACTAGATGTGCTTTGCGTTACGTGTTTTGAAAACTTGCACAAGCATGCACACATTAAGAAACACTTATTTTGCTTATTTCCATTCATACTTAAGATATGGGGTCATATTTCGGGGTATGTCATCATATATATTAAGCACGTTTAGGATACAAAAGAGAGCGATTATAATTATGGCAAATATAAGCACTAAAGAATCATGTATACCTCTGTTTAAAGATTTAAACATTCTCCCACTGCCCTGCATTCATATCTTTGAAAGTATTATGTGTTTGAAAATAATTTAAGGAATAAAGACATTTTTCTTAAAACAAACTATGATGTTCATAGGCATAACACAAGACAAAATCAAAACATTCATATTTCACACACACACACACACACACACACACATGCATATATAACAAGTAGTTCCGTGAAGAACTATACAGCCTATTTTCATATATCCTACTCATCCTGCCTCTATCTACATACAAAATATCAGTTTAATTGCTGTAACAGATTCGTAGATATTGAGAACCGTCTAAATATTTCAGATGGTCGCCAGGTTGGATTATTATTTTTGTACTATTACATTAAGATTATTGTGTACGGGTGGTATACAAACTTCAATCGCATGATTAGAACACAAGAAGTAAAAACAAGATTTTAAAATTACGCACAGCAGCCATCTTGTGATTATGCAAACAATTGAAATAAATGAGATGCCAGTGGATCAACATTTGTATAAGCATTTAACGTGCAACGTTTCACGGCACTCGGATAGTTAATTCGCGAGAAACGTCCATTTAAATATTTATACTTCGCGTCGCCGCCATGTTGGATTTGTGCTCACCAGGTTACTGAAAGTCCTATAGGTGAACATATGTTCATAGTATCTATGAACATTAAAAAAATCAGTTTGGTTGCTGTAAAAGATTCATAGATATTGAGAACCGTCTAAATATTTCGGAAGCTCGCAATTTAGGATTGTTATATGTATAGGCCATAGAGTTATGTACCATTCATGGACAATTATTGCCTAGGTTCATTATTCAAACTTTCACTTCGATCGCATGATTACGACACAAGAAATAAAAACTTAATTTAAAAATTTCGCACAGCCGCCATCTTGAGGTTATGTAAACAATTGAATTAAATTAGATGGCAGTGCATTATAAACTGCAAAATCATTTGCTGTACCACATTTCACAGCGCTCAGAGAGTAAAATCACGAGAAAAGTCTATTAAAATATTTCAAATTCGCTTGGTCGCCATGTTCGTTTTGAACTTTACAGGTTTATGACATATACATAGGTAAACTTGTATTAGTACCCTTTATCACCGTACAAAATTGCATGATGATATCTGTAATAGCTTCGGAGATATAGAATGTCAGTGAAATATTTCGCACAGCCGCCATTTTGAGGTTATCTAAACAATTGAACTAAATTAGACTCCAGTGCATTACAATGTGTATAAACAATTGCTGTACCAAGTTTCATTACGTTTGGATAGTTAAATCGCGAGAAAAGTCTATTTAAAAGTCTCAACTTCGCTTGGCCGCCATGTCGGTTCTGTAGTCACCAGGTTTTTGAAAGTCTCATAGGTGAACATCTAGTAGTGCCCTTTATCACAGTACACAATTTCAGGGCGATATCGGTAATAGTTTCGGAGATATTGAATGCTAGTGAAATATTTCGCACAGCCGCCATGTTGGATTGGTGAGACGTAACAAAATTTGAAGGGCACGGTCGAGGTCGCCGGGAATAGTGCTATGAACTTACCGAGTTTCATTGAAATCGCTCCAGCCGTTTAGATTTTATTAGGGACACACACACACACCTCACACACACACACACACACACGCACACACACACGGACAAAAGGTGATCTCATAAGCCTATTTTTTCAAAATTGAAAATAGGCTAAAAAGGAACTTTTCACACAGGTATTAATTTATACAATAAATTACCCCAGTATATAGAATTTACCCCAAAAATAATAACCTTTGAAAGAATGTTGAATCTTATCTGCAGTGCCATTGTTTTTACTCTGTGGTTGAATATTTTAGCGTATAGGAGCGATGAAATCTATAATTATATTTTACTTTTCTATTTTAATTGTAATATCTAGCTGTAAGTTGTATTTATAGAATTAAATTTTCATATTGTGATAATAGAGTTAGGTGTAAATAGTTGCCCAATAAGATTGTATCTCTTGAAATGAAAATCCACAGCCTGCTTCCAGTCTCCGACCGGGTCAGGAATGGAATGAATGAAGCCCCCAACTAGCGGCGAGGATATGAACGTGCCGGCTGCTGAGGCCTGACGCACTCCTCTGGGGCAGTGATTAAATGAATGACAAATGAAATGAAATGATAGTGGAGAGTGTTGCTGGAATGAAATTGTGACAGGGAAAACCGGAGTACCCGGAGAAAAACCTGTCTGCCTCCGTTTTGTCCAGCACAGATCTCACATGGAGTGACCGGGATTTGAACCACGGACCCAGCGGTGAGAGGCCGGCGTGCTGCCGCCTAAGCCACGGAGGCTCATTGTATCTCTTAAGATCTGTTATTATAATAGGTTATAAATAGTTATTGTATTACTACTAAATACCTGTAAGTTCTTATATTATATAGATGTAACTTATGGCGTGTCCTATATCAAATTGTTTAGTATACATGTAATTGATCAAATGGATAAAAAAAACTAATCTAAGTTTTTCGGTCTTGTAGGCATTTCCAAGGGAATGAGGAAGTGGCTTTCAACAATGGATAACGTTTTTCTGTTCAAGTCACTTCCTCATTTCACTGCTGACTAAGGAAAGGAGCGGAAACCTTAACAAGAAGTTCCGTGACGAAGTAAGAGCCTACTTTTCTTAAATTTAAGTTTCATGCCAATGATTAATCTATATGGACCTATCTATAATAATGACGAAATTAAGTTGATAATATCGAAATTTCCAATTAGTTCGAAATATACCTGGCATAATATAGCCTAATAGAGCATTACAGTTGGCAGCCCTGCTGACAGAATATATTCTTGGTTCCATCTCTTAGGGTACAGAATACAAAATTTGGTTGAAGTCCAATGGATAGCATAGACGTTACATGCAGTTAGACATTGGATCTATCAGCGCGCGTAAAATCATGTTGGCAGCAATGTCATGCATGTGTTGGTCAGAAATAATCTGAAATATTATGATCTATTGTTGTGCTAATTTTGGATGAAATCCATTTGTTAGTATAGAAGTTACTGGTATCGTAAAATTGGAACTATCAGCAGGCTAAAATTATGTTGGCAGCACTGACGTATATTAGTTACTCCAAATTAATCTAGAATGTCAGGTACTATACGTGCACGAAGTTTAGAGCTGTTGGCTTGCATACTTTCTGATATATTGATATTAGGGTAAAAATATAAACAGCATTTCTTAACAGTTGGCAGCCCTGATTTCTCTTAAGAATACGCATAGTCATATCTGTTATGGTACACATAGCACATACGAAATCTGGTTGAAATCCAATTGGTAGTATAGAAGATACATGTATTTAAAAATTAGTCATATCAGCAGGCTTAGAATCATGTTGGTAGCACTGACACACATTAGTTGCTCCAAATTAATGTAGAATGTCAGGCACTATACGTGTGCAAGGTTTAAAGCTGTTGGCTCGCATAATTTCTGATATATTGGTATTTGGATTAAAAAAATGAGAAAGCATTTATTGACAGTTGGCAGCCCCGGTGGCTCTTAATAATACGCTCAGTCATATCTGTTTATGTACATATAGTACATACGAAATTTGGTTGAAATCCAATTGATAGTGTAGAAGTTATATGAATTTAAAAATGGGACCTATCAGTAGGCTTAGAATCATTTTGGCAACACTGTCATGCATGACGACCTGAAAATTAAACTGAAGTATTGTTATCCCTATGTGTGCCAATTTTGGAATACTCCCCATGTATTCATTCCAAGATATCCAACATGGAGCTCAAATTTCAATTGCGATTTTTCAGCAGTTGGTAGCACTGACATAATTTTCAAGTATGACATTGAGATGTCCCGGTATAGATCTTTACTCATACCAAATTTGGTTCTGATTGCTGCAGCCGTTTAGGAGTTGATAGGGGGGGGGGGCACACAGACAGACAGACAGACAGACAGACATTTTCCCGGATCGATCTCATAAGTCTACTTTTTCCTCATTTTTGCAAAATGTGAAAAGTAGGCTAAAAATGCCAGACGCAGACAGGAGATATCCTGTCTGGACCACGGCCTACAAACCCGAAAAGCTTGTCCTTAATTATGAACGCCGGCCGTGAAAGTCTATGCAATTGAATTTTTGATAAAAAAAATGCCATTCGAAACATAATCAGAGTTACAAATCGTTAACTGATTGGGAAATTGTATCTTCAAGAATTTCATTTTAGGTTTAATGTTAAGATCCTTAATTTGTAACATAATATAAAGTTTTAAGTTAAATAAACTAATAGCCTTCAAATTTTAATAATTTGATCCCCTCTGTATATTTGTAACACTCCTTGCATGTAGAAATGTTATACCTTTCTACGTCATATCTACTCTAAGATTATATTTCTATTCATGCATTTAACAAGAATATAAATCGCGATTTGACCTGGAATTTTTAAAAGTTCTATTCTTGGAAGACAATTACTCTTTTAACCATATCATAACGTAACACGTAAGAGGAACGGCTCTGGATATAATGTTTTATGTACTCGAAGTAGTTATCATCTATTCCAGAGTTAATATTATCTTTTCGTGGTAGCTTTAAAAAGGCTATCAAACTGAATTACACGTTTTTACAGCAGACTAAGCAACACATGAAAACTGTGCTTGAGTTTAGAAAAACAATCACATCTCAGAAATTTACTGGCTGTAATTCCAGACATAATACTGTGTTAACGACATCCCATTCAGCGCTTCCTTTTACAGTGCAAGGAAACTAATGGCCAAATAAATGAGAGTTCCTTTTTCTAATGCTCCCATTTCCATTCTCCCATCATCGGCTAAGATGGCATATTAACAGGATCAAGCCGAATTACTTGGCGTGTAATTGAATATTAGAGAACTCCGGTAGAAACATTTCAATGCTCATTGACTAGTGATTGCCAACCCCGTGGTGTTTGGTTAACGCGTCTGCCTCGCACCCGGAAGCCCCGGGTTCGATTTACGGATCCGTTAGGGATTTTAGAAACTGACGTGAGGGCTGGAACGGGGCGCATCAGATAGTGGACAATATATTGATTAGCTGTCTGACAACCGGATGAGTAAGCCGTGATCGTTACGGCGTGGCTGCAGGCAGTTGCTCACATCCGGGAGGCGAGGAGGTTTGAATCCCCTCCGCCGGTAACCTTGAAGATGGTCTTCTGTAGTTTCCCATCTTCCTTCCAGGCAAATACCGGGGTTGGTCCCAAACTAAAGGCCACAGCTGCTACCTTCCAATTCCTGGTCTTTACATTAACACTTCCCTCCCCAGACAACACTCCACAGGTGACAGTACCTGTAGCTCACCCCATGGGTGTCCGTATAGAAGCAGCTACTCTGGCGAGCCGAACATGTCCTCGGACACTCCAAGCACTAACAGCCATACGCTAAAAATATATAAAAAATTAATAATAATAATTTAAAAAAACTGTCTGACAGTAAGGCAGTAAGGCTTCGGTGGCGTAGTTGGTAGCATGCTGAACTGCTGTGCCCAAGATAGCGGGTTCAAACCCGGCCAAATACGTCGGATTTAACGAGCGTTAAAAATCCTTCAGTATGCCTTCCTTCGGAGGGGAAGTAGAGCCGGCGGTCCCATGTCATGTAAAATATCCTTCCACAGACTAAACTTGTGTGAAGCTAAATTGTTAGGTTAGATTTCGTCAGAACGCTGTATCAAAGTTCCAACGTTCACCACTAGGTATCATTAATATCTCGTAGCAAAAGTTGGAACTACTTGAAATTGAACGGAACTTGTGGCTCACCCTAAGGGTGTCCGCTGGAAGCAGCTACAGACTCAGGCGAGCCGAACATGTCCTCTGACACTCCCGGCACTAAAGGCCATACGATACATAAATAAATAAATAAATAAATAAATAAATAAATAGTAAGTCAGTGGCCCGGACACGGAGACCAAGAATAACCGCTGAGGGGACCTGGCGCGCTGACCAAGCGTCACCACATAATCTGCAGGCCAAATGGATGGGCAGTGGTTGCTTGGTAGGTCCAGGCCATTCAAGGGCTGCAGTGCCACGGGGTTTGTCTTTCACTGACTTGTGATCTGTTCTTATTGGTTTAAGCGTGTGCACTCTAGCTAGGGTTATTAATACAAGGGTTGGAACTTAAGGAGTGGCAACTATTTATTATCAAGGGGTACAAAAGTGGTACATGTTAGCAGCCTTTACAGTCCTTCAAATAGACATAAGCGTGGTGTAGAACCCGTTGCCAGCGATGTGGAAGTCATAGTTTACCTTTCGCCGAGTCCGTTCTGTCGATGGTGTACATGGAGCGGTCTACGGCCTGTCGAATCTCTGCAGCAGTCCGAAAGCGAGTGCCACGAAGTGATTCCTTCATCTTAGGGATTAAATCGGAGTCACAAGGATTTATGTCAGGGGAGTATGGTGGATGGTACAGTACTTCCCAGCCCCATCGACCGAACAAATCTGCTACAGCTCGCTCTGTATGCGCCCGAGCATTGTCGTGAAACATGATAGCTGTTTGCCGCAGAAAGTGTGGCCGCTACTTTCGCAATGCTGGGCCCAGGTGATGCTCCAAAAACGAACAGTAATACTGTGCATTGACGGTCTGCCGTGGAGAAACATAATACGTTAGGATCACGCCATCACGAATGGCGGCATCATGGGTCACCCCGAAAGTCCGTCAGACGTCTCCCAGTGTGGTGACCCTCGTGTACGAGATGAAGGAACCACTTCGTGGCAGTCGCTTCTGGACTGTTGCAGAGATTCGACAGGCCGTAGACCGCTCCATGTACACCATCGACAGAACGGACTCGGCGAAAGGTAAACTACGACTTCCACATCGTTGGCAAAGGGTTCTACACCACACTGGTGACTACTTGGAAGGACTGTAAAGGTTGCTAACATGTACCACTTTTGTACCTCTTGATAATAAATAGTTGTCACTACTTAAGTTCCGACCTTCGTAGAAAACAATAATGTTATTGGTTACGTCTCCTCTAACTACTGCGGCTCTTAAAGACGCTGGGCTGCCAAAATATTTCCCCCAAGGGGTTCCTTAACGTGCCAGTTAATCCACTGAATCGGTTACTTCGCATTTGTGTGCCCTTAGATGCCAACTGACTGCGCCAGGATTCGATCTTGCAACCCTAGGCACAGCAGGAAAGAACTTTACCGCTGTACCGCGCAGCCAGCCAGGTATTACGTTGTAGACAGACAAAAAACGCCAAAGGACGTGTAAAATGTTTGGTTAATAGTGAATGACTTAGCTTATCATGGAAAATGGTTTAATAATATCTCTTTTTTTTCTTCAAATAAATGAAATGACAAACGCCAATCAATACTCATTCTTCATCATTAGTCGTTATACACATTGCTGAGCGTCGGGACCTCATTAGTAACTACATCCTTGACGAGACGTTTCCATCCTAAGCGAACTTCAGCCCTCGTAAGATATCGTGAAGAGGGAGGCCCGCGATCTTCTTTGCTTGGTCAAACCATCTACTTCTTGTTCTACCTCTTGTCTGGTACCTTCAATTATGCCTTGTAGTGGCATTTTCTAAACTGTCTCCTTCTCTCCTCAAAGTTAGTACAGTACAGCTGGAATGGTTTTGCTCCAAAAACTGTGCTATGGTTGGCTTTTTGTAAATCGTTAGAAAAGCACAAAGAAAGCTTAACTCTAAATTTTAGAATAATTTGCACTATCATTTTGTCGGAAAACTAAAAAAAAAAAAACACTGAAAAGCTTTTTTTTTTAAATCGACATATCATAAAGGAAAGTTTTTTAAACAAAAAATGTAGAGGACATTGTCACCTAGAATTCGTCTCATTGAGGTCATGTCATACGTTTTGAAATGCAAAAGATAAGTGGCGCCAAAGTTTCCAAAAAAAGTGTTTTTTCACTTTTTGTCCTAGAAAAAATAGTTTTTTCACAAAAGAGTGAATCAGAAATTTGTTCCTCTCAAAATTGTCTGCAACATTAATTAAAACGTTTGTTTCCCCCGACTTACCGTTCCAAAGTTATAGCGCAGCAAATACAACGCTGCGTAGTCAAGGCTACTATTGTTACTGCGGAGAGAGCGGTGGGCATAATTTAGACAGGGACCGGTCTCGGACAGCTGTCTAAGGCTCAGTCAAACAGGACGCGGGCTGTGTTCGTTAATTAGCTCAAACAATCATATCTATATTAATCGCAACGTATCAATCATAACTGTGCCATCTGAATAGTACAATTTTCACACTTCGGCAGACTATAACATTGGAACGATAAGGCGGAGGAAAAAAATGTTTCAATAAATGTAGTAGACAGTTTTGAGAGGAACAAATTTCTGGTTCGCTTTTTTGTGAACAACACATTTTTTCTAGGACAAAAGGTGAAAAAACACTTTTTTGGAAACTTTGGCGCCACCTAGCTTATGCATTTCAAAACGTATGACATGACCTCAATGAGACAAATTGTAGGTGACAATGTCCTCTACACTTTTTGTTTAAAAACATTACTTTAAAATACGTCGATTCAGAGAAAAACGCTGTTCAATGTTTTTTTTTTTTTAGTATTCCGACAAAATGATCGTACAAATTATTCTAAAATTCAGAGTAAAGCCTTTTTGTATTTTTCTAACGATTTACAAAAAGGTTTTGGAACAAAAGGTTTTTTTTCGGTGCAGCTGTCCTGTACTAAGTGTGTTCCAGGAATTGGAGGTAACTTTCACCAACACGGGAATATAAACGTTCTGTGATGCTCAGTTCTTCTATACTGGAGGCGTTAGTTCTTCTTTCTGTCCATGGTATACGTAGCATCCTCCGCCAACACCACATCTCAAAGGCATCTATTCGGCTCTTGTCATTAGCTTTCACAGTCCAGGTCTCACAACCGTATAAGAAAACAGAAAACACCAGTAATTTCACCAATCGCATTTTCACTGTTTTGGATAATGCACTTCTAGTCTAATGAAATACGCATTCTAGTGTTGATAGGTGTTTGTCATTTCATTTATTGAAAATATTGTAATTCAACATGGAAGAAGTCAATTCAAACAAGTATGGTTAATATTGTCATTTAGACTTTCACGGCCCGTGTTACTATTCATAATGTTGAATTTTGGGTTCATGCCGTGTTTATTATATTAAAACTCGACGCGTTTCGAAAGAAACCATGCCTTTCTTCGTCAGGAAGAATCTGGAATACGACAATGATTGCTAAGAGAAAGCAACAATGAACATATAGAAGGTGCCCAAAGATGGACGCCATTATAGCCCCATGTTAGGGACAACGGAAAGCAGCAGTGAATTACTTTCTCAGGGTTCTGATAATAGGTAGCCAGGATTCACTGAGATTGTAGCCGGTGTCGCGGTTGAAATTATCTGGGTGTTTACGTATTTCAACCGCCTCCCTGATGATTCTGGGACGATATTGCTTTATACGGGCAAGAACATCCACTCCTAGGAACATGACATCATGGCCAGGTGTTAATGCATGATCGGCAACAGCTGATTTATCAGGTTGAATGAGCCTGATACATCTATTATGTTCCTTAATGCGAGTGCATATTGTTCTCGAAGTCTGCCCGATGTAAACCTTGCCACAAGTACAGGGAACTCTGTAGATACCTGGTTGTTGCAATTTAGGCAAACTGTCCTTAGTTGGTCGCAGGAGTTGCCTAATCTTAACGGACTGTATTTGGAACTTCTGTTAAGATTAGGCAACTCCTGCGACCAACTAAGGACAGTTTGCCTAAATTGCAACAACCGGGTATCTACAGAGTTCCCTGTACTTGTGGCAAGGTTTACATCGGGCAGACTTCGAGAACAATATGCACTCGCATTAAGGAACATAATAGATGTATCAGGCTCATTCAACCTGATAAATCAGCTGTTGCCGATCATGCATTAACACCTGGCCATGATGTCATGTTCCAAGGAGTGGATGTTCTTGCCCGTATAAAGCAATATCGTCCCAGAATCATCAGGGAGGCGGTTGAAATACGTAAACACCCAGATAATTTCAACCGCGACACCGGCTACAATCTCAGTGAATCCTGGCTACCTATTATCAGAACCCTGAGAAAGTAATTCACTGCTGCTTTCCGTTGTCCCTAACATGGGGCTATAATGGCGTCCATCTTTGGGCACCTTCTATATGTTCTTTGTTGCTTTCTCTTAGCAATCATTGTCGTATTCCAGATTATTCCTGACGAAGAAAGGCATGGTTTCTTTCGAAACGCGTCGAGTTTTAATATAATAAACACGGCATAAGCCCAAAATTCAACATTATGAATAAGTATGGTTAATATTTTGGGAGTAGCCTAGTATACGTCGCGATACTTTACACTACAAAATATCCTCAAACATAAAATGACTGCTGTTTGGGAACGTGGTCGCCTTGCTCTGCTAATTTTCTTGTCTCTCGCCTCAAGTCAGATGATGCTCCATGCATCATCGTTGTCCGCTGAGATGCAGAATGCATGCTACTCGAGATTGTGGAAACAATCGAAGACATCGGTACATTCTTCGAGATACACAGGACGGTTGGTGTGGTATATGGTTGGTTGGTTCCTCAGTTTAGGGGCTGCGACATCGCGGTCATGTAGCCCCTTGTACTTTGGGTGTGTGTAGAATCTGTCAGATAACCGGTGCTAATTGTGATGACTGTATTAGTGTGTTTTATCTGTTTTCAATTCAAGTGAGGACCGCAGACTATGAATTTTTTCAAGTAGTTCCTACTTTTGCCGCCAAACGCAACCGTCATCGACTTCTAGTTCAGAACTTGGGACACTAAAATTAAACATTACAATTCTGTGGTGAGACCAGAAGCACTCTTTGGAGCTGAAACATTAAAGTTAATGCAGAAAGATGACATAAACAAAATCATGGTCATGGAAAGAACATTGGTTTGATGCATCCTTTGCCCAAGGAAAGCAGAAACAGACTATAACAGACCACGACCTAACAAGAAAATATACACCCATGTGGAGAACATCATTCATACCACGCGCAACCGACGGATGTCATTTTTAGCCAACTTTTCACTTTTTGCAAAAATGAGGAAAAAGTAGACTTATGAGATCGATCCGGGAAAATGTGAGTCTGTATGTCCATCTGTCCTTCAGTCTGCCTGTCTGTCTGTCTGGCTGTGAGTGAATCCCCCCCACCCCCCTATCAACTCCCAAACGGCTGCATCAATCGAAACCAAATTTAGTATGAGTAAAGATGTATACCGGAATATCTCAAGCCCATATTTGAAAATGAAATCAGTGCTACCAACTGCTGATAAAAACGCACTCGAAATTTGAGCTCCATGTTGGATATCTTGGAAGGTATGCATGGAAGCTATTCCAAAATTGGCACACATGTAGATAATACAATTTCAGTTTAATTCCAGGAGGCCATACAAGACAGTGTTGCCAAAATAATTTTAAGCCTTCTGATAGGTCAAATTTTTAAACGCATATAACTTCTGCACTATCAATTGGATTTCAAGCAAATTTTGTATGTAATATGTGTACATAAACAGATATGACCGAGCGTATTCTTAACAGCCACCAGGGCTGCCAACTGTTAATAATTGCTCTCTCTATTTTTGTATCCAAATACCAATATATCAGAAAGTATGCAAGCCGACAGCTTTAAACTATGCACACGTCAAGTACCTGGCATTCTAGATTAATTTGGAGTAATTAATATAATTCAGTGCTACCAACATGATTCTATGCCTGCTGATAGCTCCAATTTCAAAATACATGTAACTTCTATACTAACAAATGGATTTCATCCAAAATTGGCACAACAAGATATCATAATATTTCAGATTATTTCTGACCAGCACACGCATGACATTGTTGCCAACATGCTTTTACGCGCGCTGATAGATCCAATGTCTAACTCCATGTAACGTCCATTGGACTTCAACCAAATTTTGTATTCTTTACCTTAAGAAATGGAACTAAGAATATATTCAGTCACCAGGGCTGCCAACTCTATTGCTCTATTAGGCTACATTATACCATGTATATTTCGAATTAATTAGACATTTCGATATTACCAACTTAATTTCGTCATTATTCTAGATAGGTTCGTATAGGCCTACCGTAGATTAATCATTAGCATGCATCTTACTTTTAAGAAAAGTAGGCTCTTTAGTTCGTCACGGAACTTCTTGTTGGGCATTTAAATATTATGAATAATGACAGGCTAACAAAACAGTCTTTTAATAAAATTTAAAACATTAAGTCCAACCAGCGTGGTTTATACAGACATTGAAGGATCTTAAGGCAGCCGACATTGACAATAATGATACATATAGGCCTAATAGGAATGTATTTCGGGACAAAATTCAAAAAGTGATCTACAGGGAGCAACAAGAAAGACAAAGAAATCAGCCGCGGAACATTGAACAGCTCCGAAAACAGAGGCCAGAGAGAATGAAGCGAATGTGGGCAGAGAAAAAAAAAAGACATGTGGCAAGGCTGAAGTATTGATTTTACGTGCTCTGTAATAGTGCTAATCGATTAAATAAATAATAACAATTATTCACTAATTTACTCTATCAGTGAATAATGTAATGTATTTCAGGAAAGTCTGTTATATAAAAGTTATCCCATCTACTCTTATTGCCGCCCCCCCCCCCTGGTGTTGGGGTAGCGCACCTGCCTCTCACCCGGAGGCTCCGGGTTCGATTCCCGGCTCCGTCAGGGATTTTACAAAATGACGAGAGGGTTGGAACAGGGTGCACTCAGCCTCGCGAGGACAATTGAGTAGCTGTATGACAATGAGGCAGCGCCCCGATCACGAAAACCAAGATTAGCGGCCGAGGGGATCCGATGCGCTGATCACGCGTCACCCCAATTTCTGCAGGCCAAATGACTAGCAGCGGTCGCTTGGTTGGCGTAGGGCCTTCATCGTCTGTAGTGCCAGGGGTTATTTATTTATAGTAGTCAAACCTAGTCGCGACGGTAAGTGACTGATTATCGTGTCTGTCTACCAACCCCCAGCTCGCAGGTTCGCTGCTGGCCATGGTAAGTGATTTTTGAAACGCGACTAAAATCACGACACGCATGTCATAAGTTGTTGGCATGTTAAAGATCCGATTTTAATTCAGTAGGCCGTGTTCATAATGGCAAAATTAATATCGGGATTATCCGCCAACAAACAAAAGTTCCTCCTTTCTCTACTAGAAAGCGCTAAAGTGTCAAGGAGCTTAGATATCTAACCTCCTTGACTTTCATAGCGCTCCAAGGAACAATGAAATTCGACATGCAAGCTGCCCTCTGGGTGCCAATTAACAAAGCTTGCACGCAGTACCCGAGGCCATGCGATATTATTATTATTACCATGAATTTAGAACAGTGCAGTGAAACTTTTCAATTAAATTTTACAACTAAAAGTAATGTAACACAATCGTAACTCACGACCAAGCATTGCGCTTGAAACCATGTAACTGCATCTGCATGTAACGACGCATTGTTTGAAACCTCATACAGCTAAGTAATTTGCTGGCAAATAAAGGCACAGCAAACAAACGTACATCAACGTCCGTATGCACTAAATATTCCCGTATTGCGGTATATAGACTACTTGAACCAATTTTTTTGCATTTTATTATTTGAATCATGTCTAACGGCCTAATCACACGGCATGCTTTTTTTGCTTTTTTATATTTTTATTTAGCGTGTGGCTTTCAGTGCCGGGAGTGTCCGAGGACATGTTCAGCTCACCAGAGTTTGTAGCTACTTCTTTGCGGACACCCACGGGGTGAGCTACAAGTACCGTCCCATGTGGAGTGTTGTCTGGGGAGGAAAGAGTGAATGTAAGGACTAGGAATTGGAAGGTAGCGGCTGTGGCCTATAGTTAGGGACCAACCCCAGCATTTGCCTGGAAGGAAGATGGGAAACCACAGAGTACCATCTTGATGGTTGTCGGTGGGGGGATTCGAATCTCCTCACCTCCGGGATGTGAGCGACTGCCTGCAGTCACACTGCAACGACCATGGCTAACTCACCCGGTACACGTCATGTAAATTTGTGTTCGCGCTATGTTATGCAGCATTACAAAGTAAAGAAACGACGACGTCGGGGATTGTTCTGCGTACGGCGATTGGGTATCCCAAAAAAGTCATGTTACTGCAATCACTTTCTAGGAATTCTAACTCCACAAGAAGTCTGGCAACAATGCTAGGATTTTGCATGTGATATAAGGGAAGGAAAGGAAATGGGACTGCACGGGTTGGCTCTCACTCCACGAGATCAGCCTTATCGTGGTCTTCATGCGTGACCTTCTCCTAGATCCCAATAAATACAAGTCAGGTACGTGTTGGCTTGTTTGCGTTTCTCAGATTTCTTGATATTTCGATAATAAGCCAATTTAACGTCTCGTCTTGAGGTGGCAGTCAGTGCTGCCAAATAATACAAAATCTTACTCCCGTTTTATCTTGAGTCTTCCTTTTTTTTACTGTAATGAAAATCCACAGCCTGCTTCCAGTAAACCGACTGGGTCAGGGATGGCATGAATGAAGTCCACATCTAGTGGCAATGATATGAACTGTTCCGGCTGCCAAGCCTGTCGCACTCCCCTGAGGTAATAATTAAATGCATGACAGATGAAATGAAATGTTAGTGGAGAGTATTGCTGGAATGAAATTCTTGACAGGAAAAAGCAGAGTACCCGGAGGAATACCTGTCAGCCTCTGTTTTGTCCAGCATACATCTCACATGGAGTGACGGGGATTTGAATCACGGACCCGGAGGTGAGAGGCCGGCGTGCTGCCGCCTGAGCCACGGAGGCTTCCACCTTTTACTGTACATATTTAAAATATGTTGGTGCTATCTAACGTGAGGAATCGTACGTTCCCTGCTACCTAGTGATAAGTAGGGCTCGGACATTTTGGTGCTAAAAATCGGGAAAATATGTATTTTTTATGTATTAAAAATATCTGAAATATGTGTCAAAAAAGTAAAAATGATTAACTATAATTTAGTTTATTTATGTGAATGTAAACAATATGCAGTACTCACGATTGCAATTTATGCTATGTCTCACTGACTGCTGAAGCATTACAATACACAACGAGATACATCTTCAGGTTGTCCATCACAAATGACCGACGACTATCGCGAAACACTTCTTCTGAAGGCACGAAACTGCGGCACTATGTTTCTTGCCCTTGAGGTGTTGTGTAACTTGAGATCGATGCTTAGCCATCATTGCTTTCCCATATGGTTGGTAGAACAGAAAGCCCCCATCATAAGTAAAATTATATTTAAATTCTACAACATACTGCTGCAGACGATAACTTGTAGTTGTTTTTACTTTAGGCATCTTAGAACTGCCTTACACATCGCAGTGCCAGAGACGAATTGCATGTGAGTGGCACTGGTTCCTGATAGATGGGAGAGGGGGGAGGTCTAGCACGCGGTGCAATATGACTATGGACAAGGAAATCCCCGGCTTCCACAGTGAGTGTCACGGGGCGACAAGTTAAAAATAACACAGTTGCATTCTGACATATGCTCTGCATGAAGATTAGATAGCTCACAGGTTCTTCCCCGTTGAAGTAACACAGAACAAAAATGCAATAAACTGAAAGATCTAGAATACAGATTTTTTAACCTACTTATCACATTTTGCAAAAATGAGGAAAAAGTAGACATGAGATCGGGCAAATGTGTGTCTGTCTGTCTGTCTGTCTTTCTTTCTGTCTGTCTGTCTGTCTGGCTGTGTGTGTATCCCCCCCTATCAACTCCTAAACGGCTGGAGCAATCGAAAAAAAATTTTGTAGGATTAAAGATCTATACCTGAATATCTCACGGCCATATTTGAAAATGATGTCTGTGCTACCAACTGCTAAAAAATCGCAATTGAAATTTCAGCTCCATGATGTATATCTTGGAAGGTATGAATGGGAGCTATTTCAAAATTGGCACACGTATAGATAATAATATTGCAGTTTAATTTCCAGGAGTCCATACATGGCAGTGTTGCCAAAATGATTATAAGCCTGCTGATAGGTCCAATTTTTAAATGCATATAACTTCTACACTATCAATTGGAATTCAACCAAATTTCGTATGTTGTATGTGTACATAACCAGATATGACTGAGCGTATTCTTACGACCCACTAGGGCTGCCAACTGTTAATAAATGCTCCTAATTTATTTTATCCAAATACCAATATATCAGAAAGTATGCAAGCCGACAGCTTTAAACTATGCACACGTATAGTACCTGACATTCTATATTAATTTGGAGTAACTTATATACGTCAGTGCTACCAACATGATTCTAAGCCTGCTGACATGTCCAACTTTAAATACATGCAACTTCCATACTATCATTTGGATTTGAACCAAATTTCGTATGTGCTATGTGTACCATAACAGATATGACTATGCGTATTCTTAAGAGCAACCAGGGCTGCCAACTGTTAATATGTACTGTTTTTGTTACCCTAATGTCAATATATCAGAAAGTATGCAAGCCAATAGCTCTAAACTTTGCACACATATAGTACCTGGCATTCTAGATGAATTTGGAGTAACTAATATACGTCAGTGCTGCCAACATGATTCTAAGCCTGCTGATAGGTCCAATTTTAAAATGCATGTAACTTCTTTACTAACTAATGGATTTCATTCAAAATTGGCACAACAATAGATCATATTATTTCAGATAATTTCATGACCAATACATGCATGACATTGTTGCCAACATGATTATACGCACGCTGTTAGATCCAATGTTTAACTGCATGTAAGGTCCATGCTATTTTCATTGGACTTCAACCAAATTTTATATTCTGTACCTTAAGAGATGGAACTAAGAATATATTCAGTCATCAGGGCTGCCAACTGTGGTGCCCTATTAGGCTACATTATGCCAGGTATACAGTATTTCGAACTAATTAGAAATTTCGATATTAGCAACTTAATTTCGTCATTATTCTAGATAGGCTCATATACTGTAGAATAATCATTGTCATGAAAAGTAGGCTCTTTAGTTCGTCACGGAACTTCTTGTGTGGATATAAGGTACATTTTCTCAGAAAGTACTGCAGCGATTTACCTGACATTTTCACAGTATCTATATATGGACATGTACAGTAATTCGAACTAGAATTATATTCGTAGTTTTTATGTAACTTGAGTTTAAAGAAAAACATTGCTTAAAGAAAAAATCGTTTTTATAACCTTTTCAAAAAAAATTTCACAAAAAATAAATTTCAAGAATTAGAACCATAATTCTAGTTTGGATTGTAAGCCATGGGGTCTTCTATACGTGTTTTAAGTTTCAAATCTCCAACTTTCATAGTTACGTCATAAATGTAGCCTATTTTTAGCCTACTTTTCACATTTTGCAAACATGAGGAAAAAGTAGACTTATGAGATCGATCCGGGAAAATGTGTGTCAGTCTGTCTGGCTGTGTGTGTGTCCCCCACTATCAACTCCTAAACGGCTGCAGCAATCAAAACCAAATTTAGTATGAGTAAAGATGTGCACCGGAATATCTCTCGTCCATATTTGAAAATGATGTCAGTGCTACCAACTGCTGAAAAAACGCACTAGAAATTTGAGCTCCATGTTGGATATCTCGCATGGTATGCATGGGAGCTATTCCAAAATTGGTACACATGCAGATAATACTATTTCAGTTTAATTTTCATGAGGCCAACAATGACAGTGTTGCCAAAATAATTTTAAGCCTTCTGATAGGTCCAATGTTTAAATGCATATAACTTCTACACTATCAATTGTATTTCAACCAAATTGTGTATGTAATATCTGTACATAAACAGATATGATTGAGCGTATTCTTAAGAGCCACCAGGGCTGCCAACTGTTATTAATTGCTCTCTCTATTCTTTTATCCAAATACCAATATATCAGGAAGTATGCAAGCCAACAGCTTTAAACTATGCACACGTATATTCTGACATTTTAGATTAATTTTGAGTAACTTATATACGTCAGTTCTACCAACATGATTATAAGCCTGCTGATAGTACCAATTTTTAAATACATGTAACTTCTATACTATCAGTTGGATTACAACCAAATTTCGTATGTGCTATGTGTACCATAACAGAATATCTGTAAGTATTGTTAAGAGCAATCAGGGCTGCAAACTGTTAATAAATGCTGTCTATATTTTTTTTTACCCTAATATCAATATATCAGAAAGTATGCAAGCCAACAGCTCTATACTTTGCACACGTATAGCACCTGGCATTGTAGATTAATTTGGAGTAATTAATACAAGGCAGTGCTGCAAACATGATTCTATGCCTGCTGATATGTCCAATTTTAAAATACATGTAACTCCTATACTAACAAATGGATTTCATCCAAAATTGGCACAACAAGATATCATAATATTTCAGATTATTTCTAACCAGCACACGCATGGTATTGTTGGCAACATGCTTTTACGCGTGCTGATAGATCCAGTGTCTAACTGCATGTAACGTCCATTGGACTTCAACCTAATTTTGTATTCTGTACCTTAAGAGATGGAACTAGGAATATATTCAGTCACCAGGGCTGCCAACTTTAGTGCTCTATTAGGCTAAATTTTACCAGGTATATTTTGAACTAATTAGATATTTCGATATTACCAACTTAATTTTGTCATTATTCTAGATAGGTTCATATACGGTTGAATAATCATTGGCATGAAAAGTAGGCTGTATAGTTCTTCACGGAACTTCTTGTTAAAAAATGTAAATATTATGTATTTTTATGTGCTAACTAGCAGAAGTACCCGTTCTTCGAACGGTGTTCGGTGTTAACACCAGACATTATATTATTAATAATAACAATGTTATTGGTGTTACATCCCTTTTAAGTACTGTTGCTTTTAGAGACGCACCAGACATTATCAATTGAGCTACTATTGCAATGGTTAGCGGCTTGTAATTCCTTCATAAGTTTATCAGAACGAAGTTAATTTTCTGGGAATATCACACACACTGTTAATTTAAGGGCCTTATAATGTGGTTTTCGGAGATCCTTTATAGACTCGCGAATTTTTTGTCTCACATTGAGAAGTGCAACATATGCTTTGGTCGTCCTTCTAGGATAATTTTTATATTTCGCCTATTTTAGCATGTATTTTGAGAAGTTTTTCCCTATATCCACCCTTCTACTGTATGAAAAGTACGGTGAAGAGTTTTATAAATGATCGGTGTATTGACTCATGTTTACCATACCTAATTTTACGATGCACCAAGCATCCGAACATGAGTTATAGGCGTACATAAGGATACACAGAAAGACAGACAGACAATTCTATTGTCTACAACATATCACCCAGAAATCCAAATATAGGTATATCTACCACACAGTATCAAAGAAAATCATCCATACGATGAACCCGTAAGTCGACAAAAAAAGAAAAGAAAAAAGATTAGTTGAAATGTGCTCTCAAACTAAATTCACCTAACGTGTACTTCCTGACATGAAATAGAATTGAAAGTCTTGTAAATGAAACGCAATACACGTCACATAAAAACTGACCCTCTACGTTGTGTTGGGTCCCCATACACAGGAAGACCTCTATCATAAATTATAAAAGCTTGTGGTGCATGAAAATTCAGGTTCTTTAGTCTCAAATGGCCCAAATTCCTAAAAGCCGCAAAAAATGCTGATTCAATTCAGGAATTTTTGAAAATAATGTTGTTGTTTGGAGATATAATAGACCTTCTGTACTATATGTCGCACGTGAAAATTGCATGAAAAAATCCTAGATTACCCCTTGACCCCCTTAATTGCATTGGTGAATTATACAGTCTACGTTGGTTCCTGGATAACCTTATATTTGCCAACTTTCACAGAAATGTAATAAATGTAATAAATTGCTTCTTACTGAAATAGATGGAAAGTTGGATGCCACCCCTTGAGATAATGTTGTCATGGTTACGGAATCGCATTCCTTCATTAGTTTGTTAAATTTAATTTAATTAGTTTTCTGGGAATGTTTCAGAAACCCTTGGTTTAAGAGCCTTATAATGTAGTTTTCGAGGACCCTAGAGTTTTATTTCTGACACAGAGGGGCTTTGTCTCGTCGTTGTACGCCATAATATAATACTACTAATAATAATATAATATAGGGATAGGAATATAATAGACCTGCCATACCACACCCGCAGGTGTAAATCGCGTGAAAAATTCTAGACCACCCCTTGACCCCCTTAAGCGCATGTTACATATTGATGAAATTTACAGCTTAATTTGGTTCCATAATAACCATCTAGCCGTTTGCAAACTTTCACACTAATGTAATTAATGGAATTGCATTGCGTCTTACAGCAATAGATGGACCTCTGAAAATCTGTTGCCATGGTTATCGGCTTGCATTCGTTAAGTAGTTTATTAAATTAAATTAGTGTTCTGGGAATATCTCAAAAACGGTTGGACGTAGGACCTTAAAATGTGTTTTAGGGCCCCCGAATGTTATCTCTCACATTGAGGGGCTGAAAATGAGCTTTGTCTCGTCCTTCTACTCCTATTTCAGCATGTATTTTAAGGGGGTATGCCCCCTTTTATGAGAGGTACAGAGAAGAGTTACATCAATGATTAGTGTCGTGCCTCTGATGGATATCTGTACCAAATTTTGCGTTGATACACCCAGCCGTTCTCGATTTATAAGGGAATAAAATTGTCCACAATCAAACAAACAGACAGACAGACCAAAACATTATTTTCGCGCGCATCTATCATAAAACAGTCTGAAACGTGTAAATATTTCAAATTTCCGTAGAAATTCAGAACAAAACAGACAAATTTTCTATTTATATATGTAGAGATATACTGCACGGCTCGGTGTTGACCGTGTTTTATTGCACAAATTTAGGATTTACTCGCTAACCGTTGGATATACACGAAACGTGTTAAGGAACTTTTGGATAGAAAATTGAATGTTAAAGCTCATGTATGCCATCAAAAGATTGCTATTTCTTAGCGTTCTCTTTTTATTTGAAATGGAAATATCAAATTTTGAAACCAAAGGGTGTAGTGACGTCATAAATGTGGGTTTTACTCGCTAAGCGTTGGAGATAAACGAAAAGTGAAGCTCGTATATACCGTCAAAAGTTTGCTATTTCTTAGCGTTCTCTTTTTATTTGATAAGGAAATATGAAGTTTTGATTAAAGTGTGTAGTGACGTCACTAAAATGGTCGCCATTTTTAATAGTGCAAATTATCGAAATAAAATGTATCCTATATGTAAACCTGGTAAATCAGCTACATCCATGCAAAATTTCATTTAATTCGGACCAGTGGTTCTTGCTTTATTGAGTAGCACACAGACAGACAGAAAGACAGACACACACCATCTCATTTGTATATATTAGTATAGCAGAAGTACCCGTCCTTCGAACGGTGTTTTATATTAACACCAGACATTATCAATTGAGCTACTGTTGCAATGGTTAGCGGTTTTTCATTCCTTCATAAGTTTATCAGACCGAAGTTAGTTTTCAGGGAATACCACACACACTGTTAATTTAAGGGCCTTAAAATGTGGTTTTCGGAGACGCCTTATAGACTCGCGAATTTTGTGTCTCACATTGAGAAGCGCAACATATGCTTTGATCGTCCTTCTAGGATATTTTTTTTTATTTCGCCTATTTTAGCATGTATTTTGAGAAGTTTTTCCCTATATCCACCCTTCTACTGTTTGAAAAGTACGGTGAGGAGTTTTATAAATGATTGGTGTATTAACTCATGTTTACCATACCTAATTTTACGATGCACCACGCCTACGAACACGATTTATAGGCGTACATAAAGATACACAGGAAGACAGAGAGACAATTCTATTGTCTACAACATATCACCCAGATATCCAAATATGGGTATATCTGCCATACAGTATCATACAAAATCATCCTTACGATGAACCCGAATGTCGACAAAAGAAAGATTAGTTAAAATTTGCTCTCAAACTAAATTCACCTAACTTGTACTTCTTGACGTGAAATAATAATAAATTGTTGTTTTAAGGGGCCTAACATCTAGATTATCGGCCATGACGTGAAATAGAATTGAAAGACTTGTAGACGAAACGCAATACACCTCACATAAAAAATGACCCTCTACGTTGTGTTAGGTCCACATACACAGGAAGACCTCTTTCATAAATTATAAAGGCTTGTGGTGCATGAAAATTCAGGTTCTTTGGTCTCAAATGGCCCAAATTCCTGAAAGCCACAAAAAATGCTGATTCAATTCAGGAATTTTTGAAAATAATGTTGCTGTTTGGAGATATAAAGGATGATTGTAGTTTTACGTGACCATTAATCGCGAGATCATAAGCCACGGGACCTCCATTTTACGTGGAATCTGTACCACAGGGCATGGCATTTCACTTTGAAAATGTTTGGAGATTTAATAGACCTTCTGTACTATATGTCGCACGTGAAAATTGCATGAAAAAAATCTAGGTTACCCCTTGACCCCCTTAATTGCATTGATTAATTATACAGTCTACGTTGGTTCCGTGATAACCGTATAGTCATTTGCAAACTTTCACAGAAATGTAATAAATGGAGTGACATTTCTTCTTACAGAAATAGATGGGAAGTTGGATGCCACCCTTTGAGATAATGTTGTCATGGTTAGCGATTTCCATTCCTTCATTAGTTTATTAAATGAAATTAGTTTTCTGGGAATATCTCAAAAACGGTTGGTTTTAGGGCCTTAAAATGTGGATTTCGGGGACCCTTCAGGGCCCCCGAGTTTTGTCTCTCACATCGAGGGGCTGAAAATGATTTTTGTCTCGTCCTTCTACTCCTATTTCAGCATGCATTTTAAGGGGGTAGGCCCCCTTTTATGAGAGGTACGGAGAAGGGTTACACCAATGATTAGTGTCGTGCCTCTGATGGATATGTGTACCAAATTTTACGTTGATACACTCAGCCGTTCTCGAGTTATAAGGGAACAAATTTGTCCACAGACAATCAAACAAACAGACAGACCAAAACATTATTTTCGCGCGCATCTATCATAAAACAGTCTGAAACGTGTAAATAACTCAAATTTCCGTACAAATTCAGAAAAAAAACAGACAAATTTTCTATGTATATGTATATAGAGATATACTGCACCGCTCGGTGTTGACCGTGTTTTATTGTACAAATTTAGGTTTACTCGCTAACCGTCGGAGATACACGAAAAGTGATAAGAACCTTTTGGATAGAAAGTTAAATGCTAAAGCTCGTGTATACCATCAAAAGTTTGCTATTTCTTAGCGTTCTCTTTTTATTTGAAATGGAAATATGAAATTTTGAAACCAAAGGGTGTAGTGACGTCACAAAAGTAGGTTTTACTCGCTAACCGTTGGAGATACACGAAAAGTGATAAGGACCTTTCGGATAGGAAATTAAATTTCAAAGCTCGTATGTGCCATCAAAAGTTTGCTATTTCCTACCGTTCTCTTTTTATTTGATATGGAAATATGAAATTTTGAAACCAAAGGGTGTAGTGACGTCACTAAAATGGTCGCCATTTCTTAATAGTGCAAAATATCGAAATTAAAAGTATCCTATATGTAAACCTGGTATTTCAGCTACATCCATGCAAAATTTCATTTAAATCGGACCAGTGGTTCTTGCGTTATTAGGTAACAGACAGACAGACAGACAGACAGAAAGACAGACACACACCATCTCATTTTTATATATTAGTATGACTAGCAGAAGTACCCGTTCTTCGAACGGTGTTCGGTGTTAACACCAGACATTATAATAATAATAACAATAATGTTATTGGTGTTACGTCTCTTTTAAGTACTGTTGCTTTTAGAGATGCACCAGACATTATCAATTGAGCTACTGTTGCAATGGTTAGCGGCTTGTCATTCCTTCATAAGTTTATCAAAACGAAGTTAGTTTTCTGGGAATATCACACACACTGTTAATTTAAGGGCCTTATATTGTGGTTTTCGGAGACCCTTTATAGACTCGCAAATTTTGTGTCTCACATTGAGAAGTGCAACATATGCTTTGGTCGTCCTTCTAGGATAATTTTTATATTTCGCCTATTTTAGCATGTATTTTGAGAAGTTTTTCCCTATATCCACCCTTCTACTGTATGAAATGTACGGTGAAGAGTTTTATAAATGATTGGTGTATTGACTCATGTTTACCATACCTAATTTTACGATGCACCAAGCCTCCGAACATGAGTTATAGGCATACATAAGGATACACAGAAAGACAGACAGACAGACAATACTATTGTCTACAACATATCAGCCAGAAATCCTAATATAGGTATATCTACCACACAGTATCAAAGAAAATCATCCTTACGATGAACCCGTATGTCGAAAAAAAAAAAAAAAAAAAAAGATTAGTTAAAATCTGCTCTCAAACTAAATTCACCTAACGTGTACTTCCTGACATGAAATAGAATTGAAAGCCTTGTAGATGAAACGCAATACACGTCACATAAAAACTGACCCTCTACGTTGTGTTGGGTCCCCGTACACAGGAAGACCTCTATCATAAATTATAAAAGCTTGTGGTGCATGAAAATTCAGGTTCTTTAGTCTCAAATGGCCCAAATTCCTAAAAGCCGCAAAAAATGCTGATTCAATTCAGGAATTTTTGAAAATAATGTTCTTGTTTGGAGATATAATAGACCTTCTGTACTATATGTCGCAGTGAAAATTGCATGAAAAAATCCTAGGTTACCCCCTGACCCCCTTAATTGCATTGATGAACTATACAGTCTACGTTTGTTCCGTGATAACCTTATATTTGCAAACTTTCACAGAAATGTAATAAATGTAATAAATTGCTTCTTAATGAAATAGATGGAAAGTTGGATGCCACCCATTGAGATAATGTTCTCATGGTTACCGATTTACATTCCTTCATTAGTTTGTTAAATTAAATTTAATTAGTTTTCTGGGCATGTTTCAGAAACTGTTGGTTTTAGAGCCTTATAATGTAGTTTTCGAGGACCCTCGAATTTTATTTCAGGCACCGAGGGGCTTTGTCTCGTCGTTGTTCGCCATAATATAATACTAATAATAATAATATAATATAGGGATAGGAATATAATAGACCTGCCATACCACACCCGCAGATGTAAATAGCGTGAAAAAATTCTAGACTACCCCTTGACCCCCTTAAGCGCATTTTACGTATTGATGAAATTTACAGCTTAATTTGGTTCCATAATAACCATCTAACCGTTTGCAAACTTTCACACTAATATAATTAATGGAATTGTATTGCGTCTTACAGCAATAGATGGACCTCTGAGAATCTGTTGCCATGGTTATCGGCTTGCATTCGTTCATTAGTTTATTAAATTAAATTAGTTTTCTGGGAATATCTCAAAAACGGTTGGACGTAGTGTGCCCAAATCTAGGAATGGGTATTCCAAGTTTCAGACACCTAGATATCAAGGGAAAGGCTGTAGCAGCTTTTGAAAGTTCAGATATTTGAATATCGCGCTACATTGCTTCTCGAAGCCTCTCGAAGAAAATTACCGATAGTTGGATGGTAAATGACGTAGCGAGTCATAGCAGAGGTGGAGACTATTTATTGATTAAATAGTTAACTATGGAGCAGAGACTTGAGACTGGGATCAGATTACTGGCACGGCCAAATAAAAGAGAATGCAATTAATATCAAGTAAATCGGACCAGGGATTCAAGAGATATGAGGATTTCTAGATATCAGGCGATGACGCGTGACCCTGACCGTTTTTGTATAAAAGCAAGCTGGAGCAGGAATAGGGAGCTCACTTCATCACAAGCACTTGGCAAGCAAGTTGCGTCTACGCTGAGCCAAGGCACATGGTTGCCGCGTCTACGAAGAAGTACTTTTCAAATCGTGATAGTCACGAGAAGTGCTGCGCAAACGAGTTGGAACTTAGTAAGTTTCTGGTGAGGAGAATCACTGAGGTGATTGTATTTCTACAGACATTGGTGGAAATATTTATATTTCCTAAAGGACATATGCTAGACTTGGTCTAGAAAATAGTATATTGTCACAGTCCAATAGTAAATTAATACTTGGATGTTTAAATCCATTTAAAGTCAGTTTTCATATTTTGTAACTATTTAACCACTTCGATCCGTCAGTACATTGAAGAATAGTCTATAACGGTGGCGTTCATTAGTCTACGCAAGGGAAACTGCAGGTTGTCTAGCGCATGGCAGATGGTGATTTTAATAAACCATGCCCAGGGAACGATCTTCAGAACAGCCGTTAACTGCTTAGACTGTCAACGTTTTTCTTGTACTGATGAGATTACAGTGAGTTAGGTTACAACTGACATATTTAAGAAGAGATCGCTTAGATCTGACCCTTTTCAAACAAACTGTTATGGCTTTGATAGAAGCCCATATTAAAATGGAACCACAGTCATTTAAAACGTCGAAGGATACTACCACTATGTCTGACTAGATGATTTGTGGGTCTACAATGGCGGCCGATACAAGGATTATACGTGCTTGTCCGATAGGGCATATCTACGGATAAATCTGGTATAGACCAGGTTTACGACACTTCAAGACCATCAAGAAATGTAAGCCACATTTGAATTATATTATGCCTAGCTAATTGGAACAAACTATTTTTCTGCAGATGACCAACACATTTTTTTTTCGTCGTATTTAAAGCTTGTAATGATTTACGCAAGACTTGTTAGATTTATTCTGAGCATTTTCAGCACTCAGAACAGTTTAGGATCGATGACCGAGCATTTTGAGCATTTATTTGAATTTTTCATATTTTTGGGAAATCACGGTAATCAGCCGATGTAACTGTAAAAGTTAAATTTATTTTTGTTGAGGAATGGATATTTTTTCCATATTCGAAGGTTCGAACATGTGAATTCTCACATAATGAGATGATAATTAAACATATTTGAAATAATAATAATAATAATAATCCACTAATAATAATAATAATAATTTTCATAATTTTTCTAAATAATTCTTGGATATTATATTTTATAATAATCATATGTATTGAGAAAGAGTCTATGAAGTAGTTGAAACATTTCTAGTTTGAAACAGGAGATTTTCCGAAGGAGAGTGGTTAGCGCAAGCCCGCATTCAACCAACATTTCAGTTCTGGTTGAACAGTTGATATTTGCTATGAGCAAAGTATATGTTTCATATAACACGGAGAGGCATGAAACGGGAAGCAAATGATATTTGTATCAAATAGGATATTGTTGTATTTATATAAAATCATGACGTAAATACACTTCGAAAGTGAAATGAAGCTTTTCATGAGTATGGTAAAGTCACGGGTTGAACTGAATGGTAAAATAAAATAAACTTGTAAGTTTATTAATCTTCCAGTGTTGATAACAAGCAGAGGCTTGATTTATTGTATAAATTTTGGGGAAGAAAATTTATGTGTGGAATAGTTGTAATGCCATTCCCAGGTGCGCATGTTAAGTCGCAGGAATGAAGGTTTTTTCGAGCATCAATCAAATAGCAGGTTCGATGGCTCAGGTTTATAGTAGGAGTATTGGAGCCACACATTTCGTCGTATGAATAACCCGAAGGTTATTTCTTTGAAACCATCAGTTCTTATTTCAACCTTGTTTTACGAATTCCATTTAGACTTTGATTTTGCTAGAACCCGGATTTGTCATGATAGTAGTTTATTCTTCTTCAGAGGAAGACCTTTGCCGTTGTCGTTGTTGTTATAATATTGTGTTCTTACACAAATAGTAGAATGGGCCACTGCCAATTTAAAATAATTCTTTAACCACGAATAATTTGAAGGATATTTTCAATCCTAGTGCCATGAACTAAATGAATTCATTATAAGACTACAATTCTAATTTCCGCATTCTGTCGAAGAATTGCAAGTTGTAAAAGTTACTAGAAATGGCCATAAATATAAATATTTTTATAATATTGTTCCCAAGTGGAAAATCTAATAGTTGAATGGTTCAACCATTTGTTGATCAAGTTAATGATTCAGAAATCATATATTTTGTTTGGAACTTGAAGTTCATAATCGAGTCACTTCTCGAATGTTTAATGTCAGAAGAACAATTAATTGTTGTTGTGCTTCGCACAGTTCTTCGATGCTATGCTCAATGGTCAAATACTTTTCAGATGTTGTTAATATGTGTTAATAATTTGTGTTGCTACGATGATAATAATAGTTTCAACGATATATTTTGGAAAACTGGAAAACAAGTGAAGTTTAAGAAATTCTATAAACATTTATTCTACGAGTGTTAATATCATGTAAATAGTCAAACAGTGATCTACGTTATTTCCAGTATGGACAATTCATTTTGCACTGGAGTTAAAAGGTAAATAATTTTGGAACACAGTCCACAGGACTAACAATCGGACTCGTGTTTTCAAAAAGATTGTCAAATGTGTTTGGAAGATTTCTGTATATTGTGTGTAAATAAGAGTGTGGATCGCCACACGTGGATGATGATGCTTTGAGCATTCTTGCAGTCAGATTTTAACTTTAAATAAACTGAGATAATTTTACCAGATGTGTTTCACCCAATTAAATCTCCTTCTATCCTTATTGTTGCATTGAGCCAAAAATCAGCAAAGCATTTTTTATAAATTTGATGTCGTTTTTGCGATTTGCTTTAACCCATCTGGCGCTCCGGGATATTTTGATTCTCGTGCTGACTGATTATTGGTAAAATGCATATGTGGTCGTGCGGACTCCGGTCTAAACGGGCACAGTAGGACCTTGAAATGTGCTTTTAGGGCCCCCAAAGTTTTGTCTCTCACATTGAGGGGCTGAAAATGAGCTTTGTCTCGTCCTTCTACTCCAATTCAGCATGTATTTTAAGGGGGTAGGCCCTCGTTTATGAGAGGTACGGAGAAGGGATACATCAATGATTAGTGTCGTGCCTCTGATGGATATCTGTACCAAATTTTACGTTGATACACCCAGACGTTCTCGAGTTATAAGGGAACAAAGTTGTCCACAGACAATCAAACAAACAGACAGACAGACAGACAGACCAAAACATTATTTTCGCGCGCATCTATCATAAAACAGTCTGAAACGTGTAATTAACTCAAATTTCTGTAGAAATTCAGAAAAAAACAAACAAATATTCTTTTTATATATGTAGAGATATACTGCACCGCTCGGTGTTGACCGTGTTTTATTGCACAAATTTAGGTTTTACTCGCTAACCGTCAGAGATACACGAAAAGTGATAAGAACATTCTGGATAGAAAATTAAACGGCAAATCAGGTGTATACCATCAAAAGTTTGCTATTTTTAGCGTTCTCTTTTTAATTGAAATGGAAATATGAAATTTTGAAACCAAAGGGTGTAGTGACGTCACAAAAGTAGGATTTACTCGCTAACCGTTGGAGATACACGAAAAGTGATAAGGACCTTTCGGATAGGAAATTAAATTTCAAAGCTCATATGTGCCATCAAAAGTTTTCTATTTCCTACCGTTCTCTTTTTATTTGATATGGAAATATGAAACTTTGAAACCAAAGGGTGTAGTGACGTCACTGAAATGGTCGCCATTTCTTAATAGTGCAAAATATCGAAATTAAAAGTATTCTATATGTAAACCTGGTATTTCAGCTACATCCATGCAAACTTTCATTTAAATCGGACCAGTGGTTCTTGCGTTATTAGGTAACAGACAGACAGACAGACAGACAGAAAGACAGACACACACCATCTCATTTTTATATATTAGTAAGATGATGAAAATATGAAATTTTTAAACCAAAGGGTGTAGTGACGTCACAAATGTAGGTTTAACTGGCTAACCGTTGGAGATACACGAAAAGTGGTAAGGACATTTCGGATAGAAAATTAAATTTTAAAGCTCGTAGTGCCATCAAAAGGTTGCTATATCTTAGCGTTCTGTTTTTATTTGAAATGGAAATATGAAAATAGTCGCCATTTTTCAATAGTGCAAAATATCGTAATCAAAAGTATCCTATATGTAAACCTGGTAAATCAGCTACATCCATGCAAAATTTCATTTAAATCGGACCAGTGGTTCTTGTGTTATTGAGTAACAGACAGACAGACAGACAGACAGAAAGACAGACACACACCATCTCATTTTTATATATTAGTAAGATAAGCGAAAAGCAGGAATTTATGTATTTATAGCAAAAATGCTTATAATATGTATTTACATGAAAATATATTTACTGTATTTATCTAAAAGTCCGAGCCCTAGTGATAACCCACCCACCTGTATGTGTTAGAATGGCTTCGTGGCTCAGCAGTAACGTTAGTGCCTGCTGAACCCTTGGTTGCTGGATGGAATCCCGCTGCAGTTAGTTGGAATTTAGGGGTGTGCAAATGCGAGGGAGCCGTGTCAGTAGATTTACTGGCAAATTAAAGTTTCTCTTCGGGGAAAAATTCCGGCAACCTGACGCAGCGTCTCTAAAATTCACAGTAGATAAAAGTGACGTAAAACCATTATTATTATTATTATTATTATTATTATTATTATTATTTCTACATTCATTTCACCACATAAGTGGGACATATCAACATATCGTCGGCTTTTTTCAAGATGGTATGGCTATTCTCTTAAGGTGGCACATTGAGAAACGATCGAACAATGGAACAGGTCTCCAAGATGACGGCCTTCTGCATGGTGATATGTAGACCAGGATGAAACCCCAATATTTGTAGATTGCGAGCCAATGATTTGGGGATGATGCCGGTAGAAGAAATTACTATGGGCAGAACCACTACACTTTCCTCTCTCCACATTTGCCGTATTTCCTCAGCCAAAGGCAGATATTTGGTGATCTTATCAAAGCAGGTTTCTTGCAGATTATGGGAATTGGGGACTGCAATATCAATTAGGAAGGTTCTCCTCTGCACCTTGTCCACAAAAATGATATGTGACCGGTTTGCTGGTACGGTTGTATCAGTAATAACTGATCAGTCCCATAACAACTTGTGACTAGGGTTTTCCAAATCGGCGTCAGGAACATACTGATAGTAAGGCAAAATATTATCAGATAATAAGTGCTTCTGAGCAAGGTGTAGGTGCATTATTTTGGCCACTTAGTTGTGCCTTTTCATGTAATCAGTACAGGAGATTGCTTAGCAGCCTCCTGTGACATGTTGAATCGTTTCCGGTTCTAGTTTGCATCTTCGGCATTTATTATACTGAATATTTGCCTTAACTATATATTTATTATTATTATTATTATTATTATCTTTAACCGTCGACTGAGCCTCTATGGACTGCGTGTTAACAACCACTCTCATTTCAGTGTCTGCGTCTTGTTCGTTTGCCGACTTAGACATCGTGCCAGTATCTATTGAGCCCATCTATCAGCTTGTTCTTCAGCTCCTCTGTCAAAGGGCCTCTTCGTCTTCTGGTTTCTGCCTCCACCATAAATCCCTGATAGCTTTTCACCATTCTTCTGAAACTAAGTATTTATTTAATCAATTGTTCCCCTTTAGGAGAGCGATTGAACTTGAATACATGATTAATTCATCTTCTGGCGTTTCCCCGCTTCTCTTCCAAAAAGCTCTTCATCCTCTTAGAATGCTCCTTCTTTCGCTCAGCTGTTCATTTTCTTCCAAGCTATCGAGATGGTCTATGCTCAAAATTAACATTTTTAGCCTGTTTTCATTTTATGAAAAAAAACAGGTTTATGAGATCACTTTTTGTCCGTGTGTGTGTGTGTGTGATGGTGTGTGTGTGTCCCTAATAACTTCTAAACGGCTCGAGCGATTACAATGAAACTCGGTAGAATCATAGCACTATTCTGGCCAACCCCGATCGTGTCCTTCAAATTTTATTGTGTCTAACCAATCCAACATGGTGGCTGTGCGAAATATTTCACTAGCTTTCAGTATCTCCGAAACTATTACCGATATCACCCTGAAATTGTGTACGGTGATAAAGGGCACTACTAGAAGTTCACCTATGAGACTTTCAAAAACTTGATGACTGCAAAAGCAACATGGCGGCCAAGCGAATTTGAGGAATTTAAATAGAATTTTCTCGCTATTTAACAATCCAAACGTAATGAAACTTGGTACAGCAAATGTTTATACACATTGTAATACACTGGAGTCTAATTTAGTTCAATTGTTTACATAACCTCAAAGTGGGTGCTGTGCGAAATATTTCACTTACATTCTATATCTCCGAAAATATTACATATATCACCCTGAAATTTTGTACGGTGATAAAGGGTACTGATATAAGTTTATCTATGTAACTTTCATAAACCTGTAAAGTACAAAACGAACATGGCGGCCAGGCGAATTTGAAACATTTTAATAGACTTTTCTCGTGATTTAACTCTCTGAGCGCTGTGAAATGTGGTAGGTAAATGATTTTACGTATATTAATGCACTGGCTTCTAATTTAGTTCAATTTTTTCCATAACCACAAGATGGCGGCTGTACGAAATTTTAAAACTAAGTTTTTTGTCTTCATCATGCGATCGAAGTGAAAGTTTGAATAATGAACCTAGTAAATAATTGTCCTTGAATGGTACATAACTCTATAGCCTATACATATAACAATCCAAAATGGCGAGAATCCGAATTATTTAGACGGTTCTAAATGTCTATGAACCTTTTACAGCAATCAAACTGAAATTTTTCATGTCCATAGAGCCTATGAACATATGTTCACCTATAGGACTTTCAGTAACCTGGTGAGCACAAATCCAACATGGCGGCGACACGAAGTATAAATATTTAAATGGAAGTTTCTCGCGAATTAACTATCCGAGTGAAGTGCAATGTTGCACGTTAAATGCTTTTACAAATGTTAATCCACTGGCATTTAATTTATTTCAATTGTTTTCATAACCACAAGACGGCAGCTGTGCGAAATTTTAAAATCTAGTTTTTACTTCTTGTGTTCTAATCATGCGATTGAAGTTCGAATACCACACGTACACAATAATCTTAATGTAATGGTACAAAAATAAAAATCCAACCTGGCGACCGTCTGAAATATTTAGACGGTTCTCAATATCTACGAATCTAACACAACCTTCAAACTGAAATTTTGTATGTTGATAGAGGCAATTAACATGGGTAGGATATATGAAAATAGGCTGTATAGTTCTTCACTGAACTACTTGTTGATTTTATTCCGGGACTAAGTGCGGTCCTCGAGATTTTGAATGTTGACCTGTTTTAGGTCCCCCTGAACCTCTGTCAGCCACTCCATGCCACACTTACTCTGTGTTATAACGTTGAGCAATTTCTTCGCCGTTCTGAAGTTTTCCATCCTGTAAACGTGTGTATAAAACTGTGTTCGGCGTTTTCTGATTACATCCGTTATCGTGTGGATCGTTTGGTAGTGTTCGTTTTGAGGTCTCATCATCCAAGTACCGTTATTATTAACTGCCCCGTAAATCTTTCTGAGAATTTTTCTTTCCTGTTTTTCTAAATCCTTAATTTTGGAATGACCGTCGATCACCATTGTTTTGGCTGCGTAAGCTGCTTCCGGAAGAATCAACGTTGTATAGTGCCTAATTTTGAGTCCAGCGAGATGCACTTCTTGTTTTAGTGAGCCCACGTTAGCTTGTAGGCCTTCTGTAGTTAGGTGATTCTTTGTTCATTGGCGATTCAGTTCATTATTATTATTATTATTATTATTATTATTATTATTATGAAGTAATTTTCTGGGGACAGCTTGATCTTCATATTTTGTAATTTTATAACAACATATTTCATGATCGATACGAAAATACCCTTCTGTTCATAAATGGTGATAATCATAAATTCACATTAAGAATTACGTATTTTAACCCTGTCTCAATACTGTTATTTTAGACCCATTTGCACATCATGTGAGTTTTTGATTTGCGATTGACGCGAACACTTGCACGTTATGTATCATCATGTTCTCACTACGAGTGAATTCTTGCAGCATTTGATTAGCGATAAAATGCCCAAACTTTGTTTCCGTATTCTGCGAAATAAGTGCCATAGTCTTGATTCTCTAAGACAAAAAGACACATTTTTATATAAATGTGTGACTTATGTTGTTGTTTGAGTCTTCAGTCTTTTGACTGGTTTGATGCAGCGCCCCATGTCTCCCTGTACTGAGCAAATCGTTTCATCTCTACATAGCTACCACACCCTACATCCGATGCAGTTTGTTTAACATATTTTTACCTTGATCTACTCCTACAGTTCTTGTCCTCGACCGTTCCATAATTAACCTAGCTATTCCTGGGTGTCTTACGAAGTATACGTCCTACTAGCCTATCTCTTTCCTTCATTAGCTGACGCCAGAAACATCTCTCCTTTCCCACTCGTCCTAAACCCTCTTTATTTGGTACACTATCTTCCCATCTGATCTTCATCTTTCGTCTGTAACACAGCATTTCAAAAGCTTCAATTCTTCTCTTTTCTGCTGGGCCAACAGTCCAAATTTTACTTCCATAGAGTGCCACGCTCCAGACAAAGGCTTTAAGAAATGATTTCCTTATACCTATATCTATATTCGATGTCAACAGATTCATTTTCTGTAGAAATGCTTTTCTTGCCTGAGCCAACCTACTTTTAATTGTTTGCTTCGTCTATCACAGGTTATTTTGCTTCCTAAGTACCAGAAATCTCCTAATTCCTTTAGCTTTTCACCAGCCAATTTGATGCTTAAGAGGTTTTCTGATATATTTCGGCTTCAGTCCAATATTTTTGTTTTACATTAATTTATAGATTTTCATCATGGTTTCTTTTCTCGAGACTTAGTCCATACCATTTAAATACTAATTTAAATTCTTTGGTGTGTCCGCTAAGATGACAATGTCGTCAGCAAATCTCGGATTTGAATTTACTTCTTCTGAAATCTAAACTCCTACTTTGAATTTTTGTCCGATTTCCTTGTGACTTATTCCTTTGGAAAAATTCTCAATTATTTAATTATTAATATTTACGTTCTTTACGGTGGAATGTGCTTGGAATGTATTAATGTATAGAATTTCTATCCCGGTCAATGGCCGACCAGTTTGAATGTTTCATTCTACACTGTCATCTGTATAACATGTGGTACTTGTCTGAAATCAGATGTCGACGACTTTCGGTTTACAAATACGAGTAAATGTAATCCAATGAATATTTCAACAATTTTAATCCAATGCTAATATACACACAGATAGCTAATGAAACAATAATAGATTAATAAAAAGTAAATAAGTAATATGTGATTAGAGATATACACTAGGCCTGTAATAAATAAAGTTGGCGTTATTGTTTTCATTAAATAAATACAAGAATAATTGACCTCCTGAAATATAATTTATAAACGTTATTTTCCGGTAGCCGTGTTTTAATCCAATTACATTGATGATTTAATACAATTCCAGCCTGCAAAGCATGAAACAGTGTGTTGTATAAGGATTAAAAACAATGAAATGATAAAAATAACTGGCAAATTAAAAATCTCTACCATCAAATATGGGTGTTTTAAACAGCAAGTTTTCTTCCATTTGAAATACGAAACCATGAATTTTTAGAGAGAAACAACATAAATTATTTTAAAACCTCTTATCTGGGAATGTGGCAGATGGCATCACTGTTCCGCCCCTTAAAACTCCACTAAATAAATAAATAAATAAATAACTTGTCTTCTGAGTTTGGAGGTAACTTTACTCTTAAGTGGCAGATGACTTCATAGTTCCGTCCCTTAAATCAACAATAACTAACTAACTTTACACTTGGACACCGATTAACGCACTGAGATTCTCATTTGGTTATAATTATCATCGCCATAATCACCATCATCTAAAGCTTACTAAATGCTACAGTTCCTCTATTATTATTATTATTAGTAGTAGTAGTAGTAGTAGTAGTATGGTACACATAAAACATTGCTGGTACATCACAACACAACTATACGGGCTTCAGGGAACCACAGTATAGTTACTGGAACTGCCACAACTAAGCTGGAAACTCGCTACCCATGAACTTCCAAACGATTCTGGTTGTTGAAAGAACTACTGCCTTCTGCATTAGTTTGTACAGCTGCGTATTCAGATCAGTTCTTTAAGGCCTTGGAGCAAGGTATTTGGGATCAGTCATGTACTCGAGACAATGATAGGTATGGTCTTTACCCGTTGTTATGATTATTATTATTATTATAATTATTATAGCATGGCACGGTGGGTGAGTGGTCAACGTGTCGGTCTACGAACCCCAAGCTTGCAGGTTCGCTCCTGGCCGTGGTAAGCGATTTTTTTTTTGAAAGGCGGAAAAAATTACGATACCATGTCATACGACGTCGGCATGTCAAAGAATACATTTGAATTCAGTAGGCCATGTTCATAATGGCAAAATTAATCTCGGGAATTTCCGCCAATACAAAGTTCCTAATTTCTCTACTAGAAAGCGCTATAGTGTTCAAGGAGCTTAATCTAACCTCCTTGACTCTCATAGTGCTTCAAGGAACAACGCAATTCGACATGCAAGCTACCCTCTGGGGTTCAAATTAAAAAGCTTGCACCAGGCACCCGAGGCCATACGATATTATTATAATTATTATTAACTAAATAATTGTACATATTGTAAATATTTTCACCTGTATTTTCGCTTGACGATCGAAACTGCTCATCCTAGTGTATTTATTAATCTCATGTAATTTATATCCGGATTAGGGCACAACCCAGCTCATTTGGGTACATTCGTGTTGACCGACTGAAAAGCACTAAACTCTTGTTTAATAAGGCAACACTGAAAAGATGGCTTCAAACCCCACAATATTCTTAAGAGCCTTCTTCCTAGCCCATATCTCCTTCATTTTCTGACTTTGTAGGTAGTTGTTTAGCTGCTTCTGACCTCTTTGGTCTCTGCACTTTCTTAAGTTTAATCTGTGGGTCTTCTTTTAACATTTTCCGGAAAGCTTGTCTGTCTTTTATAACGGATTCAGAGATGTTAAAGGTTTGCAGATCATGTTTAACTTGCTGGTACTGTACCCGATAATCCGGAAAGGATCCTGTTGGCATATCCATTGCCCCCGCTGGATTGCCTATTTCTAATTGCCCCGGCAAATACAACATTAGAAATCGCTTCCAACATGGTCTTTAGGGATTTATAGACAGCAGTTACAAGAATATTGTGGATCAACAACCAACTACACGGGGCACTCACCTTTACTTACCTCGGGGACTGGGACTTCAGCTTCGCCTACACTACATCCACTATACTCTGCTCCTTATATTTAAAATGATTCACTCCAACAACAACGGAAAACAATCTGAACAAATGTATTAACAAAAAGGTAAACTAATCTTCTAAAAACAAAATAACAACAAATGAATTTAACAATAGACATTAAAATTAAAAACACGCAATCATTCACACCTCCTTTCAAATCTACATCTTACTACCATGCTGTATTAAAATTATGAGTATAAAATCTTGGCTTGTTCTAGGCCTACACAGCGTAAATATAAAAACGTTTAATGAAGTCTCCTAATGGCATTCCAGACACCTGAATTCATTCACAAACCTGCGTTGTAGAACGCACGTGCCATGGCTTTGTTTCATCAATGAAATATCGGCACCTCGCCGAACTCGAAACTACAACTGCTTAAATATTATGTCATCGCTCTCCACTACTAACGGTGAATCATTCTTGCTAGCCCACAGAGACTGCATGCGTGTGCATTTATAAAACACGTAAAGATTAACATTTAGATCTTACAAAAGTTCATGTAACTACTTTGTTTCTTAAACAATCATTCTAAAAATTGTATACACTCTTTCATTCGCACTCCGTTATTGTTCGAGACCAATACGGTTCCACATCTTCTCTTAACAATGAATAGTCATTCACACCAAAAACAGCCGCTCATAAACACACACTGTTCCAAAACAATTGATTAATAAATCCTACTAAATAAACATTGGGATATTTCTAAGCTTAAAGATGAGTCCAGTCAAATACTCTATATGGATGAAACAAACAATAACATAAGAGACATTGAAGAACACTTGGCAGTAGAAGAGAAGTGGATCAAAATAAAGAAGAGCATTTTAGACTCAACAGAAACTGTTTTAGGAAAAAAAGAAAAAGAAAATAGGAAAGAGTGGATAAGTCAAGAAGTTGTGGATATGATAAGGGAAAGAAGACTGTATAAAAACTCAAATGATGATGATGAAAAACAAAAATACAAGACCTTAAGAAACAAGATAAATAAGAGGGCAAAACAAGACAAGGAACAGCATTTAATGGGAATCTGTGCAGGCATAAATAACAACATGAAATCTGGACAAATAGATATGGCCTATAAAGATATTAAGAGGTTCTTTGAAACAAGGAAGCCCAAAACAATGAGCATTGAGGACAAAGATGGGAAGTTAATATATGATGACGAAATGATAGTGAAAAGATGGAAAGAATATTTGGAACAACTATACAGTGGAAATTGTGTTAACTTGCCCTTTGAGAAAGAAGATGAAATAACAGAGGAAGACTTGAGGGCACCTATTATGGAAGAAGAGTTTGAGAAGGCGTTGCAGGACCTCAAAGGAAAGAAAGCTCTTGGAGTTGATAACATACCAGGAGAACTATTGAAACAATCAGGTGACAAGTTATAAAAGGAACTGTACAACTTAATATGCACTATTTACAAGACTGGAGAATTGCCTGAAGACTTTGTGAAATGCATAATAGTACCTATACCTAAAAAATCAAATGCAAGGTCATGTAAACAATACAGAACATTGAGTCTGGTGTGTCATGCATAAAGAATAGTCACCAGAATTATTATGAAGAGAATAGAAAAACAAATCGATGAAAACCTATCTGATGATCAATTTGATTTTAGGAAAGGAGTAGGAACAAGAGAAGCAATCTTAGCATTGAGGCAAGTGATAGAGAAGCAGATGAAGAAAGGCAAACCTACCTTCTTAGCGTTTGTCGACCCTGAAAAGGCGTTTGACAATGTGAACTGGAATGTTCTATTCAGCATTCTTCATCAAACAGGTATCAACTTTAGAGACAGAAGACTCATCTACAATATCTATAAGCAAGAAATTGGAATAGTTTGTTGTGGTAGCAAGGAAGAAACAGCTCACATCAGAAAGGGTGTACGGCAGGGTTGTTCCCTTTCCCCATATCTATTCAATATATATGTACAAAAGGTGATCGACCAAGTAAGAGAAGAATTTGCCACAGGAGTGAATATTCATGGAGAAAAAGTTGACATGATAAGGTTTGCTGATGACATAGCGCTAATTGCAGAAAGTGAAGAAGACTTACAAAAGATCCTGAGCAAGATGGACAAAATAATGGATGAAGAATTTAATATGAGAATAAATACAAACAAAACAAAAATTTTGGTCTGCAGTAGAAATGGCGAAAACCAGACATCAATAGAGTTAAGAAATGAAAAGATACACGAAGTGAATGAGTTTAATTATCTGGGAAGTAAAATAACGAATGATGGAAGAAGCAGCAGAGAGATATTAAGTAGGTTTGCCCAAGCCAAGAACGCTTTCTATAAAAAGAAGAACCTATTTACTGCAAGGAACATCAGTCTTGATGTGAGGAAACTAATGTTGAAGACCTATGTATGGAGCGTCGCGCTATATGGCAGCGAATCTTGGACAATAGGAGAGAGAGAGAGAGAGAGGAAAAGACTACTGGCATTTGAAGCCTGGTGCTATAGAAGGATTATGAAAATCAGTTGGAAAGAAATGGTCACAAATGAGGAAGTCTTTAGAAGAGTGGGAGAGAGAAGATGCTTCCTTAAATATTTAAAAAGAAGAAGGAATCACCTCGTGGGCCACATACTGCGACACAATGGACTGATTAAGCTTATAATCGAGGGAACAGTAGACGGCAAGAATTGTAGAGGAAGACCCAGACTGGAGTACATGAGTCAAATACTGCAAGATATGGGTTGTGGCTCATACTGTGAACTGAAGAGGAAGACTGAGAGACGGGAAGAATGGCGAGCTGCTGCCAACCAGCCTCACGGCTGTTAACCACAGAGAGAGACTAAATTGTTTAACTAATTATATCATTTCCACAAAAATTATTTACATGTAATATGTTTATAATAATATCCATTATCTAGTGTTGCTAACGCGACACTTTCGAGATCCTATCTTCTCGGTTACAATATAATTCTTAACTAAATATATACACTGGTTTTTCACATAACCACTCTTTCCTTAACGTTCTGTAGTTTTAATATACTGCATACACCTCGTCTTATATAGATTTCATTACATTATCGGTATAATACAGTCGACTGATTAAAGTAAACTGTACGTAATTACATGAATTCGGGTTTAATAAAATTTAAGAACTGTATTATAGACGTGAGTAGACAATCTTTCTCAAGTTGTATTTCCGCTGAAATCCTCCTGTTAATACAGCTAAATCGTTAATTCACAAGAACTGAACTACTTGTATACAACGGCTCTTATCATGATACATGCCTTTTATCAAAGAACAACAATACTTTGACTTCCTTAAAATGTGGAATTCCCTCGCCTGAGCATTCCATAGCTTTACAAAACCTCATATAACAGTATATATGGCATAAACAATTATCTACTATGTTAAACAATAATCAAAAGGGATTAATTGTTATTAACATATCTTATGTAGGAACTTCTCTCAAATAATGGCATGACCCTCAGTATCATTGCAAATGACTACTGGACTGCAATTATACATACGTAAGTTCTTCATACGAAACTTCCAATTGTAATGAACGATATTAGACAGTCGTGATTAATCTCCTAAAGTTTACTCCACAACAAGATAGTTAACTGTTAACTTGTCTGTCGCAAATACATGTAATAAAAATAATACTCCTGTTTCATCTCACTTGTCAAGCTATAAATTGTTTATCGTTGTAATATCATGTCGACAAAATGACTTGATGTTACACAAATAGGATAAAATAACACACATGTTATTTATAGTGTCAGATAGAATTCAACCTTGACCGGGATAAACTAGCTTTGAATTCCTAGCCAAAGTTTTGAATAATCTTCTATCAAAAGGTATTTCCTCTAGCATATTAAATGAACAAAGCTCTTAGCTTTACAGATAATAAGAAAGGTTTGTCAATGTCGTAATGTTTTTCCACTCTACACAAAGAATGTTCATAGGAATTAAGACTTCGGTCTTATCAAACGACTAGTATTTCTTAGATCGTCGATAGTTTATGTACAATAATGATATAACACTATCACTCGATGTTTCTTCTTTTCTTGAAGTTATATGTTGTTACATTAAAGTGCTCAAATTAAATTTAATAAGAAATTAATTTGAAGTTATGACACAATGTCAGAATACTTGGTGTACATGGAATTATTGAAATTCGAGAGTCGAAACGACTAGTCTCTTATGAGGCAATATGATTCCTCAAACAAAATTGTTAATGTCAGTTCCACAACTGATCCGTAGAATAAAATTGAAAAATAGATGAAATGCAATCATCTTCTAAATAATCTTGCAGCATAAAATCTCAACACACATCTGAAGTGTAAAATACATAAAGCACTGAAATACATGAAATGTGAAAATATAGAAATATGGAATAAGATCGCCGAAAATATGGAATAAGATCGCTGAAAATATGGAATTAGATCGCTTGCTCAGAATGTCACTAATCAAGCTCTATATAACAATTGAGATACACTAATACCTTATTTAGACGAACTCTTGAAGATCTATGTAAGTATTTCCACACTACTTTAGATGTTTCCTCAGTACAAGACACCAAGATGGATGTGCATTCGAACCTCGGATCTGCGACCTCAGAGATAAGAAACTTCTCTCTCTGGAATTCACCAACATTCGCCTGGGCTCGAAAAACATCCTTCTGGCAAATTCTTCTGGGTTGCTGGGCTACCTTTCCCTAGCATCTTGACAAATCTCTTCTGTAAAGTCTCCATTCTCCGTCGTAAATATGTATCGGCTTCATTGGAATATAATTATGGAAATATTCATATAAATAGTGAATGAAATGTTTGCATTGCTAATAGATGTTATATTAGTGTTCATAGACTGACGAAAATGCACAAGGTGGACCGTACACTACGTCTGTATTCAAGAATACGTTGTCTAACGAAGCTCCATCGTTGTATGTTAACTTTTGTTATCGAATATGTCTCTGGCGCATGACTGTTTAGTCCATCATATCAACAATATAAATTAAGGAAGGAAGGAAGGAAGATTGTAGTTTTACGTGACCGTGAATCTTGTGATTATGAGCCACGGGACCTCCTTTTTACGTGGAATCCGAACCACAGGACATGGCATTTCACTTCGAAAATCTCACATGCATTGAAGAATAATTATAGTCATTATATTAATGTTTATGTGTTGGGCCAATACTAAAAAATCCTCCGCACTGTTCACTTGAACTGCGTTCGTCAATTTCACTTTGCAATTTATAATGATCTTCAGCTCTATTTCCAACACATTTGGAAATCTAACTTGACAGGCTGATATTGTCGAAACGGTGAATATTTAGGCGCTCGACTTTCCACAATATATAGTAGTCGACCTGTTCTTATTATGTGTTCGCTTATTTAACTTCAAATCTCAATATTATATGAGATATAATCAATACTATGTTCCTCGCAACTTCACGTAGAATGGAAGTGCGGTGATCTCTACCGTTCCACCTAGCTATACTCGCGTCTCCACAAGTCGACAGTCGTCGCACTCGGACTAAGCCTTGGGATCTCCGTTAACCCAGTAAAATCACTTCCTCCCTCTCCAAGTCGAATTTTTGGCGACCATATCAGTCTCCCACCATAATTTTAGCGCGTAGATTACTAATGCTTATTACTGCGTAGATTAACCGATCTGTGGTTTTTAAAGTATCAGACATAATTTCTCTTAATATGCTTTTCATTACCAAATAAGAAAATCTTCTTCTAATGGCTTAAATGCATAATTTCATCATATTGTGTAATTAAGTTGATCCCGTCTTCAATAGGACCTCTCCTCATTGGCTCTGGACTGGGATCCAATAGCATAATTTATAACAATATTTATAATATTAATCTCCAAACTCGCTGTTGCTATGCTAAGAATAGCCTTCTAGAAGCGTCCATTGTGCAATCTATCACGTGATCGGGCTCTCCCACAGGGTCGAGCTTGTAACACGACCCTCTTGTGTCACACTTCGAGAAATTATATTTGCTAGTTAAATTTTATCATGGGGACGGAAAATACTCTCATTTTGTCCCTAAATAATTCAATTTACGGGGGCAGTACCACAGTGATGTTGTTTTCTTGCAGGAGCTGGCTGGCTCTGTGGGTTACACTGGTCAATCTTGACTCGTTCATTCTCTCAAGATGTCCGTAGAATTGGAGGCGTCTCTTGATGATTGTGTCCATTAGAGGTTCTTGCTTTAGGTATAGATCATCGTTGGGCCTGTGATACCTTTCTCCATTTATGATCCTTGGGCCTAAGATCTCTCTCAAGATAATTCTTTCCCAGACCTCTAGTCTCTGCATCAGTTTTGCCCCTTTAATGGTTAGGGTTTCAGCTGCATAGAGGACTTCGGACCTGATTACTGCGTTATAGTGCCTTAATTTCGCATTTTATATTATAATTCTTATTATTATTATTACTGTTTCAATGAACCAAGTATCAAAATAAGTAGACTATATTATTATATTTGAATAATTGCGGCAGATGTATATCAGACTAGGGCTATTAAAACAGAAGATGGTGGATTGCTTTGGAATGACTCTGAAATTTTAGAAAGATGGAGGGAATATTTTGATAAATTAATGAATTACGAACATCGGACAGCAATGGGAGAAGAAGATGAGGCATCTATGGGAATGGTGCAAAATATCACCAAAGATGAGGCGGAGAAGGCTTTACACAGAATGAAGAATGGTAAGGCTGTAGGACCAGATAATATACCGGTGGAAGCTTGGAAGGCTCTGGAAAATGAAGGAGTGATTTGGCTCATAGGTCTATTCAACAGCATACTAGAGGATGAAGAAATGCCGGATGAATGGAGAAAGAGTGTGCTGATTCCAATATATAAAAGAAAAGGGGATATTCAATCTTGTAATAACTAGAGAGGAATCAAACTGATGAGCCAAACCATGAAATTATGGGAGAGAGTAATCGAACAGCGACTGAGACAGGAAGTGGTGATAGGCAAGGAGCAGTTTGATTTTGTGCATGGCAGAGGAACAACAGATGCCATATTTGCCCTGAGATAAATAGTGGAGAAGTACATCGAAGGCAACAAGAGCTTGTCGATGGTCTTCATTGATCTGGAAAAACCGTACGACAGTGTACCAAGACCGGAAGTATGGAGGAGCCTACGACAAAAACTTGTGCCCGAAAAGTATATACGCCTGATCCAAGACATGTACAAGGACAGCAGAACCATGGGCAGATGTATACAGTATCTGGAAATATAGAATCCTTTCCTGTGAACGTTGGAGTACATCAAAGTTCCGTCCTCAGTCCATTACTTTTTGTACTCGTCATGGATGTGTTGACAGAGGGAGTCAGGAAGTAAGCTTCATGGCCCATGATGTTCGCTGATGATGTGGTCCTGTGTGCAGAGACGAAGGAACTTGCAGAGAAATGGTTGGAGGAATTGAGAGAAGCACTAGAAAGCCGAGGAAGATAAGCAGATGTAAGACAGAGTTCCTGAGCCTGAGGGGTGCTGAAACAGGTTTAAAATTGGCTGGAATAGAGATCCCAACAGCAAGTTCATTCAGATATCTTGGTACAGTTATCCAACAAGATGGTGGACTGGAGGAGGAAATAAAGAGCAGGATACGGTCGGGATGGTTCAACTGGAGGAAAACATCAAGTGTACTGTGCGACACGGTACCAGAAAATTAAAAGGGAAGGTACACAAGGCCGTGGTAAGACCAGCAATGATATACGGGGCAGAAACCTGGCAGATCACAAGGACATGGGCAGAAAAATTGGACGTGGCGGAAATGCGTATGCTGAGATGGGCAAGTGGACATACAAGGTTGGACAAAGTGAGAAATGAAGTGATTATGAGACGTCTTAGCGTGGTGCAAGTTTCTGAGAGAGTCAGAGAAGCTGGCCTCAGATGGTATGGCCATATTAAGAGAAGAGATGAAGATTATGTGGGTAATAGGTTGATGGAAATGCTTCCACCAGGGAAACGGAGTCGAGGACGACCAAAAAGGCGATGGATGGACAGCATTCAAGGAAGCATGAAACAGCGGGGGCTTGTGGTGGAAATGGTCCGGGATAGAACAACGTGGAGGAGAAATATCTGCATCAGCGACCCCACATAAGTGGGATTAATCATGCTGGAGAAGAAGAAGAAGATAGACATAGCTCCCCATCAATTAAAATTTCTTTCCCGTGGCTCATGATTACGGTCACGTAAAACTACAATCTTCCTTTTTTATTTAAATTTCAAGTAGTCCCTACTTTGCCTACAGGAGATGCCACTATCACTGACACCTAGCGGCAGACGTTGGAACTTGATAGAGCGTTTCTAACCAAATAACCTACAAATTCGACTACACACTACCAATTATAATGGTCGGTTCTTTTATATGCCTTAAATTTATGACATGGGCCCGCCGGCTTTACTTCCCCTCCGAAGGAAGGCATAACGTACTGAAGGATTTTATCGCTATTAAAAGTCCGACGACTTCGACCGGGTTTGAACCCGTAATCTCGGGCATAACAGTTCAGCATGCTGGCGACTATGCCACCGAATCCATGAAATAAGTAGGCCTATGTTAAGTATGCACAAAAATTACATAAGATTTTTCATCGCTCTTTACTGTTCAGTAGAGTTTCAGTCAATCAGAACTTGGGTTAATTACTCAATGTTCTTCAATGTATACACTTATTTTCAATGCTCAACGTCAATTGAATTCAAGCCATAATATAAAAGAATCACCGTCGCGCTTTCTTTCCCTGAATACAGCGCTTGACTTCCAATAAAGGGCAGTCGCTTGGAAAGTTTAACTAGCTGCAACAAAACAACCAGTAACTCATGTAATCTCCGAGTTTGAAAAAAGTTTCCTTTGCTAACCGTAAGGTCAACCTGAAATATAAAACAAATCCGCCCTTCATATTTTATTACTTTTATAGTCCCGAATAATGGAAATTTTACTCTTGTTCCTATTGAGACCATTCATCAAACTGGGCTTCAAATACATTCAATTGTAAAGCTATCATGCCTCATTGCTGCCACACGCAACTTTCTATGGAGAGAAGATTTCTAAGTACTGGGACCAGGGTTTTGTAAGTTATTTGATATATAAAACAACAACGTTACACTTACCATCTCATCATAAACAAGAAGTTCCGTGACGAACTAATGATGATGATGATAATTATTGTTTTAAGGGGCCTAACATCTTGGTTATCAGCCCCTAATGGTTTGGGTGATCGTGAAGATGAGATGTAAACTATAAATAAAACTAACTACTAACTTTTATACTAGAAGAAGAAATGGAAAATAAAAGGAGAATGAGGCAAATAAAGGTCAGGAGGAAAAGGATGCACTCAACCCTCGAAGAATGCGGATTGAGGGACTTGGAAGGAAGGAGAGCCATAAAAGGAAGATAGGAAAGTGAAAGAGGAGAAGGTCCGCCCCACAGATCATGGATAAAAGTGGGTAAACTGGACCCAGCTCATGAATCCCTCGGGGTCGCCAACTCTCGAACTCACCAGCCGTGAGCCCCTGAGGTTGTATCAATATCTAGGGTGCACCAGAAGTGGTGGGGCTATATACACCCTGCTTCCTTGAGGGCCTTGAGCAGAAGGCAGGAGATAACATGAAAAGAAAAAGAAGGCTGACCCCTCGCAGAAGGAGGGTATCAGAAAAGATGAGACAAGGGCCAATTAAGGTGGGAAAGGAAGACGCTCCCTAGGACTCGGATACCCTAATACCGTCGTGGTTGGAAGAGAACAAGAGTTGACCAAGTGAGGTCGACAGGAAAGAAGACTGAGAGGAGCCCGGCACAAGTAAGTGGAAGCAATGCCGGACTCAGCTGGGTCCCCGTGGTCGCTAACCCACGTCCCACTAGATGTGAGCCCCTGGGGGGCCGTGACGAACTCACATTATAGATACCAGTTAGCAGATCGGCGACTCTGAATATATTCTTAGTTCCATCCCTTAAGATACACAATGCACAGGCAAAATTTGCTTGAAGTCTAATAGAAAGTATAAACTTTACATGTTTTATTAACATTGACTTAATCTGCAAGCGTAAAATCAGGTTGGCAACACTGCCATATAGGCTTATGGGATGCTCAAACATAAATTGTAATATTATGATCTGTTTAATTATGTGCCAATTTCGAAAGAAATACATTTATTAATATGGAAATTGCATGTGATTAAACATTAGGCCAATCAGCAGGCGTAGAATCATGTTGGCAGCGCTGTCGTATATCGGTTACTGAAAATTAATCTACATTTGTAGCTACTATAATATGTAAGCAAAGTTTAGAACTGTTGGCTTGCATACTTCCTGATATATTGAGATTAGGATAAAAACTTAGAGTTTATTTTTCAACAGTTGGCAGCCATGTTGTCACTGAAGGTAAAGCGTACTCATTTCTGCGCCGATGCGCAAATCACATACCAAATTTAGTTGAAATCCAATAGATAGTAAGGAAGTTACATGCATTTAAGGATTGGACTTATCAGCAGTCATAGAATCATGTTGGCAACACTGCCATATATGGGCTCCTGGAAATATCTAAAAGTAATATGATCCATATGTGCGTCAATATTGCAGCGGTTCCCATGCATACCTTCTGAGATATCTAACATACAGCTCAAATTTCAATTGCGATTCTACAGCAGTTGGTAGCATAGATGTCATTTTCAAATATGGCCGTGAAATCTATATGTATAGGTCTTTACTCATACCAAACTTTGTTTTGATAACTGCAGCCGTTTTAGAATTGATGGGGGTAGACACACACACACACACACAGCAGACAGACAGACAGACATATTTTCCCGGATCGATCTCATAAGTCTATTCCTTCATCATTTTTAGCCTATTTTCATTTAAGAAAAATAGGCTTATGAGATCACCTCTAGTATTGGTGTCGACTGCCGACAATCTGTCCGTGAAGTTATTAAATTCAACTTTATTTGTTTATGTTCGACGATGTCGAAATGTAAATATTATATGTCAGAAAAATGTACTATAATGAGGCTCATTATGGGACAGTTTCCCCCACCAATCAGTGCTCAAGAAACAGTTGTTTGACCAATTAAGTAAGGATAGCATCGCACCTGCGCTGAGTTCCAAGGCCTTCTTATTTAAATTTCACTGCGTGGCTTAGTGTCACAGTGGGGTAATCGAGGAGGCCCTGGTCAAAAACAAGGTATTCCTGCGTCCCATGCGCTCTGTTTAGTACATAGAACTGGCGAAATCTCGACAGATATTTATGAATATTTATGTTCGAAGATAAAATAGTTATATTAATTATCGTCGAACATAAACAGTCGTATGCAACTCGCCTATAATAGTAATTAAGACACTCGTATGGAAATTATACACATACTCGTGTCTTAATTATTCCCATTATAGGCCCGTTGCATAATGAACCATTAAACAAACTTTTCAAACAAATACATGCATTTCCGTTGACTTTTCAAGAAATGCAAGATTTTTCCTGTACTGCTGAGACGATTTGGAAGGTTTTGGTGTAAACCAAACCTCTTAAATCTCTGTGGTTCACGAGTTTGAGTTTTTTGTTGGATGAACATAGCGTATTATATAATAAATTAATTTTCTATTATTATTATTGTTAATTTTATTATTATGTTTTCAATTCTTCTTCTTTGTTCGATCTTGGCCTATTTTGGAGCACGGAAAACATTAATTGACTTGCTGATAAGTTCTTGGCTCTTCTTCCTTTCTTTTCCTGGAACCCCTAGAATGCATCAATCGTAACTAAACACCTCTCTATTCCAGATCTCATTTGGACTAACTCCAACTTCCTCCATATCCTTTCTTATTTCATCTACCCATTTTGTACCGCTTTTATCTTGGTGATGTAATTAAAGATTTTCTTCGTTAGTCGACTATCGCTCATTCTCGTAAGGTGTCCATAGAACTTCAATCTTCTCTTCCGTATGGTATCTGTGATTTTTTCTGCTTGTCCGTAAAGATCTTCGTTTCGCCTCTTCCGCCATGTACCATCGTTTCTATTTTCGGGTCCTAAGATCTTCCTCAAGATTTTTCTTTCTTTCTTTCTTCTCCCGTTCCTCTAATTCACCTTTCTTGTTCAGTATCAAACATTCTAAACTATACAATCCCTCAGGCTTGACAACCGTGGTATAGTGTCTTATCTTTGCTCTGTAAGATATTGTTCTTTTTTGTACATATCCTGTAGACTACTAATTTATATGCTAATTCCCTCGATCTGATTAAACTAAACTTTCTTCGGCTTTTCCCAATTAATTGTGGTCGCTGGAGCCAACTAGGCTCATTTTGGTTTTGACCGGGGATTTAAGGCCGGATGCCCTTCCTGACGCCACGTGATTTTTCAGGTGAAAATTCCACCCCGCTGTCACCGGAATTCGAACCCCGGCGGTCCGGATGAAAGACGAGCAGCTAAGCCACTGCGCCACCACGCTCCCTTCTATCGATCTGATGATTATTATTATTATTATTATTATTGAGATTGTACAACACTAAGGAACGTAAGCAAACGCATTTTGATCATGTTACTACCTTGTTATAAAACACTAAAACAAAGAGCTGTTTTCTTTTCTTAAGTATAAAACTTCCAGAAAGTGTGGATTAGAAGAAACAATTTTCATCTGTTACACGTGTAATTTGAACATTGCATGTACCTTAAAGTAGACGCTTAACAAGTAATATTCTTTTCTGCCATAAAAGAAAAGGATCAACAACTTTGGCACTAAGTTGTGGAGTTTTAACTTCCTCTTAACTTCTTTGAAACAATTAGTTAACCATTCTTGCTCGTTACTTCCTCCTTTCCCTTCCCTGTCTCTGGAGCCAGTACGGTATATATTGCGCCTGCAATCTAGACGACACGTAATTCACGAGAGCCAGCTCTGTACATAATAAATTACTTTTATTACGTTTTCAACTTTACAGTATATATATTTAAAAAAAAGATGAGAAATATAAAGTCGACTTTTTGAAGTTTTTTGCTCCCCAACTAACCTCACTTTAGCCAAACTCCTGCTTTAAATTAACTTCATACATTGAAGACAGTTCAGACATTGCTCGCCGAGACGACCTCATTACATCCACAAATCACATCAGCATCTCTAAGACAAATATTTGCACCATTTTTAACTTCAAAGGAGTAGCTAGAACTTGAAACCTCACATTAATCATTCATGAAAATATTCAAAGCTTGATTTAGTTTCCTTATGTTCATTACCACATTTCTACAGGGTGTAACAAAAATGTCCGGCACAAAATGCAGAACGCATTCCTCACACGTAGACGAAGAAATTATGTTATATGAACATGGGTCCGGAAACGGTTCGTTTCCATGTTAAACCTCATTGTCTCCAAGGCATAAATCATGAAAATAAACTCAAGAACAGAACGATGGTACACCACCCCATTTTAGTGTTAATGTCCGTCGGCTTCTAAATAACAGATTGGCTGACGGATAGGTAGAGGTGGACCAATTGCCTGGCCTCCACGCTCTCCGGACCTCAACCCACAGGACTTTTATTTGTGGGGACATTTGAAAACTCTTGTGTATCGAACCCCTGTACCAGATGTTCAGATTCTGCGTGCCCGTATTATAGAAGGCTGCGAAACCATACGCAATACTCCAGGGATACATCAGCGCGTCCGAGATTCACTACGACGGCGGGTTGATGCATACATTATTGCGCACGGAGGGCACGTTGAACATATCCTGTGACAAAGAGCTGCATCTGGTATGCAGGTAAGTTCTGTTCTTGTGGGTTTTCATGATTTATGCGTTGGAGATAATGGGGTATAACATGGAAACAAAGCGTTTCCGGATCCATGTTCATATAACAAAATTTCTTCGTCTATGTGTGAGGAATGCGGCCTGTATTGTGTGCTGGATCTTTTTGTTACACCCTGTATAGAAGAAAGTAGTTTCTTATTTGTATTGCTCATGAATGTGTATCTTACGAGTCACAGATCACGAACACTGATGTGTTTATTATTAAAATATTTATGTTTCTTTGGACCGTGGGTTTATCTGGAATTAGCGCCATCTATTTACGAACAAGGTGTTCAGTAAAGAACATATAGCCTACTTTCTCCTAAATGTATGAGTATAGTTATAACTCGTTGTTATTATCAAAGAGTATAATAGAACTATTCTTTGTTGAAGACCTTAGAAACGATTTACCTCTACCAAACGCCACAACCTAGATAAAAACTGCTACCATCATTGAAGAAAGAAAGATAAGAAGCATATCATGAATGTTATGGATCTGGAGACATAATCGACCGGACAGGCTGCGTGGCTCAGCGGTAACGTTCTCGCTTGCTGGGCCCTAGGTTGAAGGTTCGTATCCTGGCGCAGTCAGCTGGCATTTGAGGGTGCACAAATGCGAGGGAGCCGTGTCAGTACATTTACTGGCACGTTAAAGATACCCTTCGGGCCAAAATTGCGGCACCCCGGTGTCTCTAAAAGCAGCAGTAGTTAAAAGGGATGTAAAACCAATAACATTATTATTATTATTATTATTTTTATTATTATTATTATTATTATTATTATTACATATACGACCTGCCGTGGGCAACATCCAACTTTGAGTTGAGGCATGTCTTTACACGTCTGGTTGTGCATGGCTTTCACAACCCTAATTGAATTAACAAATCTTTCCATGACCCTACAGAGACGTGTGTATACAAACTATGTGGATATTTTCGATTGCTATTTGCCTGAAATAAAAGTAATAATTAATAACCTGAACTAACACCAACGGCTTGAATTCAGTTACTATGTGAAATCGTTTTGTTCTTTACTTCAAATAACATTTTCAAGTAACCCAAAATAGGCTGTTACAAACCCTTTAAAATAAAAAGTATCATCTTGTCATTCTTCAAATTCGATGCGCATAGAATGCCAATGGTATAGTAATCAATGGAGCCCCACGTAGACTAGTCGTGACATCTAGTGGTGAAATATCGAACAATATAATCCTAACAGAGCGAGTGCATTCTAGCGGCCAGAAGAAGAAACTTTTCAATAAAATCTGGAAGTTAATAAGTAGGTCGGCGTGCAGTTACCTTTTTGGCAGCTAGATGTCTCGAGTAAATCTGCTGGCGAATTATGTTGTAATTAAATATATCTTTTACACCATAATACGCACAATATAACGCTTAATTTTAAAACGTCTGAGTCATTACAAAACAATAAACATATAACATTTCAAGCAAAAAACCTAGCTCTGATCGGGTTTGAACCATAGGCATTTGAGCGATAGGCTAACGCTCTACCACTGAGCTAATTGTGTCAACGGATATCGTTCTATATAAAATGACTTACATAGAACTTGTTAGCAAATAATGATTTATACTAAACGATTTCATCACTGGAGTATATTATTTATATATAAAGCATTTCATACAAAGTTTATTTATTTTGTATCAGTACGCTATATTGCATGCAATACTCAAATTAATGAAATATAAGTCAGGCACAAGATATCCGCTGCCATCTTGTCTTATTACTGAATCGGCTCACCTTTTTAAAATCACGTCTGCACTATAGTATTACAAAATAAACTTTTAATTTCGAACGTGCCTCTTCCTTTAGAACAGTTAAAACGATTCTCGGCTCGATAATCGGAACTGGTGGGTCCCATGATATGGATTATAAAGTTTGCATAATTCGCACGGCCACCATCCTGAAATGGTATGGCGGACGACCTTGTAGTTTGGTCACAAGACGCATCCTATACGAAGGTATGTTGTTACCAAATTTGGTAGAGATCGGATGATTTGGTTAGTCGTTATTTGATTTTACGTTTTGAACGTTTGAGTGGCCGCCATTCAGTTTTAGTAAAGATGGCGGCGATATAAAACATGACACTGAGGTGCCCTTTGCTTCTTCTACCTCTGTACCAAATTTCGTTCAATTCGGTTTCACCTTGTTCGAATTGATAGGGGGGACAGACATTCAGAGTACACACACTCACACACACACACACACACACACAGACAGACACACTTTTTTTTCGCCCTGTAGTGATCTCATAAGTCTACTTTCATTTTTTGCAAAAATCGAAAGTAGGCTAAAAATACAAGCAGGAAAATCTTTGAAAACACAGAAGACGTTTCAAAAACATTTATATATTCATAGCCACATCATTTTCATTCGATCAAGAAGGCACAAATTGTCAATATTAAAACAATCATTTTATGGAAGGGGAACTTTCTAAGCCTGCTGATATGTCCAATTTTAAAATACATGTAACTTCTATACTAACAAATGGATTTCATCCAAAATTGGTACAACAAGATATCATAATATTTCAGATTATTTCTGACCAGCACACGCATGGTATTGTTTGCAACATGCTTTTACGCGTGCTGATAGATCCAGTGACTAACTGCATGTAACGTCCATTGGATTCCAACCTAATTTTGTATTCTGTCCCTTAAGAGATGGAACTAAGAATATATTCAGTCACCAGGGCTGCCAACTGTAGTGCTCCATTAGGCTACATTATACCAAGTATATTTTGAACTAATTTGATATTTCGATATTACCAACTTAATTTCTTCATTATTCTAGATAGGTTCATATTCTGTAGAATAATCATTGGCATGAAAAGTAGGCTGTATAGTTCTTCACGGAACTTCTTGTTATAAGCAGAATATATATACTCAGCAATTTTTCTAGGTTTGTGCCGTGTCTTGTGTGGGGTTTCGCCTAGAACACCAAGCTGGCTCATCAGCGGGCTCTTGATGTCCACGCCTGGACCCCCACAGGAGTAGCGAATTGAGCTTCCTCCCTTTATATGAAGTGCACCTGCACCACTTCACTGCGAGAGTTAAAAGCTTTAATCTCCCTATGAAGGCTTCCAAAAATTTGGTATATTGGCTTTCACGGCCTGTGAATTAAAACTCAGCAAGCGTAGTTACCGCTGTCGATTGGTGAATGAAAATAATGAGTTTGAAAAATGTATTCTCGGTATGTCGTTCTCCTCTACGATTACCGTTGCAGGAAACTACAGTGTGGTTAATGGGTTCAGTGAAACTCAGACATTATATTGTCATGTTCATATTATATGATTCTATGTTTTTGTGAACAGCGGAGAATATGTAGTTTTCGAATCGACATATTAGTAAAATAATTAATATTGCATGAATACAGACCGTAAAATATTATATACTGTAGTTAATAACAATTTATACTGCGAAATACGGAACATTCAGGGGGCACTATACCCAAAAAATCGGCTTGTTTGGTTTTTTTTTAAATTTACAAATGTTCAACCTTAGTTATTGTACTTTCATCCCACAGAAGGATTTGGTCCAATTTTTATTAGAAATGGGTTAAATAATACGTTATAATTATGTCTGCAAGGGGCGTGCCCAACAGTCAGCTGTCAGAAAGCTTCGTCTTACTTTATATTCAGCCAGGAGAAGGAAATCCTGCAACTTCAAAGTTTTGAAAGCCTGCATAGGGAGGTTAAGGCTGACTGAGGTTTTTGCTCTCGCAGTAAAGAGGCGCAGGTGCGCTTAATACAAAGGAAGGTAGGACGTAGTTCGATACCCACGTGGGGGTCCATGCACGGACACCAAGAGCCATCTGATGAGCCAGCTTGGTTTTCCTAGGCAAAACCCCACACAAGACGCCGCATAAACCAAGAAAAGTCGCTGAGTTTTAAGATTCCCATTCCTTGTAATATATCCACATAGCAACATTTCAGAAAAGGACAGGATCAACGGCGAATTCAGCAGAGTGTTAGACGCAGCTTGGAGCAAATGAAATTCATGAGAAAACAGTCCAAGGAGATGAAATCGGGTGAAGAAGACGCCATAAGAGAAAAGGAAGGGAAACATATGGTTCTGGGGACTTTTAAACAGTGGGTGAAGAAGAAAAACTTTCTGATGTTTTAAAATTGTTTTGCTGCACAATTCATTTTTTGGGACCTTACACCAACTATTCAGTGGCAAATATTAACCAATCTCAATAATATTTTGTAGCATGTGAAGATATCTATCTCTCATAATTCTGTGCATCCATATTAGTTAAAATTATTTTGTTTATTTTTAAATAATTTTTAACTTTAATTCTTGGAAATAAAAATTAATTTTGTGAAAAATATTTTTTATTTCAGGAACTATTTCATATTGTTCCAAACCCATGCACAGAATTATTAGTCTGTGCAAAGAGTACACAGTGTAAAAAGATTGTAAAGTTTTAGTAATGTTTAGTGGTGGCGTAGTCGGTAGCATGCTGAACTGCTATGCCCAAGATAGCGGGTTCAAACCCGGCCGAAGACGTCGGATTTTTTAAGAGCGTTAAAAATCCTTCAGTATGCCTTCCTCCGGAAGGGAAGTAAAGCCGGCGGTCCCATGTCATAGATTTATGGCATGTAAAAGATCCTTTCACAGACTAAACTTGTGTAAAGCAAAATTTCTTAGGTTAGATTTCGTCAGAACGCTCTATCCAAGTTCCAACGTTCACCACTAGGTATCATTGATATCTGGTGGCGAAAGTTGGAACTACTTGAAATTGAACGGAACTTGCAGCTCACCCTTTAGGGTATCCGCTGGAAGCAGCTACAGACTCAGGCGAGCCGAACATGTCCTCGGACACTCCCGGCACTAAAAGCCATACGATAAATAAATAAGTGGTAAATAGTTGGTATCAATTTTTTTAAGGAAAATATTATCTTTTAGTAATTTCTGCCCATACTGAAAGGAATATTTTTTTACTTTTTGCGTTATGGAAATAAAATTTGGTGCAGTTTGGATCACTGGGAGCAATTTTTTTGGGGGGGGTATAGTGTCCCCTTAAATAAAACAAATTGTTGTTGTTGTTGTTGTTGATTCAATTGGGGGCATTGAGACATCGGGGTCATGTAGCCCCGTGTACTTGGGTTGTGAATATAATTTGTATGATAACCAGTGCCACTGTAATGGCTGCAGTAGTGTGTGAATTTGTAATTCAGATGAGGATTGGGAAGGAGGTGTCCGTCGCCTTATGTTAGGAAACAATCCTATGTTTGCCAGGAGTAGAAGTGGGAAACCACGAAAAACAACTTCCAGGATCGCTGAGGTAGAAATCGAACCCACTTTTTTTCAGTTATGCCTCATGAGGCTGAGTCTACTAGCCTGTTCCAGCCCTCAGACCACATTTTCTTTTTGGGCACAGACGGGAATCGAATCCGGATCTACGTTGTGGTAGCCAAGAATGCTAGCCACTAATCTGCGAGACGTGCCCAATGATTATCAACTGTAATGTAGCTATGTGTTCACTGGGTTTTGTGACCACTGTCTAGACGTTTCCGAGTGTGAGGTGTTGGGAGACACGTTGTGCTCATTGAAGGGAATTATGTGGTAATTTGAACCAGCGAATAGTTGGTCAGTAATCTGCAGGTCAACGGGCTTGTTCTAAAATCTCGTTTACTCTGCAATTAACACAGCCCATCTTAGTTTAGTTGATGGTGGTCATAATTAACACAGAGTTTAACTGTAAGCTGCTGGAAACGGAATCAATGGCCTGCTAAAGCATGCTTCAATAATCGGCTTGATGGATTCCCCACTACATGAACACACACACTCGTACCTTAACCGTGTAATGAGATTGAAGCACTGGTGCCTACCAACAGAATGAAGTGTTCCAAGGATATACAACGCATTATTCTGACTGAGCAGGCCACTAGAGCTGAAAACAAAATGATTTTTAAAATGGATGAAAGCTTGTTAGCCCATTTTCATTTTATTAAAAAACAAGATGTTCAGTAAAGAACATATAGCCTACTTTCTCCTAAATGCATGGGTATTGTTATAACTCTTTGTCCTTTTCAAGGAGTATAACTGAATGTTGGTTGTAGTAGCTTGTTGCTATACGCATATTAAACATGAATATAAGGTGCCCTTTGCTAGTGTTACCTCGGTAAAAATTTCATTCAATTCGGTTTCAACGTGTTTGAATTGATATGGGGAATCGATTTTCACACATACATGGCCGCTATCTACATACTATTTGGCTGATGACCTTGTAGTTTAGTCAAAAGATGCTTCCGACAGAAAGATATAATGTTGGAATATTTGGTAGAGATCGAATGATTAGGTTGGTCGTAATTTGATTTAAGCTTTTAACATTTGGGTGGCCGCCATACCGTTTCCTTCAAGATGGCTGCTATATAAAACACGACACTAAGGTGCCCTTTGCTAGTGCTACCTCTGTACTAAATTTAGTTCAATTCAGTTTTACCGTATTTGATTTCATAGGGGAATCGCTTTGCACACATACATGGCCACCATCTGCAAACTATCAGGCTGATGATCTTGTATTTTGGTAAAAAAAAAAAAAAATGCTCCCCGCATCAAGGTATGTTGTTGCAAAATTTGGTAGGGATCAGGTTATTAGGTTGGTCGTTATTTGATTTCAGCCTTTAACATTCGGGTTGCCGCCATCATGGTTCCGTCAAGATGGCGGCAATATAAAACATGACACTGAGGTGCCCTTTGCTAGTTCTACCCCTGTGCTATATTTTGTTCAATTCGGTGTCACCATGTGTGAATAGATTGGGAGAATTGATTTGCACATATAGATGGCCGCCATCCGCAAACTATTGGGCTGATGACCTTGTAGTTCAGTCAAAAGACTCTCGCCATATACATATATGTTGTTGAAAATTTGGTAGAGATCGGATGATTAAGTTAGTCGTAATTTGATTCAAGCTTAGAACATTTGGGAGGCCGCCATTACGTTTCCGTCAAGATGGCGGTGATATAAAACATGACACTGAGGTGCTGTTTACTATCTCTACCTCTGTACCAAATTTCGTTCAATTAGGTTTCACCGTGTTCGAATTGACAGAGGGACAGACATTCAGAGTACACACACTCACACACACACACGCACATACAGACACACACACAGACTGGCACACAATATTTGGCCCTGTGTAGATCTCATAAGTCTACTTTCATATTTTGCAAAAAATCGAAAGTAAGCTAATAGGCTTATGCGATCAGCTATTGTCCGTGTGTGTGTGTGCGTATGTGAGGGTGTGTCTCCCCTAATAACTTCTAAAGGAATTGATCGATTACAATGAAAGTCGGTAAGGTCATAGCACTATATTGGCCGACCCCGAGCAGGCCCTTCGCATTTTATTACGTCGCACCAATACAACATGGCGGCTGTGCGTAATATTTCACCAGCATTCTATATCTCCGAAACTATTACCGATATCTTCCTGAAATTTAGAACGGTCATAAAAGGCACTACTCGACGTTTATCTGTGAGACTTTCAAAATCCTGTTGACAACAAAACGAACATGGCGGCCAAGAGAATTTGAAACTTTTAAATTGACTTTTCTCGCGATTTAACCGTGTGAGCGCAGTGAAATATGCTAGGCTAAATGTTTATACACATTTCAATGCAATGGTATCTAATTTAGTTTAATTGTTCTCATAACCTCATGGTGGCGGCTGTGCGCAATTTTAAAATTAAGTTTTTATTTCCTGTGTATTAATCATGTGATTGAAGTGAACGTTTGAATTTTTTTTTTTTTTTGCGTATGGCTTTTTTAGTGCCGGGAGTGTCCGAGGACATGTTCGGCTCGCCAGTTATGTAGCTGCTTCGAGACGGACACCCAATGGGTGAGCTACAAGTACCGTTGGGGAGGGAAGGAAGGAAGTTGGAATGTAAGGACGAGGAGTTCGAAGGTAGCGGCTGTGGCCTGTAGTTAGGGACCAACCCCGGCATTTGCCTGGAAGGAAGATGGGAAACCACAGAAGACCATCTTCAAGGTTGCCGGCGGGGGGATTCGAACCTCCTCGCCCCCCGGATGTGAGCGACTGCCATCAGTCATGCCGTAACAACCATGGCTAACTCACCCGGTGTTTGAATAATGAACCTACGCAAAAAACATCGTCTAATAGTACATTATTCTATGGCCGACATGGGGTATAAAAATCCAACATGGCGACCTTCCGAAATATTTAGACGGTACTCAATACCTATTAATCTATGATAGCAATCAAACTGAAGTTTTGTATGTTATAGAGGCAATTAACTTAAGAAAGATATATGAAAATAAGCTGTATAGTTCTTTACGGAACTAGTTGTGTTATGACGTCCTACTCGGTGTCATGTTCTAGAACGCACGTGGAGAGTTACTACTACTCGATCCACCTTGTGTACGGCCAACACCAATACCCATGTGTATAAATCTTTGAGGGCTCATGTTGCATATTTTAACACCAGTTAATTTATTACTTTTCCAATAATAGTTGAGAACAAAATACTTACTTAAAAAGATGATGTATTGGCTTTCACGGCCAGTGAATTAAAACTCAGCAATTCTTCTAGGTTTGTGCCGCGTCTTGTGCGGGGTTTCGCCTAGGATACAAAGCTGGCTCATCAGTGGCCTCTTGGTGTCCCCGCCCGGACCCTCACACAAGGTACGGCACAAACCCAGAAGAATTGCTGTGTTTTGATTCACTGGCCGTGAAAGCTAATACCACACCATCTTTTGGAAGCCTTCATAGGGAGGTTAAGGCTGCTTGAGGATTTAGTTCTCGCAGTAAGGAGGCGCAGGTACGTTCTATAAAACGGGAGGTAGCAAGCAGTTCGCTACTCCTGAGAGGGACCGGGTGGGGACACCAAGAGTTCGCTGATGAGCCAGCTTGGTGTCCTATGCGAAACCCCACGCAAGACACGGCTCAATCCTAGAAGAATTGCTGGGTTCTAAAACACTTGCTTGATCATATCTTGAAAATGAATACTTTCCTACGGTGCCAGTCTAAACAAATTGAGTATTAAACAACGAGTGCTTTTAGATCATGATGGTATTGCCATGAACACTCAGCCATATAATTCAGGGCTCAACAATGCATTTGTTATTGTACTATATATCGCAGAATGTGAGCTATAATTGAAACTACATTTAACGGTTTAAAATATATGCCTCAGTATAATGCGAGGGCTTTTCTTTCAAACTCTGGTGGGCTATAAAATAGAGAGATTGACATAGTAAAATTATTTTACTAATAATCATTTAGTTGTTGAGTACTTATTTCTTAACATAATCGTCAAAACGATTGAGGCATTTGTTGGATCATGACACCAGCTTTCTAGTGCCCTCTACAAAGAATTCTGCCAACAGTGAGGTGGGTACTTTTGGACAGTCTCTTGATGATATTCGTTGGTGGCGAGTCGTTCTAGCCCAACCTTACCTTCAATTCTCGAAAGAGGTGAAAAATTATTCGGTGCTAGGTTTGTACTAAAAGGGTGGATGGTCGAAAACTTCCCACTTGAGTTCTTTGAGAAGGTGTTTTGTCACGTTTGAACAGTGCGGTCAGTCATTGTAATGGTTCAAAACCACGCCGGATGAGAGCATGCGTCTTAGTTTGCTTTAAATTGTTCCGCTTGCAGAAAACGTAACACACTTGACGGGAATATCGATGGTGGTGGCCATGTTTAATTGCCCGTATCTCGGTTGCGACTGGTTCAATGGAGTCCACTATGACACAGGTTGTCGAGGGGACGGACGTAGCGCAATTGTACGACTCATAGACCTGACTCCCGCCTATGTCTTGTTTACTTAGACGCATGATCGGACGTTGAAAGAAACAGCCCTTGTAGTATGGTTGGTTGGTTCCTTAGTTTAGGGGATGTGACAACGCGGTCATGTAGCCCCATGTACTTTGGGGTGTGTGTATAATCTGTCTGATAAACGGTGTTAATAGTGATGACTGTATTAGTGTGTGTTATTTGTTTCAAATATTTTCCTAAGTATCTTCCTTTCCCATCTTCGTAATAACTCCTCATCCCCTTGCGTCATAGTCCATGCCTCTCAACCATAGATCACCACCGGTCTCACTACTGTGCGATAGATAATTTCAAATTCCTACTTAGGCTTCTCGTCTGGAATACCTCGCCTAACGCATAGTAACTCCTGTTACCAGCTGCAATCCTGGTATATATTTCTTCTCTTATGTTGTTATTTTCTGTTACTATTGACCCTTGCATTGTCCATATTCATTGCCATTTAAATGCACTTTTGTCGTTTAACTGTATTTTCTCCTGGATGCCAGCATGTACTTGGTCTTTGATGGTTTGTCTTTAGCCCCATCTCAGCGCCATATATGGGCCAGTGAATGATAGTGGATTTTGGCGAATCAGAAACAATAGAGAGATCAGAGAACTATATGGAAAACCAGATTTAGTAGCCGAAATAAAAAAGCAATAGACTGAGATGGCTAGGGCATGTTGAAAGAATGACGGAGAACCGGATGGCAAAGAAAGTCTTTGAAGGTAAAACTGGAGGGCGTCGTATGAGGGGTAGACCAAGGATAAGATGGTTGGATGATGTAGAGGATGACCTGAGGAGAATGGGAGTAAAAAGTTGGAGAACCATGACCGTGATTCGAGAGGTGTGGGTGAAGATTGTCCAGGAGGCTGTAGCGCCAAGGAGTAAGTAAGTAATTTGTTTCAAATTCAAGACGTAAAGACTCCATACGATAATTTGAATTAGTTCTTACTTTCGCTACCAAATGCTACTGTCAACAATACCTGCTGTGAACTTGGCTTCTACTAGATACCATCGCAACAAGCGCCTGGTAACGATCATTGGAACTTAAGAGTATTAATCAAATCTAACCTACAAATTTTGCTTCACACAAGTTTAGTTAGTAAAATTTATTTTACATGCCATAAATCTATGATATGGGCCCACCGGCTTTACTTCCCCTTCGAAGGAAGCCATGCTGAGGGATTTCTAACGCTCTTAAAAAATCCGACGTCTTTGGTCGGATTTGAACCCGCGATGTTGGGCATAGAAGCTCAGCATGCTAGCAACTACGCCACCGAAGCCGCCTCTTGTAGTTGACCAGATTATTATTTATTTTATTATTTATTGTATGGCTTTTAGTGCCGGGAGTGTCAGAGGACATGTTCGGCTCGCCTGAGTCAGTAGCTGCTTCCAGCGGACACCCTAAAGAGTGAGCTACAAGTTACGTTCAATTTCAAGTAGTTCCAACTTTCGCCACCAGATATCAATGATACCTAGGATGAACGTTGGAACTTTTATAGAGCGTTCTGACGAAATCTAACCTAACAATTTTGCTTTACACAAGTTTAGTCTGTGAAAGGAGTATTACATGCCATAAATATATGACATGGGACCGCCGGCTTTACTTCCCCTCCGAAGGAAGACATAGTGAAGGATTTTTAACGGTCTTAAAAAAACCGACGACTTCGGCCGGGTTTGAACCCGCTATCTTGGCCACAGCAGTTCAGCATGCTGCCGACTACGCCACCAGATAGTTTACATGTTGTGATATTGGAACGAAGGAACGACTGGTTTTCTCAAAAAGAAAAGGCGAAAAATATCCATTTTGTGTCACAGAATATTCACCTACATAATACCTGAAAAGGCAGAATTTATTTCAAGAACTCCTATTAACGAAGCCCTTGCTTGGATTTTATTTGTGGTATGATCGTAACAAAGGCATCATAATTAACGAAAGTAAATTCTGAGAAGTCAAGGTAAGGGATTAGTTCAAAGCCTATTTAGTATTAGCCTGCGAGAAAGGCAAGGAAATCAAGAAGAAGGTGGTGTAATTAGAAGTAGAGAGCTTGTGAATGCAAAGTAGCACGAGACGTAATGTACCTGAGGTAACCGCACGCCCGGCGACAGCTGCACAGTAATGGATCCAATTCCTTTAGGTGTGCTAATAAGTGCTTCACATTAATATGTACGACACTGACAGTTTCCTTTATTAATCCCAAATGAATTTTAGAAGACAATCGTGAAGAACCCGTTATTTCTTATGTCTGATGGAATATATTGTAATTTTCCGTAGAATACTAGCATTATCCAATTGATGCTTAGTACTAATAATGGCAATGGCAATGGGAAGCTCCCAGATATTGGTTGATGGCTATTATGATTTTCGTAAAACTAATGGATATTTGAGGTCTTGATATCGCCAGACTCAATGAACGAACATGTTTCTATATAACAGATTGTTGTAGCGAATGTTATACCAGCGCCATATAATTTTACTTAATTTTTAATCAGCTACATATCTATATAGAAGGCCCAATCATAAAGAATGACCCCGAATGCTCCTCAGGACTTGCTCACCTGATGAGTTAAAACTGAACAATTCCCTGCAAAGCAGGAGGCCATAGACCTTATGGGATTTGTAAGGCTATTTATCATTATTATTATTACTAATAATACGGCAAATTTACGTTCTGATCGCTCTTCAACACAAACAAATATCATTGGGCGCCACTCATATACACAATGTGAATGAAATAAAGAACACGAAATCTCTCCTCCCGGGCAGAAGAACAATAGAACTTGCTTATGGCAACCCCCCCCCCCTCTTGTAGAAATAATAAATTGAAAGAATAAATATGGAAATCAAAAAATAACAACTACGGAGTAGAATGATAGAAAGAAAAGTGATTATATTCAATGAATCAATATATATCTTAACATATGGAAAGTGCTGTGCTTTACATGTTCCATTGGCTACCTAGGCTCACATGTGGTTGGGGTATTATGTATAATCTGATGTACTTCATGTTCCGCAAACTTGCGACATATCTACTTTATCTCTCAAAGCATCAATTCATGGACACATCTCCATTGTTTAGAGATACAATTACAGTCACCAGGACTTGTGAAATATCGTCAAATTATTAACAAAGAATCACTTCTCTACCAAACAATTATATAAGAAAATAACTTTTACCAAAGTTCGTATATAGCCAGTCACCGCCCTCTAGACCACTGTCGATTTCTAATCAATGCATTAGTTCGAGGTTATACCGTGTCGCTCCTTAATGACTAAAGATTTGCTTCATATTGAGCACAAGGCCATCAGGCAACAGCCTGGTTACTTATTTATATTCCTTATCTGGGCCCTTTCCGATTAATTTACATAAGATAAACTATACATGACAATTAATGATGAGGAAGGTCTGTGTAGATCCAAGATCTGTCACAACGTACTTTTTGCTAAGGCACCACATTAGTTAAATTGTTGAAATTAATATATATTTCGTATGTAACACTATTTATATACACTGAATCCTCACTGGTCTTTGAAGTTTAATACGCTAAGTTGCATCTTAAATACAACAAGTACTGTAGTTCCGTTAAGAACTATACAGCCTATTTTCCTATATCCTACTTCGGTTAATTCCCACTATCAACATACAAAATTTCAGTTTGATTGCTGTAATAGATTCGTATATATTGAGAACCGACTAAATATTGGGGATATATATATATGTGTAGGTCTTAAGAGTTATGTACTATTACATGAAGATTATTGTGTACGTGTAGTATTCAAACTTCAATCGCATGATTAGGACACAAGAAGTAAATACGAGATTATAAAATTTCGCACAACTGCCATCTTGTGGTTATGGAAAAAAATGAAAAAAAATAGATGACAGTGGATTAACATTTGTATAAGGATTTACTGTACCAAGTGTCACTGGACTCGGATGGTTAAATTGCGAGAAACGACCATGTGAATATTTATAATTCGCGTCGCCACCATGTTGGATTTGTGATCACCAGGTTATTGAAAGACCTATTGGTGAACTTATGTTCACAGCCCCTATGAACATTAAAAAAATCAGTTTTATTGCTGTAATAGATCCGTAGATATTGAGATCCATCTAAATATATCGGATGGTCGCCATATTGGATTGTTATATGTATAGACCATAGCGTCATGTACCATTCAAGGAAAATTATTGCGTAAGTTCATTGTTCAAACTTTCACTTCGATCGCATGATTACGACACCAGTAATAAAAAACTTAATTTTAACATTCGCACAGCCGCCATCTTGAGGTTATGTAAACAATTGAACTAAATTAGATACAAGTGCATTGCAATATGTATAAACATTTCTTGTACCAAGTTTCATTACGTTTGGATCATTAAATCGCGAGAAAGGTCTATTTAAAATTTTCAAATTCGCTTGGCCGACATATTCGTTCTGTAGTTAACCGTTGAAAGTCTTATAGATGAACTTCCAGTAGTGCCCTTTATCTCCGTACAAAATTTCAGGGTGATACCGCTAATAGTTTCAGAGATATAGAATGCCCGTTCAATATTTCGCACAGCCGCCATCTTGAGGTTATTTAAACAATTGAACGAAGTTAGATGTGGGTGCATTACAATGTGTATAAACATATACTGTAACACGTTTTATTGCGTTTGGTTGGTTAAATCACGAGAAACTTGTATTTAAAAGTCGCAAATTCGCATGGCCGCCATGTTGGTTTTGAAGTTACCAGGTTTTCAAAAGTCACATAGGTGAAATTCTAGTAGTTCCCTTTATCACCCTAAAATATTCCAGGGTGATATCCGTAATAGTTTCTGGGATATTGAATGCTGGTGAAATATGTCGCACATCCGCCATGTTGGATTGGTGAGACGTAACAAAATTTGAAGGGAACGGTCGGAGTCGTAAAATTATGAACTTACCGAGTTTTATTGAATTCGCTCCATCCGTTTAGAAGTTATTAGGGGGGACACACACCATCACACACGTATACACAGACAGACACACGGACAAAAGGTGATCTCTTAAGCCTTTTATTTTTCATAAATGAAAATAGGCTAACAAATATTTTGACATAAATAGCAGTACGTAATCTCTCCAATCTCTTATACTGTATTTTTTATGAGGATGTTTTTTTTTATAATTCCTCTGAAGTGATGTGACATATTATCTTCATCGAATTCCCCACCTCTTTGTTATTCCCATGCAGAAGCCAATATGTTGTTAAATTCAAGGATAGTTTCCAGGCAATTCTTTGCCCCATGATTATGCCTCTAGGACTGACTGGCATTAATAACAAACGCATTGAAATCACCTCCATAGACCAGTAGAAGCACTGTTGGAGGATGGTGGGGTGGGGACAGATATAGTTAAATTATTCTTACACGTAAATTTTACGTATGTTAGTATTGTAGGGTTAAATCTATATGAAAAAATCCACAGGCTGCTTCCAGTCTCCGACCAGATCAGGAATGGAATGAATGGAGCCCCCATCTAGCGGCGAGGATATGAACTGTGCCAGCTGCCGAGGCCTGACGCACTCCTCTGGGGCGATGATTAAATGAACGACAGATGAAATTAAATGATAGTGGAGAGTGTTGCTGGAATGAAATTTTGACAGGGAAAACTGGAGTACCCGGAGAAAAACCTGTCTGCCTCAGTTTTGTCCAGCACAGATCTCACATGGAGTGACCGGGATTTGAACCACGGACCCAGCGGTGAGAGGCCGGCGTGCTGCCGCCTAAGCCACGGAGGCTTATGGTTAAATCTACATATTGTACGTAAATCAAGATTGAATTCTTCTTTTGAGTTACAAGTAAAAATAAAGTATGGATTTCAAAATTACACCCAAATATTTTCGGCAAGGATGTAGGTTTGATATTCTCTTATGAGGTTAGCATATTGATTATTGGAAAACTAGATACGAGCAATAGCAAGAGGGTACTCGAAATGTAGAAATAAATGCTAGGTTAGAAAAGAACACGTTGGGTAAAGTTGTTACTATGAGCCGACTCAGATGTTCCTGCTGCAGTCAGATGGCATTTGAGGGTGCGCAACTTTGAGGGAGTCGTGTCAGTAGAATCACTGGCACTTTAAAGATCCCCCTACGGTGCAAAATTCCGGCACCCCGGCGTCTTTTAAGGCCGCAGTATTTAAAAGAGACGTTAAACAGATAATCTTATATTATATAATATGTTAAGGTGTATGTTTCACAAAACTCAAGCTCCTAAACCAGGGGGAGTTAGGTTGGTTAGTTGGTTACTAAGTTTAGGGGCTGCGACAACGCCGTCATGTAGCCCCGTGTACTTTGGGTGTGTGTAGAATCTGTCTGATAACCAGGAGCGTTAATTGTGATGACTGTATTAGTGTGTGTTATATGTTTTTTTTAATTCATGTAAGGATTGCAGAGTTTTGAATTTTTCAAATAGTTCCTACTTTTGCCACCAAACGCCACCGTCAACGACTACTAAGTTAGTTCAGAACTTAGCTACCAGACGCCACCGCAGTCGGCTCTTGGCAACGAACGTAGGAACCTAAGAGCGTTGTTTACATTCTTAACCCATACAATTTAGCATTTCTTTGCATTTCTTATTAAGTCAACGGAAATATATTTCTTTCTTTCTTAGTCGTTTACCCTCCAGGTTGGTGGAACCCACGGACTCAGCGAGGGAACTCACCACTACCGCCTCTACGGGCAGTGTCCTATAGCTGGGAACATCTAATCGGAGTGGATACAACTGGTGAGGTGTGATTGGCACCTCGCCCAGGCGGCCTCACCTGCAAAGCGAACAGGGGCCTCATGAGGGAAGGTAAAGGACGATCAGGATGGATAGGCAAGGAAGAGGGAAGGAGGCGGCCGTGGCCTTGAAGGGACCATCCCGGCATTTGCCCGAAGACGAAGTGGGAAACCATGGAAAACCACTTCGAGGATGGCTGAGGTGGGAATCGAACCCCCTCTACTCATTTGGACCACCCGAGGCTGAGTAGACCCCGTTCCAGTCCTCATACCACTTTTCAAATTTCGTGGCAGAGCCGGGAATCGAACCCAGGACCTCCGGGGCGGCAGCTAACCATGCTGACCGCTACGCTACGGAGGCGACCGGAAATATATTTATTTGTTCATAATCTGCTTTTAAACAAGTAAGCAGGACGATAGCCCCTGCAGAACTGTGCCGCGTACAGCCCGCATAGCACTAGAGCCGGGCGGATAGTCAGTACACATGGGGCGCACACAACCCATTGTGCGAGTGTTCTTTCACGGGTACGACTCACATGGTGGGGCCAGTGCTGAAAATGGGGGAAGAGAGACTACCTGAAAGTTTAATGAGCTTGGTTGTATAGCGTAAGAGAAGACGATGTAGACCTAGGAGACGACGGTTATATTCAGTGTTGAGCGATTTTAAAATGAGAAGGAGGAGAGAAGGCCACAGTGCTATCTGCTAATAGTGGATCATGGAGAAGACTTGTTCCTAATGAAAGTCTTGAAGACTTGACTAAATCCTGTCAGACAAAATTGGCTCAAATGGGAATGTTTAACAAAGAAGGTCGAGAGGCAATTACAGTGCACATAGATTCAACCTCGAATTTGTATTTTGTAGGAATTAATGGAACTGGACTCGTTGGCCGAGAGCACTAACGTCTCTCTGGCATCGGAGGAGGGTGAGTTTAAATCCCACCTTGAGCACCCTGAAAAGTTTCCGTGGTTTCCCATTTTTACCCCCAAGCAAATGCCGGGATGGTTCCTTTCAACAGGCAGACAGCCGATTTCCTTCCAATATCCCTTCTCTGCCCCTTCCTTATTAAACCCAAGTTCGTTATCAAGTGGGCGAACGGCAAACTGTCACCGTCCCCAGTTCTATCTGCTGACAAACGACGGCGGCGACTGCACTCGCTAAAGCGCTAGGCCATGGGGACAAGCTCTCTCCTTATTCGGTTGACGAGGGTTCGATCCCCACCGTCAGTCATCCTTGAAATAGTTTTCCGTGGTTTCCCCATTTTCAACTCCAGGAAAATGCTGGGACGGTACCTTCTGACAGCCCACGGCCGCTTCATTCCACATTCTTGCCCAGTTTCATTCGTTCATTTCGTATCTCATTCCACCGTGCTGGTGGCCCACGGGAGTTGATTTGAAAGACCTGCACTTGGCCTCTCAGGAGGCCTCACGATCAAGAAAAACTGCCGACAGAAAACGTGCTTAACTCCTAGACACCGTCTTTGTGACAGTAGAGGAATGATCACTCACAGAATCCGTGAGTGAAAGTGAGCTGGGAGGATAAGCGATAAATAACATACGGTGAACATGCGAGATTTCTCGCACAAGGTCCCCTAGTTATAATAATAATTATTATTACCATTATCATTATTGTTATTTTAGGAGCCTCCGCGGCTTAGGCGGCAATACGCCGCCCTCTTACCGCTGGGTCCATGGTTCAAATCCCTGTCACTCCATGTGAGATTTGTGCTGGACAAAGTAGTGGCAGACACGTTTTTGTCCGGGTACTCCGGTTTTCCCTGTCACAATTTCATTCTAGAAACACTCTCCATCATCATTTCGTTTCATCTGTCATTCATTTAATCATTGCCCGAGGGGAGTGCGACAGTTCACATCCTCGCCGCTAGATGGGGGCTTCATTCATTCCATTCCCTGACCCGCTTGGTCGACTGGAAGCATGCTGTGGATTTTCATTATTGTTATTATTATTATTATTCAGCTCTAACTTATTATTTTGGTGCTTTAATTTAAGCTTATTAAAATAGTTGTCACTATCTGATTTAGAGATGTGTTATTAGGCTATTTATTTTAAAAATCCTGTGCCAAAGTAAAGAGAAAGTCTTGGTGAACATCCCTAGAAATAATCGATTAATGACTGTTAATAGTATTTCAGAAAAAGGGCGGGGCTAGATTTGTGACGGTACGCACCCGTACGCCGTAACGAAACCTCTGATTGGGGGAAAAGTGGAATATATAACATAATTTTTAGAACTTTGGAACGTTAGTTGTCTTTGACTGGATAATTATTTCCGAAAAACGTTAAGACAAATTTATAAAACAAGAAATAAATGATTGATGGTGAAAATGTGTGTATTTACAAACAAAATGTATATACTTTTTTTAAATTACGTAAAAAACAAGAAGTTCCGTGACGAACTAAAGAGCCTACTTTTTTTAAAATTTAATATTCATGCCAATGTTTAATCTAATGACGAAATTAAGTTGCTAATATCGAAATTTCTAATTAGTTCGAAATACTGTATACCTGGCAAAATGTAGCCTAATAGAGCACTACAGTTGGCAGCCCTGGTGACTGAATATATTCTTAGTTCCATCTCTTAAGGTACAGAATACAAAATTTGATTGAAGTCCAATGAATAGCATGGACGTTACATGCAGTTAAACTTTGGATCTAACAGCGCGCGTAAAATCATGTTGGCAACAGTGTCATGCATGTAATGGTCAGAAATTATCTGAAATAATATGATCTATTGTTGTGCCAATTTTGAATGAAATCCATTAGTTAGTACAGAAGTTACATGCATTTTAAAATTGGATTTATCAGCAGGCTTAGAATCATGTTGGCAGCACTGACGTATATTAGTTAGTCCAAATGCATCTAGAATGCCAGGTAGGCTACTATACGTGTGCAAAGTTTAGAGCCACTGGCTTGCATACTTTCTGATATATTGGTATTTGGATAAAATAAATTAGGAGCATTTATTAACAGTTGGCAGCCCTGGTGGGGTCTTAAGAATACGCTCAGTCATATCTGGTTATGTATGCATACAACATACGAAATTTGGTTGAATTCCAATTGATAGTGTAGAAGTTATGTGCATTTAAATATTGGACCTATCAGCAGGCTTATAATCATTTTGGCAACACAGCGATGTATGGCCTTCTGGGAATTAAACTGCAATATTATTATCTATACGTATGCCAATTTTGAAATAGCTCCCATTCATACCTTCCAAGTTATCCAACATGGAGCTCAAATTTCAATTGCGATTTTTAGCAGTTGGTAGCACTGACATCATTTTCAAATATGGCCGTGAGATATTCGGGTATAGACCTTTACTCCTACCAAATTTTGTTTTGATTGCTCCAGCCGTTTAGGAGTTGATAGGGGGGGACACACACACTGCCAGCCAGACAGACAGACAGACAGAAGGACAGACAGACAGACAGACATTTGCCCGATCTCATAAGACTACTTTTTCCTCATTTTTGCAAAATGTGAAAAGTAGGCTAATAAATTGAAATAATGTACATTGTTAGTATGGTAGCCTAGTTGGCCTACATTCAAATGTAATATAGGCCAACGGCTATGGTAAGAAAAATGTTGCTACAGCAGTCTCAATTTAATTTAAATTTGCAATCATAATTAGATTGCTATTTTTTCCATTGATTATTTCAAAGGTGTTCAGAAAATCGTAAAAATATCGTTTTTAGAACTCTTTATTTCAATATTCCATAAAGCCCCCCCCCCCCCCTAACCCCCTCACCACCACCACCTGGTACCCCACAGTACCGGAACCTCTTTTTTTTAATAAATCAAGCTTTAGGTAAAAGTAACCGTTGCGTCGTTGGTGCGATTCCATTAGGGTATGCACTAGCGTTAACAAGCAGTGAGACTCTGTGCAAAGGAGCTGAGATGAAGTTGCACCAAGTTTTACAGTAATTCCCTCTACGGTGCGGTGGTGTGGTACACAATAGTTCACAGTATCAAGTCAAACGACTTAAAGAAGCTTAGCTACACCTCTGTAAGCATGACATTTATTAAACTCTCTCCCACACATCAAATTTTACTAGCGCACTTTAATGAACATAAGTTCGTCTAGAATTAATATCAGGTATGTAAACTTCTACTAAAGAAACAAGGAGACTCAAATGTATAAACTGTTTTTCAATTAAGACTCTACTAGTAAATGTGTGCGTTTCGTCATTTTATTTCATACAAAAGCTCTATTACAAACCCCCCAGGGGCTCACATCTAGTGGGACGTGGGTTGGCGACCACGGGCCCCCAGCTGAGTCCGGCATTTCTTCCAAATTACTTGTGCCGGGCTCCTCTCTGTCTTCTTTCCTGTCGACCTCACTTGGTCAACTCTTGTTCTCTTCCGACCCCGACGGTATTAGGGTATCCGAGGCCTAGGGAGTCTCTTCATTTCCCGCCTTAATTGGCCCTTGTCTCATCTTTTCCGATACCCTCCTTCTGCGAGGGGTCAGCCTGCTTTTTCTTTTCATGTTGTCTCCTGCATTCTGCTCAAGGCCCTCAAGGAGGCCGGTGTATGAAGCCCCACCACTTTTGGTGCACCCTAGATAATGCTACTCCCTCAGGGGCTCACGGCTGGTGAGTTCGGGAGTTGGCGACCCAGAGGGATTCCTGAGTTGGTTCCGGTTTCCCACTTTTGTACCTTACCTGTGGGGTGGACTCTCTCCTCTTTCACTTTCCTATCTGCATTTCGTGGCTCTCCTTCCTTCCTAGTCCCTCAATCCGCATTCTTCGAGGGTTGAGGGCTTTTCTTTTCCTCCTGTCCTTTATTTGCCTTATTCTCCTTTAGTTTCGCATTTCTTATTCTACTATGTAGGTTAGTAGTTAGTTTTAGTTTTAAGTTTGCATTTCATTTCTCGTCTGCACGATCATCCAAACCATCAGGCGCCGATAACCTAGCTGTTAGGCCCCTTAAAACAACAATTATCATCATAATCATTTATTACAAAGCATCGTGGTGTAGCTGCTCGAGGGTCCGATTCCTGGCTCTGCCAAGAAAACTCAATTCTGGTGTGAGGACTGAAAATGGAAAACTGAGAAGGAGGAGGTTCGATTCCCGCCTAAGTGATCCTGGTAGTGGTTTTCCATGGTTTCCCTACTTCTACTCCTGGCAAATGCTGGGTTGGTTCCTAACATAGTGTTATGGCCACCTTATTCCCAATCCTATTCCTAATTTACAAATACACATATTAGTACAGCCATGACACTAACACAGGTTATCACACAAATTCCACAGGCACCCAAATTCACGAGGCTAAGTGATGCACTCTTTAAAGTACTGATAGTAGTTTTGATGTTTATGACGTTTCAGGAGCTGACGTTTGTCAGCCAGTTCTTGGTGCAAGATTTCAGCCGCTGAGTCATACTTTCGTCTGCATTCTATACCCGATAGAATTATACAGGATCATTCATTTAAAGTAAAAACGGCAAGCAGCAATGTTGTTATTCGTTGCTGCGGTGGCCTTGGCCGAGCTTGTGGCGCGCTGTGGCTCCCTGATGTAGTATTGAAAGCGCGTGCATAGTACATACTTGATCTTGCAATAAGCGTTCAGGTGTTCAGTCACCAGTCTGAACCGCAGCTGATAACAAGGGGAGTCAGTTATCATTGCAACATCAATTTTTTAATGTAAATTTTGTTGATTGTGTCTTGTGTGGTGTTTCGCATAGGAACACCTAGTTGGCTCATCAGCGGACCCTCGGTGTCCGCGCCTAGAAAAATTGCTGAGGTTTAATTCTCTAGCCATGAAAACCAATATACCATCCTTATTATAACAAATGTTAACAAATCCTCACGCATTGGAGGAACTGAAAGGAAGCATTACGCATGCAATCAGAAGCATTACAGTGGCAGAACTCACCCGCATTCCACACATTCTGTTCCTGAAGATTATTAGTTATATGATATCCAATCTCTTGTTCACACAAGACCTGTGGCGTGAAACCATCAGCTTCGGGATGGCTTTGTGGAGGTTATAATACAATTACTTCGTCGAAAATACTCTTTTGGAGTATTCAAATGACGTGGCAATAGATTCCCGTTATCAAGGATTCGGTGACCGTCTGGATATATTGGCAGAGTCATTCCCTCTGATGATGACCTGGGATGATGTTTAAACGCTTTCATCATTAGCGATCTCAGTTTTCGTGCAAGAACCTCGGTGTCAGTTTTGCTCGACTTTAGGACACCAAATGAGAAGCAGAACACAGGAACTGCAAACTTATTAACAACTTTGACCCAATGTTTGCTGTTAAGGTAAATTTTCGTAAACTCCCTAACTCTAGTTCATTTTGTAAATTACATTATGGTGTTTGAAGCCATCTTTCAGTGTCGTGTTGACCGACTGAAAACCAAAAAACTTTTATTTTGTAAATGTTGAATCCAAACAAGTGTAACTAGACTTTTTTCGATACTTATGAAATATTTTTTGTTCTACGTAATGTACCATTTATTGCTTAACTTTGTTTTGATTCAGGTTTAGGCTGCCAAAATGTTTAAAAATGGTCATAAATGAACTAAGTAAAGTTTAGTTCGTGTACGTAATCATATAAAAAAATGTAACGAAAAGCGAAAGCAGAAAATGGACTTGGCGCTCAGTGGTAACGAAAACGTAATAGCAAGTGGCGCTCAAAGGGTAAAATTAGAAACACGACACTGTTGAAATATGACTGGTTAAAATTTCTGATTTTCTGTCACTGATTTGGTCACAGATTCAAAACTGTACATTCACATCAATTCACCCGAGAACCTTTTAAGTTCTTAATAGCACAATGTATCTATGTTGCAGGTCATTTCTGCCAGGTCGTACTAGAGCGTGAATCTTGCAGCTCGAAATCAAGAGTTGCTGTGGTTCTTCCAGCAAGGTAAGAGAAAAATGTTGTAGAACACTCATTTCGCCCAAGCATGCTAATGGGCCGACTTGTATCCAAGAAACAGTCTTATGGCATCCAACAATAACTATCATTTTAAACGTAATTACAGCTAAATTATGACTATTTCAAGACTGTAATAAAACAAATATTGCTATTCAGACGGTTAGGCAAGAAATATACACATACGTATTTTTGATGTGTAACATCTTTCCACTCGGTTGCTGGATATTTTTGTGGGAGTGATTTTGAAAAATGGGACGAAAGTGGATCGGAACGACTGAGGTAGCACCAGGTGGCACACTTCCGTTCGATCGAACGGAAGTGTGCTCAAACGGAAGTGTGCTAGCTGGCAGTGGTGGATCGAACGGAAGTGTAAGACGTACTGCCAACTCGATCGATCGATCCAGCTGGCAGTGGTAAGATCCAGCTGGCAGAGGTAACATCCAGCTGACAGTGGTAAGAGAAACAATGAGCGCGCGGTGTCGGAAATTGATACCATGACGTACTCTCGGCCATGTGGAATGTATATGACATACTGAACGGTAAACGCTCATGCGAACTCTGGTGTCAAGTAATTGAAACAAAGCACATGGTACATGTTCGAAGTCTTCGTATCAGTATTTAAAAGGTAAAATGCCTTAATATCAAACATTGTAAGTAGTCGGCATTGCCGGTATTATGTTTCTGCACAATGGCTATTCAAATATTAACCCACATAACGGTAATGCAGTCATCAATATAATATAATCGTTGTGGTTATACGAGAATTGAGCAAGCCTTCATGAACTATTGCTGAATACATTCTCTTTATTCAGAAGAGGGCCTATTCATAAGGCATTTTAAACTCAATTTCACGCAGGAACATTATCGAAACAAGCAAAATATAAATGAAACTTAATTCCGTAATGCAATATTATTGGAACGTAGAAATAAGTCACCATCTTGTGCACATTATTTGCGTAGTCGAAATAGCCGTGGGTTTAGCGCCTATGACTGTGAATCTAGAGATTTTGGGTTCGAATCCCGGATGGGGTAGATTTTTTGCTACCAGATTATCATTTTAAACGATATTTATCATATCAGTATGACTCATTTTAACAGAATCCATATGAAATTACGTGTTGGTCTGAGAATCGAGAGGACCTGTTCATAAGGAATTTAAGGTTATGAGCGGTGTTGCGTCTATTAATCTAGTCGATCCATATCGTATTCTTTACTTAGGCTAGTGCTGGTGGAAGCTACAAATCATCTAATAAAATGAGTTCCGTAATATAAACTACAATATCTGTAAAACACTCCCTTTTACAATAAATTAATATTTGTGCCAATAATTGTATAAAATACCGGTGTATCAACAATTTCACGTGAGGTTTCTTCTATTTCAGATGTTACACATCGTATGCGACTACTGTAAGGCTCGTAATTTTTTTTATTATTTGTCATAGAATATTGTGGTTGATGACCTTGATATCTCACCCATTTAATCAACATTCACCATCTGCACTTTCTTCCGTTTTTTCTTTCTTAGAATGAAAAATTGTGTAATTTCAGTATGGAAGAAAGCTTGTACAGCAGTTTTACTTGAATGTTAACCTCAGGTTCCGAGCCATTTGCTTCCTCTTCTATGTGGATTCTGAGCCACTAGACGTGACATTTTAACCTCGAAAATCCCACGTACATTAAACAAAAAATTACGAGTCTTACAGTAGTCGCATATGATGTGTAACATCTGACATACAAGAAACCTCACGTGAAATTGTTGATACACCGGTATTTTATACTGTTATTGGCACAAATATTAGTCTGTTGTAAAAGGGAGTGTTTTACAGATATTGTAGTTTATAATACGGAACTCATTTTATTAGATGATTTGTAGCTTCCACCAGCACTAGCCTAAATAAATAATACGATATGGATCAACTAGATTAATAGACGCGACACCGCTCATAACCTTAAATTCCGTATATATAGGCCAACTTGCGAGTAAATGCAATGTGCACAGCAGTAGATCATGAAGAGCTTGCCCAGTTCCAAGACCTCTTGATTCACAGACCGACACGTAATTTCATATGGATTCGGTTAAAATGAGCCATATTGATATGAATATCGTTTAAAATGATAATCTGGTAGCAATCCCATCCGGGATTCGAAACCGAGATCTTTAGATTCACAGTCAGGGTCAGTGACACCACTGCTATTTCAGGCACGCAATATAATGCACAAAATGGTGACTTATTTCCACGTTCCAATAATACTGCATTACGGAGTTAAGTTTCATTTATATTTTGCTTGTTTCGATAATGTTCCTGCGTGAAATTCAGTTTAAAATTCCTTATGAATAGACCAGACCCTCTAGTGAGTAAAGAGACTGTATTCAGCAATAGTTCACGAAGGCTTGCCTAGTTCCCGTATAACATGTGCTTCAATCAGTTGACACCATATTTCGCATGAGAGTTTACCGTCAGAAATGATATCAATTTCCGACACCGCGCGCTCATTGTTTCCTGGATCTTACCATCGATCCAGCAGGCAGCGCGTGTAACACACTTCCGTCCGATCCACAACTGGCAGCTGGATGGTTCCGATCCACTTCCGTCCCATTTTTCAAAATCACTCCCACACAAATATCCAGAAACCGAGTGGAAAGATGTTACACACCAAAAAACAAACCTGCTCGGCCCCCCAGGGGCTCACATATATCACAATGTGAGTTGGTGACCACGGGACCCCAGCTGGGTCCGGTATTGCGTCCACTTACTTGCGCCGGGCTCCTCACTGTCACCTTTTCTTTTGGCCTCCCTTGGTCAACTCTTGTTCTCTTCCGACCCCGACGGTATTTGGATATCCGAGGCCTAGGGAATCTTTCAGTTTCCCGCCTTAATTGGCCCTTCTCTGATCTTTCCTGATCCCTCATTCTTCGAGGGGTCAGTCCTCTTGTTTTCCTTTTCTTTTCTAGATATCTCCTGCCAGAAGGAGACAGGGTGTGTGTAGCCCCACCATTTGTGGTGCACCCTTCATAGTGCTACACCCTCAAGGGCTCATGGCTGGTGAGATCGGGATTTGGCAACCCCGAGGGATTCCTGAGCTGGGTCAATTTTCCCCCTTTTTATCATTTCAAATGATCTTGTTGACTTCATCGTTATGCTTGAGTCAAACGTTATGCGTTACGGAGACGGAGACGGTGACGTCATGCAGCCGCGCGGGAAGCCTAAGTTAATGGGTAATGGACGGCGAGTGCGGACGTCATGCAGCCACGCGAGAAGCCTAGTTATTGGTTAATGAAGTCTGTTGAAAGAGTTCTGGGGCGTCGAGCGACCTGGGGCTTCGAGCAAAGCGAAAAGAATGCAGGGTGACTCCTAAAGAAGTGTACAAGATGCCAGATAAGTATACAAGGTGACTCCTAAAGAGATATACAAGATGCCAGATAAGAATACAAGGTGACTCTTAAAGGGGTGTACAAGATGGCAGAGAAGAATACAGGGTGACTCCTAAAGAGGTGCACAAGATGTCAGACAAGAATACAGAGTGACTCCTAAAGAGGTGCACAAGATGTCAGACAAGAATACAGGGTGACTCCTAAAGAGGTGCACAAGATGTCACACAAGAATACAGGGTGACTCCTAAAGAGGTGTACAAGATGTCACACAAGAATACAGGGTGACTTCTAAAGAGATATACAAGATGCCAGATAAGAATACAGGGTGCCTCCTAAAGGGGTGTGCAGGATGTCAGAGCAAAATACAGGGTGAAACTTAACGAGGTGTACAGTATGTTAGATTCAATTCAAATACAGGGTGACCCTTAAAGAGGTGCCCGCGCGGGAAGCCTAAGTTAATGGGTAATGGAGTATGTTGAAAGAGTCCTGAGCCTTTCTAACATGTGTAGCATTTGTAGCATGCGTCATTTGAAATGATATAACGTCTAGTCTTTCAGACTGACTGTGATTTTCCTTTTCTTTTCATGATATCTCTTGCCAGAAGGAGACAGGGTGTGTGTAGCCCTACCATTTGTGGTGCACCCTTCATAGTACTACACCCTCAAGGGCTCACGGCTGGTGAGCTCGGGATTTGGCAACCCCGAGGGATTCCTGAGCTGGGTCATTGTTCCCTCTTTTTTCATTGCCTTTGGGGCAGACCACCTCCTCTTTCCCTTTCCTCTGTTTCTGTAATTATGCCTCCGGCTCGTTACTTTTTGAACGCACCTTATATGTTGTTCAAATATCACACACACCCTCCCTGTTTCATGGAAACCACGGTAGAGGTGACACTGCTGTTTTGTCTCCTATTGCTTACATTCCAGTAAGATTTTTTGCCATGGCCGAGCACATCCGACTCTCCGTTCAGCAGCTCGCCAAAACAGTTATAATTTATTGTGAATAAAAAATTGTTACGGTGACTCGAAAGAAAGTTAGAGCTGTATTTCAGGCTAGTTGGGCATCAGCAAGGAACACCATCCTTCGCATATACAGAGACTTTGAAGAACAAGGCAGTGTGAAGGAAGAAAAGCGACCACGTGCACCAGCAGTTCGCTCTCATGAAAACGTCACTGCGCTGGCACGGAAGACCACGCAAATCAACACAGCGAGCCTCAAGATAAAGCTGAATATCGCACCGTTCAGTTCAAAAAATATTACAGGGTGACCTTAAAGTGTACCCGTACAAAATGACTGTACTACACAAGCTAACAGATGTTCACAGGAAAATAGATTGCAGTACGCCTTATGGAAGCAAGATAAAGATGCGTACTCGTTTCTAAGAGGTTGTCCGCCGTAACGGAGGCCACATTAAACACGTGATATAGTGAAATATCTTTCCAGGGTCCAAGCTACCTGTGTCTAAAATTTAATTAGTGTTTTGTGAAAAATACAGTTGTTATTCTAAAACTAAATGTGTCAACTATTCGTACGCCACCCTGTAGTTTGTAGTCAGTTGTTAGTTTTAGTTAGAGGTTCAATTTGATCATCTTTCATTTTCACTAACTCCCAAACCATTAGTGGTCGATTACCTAGATGTTAGGCCCATTAAAACAACAATTATCATCATCGTCAAACTCGCAAGTACATCAAACGCTGGGTCATCACGTCCACTTAGATGTGCTCGTCGCTTCTCTTTCTATCTGAGTAATGATTAAACTGAATGAACTTCCTGTACCATGCGATATAGATTCAGCCACAGAAATTGGTTTTAGTGTACCTCATGACGTATAATTGAAGACTGGGCTTGACATTTAGCACGGAATAGGCGGGGGTAATTGCACTGTACCAGTATCGATTGTGGTGGGTCGAACAAGGTAACCACCAACTTGAGGCTGACTCGTTCCAACAACATGCTGTGAACAACTGGCATGCGGTATTGACATTTTAGAACTTAGGGGCAAGACTAATTTGGAAGATTAACATTTCTTTGCGTTTTCAAGGGCACCTTAACCAACAAATTTTCCGTTCGATATATACCTGGGTAGTGCCCTAAAATATTAATGATTTTCTCTGTATATCAGTGATAGTACATTCTGTCCGCCTCATATTCCCAAGGTCACGAGTTTGATTGTCGGCCAAGAAAATTGGGTTTTTTAAAGATAGAAGAATTGCACCGTCAATATACACTATAATATTTTATAACGACAGCATACATAACACATTTCTAGGGAATCTATCTTCACTCTGACTCATCTCTGTCCAGATAGAGCAACACACACTGCTACAGTCATCACAGCAATACAGGTTATCAGACAAGTTCAACACACACCCAACTGCACTGGGCTTATGATCAAGATGTTCCATGCCCCACAAATGAATTAACAAACAAGATGTTCAGTAAAGAACATATAGCCTACTTTCTCCTAAATGTATGAGTATAGTTATAACTCGTTATTATCTAAGAGTATAATAGAACTATTCTTTGTTGAAGACCTTAGAAACGATTTACCTCTACCAAACGCCACAAACTAGATAAAAACTGCTACCATCATTGAAGAAAGAAAGATAAGAAGTATATCAAGAATGTTATGGATCTGGAGACATAATCGACCGGACTGGCTGCGTGGCTCAGCGGTAACGTTCTCGCTTGCTGGGCCCTAGGTTGCAGGTTCGTATCCTGGCGTAGTCAGCTGGCATTTGAGGGTGCACAAATGCGAGGGAGCCGTGTCAGTACATTTACTGGCACGTTAAAGATCCCCTTCGGGCCAAAATTCCGGCACCCCGGTGTCTCTAAAAGCAGCAGTAGTTAAAAGGGATGTAAAACCAATAACATTATTATTATTATTATTATTATTATTATTATTATTATTATTATTATTATTATTATTATTATTATTACATATACGACCTGCCGTGGGCAACATCCAACTTTGAGTTGAGGCATGTCTTTACACGTCTGGTTGTGCATGGCTTTCACAACCCTAAGTGAATTAACAAATCTTTCCATGACCCTACAGAGTGTATACAAACTATGTGGATATTTTCGATTGCTATTTGCCTGAAATAAAAGTAGTAATTAAGTTAATAACCTAAACTAACACCAACGACTTGAATTCAATTACTATGTGAAATCGTTTTGTTCTTTACTTCAAATAACATTTTCAAGTAACGCAAAATAGGCTGTTACAAACCCTTTAAAATAAAAAGTAAAAATGTATCGTAGTATCATCTTGTCATTCTTCAAATTCGATGCGCATAGAATGCCAATGGTGTAGTAATCAATGGAGCCCCACGTAGACTAGTCGTGACATCTAGTGGTAAAATATCGAACAATATAATCCTAACAGAGCGAGTGCATTCTAGCGGCCAGATTAAGAAACTTTTCAATAAAATCTGGAAGTTAATCTAGTTACCTTTTTGGCAGCTAGATGTCTCGAGTAAATCTGCTGGCGAATTATGTTTTAATTAAATATATATTTTACACCATAGTATGCACAATATAACGCTTAATTTTAAAACATCTGAGTCATTACAAAACAATAAACATATAACATTTCAAGCAAAAAACCTAGCTCTGATCGGGTTTGAACCATAGGCATTTGAGCGATAGGCTAACGCTCTACCACTGAGCTAATTGTGTCAACGAATATCGTTCTATATAAAATGACTTACATAGAACTTGTTAGCAAATAATGATTTATACTAAACGATTTCATCACTGGAGTATATTACTTATATATAAAGCATTTCATACAAAGTTTATTTATTTTGTATCAGTACGCTATATTGCATGCAATACTCAAATTAGTGAAATATAAGTCAGGCACAAGATATCCGCTGCCATCTTGTCTTATTACTGAATCAGCTCAGCTTTTTAAAATCACGTCTGCACTATAGTATTACAAAATAAACTTTTAATTTCGAACGTGCCTCTACCTTTAGAACAGTTAAAACGATTCTCGGCTCGATAATCGGAACTGGTGGGTCCCATGATATGGATTATAAAGTTTGCATAATTCGCACGGCCGCCATCCTGAAATGGTACGGCGGACGACCTTGTAGTTTGGTCACAAGACGCATCCTATACGAAGGTATGTTGTTACCAAATTTGGTAGAGATCGGATGATTTGGTTAGTCGTTATTTGATTTTACGTTTTGAACGTTTGAGGGGCCGCCATTCAGTTTTAGTAAAGATGGCGGCGATATAAAACATGACACTGAGGTGTCCTTTGCTAGTGCTACCTTTGTACCAAATTTCGTTCAATTCGCATTCACCTTGTTCGAATTGATAGGGGGGGACAGACATTCAGAGTACACACACTCACACACACACAGACACACACACACACACACAGACACACACACACACACACAGACTCACACACACACATACACACACACACAGACTCACACACACACATACACACACACACAGACAGACACACTTTTTTCGCCCTGTGTTGATCTCATAAGTCTACTTTCATTTTTTGCAAAAATCGAAAGTAGGCTAAAAATATCCACTGTTAAAGCACCAGTCTCAACACCAAACACGTTTCCCGGAACCTTCCGTGAAGAAAATGCTGGTTGCCTGGAATCATTTTCTGGGAATTCTCACGAGTGTGGTCCTCTGAAGAGGTTCCTGAAGGTAAGCGTTTCACTAATTATTATTGGTTCGAGATGCTATGGAAGAGTTGTTTCTACAGAAATCAGCGTTCTTCTTTTGGAGGCCATAGAGAAGCTTGTTCAGTTTTGGAACATGTGCCTCAGCAATGGAGGTTTACTGGTATCCGTACAGAATACCTAGAACTGCTATTCCGCTTAAACTGCCACGTCACAAAACGAACCTGAACCTTTTTAACCCTCGGACACTTACGCCAGTAATAAATACAGCGTTACTCGCGCGGGCTACATATTTACAAGATGGACTCGCACACGTTATCTTTCGTATTTTGTTTTAATAATCTGTTAAATAGTAGTACATAGAAGTATTCTAATCTGAGGATTAAATGTAGGCGTTTATTTTTATATGGAGAGAAAAACAAACCTAAGAAGAAAATTCAATTTTATCTTACATGTTTGGTAAACTTACATTAGTGCATGTTTGGATTGGAATTACGTCTGAGGTTTAATTAATTTCTTCTTGTAATCACCAAAAAGTGGTACTTGAAGATTTTTTTGAACCATAATGTGTGAATTTCCGACAGCTAGTTACCATGGCAACAAGTGTTAGCGCACTTAGATCCCACTCGTTGAAGGGTGCACGATAATTATAATACAAACTGACGAATAAAAACATAGAACTGGTTCTCTAACACAACAAAATACTTCATCCTATTAAAAACTAACAACCCGCTCCGTCTTCGCCCGGTATCCTGAACGGTTAACCCAGCGTAAGCTTAATAGGCTCACGGACAGCAGGTCCCAGATCCATATCAGAAAAGCTGAGGTGAACAGCGAAACTCCGAATTCAAATACTCTTCTCTATAAAGTCTTAACTCGACAGGACTCGACAGTTTGATGCTGGTTGAAGCTGGGGTAATAGGCTGGCACGCTCGCTAGCTCCTAAACTCGCTCCGAAGCTAGTAATTTAAATTTCCACTGAATGGAGATTGTTGGAAGAAATGAAAACGTAAAAACACTTACGGTGGGCGATGTATAGAAGATAGAGATATGCTGTCCCGGACTTTTTTGTAGAACTATTCATGCAGAACAATTCTTACACTCATAGTGAGTAGATATTTTAACAGTTAACCCAGTATAAGCTTAAAAAGTGCACGGACGACTGCTTTTTCTTCGATTCTATACACAGAAGTCGTTACTGCTCAGCTTCCTTTCGTCATAAATGAATGTTTCTCTACAGAAACCTTCCTCGAGAAATCCTTTACAGAATGGTGAATACTGCATCAAAATCCATCCAGTGGTTCTCGAGATTTCCCGTTATATCCATGAATCAGGGACTTTGTTTTATCCTAAGTAGATATTATATCATTCTTTTTTTACTACACTTTCCGCCGTTTTACTGAAAATTCGTTTCTTGTCTGCTTATATCCATACAGAGGTTCCAGTCAGCCATCTAGTGATGGACTGAAGAAAGACAATAGGAACAGTGATATATAGGCTTAGTAATCACGCAGGGTTTTAGATGTAGAGAACCCTCGTTTTTTACTGGGTAGTCTTTGTTATTTCTTTTTCAAGTGTTCAGGCGGTTCAGTGATTTCCATGTTGAGCATTTCTCTGTATGTCCTGGGGGTCGGTCTTCAAATGGCCCAATCCAATTTTGTAGGTCCGTGTCAGTACATTTACTGTCACGTTGAAGGTCCCTTCCGAGGCATATTTTTTGAAACCCGGCTTGTGTAAGAGCCAAAGTAGTTATCAGGGGCGTAAACCAACGAGTATATTTTTCTCACACTTCTTCTTCTTCTAATCATTATCATTACATGGTAGGTTGGAAATTCTGGACCTTCATAAATGTATCTTGGTATTGCTTGGGGGAAATAACCAAAATAACGGACCTTCTGAGGGAACTCGTCCTCGATTTTTTGCTTCATTTGACAGCTTCATGACCATTCGAGGGATGAGACTATAAATGTACAACCATGTACTCCAGGCGGACCCTATGACCCCATTATTATTCATTCTTACAACTGAGGAATTAATAAGAATCATCCAAGACAGAAAGGATATTCACATTTATGCTTACGCTGACGACACATCAGTTAGCTCTAGTAACCCGCACAAATTGCAAGAAGCGATTGATCTTATGGTTAAATGGTGTCAAGAAAACAGATTCTAAATAAATCAGACAAAATCAGAAATGATGGTCTTTAGAAATGGGGGAAAAATACCCTCCGGATTACAAAAAATATCCATAACTCTACACTTAAAATAGTAAATGACTGTAAATATTTAGGTGTCACATTGCAACCCAGTGGCAAGTGCTTCACCCAACATATAACAAAAAGAGCTGCCAAAGTAATAATTGCAATTAAAGATATAAGAATCTTACAAACATTAAGCCTTGAAACTGCTATGAAACTATTCAAAGTAAACGGTGAAGCACATCATTCAGGACTGTCCTCTAAGAGCCTATGGTGGTAACATATTGGATTTTCTCTATTAAATTATGAAACTATCTGTTCTCTCTTTTCTTTTTCTTTCAATATTATGATGTAAGTGTGAACCACACCATACGATAAATAAATAAATATTCAAAGTGAAAATACTACCAGTACTAACTTACGGTATAGAAATTATCTCGCCTCACCTTACCAGAAGAAAACTATATACACTGGAGAATGTTAAAGCATATTATTTAAAAAGAGTATTGGAGGTACCTAAGACAACCAGATCTCGTCCTTGTTTATGTTCTAGCTAGAGGGTCTTTCCTTTTAGAAGACCGGAGATTCTCGTTCGTCATCCCATCAACTTCAGCCGTGGAACACGAATTTAAAAATAAAAAAATTAGGCGATCTGAAATCTGCCCGGAATTCTATGGTACAGGGGCCATGATAGATAGAACATGGACGTCGGCAAACTTTGAACTGAGGCATGTACTGACGAGACTATCAGTACATGGATTCCACCACCATCTATGCACCAACAAGACGTACCATACCCCCACAGATACTTGTTTGTGTGAACTCTGTGGACATGAATGTGATCTCGATCATATAGAATGGTGTGAGAAGAGGAAACTTTAACTGAATACGCAAACCTAAATGTCAATGTAAACAATATTTGATTATGTTTTTGCTTTATGCACATTTGTGCGCAGTTCATTAAATAAATGTACTACCATATGCCTCTTCACATTTGTAGCTACATCCCTTCTGATGTCATAAGGGTGGGACAATGTCTGAGAGGAGATTACGTTGAATAATTGGTTTCAAGCTTTTTGTAATCATTCTATAGGAAGGAAGGTTGTAGATTTACGTGACCGTTAATTTCGCAATCATGAACCATTGGACCTCCATATTACGAGGAATCCGTACCACAGGACAGGCATTTCACGTCGATAATACACACTAATAGACCGGAAATCGAGGTAATCATTGTCCATCTCTTCTTAAGGACTTCCTTTGCCAATTCACAGGTAGGTGAGATCTTAAAGACGCACTCAATGTGTTATCCATGCTATACCTATATTCGTAGAGGTTTCCAATTAAATTCTGTAATTGGTTCATTACGGTACAGAACAATGAAAATCCACAGCCTGCTTCCAGTCTCCGACCGGGTCAGGAATGGAATGAATGAAGCCCCCATCTAGCGGCGAGGATATGAACTGTGCCGGCTGCCGAGGCCTGACGCACTCCTCTGGGGCAATGATTAAATGAATGACAGATGAAATGAAATGATAGTGGAGAGTGTTGGTGGAATGAAATTTTGACAGGGAAAACCGGAGTACCCGGAGAAAAACCTGTCTGCCTCCGTTTTGTCAAGCACAGATCTCACATGGAGTGACCGGGATTTGAACCACGGACCCAGCGGTGAGAGGCCGGCGTGCTGCCGCCTAAGCCACGGAGGCTGCCGGTACAGGACAATATTATTCTTAAAATATACATAATTAATGTGACTCCTTGTGTATACCACTTTACGCTGAGCCTGTCTTTATGTTTTAATAAGCAGTTAATATATAAAAATTAAGACTTTGTTGGTAAAATATTATTAATTACTTCTTTATATGAAAGATTTTCAATTAAAGAAAACATGACGTATCCACTTCCGTTTCAGCTCCCTTCTTCAAGTAGAATCTAGCTGCATATGAGTTTATAAATGATCCAATTAAAACTTTGAATGAGTCTTTTTTAAATTAGTTCTATTTACTAAGAATGGGCTCATCATTCATAACTTTGTTCAAAAAGGGGACGTGGATAAGGACAGCAGAATAAAATAAAAGAAAGAGAAGAGGAAGGTAATTATCGTGCATTATGACCACGCTTAATCCTTTTCATTGTTCTTCTTTTTTAACTTCTATTCATTATCTTAGGTTTTTTATACAAGATCTTAAGACGTTACGTTTGACTAATGAACGTCTCCTTGAGATTATTCTAGGGGATGGATCGAATAATTAATGATGCCAAATTGAATTTCAAAGTAATTACATTTTAATTATTAATAATCGATAAGTAATTAGCAGCCATTGTAACAATTAAACATTAAAATAATTCAAGGACTCCAGTAGGTCCTATATTGTTAATGATAAATTCCAACTTGCTATTTACCTTTTCCTCATACGCTTAAGAGGTACGAATCAATCTTTCTTAGGAACGATTTTCAGGACTCTCTTCTTATTTTGATACGGGGGTTTTGAAAATAAATGTATATTTGAATTGTCATGAATCTTTTTAAAATTGCATATTTTTAACAGCACATTCATCAACCTTCCAACCTGGTAAAATTAGTATGTACATTTAGAAAGTGTTAAAAATATCATACATAACATACTGACTTGTATACACTTCTCCTCTATGCGTAGGTAATTATTAACATGATGTTCAGTAAAGAACCTATAGCCCACTTTCTCCTAAATGCATGGGTATGGTTATAACTCTTTGTCCTTTTCAAGGAGTATAATTGAATGTTTGTTGAAGTACAACGTGCTATACTGATATTAAACATGAATATGAGGTGCCCTTTGCTAATGCTACCTCTGTACCAAATTCCGTTCAATTCTGTGTTACTGTGTTTGAATTGATAGTGGGAATCGATTTGCACACATACATGGCCGCCATCCGCAAATTATTGGGCTGATGACCTTGTAGTTTGGTTAAAAGATTCTTTATACATAAAGGTATAACGTTGCAAAATTTGGTAGAGATCAGGTTTTCAGATTGGTCGTAATATGATTTAAGCTTTGAACATTCGGGTAGCCGCCATTACGTTTTCGTCAAGACGGCGGTGATATAAAATATGACACTGGAGTGCCCTTTGCTGGTGCTACCTATGTATCAAATTTCGTTCAAGTCGGTTGCACCATGTTTGAAAAGGTAGGGTGAATCGATATGCACACACACATGGCTGCTATCCGCAAATCATTAGGCTGATGACCTTGTAGTTTGGTTAAAAGATTCTTTATACATAAAGGTATAACGTTGCAAAATTTGGTAGAGATCAGGTTTTCAGGTTGGTCGTAATATGATTTAAGCTTTGAACATTTGTGAGACCGCCATTACGTTTCCGTCAAGATGGCGGCGATATGAAACATGACACTGAGGTGCCCTTTGCTAGTTCTACCTGTTTACCAAATTTAGTTCAATTCGGTTTCACCGTGTTTGAATTGATAGGGGGGGGGGGGACAGACATTCAGAGTACACACACACAGACACACAATTTTTGGCCCTGTGTAGATCTCATAAGTCTACTTTCTTTTTTAGCAAAAATATAAAGTAGTTTAAAAATTTGATTAAACTCTGTGTACTTACAAATATATTCAATATTTTAACTATTTCCCACTTGTGACATCAGATACCGCAACTGCCGTTAATGCAATTCTCTTTCCATATTATTCCCTTTTACAAATGAGCAGTATATTTTTGTCAATATCTCTCAGCAATGCAAAATTACGAAGTGATGTTGAGTTTCACAATATATTTCGGTTGCTCAAGTGAAACACTGAGTGAAGTTTATGAACGAAAACATTAACACAAATACAGAATACAACAGTTCGAGGGATACTGCAGATTTTCACCTCCACTCTTCAGACATCTGTATTAACGCTTAGCAAAATTGTACACAGAATATTAAGAAATGTTGTATTTAAGGCCAAATCAGGATAATTATTTGCGAGGGACATGTATGTGGGCGAGTAAACAGGAACTCCTAACTTACTGTTACACCATGATAAATAACCGACAGTAATGGCTACGCTGGCTAAAGCGCTGCGTTAGGTCATGGGGACAAGCTCACTGCTGACTCCGTAGACGCGTGGGTTCGAGCCCCACCGTCGGCTGTCCTTGAAATGGTTTTCCGTGGTTTCCCATTTTCAACACCAGGCAAATGCTGGGACAGTACCTTCTGACAGGCCACGGCCGCTTCCTTCCACATCCTTGCCCAGTTTCATTCATCTTCATCCATTCCATCTCTCATCCCGACGCGCAGGTCGCCCATGGGCGTCGATTAGAAAGACCTGCACTCGGCCTCTCAGGAGGCTACACGAAAAAAAACATGATAAATACAAAATAATATTTAAACATTTAATATTTAATATTTAACATTTAATATTTAAACATTTAATCCATATAGAGCTCCGCCACGCCTTAAGAAACTCACACATTCACGCAAAATGAAAAATAATATGAATATCACTGAGCTCCAAATTCCGTATTGTTTATGGGCTTTAACTAGAGTGATTTTCAAAAGTACCCCTTTAAATACCTGCGTACCATATTTTCTCCTGATATCATATCAGCACGTAGCTATAAGAGGAGTGCGAAAGTTAGTGAGGGTGTATGGAAGAAGATTTCGCTTTTATATACAGTGGAGATGACACCAGCCACTTTTATTTTAATATGACAACCATTTTTGATGATTAGTAAAGTAGACTATTCAAATCAGTGCAGCAGTTTAACTCTATAGGATGAGAGATATCGGACTACGGCAATCAGACACTAGGGTGATGATATTAGCAGTCACACGTTAGAGACGATGGAACTTAAAAGTGCCCTTAGAGTCAGGAATAGAACACCGCACCGTAAACCTGCAACAAAATAGGAAACATATGCAATAATGTGAGGATAATATGAACATTTCTTCCTGATATTAAGAATGAATGGAAATGAGTGCTTCCAACATGCACTATGTGTACCCTCTTTCATAAATACTACCAGATATTCCTGCACGGAAAATAATTTTTAAATGTTACGTCTTAGAGAAAACGCGAACGTGAAATAATGTAATAGCTTCACATTCTAACATAATGCTGAAAATCACCAACTGATTGAAATTAAAATCAAATACGTTTAATATCGAGAACATTAATGATAATTACTAAATATTTCACCTTTTCCAATCACCTTCCTTCTAACGCGATGCAAATAAATTTTTACTGGTATCTTAAATCTTAAACGTGGCCTAGCTGGTGACTGGGCAGCATGCTCTTTTATGTGAAGCTTTGATATTATTCCACCATAAAATGTTTACAATTTCCTGCCCATGAGAATTAGAGGTATTGAAATATTCTCCCGCGCGTCCGATTAAAAAATCCACTCATAAAGGTGTTCTTCAATTTTGCGGAATGTTCGTAGGAAAATCAGATGGTGTCAACCTACGGTTTTCCTTCACGTGATCTTCAACTGCACGAATCAGTTGATCATGCCATTCGTTGAACTGTCGGATGCGTCCCATTGTATTGCGAATCACTCATTGTATTTTCTCTGTACACCTCGTAAATTTGTCGATGAATGATATTTCGTACAGCAAATATCTTGCTTGAGTCAACGTCAACAATTTCCATCTTTTCTTTCTAGAATTTATCGAACCCGTGTATTATTATTAATAATAATCCTGAGCCATATTGAACCTCCTTCCCTGCGACGAGAAGGTTCACTTGTGCGTGAATTCACAAAAATAACTGCTAGTCCTGAGCTCCCTAATCATGAAGACATTCCTGCCATCTACACAAAGAGACTCCGTTCCCGTCATCCTCGATTACTAACTTGCCAAGTCAATGACAATAAACATAAGCGATCGATAGACTAAATTGTGGCAAACAAGTGTTACAAACGAACAACTGTAGATGCCCTGTATCAAAACCAGGCCACCATTATTTGATAAACACAGGAAGATTTGGACCACTCTGAAAAGAAAACGAACTAATTGTGATAGATTCGCCGATTCCCTATACAAATGGCGGATGACATCCTCCCCGCGCTGTGATTGTGGTGTTGAATTGTGGTGTTGAACGTCAAACGGTTCAGCACATGTCCAAGCGTGCACCTTACGAGCATTCCATGGTGACCCGCAGGAGTTCCTCTTCGCAACAATTAAGGCTATTGAATACATCACATCTGGATATCTTTTTGTGACTCAGTGTATACATTATTATGTAAATACTGTATGTATATTGAACCCGCTAACCACTGGTTCATGTGATATTTTTCACCGCAACGCATTTTTTGATGCATCACTTTTGAACGTACCCACTGACCGACCATGCTGTCGCTACATGCTAACATTCTTTGGAGTTATAAATGGTTGATCTTTTGACTACGGAGAAAACCACTATTAAATAATCTGAAGCTAAATTATGACACTTCTATTTTCTACGAAGCTCAGATTTTATCACACTGTAATTCTGAATCATCGAAACATTCTCTAGAATATGATTTCTATTTTGGTAAGGTAGTAACCTTGCAGATGCGCGAACCGGCACCAGACAGACGCTGCACGACCAGTGTAGTTACGAGCTAATGCAGCGCATAGCTGAGAGCTTACCACATGTGTTTGGATTATCATCCAAGTTGGATGCCCGTTGTATTAAGTCCGTCTATAAGACGAGGTAACAGTCCGCCTGAAGGCGAGGGAAGCAATCCTAGTGCATCGCACTTTATTTCAATTCGAACAGTGCATGATATTGTTAAATATTACAGCCGGAGAAGGCTTGTGCTACGAATTCTATGACTTTTTGGAAAAAGTGACCATAACCGTGGAACGCCACATTTTCAGCCACGTGCTTGAACGTCATACTTCGACAGCGTCGAGTGGCGATAAATACATCACTCCCAGTGAAATAATTAATAACCGAGTGGATCATTTTAACACTCCTAACTACGAATATTGCTTCAATCGCAAGTGCGATTCCTTTCAGTGAAACGCAACGCCGATGCCACGTGAATTGTGGGCAAGTGAAATCTGTATCAGTGAAGCAGATAAGAGTGCATGGCCAATGTTTAAACCATCTGCGCCGTGTAGAAGCAGTGAGTTTAGTGCCACGTTAAAGCTAGCTTCTGTGAAATTGTGCTACGCTTATTCAATGTACCTTAAAGTGGGAAAGTCATATTTCAAGATGTCATATGTTGACGACCACGTGTACGACGATCCTTGTTACGCATCACCTGTGGAGATGAGCTGTTAAGCCTCATAATGTGAAGGAGTGGACCAGAGAACTGCAGCCGATGACGGAAGAACCATGGCTTTAGCATCCGCTAATCCAAGGAAGATGACGACTTTGAGGAGGAGTCTGGTTATATCATCACGACAACGACGAGGACGAATAAAGGCCGTGGAGATGGATAGAGCAGATGTGGAGGCTGAGATTGGACAACCCTTCTCCGGAGACCAAAGCCTTATTATATCCCTCGGGTCGTTGGAACGACCGAGATGTAGACATCCTTTCTTGTGAGTCCGAAATATTCATTCCTTGTGAGGTTCTTTTGTGGTGTAGCTTAGTGTAGTTTATTGTAGTTTACTGTAGAATCAGCCGACCTTTTTGACAAGCCTTAGGTAGGTTTTGTATTGTTAGAATTAATCCTTGTAGTTCACTTTCAGTGATTGTTAGTCACCTGTAGTGATTGAATTTCTCATCGATCACGGTGCATTCTGAGGGACATCGCAACGATGTTATTTCTACCCCTGCTAAGCGTGACAGTACTCTTGTTACTACGTTTTGTTCAACCCTAAGAGGGTGATCTTCTACAGTTATATGGGATGACGGTCAGACGTCATGGCCCAGTGTTATTTTTATATCACCCCCTTCTAGTAAATGTTGTCACGCCTCTGATTTAGTCAGAACAGTCCGTATCGTTGGATAGCCGACTGTAGCTATCAGTTTTGTAATACTATGTCATTTTTCATTTTTGATGTGCTATGAAGCCATCCAGTTCAAGTTTGAACACATTCAGAGTGTTACAGTTTGTATGCAATCTAGCATCGAACCTAGCAACGAATGCCGTATCATTGGCAAACTTAGCAATTGTAAGATTTGCGCCTTTATAATGTTTATTTCGTGTCAGTGTTTCGACACAGTTGTTATTTTGGTTATATTTAGACAGAGCAGTTATGAACTGACATATCTGCACATTTCAAAGAGGTTCAGATTAAGTGGAATATCTATGTTTTTCTTTTCTTTGACTTTTCAAACATGCTATATCTTTGAGCATAGTTTTAAGGCGTGATTTTAAGCCTAATGCTTGTGTAAATTTGCATTATATCTGGGACATGATAACAAGGCCAGACTTCTAATAGGACTTTCTGCATGAAAGCTGCCTGCCTTCAGTGATGTGTATTTTCTAAACTGTCCGTGTGGATGATTGCGAGTAGCGAGGCTAGCTCGAATCATGGACAGGTGTTTACAGTTCCCAGCATGCAGTGTACTAGAGCACACTCACTCAGTGAGACCATAACTTTTCCAGACTCTTTGACAATGCTTATAGCATTACTAACATTTAGATGATGTGTCTCATATGTAGGTCAATGTCCAGGCCACCATTTTGTAATGATCATATGTTTTGCTTCTTAGAGATGACTGGCGAGGAGCCATGTGTTTGCATCGCTACTAGAGCGAATATCTTTATTCTCCATCTGAGAATGATTTCACGTTATGTTAAGGTTTATTTATGGTAATCAAGAGGCTAGATGAGACACCTTTTTAGATGCTATATTTATGTGTGTCCAGACTTCGATTCTGTTGACTGTGTTATTGTAGGGAGGTAACTGATGTTTATGCCAGGCCTTACCCAGAGGTAAATTAAGTGAGCCGAGAGCCACTAATAACCTGTGTTATTTTTATGTCCGAGCGGGAGAGCTCGTTGACGGTGTTTTATAGCAGAGATTGATCTCGCACGAGACTGCTACTGCTGAGCCCAAGGTATTCAGGATTGTCAGCCTATTCGTCGTAAACCAACGATAATTTAAACCAACGATTCAAATAATCAGTAACCTCATTATTGTAAGCCCGATGATAATTAACTACTCATAGCATTTAACCTTGATTTTCTTGCATTTAGGACCTGATGGCTGGCACTTGCTTTGTGCACACTTCTCTTGTGGAAGTAATCTAGGAGAGATGACACTAATTTTTATCGACGGAGTGCTTGCTCGACCTTTAGTCAGTAGCTGGTGGAGCGTGAGCCTCATGTGACGTTAGACGTAGTTTTCACTACGCAATCGCCAACGTAAATCACATGCACGTAGATGACACTGGTTTACAAACAGTAACCCAGGGCGAAGGCAGGAATAATAATGTTTATTGACTTGTTTTATTTATTTCAAGTGTATGATAACCCCATGTTTACCCTTTACTTAGATTATAAGAGGGCATTTAATGTTTTTGTTTGACGGCTTGTCATGTAGATTTTGTATTCAATTGTTTTTGCTTTACGGACGTCATCGCCGTAAATTTTGTATTAATTGTTAGGAATTAGCTAGATTTAAAAATAAATGTAAATGAGGGAATGGTATCATCCTAACTTAGATTTGCTATTGCTACCCTGTTAAATGTAAATTCCGTTATTAGCTTATTTTTAAACTAGTTTTAGAGACTATTGCCGTACCATTTACCCAGCGTTGCTGTTGTTGCTTTACTTTGTCAGATAGATCTTTCGCGAGTGTTTACAGTAGTTTACAGTTAGGGTACTGATCTTTTATTTTTATTTGTTTATTAGTTTGCGGATTAGCCGATAGCAACCCTCCGAACTAGGCTAGGTGTCTGAATATTTTAAATAAATAGTTCTACAAGTTATACATAAGTCTGGAAGTTTAATTTCTCAGTCTAGCTTTAGGGGGTGTATTTTCTTGGGCTGTCTATGACCTTTTAGCAACCATGTTACCACGGATCCCCTGGATCATGGATTTCTCGTGCCGCTGTGGCCTATAATAAATTCACCCAATCCTCATGGCACATGGGTCCTGCAGGTGAAGTGTTAGGGATGTCGTTTCGGCTGTTGGCAACCCTGATAGCTCCTCTGACGGGCACAATATAGAATATATTTAACTTTGTTTAATGTGTTTCCAAAAGCTAAATAATAGTACATTATGCAACAAGTCTATAATGGCAATAATTAAGACACGAGTATGTTTACAAAACGAGCGTAAGCGAGTTTTATAATTTGTATACGAGTGTCTTAATTACCATTATTGGCGAGTTGCATACGACTGTTTATGTTCGACGATAACTATAACTTTATTATATGTTTTAACATACATATTCATAAATATCGGTGGGATTCAGTTAATTGAGTTAGTGAACAAGGCGCGCTGGCTTTGTAGACTGAACAGAGCGCATGCGTGGGTCAAGGCACTCCGAGAGCAGAGACCATTCACTTGCTTGCCAACACAGAAATATGTTGGATTTTGAGCGCATGCGTGAAGGTGTCCTTACCTAATTGGTCACACATCTGTTTCTTGAGCTCTGATTGGTGGGAAAAACTGTTTCATAATGAAAAATAGTGTCATAATGAGCCTCATTATGATAAGTTTTCTGACACATAATGTTTACATTTCGACATCGTCGAACATAAAATAATTTTTATTTTTTTTATTTTGTGTTTTGAAAAGAAGGCAATATATTTTTTCCAGCTTCCTCTTTTTCTCTAAGATAAAAAAGACCAATACAATATACGGAAATATGACATATTCCTTCATGATGGAACTGCGTACTTTGATACCTTTTTGCGATATAATAGAGGATTTTAAAAAAATCTTCTAACGTGGTAGGTTTTCCATATAAATAATTCTTACACTGGAGGGAATACAGAATGTGCACTGTACGATATTAATAAGCATTACTTCCTTTGCACTAGACAAGACATTGAGATATAACTTGTCCCTGTAATTGTCGCTGTTATTCACGTTTGAGATAGCAGTTGGAAGCGAGCCTTCGTCTGTTGAGTTTCAATTATTATTGTCCCGTCCTCAGTGCGCGCACTCTTCCACATGACGAAGTTTTACTCAAATGTTTTACGTTTCGCTACTCTTTCCTTCATCGTTTCCAGTCACTGGCTCGTTTTAAGATGCCGACTGTAGCACAGATACTATCGGTTCTAAGAACATCTTATGTGGTAAGATTCTGAAAAAAAAACATATATTACTAGGGCAACATTCAGGTATTAACCCTTTATAGTGCAGAATATTTCGGTAGTTAGTATATTCTATTTGTGAGGGGCCTGGTGGCGCAGCGGTCAATCGGTATGCCTCTCACCAAGGCGGACCGGGTTTGATTCCCGGTCAATGCATGTGAGATATTCGAAGTGAAATGCCCTGTCCTGTGGTTCGGATTCCATGTAAAAAGGAGGTCCCGTGGCTCATGATCGCGAGATTAACGGTAACGTAAACTACAAGCTTCCTTCATTCTTTTATTCTATTTGTATTTATTTACATTTAATTATTTTAGCCTAATTTTATAATATTTTTTTTCTTTTACGTTTTAATGCTCTTAATTACTTTTGTAATTTTGCAATAAATTAAGATAGTAAAATTATTGGAAATTTCATTTTTATAAGCTTATTTATTTTCAAAATTAAGAGGCATTATTAAACAATTAAAATTAAAATGTAAAGACAACTAGGTTAATAAAAAATAGAAATTAAAAATGCATAATTTTATTACCATTCTTTTATTTTTACTTTTTTATTTAAATTAATTTTATTAAAACAATTAACTAGCACCCTACAAGCCTCCGTGGCTTAAGTGGCAGCGCGCCGGCCTCTCACCGCTGGGTCCGTGGTTCAAATCCCGGTCACTCCATGTGAGATCTGTGCTGGACAAAACGGAGGCAGACAGGTTTTTCTCCGGGTACTCCGGTTTTCCCTGTCAACATTTCATTCCAGCAACACTCTCCACTATCATTTCATTTCATCTGTCATTCATTTAACCATTGCCCCAGAGGAGTGCGTCAGGCCTCGGCAGCCGGCACAGTCCATATCCTCGCCGCTAGATGGGGGCTTCATTCATTCCATTCCTGACCCGGTCGGAGCCCTCCTCCACGTGGTGGGAGACGGGCAACGGCATGAAGTAGGGGATTGCCTGTAGGGGTGAAGTACAGTGGGGACTTTGTGTGCCCCGGGACCGCTACGGTAGCTGTGAAGGCTCTATGGGAACCCTGAAAAGTGACGGCTGACGGGGCTCTGGTGAAGCTACGATAGGCCTAGCAAGCCAGTAGTGGATATCATATTTGCTTTCAAACCAGGAACGGGCCTCGGAAAGGACGGATGCAAACGACGACGACCCGGATATGCTAATGGACTACGAGTTGGGACATTAAACATACAGACACTGACAGGAAAGGTGGAGGAGATTGTAGATGTGATGGAGAGAAGAAAACTGGATGTACTGGGCTTGGCAGAAACAAGATGGAAAGGAGAAGGTCGCAGAGAACTGAGGAAAGGGTGCCGGTTGTACTGGAGTGGGAACAGTGAAGGAAGGAGCAGCGGAGTAGGAGTAGTGGTGAGATATGGAATGAAGGAAGAGGTAAAGGGAATAAGTGACAGGATCATGAAGATCAGAGTAACTGTAAAGGGAAGAAGCCTGGCGATAGCCCAGGTATATGCCCCTCAAGTTGGATGTACAGCTCAAGAGAAGGAAGACTTTGAGGAGGAGCTACAACAGCAGTTGAATGGGCAGAGCATCATTGTCATGGGAGATTTGAATGCACATGTAGGAAGTGAAAGGCAAGGATATGAAAATGTATTGGGAGCAGAAGGATGGGGTAGCAGGAATGAAGAAGGGAGAAAGTTGCTGGATTTTTGCAAGAGAAACGGTTTAGTGGTAGGCAACTCCTGGTTCCGGAAGAAAGAAAGCCACAAGGTAACGTGGTACAGCAGTGATTTAACAAAGAAATCTTTGGTAGATTACATGCTGTACGACTGGGAAATGAAGAGAAGTGTCAGAGATATAAAGGTAATACCATCAGAGGCCTTAGATAGCGACCACAGAATACTTGTAATGAACCTGGGAGTTGTTAAGGATAGCAAGAGGACAGAGTACCAGGAAAGGAGAATCAAAGTATGGAAACTCAAGGAAAATGAAGTCAAAGAAGAATTCCAGAAGATAATAAGGGAAAAGATGCCAACAGACAATCCTAAAACAGGGGAAGAGGAATGGAAGCAATTCAAAAACACAATGGTGGAAGCTGCAGTGGCAGTATGTGGAAGAACAAGCAACAGAAAGCGGTGTAAAGAGACACCATGGTGGAATGAGAGAGTAAAAGAAGCTGTGGGAAGGAAGAACAAGGCTTTCAGAGTGTGGTTCCAGGAAAGAACTGATCTGGCAAGGGAAGATTATAAGATAAAGAAGAAAGAAGCAAACAAGATTGTCGCAGAAGAGAGGAAGAAGTGGATGGTAAAGTGGACAGAGATGATGGAGGAAGACAGCAGAGGAAATAAGAAAGTACTTTATGGGATGGTCAAAAGTAAGAGAAGAGGTCTGCGAGAGGATGTGGTAATGATGGACAAAAACGGAACTGAGGTACACAACAAAGAGACACTCAAGACAGTGTGGAAAGAGTACTTTGAGGATTTGCTGAATCCAAATGGTCATAGGGAGGGAAGACAATGTATTGGAAGATGGAGAAGACAACACAGGAATGGAAAAGGACCTGACTTGGAGAGAACTGGAAATGGCTATAGACATGATAAAAGGAGGAAGGGCACCAGGAGTGGATGAAGTGAGTGTTGAAATGGTGAAGGCAGCAGGGGAGGTTGGGAAACAGTGGCTGTACCGTGTGATGAGGGTGATATGGAAGAAGAAAAAGACCCCAGAAGATTGGAAGAAAGGATTAATTGTCCCAATATTTAAGAAAGGAAGCAGAAAGGAGTGCAGAAATTACAGGGGAGTCACACTCATACCTCACTGTGCCAAGATATATGAAAAGATATTAGAAAGTAGAATACGAGCCAAAGTGGAGAGAAAATTGAGAGAGGAACAGTATGGATTCAGACCTGGGAGATCAACAGTGGATCTCATATTTTCAGTGAGACAGCTCCAGGAACACCACTACGAATTTGGAGAGGATCTGTTGATGGCCTTCCTGGACATCGAAAAGGCCTATGATAGTGTGTGTAGGGAGAAGGTTTGGAAAGCAATGTAAAACATGGGAGTGGAAAAAGAAACTGTAGGCAGAGTGAAGGAGATGTATTGTGGAAGTGTGAGTTGTGTGAAAGTTGGAGGGGAAAGAACAGACTGGTTCAGACAAATGAGTGGCCTGAAACAGGGTAGTGCGCTGTCACCCCTTCTCTTTATTGTGGTTATGGACGAGGTAATGACACGGATAGCAGGAAAGATAGGAGAAGATAAGATGAAGGCAATGGTGTTTGCAGATGATCTCATGGTCTGGGGAAACAAGGAGGAGGAAATCCAGGAGCAACTGAAGGCTTGGGAAGAAACAGTGGGAGAGTACGGATGGAAGTTCAACATCAGTAAATGTGAGATCCTGTTAACAACCAGGAAAAAGGACAGACCAATGAGTGGGATAACACTTGGAGGTGGACAGCTGAAGAAGGTGGAAAGTCTCAAGTACTTGGGAAGTATAGTGGAGGAAAATGGGAGAAATGACAAAGAGATTACGGAACGTGGCAGACAGGCAGAAGCATTTCTGAGAAGCATTAGGAGCTTAGTGTGGAATAAAGATGTCCCACAAAAAAGCAAGGAAGTGTTATACAGAAGCTACTATATCCCGATACTGACCTATGCTTCAGAAACGTGGACAATGAAGAAAAGAGACATAAGCAGAATACAGGCAGGTGAAATGAAGTTCCTGCGAAGTAGGATCGGAGTAACAAGAAGAGACAGGGTGAGGAATGAAAAGGTCAGGGAAATGGTGAAAGAGGAGCCCTTGCAAGGTAGGATTGAGACATCAAGACTGAGGTGGTATGGACACTTAAAGAGAATGGATGAGAAGAAGATTCCCAAGAGGATACATGAGATGCAGATGCAGAAGAAACGACCAAGGGGAAGACCAAGAGATCGATGGCTGAAAGGAGTGGAGGAATGTGTCAAGAAGGGAGGCGAGGACTGGACCAGAGTGACAGCGGAGAGATGGTGGGAAGAAAGAAATAAGTGGCGAGGCTTATGTTCCAAACAGACCCAGCCTGGGGCTGGAAACTGTACATGATGATGATGATGATGACAAATGATCTACATAAATATATATACAAATATGTACATAACAATCAAAAATGAACATCAAGGCTCTTCAACCAGAAAAGCGCTGGAGCTGATGCTTTCATGAACTATTCCCATTCGCCTTCAAAGCTACGCTGTGGGCACTCCCGAATGATGTGGTTCATCGTCTGTTCTTGAGCTCTGCAGTCACAAGCTGGTGATTCTAAACACACACACCCCACCTAATTCGTGTAGCATAGCTTTGCACCTTCCATGACCAGTTCGAGCACGATTTAGTTGGCACCAAATAGCTCTTGGTAGATCAGTTCCTGGGATATGCTGGGAAGGATCATCTAAGTGGATTTGGTAAGGTCAAGAAAAATATAGCCACCTTTCCTTCCAGATTTTTTTGATGATGTAAGGCCCTAGCTGCTAATAATAAATAAATAAAATGTACCTACTCACACATGCTAACCTGACTTTTGGTTTTTTGAAATATTTTACTCCTTCGAGGACCCCCCCCCCCCCCACAAGGACAAAGTGTATTAAACAACATTCTTTTTACTAAGCCAGTTAAAAATGTTTCATAACAAACATTACAAACCGATTATGAAATACAGTAGCAATAATTACTATATTTCTGCAATTGGTCGCTTGCCATCCTTCCCTATTCCACTTCCTGGTGTAGCGGCTAAAGTTCATGGTTGCCACCCCAGAGTTTCCGTGTACGGGGTACATTCAACCTCGAGAGGCAAAACGGAGAAGAAGAGGGTTCGATTCACACCTCAGCCATCCAGGAAGTCATTTTCCGTGGTTTCAAACTTAAAATCCAGGCAAATGCCACCTCCTTTACAATCTTCTCCTGAATTGCACATACACTTACTGTACTCCTTCGGACATCATAATTACACAGGTCATCAGACACTTTGCTTTGTATAAAAGATACACATACCCAAGTAGACAGGGCTAATAAGCACGATGTCGCAAAGCCCCGGAATGAATTATTTACAACAACCACCACCACTCTTGCCTGGTGCCATACAGGTGGCTCCTTAAAATGGCTATACACCCTTGCAAGAGTGGCTATGGAAATGTCTCGAAGATGTTGTTTAGGGGGGTTAATTTTTTTTACAAGTTTACAAGAACCTTTGGATTCACTCCTTTGCTCCCACGATGAGGCCATTGACAGATATGTGGTCCCAAGAGTATTTTTCCCCTCTAGTACCCCTCAGTTGACTTATAAATTTGTTCCCTATTCATTATCAAACTCATCAGGTTAACCACTTTAAAACTTAAATCGAATCGAGGTTACTCCGATTTTTTACTGTGTCTTGAACGCGATGATGTCAATGCGTCCGGTGCGTCCTTCACCAGCCAAGCCATTTACTTTTTCGTAGACGGCAAATCTTTTTTCTCGAAACGCCTGTGCCAACACTCTCGATAGTTGATGATGCGTTAGCATTTCTTAGTGTCTCACCGTATGAGTAGGACATGGGCAAGTGTTTCGAGTTCGGTACAGCATCGCCTACAGAGGTTATATACTTCTATAAAGAAATGAGGAGGGGTGTATTTAGCTGTCATATTTCATTCATCAGGAGCACATCATAAACTCTTCACGTCAAACGTCTTTTTTTTCTTTTTTGAGATTCGTGGATATCTAATGGCACTTAGGCTTCGTACAATTATGTACATTTGTTTAGTTGAAAGAACGTTTTATAACGTGTCAATTTGTATTGCTAGTGTTCCTTTATTTCTATACCAGTCCTGTAAATATTGCGTTTACACTATCGGTTACCTAGAAAGTTGGATTTCACAAGATATGATATGCACTAAAGAAATAAAAACAAGGATTGCAATAGCAAAAAAAATGCCTTCAGTAAGAAAAGAAAATTATTTTGTGGAGCAATGATAGTAAGCCTAAGGAAGAGATTAGTGAAATGTTTTGTTTGGAGTGTAGCAATGTATGGAGCGGAAACTTGGACGCTTAGGAAAGAAGACGAGAGAAGAATAGAGGCTTTTGAAATGTGGCTGTGGAGCAGAATGGGGGGAATAAGTTGGAAGGACAAAGTGAGAAATGAGGAAGTATTGAAGAAAGTAGGAGAAGAAGGAATGACGCTAATGGAGAAAAGGAAAATAAAAAAGTGACAGTCAGTCTGAACGACTAGACTTTGTATCATTTTAAATGCTACAAATGCTGAAAAATGCTAGAGAGGCATTGGCTGTTGACATGTTAGAAAATTATCTGCATAATACTAACCTTGCTTATCTTGATTCAAATTACTCGCGAACGGCAAGTGCAAACCAAGGGCAAAGCAAGGTCAAGCGCGCGGGATGCCGTCACGCTTACCAGAGTACGCGGGGACGTGCCCCTTCCATCCAGTCAACAAAACACTTATAGTGGGCGATGTATTGAAGATAGAGATATGCTCTCGCGGACTTTTTTGTAGAACTTTTCATGCTGACCAATTCTTACGCTCATAGTATATTGATACTTTTAACGGTTTTCCCAGCGTAAGCTTAAGAAGCGCACGGACGCCAAGTTTGATTTCGACTTTTTAACTGAAATCGTTACTGCTTAGCTTCCTTTGATCATACATAAATTATTTTCTACAGAATCTTTCCTCGAGATAACCTTTACAGAATGGTGAAAACCGCATCAAAATCCATCCAGCGGTTCTCGAGATTTCCCGTGACATCCAAGAATCGGGGATTTATGTCAATACTAACGAAGTAGAGAATGTCGGGAAACACATTCACCAAGCGGTAGTATGACGTCACACACCTCAGTGCATCTGGGTACATTTCGTCCCGTCACCGTAACGTAACGCCAGACCCCAGCGTAACGACGAAGTCGACAAGATCATTCAAAATGATAAAATGAATTGGATGGAACACTGCATGAGAGCAGATTGTTTGGTGAAAAGTGCATTAGAAGGGACAGTCCAAGGGAAAATCCGAAAAGGAAGAAGAAGGTTTCAGATGCTGGATTCCATCAAGATTGATAAATCGTATGAGCTGATGATACGTGCTGCTGAAGACCGGATAAGGTGGAGAGACCGACCATGAAGAAACCTGCCATCAGGCTGATAAACTGATGATGATTATCAGTACTTGTTATGCCGCTAAGTCACGTAAAGAACTTAATAATGTTACACACAGTAAATAGCTTACTGAAGTCTGCCACTTATCTACAGTTGTTACCAGAAAATTACAGTATTCATTGCCCGTGATCACGACTGCCCGTGGATACCTGCTGTAAGAGAAATGATACGTGAATAAGTATTAGAATAGGTCTATTGCCGACCGTTAATAGCACGGTACCGGGTGAGTTAGCCGAGGTCGTTACGGCATGACTGCTGGCAGTCGCTCACATCCGGGAGGCGAGGAGGTTCGAATCCCCCCGCCGGCAACCTTGAAGATGGTCTTCTGTGGTTTCCCATCTTCCTTCCAGACAAATGCCGGGGTTGGTCCCTCACTTTAGGCCACAGCCGCTACTTTCCAATTCCTCGTCCTTCCATTCCAACTTTCCTTCCCAACGGTTCTTGTAGCTCACCCATTGGGTGTCCGTCTCGAAGCAGCTACAAAAATGGCGAGCCGAACATGTCCTCGGACACTCCCGGCACTAAAAGCCATACGCTAAATACGGTGCAATGTTATGATTTTCCGACGGTAAACTCGATTGTACCCAACTGCAGTGAGGGTTATTCCCTAAACCTAAAAACAAAATGGTCGAACATCAATTCCGCTCGATTTTCCTTAATTCCACTCGGTCCTCCAAGGGACTCAAAAATAAGTTCCTGAACTCCGCTCAGGCCTTGACAAGGGATCGGCAAAGGGGTTATCCCCAATGACGTAAACAAATGCCATAACCCTCCTGCTCGCATACCAAGGGCCGGGTCAAACCCCTTCTGCAGCGCATTTCCAGTCCATAATTTTATTTAACAACAGTGATTAATATTTAGTCCTTTATGTATTATGTTTATATCTGATTTAACGAATGAGCGGACTCGACTTCAGAGCGTTTGATTGATGGCGTGATGGTGTTCGCAAGACATTGTTGTGCCATTGATGTCAAGTCCGCTCATTCGTTAAATCAGGTATAAAGTGTTTGGCACATTATAACTTATATGGCAGAAAATACAAGTGATTTAAAATTAATCACAATATTCTTTTAAATAAGTCTGCCAAGTTTTCTATTTTTTTCTAAAAAATTTATACATTGTTTTTAACATGTGCATAATAAAATGTTTGAATGTTTTTTAACCTTGTCAGACATTATTAAATTAAATTTAGATAATAATAGGTGTATAATTTGTACCTAAAAAAATACTTTCGAAATCAGCTGCGGATGCTGAAAATACTGTTTTCCAGCCTAGAACGGAAAAATCAGTTGCATTCAAGAATTCACTCATATGCTGCAGAAGGTGTTTGTCACGGCCCTTGGTATGCGAGCAGGAGGGTTATGACGTTTGTTTACGTCATTGGGGATAACCCCTTTGCCGACCCCTTGTCCCTTGGAGGACCGAGTGGAATTAAGGTAACCCTGGCTACCTGACTGGAATTCCCGAGCGGAATTGATGCCCGCCCAACAAAATTGAGGTTTAATGAATTTATTTCAGCGATTGAAAAATAAAATTCAAATTCCGTTTAATAAGGCAACATTGAAAAATGGATTCCAACAAGAAAATGATTATATTTGATAGCTGAATACTTGGGAGGACTGTGACATTCAGTGTAAACTACGGTTGTGACGCTCCGAAGCGCAAGAACTCACCGCTGGCTGCTCTTGACTTCGCACCGCCAGACGAGAATAAATAAACTGAAGGCGAAGAGTCACACAAGTGAATGCGTTTGAATTTATCTGACAGAGCCGGGTCACTAGTGTAACAATTGTCTAGCGAGTGCGCTACTAACTTTCTCCAATAATACTCTTTGGGGATCTTCGGATATTATGAAAATTATTGAGGTTTTCATTCATTCATTCATACATTGAAGCCTTCAAAACCCGGACGAAGTCGCCAGATTTTTGAAGAGCGTTAAAAATCCCTCAGTATACCTTCCTTCGGAGGGGAAGTAAAGCCGGTGGTCCCATGTCATAGATTTATGGCATGCTAAAGAACCTTCCACTAATTACACCTGTGTGAAACTAAATTATATAGGTTAGGAATGTAAACAACGCTCTTAGGTTACTACGTTCGTTGCCAAGAGCCGACTGCGGTGGCGTCTAGTAGCTAAGTTCTGAACTAGGCCTAGTAGTCGTTGTGGTGGCGTTTGGCGGCAAGAGTAGGAACTATTTGAAAAATTCAAAGTTTCAGTCATTATTAAATTAAAAAAATCCTCTCGGCACGCCGGAAGGCGGAGGTAGATTTCACAGGGCAAACTAGGGAATAGGCTATAATAGGCAAAATATGCAGGTTTTCGTAGGAGGATCAGACCTCATTTATTGCGAGAAAGTATTTTACAATTGGAGGTTAGTTAACATTTTTAGCCTACTTTCGATTTTTGCAAAAAATGAAAGTAGACTTATGAGATCAACACAGGGCGAAAAAAAGTGTGTCTGTCTGTGTGTGTGTATGTGTGTGTGAGAGTCTGTGTGTGTGTGTGTCTGTGTGTCTGTGTGTGTGTGAGTGTGTGTACTCTGAATGTCTGTCCCCCCCTATCATTTCGAACACGGTGAATGCGAATTGAACGAAATTTGGTACAAAGGTAGCACTAGCAAAGGACACCTCAGTGTCATGTTTTATATCGCCGCCATCTTTACTAAAACTGAATGGCGGCCACACAAATGTTCAAAGCTTAAATCAAATTACGACTAACCTAATCATCCGATCTCTACCAAATTTTGCAACGACATACCTTTATGGGGGGAGCATCCTTTGACCAAACCAATAGGTCATCAGTGTAATAGTTTGCGGATGGCGGCCATCTTTGTGTGAAAATCGATTCCCCCTATTAATTCGAACACGATGCAACCGAATGGAACGAAATTTGGTACAGAGGTAGTACTAACAAAAGGCACCTCAGTGTCATGTTTTATATCGCCGCCATCTTGACGGAAACGTAATGGCGGCCACACAAATGTTCAAAGCTTAAATCAAATTACGATTAACCTAATCATCCGATCTCTACCAAATTTTGCAACTACATACCTTTATGGAGGGAGCATCCTTTGACCAATCTAATAGGTCATTCACCTGATAGTTTGCGGATGGCGGCCATCTTTATGTCAAAATTGATTCCCGCTATTAATTCGAACACAGTGGAACCGAATGGAACGAAATTTGGTACAGAGGTAGCACTAGCAAAGGGCACCTCAGTGTCATGTTTTATATCACCGCCATCTTGACTGAAACGTAATGGCGGCCACACGAATGTTCAAAGCTTAAATCAAATTACGATTAACCTAATCATCCGATCTCTACCAAATTTTGCAACTACATACCTTTATGGAAGGAGCATCCTTTGACCAATCTAATAGGTCATTCACCTAATAGTTTGCGGATGGAGGCCATCTTTATGTCAAAATTGATTCCCCCTATTAATTCGAACACGGTGGAACCGAATGGAACGAAATTTGGTACTGAGGTAGTACTAGCAAAGGGCACCTCAGTGTCATGTTTTATATCGCCGCCATCTTGACTGAAACGTAATGGCGGCCACACGAATGTTCAAAGCTTAAATCAAATTACGATTAACCTAATCATCCGATCTCTACCAAATTTTGCAACTACATACCTTTATGGAGGGAGCATCCTTTGACCAATCTAATAGGTCATTCGCCTAATAGTTTGCGGATGGCGGCTATCTTTGTGTCAGAATTGATTTCCCCTATTATTTCAAACACGCTGAAACCGAATGGAACGAATTTAGGTACAGAGAGAGCACTAGCAAAGAGAATCTCAGTGTCATGATTAATATCGCCACCATATTGACAGAAACGTAATGGCGGCCACACGAATGTTTAAAGCTTAAATCAAATTACGACTAACATAACCATCCGAACTCTACCAAACTTTGCAACAACATACCTTTATGGAGGGAGCATCCTTTGACCAATCTAATAGGTCATTAGCCAAATAGTTTGGGGATGGCGGGCATCTTTATGTCAAAATTGATTCCCCCTATTAGTTCGAACACGGTGGAACCGACTGAACGAAATTTGGTACAGAGGTAGCACTAGCAAAGGGCACCTCAGTGTCATGTTTTATATCACCGCTATCTTGATGAAAACGTAATCGCGGCCACCCAAATGTTAAAAGCTAAAATGTAATTACGACCAACCTAATAATCTAGTCTCTACCTAATTTTGCAACACCATATCTTTATGTGGGAAACATATTCTGACCAAACTGCAAGAACATCAGCCCAATAGTTTGCAGATGGTGGCCAAGTATGTGTGCAAATCGATTCCCCCTATCAATTCTAACACGGTGAAACCGAATTGAACGAAATTTGGTACAGAGATAGCACTAGCAAAGGGCACCTCATATTCATGTTTAATATCCCTATAGCAAGTTGTATTTCAACAAGCTCCTACAACCAACATTCAATCATACTCCTTGAAAAGGACAAAGAGTTATAACAATACCCATGCATTTAGGAGAAAGTAGGCTATATGTTCTTTACTGAACATCTTGTTTCGTCTTCCTATGTATACTTTTAACATTTTACTGTCTTATGGGGATGGTAACCTTCTTGTCATTTGGGGTTAATTTTTATACTTGTGATCACACTGTCCTTATGCAAGGTTCGGAACTAATGTGTAACTATCTAACAGTCTGTTACTTCTTCACGCAAAATTTTATCTCCCGCAGAGATGTTGGTTGGTTCCTCAGTTTAGGGGCTGCGACAAGGTGGTCATGTAACCCCGTGTGTGTAGAATCTGTCTGATAAACGGTGTTATTTGTGATGACTGTATTAGTCTGTAATTCAGGTAAGGTCTGCAGACGGTCAAATTTAAGTACTAGTACCTAATTTTGTACCAAATACTAACGTCAACGACACCTAGTTGTGAACTTGGCTGCTAGATGCCACCGCAACCAGCAACTTGCAACGAAAGTTGTAACTTCCCCTCCGAAGGAAAGCATGCTGACGGATTTTTAGTGCTCTTAGAAAATCCGGCGACTTTGGCCGGCTTTGAACCAGCACCTTGGGCATAGAAGTTCAGCATGCTACCAGTTAGCCGCTTCCCTCATAGTCAGATGGAACAAGAAGTTCCGTGACGAACTAAAGAGCCTACTTTTCTTAAAATTAAGATTCATGCCATAGATTAATCTACATTATATGAACCTATCTAGAATAATGACGAAATTAAGTGGGTAATATCGAAATGTCTTAATTAGTTCGAAATAAGATATACTAGGCATAATGTAGCCTAATAGAGCAATACAGTTGGCAGCTCTGGTGACTGAATATATTCTTACTTCCATCTCCTAAGGTACAGAATACAAAATGTGGTTGAAGTCCAAAGGACGTTACATGGATTTAGACATTGGATCTATTAGTACACGTAAAAGCATGTTGGCAACAATGTCATGCGAGTGCTGGTCAGAAATAATCTGAAATATTATATATTTTTGTGCCAATTTTGGATGAAATCCATTTGTTGGTATAGAAGTTACATGTATTTAAAAATTGGTCCTATCAGCAGGCTTAGAATTATATTGGTAGAACTGACGTATATAAGTTACTCCAAATTAATGTAAAATGCCGGGTAATTTACGTGTGCATAGTTTAAAGCTGTCGGCTTGCATACTTTCTGATATATTTGGATACAAAATAGAGAGCAATTATTAACAGTTGGCAGCCCTGGTGGCTCTTAAGAATACACTCAGTCATATATGTTTATGTATGCATATTACATACAAAATTTGGTTGAAATCCAATTGATAGTGTAGAAGTTATATGCATTTAAAATTGGACTTATCAGAAGGCTTAAAATTATTTTGGCAACGCTGTCATGTATGGCCACCTAAAAATTAAACTGAAATAGTATTATCTACATGTGTGCCAATTTTAGAATAGCTCCCATGTATACCTTCCAAGATATCCAACATGGAGCTCAAATTTCTAGTGCGTTTTTTTAGCAGTTGGTAGCACTGGCATCTTTTTCAAATATGGGCCTGAGATATTCCGGTATACATCTTTACTCATACTACATTTGGTTTCGATTGCTGCAGCCGTTTAGGAGTTGATAGGGGGGGGGGACACACACACAGCCAGACAGACAGAAGGACAGACAGACAGAAGGGCAGACACATTTTCCCGGATATATCTTATAAGTCTACTTTTTCCTCATTTTTGAAAAGTGTGAAAAGTAGGCTAACAAGAAGTTCCGTGAAGAACTATACAGCCTACTTTTCATGCCAATGATTATTCTACAGTATATGAACCTATCTAGAATAATGACGAAATTAAGTTGGTAATATCGAAATATCTAATTAGTTCAAAATATACCTGGTATAATGTAGCCTAATAGAGTACTACTGTTGGCAGCCCTGGTGACTGAATATATTCTTAGTTCCACCTCTTAAGGTACAGAATACAAAATTTGGTTGACACACTGGATCTATCAGCACGCGTAAAAGCATGTTGCCAACAATACCATGCGTGTGCTGGTCAGAAATAATCTGAATTATTATGATATCTTGTTGTGCCAATTTTGGATGAAATCCATTTGTTAGTATAGAAGTTACATGTATTTTAAAATTGGACATATCAGCAGGCATAGAATCATGTTGGCAGCACTGCCTTGTATTAATTACTCCAAATTAATTTAGAATGTCAGGTGCTATACGTGTGCAAAGTATAGAGCTGTTGGCTTGCATACTTTCTGATATATTGATATTAGGGTAAAAAGAATATAGACATCATTTATTAACAGTTGGCAGCCCTGATTGCTCTTAACAATACTTATAGTCATATCTGTTATGGTACACAAATCACATACGAAATTTGGTTGAAATCCAACTGATAGTATAGAAGTTACATGTATTTAAAAATTGGTCCTATCAGCAGGCTTATAATCATGTTGGTAGAACTGACGTATATAAGTTACTCCAAATTAATCTAAAATGTCAGAATATACGTGTGCATAGTTTAAAGCTGTTGGCTTGCATACTTTCTGATATATTGGTATTTGGATTTAAAAAAAATAGAGAGAGCAATTATTAACAGTTGGCAGCCCTGGTGGCTCTTAAGAATACGCTCAGTCTTATCCGTTTATGTACAGATATTACATACAAAATTTGGTTGAAATCCAATTGATAGTGTAGAAGTTATATGCATTTAAACATTGGACCTATCAGAAGGCTTAAAATTATTTTGGCAACACTGTCATGGTGGGCCTCCTGGAAATTAAACTGATATAGTATTATCTACATGTGTGCCAATTTTGGAATAGCTCCCATGCATACCTTGCAAGATATCCAACATGGAGCTCAAATTTCTAGTGCGTTTTTTCAGCAGTTGGTAGCACTGACGTCATTTTCAAATATGGACGTGAGCTATTCCGGTGCACATCTTTACTCATACTAAATTTGGTTTTGATTGTTGCAGCCGTTTAGGAGTTGATAGGGGGGGGGGGGACACACACACAGCCAGACAGACAGAAGGACAGACAGACAGACAGACAGACAGAAGGACAGACAGACAGACAGACACACATTTTCCCGGATCGATCTCATAAGTCTACTTTTTCCTAATTTTTGCAAAATGTGAAAAGTAGGCTAAAAATGAATGTGATCTCGTCAATGGCGTTGTCTTGGCAACCTCTGATAGATCATCCCTTATCAATTTAAAAGCTTTGTTATGGTAACCTCTGATGGCACTTGGCATTTTTTAAAATTCCGAAATCATTTTTCTCATCCCTTGGCGTAATGGTGGGTCATATCAAAAATTCTTTCAGACAAAGGTTTTAGGTAATTATTAGGGGAATATTTTCCATTTCGTACGGTTTTGATATTGTGCCTATTAAGAGAGATATGATTAATGTTTCCCGAAAAACCCACTTTTTTCCACCCCTTTGGTCAATGGTTGGTGCTATCAAAAAACTTATTTGACATAAATTTTTGGCACTTATCCGACACATATTATGAACTTTGAAGGGATTCGATATTTCATGTATTAAGAGAGTTATAGCGAAATTTCACTTTTTCGAAAAAAGCCCCCCATTTTCACCCCCTTCGACCGATTTTGCCCGTTAACGAACTCGACCGAGATTTTATAGGGATACATATTATGTAAAAAATTCAAAGTGATTGGTGCAAAATTACGGCAGTTATCGTGTCCACAAAAAACTGATATATATATATATATATATATATATATATATATATAGATAGATACATATATACATAAATTATGTATAAACTTTTGAAATTACGGTGGTTTTGGGGTCTGGGGGATGTGAAACGCGAAGATATGTCGAAATTTTCCGGAAGTCGAAACATGGTACCCATTGCAATAGTTAGCTTTCTAATGAAATCTACCTAAAACAGATACACACACTAATACAGCCATCACAATTATCACCGGTTATCAGACAGATTCTACACATACCCAAAGTACACGGGGCTACATGACTGCGTTGACGCAGCCCCTAATCTGAGGAACCAACCAACCATCAATCCTTCAACTGATCAATTTCATTTTATTTTATTTTTTGGGTTAGTGTATTTATTTTTACATTCTTCGTCTTCTGTCGGTTTTGGTCTACTGTGAACCATTGTGAACATTCGGCTGACTTGCCAATCTCTTCTTCCTCCTCCCAGAATCTCTTCATGTGTTAGCGGTCTCTCCTCCTTCTTTCTTCAGACCAGATGACCTTGGATTTTGAGCTAGGTTTTTATTTAAACCCTTTCAATTTATTAACCTTCCTTCAATGATTTGTTGAGAATATCTTCTTGAATGATGCCAACTTCTTTGAGATCTGTTCGTGTTTCCTCAACCCATACCTACATTGATAATGTAGGTGAATATCATTTTGGTTAACCTATTGTTGCTCATTCGTGTCAGGTGGCCATGAAATATAATCCTCCTCTTACGCATCGTGTCCGTCAATTTCTCCGCTGGGTTGTACAAGGCACTATTCCTCCGTCTCCTCCATAAGCCATCTGCTCTCTGAACAGGCCCCAATATTTTCCGTAGGATTTTTAGCCTACTTTTCACAGTTTGCAAAAATGAGGAAAAAGTAGACTTATGGGATCGGGCAAATATGTGTCTGTCTGTCTGTCCTTCTGTCTGTCTGTCTGTCTGTCTGGCTGTGTGTGTGTCCCTATCAACTCCTAAACGGCTGCAGCAATCGAAACAAAATTTGGTAGGAAAAAAGATCTATACCTGAATATCTCACGCCCATATTTGAAAATCATGTCAGTGCTACCAACTGCTGAAAAATCGCAATTGAAATTTGAGCTCCATGTTGGATATCTTGGAAGGTATGAATAGGAGCTATTTCAAAATTGGCACACGTATAGATAATGATATTGCAGTTTAATTTCCAGGAGGCCATACGTCGCAGTGTTGCCAAAATGAATATACCCCTGCTGATATGTCCAAATTTTAAATGCATATAACTTCTACATTACCAATTGTATTTCAACCAAATTTCGTATGTGCTATGTGTACATAAACAGACATGACTGAACGTATTCTTAAGATCCACCAGGGCTGCCAACTGTTAATAAATGCTCTCAATTTATTTTACCCAAAAACCAATATATCAGAATGTATGCAAGCCGACAGCTTTAAACTATGCACACGTATAGTACCTGACGTTCTATATTAATTTGGAGTAACTTATATACGTCAGTGCTACCAACATGATTCTAAGCCTGCTGAGAGGTCCAACTTTAAATACATGTAACTTCTACACCATCATTTGGATTTCAACCAAATTTCGTGTGTGCTATGAGTACCATAACAGATATGTATATGGCGATTCTTAAGAGTAACCAGGGCTGCCAACTCTTAATAAATACTGTCGCTATTTTTGTTACCCTAATATCAATATATCAGAAAGTATGCAAGCCAATTGCTCTAAATATTGCACACGTATGGTACCTGGCATTCTAGATTAATTTGGAGTAACTAATATACGTCAGTGCTGCCAACATGATTCTAAGCCTGCTGATAGATCCAATTTTAAAATGCATGTAACTTCTATACTAACTAATGGATTTCATTAAAAATTGACACAACAATAGATCATATTATTTCAGATTATTTCTGACCAATACATGTATGGCATTGTTACCAACATGATTTTACGCGCGCTGTTAGATCCAATGCTTAACTGCATGTAACGTCCATGCTATCCATTGGACTTCAACCAAATTTCGTATTCTGTACCTTTAAGAGATGAAACTAAGAATATATTCAGTCACCAGGGCTGCCAACTGTAGTTCTCTATTAGGCTACATTATGCCAGGTATACAGTATTTCGAACTAATTAGAAATTTCGATATTACCAACTTAATTTCGGCATTATTCTAGATAGATCCATATAGATTAATCATTGGCATAGATCTTAAATTTTAAGAAAAGTAGGCTCTTTAGTTCGTCACGGAACTTCTTGTTTTACTGTATATTGCTTATTGTTTCTTGTGTGTTATGTGTTTTTAGCCTATTTTCATTTTATGAAAAAAAAAGAACACTAGTAGTTCCATGAAGAACTAAACAGCTTATTTTCATTTATCCTACTAATATCAATTGCCTCTATCAACATACAAATTGCTAGTTTGATTTCTGTAATTGATTCGTAGATATTGAGAACCGTCTAAATATTTGGGATGGTCACCATGTTGGATTTTTATATTATAGGCCTTAGATTTATGTACTATTGCATGAAGATTATTGTGTAGGTGTTTTATTCAAATTTCAATCCCATGATTAGGACACAAGAAATAAAAGCGGGATTTTAAAATTTCGCCCGCCGCCATCTTGTGGTTATGAAAATAATTAAATGAATTAAATGCCAGTCGATTAAAAATTATTATAAGCATATACCGTATGAAGTTTCACTGCGCTCGAATGGTCAAAATGCAAGAAACGTCCATTTGAATCTTTTGATTTCGCATCGCCGCCATGTTTGATTTGTGCTCGCCAGGTTATTGAACGTCCCATAGGTGAACTTATGCATGTAGCCTCTATACACTTACAAATGTTCAGTTTGTTTGCTGTAGTAGATTAATTGATATTGAGAACCGTCTAAATATTTCGGATGGTCGCCATGTTGGATTTTAATATATGTAAGCCATAGAGTTATGTACTGTTAGATGATGATTATTGTGTACGTTCATTATGCAAACGTTGATTTTGATCGCATGAATAGAACACAAGAAATTGAAACTTAATTTTCGAAATTCGCACTTCCGCCATCTTGAGGTTATATTAACAATTGAACTAAATTCGATACCAGTGCATTACAATGCGTATAAACATTTGCTGTACCAAGTTTCATTGCGTTTGGATCATTAAATCGCGAGAAAAGTCTATTTAAAACTTTCAAATTAGCTTGGCCGCCATGTTCGTTTTGTAGTTAACCGTTTTTTTAAAGTCTCATAGATAAACTTCCAGTAGTGCCCTTTTTCTCCGTACAAAATTTCATGGTGATACCGGTAATATTTTCAGAGACATAGAATGCCGGTGAAATATTTCGCACAGCCGCCATCTTGAGGTTATGTAAACAATTGAACAAACTTAGATGTCGGTGCATTACAATATGTATAAACATATACTGTACCAAGTTTCATTGCGTTTGGTTGGTTAAATCGCGAGAAACGTCTATTTAAAAGTCGCAAATTCGCTTGGCTGCCATGTTGGTTTCGTAGTTACCAGCTTTTTAAAAGTCACATCGGTGAACTTCTAGAAGTTCCTTTTATCGCCGTACAAAATTCCAGGGTGATATCGGTAATAGTTTCGGAGATATTGAATGCTAGTGAAATATTTCGCATAGCCGCCATGTCGGATTGGTGAGACGTAACAAAATTTGAAGGGCACCGTCGGGGTCGCACGGAATAGTGCTATGAACTTACCGAGTTTCATTGAAATCGCTCCAGCTATTTAGAAGTTATTAGGGGGGGGACACACACCATCACACACACACGCACACACGGACAAAAGGTGATCTCATAAGCCTATTTTTAGCCTACTTTCGATTTTTGCAAAAAATGAAGGTACACTTATGAGATCACTACAGGGCGAAAAAAAGTGTGTCTGGCTGTGTGTGTGTGTGTGAGTGTGTGTACTCTGAATGTCTGTCCCCCCCTATCAATTCGAACACGGTGAGCGCAAATTGAACGAAATTTGGTACAAAGGTAGCACTAGCAAAGGACACCTCAGTGTCATGTTTTATATCGCCGCCATCTTGACGGAAACGTAATGGCGGCCACACAAATGTTCAAAGCTTAAATCAAGTTACGACTAACCTAATAATCCGATCTCTACCAAATTTTGCAACAACATACCTTTGTGGGGGCAGCATCCTTTGACCAAACTAATGGGTCATCAGCCTAATAGTTTGTGGATGGCGGCCAACTTGTGTGAAAATCGATTGCCCCTATTAATTCGAACACGGTGAAACCGAATGGAATGAAATTTGGTACAGAGGGAGCACAAGGAAAGGGCACCCCAGTGTTATGTTTTATATCACCGCCGTCTTGACGGAAACGTAATGGCGGCCACACAAATATTCAAAGCTTAAATCAAATTACGACTGACCTAATCATCCGATCTCTACCAAATTTTGCAACAACATACCTTTATGGAGGGAGCATCCTTTGACAAATCTAATAGGTCATTAGCCTAATAATTTGCGGATGGCGGCCATCTTTGTGTCAAAATCGATTACCCCTATTAATTCGAACACGGTGAAACCGAATGGAATGAAATTTGGTACAGAGGTAGCACTAGCAAAGAGCACCCCAGTGTCATGTTTTATATCGCCGCCATCTTGACGGAAAGGTAATGGCGGCCACCCAAATGTTCAAAGCTTAAATCAAATTACGACTAACCTAATCATCCGTTCTCTACCAAATTTTGCAACAACATCCTTTATGGGGGCAGCATCCTTCGACCAAACTAATAGGTCATCAGCCTAATAGTTTGTGGATGGCGGCCAACTTGTGTGAAAATCGATTGCCCCTATTAATTCGAACACGGTGAAACCGAATGGAATGAAATTTGGTACAGAGGGAGCACTAGCAAAGGGAACCCCAGTGTTATGTTTTATATCACCGCCGTCTTGACGGAAACGTAATGGCGGCCACACAAATGTTCAAAGCTTAAATCAAATTACGACTAACCTAATCATCCGATCTCTACCAAATTTTGCAACAACATACCTTTATGGAGGAAGCATACTTTGACAAATCTAATAGGTCATTAGCCTAATAGTTTGCGGATGGCGGCCATCTTTGTGTGAAAATCGATTCCCCCTATTAATTCGAACACGGTGAAACCGAATGGAACGAAATTTGGTACAGAGGTAGCACTAGAATAGGCCACCTCAGTGTCATGTTTTATATCACCGCCATCTTGACGGAACGTAATCGCGGCCACCTAAATGTTAAAGGCTAAAATGTAATTACGACCAACCTAATAATCTAGTCTCTACCAAATTTTGCAACAACAAATCCTTATGTGGGAAGCATATTCTGACCAAACTGCTAGATCATCAGCCCAATAGTTTGCAGATGGTGGCCAAGTATGTGTGCAAATCGATTCCCCCTATCAATTCAAACACGGTGAAACCGAATTGAATGAAATTTGGTACAGAGGTAGCAGTAGCAAAAGGCACCTCAGTGTCATGTTTTATATCGCCGCCATCTTAACGGAAACGGAATGACGGCCACCCAAATGTTAAAAGCTTAAATCAAATTTCGACCATCCTAATAATTTGATCTCTACCGGATTTTGCAACAACAAGCCTTTTTGTGGAAAGCATCTTATGACTGACTACAAGGTCATCAGCCCAATAGTTTGCAAATAGCGGCCATGTACGTGTGCAAATCCATTCCCCAGATCAATTCAAACACGGTGAAACCGAATTGAATGATTTTTTTTTTACAGAGGTAGCACTAGCAAAGGGCACCTCATATTCATGTTTAATATCCCTATAGCACGTTGTATTTCAACAAGCTACTACAACCAACATTCAATTATAAACCTTGAAAAGGACAAAGAGTTATAACAATACCCATGCATTTAGGAGAAAGAAGGCTATACGTTCTTTACTGAACATCTTGTTTCATAAATGAAAATAGGCTAAAAATTGGCTTATGTGATCACCTTTCGTCCGTGTGTGCGTGTGCGTGTGCGTGACCCCCTAATAACTTCTAAACGGCTGGAGCGATTACAATGAAACTCGGTAAGATCATAACAATATTCTGCCCAACCCCGACCGTGCCCTTCAAATTGTATTGTGTCTCACCAATCCACCATGGCGGCTGTGCGAAATATTTCACCAGCATTCAGTATCTCGGAAACTATTACCTATATCGCCCTGAAATTGTGTACGGTGATAAAGGGCACTAGTAGAAGTTCACCTATGAGACTTTCAAAAGCCTGGTTACTACTAAACCAACATGGCGGCCAAGCGAATATGACATTTTTAAATAGACTTTTCTCGCGATTTAACTATCCTAATGTAATGAAACTTGGTACTGCAAATGTTTATACATATCGTAATGCAATGGAGTCTAATTTAGTTGAATTGTTTACATAACCTCAAAATGGCGGCTGTGCGAAATATTTCACTGATATTCTATATCTCAGAAACTATTACAGATATCACCCTGAAATTCGGTACGGTGATAAAGGGTACTGATACAAGTTTACCCATGTAACTTTCATAAACCCGTAAAGTACAAAACGAACATGGCGGCCAAGCGAATTTAAAACATTTTAATAGACTTTTCTCGTGATTTAACTCTCTGAGCGCAGTGAAATGCGGTACAGTAAACGATTTTACATATTGAAATGCACTGGCATCTAATTTAGTTCAATTGGTTACATAACCTCAAGATGGCGGCTGTGCGAAATTTTAAAATAAGTTTTCATTTCTTGTGTCGTAATCATGCGATCGAAGTGAAAGTTTGAATACTAAACCTAGGCAATAATTGTCCTTGAATGGTACATAACTCTATGGCCTATACATTTGACAATCCAAAATGGCGAGCATCCGAATTATTTAGACGGTTCTCAATATCTATGAATCTTACACAGCAATCAAAAGTGATTTTTTTAATATTCATGGAGGCTATGAATATATGTTCACCTATAGGACTTTCAATAACCTGGTGAGCACAAATCGAACATGGCGGCGAAGCGAATTATAAATATTTATATTGATGTTTCTCGCGAATTTACTATCCGAGTGCAGTGAAAGGTTGCTCGTTAAGTGCTTATACAAATGTTAATCCAAAGGCATCTAATTTATTTCAATTGTTTGCATTATCACAACATGGCAGCTGTGCGAAATTTTAAAATCTCGTTTTTACTTCTTGTGTTCTAATCCTGCGATTGAAGTTTGAATACCACAGGTACACAATAATCTTAATGTAATAGTACAAAAATAAAAATCTAACCTGGCGACCATCTGAAATATTTAGACGGTTCTCAATATCTACGAATCTATCACAACCTTCAAACTGAAATTTTGAATGTTGATAGAGGCAATTAACATGAGTAGGATATATGAAAATAGGCTGTATAGTTCTTCACGGAACTACTTGTTTTGTGATTGTTTTGTTTGTTTCTTATCTTGTCTTCTTTTTATTCTGTTTCTTGTTCATTGAAAAGGAGAAACCATGGTTTGTCGCTTCTAATGTGACTGTGTGAACTTTTTCAGCCATAAATTGAATTGGTAATTCTAAGATGATTAGGCTAACACACAACCGCTATCTTTTTTGTTATTTTAATTTAAGTCTATATTGTGGCACTGTGACTAGCATTTTTTACTGTGACCCTGGAGATCCAGGTTTGAATCAAGGATTTGCCAAGAAATTTAATTCTGCTCGGAGGGTAGAACGTATTACACTCATCCTCGATGGTCAAAACTAAGATGATGTTTCTTAGATACCCACCTAAGTCATCTTGGAAGTGGTTATCTGTGGTTTCCCACCTCTACACGAGGCAAATGCTTGTATGGTTCCTCACATATGGCCACGGACGTGTAATTACTAATTCTCGCATGAATTCCAAACAAGGACAGCACTAGAGACACCAAAGCTTATTTCTGTCCAATTAGAGGGAGGGAGACACGCACACACACACACTACCATTTACACGTAGGTTAATGACAACGATGTCCAAGACCCTAAAGATAAAAATAATTACTACTAATTATTGATTAAGCGTTAAATTCTTGGGTTCTATTCAATTCCAAAAAACCTTAGATGGCTTGAGAATCTCAGGTACAACAACCGACACCCCCTAGGTTCTACAGTCCATTGTTGGCGTTGGTCCACCAAGCGACCACTTTATATGACCTGCTGATTGTGTTGTGCGGCATGGTCAGCGCCTCGTGTCCCTTCAGCCGTTAATGTTGTTCTTTTTTTACCGGTGTCACTGTCTCTCAGATCAGACGTAATTCGATTGCCTTCGCGAGGCTGAGTACACACCATTCTAGCTTTCAAGTTGGTACGAAAATAGCAGCGTAAGACTCAAGAGTTAATAGCGTTACCCGTACACTGTGGGATTGACATCTTGTTGTACAGCTTATGTCATTTAGAATTCAATCCATCAAATGTATTTGATAATGAGCGTATTTAAACAGTGAGAGGGGTAGACTACCCTCGAGAAGTCAGTATAAGGGTGTGACTGTGAACGAGACGAGATGTGGGTTAAAAGATCGTCTCATCTATTATTAACTGCTTTCAATTAGTGGCACGTCCCTTCCACAACGTCGCTTAGTTCAGCCGACGTCATGACGCACCTTCACTGGATATGCATTTATCAATCAATAAATATTTAATTGTCAAACATGGGGAGAGAAATCATGAACTATTAGTTACTGTGCATGCAAATATGCCCACTCAAACCCAGATATACCGTGTGGACGGTAATGAATGTGCTTTTGGTAGTGGTAGTGGAGATTGATGTCTTTATCAAACAGAACTATTACTTCATATATTTTATTTTAACTAGCAACCTACCCCAGCTTCGCCCGGTACCATTAACGGTTTACCCAGCGTATACTTAATGGCTAACGGATGGTATTCCCAGATGCAATTCAGAAAAGCCGAGGTGAACAGCGAAACCCGAAACATACTCTTCTCAGAAGTGTTAACTAGACACAACTCAACATATTTAAGCCGGCCAAAGCTGGGGTGATAGGCTCACTCGTTAGCTTGCAAACTCACATCGAGGGTATTAATTAAAATGTCCACTGAATGGAGATTATTGGAAGAAATGAAATCGTCAAAACCCTATAGTGTGCAATGTATTAAAGATTGAGGTATACTATCCCGGACTTTTTGTAGATCTTTTCATGCCGAACTATTTTTACAGTATACGGATATTGGTATCTGGTATATTGGTTACAGTAAATATACATTTTTTAAAGGTTTACCCAGCGTAAGCTTAAAAGGCACACGGACGGCAAGTTTTTCTTCGACTTGATTCACTTAAATCGTTACTGCTCGGCTTCTTTTTGTCACAAAGGAGTGTTTTTCTACAGAAACCTTCCCCGAGAAATAGTTTACTGTATGGTGAAAACAGCATCAAAATCCATCAAGTGGTTCTCAAGATTGCACGTTACATCCAAGAATCGGGGACATTGCTTTATACTATGTAGAGATGATTAAAGAGATAATTAAAAATTAATTTTATTGTTCATTTAATTTCCATAATATTATTTTGATAATCATTTCTACAAATTTTATTTGTTTTGATTTGTTTCCATTGATAAGCAGACTGACAAAAATGGTTTGTTTTGTATTTATTAGTTTGTAGTTTTAAGTTTTTTGTGAATAGTTTATAGTTTTTAGTTTTCAGTTATCAATTTTCAATTTTCATTTTTCTGTGTTCAGTTTTCAGTTTCTAGTTCTTAGATTTTAGTGTTTTAGTTCTTTATTGTTTAAGTTTTTTAGTTCTTAGTTTTTAATTTTAAATTTTTAATTTTACATTTTTAATTTTAATTTTTTAGTTTTAGTTTAATTTTTTTAGTTTTTTAGTTTTTCAGTTTTTTATTTCTTTTTTTTAGTTTTTTAGTTTTTTATTTCTTATTTTTTAGTTTTTTAGATTTTTAGTTTTTAGCCTACTTTTCACATTTTGCAAAAATGAGGAAAAAGTAGACTTATGAGATCGGGCAAATGTGTGTCTGTCTGTCTGTCTGTCTGTCTGTACGTCTGTCTGTCTGTCTGTCCTTCTGTCTGTCTGTCTGTCTGTCCTTCTGTCTGTCTGTCTGTCTGTCTGGCTGTGTGTGTGTCCCCCCCTATCAACTCCTAAACGGCTGCAGCAATCGAAACAAAATTTGGTAGGAGTAAAGATCTATACCTGAATATCTCACGGCCATATTTGAAAATGATGTCAGTGCTACCAACTGCTAAAAAATCGCAATTGAAATTTGAGCTCCATGTTGGATATCTTGGAAAGTATGAATGGGAGCTATTTCAAAATTGGCACACGTACAGATCATAATATTTCAGTTTAATTTCCAGGAGGCTAAACATGGCAGTGTTGCCAAAATGATTATAAGCCTCCTGATAGGTCCAATTTTTAAATCCATATAACTTCTACACTATCTAGTGGAATTCAACCTAATTTCGTATGTTGTATGTGTACATAACCAGATATGACTGAGCGTATTCTTAAGACCTACCAGGGCTGCCAACTGTTAATAAATGCTCCTAATTTTTTTTTGCAAATACCAATATATCAGAAAGTATGCAAGCCGACAGCTTTAAACTATGCACACGTATAGTACCTGACATTCTATATTAATTTGGAGTAACTTATATACGTCAGTGCTACCAACATGATTCTAAGCCTGCTGACAGGTCCAACTTTAAATACATGTAACATCCATACTATCATTCGGATTTCAACCAAATTTCGTATGTGCTATGTGTACCATAACAGATATGACTATGCGTATTCTAAGGAGCAACCAGTGCTGCCAACTGTTAATATGTGCTGTCCCTATTTTTGTTACCCTAATATCAATATATCAGAAAGTATGCAAGCCAATAGCTCTAAACTTTGCACACGTATAGTACCTGGCATTCTAGACGAATTTGGAGTAACTAATATACGTCAGTGCTGCCAACATGATTCTAAGCCTGCTGATAGGTCCAATTTTAAAATGCATGTAACTTCTATACTAACTAATGGATTTCATTCAAAATTGGCACAACAATAGATCATATTATTTCAGATTATTTCTGACCAATACATGCATGACATTGTTGCCAACATGATTTTACGCGCGCTGTTAGATCCAATGTTTAACTGCATGTAACGTCCATGCTATTCATTGGACTTCAACCAAATTTTGTATTTTGTACCTTAAGAGACGGAACTAAGAATAAATTCAGTCATCAGGGCTGCCAACTGTAGTGCTCTATTGGGATACATTATGCCAGGTATACAGTATTTCGAACTAATTGGAAATTTCGATATTAGCAACTTAATTTCGTCATTATTCTAGATAGGTTCATATTCTGTAGAATAATCATTGGCATGAAAAGTAGGCTGTATAGTTCTTCACGGAACTTCTTGTTTAGAGTTTAGTTTGTGTTAATTTTAGGGGCAGATAACCTCGTAGTTCCGCCCCTTTAAACAACAATAACCAAATTTTTAGTATTTTATCTTTTCTAGTTTTTTTAGTTTTTTAGTTTATAGTTATAAATGTTTAGCTCGCAGCTTTTAGCATTTTAGTGTGCAGTGTTTTGCGGCGTTATGTTTTGGGTAAATGTGTGTTGTGTTTTGTTAGGTCTTTGTTCTTTAATCTTTGTTTTGTTGTGCTATATTGTGTCCTTTCCTCTCACTTTGGCTACACTGAACTGAAAGTTCTTAAGAAAAGGAATAGTACTGAACTAAAAGCACGTTATTTCTTTTTGCTCTAGAAAGATGTTTCATCCTCTAGTATCCTGTGTTCTCTTAGCTGTCCGCTAACGAGGCTTTTGGCCTACCATGACAAGTGACAGATGTCTGCACTAATTCCTCTCACAATGGCTTCCTTCGCTTTTTCGCCTTTAATCCCTCAACCATACAACAACTACAGAAGAACGTACACATTAAGTTAAACGGATATCCATGGGCAGTAAGCTGAATTATCTAACATCAAACGTGTAAACATTGACAAACTATAAAACAATAATTTTAAGTCGCTTCTTTCTACCAATGTATCACTTGAATTCGGACTTTTATAATATGCAAGTAAACTAATGTTTGGTTGATTGGTTCGTCAGTTTAGGGGCTGCGAAAACGTGGTCATGAAGCCCCGTGTACTTTGGGTGTGTGTAGAATCTGTCTGATAACCGGTGTTAATTGTGATGGCTGTATTATTGTGTTATCTGTAATTCAGGTGAGGACTGCATACGATCAATTTCAAGTAGTTCCTACTTTTGCTACCAAATGCTACCGTCCACGGCACCTAGCTGCAAACATGGCTACTACATGCCATCGCAACCAGCACTCGGCGAGGAACGTTGTAACTTGAGCATTAATGAAATCTGCAAGAAAGAAGTTAGTGTAGGAAGAAACCCTCCTTACATCACGAAGTATTTAATCCGTTCAAGATCTCTCACGAAAGATCTGAAGAAATACCGACAGTAGTGGCTACGCGGGCTAAAGCGCTGCGTTAGGTCATGGGGCCAAGCTCTCTGCTGACTCGGTAGACGCGTGGGTTCGAGCCCCACCGTCGGCTGTCCTTGAAATGGTTTTCCGTGGTTTCTCATTTTCAACTCCAGGCAAATGCTGGGACAGTACCTTCTCACAGGCCACGGCCGCTTCCTTCCACATCCTTGCCCAGTTTCATTCATCTTCATCCATTTCCATCTCTCATCCCGACGCGCAGGTCGCCCACGGGCGTCGACTAGAAAGACCTGCACTCGGCCTCTCAGGAGGCTACACGACAAAAAAAAACGGATACGAAGGTAGCATGAATGTTAACTAGGACATTATAGATGAGACGCAATGGCTTGTAAAGTATGTTCTTTTTTCAGTAATAACTGATCTGTTCAGTAACATCATGTGAGTAAGATTTTCCAAAGTGGCCTCAGGTACGTACTGATAGTAAGGCAAAGTATTTTTTTTAATAAGTAATTTTGAGCAAGTTGTAGGTGCAAAATGTTGCGTTTGGGAGCAGATGACCTCGTAGTTCCTCCCCTTAAAACAACAATAACTAACTAACTAACTAACTAACTAACAAAAAGTTGCGTACTTGGTTGTGTCTTTTCATGTAAACAGTACAGGAGATTACTCGGTAGCCTCATGTGATATATTGGATTGTTTCCGGGTCTATTGTTACTATTACTACAGTATTATTACATATATGCTTCGTTGGCGTTGTTGGTGGCATGCTGAACTGCTGTTCCCAAGATCGCGGGTTCAAACCTGGCCGAAGTCATCGGATTTTTAAGAGCGTTAAAGTCCTTCGGTAGTTCTTCCTTTGGAGGAGAAGTAAAGCCGGCGGGTCCATGTCATAGATTTATGGCATGTAAAAGATCCTTTCACTAACTAAATTTGTGTGAAGCTAAATTTCTAGGTTAGATTTCGTTGAAACGCTCTATCAAATTTCCAACGTTCAGTGATATATGGTAGCGACAGTTGGAACTACTTGAAATTGAACGGAACTTGTAGCTCACCCCATGGGTTTCCGCTTGAAGCAGCTACAGCCTCTGGCGAGCCGAACATGTCCTCGGACACTCGGGGACCTAAAAGCAATACGGTAAATAAATAATAAATAAATAATATATATGAAATTTACATAAAAATACAAAACTATCACCGTCAGACTCCTTGCGAGTCAAAGACAATGAGGATAGCACTGGATCTCAAGAAATTCAGAGAAAGTCACTGAAGAGACAAGTATTATACACCAGTACCAAGAAGAGCTGCCTGTTGCATTAACAGCAAATGGTTTCTTTTTAATCTAAGGATCTCGGTTGCATTTTCCCAGGCCTTCCCATTCACAGAGACAACAACTGTGGTAATGAACACTTCCTTGCCGGTTTTTTTGTTATAATCATTTTGGTCGTCTATGGACCACGTTATTTCAACTGGCTTTTCCCTCGTTCTATCACATTGGCTCAGTATTCGCGCATTCTTCTTCGGTGAGCTTCCTTTCGTCCTTCGGTCCACTTCTTGCCGGTTTTCAATATAGGTTTTGGCTGAAAATTCTGTATCTGCCCAAGTTTCTTCTTCAAAGAGTCACGTTCCGAGATGTCCTCATGTGATATCCCCAGTTCTTGTAGGTCTTTTTCCACCTCTGTAAACCAGATCCCTTTGGTTTTCTTTCCCAAAAAGTAGGCACAGATTCGATTGGACAATCTTTCGGAGTTCATTCGTGTTAAATGGTCATGAAAGGAGAGTCTTCTTTTGCGAATGGTGTCCGTTATTTTCTCCACATGTAGATAAAGTGCATCGTTGTGTCGTCTTCTATACTCTCCTCGTTCCTTGACCGGGCCCAAGATCTTTCTCATAATCTTCCTCTCTTTGGTTTCGAGTTGTTCTGCCAGGCCTTTCTTATTCATCGCCAGGCATTCTGATGCATATAATGCCTCCGGGCGAATAACGGTAACGTAGTGCCTCAGTTGGGCCTTCAAGCTCATTGATCGTGTATTGTAAAAGTCTTTGGTTAAATGGTAAGCCATTTCCATTTCGTAAATGCGTGCCACGAAAGCTTCCTTTTCACGAATGTTGGGCTCAATCCATTCATCCAGGTATTTGAATTTCTCTACCTGTGTTATTTGTCCTCCATTCACCATAAGTTCTCTGGGTTCTGACTTGATGTTGGTTATAAATTGCGTTTATTATTCTTTCTTTAATCGTATAGGCCAACTAAGGACCACGTTATTTCAACTGGCTTCTCTGGGCTTTGATCTTTGCCCAGTGTTCCTTCATACGTTGCCGGTGTTGCTCTTTTCTTTCTTCCGTCCACATCTTTCCCGTCTTCAACTTTGGTTTTTCTTGAAAACCCTGGTGGTCGTGTAGTTCCTTCCTGAGGGGATTGCGTTCCTGAATATCCCCACTGGTAATTTCCATCACTTGCAGGTCACTTTCCACCTCTTCGAACCAGGCTGGCTTGGTCTTCTTATTTTTAAAATAGTTAAAGATCCGGTTCGTTAATCGTGTGGGTTTCATTCTAAGCAAGTGGCCATAAAATGCAATCCTCCTTTCCCTCATTACATCAGAGATCTTCTGGACATGAATATACAGCTCATAGTTATGCCGTCGTCTATATTCACCGTTGTCTTCAATCGGGCCAAGAATTTTCCTCAAGATCTTTCTTTCCTTGATCTCAAATTTTTCTACCAGGCCTTTCTTGTTCATGGTGAGGCATTCCGCTGGGTACAGAGCCTCTGGTCGTATGACAGTGCAATAATGCCTAAGTTTTGCGTTCAGGGATATTGACTTTTTGTTGTAAACGTCCTTGGTGAGTTGGTACGCCATTTCCATTTTGTTCATGCGCGAAGTGAAGGTTTCTTTCTCACACACGTTGGGTTCTACCCACTCGCCAAGATATTTAAACTTATCTGTCCGTTTGATTTTCCCCTGGTTTACTTTTAGCTCCCTTGGTGCTGGCTTGATGTTAGTTATGAAGTGTGTTTTCTCCAAAGAGATCTGAAGACCAACTTTTGTTGCCTGTACCTGCAGCTGGTTAATTTGTTTTGTGGCCATGTCTAAAGAGTCGGAGAAAATTGCAAGATCATCTGCAAAAGCTAGGCAATCAATAGAAAGTTCATGTTCTTGTAACCCAGTCGTTCCCCATTTTGGACCCCATCGTTCATTTCTTTGTGCCACTCGCGGATGACTTTTTCAAGCGCACAGTTGAAGAGCAGGTGTGAAAGCCTAACTCCTGTCTTAATTTCGAAAGAGTCTGAAATTTCTCCTCTGAACTTGACTCTGGAGGTTGTGTTAGCTAAGGTCTGTTGAATGATTGCCCTGGTTTTATTATCCAATCCAAATTCCTTTAAAATTTGAATAAGAGCTATTCTATCAATCGAATCATGGCCTTCTTGAAGTCGACGAAGGTTACCACAAATTTCTTGTCCCTTTGCTTCAGATAGAAAAGGATGGATTTCAGATTCATAATATGTTCGGCACATGAGCGCTCTTTCCTGAACCCACCTTGGTACTCTCCTAATTGTGGATCAAGTTGTTGTTCTGCCCTAATCTGCAGAGCTTTTGAAATAATTTTGTAAGTTATCAGTAGGAGGGAAATGCCGCGGTAGTTGTTAACGTCCGTTCTGTCACCTTTCTTATGCAGGGGATGAATCAAGGCAGATGTCCAGTCACGTGGTAGCTTCTCAGTTTCCCAAATCTCCTTGATAATGTCAGTCAATTTATCAATCATCTTTTCACCGCATACTTCCACAATTCGGCGATTATCGAGTCCTCACCTGGTGCCTTGTTGTTCTTAAGTGACTGGATAATCTGTTTGCTTTCTTCTTTCGTTGGAGGGGATGAATCTGGGTGGACTTGTATGTTGTCTTCAAATGAGAAAGTGGAGTTTGGAGTCTCACAATTAAGGAGGGATTCAAAGTATTTCGCTAGAATCTGGCAATTTTCTCTCTCACTGTAAGCTAGTCTCCCATTTGAGTCTTTGAACTGTAGACTTGGAGGATTGTATTTGCTTAGATTGCGTTTGAAGGTTCTTTAGAAGTCCCTTGTGTTGTTCCTCTGAAAGTCTAGCTCAATTTGAGTTAGCTGGCTCTTGTTGTAGGCTCGTTTTACATTGCGGATGATTTTTGCAGCGCGTTGTCTCTCGTTCACGAAGTTTTCCCAATTATTTTGGTTCTTTCCCGAGTTCCATTTCTGCCAGGCAAGTTGTCTTTGCTTTACCACTGAATCACATGCATTATTCCACCACGCATGTTTCTTTGACTTCGTCAGTGGAACAGTCTCCTGTGCTGTTGTGACCAAGGCCTGTTGTAGTTCATCCCAATTTTCGGGATTCCAAGATTCTAGTTTTTGAGTAAATTCAGGGCACAATCGTAGTTTTTCAGTATCAAATCGATTGATCTTTTTTAAGACGACCTTTCTGGTGTTTCTCGGAATCAGTTTAACTTTGATTTTGGATAGATAGTGATCCGAATCTAGATTGGCATTTCTTAGAACCTTCACATTATGTATTTCTCTCTGAGCTTTACGTGCAATTGCGCCGTGATCAATTTGAAATTCGCCGATATTTGGATTCGGAGATGTCCAAGTCTTCTGTTTTCTGGGAAGGTGTTTGAACGCTGTGGATTTTATAACAAGATTGTGAGCCTTGCATAGTTCTACGAGCCTCTCACCATTGCGATTTGTTCTCTGGTGAGCTGGATAGTTTCCGATAATGTTTTGGAACATTCTTTCCTTACCCAGCTGTGCATTGAAATCTCCAAGAAGCATAATCGTGTGTTTGTCTGGAATCTTACAGAGAACATCTTCAGGGTCTTCCCAGAATCTATCCGTTCCTTCCGGGTCTCTCTTATTCGCTTGATTGATTGGCGCATGGACATTCCCAACAGTATAAACTTTGTTTGTGTTCCGGAAGGAGAGAGTTGAAACTCGACTGCTAGGCGAGTTGCAGCCAATGATTGAATCCAAAATCTTCCTACTGACGATGAATCCTGTGCCAAGGTTGGGAACTGTTTTTATTACACGTTTACCAGTTTTACCTTTAAAAATTCTGTAGCCTTCTGACTCAAAGGCTTGTTCATCTGTGAATCTCGTTTCTTGAATTGCTGGAATAAGGATTTGATGTAGGGATAAGGAGTCAGTTAGTTGTTTCAATTTACAAATCTTCCAAAGGGAATTGGTGTTAAAGGTAGCAAAGAAATTCCGGCGTTTGTGTTGGATCTTTCCTGGAGTCTCCGATACATCCATGCATGTCGGCGCAGGCTCCCCAGATTCCGAGGGCCTGCATGCTTCGCTCAAGGCGAATGTGGATTGGTTACCACCTGGGGTAGTAGCTTTTGCTGAACTTTCCTCCATGCTTTGAACAGTTGAAAAATTGTAGTTTGGGGTCAGTGAAGTTTCACACCGACCAGGGTACTACCAAGGTTGTGAGCCTTGGAGCCCCCAGCACTGATCGGCTCGCCGACCCAGTTTCCCGCTGGGATTGGTTACCCAACCTTCCACTGTGTTGCTCGGCTTAACAGGGGCACCTCTTGTAGGTTATGTGCTGGAGTTGGAGTGAAAGAGGCTAGTTGGATTCTCTTTCTGAATCCAATATATTATGGTTGCAGATGACAGGCAACGACGCATTTCACTCCCATTTGCCCAGAGCCACAAGGACTCCTCCCAGGTTAATTCCAGGTTAATTATTATTATTATTATTATTAATAATATTAATATTATTATCATCTTTGACGTAATACCGCCAGGAATTCCCCGTTAAGCCATGATTACTGAATTCTGGCCACATTCTCTGTGACCGTACCAATGCATATGCACTCACTAAATATTCCACCAGGGAAGCCTGCTCCAGTAAAGTGCATTGTGGAGTAGCATTCCTATTTTATGAGGAGGTGGATAAATCAATTAAACTTAGTTAGAGGTGTGGGGAAATTCTGAACACAACTTCCGGGAAACTAATCTATTTGGAAGTGCTTGAAAGCTTTGCATAATTTAATCCATACTGACCGATGGTAAGTGCACAGCGAAGAATATATTTCGGTAGATGCAGCTCATTAATGACCTAGGTCATAGAACAAGATTATCTCCGAACTCGGCAGACGAGTCTGTTCAAATCCATCATTGGCCGTCGTTGAAATGGTTTGTCTTGAATGCCCATTTATCAAATTCAGCAAACTCTGGGATGGCACATTTGTTTTGTAATCGTCATTATAATTATTATTATTAGTTACATGGATTTCATTATCATTTAAAATAATAATTATGGTAATAATAAAGGGGAAACGAAATGAAAGGATTAACTATTGGTTGATCACTCAAAACTAAATTTCATCTTCAGTGTTTGGCCTTTGTAGTTGAAAAAGCTATTGATTCTAACGATAGGCAAGAAGCAGTTAAGGCTGATAAAATACTTGGCAAAATTGCAGTTGAGACCGGGCTCCGAATATTATATAACATTGAAGGATTCACTCCTTATCTATATGAACATTCTCTAAAAATGTAATTTGGTAAAATTCATCAAGTAAATTTATTCAAGTGCATAGGAGAAGTAATTCAACCATCAGGATTGAATAGTGAGAGAAATAGGGAATTTCAAAATTACAGAAGACCAATAGAACTACCTAGAACATGAATAACAAAAAAACAATATCGAAGATCGCAACGTTAAGACTATATCCACAGTATACAAACCTTAATCTTTATATGCCTCAGAAACCTTGATAATTGGATGCAGATGTCTTATTAAAGACATAGATAAACAAGAAAGGAATATATTGTGACAATCCTTAGTCCAGTCTGCTCAGAAGGCATCTGGTTGAAACGGAAATCTTGGGAGCTTTATCAGTATACTAGAAAGATTACGAGTGGTAGAGGAGAGATGTTTCTTGCGACTGATAATGAAGAGAAGAGATACGTTAATAGGACATATACTAAGACACTCAGGAATAGCAAGCTTAGTTTTGGAAGGAAGGGTCGAGGAGAAGAATTGTAGGGGTAGACCAAGGTTAGAATATATTAAACAGATTGCCTCGGATGTAGGGTGTGGTAGCTATGTAGAGATGAAACTGTTAGCTCAGGACAGGGAAGCATGGAGCGCTGCATGAAACCAGTTAAATGAATGAAGACTCAAACAACAACACAAATAACAATAATACTAGCACAATGAAACATCAGCGGACATTTCGAAAAATTGTTTCAGCTTTTTGTCTGGTTCTTGGAATGACTAAGAAAAAAGCAGAATAGCTTCATTTGTGCTGAATGAAATAAAAATTGCTTCTCGACCTAGTATTGTCTCGCCAACAGCTTTATATTGTAGCCTACATAAGAGAAGTGTTTTTAATGAGGATAGTCGAGAAAATCTAAAACAACCTTTGGACTTGTCTGGTTTTTGCCGATACCTTAGTTGAATATGAAAATTAAAAATATTTTTATCCTCAAATTTGATTCTTCGTTATGTAAATCGTTACGAAGTATAAATCATTTGTCCCCTTGAGAAGCGTACACGAGACTATTTTCGGGGGTGTACAGTTCATCGTCACGAGGTTGGATAATTTGTAGTTTTCTTCATTAATTCAAGGTGATATAAGGAAAATATATCTAACAAAATGGATTACCCAAACATACAAGTAACAAAATAACTTTAAAAACCGATAAAATGACACAATTTCACAAACAAAACATCCCAAGACTCCCTTAACCAACGCAAAATTCAAATAATCCAAAGGTTAATTTACATTGAATAAAATACAGCGGCAACTGCTGTCATAATAAAACAATAATACAAGGACTTCGTCCTTAATTCACTCATCGTTGTGTGTTTGCGCGTGTGGCTGCATGAAAAAAAACTAAGATTAGATCAAGTACCTTTGTCACGAGATATGCTTCCTTAGAACCAGATCACGGGATGCATATCCATGAACGTTCACCATGCCTTGGCATCGGGATGCAGACTTAAATGGCTAAACAAAATATAAATGACAACCGGCTACGCTACCCTTATAGTTATAATCCAAAGTACTTCCTCGTGAAGCTTTATACAAGTGCCAAAAATCACATAAACACAAACTGCCTATAAAAATAGGTCTTAAAGACACAAACATGAAATGTGCAATCGTGGTCATCAGCAGCTAACACTGGGGCAAACCGATAGTTTCCCGAACACAACAAGTTACCATCATCGCACCAAAATATGCGGCAAATATTTACAAAATTATGAGACAGTGGCTAACATGAACACCAAAACACAGATCAGCATAATCGTGAACCACATTTCTGATTATGAAGAGCTCCCAAAATTTTAATCGTCTAATTTGCTTCACATTAAACAGGCTTCAACTGATCGCTTATCTTAGGAGCACACACCGCAGCTGCTAATGGCCTCACAATCCTTACCTTTATATGAGATCTGAACCCTCGGTTGGACTCTCTAACTAGCCCTCGTCATATTGTGTCACACCAGGCGGTCTTACATTGCCTCAAGCACCTACTTGAGAACCGTAGAGATTTCAGCCAACACATCTGAAATAAAACACATATCATAACTTTGTCTCCAAAACTGTACCTTGCAGTTTGAGACCTGTAGAATCATTATCAGTGATATCACACTTGTGAGTCGTGACTTCGTCGCCAGCAGCAGACAGATACTGACCTCGGTCAGATCCCGCGCAGAATAATAAAATAGACATTGCCATGGTTCAACACATCACCTCCATCAAAATGCTTTCAGATCCCAGATATCCTCATAAAATGTGTCCCAACACACAATACCTTTAATTTAGTGCTCAAATACAAAAAAAATCACTACAGAAGCTGATAGCTTCCTGCTAGAAAATATGCAATATCGCATAAACTTTTCAGCCTGTGTAATCCATAGTTTTCTCAACAAAATCATATCCCCCCCCCCCCCCAATGCTGTCATTACATTAACTGTCAAGCTTCATTTGTTATTAGCGATCTAGTTCGTTCATGTGCTGTATCCGTTATCAAAACACACACTGTACACGCGAGTACAATTTAATCCACTGTCCAGCACTATTCTAACATATAATACAAAAGATAAACCACGCTGCGTTCCATAAAATACAATAGTAGCCGGTTAACAAAAATACTAAACACACGAAGATAAAAAAATACTACACAACAAAATATATACAAGGATTCCCGATAACCAAAACAGGCTACATAACGAATACATTCATTCAGTACTTATCCGTTCTCAGCATCCCCATAGTTGATGCCTCCGGGCATGAGCCCAAGCATTCCAATTAGCACTCCATCAACATGCTCGTGGTCGGTTCCAGGTGTGTCTTCCTTCTTTCAGCGGATGATACCACGTTTTTCATTGCTGGTTGGCTGCTTCAATGATAATGTCAATATTTTAAAAATTATGCCTCACACAATTTTCCCTAATAGATTGCTTGGGTGGATTGCTAAATCCATCCACCAGTCCTTGAGCAATATTAAAATGTCGACTGGCCCTAATTAATAGCAGTGTGCTATCTCAACATTTCACACGCAAACACTTTATTTTACACATGAGATGTACAGAATTCTTCTCCCAAACACTGTTTAAGTTCAAATACTAAGTTCTCTATCTCGCTGTCTTTAGCTTGAAAATTTACTAAGCCCACGGACTTATGACGACTGACATAGTAACGTCTTCAGAATAATTTACCAAGTGCGTCCTGAGTGAACACTCCACTCAGTATTTATACATTTTTGTCCAAAAGGTGGGTGTGAGACAGAATAAAATTACTAACTTTTTAACCAGAGCTCCTACGGACATATAACTTAAACCGGCGATCTCGCCATGACGCGAATCGTACAAATCCGGGGTGCGTTACTCATTATGATCGTAGGATTAATTGTAATCAATTTCCCACCATAATTTCATCAGTTGGCGTGACTTTGGAAGCGCGGGAACCCTTCCGCGTCCTCTGTTCTCATTTGTAGATGCTGTTCCCAGCTTCGCAGCATTTACAGGCCCCTCCGATGTGGGCGTGGCCGAACCGTAGTTTTCCCTCAATATTTTCTTTGTTTTCTCTGCCACTCTCCTGTGTTACAAAGAACAGTCGCACCCTTGTGACTCACGCTGTCCTCCGCGCCATCTGGGTTCTTGAACCCACGCTAACGGTGTCCAGCCACGGCCGACTGAATGCTCTCATACCGGCCTAGACAATGAGACCTTTTTCATGAAATCTTGTTAGTTACTCAACTGCTCACACAGCGCTGTTCACCAAGCATTGCACGACTAAGACTTATCTCTACTTAGTGTAAAACAACGTCCCCGATTCTTGGATATCACGGGTAATCTCGAGAACCATTGGATGGATTTTGATGCGGCTTTCACCATTCTGTACAGGTAATATCGAGGAAGATTTCTGTAGAAAATAATTTATTTATGATCAAAGGGAGCCAAGCAGTAACGATTTTAGATTTCTGTGAATAGGTCGAAGAAAGAACTTGACGTCCGTGCGCTTTTTAAGCTTACGCTGGACAAACCGTTAAAAATATCAATATACTATGAGTGTAAGAATTGTTCAGCATGACAAATTGTACAGAAAAAGTCCGCGTGAGCATATCTCTGTCTTCGATACATCGCCCACTATAAGTGTTTTTAGTTTTGACGGGAGGGGGATTTGGCTTGCACCTCGCCATTCTTAAATTACGTCTGACAGGAATTCCTTGCACATTCATAACTGTTCCCGGGCGAAGCCGGGGCGGGTTGCTAGTGACACTATTATATTATCATTATAATTCCCACAATATCAAAATGCAAATTATACCACAAAATAAAATAGCGTGCTAATAAATCTAAGAGAAATTAGACATACCTTGCACCTCGTTACAGTTGAATTCGATCAGAATCACTCGGTTTTCATTAAAGTTTATGCATTTTTCTGCTGAACGGTTTGGAAGTTCGGCAACAGGAAACTAGGACTGTTAATTACTTAAAATATTCATTTTTGTATTTTTGTACTATATGTGTTCATGATTTCATTACATTGTCAGAATTACTGACAGTAGTGGCTACGCTGGCTAAAGCGCAGCGTTAGGCCATGGGGCCAAGCTCTCTGCTGACTGGGTAGACGCGTGTGTTCGAGCCCCACCGTCGGCCGTCCTTGAAATGATTTTCCGTGGTTTCCGATTTTTCAACACCAGGCAAATGCTGGGACGGTACCTTCTAACAGGCCACGGCCGCTTCCTTCCACATCCTTGCCCAGTTCCACTCATCATCATCCATTCCATCTCTCATCCTGACGCGCAGGTCGCCCACGGGCGTCGACTAGAAAGACCTGCACTCGGCCTCTCAGGAGGCCACACGAAAAAAAAAATGTCAGAATTAATGCTTTAATTAGTAGGGTATACTATTCAGTGTACCTATTATAAATAAAAACCGTGAGGTTTCTCACCTCCCCATATTACGAAACCCGGTTGCCTAATACGGGGAAAGTGCACTTTTAAAGTTAACAATAATATCAGAGGGTATTACAACATCAAACGTGCCCATATTTGTAATATACATAGTATATCGCCTGAGGTTTACATTGGTGAGAAAACCAAAATTCCTCCGTTCCTTCTTATGTCTAATGTGAGCCCTATAAAAAAAACTCCCCATATTTGGCGACTTTCCTCTACCCATTTTTAGAAGATACCTTATGCAATGGACAGCTGAATCCGTGATTAATTGTATAGGTAGCTTCGTAAGTCTCAGAACTCAGGAAGTGCTTTCTAGCAGCGTTACTAGCAGCTTTCGAAGTTTCAAGGTAAGAAAGAAAATATTCCTCTAGCCAGTTTAGGCGACTGACATTTAATGAGAAAAAATGCCCTTTATCTGGATTTCTAGACTGAATATGATGATATGTGATGCTTACGTCATGCATAGCGAACCATTTATTAACGTTTTTCAAAAAAAAATGGTTGCTTCTGCGGCCATGAATGTGTACGCTTCCGGGTGCATGCCTATATTTTCTTTCAGTGTGCTAATGGCACCAATAACTTCTGACGAGAACACTTCCTTGGCACGCCGAACATTCATTTTTTCAAATTTAGTGGGTTCGATGTGTTTTTTAGTGAGGTGTCTGACCGGTTTGACGATCTTACCCTTTTGCATTGTGTATAGTAATGACAAGTATTTCCCTGAAATTATTCCAGTACCATCAGTCATCTCTCGTTACAGAAACTGCGTTCTAATGTGTGTTTTTTTTTAGAATGAGACAATGATCAAAACTAGGGAATACATTCCTAGACTCGTCGTATGGGTGATTGACCATTGGTTACAAATTCCCTCCCCCTAAATGCCTCATCATTGTAGTGTTATTTTTGTGATTATCAGAGACAGTTATTATAATTATGAAACCGCATTGTTCAACCTCGAGAATAACGTCCAGCAGGAGTTTATGTAAGTCCCGTCCTGACAGCTGCTTCGTGAAAACGAAGGCACACGGTATCTGATAATTTGTCGAAAGATCTCTTAGCACAAAACACAACACACGATTAGCTGCTACTTGTTCCCGGCTGTAATTTTGATCCTTTCTTTCCTTTTAATGAGACGGTGCTGGAGTAGTGTCCTTGTACCCGAAGAAGGTGCAAGGTATGTCTAATTTCTCTTAGATTTATTAGCACGCTATTTTATTTTGTGATATAAATTTTAATTTTGATAATGCGGAAATTATAATGATAATAATTATATAGTGTCGCTAGCAACCCGCCCCGGCTTCGCCCGGGAACAGTTATGAATGTGCAAGGAATTCCTGTCAGATGTAATTTAAGAATGGCGAGGTGCAAGCCAAATGCCCCTCCCGTCCAAACTAAAAACACTTATAGTGGGCGATGTATCGAAGATAGAGATATGCTCCCGCGGACTTTTTTGTAGAATTTCTCACGCTGAACAATTCTTACACTCATAATATAATGATATTGTTAACGGTTCGCCCAGCGTAAGCTTAAAAAGCGCACGGACGCCAGGCTATTTTTTCGACCTTTTCACTGAAATCGTTACTGCTTGGCTCCCTTTGGTCATAAATTAATTATTTTCTACACAAATCTTCCTCGAGATCACCTTTACAGAATGGTGAAAGCAGCATCACAATCCATCCAGTGGTTCTTGAGATTACACATTTAATATACGTACTGTACAGCTGATTCCTTATCGCGCCTATAATGGGAGGGGAGTGCGCTCTACCGGCAACGAGTAGAAACTTTCCAATTACATGTTATACATGGGTTCTGACTGGGAATGTCAAGGCCGGTATAGAGCGCAGCTCGTATTCAGTCGGCCGTGGTCCAGCTATTTCTAAGGTGCGGGCCACATTCCATTGCTCAACCCTGTCTCATTGTCCTCAAAGGATGTCTTGCTTCCCTTGCTAGGTTCAGGTAGTCACAAGTTCCTCATACAGGTTAGTATTTCCTACGAAATATTATTTGCTACTCCACACAGAACAGATGACATGGAACATAAATATATGGCAATAATATTAAGGCTTCACATTATTGAATTCCAAACATTGCAGGTAATTCTTGAATAATAATAATAATACTAATAATAATATTGTATGGCCTCGGCTGACTGCTTACGATTAACGGGTATTAGTCTTGTCTACTCTACAGCGGAATACTGTGCTCCTGTATGGCTGGAAAGTGCGCATGTGCATAAAGTGTATACTAAGTTGAATGAAACCATGCGCTGCATAACTGGTACTGTCAATTCTACACCTCGCCACTGGTTACCTGTTCTGAGCCATATCCCACCACCCCACCGGAGGAGAAAGGACGCTCTGCTGAGTGAAGCAAAGAAAATCCGGTCATCTCCCTCATTACCAGTTCACCAGGAATTGTGTTACCCATCGCCACAACGACTTCGATCTAGGAGACCAGCAAGTGCATTGGCCGGCCGACTCTTGAGGGACAATTTTAACACAAACCGGAGCTGGCAGGAAGAGTGGTCAAATTCAACATCTGTAATGCCCCCCTAAATTGAATTATTTAGGGACGAAATGAGAGTATTTTCCGTCCCCATGATAACATTTAACTAGCAAATATAATTTCTGGAAGTGTGACACAAGAGGGTCGTGTTACAAGCTCGAGACTGTGGGAGAGCCCAATCACGTGATATGTTGCACAATGGACGCTTCTAGAAGGCTATATTTAGCATAGCAACAGCGAGTTTGGAAATTAATATTATAAATATTGTTATAAATTATGCTATTGGATCCCAGTCCAGAGCCAATGAGAACAGGTCTTATTGAGGACGGGATCAACTTTAATTACACCATAGGATGAAATTATGCATTTAGGCCCTTAGAAGAAGATTTTCTTATTTGGTAATGAAGAGAATATTAAGAGAAATAATGTCTGATACTTTAAAAACCACAGATCGGTTAATCTACGCAGTAATAAGCATTAGTAAACTACGCGCTAAAATTATGGTGGGAGATTCATATGGCCGCCAAAAATTCGACTTGGAGAGGGAGATCCAAGGATCGATGTTCTTATTCCAGCAGTCTTTGAAGAGTGAGGAAGTGATTTTACTGGGTTAACGGAGATCCCAAGGCTTAGTCTGAGTGTGACGACTGTCGACTTGTGGAGACGCGAGGATAGCTAGGTGGAACGTTAGAGATCACCGCACTTCCATTCTACGTGAAGTTGCGAGGAACATTGTATTGATTATATCTCTTGTATAATTGAGATCTAAAGTTAAATAAGCAAATATATATTAAGAACAGGTCGCCTACTATATACAGGGTGTATTTGATATGATGGAAGTCCTTTACACTGGTGATAGAAGATGGTATTCTAAGCAAATATCTTCATGAAATTAAGTCGGATCTTAATTAGTGTAGGTGGAATTAAATCACAAAAATCGTCGGTCAATGTCTTGGAAACGGTCTTTCACTTCGTTCCCCTCAGCAGCAGAGCTGACTTCTCCCCGTCACCCTCCCCTCCTACGCTGAGGAATGTTGACCAGAGTCTGCAGTTGAGTGACCTCCTCGCCTTGTCTGCCAATGACATTGAAATACACATACCGAGCCTATGAACAGCTGATTCACACCTTCATGACTAGTGATGGTGGATCTGTCTAGGATTTTGCCAGCTTCATGAACTATGCATAGAAAATAGAAATCCTAAAGATTTGGTAAATTAATTTAAGGAACTGTTGGTCTATCTTTGTGTGAAGATAGTGAAACAACTGTAATAAACATATTAATAATACTAATAATAGTAATAGTGGGCTTTTAGACACACTAACTTCTTTTATGTTTCTTTTTGGTATGTCGAGTTGCCAGACTTTAATGTACGTAGGATCTCTTGTATGTGCCATGAAATCCATGGGCATGATCGTATTAGATCCCATTCATTTACTACATGACTGAACGTAGATCGCACCCTCGGGAATGTTAGCATTCTACCACCAGAACTACACATGCTGACTCTTATTATTATTATTAGACTATTATTATTATTATTATTATTATAACACTGTATTATAACAATGTATTTGTATTTTATTTTCATTTTCGTGTATTTTCATATGTATTTACATTGTTGATGGACCAATAAATCAACCCTCCCCCCCCCCCTCTCCAGTTAATGGCCACCCGAGGGCTGGAGATGGGATGGGTCAATTCACAATATGAACATGTGGTACCGTACTAGTATTAAATCTTGGAAGTAGTTTTCCATGGGTTCCCACTTCTAACCCAGGCAAATGCCGGGATTGTTCCTTACTTAAGGCCACGGCCGCCTTCTTCTCAATAATCATAACCGCTGGCAGTGCAGCCCATGAAGGGCCTAGGCCTACCATGCGACCGCTGTACAGCCATTTGGCCTGCAGATATTAGGGTGACGCGTGGTCGGTGCATCGGGTCCCCTCGGCCATTTATCTTGATTTTCCTGACTCGGGCACTGCCTCACTGTCTGACAGCTACTCAATTGCCCTCACGAGGCTTAGTACACTGCGTTCCAGCCCTCACGTCAGTTTCTAATATCACTGATGGAGCCAGGAATCGAACCCAGTGCCTCCAGGTGAGAGGCAGTTGCACTGCCCCAACACCACAGGGCCGGCGCCTTCTTCCGAATCCTCACCTGAATTACAAATACCCACATTAAGTTACTACAGAAACCACAAAACACAGGTTATCACACAAATTCTACCCACACCCAGCTACATGGGGCTAAATGACCAAAATCGCCAAGCCTCTCAAACAAAACATCAAGTATTTTACTTCCGTCCTAAATGCCTAGTTCTGAACAGACTACGGGATGTCGGAATTTCGTCACACTGCATTTCATTAAGTGAATGTTTTTAGTATTTTCAGAAACTAGTCAACAGAAGGTCCGACACGGACGCCAATGATACATCAGGGCTGAGTATCGAAATTATTTTATACATGAACATCAATCAATGAATTCCACACTCACAAAGTAGGCTACACAATACAACCGGTCCCAACGACCCAAGCCATTGCGTGCGCTGTCAACAACAACAACAAGAACAACGGCAATGCACATTTTCTTACGAGACGGTAGAGCTCTTCCTCATAACAGCTGATAGCCTACCACCCCTCAAGTCAACCGGTAAGGTCAATGCTCCGATTACGTAACAACTTCCCCTTCGCGCGTCGTCTCTCCTGGCTCCGCCTCGTTTACCCCAGCCTGCCGCATCACTTTCTGCCTGATTAGTTTCTGAAATAACTAAAAACATTGACTTTTTAATGATTAATTATCAATTTCAAGATAGGTGACAATTTTTTTTACCTAGGAAGCTTAGAATAGTCTCTTCTATCACCAGTGTAACGGACTTCCATCATATCAAATACACCCTGTATTGTGAAAAGTCGAGCGTTTTACTATTCACCGCTTCGACAATATAAGCCTGTCAAGTTAGATTTCCAAATGTGTTGGAAATAAAGCTGAATATCATTATAAATTGGAACGTGAAGTTGACGAACGCAGTTCAAGTGAACAGTGGTGGAGGAATTTTTAATATTGGCGCAACACATAAACATTAATGGAATGACTATAATTATTCGATAACAGGAGTTAAGATACAACGATGGAGCTTCGTTAGACAACGTATTCTTGAATACAGACGTAGTGTACGGTCCATCTTGTGCATTTTCGTCAGTCTACGAACACTAATATAACATCAATTAGCAATGGAAACATTTCATTCACCATTTATATGAATATTTCCATAATTATTCCAATGATGAAGCTGATACATATTTACGACGGAGAATGAGGACTATACTGAAGAGATTTGTCAAGATGCTAGGGTAGCCCAGCAACACAGAAGAATTTGTCAGAAGGATGTCGTTCGAGCCCAGGCGAATGTTGGTGAATTCCAGAGAGAGACATTTCTTATCTCTGAGGTCGCAGATCCGAGGTTCGAATGCAGATCCATCTCAGTGTCTTGTACTGAGGAAACATCTAAAGTATTGTGGCAATACTTACATTGATCTTCAAGTTTTCGTCTAAATAAGGTATTAGTGTATCTCAATTGTTATATAGAGCTTGATTAGTGACATTCTGAGTCAGCGTACTTATTCCATATTATCGGCGATCTTATTCCATATTTCTATATTTTCACATTTCATGTATTTCAGTGCTTTTATGTATTTTACACTTCAGATGTGTGTTGAGATTTTTATGCTGCAAGATTATTTAGAAGATGAATGCATTTCATCTATTTTTCAATTTTATTCTACGGATCAGTTGTGGAACTGACATTATTTTTGTTTGTTTGAGGAATCATATTGCCTCATAGGAGACTAGTCGTTTAGACTCTCGAATTTTAATATTTTCATTTAAACCAAGTATTCTGACATTGTGTCATAGCTTCAAATTAAATTCTTATTAAATTTAATTTGAGCACTTTAATGTAACGACATATAACTTCAAGAAAAGAAGAAACATCGAATGATATTGTTATATCATTATTGTACATAAACTGTCGACGATTTAAGAAATACTAGTCGTTTGATAAGACCGAAGTCTTTATCCCTATGAACATTCTTTGTGTAGAGTGGAAAAACCTTACGACGTAGACAAACCTTATTTATTATTTGTAAAGCTAAGAGCTTTGTTCATTTAATAATGTTAGAGGAAATACCTTTTGATAGAAGATTATTCAAATCTTTGGCTAGGAATTCAAAGCTAGTTTATCCCGGCCAAGATTGAATTCTATCTGACATTATAAATAACATGAGTGTTATTTTATTCTATTTGTGTAACATCACGTCATTTTGTCGACATGATATTACAATGATAAACAATTTAAATATTGACAACTGAGATGAGACAGGAGTATTATGTTATTACATGTATTAGCGACAGACGAGTTAACAGTTAATTATCTTGTTGTGGAGTAAACTTTAGGAGGTTAATCACGACTGTCTAATATCCTTCATTACAATTGGAAGTTTCGTTTGAAGAACTTACGCCTGTATAATTGTAGTCCAGTAGTCATGTGCAATGATACTGAGGGTCATGCCAGTATTTGAGAGAAGTTCCTACATAAGATATGTTATTAACAATTAATCCCATTTGGTTATTGTTTAACATAGTAGATGATAATTGTTTATGCGATATATACTGTTATATGAGGATTTATAGAGCTATAGAGTGCTCAGGTGAGGGAATTCCGCATTTTAAGGAAGTCAAAGTATTGTTGTTCTTTGATAAAAAGGCATGTATCATGATAAGAGCCGTTGTATACAAGTAGTTCAATTCTTGTGAATTAACGATTTAGCTGTGTTAACAGGAAGGTTTCAGCGGAAATGCAACATGAGAAAGATTGTCTACTCACGTCTACAATACAATTATTAAATTTCATTAAACCCGAATTTCTGTAATTACGTACAGTTTACCTTAATTATTCGACTGTATTATACCGATAATGTAATGAAACCTATATAAGACGACGTGTATGCAGTATTTAAAACTACAGAACGTTAGAGAAGGATGGTTATGTGAAAAACCAGTGTATATATTTAGTTAAGAATTATATTGTAACCGAGAAGTTAGAATCTCGAAAGTGTCGCGTTAGCAACACTAGATAATGGATATTATTATAAACATATTACATGTAGATAATTTTTGTGGAAATGATTTAATTACTAAATAATTTAGTAGGATTTATTAATCAATTGTTGGAATAGTGTGTGTTTATGAGCGGATGTTTTGGGAATGAATGATTGTTCATTGTTAAGAGCATATGTGGAACCGAATTGGTCTAGAACAATTACGATGTGCGAATGAAAGTGTGTATAATTTTTTTAGTGTGATTGTTTAAGAAATAAAGTAGTTATGTGAACTTTTGTAAGAAATAAATGTTAATTTTTACGTGTTTTATAAATGCACACACAAGCAGTCTCTGTGGGCTAGCGAGAATGATTCACCGTTAGCATTGGAGAGCGACGACATAATATAACTGGTGTAGACTCACAGCCTTGTATTTATTGTATAAACCAGTTTCGAGTTCGGCGTGGTGCCGGCATTTCATTGATGAAACGAAATTACTGCACGTGCGTTCTACAACGCAGGCTTGTGAATGAAATCAGGTGTCTGGAATGCCATTGAGAGGCTTCAATAAAGGTTTTTATTTTTACGCTGTGTAGGCCTAGAACAAGCCAAGATTTTATACTCATAATTTTAACACAGCATGGTAGTAAGATGTAGAGTTGAATGGAGGTGTGAATGATTGCGTGTTTTTAATTTTAATGTATATTCTCAAATTCGTTTGTTGTTATTTGTTTATATTCATTAGTTTACCCTTTTGTTAATAAATTTGTTCAGATTGTTTTCCATTGTTGTTGGAGTGTGATTAATTAAAGTATAAGGAGAAGAGTATTGTGGATGTAGTGTAGGTGAAGCTGAGTTCCCAGTCCCCGAGGTAAGTAAAGGTGAGTGCCCCGTGTAGTTGGTTGTTGATCCACAATATTCTTGTAACTGCTGTCTGTAAATCCCTAAAGGCCGTGTTGGAAGCGATTTCTAATGTTGTATTTGCCGGAGCAGTTAGAAATAGGCAATCCAGCGGGGGCAATGGATATTCCAACAGGATCCTTTCCGGATTATCGGGTACAGTACTAATGCTCATGAGATAAATCCAACTAGGAAAATGAATGGATTTTACCTCCCAAGAAAACTATGGTTTCGCCTCAACAGACTGAGAACTGGGCATGGACGCTGTAATTTCTTGCGCCATAAGTGGGGCTGGATGGATTCTCCAATGTGTGAATGCAGTGAAGAGGAGCAGACCATGGACCATGTCATCCTGCGTTGCCCTCACAGAACACCAAATATAATAGAAATGAATGCCGCATGATAAAGCATGGAAACAAGAAACTACTGCAGCACGCCTAGTGGTGTGGCAGCCAACTACCAGTATGGAAATATTAGCTCCCAAGTATGTTTTCATTTTTTATTTTTTATTTTATTTAACTGGGTCACTCCAATCCGTATTTTCTTTAAGGACACATTTCCATTTTAAAAATCGCACCAACTTGAGACTTTGGAGTGGATGGTTTTATTCAGAACTGCTCACGCCGATGTCGTATCACACATATTCTTTGGCGTGAGCAACACCTGCATTTGACAAATACGGTTTACGAATTAAAAGTATGGAGTACGATTATAAGCTTCAGAAATATGACAATATCGTGTTACCCAGGAACAATATTTGCCATTGAGAGTAGTTTGAACGTATAAGTGACTTAAATATCTCTCAAAATCAGGATAATGAACAGTTACCGTAACGTGTTTCAAGCATGTGGAGCCGCCATGTTATCAACAACACAGAACACCAAATATCACAAGGCCAATTCAACCAATGACAAGGCGGCCTTTTGCCTAGCAGCGCTCGTAGTGGAGTGACGCTGAAGTACCCAGTGTTGTCAGTTAATCGTAACGTAGCTTCATCCCCGTGGTTGCCCTCTTCATGCCTACTCCGGAAGCCCCAGCGACCTGTTTCATTTATCAGAAAGTGCTGCTGTGGGGCTGAAGAACTTGGACCTGGACTTATGAATTCCTTGTTGTACTCACCATACGATTAAATAAATAAATGGCCTCGGATGCCGGGTGCAAGCTATGTTATTTGACACCCCGAGGGTAGCTTGTATGTCGAATTTCCTTGTTCCATGAAGCACTAGGAAAGTCAGGGAGGTTAGATGATATCTAAGCTCCTTGAACACTATAGCGCTTTCTAGTAGAGAAATGAGGAACTTTGTGTTGGCTTAAACTCCCGAGATTAATTTTGCCATTTTGAACACGGCCTACTGAATTCAAATGGGTTCTTTGACATGCCAACATCGCAAGACACGCGTGTCGTAATTTTTTCCACCTTTAAAAATCACTTTCCACGGTCAGGAGTGAACCTGCAAGATTTTGGTTAGTAGACCGACACGTTAACCACTCACCCAAGTATTAGAATTGTCTTATTTTTGTAGAATCTCCATTATATTACACTCAGATATAACCCTACCTGTCTGCTTTTTGGAGACAGAAATAATATCTATACGTAGGGCAGCCTTGAAGAGAAAGAAGATGTATTTATCTCAAAAAGTCAATTTTTGAACTTGTCTATTTTTTAAATGAATCATCCAATTGAAATTGAATTTTTAATATAAAATACGCCGTAACATTTGAACTTACGAAGCTGAAAATTTTGGAAGTAATGCTTAAAATAGACGTTTTTCCAAATCTAGTTTTCATAAAATTGCTGTTAAATTGTTTATTCTACGAAAAATAATAAAAATGAAATATTTTCAAAAAACCTGTGTTAGACTAAGACGAGGGCATCAAGGAACATTCCTGAAAAATGCAATTAGTTCCTGGTAATAGTTACTAAGAGAAAAAAAAAGTTGGTAATTATCACGGACAGCATAGGACATTCCGGCTCTCCTAATAAACATGGAAATTATGCTCTTTACTAAACTAACTCTCGAGGGCGGAAGCAAACAAGAGTTTGTGTTTGCACCTTGGAGGGTTGGAGTACTGTTTAGAATAAGACCATCTCAATATAAGCTTGCAGCATTTGGAGTAGCCAGGAGCAAGCCGTGGATATATACTGTATATCTATCACTTTACAGCAGAGAATTCTTTACACTCTCACATGCTTTGTGGTGAAGGGGGTGAGAGCCCAAATTCTGAATCAACCTGCTCGTATTTTGGTGAAGGATGCCCCTAGAGACTCCTAGCTTTAATGTGTGTTGGCAAACGTGATGCACACAACTCGAGTGGAAGGCGGCCATCGGAATATAAACACAGTAAAAAAAAAGAATAAAAAAACCACAATACGCTCTAGATGTCTTACAGAAAACTTTGAATATCGTATTTTTCACTGTTGTCGTACTGTATTAACAATTGATTGATAACTCTGTCAGTCAATACTAATTTATGCCCAAGATCACGGATTCAAACCCCTTGAGTATGCCTTCCTTTGGAGGAGAAGTAGAGCCGGCGGGCCCACGGAAAAAAACGGGGTAAGTCCATCTTTTTCGAAGACGAGTTTATGGTGCATTCTGGTGGTCAGCCATCGTCAGTACAGATCAGTTGAAATTAATTTCAAACGAAGCGGAATGTCACCGAGATACAGAGGTTCTTATTTTTAGAGGAAACGGAAATAACCTCCCATATCCTCTCACGTTTATCATTTAACATTGTAACCATAATATACAGTTAGATGATGATGATGATGATAATTGTTGTTTTAAGGGGCCTAACATCTAGGTTATCGTCCCCTGATGGTTTGGGTGATCGTGAAGATGAAAATGAAAAACGAACTTAAAACTAAAACCAACCACCAACCCACATACTAGAAGAAGAAATGGAAAATTAAAGGAGAATAAGGCAAATAAAAGGACAGAAGGAAAAGAAATGCCCTCAACCCTCGGAGAAGGCGGATTGAGGGACCTGGAAGGAAGGAGAGCCAAGAAAGGCATACAGGAAAGTGAAAGAGGAGAGGGTCCGCCCCAAAGGCAAGGGACAAAAGGGGAAAACGGACCCGGCTCAGGAATCCCTCGGGGTCGCCACCTCCCGAACCCACCAGCCGCGAGCCCCTGAGGATGTAGCATTATCTAGGGTGCACCAGAAGTGGTGGGGCTACATACACACTGCCTCCTTAAGGGCCTAGAGCACAAGGCAGGAGGTAAAAGGAAGAGAAAAAGGAGGCTGACCCCTCGCAGAAGGAGGGTATCAGAAAAGATGAGACAAGGGCCAATAAAGGCGGGAAAGGAAGAGACCCCCTAGGCCTCGGATACCCTAATACCGTCAGGGTCAGAAGAGAACAAGAGTTGACCAAGTGAGGTCGACAGGAAAGAAGACAGAGAGGAGCCCGGCACAAGTAAGTGGAAGCAATGCCGGACTCAGCTGGGGCCCCGTGGTCGCCAACCCACTAATATACAGTTAGGAAAGCTTTATTGATTAAAGACAAAGTAATGGAATTGAACGTTGATGCACTAAGTAAGCTACAGTTTTTCCACCGCTATACATCAATAAGATCTACACAATCGTTTAAAATGTAGGCCACGGTGAAAACAGCTCCACAGGTACAAACTGAGGGATCTTACCTCTCATCTGGTACACGTGGGAGGATCTTGCATGAATTATCGTAGACCACGGTGAAAACAGCTCCACAGATACAAACTGAGGGATCTTACCTCTCATCTGGTACACGTGGGAGGATCTTGCATGAATTATCGTAGACCACGGTGAAAACAGCTCCACAGATACAAACTGAGGGATCTTACCTCTCATCTGGTACACGTGGGAGGATCTTGCATGAATTATCGTAGACCACGGTGAAAACAGCTCCACAGATACAAACTGAGGGATCTTACCTCTCATCTGGTACACGTGGGAGGATCTTGCATGAATTATCGTAGACCACGGTGAAAACAGCTCTACAGGTACAAACTGAGGGATCTTACCTCTCATCTGGTACACGTGAGAGGATCTTGCATGAATTATCGTAGACCACGGTGAAAACAGCTCCACAGATACAAACTGAGGGATCTTACCTCTCATCTGGTACACGTGGGAGGATCTTGCATGAATTATCGTAGACCACGGTGAAAACAGCTCTACAGGTACAATTTGAGGGATATTACCTCTCATCTGGTACACGTGGGAGGATCTTGCATGAATTATCGTAGACCACGGTGAAAACAGCTCCACAGATACAAACTGAGGGATCTTACCTCTCATCTGGTACACGTGGGAGGATCTTGCATGAATTATCGTAGACCACGGTGAAAACAGCTCTACAGGTACAAACTGAGGGATCTTACCTCTCATCTGGTACACGTGGGAGGATCTTGCATGAATTATCGTAGACCACGGTGAAAACAGCTCCACAGATACAAACTGAGGGATCTTACCTCTCATCTGGTACACGTGGGAGGATCTTGCATGAATTATCGTAGACCACGGTGAAAACAGCTCCACAGGTACAAACTGAGGGATCTTACCTCTCATCTGGTACACGTGGGAGGATCTTGCATGAATTATCGTAGACCACGGTGAAAACAGCTCTACAGGTACAAATTGAGGGATCTTACCTCTCATCTGGTACACGTGGGAGGATCTTGCATGACTTATCGTTTAAATGCCTAAATGGCAGACGCCCTGTTTGTATTGAAGAAGCTCCACCACACGTGGGTAGTTCGCTTGATCACTCTCAGTTGAGTACATCTCCCAGAATGCTGCTATTTAGCTCTACAACTGCGAGCGAATATCTCTAGCGGGTTACTCCATTAATTGAGGTGGTAGTGATACCGCCTACTTTGCAGCTTGTTTCGCTAACTCATTTGCATATGGCTTGCTAGTTACAGGAAGGTAATTCTAGTGTCAACGTTTCACATTCCAGCTAAAAGGTCGCGGATTCGCTGCAATAATGGGTGCTGTAGAAAACATGAAACATGTCCTCAAATATTCGCTACAAACATGCCAGTGGATTCGTGTATCCTGCATTGCAAACTACAATGGGCAACAATTTCTGACGTTCAGATATTACCATAGGTCGATGGCAAATAGATATTTGTATTTGCACCATCGGAGATGTAGGCACAACCCTGATTCTTACCCTCTTTCACGTCATTCGTGTACAAAATGTCTCCATCCAAAAATAAGTGAAATATTCTATGGAACTGCCCCCAATAAACAGAGGAGCTCTGTGTAGATGAAAACACATTTTCTGAAGCAAGACACCTCTTCATACATGGACCTACATCTCTCCTATTTCATTAAAGAGGCCCCCCAGCGGCTCACATCTAGTGGGACGTGGGTTGGCAAACACGGGGCCCCAGCTGAGTCCGGCATTGCTTCCACTTACTTGTGGCGGGCTCCTCTCCGTCTTCTTTCCTGTCGACCTCACTTGGTCAACTCTTGTTCTCTTCCGTCCCTGACGGTATTAGGGTGTCCGAGGCCTATAGAGTCTCTTCCTTTCCCGCCATAATTGGCCCTTGTCTCATCTTTTCTGATACCCTCCTTCTGCGAGGGATCAGCCTTCTTTATCTTTTCATGTTATCTCCTGCCTTGTGCTCAGGGCCCTCAAGGAGGCAGGGTGTATGTAGCCCCACCACTTCTGGTGCACCCTGGATAATGCTACACCCTCAGGGGCTCACGGCTGGTGGGTTCGTGAGTTGGCGACTTCGAGGGATTCCTGAGCTGGGTCCGGTTTCCCCCCTTTATCCCTTACCTTCGGGACGGACCCTCTCCTCTTTCACTTTTCTATCTGCCTTTCATGGCTCTCCTTCCTTTCAAGTCCCTCAATCTACATTCTTCGAGAGTTGAGGGTGTTTTCATTTCCTCCTGTCCTCTATTTGCCTTATTCTCCTTTTGTTTTCCATTTCTTCTTCTAGTATATAAGTTAGTAGTTAGTTTCAGTTATAGTTTACATTTCATTAGGCTATCATCTTCACGATCACCCAAACCATTAGGGGCCGATAACCTAGATGTTAGGCCCCTTAAAACAACAATTATCATCAGCATCATCATCATCTAGTATATAAGTTAGTAGTTAGTTTTAGTTATAGTTTACATTTCATTAGGCTATCATCTTCACGATCACCCACACCATTAGGGGCCGATAACCTAGATGTTAGGCCCCTTAAAACAACAATTATCATCATCGTCATCATTAAAGAGGCCCTGTAATTACCTGACAATAATGCAGATGTGGAGTTATTAATCACAAAGCATACTTGTTCGTATTTTGGCAATAAAATGCACCCTTAGGTATCAGCTTTATTAAGACGAGATTTTCGAGTCACAGTAAATTGGAAACACAATAATCTTGCCAAGAATGCTCAGTCTATAATGTGTGCCTCAGGCATGCATTTGTTATCATACGTCTAGGTCATCTGCCCCTATTCTGAGAATTATAAATGAATTGCAGCCAATGGCCATATCTGGGCATTTTTAAATAAATGCCAGAGGGCTCCCAGCAAGTTCAATTTCAAGTAGTTCCATCTTTGGCTACTAGATGCTACTGTCACCAACACCTAGCGGCGATCGTTGGAACTTGATAGAGCGTTTCTAAACAGTCAAATATAATGTTAGTCTATGTGTTAGCCCTAGTAGCACGTTCTTTAAATTGGATCACGGTAGGTAGAAAGCACATCACAGTTGGCCCTAATATAAGTTTTATTGCAGGTCTAGCAAGTTACAGTACACCACACAATAAACACTCGGAAACCAATTAGCAGTCCTAGTCAAGTTCGCTCCCCTATGGAGTACACTCACTCTTTCACTTACTCACAGAAGTTAATCCCCCAATAATGAGGTGGTCCCGTGCGCTGGCTAGAAATAACTGTACCCTTCCTCTTGTGAATAAGCCACAGTCTGAAACTCACTTGTTCTTGAGTGCACACTATCTCGCCGTCTGCAGGCTAGGAAAACAGTCCACTGCGTTTCGCAATCCACACGGCACTTCGCCTCGATACTGTCGCACAGGTAAAAGCACGCACTCGCTCTGAACACACAGTCCCTCCCTCGCTGGCCAGGTCGCTTTATATAGCTGGCTGGTGACCCAATGGATGTTTCCAGAGCAGTCCAGGACTCACAGCTTCTCAAGAATTCCATCACTAGTTAGGTCACGAACATACTGGACGGTCTCTTTGTTACTGCAGTCTTCTTGTTGCGCAAATCGCTGGTAAACACAGGGGCAGGGGGTAACCCGAGGCGGGATGTTACTCAGGCAGCAAGGTGATGAATTAACCGCGCAGCCGTAACAATAACCTAAAAATTTTCCTACACACTACAAATTGCAGTGGTAGGTTCTTTTACATACTATAAATCTATGACATGGGCCCGCCCTTATTACTTACCCTCCGAAGAAAGGCATACTGAAGGATTTTAACGCTCTAAAAATCCAACGACTTCGGTCGGGTTTGAACCCGCGATCTTCGGCATAAAAGTTCAGCAGCTACTGACTACGCCAAGGAAGAAGTTGTTTTCTAAGAATGGAAACCATATTGATTCGAAACTAATGTAAAACGTTTTTGTTAACAATATCGCTTTCACGACCAAAGAATTAAAATTCAGATATTTTTTTTCTAGGTTTATGCCATGTCTTGTGCGGGATTTCGCCTAGGAACTCCAAAATAGGAGCATCAGCGGACTCTTTGTGTTCGTGCCTGGACTCCCACAGGAGTAGCGAACTGCATGCTACCTCCATGCTTATGAAACGCACCTTCGCTTCTTCACTGTGAGAGCTAAGAGATCGAGCAGCCTTCCACAACCCTATAGAAGCTTCCTAAAACATGGTATATTGGCTTGCACGGCCAAGGAATTAATTCTTTGGTATTAATTAATTAGCATGCAAATTCCTTGGAATTAGTTCGCTACTCGTGTGGTGGTTCGGGCACAGAGGCAAAGAACCCACTGATGAGCCTATCTTGGTTTTCCTAGGCGAAACCCCGCACAAGACAGGGCATAAACCTAGAGAAAATGCTGAGTATTAATAATGACACTGTCCAATAATTCGGCGGTGTACTATATATATTTGTTGAAATTATGAACGTTTATCTTTGCCTTCAATAACGAATTTGTTGACGAATATTCATAAAATTCTAAAGCTCTCCAGTTCAAAGTATTATGTTTCATAGTTCTATGGAGGATCTTTTAAATAATGAAGCACGTAAGGACGCCTAAGGAAAATGACAATGCCATTCAAGTTTCAGAAAGAATAACGCAACAGGTTCAACATATTTAAATATTAAATTCTGCGTACTTTAACACAACTTAGTAAAGAGAGGGGTAACAAAAGACGAACTTAAGGCGGAGCGACCTCATGAAAGTTTGAAGATTGACAAGGTTGCCCTTAATTATGTACATATCCCAATACCGAAAATTGCTTTGTTAAATTTGTTAAAAATTAACGGGTTGCTGACATTTTAATGTTATAAAATCTGTGACGCCTTTTAAAACTATAAGCAGATTCCTCTCGCCTTGCATAAGTAAATTAGTTCTCCGCTTTTTAGATGGACAGGACGGGGGAAGGTTGTTTCAAATAGGCAGTAAAACTACGGAATTCTAATACCAACGTACGCACTTTGAGTGAAGTTGGGAAACATGATGTGGGTGAGGGGTGAAATTATGAGGGTGGATTGAAAAGTATTTGACTCCATTCTTTTAGCCAAAAACACATACAGGTAATTACAAATATACGTACCGTTCTATGTTACTTACTCTATATTTCCTCCTAGCCTCCACATTTGTGCAGACATTTGTACCATCGCAGCACAATATTTGAGATGCCCCTGTGGTAGAATCTAGCCGTCTGACTGTGGAACCATCGTCAGACTGCTGTCTTGGCGTCATCGTTGCACGTGAATCGCTGTCCTGCCAGGAACTTCTTCAGCGGACCATGACAATGCGGGACCACATGTGGCAACCAGAACCGCCAACAAGCTCCGGTCATTTCACTGGGAGAGTCTGGATCACCCACCATAGAGTCCGGACCTCGCCTCTAGTGATTTCCACGTTTTTGGTCCGCTGAAGAAGTTCCTGTCAGGAGAGTGATTCACGTGAAACGATGACGCCAAGACAGCAGCCCGACGATGGTTCCACAGTCAGACGGCTGAATTCTACCACAGAGGCATCCCAAATTTAGTGCTGCGGTGCAACAAATGTCTGTATTTGTAATTACCTGTACGATTTTTTTTAGCAAAAACAGAATTGGGGCAAATACTTTTTGATCCGCCCTCGTACTTAATAATATGTTCATTTTTGCATCTGTATTCTTTTCGTGGCGGATCAGGGAAGAGATTTTGCAAGGAAATCGTTCGTGGACGGATTGAAAAGAACCGTCTTGGCATTTGCCTGGTGGTGAATATGGGAATCCACGATTTTATTAGGATGGCCAAGGTGGGATTCGAACTCACGCTCTCCCGGTGCCATCGGGGCACGAGGTAGCGCGTTTGAGATCTTCACCACCGTGGCCGGTTGTTAGTAAGGCTATTCAACGAAATGAAATTGTTGATAAAGTAGGAAAACTACAGTATGTGTATACGCTTGTGCAATATGTATTTTGAGTGTTCAGCTTTTAGACCTGTTTGATGCAGCACTCCGTTTCTCCCTTTCCTCAGCTAAAACGCAAATCTTTACGAGGATGCAAAGAAGCTCAGAAGTGATCAAGTCATAAACATATCTATGATTCTATGGTTGTTCCTGTAGCGAAGACAGTGTACCTTGTTTTGTGTGCATCTGTTGTATTTCAATGAATCGTTCAGTACAGTCCTTTTGATCTACAACCGTACACCCTGGCTGCGGAGCGTCAAACACATATGATCTGCCTGCCAACTATACATACATAGTAAGCTTATGCTCAGTCAATTCCTGTTTACCGTTAACAAGAGCAAGCTGCTTATGAGCAACATTGTGCTTCCGGACGAGATATGGAACATCAAAGGTTCAAATTGTATTGGTCGTTCTTTACTTGCTTTACACATCAAAGCTTACACCCCATAAACCGGAAACTTTTAAGCTTTTCTCGTGAATTGTAGATACCTTGGTTCGTGTATCTGTTACAGCAATAATCAGGCTATAGGATGTTCCAGAACCCACAAAGCCTGTCGGTATTAACCACTGCTTTCTTTCAGGGGGAACGCGGGGCTACACGTACCTCTTAAATATTTGAAAACTGTTTAAGAAAAAAAAAAATATTGGTACATTTGTATCTAGTCCGGCAAATATAACTTCCGACTTGGAAGTTCATCGATCAGCTGGCGTGAACGTGCTGCTCACAACAGCTGGAGGTGATTTCGAGTAATTCTCGATTAAAATCGATTTATTGAATCAGTTTGTTTTGGTCGGTATCTTGGCACTCCGTTCTCAAAAGTGTTTGGAGGCGGGGTAAGTTGTTATTTTGTGTATGTGGTTAGTTTTGAAGGATCAAGAAAATAACGAACTATGTTACATCCCCCCAGCTGAAAGTTAATGATTCGAACACAAACAATGACCGGACATTACAATTTGCGGGAAATGTCAAGATCGTGATGTTTTGCCGACTACAAATGTGAGTACCCCTTAAATCTCTTTTAGGAAAAAGCACTGATTTTAACTCTTCGGTCGGTCAACTCAAATTTGTACTACACACATCAAAAAAAGTTTTGCATCACCTCGGTTCCAAGAGTTCCGGAACCTTTAAATACAAAGGGAATAGAGATCAACACAAACAACATTTCAGCTCGTTTTATTGCTCATGAGACCCACACATTGCATGTTGTACCATCATACAGCTAGACTTTCAGCATTTGTGGTCCAGATTGCAGTACACACCACTACCTCTAATACCCAGTAGCACGTCCTCTTGCATTGATGCATACCTGTATTCGTCGTGGCATACTATCCACAAGTTCATCAAGACACTGTTGGTCCAAATTGTCCCACTCCTCAACGACAATTCGGCGTAAATCTCTCAGAGTGGTTGGTGGGTCAAGACGTCCATAAACAGCCCTTTTCAACATATCCCAGGCATGTTCGATAGGGTTCATGTCTGGCGAACATGCTGGCCACTGTAGTCGAGCGATGTCGTTATCTTGAAGGAACGCATTCACAAGATGTGCACGATGAGGTCGAGAATTGTCGTCCATGAAGACAAATGCCTCTCCAATATTCTGCCGATATGGTTGCACTATGGGTCGGAGGATGTCATTCAGGTATCGTAAAGCCGTTTCGGAGCCTTCCATGACCACCAGTGGCGTACGTCGGCCCCACATAATGCCACCCCAAAACATCAGGGAACCACCACCTTGCTGCACTCGCTGGACAGTGTGTCTAAGACGTTCAGCCTGACCAGGGTGCCTCCAAACACGTCTCCGACGATTGTCTGGTTGAAGGCATATGCGACACTCATCGGTGAAGAGAACGTGATGCCAATTCCGTGGGGTCCATTCAGCATGTTGTTGGGCCCATCTGTACCGCGCTGCATGGTGTCGGGGTTGCAAAGCTGGACCTCGCCATGGACGTCGGGAGTGAAGTTGCGCATCATGCAGCCTATTGCGCACAGTTTGAGTTGAAACACGACGTCCTGTGGCTGAACGAAACGCATTATTCAACATGGTGGCATTGCTGTCAGGGTTCCTCCGAGCGGCAATCCGTAAGTAGCGGTCATCCACTACAGTAGTAGCCCTTGGGCGGCCTGAGCGAGGCCTGTCATCGACAGTTCCTGTATCTCTGTACCTCCTCCATGTCCGAACAACATCGCTTTGGTTCACTCTGAGACGCCTGGAAACTTCCCTTGTTGAGAGCCCTTCTTGACACAAAGTAACAATGCGGACGCGATCGAACTGCGGTATTGACCTTCTAGGCATGGTAGAACTACAGACAACATGAGCAGCGTACCTTCGTCCTGGTGGAATGACTGGAACTGATCGGCTGTCGTACCCTCTCCGTCTAATAGGCCCTGCTCATGCATGGTTGTTTACATCTTTGAGCAGTTTTAGTGACATCTATGAACAGTCAAAGGGACTGTATCTTGGATACAATATACACAGTCAACGTCTATATGCCGGAGATCTGGGAACCGAGGTGATGCAAAACTTTTTTTGATGTGTGTATATATGAATAAAATGTATGAAGAACAATCCTGAAAAAAATTACATGTATTAGTTTTGATTCCTATAATAATGGGACATTTTCAGGATTACGTGCTTTAACCTTAATGTGGTCATCATCAGATCCTGATCACTGGGCTGAGGTTTAAATTTATATACAAATATTATAAGTAGGTAATGTAGGGCGAAGCTGGGCCAGGGGCTAATGAACAAGTTTGCTACCGCGCCCAACTCTCCTTTGTTATTCTTATGGAGAGAGAGTCATAGCAGGGCCAGGGGTACTGGGCAAGATGGCCGCCACGCGCAACCACACTCTTAAATGGCGGGCTTTTCAAATCATTATTTATTTGTTGTTAACTATACATTATTTATTATTTATTATTGATTAATGATTATTGATTATTTATTATTTATCATTTATCATTTATCATTTATCATTTATTATTCATTATTTATTTAATTTATTTTTTATTTTAATACTAGCAGGTACCCGCGCCTTCGCTCGCGATCAAGACAATGGGGACGATGCATTAATTGGTATATTCTATTACAGCAATCGCGGCTATAGGTGGGTCCATTCTAATTCTGAATATTCTGATACATACAGTATATTGATATGAGCAGCAAAGTGGGAATTTTATAGAGTTGTGAAAGTCTGCAGGGTACGATGTTACATTATATGAACACATTCTAAAATTACGTTTTTGGTTTTGCCATCTTCTGCTGAGACATAACGATTTTGTTGTCCGGATACTCGCAAGCACGCCACATACCGTTGCCCATGAAAAAAAATGGTTTTGTCTAAATGTACACCTGCTGCTGTTAAGTGTGTGTCATTGCGCTTTGTTAATAGAAATTGCGAATATTGTTTGAAGAGGGAACTGCACTCTTGCAAACTGGAATGGCAAATCTATCGAAATATGGGGAATTAAAAGTATTTTTCCTTAAGCTATTCTGGGTGTAATTTTGCCACACGTTTGATGATTTGAACGTCAACATGTCGCTATTAACAGACCTATAGTAAAATATCTCTCACCTTGGCCGCTGATGTGCATTATGCCGTCTCTTCCAGTGTTACATCCCAGGGATTGAAATTCTCCAACATCCCTTTTGCCTCACATGCCTCTCTAAATAATTGAAATTCCTGATTGTTGTTGTTTTTGTTGCTTGATTCTTCAGTTTTTTGACTAGCTTGATGTAGCCCTCCACGCCTCCCACTCCTGAGCAAATCGTTTCATCTCTACACAGCAACCACGCCCTACATCCGAGGCAATCTGTTTAACCCTGGTCTACGCCTACAGTTCTTGTCCACGACCCTCCCTTCCATAAGTAAGCTTGCTATTCCTGGGTGTCTTATTTATGTGTCCTACCAACCTATATCTTCCCTTCATTAGCAGTCGCCAGAAACAACTCTCCTCTCCCACTCGTCTTAATACCTCTTCATTTGTTACCCTATCTACCCATCTGATCTTCACCATTCTCCTGTAACACCACATTTCAAACGCTTCAATTCTCCTCTTTTCTGCTGCACCATTAGTCCAAGTTTGACTTCCTTATAATGTCACGCTCCAGACAAAAGCTTTCAAAAATGACTTCCTAATACTTAAATGTATATTCGATGTCAACAGATTCCTTTTCTGTAGAAATGCTTTCCTTGCCTGTGCCAACCTGCTTTTTATATCCTCTTTGCTTCGTCCATCACTGGATATTTTGCTTCATAAGTAACAGAAGTATCCTACTTCCTGTAGCGTTTCACCAGCCAATTTGGGGTCCATAGAGGTTTCTGATTTATTTCGGCTGCATTCCAATAATTTTGTTTTACATTTATTGATTTTCATCATGAATTCATTCCTCAAGACGGAGTCCATACCATTCAAAAACTTGTTCAAATCCTCTGGCGTATCCGCCAAGACGACGATGTCATCAGCAAATCTCAAAGATGAAATTATTTCTCCTTGAATCTTCGCTCCCACTTTAAATTTTTCTCCAATTTCCTGATTATTGTGGTTTTAGAGATTTTTGAAATGCGATGTCCTCGCACATGGTGTAGATGCATTGCCAAAGGATAACATTCCATGTTACGAACATGGGCCGCATAACCTGTACCGAAAGCCTATTCTGGACAGCAGTTCCTTGAACTCAGATTTGCCAACATTTTATTGTATCTTTCCATGTGGTATATCTCTGTACCTCAACATAGAGAAGAGTGCTTTAAAAATCATGTCTAGTGTACATTTTGGAAAAGGTGGTGAGTGTGGTTTTTGCCAGAGTGGATACTCGCTCGTAGAAATTCTTTTCAGTAAAATAGACTGGTTCACAATTTTGTAAGTGCACATTGAGGTATGTGACGGCAAGATGCCTTAAGTGTTACGAAAACGGCAATAGCCGCCACAGAGCTTCGTTGCTACTGAAATAACGACCAGACTGATATTTGTACTTAACTATGCTGGATTTGTGAGCACAGTGTTTATGAAATTGAACGTAGGTATATCGCTAACTTTATTGAGTAGCCGCTAGTGTAGTGTTTAAAATTTAAAAGTGGTATTAGAAGGCGCTATCCCTATTTTTAGCCCATTTTCAATTTTGAAAAAATAGGCTTATGAGATCACCTTTTGTCCGTGTGTGTGTGCGTGTGTGTGTGTGTGTGATTCGTGTGTGTGTCCCCCCCCTAATAAAATCTAAACGGCAGGAGCGATTTCAATGAAACTCGGAAAGTTCATAGCACTATTCCCGGCGACCTCGACCGTGCCCTTCAAATTTTGTTACGACCCCACCAATCCAACATGGCGGCTGTGCGAAATATTTCACCAGCATTCAATATCTCCGAAACTATTACCGATATTACCCTGACATTTTATATGGTGATAGAGGGAACTACAATAAGTTCACTTATGTGACTTTTGAAAACCTGGTAACTACAAAACCAACATGGAAGTCAAGCGAATTTACGACTTTTAAATAGACGTTTCTCGTGATTTGACCAACCAAACGCAATGAAACATGGTACAGTATATGTTTATATACATTGTAATGTACCGACATCTAACTTCGTTCAATTGTTTACATAATCACAAGATGGCGGATGTGCGAAATATTTCACCGGCATTCTATATCTCTGAAACTATTAGCGGTATCTCCCTAAAATTTTGTACGGAGATAAAGGGTACTACTGGAAGTCCATCTATAAGTCTTTCAAAAACCGGTTAACTACAAAACGAACATGGCGGCCAAGCGAATTTTGAAAATTTTAAATAGACCTTTCTCGCGATTTAATGTTCCAAGTGCACTGAAACCTGGTACAGGAAATATTTATACACATTGTAATCCACTGGTATGTAATTTAGTTCAATTGTTTACATAACCTCAAGATGGCGGCTGTGCGAATTTTAAAATTAAGTTTTTATTTCTTGTGATGTAGTCATGCGATCGAAGTGAAAGTTTGAATAATGAACCTACGCAATAATTTTTCCTTTAATGGTACATGACTCTATGGCCTATACATTTAACAATCCAACATGGCGACCATCCGAAATATTTAGATGATACTGAATATCTACGAATCTATTTTAGCAATCAAACTGCATTTTTTAATGTTCATATGGTCTATGAACTTAAGTTCACCTATAGGACTTTAAATAACCTGGTGATTTTAAATCCAACATGGCGGTGACGCGAATTATAAATATTCACATGGACGTTTCTCGCAATTTAACCATCCGCGTGCAGTGAAACTTGGTACAGTAAATCCTTATACGAATGTTAATCCACTGGCATCTAATTTATTTCAATTGTTTCCATAACCTCAAGATGGCAGCTGTGAAAAATTTTAAAATCCCCTTGTTTTTTCTTGTGTCCTAATTATGCGATTGAAGTTTGAATACTACACGTTCACAATAATCTGCATGTAACCGTACATAACTCTAGGACCTACATATATAAAATCCAACATGGCGACCATCCGAAATATTTAGTCGGTTCTTAATATCTACGAATCTATTACAGCAATCAAACAGAAATTGTGTATGTTGATAGTGGCAATTAACATAAGTAGGACATATGAAAATAGGCTGTATAGTTCTTCACGGAACTACTTGTTTTACCCCTGGCACTACAGACCACGAAGGGCCTAGGCCTATCATGCGACCGCTTCCCAGCCATTTGGCCTGCAGATATTGTTGTGACGCGTGGTCAGTGCATCGTGTTCGCTCGGCCGTTTATCTTGTTCTTCGTGACCGGGGTGCTGCTTCTCTATCAGACAGCTACTCAATTGTTCTCACGAAGCTGAGTGCACTCCGTTGCAGCCCTCACGCCAGTGTCTAAAATCTCTGACGGAGCCGGGAATCGTACCCGGGGCCTCCGGATGGGAGGCAGGCACGCTACCCTGTTCTTGTGTTTATATATCTCTTGAAAAAGATAATAAATGGATTGGCATTGCCTCCTACAGGGATATATAGAAAATCGGATGTCATACCTTGAGGTTCAGTTGCCATGGAAACGGACTTGCCATTAGTTCATCAGTTTATCAGAGTGATGATCGTTTTCTGCGAATATCTTTGAAACTGTTGGTTTTAGGGTGTTTTCCGGTGTCCCTCAGGGACTTACCGAGTGTTGTATCTCGCATCGAGGGGCGTAAAATGAGCTTTGTCCGGTCTTTATGCGACAACTTCGATATTTTGTCCCGGCTGAGTATTTTTGGTGACTTTCAGTTATTTTGCCCGTTCGACGGGAACAGTGATTTATTTCCGGATGAAAGGCAGCCTATATGTTATCCCTGGGTATAAGCTGTCTCCATTTCAAATTTCATCAAAATCCGTCCAGCCGTTTTAGTGTCAAGAGGTAACAAACTAACACACACACGCACACTCACAGACACACAGATTTTCACAAATATAATATACTAGCTGAAGTACCCGTGCTTCGCTTCGCGTCATAAATAAATTAAAATGTGAAGGTGACAGTTAAAATAGGGGATAGGCGAGGTGCTGCGCAGAGGGAGATTAAGGATGAAACATTTTGTCCAACTACAACGCTCGGCGTTGACCGTGTTTTATAGCACAAATTTAGATTTTACTCGCTAACCGTTGAAGATACCTTTCGGATAGAAAATGTAATTTTAAACCTCGTGTATGCCATCAAAAGTTTGCTATTTCTTAGCGTTCTCTTTTTATTTCAAATGGAAATATGAGTTTGTAACCAAAGGGTGTAGTGACCTCACTAAAATGGTCGCCATCTTTAAATAGTGCAAAGTATTGTAATCAAAAGTAACCTATATGTTAACCAGGTAAATCAGCTACTTCCATGTAAAATTCACGTATATCGGATCAGTGGTACTTGCGTGATTGAGTAATACACAGACACACACCATCTCATTTTTAGCCTTGCTTCGCTCGCGTTGTTACTTACATTACTTACATGGGTAGGAGCGATCATCCTTTCAAAGTTAAGGGCCGACCACAGCGAACAAATTATGGTAAATATTATTTTGTAAACCGTGCCATTGATAACTGGAAATCTCTACCTGCCGCAGTCTTAGAGCCTTTTCCCAAACATATAGGTGTGTTTAAGAAAAGACTGACTATTTGTGTAAATACTCCAGTTTAATTGTTGTATAATTGTTATTGAATTGTTATGTGTAATTATTTATTTGTTATGTATATCCAATTTGCCTCCGGGGGCCACACCCTCCATTGCAAATAAATGAATGAATGAACGAATGAGTGTCATATTGTTATATAATGAAATGCAGTTTTAACCCTGTTAACACCCCTTTAGAACCTGAATATCCAAAAATCCCTCCTTAGTAGACGTTTTCGACACACAACGAACATATCCCCAAAATGTAATTCTTCTAACTTTAATAGTTTTGGTTGGTCGATGAGAGTGAACATCCAAAAATCATTCCTTAGTGGACGTTTTTCTTCCAAAATTTCACCCCTCCCCATAGGCCCCTTAAATTGCATTTATGAAAAAACGGTCGAACACCTATTTATTTTATTTATTTATTTATTTATTTTTAAGCTGATTGATTTCCTCCGAGTTTCAAACTCCTCGCCTATGTCTTTTAAGAGATACACGCTCCGGTAGGAATCTTTCAACCCCCACTTTTCATTCCTTTAACCTCATAACATACACTACATGGAAAAACCATTAGACATGTGTCAGCTTATTTTTAATGATTAGTATATATGCCAAGTATCACATCCCCAAATGAAACCACTCGTCAGATATTGTTATTCAATGAAATGCACGTTTACCCCCTTAACTCCTCTTTAGAACCTGAATATCCAAAACTCTTTCCTTAGTGGACGTTTTCGACATACAATGAACATATCCCCAACATTTCATGTTTCTAATTTTAATAATTTTGGCTGGGCGATGATGAGTGAGTGAGTCAGTCAGGACATTTTTTCATTTATTTTTGATAATTTCACCCCTCCCCATGAACCCCTTAAATTGGATTTATGAAACAAACGGTCGAACGCCTATTTACTTATTTAAAGCTGTTTTCCCCCTGAGTTTGATGAGTGACTAAGTGAGTCAATCATTTAGGACACTTTCTTTCCTGTTTCCCCCCCCCAGAATTTCTCCCCTCTCCAAGGGCTCCTGAAATTGGATTTATGAAAAAACGGTCGAACACCTATTTACTTGTATTTTAAGCTGTTTTTCCCGCCGAATTTAAATTTTTTCGCCTATGTCGTTCAGAGATACACGCTCCGTTAAGAATCCCTCAACCCCCAATTTTCACCCCTTTCACCTCATAATATACATCACATCGACAAACCCTTAGACATATGTCTGATTATTTTTAATGATTAGTTTCTATACAGAATATCACATCCCCAAAGAAACAAATCATGTGATATCGTTATTCAATGAAATGCACCTTTACCCCCTTAACACCTCTTTAAATCCCGAATAAACAAAAATCATTCCTTAGTTGACGTTTTCGACATACAACGAACATATTCCCAAAATTTCATGTTTCCAACATTAATAGTTTTCGCTGGGCGTGATGAGTGAGTGAGTCAGACAGGACATTTTCTTTCAATTATTTTTACCAGAATTTCACCCTTCCCCATGGGCCCCTTAAGTTGGATTGATGAAAAAACTCTTGAACACCTATTAACTTATTTTTTAAGCTGTCTTTTTCCCCTGAGTATGATGAGTGAGTTAGTGAGTCAGTCAGTCAGTTAGGACAATTTCTCTCCTTTTTTCCCCCCAGAATTTCACCCCACCCCATTGGCCCCTTAAATTAATTTATGAAAAAAAAAACGGTCGAACACCGATTTACTTATTTATTTAGCTGATTTTCTTTCTCTGAGTTTCAAATTTCTCACCTATGTCGTTTAAGAGATAGGCCTTCACGCTCCATTAGGAATCCTTCAACCCCCATTTTTCACCCCTTGCACCTCATAATAATACACCATATCGAAAAACCCTTAGACACCTGTCTGCTTATTTTTAATGATTAGTTTATATGCCGAGTATCACATCCACAAATGAAACCACTCTTGAGATATTGTTATTCAATGAAATGCAGGTTTAACCCCCTTAAGACCCCTTTAGAGCCTGAATATCCAAAAATCCTCCCTTAGTGTACGGTTTTGACATACAACGAACATATCTCCAAAATGCCATGTTTCCAACTTCAAAATTTTTGGCTGGGCGATGATGAGTGAGTGAATGAGTCAGGATATTTTCTTTCATTTGTTTTTCTTCAGAATTTCACCCCTCCCGATGAACCCCTTCAATTTGATTTATCCAAAAAAAACTGTCGAACAGCTATTTACTTACTTTAAAGCAGTTTTTCCCCCTGAGTTTGATGAGTGAGTCAGTCAGTCAATCGGTTAGGACACTTTCTTTCCAGTTTTTTTCCCCTGAATTTCCCCCCTCCCCATGGGCTCCTTAAATTGGATTTATGAAAAAACTGTCAAACAAATATTTACTTATTTTGTATGCTGATTTCTTTCCGCTGAGTTTCAAACTCCTCGCCTATGTCGTTTAAGAGATACACGCTCCGTTAGGAATCTTTCAATCCCTACTTTTCACCCCTTTCACCTCATAATATACACCACATCGAAAAACCATCAGACACGTGTCTTCTTACTTTTTAATGATGAGTTTATATGCCGTGAATCACATCCCCCAATGAAACCATTCGAGAGATATTGTTATTCAATGAAATGCAGGTTTAACCCCCTTAAGACCCCTATAGAACCTGAATATCCGAAAATCCTCCCTTAGTAGACTGTTTTGACATACAATGAACATATCCCAAAACGGTCATGTTTCTAACTTCAATAATTTTGGCAGGGCGATGATGATGAGTGAGTGAGTGAGTGAGTGAGTCAGGACATTTTCTTTCAATTTTCTTTTTTCAGAATTTCACCCCTCCCCATGAACCCCTTAAATTTGATTTATGAAAAAAAAAACCTGTCGAACAGCTATTTACTTACTTTAAAGCAGTTTCCCCCCCCTAAGTTTGATGAGTGAGTCAGTCAGTCAATCAGTTAGGACACTTTCATTCCTGTCCCCCCCACCAGAATTTCACCCTTCCCCATGGGCCCCTTAAATTGGATTTATAAAAAGACGGTCAAACACATATTTACTTATTTTTTATGCTGATTTTTTTTCGCTGAGTTTCAAACTCCTCGCCTTTGTCGTTTAAGAGATACACGCTCATTTAGGAATATTTCAATCCCCACTTTTCACCCCTTTCACCTCATAATATACACCACATCGAAAAACCCTGAGACTCGTGTCTTCTTATTTTTAATGATGGGTTTATGTGCCGAGTATCACATCCCCCAATGAAACCAATCGGGAGATATTGCTAGTCAATGAAATGCAGGTCTACCCCCTTAACACCCCTTTAGAACCTGAATATACAAAAAATCCTTTCTTAGTGGGCATTTGCGGTCCTTGGGGAAGCTGCATACCAAATTTCATTCCAATCCGTTCGGTGGTTTCTGAGATTTCGTGATGAATGAATGAGTGAGTGAGTGGTATTTGACAAATATATAGTAGAAGATAGTGTCAAGTCTTTGTTATGCTAAACTCGGTTGACAGTGCTGTGTGAGTAGGTGAGTAACTAACGGGATTTCAAGTAAAGATCCTCATTTTCTATACCGGTAGTGCAGAGCAAAACTGGCATCCAGACGGCCGTGTCTCGACTTGAGCTATGTTGCCATGGAAACTATCTGCCTTGCCATTCCTTCATGAGTATATTTTATGATTTGATTAGCCTGTGCTTGAGTCCAAAAGGGCCTAAATCAAAAGAATGAGAAAGACTATCGAATATTCATGTAGCCAGCGGTTCCTTCCGGGTCCTAAACTATGTGTATGCAAAATTTGGTTGAGATTGGTGGAACGGTGTGGATTTGTATACGGAACAGACCCACATACCCACATACCCACATACAGACTTTCACTTTTATATATTAGACTAGCAGAAGTACCCGTTCTTCGAACGGTGTTCGGTGTTAACACCAGACATTATAATAATAATTATAATGTTATTGGTGTTACGTCCCTTTTAAGTACTGTTGCTTTTAGAGACGCACCAGACATTATCAATTGAGCTACTGTTGCAATGGTTAGCGGCTTGTAATTCCTTCATAAATTTTTCAAAACGAAGATAGTTTTCTGGGAATATCACACACACTGTTAATTTAAGGGCCTTATATTGTGGTTTTCGGAGTCCCTTTATAGACTCGCAAATTTTGTGTCTCACATTGAGAAGTGCAACATATGCTTTGGTCGTCCTTCTAGGATAATTTTTATATTTCGCCTATTTTAGCATGTATTTTGAGAAGTTTTTCCCGATATCCACCCTTCTACTGTATGAAATGTACGGTGAAGAGTTTTATAAATGATTGGTGTATTGACTCATGTTTACCATACCTAATTTTACGATGCACCAAGCATCCGAACATGAGTTATAGGCATACATAAGGATACACAGAAAGACAAACAGACAATACTATTGTCTACAACATATCACCCAGAAATCCAAATATGGGTATATCTACCACACAGTATCAAAGAAAATCATCCTTACGATGAACACGTATGTCGACAAAAAAAAAAAAAAAGATTAGTTAAAATGTGCTCTCAAGCTAAATTCACCTAACGTGTACTTCCTGACATGGAATAGAATTGAAAGCCTTGTAGATGAAACGCAATACACGTCACATAAAAACAGACCCTCTAACGTTGTGTTGGGTCCCCATACACAGGAAGACCTCTATCATAAATTATAAAAGCTTGTGGTGCATGAAAATTCAGGTTCTTTAGTCTCAAATGGCCCAAATTCCTAAAAGCCGCAAAAAATGCTGATTCAATTCAGGAATTTTTGAAAATAATGTTCTTGTTTGGAGATATAATAGACCTTCTGTACTATATGTCGCAGTGAAAATTGCATGAAAAAATCCTAGGTTACCCCTTGACCCCCTTAATTGCATTGATGAACTATACAGTCTACGTTGGTTCCGTGATAACCTTATATTTGCAAACTTTCACAGAAATGTAATAAATGTAATAAATGTAATAAATTGCTTCTTACTGAAATAGATTGAAAGTTGTATGCCACCCCTTGAGATAATGTTCTCATGGTTACCGATTTGCATTCCTTCATTAGTTTGTTAAATTAAATTTAATTAGTTTTCTGGGAATGTTTCAGAAACTGTTGGTTTTAGAGCCTCATAATGTAGTTTTCGAGGACCCTCGAGTTTTATTTCTGGCACCGAGGGGCTTTGTCTCGTCGTTGTTCGCCATAATATAATAATAATAATAATAATAATAATAATAATATAATATAGGGATAGGAATATAATAGACCTGCCATACCACACCCGTAGATGTAAATCGCGTGAAAAAATTCTAGACTACCCCTTGACCCCCTTAAGCGCATTTTACGTATTGATGAAATTTACAGCTTAATTTGGTTCCATAATAACCATCTAACCGTTTGCAAACTTTCACACTAATATAATTAATGCAATTGTATTGCGTCTTACAGCAATAGATGGACCTCTGAGAATCTGTTGCCATGGTTATCGGCTTGCATTCGTTCATTAGTTTATTAAATTAAATTATTTTTCTGGGAATAACTCAAAAACGGTGGACGTGGGACCTTAAAATATGCTTTTAGGGCCCCCTAGTTTTGTCTCTCACATTGAGGGGCTGAAAATGAGCTTTGTCTCGTCCTTCTACTCCTATTTCAGCATGTATTTTAAGGGGGTAGGCCCTCTTTTATGAGATGTACGGAGAAGGGTTACATCAATGATCAGTGTCTTGCCTCTGATGGATATCTATACCAAATTTTACGTTGATACACCCAGACGTTCTCGAGTTATAAGGGAACAAAGTTGTCCACAGACAATCAAACAAACAGACAGACAGACCAAAACATTATTTTCGCGCGCATCTATCATAAAACAGTCTGAAACGTGTAAATAACTCAAATTTCCCTAGAAATTAAGAAAAAAAACCAAATTTTCTTTTTTATATATGTAGAGATATACTGCACCGCTCAGTGTTGACCGTGTTTTATTGCACAAATTTAGGTTTTACTCGCTAACCGTCGGAGATACACGAAAAGTGATAAGAACTTTTAGGATATAAAATTAAATGCTAAAGCCGGTGTATACCATCAAAAGTTGGCTATTTCTTAGCGTTCTCTTTTTATTTGAAATGGAAATATGAAATTTTGAAACCAAAGGGTGTAGTGACGTCACAAAAGTAGGTTTTACTCACTAACCGTTGGAGATACACGATAAGTGATAAGGACCCTTCGGATAGGAAATTAAATTTCAAAGCTCGTTGTGCCATCAAAAGGTTGCTATATCTTAGCGTTCTCTTTTTATTTGAAATGGAAATATGAAAATAGTCGCCATTTTTCAATAGTGCAAAATATCGTAATCAAAAGTATCTTATATGTAAACCTGGTAAATCAGCTACATCCATGCAAAATTTAATTTAAATCGGACCAGTGGTTCTTGCGTTATTGAGTAACAGACAGACAGACAGAAAGACACACACCATCTCATTAGCCTACTTTCGATTTTTGCAAAAAATGAAAGTAGACTTATGAGATCAACACAGGGCGAAAAAAGTGTGTCTGCCTGTGTGTGTGTATGTGTGTGTGTGAGTCTGTGTGTGTGTCTGTGTGTGTGTGAGTGTGTGTACTCTGAATGTCTGTCCCCCCCTATCAATTTGAACACGGTGAATGCGAATTGAACGAAATTTGGTACAAAGGTAGCACTAGCAAAGGACACCTCAGTGTCATGTTTTATATCGCCGCCATCTTGACGGAAACGTAATGGCGGCCTCACAAATGTTCAATGCTTAAATCAAATTACGACTAACCTTATCATCCGATCTCTACCAAATTTTGCAACAACATACCTTTATGGGGGGAACATCCTTTGACCAAACCAATAGGTCATCAGCGTAATAGTTTACGGATGGCGGCCATCTTTGTGTGAAAATCGATTCCCCCTATTAATTCGAACACGGTGCAACCGAATGGAACGAAATTTGGTACGGAAGTAGTACTAACGAAAGGCACCTCAGTGTCATGTTTTATATCGCCGCCATCTTGACGGAAACGTAATGGCGGCCACACAAATGTTCAAAGCTTAAATCAAATTACGACTAACCTAATCATCCGATCTCTACCAAATTTTGCAACAACATACCTTTATGGGGGGAGCATCCTTTGACCAAACTAATAGTTCATCAGAGTAATAGTTTGCGGATGGCGGCCATCTTTGTGTGAAAATCGATTCCCCCTATTAATTCGAACACGGTGCAACCGAATGGAACGAAATTTGGTACAGAGGCAGTACTAACAAAAGGCACCTCAGTGTCATGTTTTATATCGCCGCCATCTTGACGGAAACGTAATGGCGGCCACACAAATGTTCAAAGCTTAAATCAAATTACGATTAACCTAATCATCCGATCTCTACCAAATTTTGCAACAATATACCCTTATAGAGGAAGCATCCTTTGACCAAATGAGTAGGTCATTAGCCTAATAGTTTGCGAATGGCGGCCATCTTTGTGTGAAAATCAATTCCCCCTATTAATTCAAACACGGTGAAACCGAATGGAACGAAATTTGGTACAGAGGTAGCACTAGCAAAGGGCATCTCAGTGTCATGTTTTATATCGCCGCCATATTGACAGAAACGTAATGGCGGCCACACGAATGTTCAAAGCTTAAATCAAATTACGATTAACCTAATCATCCGATCTCAACCAAATTTTGCAACTACATACCTTTATGGAGGGAGCATCCTTTGACCAATCTAATAGGTCATTCGCCTAATAGTTTGCGGATGGCGGCCATCTTTGTGTCAGAATCGATTCCCCCTATTAATTCAAACACGGTGAAACAGAATGGAACGAAATTTGGTACAGAGATAGCACTAGCAAAGGGCATCTCAGTGTCATGATTAATATCGCCGCCATATTGACAGAAACGTAATAGCGGCCACACAAATGTTTAAAGCTTAAATCAAATTACGACTAACATAAACATTCGATCTCTACCAAACTTTGCAACAACATACCTTTATGGAGGGAGCATCCTTTGACCAATCTAATAGGTCATTAGCCTAATAGTTTGCGGATGGCGGCCATCTTTATGTCAAAATTAATTCCCCCTATTAATTCGAACACGGTGGAACCGAATGAACGAAATTTGGTACAGAGGTAGCACTAGCAAGAGGCACCTCATTGTCATGTTTTATATCACCGCTATCTTGACGGAAAAGTAATCGCGGCCACCCAAATGTTAAAAGCTAAAATGTAATTACGACCAACCTAATAATCTAGTCTCTACCAAATTTTGCAACACCATATCTTTATGTGGGAAACATATTCTGACCAAACTGCAAGAACATCAGCCCAATAGTTTGCAGATGGTGGCCAAGTATGTGTGCAAATCGATTCCCCCTATCAATTCAAACACGGCGAAAGCGAATTGAACGAAATTTGGTACAGAGGTAGCACTAGCAAAGGGCACCTCATATTCATGTTTAATATCCCTATAGCACGTTGTATTTCAACAAGCTACTACAACCAACATTCAATCATACTCCTTGAAAAGGACAAAGAGTTATAACAATACCGATGCATTTAGGAGAAAGTAGGCTATATGTTCTTTACTGAACATCTTGTTTTTATATATTAGTATGATGATGAAAATATGAAATTTTTAAACCAAAGGGTGTAGTGACGTCACAAATGTAGGTTTAACTCGCTAACCGTTGGATATACACGAAAAGTGATAATGACATTTCGGATAGAAATTTAAATTTTAAAGCTCGTAGTGCCATCAAAAGATTGCTATATCTTAGCGTTCTCTTTTTATTTGAAATGGAAATATGAAAATAGTCGCCATTTTTCGATAGTGCAAAATATCGTAATCAAAAGTATCCTATATGTAAACCTGGTAAATCAGCTACATCCATGCAAAATTTAATTTAAATCGGACCAGTGGTTCTTGCGTTATTGAGTAACAGACAGACAGACAGAAAGACACACACCATCTCATTTTTAGCCTACTTTCGATTTTTGCAAAAAATGAAAGTAGACTTATGAGATCAACACAGGGCGAAAAAAGTGTGTCTGTCTGTGTGTGTGTATGTGTGTGTGTGAGTCTGTGTGTGTGTCTGTGTGTGTGTGTGTGTGTGTGTGTGTGTGTGTGTGAGTGTGTGTACTCTGAATGTCTGTCCCCCCCTATCAATTCGAACACGGTGAATGCGAATTGAACGAAATTTGGTACAAAGGTAGCACTAGCAAAGGACACCTCAGTGTCATATTTAATATCGCCGCCATCTTGACGGAAACGTAATGGCGGCCATACAAATGTTCAAAGCTTAAATCAAATTACGACTAACCGAATCATCCGATCTCTACCAAATTTTGCAACAACATACCTTTATGGGGGGAGCATCCTTTGACCAAACCAATAGGCCATAAGCGTAATAGTTTGCGGATGGCGGCCATCTTTGTGTGAAAATCGATTCCCCCTATTAATTCGAACACGGTGCAACCGAATGGAACGAAATTTGGTACAGAGGTAGCACTAGCAAAGGGCATCTCAGTGTCATGTTTCATATCACCGCCATATTGACAGAAACGTAATGGCGGCCACACAAATGTTCAAAGTTTAAGTTAAATTACGACTAACATAACCATCCGATCTCTACCAAACTTTGCAACAACATTCCTTTATGGAGGGAGCATGCTTTGACCAATCTAATAGGTTATTAGCCTAATGGTTTGCGGCTGGCGGCCATCTTTATGTCAAAATTGATTCCCTCTATTAATTCGAACACGGTGGAACCGAATGGAACGAAATTTGGTACAGAGGCAGCACTAGCAAAGGGCACCTCAGTGTCATGTTTTATATCGCCGCCATCTTGACTGAAACGTAATGGCGGCCACACGAATGTTCAAAGCTTAAATCAAATTACGATTAACCTAATCATCCCGTCTCTACCAAATTTTGCAACTACATACCTTTATGGAGGGAGCATCCTTTGACCAATCTAATAGGTCATTCGCCTAATAGTTTGCGGATGGCGGCCATCTTTGTGTCAAAATCGATTCCCCCTATTAATTCAAACACGGTGAAACAGAATGGAACGAAATTTGGTACAGAGATAGCACTAGCAAAGGGCTTCTCAGTGTCATGATTTATATCGCCGCCATATTGACAGAAACGTAATGGCGGCCACACAAATGTTTAAAGCTTAAATCAAATTACGACTAACATAACCATCCGATCTCTCCCAAACTTTGCAACAATATACCTTTATGGTGGGAGCATCCTTTGACCAACCTAATAGGCCATTGGCCTAATAGTTTGCGGATGGCGGCCATCTTTATGTCAAAATTGATTCCCCCTATTAATTCGAACACGGTGGAACCGAATGAACGAAATTTGGTACAGAGGTAGCACTAGCAAAGGGCACCTCAGTGTCATGTTTTATATCGCCGCCATCTTGACGGAAACGTAATGGTGGCCACACAAATGTTCAAAGCTTAAATCAAATTACGATTAGCCTAATCATCCGATCTCTAGCAAATTTAGCAACAACATACCTTTATGGAGGGAGCATCCTTTGACAAATCTAATAGGTCATCAGCCTGATATTTTGCGGATGGCGGCCGTCTTTGTGTGAAAATCGATTCCCCTTATCAATTCGAACACGGTGAAACCGAATGGAACGACATTTGGTACAGAGGTAGCACTAGCAAAGGGCACCTCAGTGTCATGTTTTATATCACCGCTATCTTGACGGAAACGTAATCGTGGCCACCCAAATGTTAAAAGCTAAAATGTAATTACGACCAACCTAATAATCTAGTCTCTACCAAATTTTGCAACACCATATCTTTATGTGGGAAACATATTCAGACCAAACTGCAAGAACATCAGCCCAATAGTTTGCAGATGGTGGCCAAGTATGTGTGCAAATCGATTCCCCCTATCAATTCAAACACGGTGAAACCGAATTGAACGAAATTTGGTACAGAGGTAGCACTAGCAAAGGGCACCTCATATTCATGTTTAATATCCCTATAGCACCTTGTATTTCAACAAGCTACTACAACCAACATTCGATCATACTCCTTGAAAAGGACAAAGAGTTATAACAATACCCATGCATTTAGGAGAAAGTAGGCTATATGTTCTTTACTGAACATCTTGTTATATATTGGTATGATGATGAAAATACGAAATTTTTAAACCAAAGGGTTTAGTGACGTCACAAATGTAGGTTTTACTCGCTAACCGTTGGAGATACACGAAAAGTGATAAGGACATTTCGGATAGAAAATTAAATTTTAAAGCTCGTAGTGCCATCAAAAGATTGCTATAACTTAGCGTTCTCTTTTTATTTGAAATGGAAATATGAAAATAGTCGCCATTTTTCAATAGTGCAAAATATCGTAATCAAAAGTATCCTATATGTAAACCTGGTAAATCAGCTACATCCATGCAAAATTTAATTTAAATCGGACCAGTGGTTCTTGCGTTATTGAGTAACAGACAGACAGACAGAAAGACACACACCATCTCATTTTTAGCCTACTTTCGATTTTTGCAAAAAATGATAGTAGACTTATGAGATCAACACAGGGCGAAAAAAGTGTGTCTGTCTGTGTGTGTGTATGTGTGTGTGTGAGTCTGTGTGTGTGTCTGTGTGTGTGTGAGTGTGTGGACTCTGAATGTCTGTCCCCCCGTATCAATTCGAACACGGTGAATGCGAATTGAACGTAATTTGGTACAAAGGTAGCACTAGCAAAGGATACCTCAGTGTCATATTTTATATCGCCGCCATCTTGACGGAAACGTAATGGCGGCCACACAAATGTTCAAAGCTTAAATCAAATTACGACTAACCTAATCATCCGATCTCTACCAAATTTTGCAACAACATACCTTTATAGGGGGAGCATCCTTTGACCAAACTAATAGGTCATCAGCGTAACAGTTTGCGGATGGCGGCCATCTTTGTGTGAAAATTGATTCCCCCTATTAATTCAAACACGGTGCAACCGAATGGAACGAAATTTGGTACAGAGGTAGCACTAGCAAAGGGCACCTCAGTGTCATGTTTTATATCGCCGCCATCTTGACTGAAACGTAATGGCGGCCACACGAATGTTCAAAGCTTAAATCAAATTACGATTAACCTAATCATCCGATCTCTACCAAATTTTGCAACTACATACCTTTATGGAGGGAGCATCCTTTGACCAATCTAATAGGTCATTCGCCTAATAGTTTGCGGATGGCGGCCATCTTTGTGTAAAAATCGATTCCCCCTATTAATTCAAACACGGTGAAACAGAATGGAACGAAATTTTGTACAGAGATAGCACTAGCAAAGGGCATCTCAGTGTCATGATTTATATCGCCGCCATATTGACAGAAACGTAATGGCGGCCACACAAATGTTTAAAGCTTAAATCAAATTACGACTAACATAACCATCCGATCTCTACCAAACTTTGCAACAATATACCTTTATGGAAGGAGCATCCTGTGACCAATCTAATAGGCCATTAGCCTTATAGTTTGCGGATGGCGGCCATCTTTATGTCAAAATTTATTCCCCCTATTAATTCGAACACGGTGGAACCGAATGAACGAAATTTGGTACAGAGGTAGCACTAGCAAAGGGCACCTCAGTGTCATGTTTTATATCGCCGCCATCTTGACGGAAACGTAATGGCGGCCACACAAATGTTCAAAGCTTAAATCAAATTACGATTCGCCTAATCATCCGATCTCTAGCAAATTTTGCAACAACATACCTTTATGGAGGGAGCATCCTTTGACCAAACTAATAGGTCATCAGCCTGATATTTTGCGGATGGCGGCCATCTTTGTGTGAAAATCGATTCCCCTTATCAATTCGAACACGGTGAAACCGAATGGAACGACATTTGGTACAGAGGTAGCACTAGCAAAGGGCACCTCAGTGTCATGTTTTATATCACCGCTATCTTGACGGAAACGTAATCGTGGCCACCCAAATGTTAAAAGCTAAAATGTAATTACGACCAACCTAATAATCTAGTCTCTACCAAATTTTGCAACACCATATCTTTATGTGGGAAACATATTCAGACCAAACTGCAAGAACATCAGCCCAATAGTTTGCAGATGGTGGCCAAGTATGTGTGCAAATCGATTCTCCCTATCAATTCAAACACGGTGAAACCGAATTGAACGAAATTTGGTACAGAGGTAGCACTAGCAAGGGGCACCTCATATTCATGTTTAATATCCCTATTGCACGTTGTATTTCAACAAGCTACTGCAACCAACATTCGATCATACTCCTTGAAAAGGACAAAGAGTTATAACAATACCCATGCATTTAGGAGAAAGTAGGCTATATGTTCTTTACTGAACATCTTGTTATATATTAGTATGATGATGAAAATATGAAATTTTTAAACCAAAAGGTGTAGTGACGTCACAAATGTAGGTTTTACTCGCTAACCGTTGGAGATACACGAAAAGTGATAAGGACATTTCGGATAGAAAATTAAATTTTAAAGCTCATAGTGCCATCAAGAGATTGCTATATCTTAGCGTTCTCTTTTTATTTGAAATGGAAATATGAAAATAGTCGCCATTTTTCAATAGTGCAAAATATCGTAATCAAAAGTATCCTATATGTAAACCTGGTAAATCAGCTACATCCATGCAAAATTTAATTTAAATCGGACCAGTGGTTCTTGCGTTATTGAGTAACAGACAGACAGACAGACAGAAAGACACACACCATCTCATTTTTATATATTAGTATGATGATGAAAATATGTAATTTTTAAACCAAAGGGTGTAGTGACGTCACAAAAGTAGGTTTTACTCACTAACCGTTGGAGATACACGATAAGTGATAAGGACCTTTCGGATAGGAAATTAAATTTCAAAGCTCGTTGTGCCATCAAAAGGTTGCTATATCTTAGCGTTCTCTTTTTATTTGAAATGGAAATATGAAAATAGTCGCCATTTTTCAATAGTGCAAAATATCGTAATCAAAAGTATCTTATATGTAAACCTGGTAAATCAGCTACATCCATGCAAAATTTAATTTAAATCGGACCAGTGGTTCTTGCGTTATTGAGTAACAGACAGACAGACAGACAGACAGAAAGACAGACACACACCATCTCATTTTTATATATTAGTATGATATAGGGATATAGGGATTTAATGCAATATTTTTTATTATAATTTTTTATTTATTTATTGTGTCAATGCACTAAACTGCTAGGTAATTAACCCAATAATTCTCTAACTCACAGAAACCTCATTTAAGATTTAAATGTAAAAATAAAAAATACAATTTTAATTGAAATAATGAATTGAATACCTTATTCAAATATTGAATAATTAAATCTATAAAAAATCATTAAAATTATAGAAATAATAAATTAAATAAATAATAAATAATATATAGTTAATAACAAATAAATAATGATTTGAAAAGCCCGCCATTTAAGAGTGTGGTTGCGCGTGGCGGCCATCTTGCCCACTAGCCCCTGGCCTAGCTTCGGCCTACATTACCTTAAAATTACATAAAAATTACCATGATAGCCCAATACATTATTGTTGTATTAATTATAATAAACGCTGTTTTATCAAGACTTATTCATGTTATTCTTAACACATTTTGTTACAGATCTGTGTTTTTTTTGTTTGTTTTTTTGAAATTTTACTTGGTGAGCTTTTGGAACAAGAATAATTTTAGAATCCTCTGTTATGGAAATGTTTTATTAAGTGTATGTTATTGCACATTTACATGTCCTATACTACGCTGAGGAAGGTTACAAGGTGACTTAAACCGGTACGGTTTTAATGTACAATATATTGAACTAGCAGGTACCCGCGGCTTCGCTCGCGATCAAGTCAATGGGGACGATGCAATTGTACACCTGCTGTTAAGTGTGTGCGATTGCGCTTTGTTATTAGAAATTGCGAATATTGTTTGAAGAGGGAACTGCACTCTTGCACACTGGAATGGCAAATCTATCGGAATATCGGGAATCAAAAGTATTTTTCCTTACCTATAGTAAAATATCTCTGACCTTGGCCGTATGTACAATATGCACTCTCTTCCAGTGTTACATCCCAGGGATTGAAATTCTCCAACAACCCTTTTGCCTCACATGCCTCTCTAAGTAATTAAAATTCCCAACTGTTGTTGTTTGAGTCTTCAGTTTCTTGACTGGACTGATGCGGCCTTCCATGACCCCCTCTCCTGAGCTAATCGTTTCATCTCTATATCGCTACCACACCCTACATCCGAGGCAATCTCTTTTACCCTGGTCTACTCTACAGTTCTTGTCCTTAACCCTCCCATCCATAACTAAGCTTGCTATTCCTGGGTGTCTTAATATGTGTCGTACCAACCTATTTCTTCTCTTCAATAGCAGTCGCCAGAAACATCTCTCCACTCCCACTCGTCTTAATAGCTCTTTATTTGTTACCCCATCTACCCATCTGATCATCATCATTCTCCTGTAACACCACATTTCAAACGCTTCAATTCTCCTCTTTTCTACTGCACCATTAGTCCAAGTTTCTCTTCCTTATAGTGTCACGCTCCAGACAAAAGCTTTCAAAAATTACTTCCTAATATCTAAATGTATATTCGATGTCAACAGGTTCCTTTTCTGTAGAAATGATGTCCTTGCCTGAGCCAACCTCTTTGCTTCGTCCATCACTGGCTATTTTTCTTCCTAACTAACAGAAGTCTCCTACTTCCCGTAGCGTTTCACCTGCCAATTTGATGTGCATAGAGGTTTCTGATTTATTTTGGCTGCATTCCAATAATTTTGTTTTACATTTATTGATTCCCATCATGAATTATTTCCTCAAGACGGAGTCCATACCCTTCAAAAACTCATTCAATTCCTCTGGCGTATCGGTCAAGATGACGACGTCATCAGCAAATCTCAAAGATGAAATTATTTCTCCTTGAATCATCGCTCCCACGTAAAATTTTTCTCCAACTTCCTGTTTATTGTGTTTTTAGAGATTTTTGAAATGCGTTGCCCTCGCACATGGTGTAGATGCATTGTCAAAAGAAAACATTCCATGTTACGAACATGGGCCGCATAACCTGCACCGAAAGTCTATTATGAACAGCAGTTCCTTGAACTCAGATTTGCCAACATTTTATTGTATCTTTCCATGTGGTATATCTCTGTACTTCAACATACAGAAGAGTGTTTTAAAAATCATGTCTTGTGTAAATTTTGGAAAAGGTAGTGAGTGTGGTTTTACCGGAGTGGATACTCGCTCGTAGAAATTCTTTTCAGTAAAATAGACTGGTTCACAATTTTGTAAGTGCACATTGAGGTATGTGACGGCGGGATGCCTTAAGTGTTACGGAAACGGCAATAGCCACCACAGAGCTTCGTTGCTACTGAAATAACGACCAGACTGTTATTTTTACTTAACTATACGGGATTTGTGAGCCCAGTGTTTATGAAATTGAACGTAGCTATATCGCTACCTTTATTTAGTAGCTGCTACTGTAAAACTTTCTTCAGCTATTCCCAATTAATTGGGGTCGCCGTAGCCAGCCAGGCTCATTTTGGTTTTGGCCGGGGATTTAAGGCCGGATGCCCTTCCTGACGCCACGTGATTTTCCAGGTGAAAATTCCACCCCGCTGTCACCGGGATTCGAACCCCGGCCGTCCTGGTAAAGGGCGAGAAGCTAAGCCACTGCTCCATCACACTCCCCTAGAAGCCGCTACTGTAGTGTTTACAAATTAAAGGTGGTATTAGAAGGCGCTTTCCCTAATTTTTTTACCCCTGGCACTACAGACCATGAAGGGCCTAGGCCTATCATGCGACCGCTTCCCAGCCATTTGGCCTGCAGATATTGTGGTGACGCGTGGTCAGTGTACCGTGTCCCCTCGGCCGTTCTTCGTGACCAGGGCGCTGCCTCGCTATCAGACAGCTACTCAATTGTCCTCACGAAGCTGAGTGCACTCCGTTGTAGCCCTCACGTCAGTGTCTAAAATCTCTGATGGAGGCAAGAATCGAACCCGGGGCCTCCAGATGAGAGGCAGGCGCACTACCCTGTTCTTATTGTGTTTATATATATATTGAAAAAGATAATAAATGGATTTGCATTGCCTCCTACAGGGATATATAGAAAATCTTCGCTCCCACTTTTAATTTTTAAACACTACATTAGCGGCTCCTAAATACAGGTAGCGATATAGCTACGTTCAATTTCATAAACACTGGGCTCACAAATCACAAATCCCGTATAGTTAATTACAAATATCAGTGTGGTCGTTATTTCAGTAGTAAGGAAGCTCTGTGGCGGCTATTGCCGTTTACGTAACACTTAACGCATCCCACTGTCACATTCCTCAATGTGAACTTACAAAATTGTGAACCAGTCTATTTTACTGAAAAGAATTTCTACTCCGTTACAGCCCTCACGTCAGTGTCTAAAGTCTCTGATGGAGCCGGGAATCGAACCCGGGGCCTCCGGATGAAAGGCAGGTGCGCTACCCTGTTCTTATTGTGTTCATATATATCTTGAAAAAGATAACAATTTGATTGGCATTGCCTCCTACAGGGATATATATATACAATCGGATGTCTTACCGTGAGGTTCAGTTGCCATGGAAACGGACTTGCCATTATTTCATCAGTTTATCAGAGTAAAGATAGTTTTCTGCGAATATCTTTGAAACGGTTGGTTTTAGGGCCTTAAAATGTGGTTTTCGGTGTCCCGTAGGGACCTACCGAGTATTGTTCCTTGCATCGAGGGGCGTAAAATGAGCTTTGTCCGGTCTTTTTGCGACAACTTCGATATTTTGTCCCGGTTGAGTATTTTTGGTGACTTTTCAGTTATGTTGCCTGTTCCACGGGAACAATGATTTATTTCCGGATGAAAGGATGCATATATGTTATCCCAGGGTATAAGCTGTCTCCATTTCAAATTTCATCCAAATCCGTCCAGCCGTTTTAGTGTCAAGAGGTAACAAACTAACACACGGACACACAGATTTTCACAATTATAATATACTAGCTGAAGTACCCGTGCTTCGCTACGCGTCATAAATAAATTAAAATGTGAAGGTTAAAACAGGGGATAGGCGAGGTGCTGCGCAGAGGGAGATTAAGGATGGAACATTTTGTCCAACTACACCGCTCGGCGTTGACCGTGTTTTATAGCACAAATTTAGGTTTTACTCGCTAACAGTTGCAGATACCTTTCGGATAGAAAATGTAATTTTAAACCTCGCATATGCCATCAAAAGTTTGCTATTTCTTAGCGTTCTCTTTTTATTTGAAATGGAAATATGAAAGTTTGAAACCGAAGGGTGTAGTGACGTCACTGAAATGGTCGCCATTTTAAATAGTGCAAAGTATTGAAATCAAAAGTAACCTATATGTTAACCAGGTAAATCAGCTACTTCCATGTAAAATTCACGTAAATCGGACCAGTGGTACTTGCGAGATTGAGTAATACAGAGACACACACCATCTCATTATAGCCTCGCTTCGCTCGCGTCATAGTCGTATCATATTGTTTTTCAATGAAATGCAGGTTTAACCCCGTTAACACCCCTTTAGAACCTGAATACCCAAATATCCCTCCTTAGTAGACGTTTTCGACACACAACAAACATATCCCCAAAATATCATTCTTCTAACTTTAATAGTTTTGGTTGGTCGATGAGAGCAAACATCCAAAAATCCTTCCTTAGTGGACGTTTTCCTTCCAGAAGCTCACCCCTCCCCATATGCCCCTTAAATTGCATTTATGAAAACACGGTCGAACAGCTATTTATTTTATTTATTCATTCATTTATTTATTTATTTATTTATTTTTAAGCTGATAGATTTCCTCCGAGTTTCAGACTCCTCCCTATGTCGTTTAAGAGATACACGCTCAGTTAGGAATCTTTCAACCCCCACTTTTCATCCCTTTCACCTCATAATATACACTACATCGAAAAACCATTAGACATGTGTCAGCTTATTTTTAATGATTAGTATATGTGCCAAGTATCACATCCCCAAATGAAACCACTCGTGAGATATTGTTATTCAATGGAAAGCACGTTTACCCCCTTAACACCTCTTTAGAACCTGAATATCCAAAACTCTTTCCTTAGTGGACGTTTTCGACATACAACGAACATATCCCCAAAATTTCATGTTTCTAACTTCAATAATTTTGGCTGGGCGATGATGAGTGAGTGAGTCAGTCAGGACATTTTCTTTCATTTATTTTGATAATTTCACCCGTCCCCATGAACCTCTTAAATTGGATTTATGAAACAAACGGTCAAACACCTATTTACTTATTTAAAGCTGTTTTCCCCCCTGAGTTTGATGAGTGAGTAAGTGAGTCAATCAGTTAGGACACTTTCTTTCCTGTTTTTTTTTCTCCAGAATTTCACCCCTCTCCAAGGGCCCCTTAAATTGGTTTTATGAAAAAACGTTCGAACACTTATTTACTTGTATTTTAAGCTGTTTTTTCCCACCGAATTTCAAACTTCACGCCTATGTCGTTTCAGAGATACACGCTCCGTCAAGAATCCCTCAACCTCCAATTTTCACCCCTTTCACCTCATAATATATACCACATCGATAAACCCTTAGACATATGTCTGATTATTTTTAATGATTAGTTTATATACCGAATATCACATCCCCAAAGAAACAACTCATGAGATATCGTTATTCAATGAAATGCACGTTTACCGCCTTAACACCGCTTTAAAGCCCGAATAAACAAAAATCATTCCTTAGTTAACGTTTTCGACATACAGCAAACATATTCCCAAAATTTCATGTTTCCAACTTTAATAGTTTTCGCTGGGCGTGATGAGTGAGTGAGTCAGACAGGACATTTTCTTTCATTTATTTTACCAGAAGTTCACCCCTCCCCATGGGCCCCTTAAATTGGATTGATTAAAAAACGCTTGAACACCTATTAACTTATTTCTTAAGCTGTCTTTTTCCCCTGAGTCAGTCGGTTAGGACACTTTCTCTCCTTTTTCCCCCCAGAATTTCACCCCACCCCATTGGCCCCTTAAATTAATTTATGATAAAACAGTCGAAAACCGATTTACTTACTTTTTAAGCTGATTTTTTTTCGCTGAGTTTCAAATTTCTCGCCTATGTCGTTTAAGAGATAGGCCTACACGCTCCATTAGGAATCCTTCAACCCCCATTTTTTCTGCCCTTTCACCTCATAATAATACACCACATCGAAAAACGCTTAGACACATGTCTGCGTATTTTTAATGATTAGTTTATATGCCGAGTATCACATCCACAAATGAAACCACTCGTGAGATATTGATATTCAATGAAATGCAGGTTTAACCCCCTTAAGACACCTTTAGAACCCGAATATCCAAAAAACCTCCCTTAGTGTACGGTCTTGACATACAACGAACATATCCCCGAAATGTCATGTTTCCAACTTCAATATTTTTGGCTGGGCGATGATGAGTGAGTGAATGAGTCAGGACATTTCCTTTCAATTTTTTTTTTCTTCAGAATTTCATCCCTCCCGATGAACTCCTTCAATTTGATTGAAAAACAAACTGTCGAAAAGCTATTTACTTACTTTAAAGCAGTTTTCCCCCTGAGTTTGATGAGTGAGTCAGTCAGTCAATCAGTTAGGACACTTTCTTTCCTGTCCCCCCCCCCCCCCCGAATTTCACCCCTCCCCATGGGCCCCTTAAATTGGATTTATGGAAAAGCCGTCAAACACATATTTACTTATTTTTATGCTGATTTTTTTCCGCTGAGTTTCAAACTCCTCGCCTATGTCGTTTAAGAGATACACGCTCCGTTAGGAATCTTTCAATCCCCACTTTTCACCCCTTTAACATCATAAACACATCGAAAAACCCTCAGACACGTGTCTTGTTACTTTTTAATGATGTGTTTATATGCCGTGTATCACATCCCCCAATGAAACCAATCGGGAGATATTGTTATTCAATGAAATGCAGGTTTAACCCCCTTAAGACCCCTTTAGAACCTGAATATCCGAAAATCCTCCCTTAGTAGACGGTTTTGACATACAATGAACATATCCCCAAACTGTCATGTTTCTAACTTCAATAATTTTGGCTAGACGATGATGAGTGAGTAAGTGAGTGAGTCTGGACATTTTCTTTCAATTTTCTTTTTTCAGAATTTCACCCCTCCCCATGAACCCCTTAAATTTGATTTATGAAAAAAAAACTGTCGAACAGCTATTTACTTACTTTAAAGCAGTTTTTCCCCTGAGTTTGATGAGTGAGCCAGTCAGTCTATCAGTTAGGACACTTTCTTTCCTGTTCCCCCCCCCCCCCCCCCCCAGAATTTCATCTCTCCCCATGGGCCCCTTAAATTGGATTTATGAAAAAACTGTCAAACACATATTTACTTCTTTTTTATGTTGATTTTTTTTTTCGCTGTGTTTCAAACTCCTCGCCTATGTCGTTTAAGAGACACACGCTCCGTTAAGAATCTTTTAATCCCCACTTTTCACCCCTTTCACCTCATATTATACACCACATCGAAAAACCCTCAGATACATGTCTTCTTATTTTTAATGATGAGTTTATATGCCGAGTATCACATCCCCCCATGAAACCAATCGGGAGATATTGCTATTCAATTAAATGCAGGTCTACCCCCTTAACACCCCTTTAGAACCTGAATAGCCAAAATTTCTCTCTTAGTGGGCATTTGCGGCCCTTGAGGAAGCTGCATACCAGATTTCATTCCAATCCGTTCGGTGGTTTCTGAGATTTCGTGATGAATAAATGAATGAGTGAGTGAGTGAGTGAGCGGTAATTGACAAATATATAGTAGAAAGAAGATAGTGTCAAGTCTTTGTTATGCTAAACTCGGTTGACAGTGCTGTGTGAGCAGTTGAGTAACTAACGGGATTTCAAGTAAAGATACTCATTTTCTATTCCGGTAGTGCTGAGCGCAATTGGCATCAAGTCGGCCGTGTCTCGACTTGAGCTATGTTGCCATGGAAACTCTCTGCCTTGCCATTCCTTCATGAGTATATTTTATGATTTGATTAGCCTCTTTTTGAGTAAAAAATGGCCGAAATCAGAAGAATGAGAAAGACTATCGAAAATTCATGTAGCCAGCGGTTCCTTCTGGGTCCTAAACTATGTGTATGCAAAATATGGTTGAGATTGGTGGAACGGTGTAGATTTGTATACGGAACCAACATATATACATACATACATACATACAGACTTTCACTTTTATATATTAGATATAGGGATATAGGGATATAGGGATTAAGGTTTAATAGTTTATTATAATACAAATGTTATATAAATACAAATCAGTGTAGTGTGTTTAGTTGGTGTTTATATTTCGATTCGCAGTTTGCATCTCGTTATATAAGGTCAGTTTTTTTATAAGGGTTTGTGAACTACGTATGCTTATTATGCAAATGTATACTACATCCGGGAGTAGGCACGCGAAAGCGTAACAACTGTACAACCAACGACTCTGCTCAGATAAGTTAACCATGTACATAATAGACATTAACCTCTAAGTACAGGCAGGCATCTGCAATAAGGATGAATCGGAGCATCCTTGGTATCCTTCCAGACTCAAGTTTAAGAAGAACTTCTTTGCAGGCACTTTGAATGTAAATTCCTTATTGAAAACGGGTTAACAGAAAGAACTCGACATTATTTTAAATAAACATGAAATACAAATCCTCGCAGTGCAAGAAACAAGATTTTTGGATGAAAATGTTGCAGAATACGGAAACCATAGAATTTTTAAGGGTAAACCATTAATTAAAATTATGAAAGGAATGCCACTACACGGCACTGCATTTTACGTTCATAAAAATATAGTAGACAATGTAACAGAATTCAAATCTAGTTCAGAAAGAACTTCTCTCCTAACAATCAAATGCAAGAATAAACAGTATACCTTTGTTAATTGCCATGCACCCATAAATGAAGACAATAAAAAAAATCCAAGCAAAGTAGAAGAATTCTGGGAACTTTTAGGAGAGGAAATATCCAAAATTCCAAAATCGAATGTTATACTTTTGGGTGATTTCAATGCGCAAATAGGGAAGGAAAGAGCTTATCGAAAAACAGTCGGGGAATATCCACCCCATAAAAGGACTAATAAAAATGGCATGAGACTAATTAATCTCTGTAAAACCTTTCGGTTGAAATTAATGTCAACTTCATTCAGGAAACTACCAAGAAAAGCTAAAACATGGATATCTCCAAATCAAATGTTAGGAGAATTCCAATTGGATCATGTTGGTCTGGCTGCGTGGCTCAGGGATAACGTTCTCGCTTGCTGAGCCCAAGGTTGCAGGTTCGAAACCTGGCGCAGTCAGCTGGCATTTGAGGGTGCGCAAATGCGAGGGAGCTGTGTCAGTAGATTTACTGGCACTATAAAGATCCCCTTCGGGGCAAAATTCCGGTACCCTGGTGCCTCTAAAAGCCACAGTATTTAAATGGGACGTAAAACCGATATCAGCATCAGCTCTAAGTACACGTGCTGGTGTATAAAGTACACATTCTGTACTAAAGATGGTAAATTTTTGTTCCCTCAGGGGATCACATCTTGTGGGACGTGGGTTGGCGACCACGGGATCCCAGCTGTGTCCTGCATTGCTTCCACTTACTTGTGCCAGGCTCCTCTCCGTCTTCTTTCCTGTCGACCTCCCTTGGACAACTCTTGATCTTTTCCGACCCCGACGGTATTAGGGTATCCAAGGCCTAGGGAGTCTTTCACTTTCCCACCGTAATTGGCCCTTGTCTCATCTTTCCTGATCCCTCCTTCTTCGAGGGGTCATAGCTCTTGTTTTCTTTTCATTATAGTTCCATTTCTCTTTAAGATTCCCGCACTGTTTTTGTTACTTGGCTCCCCGTGCATCTAAGTTCCCTTTAGCGATTTTTTTTCATTTACACTACATTTTGTAGGTTTTTTAATCTACGTTGCATTTTGTAAGTTTTTTCTATCTAAATTGCATTTCGCGATTGTTTTCAACCTCAATTGCATTTTGTGAAGACTGACAATCTAAATTGCTTTTCTGTGAGTCTTTCAATGTAGGAGTAGGGCATTTTAGTGGGTATTTTGAATTTCAATTGCATTTTGTAAGCATTTTCAACAAAACTGCATTTCGCAAGAATTTTAAATCTCATTTGCATTTTGTGTGGTGAGCATTTTGCAAGTATTTTGATTCTCAATTGCATTTTGTGGGTATTTTGAATCTAAATTACATTTTGTCCAGTATTTTCAATCTAAATTGCATTTTGTAAGTATTGTCAATCCAAATGAGTGGTTTAAATCTACTGTTAATTTTGTAAGCATTTTCAATTTCAATTGCATTTTGTAAGTATTTTGAATTTCAATTGCACTTGGTGAATATTTTGGATTGGAAATGGGATCTTTAAATCTGAATTGCATTGTGTATTTTCAATTTCAATTGCATTTTGTAAGTGTTTTGAACCACTAATGCATTTCGTAGGTATTTTCGATCTCATTTGCATTTGGAAGTATTTTGAATTTCAATTGCATTTTGAAAGTATTTCGACTCTGCATTGCATTTTCTATGTATTTTGAACCTAGACTACATTTTGTGCGTATTTTTCAATCTATTCCTTTTGTGAATCTTTTCGTTCTAAATTCCCTTTTGTAAGAAAATTTTGTGAGTTGTTTCAATCTGAGTTCCTTTTTGTAAGTATTTTCCGTCTCACTTCATTTTCGTTCTGGTTTCCATTTCATTAGGAGCCGATAACCTAGATGTTAGGCCCCTTAAAAGAACAATTATCATCATCATCATCATCATCAAATGTTTGGTTGTAATGTTTCAGCAGGCTCTTAGGTGCCATCTAACCTATCCCTAATAAAATTTTTGCAAACGAGGTCAAGCAGTGTCATTGTTGTCGGATTCGTTTGTGCTGATTCACAGGAATAAACATTGAACTGCTGCGCTTGGTGGACAAAGTACAATAATGATTCAGGCTTTTACTCAGTCGTATTTTTAGCCTACTTTCGATTTTTGCAAAAAATGAAAGTAGACTTATGAGATCAACACAGGGCGAAAAAAGTGTGTCTGTCTGTGTGTGTGTGTGTGTGTATGTGTGTGTGTGAGTCTGTGTGTGTGTGTGTATGTGTGTGTGTGAGTCTGTGTGTGTGTGTGCGTCTGTGTGTGTGTGAGTGTGTGTACTCTGGATGTCTGTCCCCCCCTATCAATTCAAACACGGTGAAACCGAATTGAACGAAATTTGGTACAGAGGTAGCACTAGTAAAGGACACCTCAGTGTCATACTTTATATCGCCGCCATCTTTACCATAACAGAATGGCGGCCACTCAAATGTTCAAAACGTAAAATCAAATTACGGCTAAACTAATTATCCGATCTCTACCAAATTTGGTGACAACATACCTTTATATAGGACGCGTCTTTGATCGAAAATTCAAGGTCATCGGCCATGCCATTTCAGGATGGCGGCCGTGTGAATTATGCAACCATTTTAATCAATAGCTTAAGACCCACCAATTCCGATTATCGAGCCTAGGGGGGTTTAAGCTATCCTGAAGGTCTTGATCCGTTATTTATTATAATTTAATATTATAATATTATACAGTACGAGTGGCTTAAAAGAGCTGAGCCGTTTGTGTCACACGACAAGATGGCAGCTGTCCTCATGTGCCTGTCTTATATTTCAGTAGTTTTAGTATGTTGTATGTGATATACCGTACTGATACAATAATATAAACTTTGTATGAAATGATCTTTAATGAAGATGTACTGCAGTGAAGAAATCGTTTATTTAAAGTCATTATTTGCCAACAGTTTGTATCTAATATTTCAGTTAAGAACACCTGACGTCATGGATAGGGTTAGCTCTGGGCTAGCATGTTAGTCTGACACACAGTTGACTGGAGATCGAGTACTGCTACAGTTAGTTTTTTTTTCTTGAATTCTTTTACAAATGATGTGCACGAGCTTTTTCCACAGATACTGAATAAAATGTCATTTAGCTCAAAGGAGAGGATAAAGTATACACTCGTATATTAATAAAATCACAGTCCCAGCATCGCACATAAACAGAAGACATTGGGAAAAGGAGAATAGAAGAACTAGATACACGTTGTCATTAACCACAGCCTTCTTAATGCCTCTATACGGTGCTGTCCTCTTGTGGGTTATGTGGGTAATATTGTTCCAAACATAACTCTGTGTAAATGCCTGAGCTGGCCTCCTGAAGTATGGCAATTTTGTAATACTGGTAGTTCAACTATTAGCCACGATCGCGCTCCGAATACCTTTAAACACTGCCAGCTGGATCGCCTCCCTCCTGGCTACTTTAAACTGCCTACTCATTCAACACCCATAGAACACTGACATCGTAGTACATTACGATGGCAGTGCATAGGCGTGCAAGATAAAGATTAATTCACCGATAGGTCGCAGCACCAACCTACTGTGATTGGGGCGGAAGATTCTTAATTTTGCAGGCTGGCTTAATATAGAGATTAACGGACGTGAATGCATTACAATAAGTTAGTAGTTTTGTTATTCAATCGTCATAAAGTATATAATATTGATTTTGACACTTACTGGCTTATTATCAATATAAAAGAAAACAAACAATACATTGTGGTAGAGGTGATTGTGTTAGGGATGAGGACAAAGAGTCATAAAGATATCCATACATTTAGGAGAAAGTAGGCTATATGTTCTTTGCTGAACATCTTGTTAAATCATATATTATGTCTCGACAATTCTTTGTTTTAAGGCGTGTATTCAAGCTGAAATTCCGAAGCGACTTACTGACGAGGGAATCTATTACACTATAGCGCAAGAGAAATCAGATGAAGTTGGAGGAGACGCAGATACTTCCGAGGAAGAATTTATATAGGAAAATGATAACGATTCGGAATCAAGTATGGATAGCCTTAACTATTCTGATTATAAACTATTTATTTCCACCTAAAGTCAATATTTATTTCATTGAAAACCTATCGGTTTTGGTCACATGGTATCTTTATATTTTTTCCTACTTTCGATTTTTGCAAAAAATGAAGGTAGACCTACGAAATCTTCACAGGGCCCAAAAATGGGTGTCTGTCTGTGTGTGATTCTGTGTGTGTGTGTACTCTGAATGTCTGTCCACCCCTATTAATTCGAACACCGTGAAACCAAATTTAACGAAATTTGGTACAGAGGTAGTACTAGCAAAGGACACCTCAGTGTCATGTTTTATATCGCCGCCGTCTTGACGAAAACGTAATGGCGACCACCCAAATGTTAAAAGCTTAATTCAAATTACGATCAATATAATCATCTGATCTCTACCAAAGATTGCAACATTATACCTTTATGTATGAAAAATCCTTTGACCAAACTACAAGGTCATCAGCCCAATGCTTTGCGGATGGCGGCCATGTTTGTGTGCAAATCGATTCCCCCTATCTATTCAAATACGGTGAAACTGAATTGAACAACATTCGGTACAGAGGTAGCACTAGCAAATGGCACCTCAGTGTCATGTTTTATATTGCCACCATCTTGACGGAAACGTAATGGTGGCCACCCAAATGTTAAAACTTGAATCAAATTACGACCAACCTAATCATCTGATCTCTACTAAATTTTTCACCAACATACCTTCATGTGGGAAGCATATTTTCACCATACTACAAGATCATCAGCCCAATAGTTTGCAGATAACGACCCTGTATGTGTGCAAATCGATTTCCCCTATCAATTCAATCACGGTGAAAGCGAATTGAACGAAATTTGGTACAGAGTTAGCACTGGAAAAGAGCCCCTCAGTGTCGTGATTTATATTGCTACCATTTTGATAGAAATGTAATGGCAGCCACCCAAATGTTCAAAGCTTAAATCAAATTACGACTAATCTAATCATCCGATCATATATCACATGGCAAGTGTCATGTGACTAAACTACAAGGTCATCAGCCCAATAGTTTGCAGATGCCAGCCATGTATGTGTGCAAATGGATTCCCCCTATCAATTATTCAAATAAGGTCAAATCGAATTGAATAAAATTTTGTACAGAGGTAGCACATCAGGGTCATGTTTTTTATCGCCGCCACCTTGATGGAAACGGAATGACGGCCACCCAAATGTTAAAAGCTTAAATCAAATTACGACCAACCTAATCATTTGATCTCTACCAAATTTTGCAACAACATATATTTTTGTGGGAAGCATCTTTTGACTGAACTACAAGGTCATCAGGCCAATAGTTTGCAGATAGCGACCATGTAGGTGTGCAAATCGATTCCCAGTATCAATTCAAACGCGGTGAAACTAGCAAAGGGCACTTCATATTCATGTTTAATATCCGTATAGCACTTCGTATTTCAACAAGCTACTTCAACCAACATTCAATTATACTTCTTGAAAAGGACAAAGTGTTATAACAATACTCATGCATTTAGAAGAAAGAAAGCCATATGTTCTTTACTGAAAATCTTGTTTTTTTGTTCTCTTGTCTTTGTTTTTGTTTCTCAGTTAAATTTTAATTTTTAGAATCCTAATTTCACGCTGTTTTTCAAGACAAAATTTTGTATGCTAAATTTTCAAAATTTATTGTTACAGATTTGGTTTTTTGGAAAATTTAACTATGTGAACTCTAGATATAGTGACCAAAACTGGTAAATTTTACAATGAAATAAATATTGACTTTAGGTGAAAACAAATAGTTTATAATGAACACGTCAATAAGGTATCGGGTTTTCATGGTCATTTGTATGTCATTCTATAATAATTTTAACAATTCTGCTTGGAGAACAGTTGATTAATGTGATTAATAAGATGAAAAGATGTTCTGTAACGATCTAAAGAGCCTACTTTTCTTAAAAATAAAGATTCATGCCAATGATTAATCTACAGTATATGAACCTATCTAGAGTATTAGGGTAAAAAATATACACAGCATTTATTAACAGTTGTCAGACCTGATGCTCTTAAGAATACTTATAGTCATATCTGTTATGTTGCACATACAGTATGTCCGCAAAGTCTCTCCGCAGCCGGTGCTACTGAAGAGCGAGTGTTAGGTAGATTTCATTAGAAAGCTACAGTAACTATTGCAATGGGTACCATGTTTCGACTACCGGAAAATTTCGACATATCTTCGCGTTTCACATCCACCATACCCCAAAACCACCGTCAGTTCAAAAGTTTATATATAATTTATGTATGTATATATATATATATATATATATATATATATTGTGACCTTTATGCATATCTGATAGCATAAAGTCTACATATTATTCCAACAAAATGTAATTCATGTCTCAAAGCCGATGTGAGAATGGAAGTTGCTTGTGAAACTAGAAGGACAAAAGGACGGTTCGTACGTGACTTGAAGAAGCTTTCTCCCAGCGCGAACAAAGGAAGCAGGAAAGAGAAAATCCACATCTGGACACCAAATGCGCCAGACAACGCGCGAAGGTCGTTCAACTACGCAGGCAAATGCAGAAAACTCAACGATTACCTACCAAATAAACCCCGCCCATTTGAAAGGAATTAGAGCAGTAATTAGAATACAGAAACAGGAGTTATACCATCGTATAGGGGATGAATCCAGCCTCTCAGAAATATCGTCAAAATTTAAATCTGATTATTCTGTGATTTTTGCCAGAATTAAAATTAAATCAGGGGGTGGATTTGAAACGACCAATGGCAGTGAGAGACGCTAGACGCGATCAACTCCCGCCGAAATTAAGGGACAATGAAGCAAATTACGGAGCTCATTATCTAACGATCCTACGATCGGATTTTGAATATAAAGGAGTCATTGAGACATTGGAAATGAGGACGTTCTAAGGAGCTAGTTCACATATTCATGTGAGTGTTATTTTGGAAATAAATTCTGAGAACCCCCTACTCCACGTCCCTTTAAGAGAAATCGTATAAATAATGGATTGAAACACAGCGAAGTTAGTCTACTCTGGGGCAACGTTAGCGGCGGAAGCCCGAGCCTCGAACCTTCTGAAAGTACGGTGATTTTTACAAGTTCTGTAAGTCTACTTTGGGGCATCATCAGAGGCGAAAGCCTTGGCCCTGAGCGTTCAGAAATTAACATTTTACAAGTTTTATAAGTCTTAATACACGCTGTTGAGGCGAGAGCCTGCGTTGAGGCATAAGAATAATTAACATTGTTACAAGTTATAAGTAGGAGCAAGCATACCTCCGAAATTGAACATCGCTAAGTATTCGCGAGTGCGAAGTAGAACAGTGCATATCATAACAGTATGACGCAGTTGTAATGATAGGTATAGCCGCCCGAGCTATTAACAGCTAGACCAGTATTCTAGGAAGCTATGAACTGTCGGCCGAACTAAATAAGTGATGATAGCTATATGAGATAGGAGCTTCATGTACGAGAGCCGTGCATTGTGTTAATGGTAATAATTCACAGTGGACCTTTATTTTGGTGAAATTTTGAGAAAAACCGTGTGTAAATTATCCTCCTATCAAGATGAACCAACTAATGAAGAAGACTGATATCAAGGACCAGAACCGCATCAGGAAATATGAGAGATAAGTAAATATTGTATGGGGCATGAGGGTCATAATGTTTCCCATTATTGGGGTCGGATAAGTCTATCTCGATCATAAGCAGTTATGATAAAAATAGATATTTTAGGCGTACCGGGCATGTTTGTGTAGATTTGTGTGTTTATCAGTAATGAGTATTTTGTGTGTTTTATAACGTAATAAGTATATGAGCATCAAAGTGTTATTTTAAATATGGTTTTGTTTTTTGGGATGTGATTAATCTTGTTGAATGCACAGTCAAGGGAATATTTGTTTGATAGTGCTTATGCACAATGTAATTGTAAAAGCTAAATGGGGAAGACCGCTCGATAGTGTGACAAGACCAGTAAGTGACACTAAAATCATGAGAGTAATAAGTATGGTAAGTGATTATCACGCGAAGGTACAAAGTGGTAAGACCAGAATGGCTGGAGGGTATTATGAGATATATTCAGGTAAGGCTAAGAGTCGATCTTGGGTCGAGCAGAAATAAAGCGGAGGTGGTATTCCCGCGTTCTTCGATGATATAATGGTGAGTGAAAATAATAGCGGAGGTGATATTCCCGCATTCTTCGACGATATATAAATGGTAAGTAAAATGATTGAATTCATTATCTGATGAGAGCCCACTTTAGCTCCGTCGGAAAGAGGTTGCATTGCTCGAGCCCAAGGCAGGTAAAAGGGAGTCTTAAGAAGCAGGTAGAAATTGGTTAGCCGTCTGAATTCTAAAAGCAGCCAGGAAGGTTGTGCCGGCCGGCTGGTTAGCACGGTGAAAGTACGTCTGTCACAAGGTCGAGTTTGACATTGTATTCTATGAAGGGAGGTAGTCCAACTCCCCGGGGTTTCTTTTGTGTACCGCTTCAGGAAGCGATGTGTTCTATTTGTCATTATTTTTGGAGTGCATTCATTATGTGGTTGTTTATTAATAATCACGGCGCACCGGCCGCCGAAGTATTTATTTGTTGCTTCATGTATGTTGACTTGTTTATTTTACCATAATTAACGGAGTTATGGCTCTGAGTGAAGTAATTGTTTTAAAGTTATAAAAACACACATGCCCATAACCTAGAATAAATCTATTGCCTTCATTATCTGACTCTTGTGAGGAAAGATGATGATTGTACGAGTAGATATGTCTGATTTCCCAAAGAACAAGTTTTGCAAGTTATAAAAATGACTGCGCAATATTTATTGTGATAGAATGGCTGGTTTATTTAAGCCATAGTTATTTGAATTAAGTCTGTTGACAATAACTCTTGGACTTGAAGCAGTGGACTGCAGTAAAATAGACTATTTTCTATTCCTGGTTTCAGCCAGTGTGAAACATTATTTTGCATTTTTTTGATATTGTTGGTTTTTCAGTAATTTAAGGGAGTTGATTTTGTTTTATTTGTCTATGGTTGGGAGAAAAGGGAGATGATGTTTTTGTGAAATAAATTATTTTATATTAGGAGTTCTCTGACCTACTGATTTTAAGATAAGCCTCCTGTGATCCTGTGACAATATTCCTAGGATGTTTAGAATAATTTAGAGCCACCCCGAACAGAGCACTACCCGAGTAAGAGTCGGCATCCTAGAAGAACGCGGAAGGGTATAATATATATATATATGTATATCAGTTTCTTGTGGACACGATAACTGCCGTAATTTTGCACCAATCTCTTTGAACTTTTTACCGAATATGTATGCCTATAAAATCTCGGAGGAGTTCGTTACTGGGCAAAATCGGACGAAGGGAGTGAAAATGGGGGGCTTTTTTCGAATAAGTGAAATATTGCTATAATTCTCTTAATATGTGAAATATCGAATCCGTTCCAAGTTCATACTATGTGACGGATAAAGCCCAAAAAAATATGTTTGAAGAGTTTTTTATAGCACCAACCACTGACCAAAGGGGTGGGAAAAAGTGTTTTTTTTTGGGAAAAATTAATCATATCTCCCTTAATAGGCACAATATCAAAACCGTACAAAATGGACAATATTCCCCTAATAATTACCTAACACTTTTGTCTGAAATAATTTTTTATATGACCCACCATTTCGCCAAGGGATGAGAAAAATGATTTCGGAATTATAAGAAATTGCCAAGAATTATCAGTGGTTGCCATGGCAACACTACTAAATTGATGAGGGATGAGCCATCAGACGTTGCCATGACAACGCACTTGCACGAGATCAGATTCAAATTTCCATCTGACTATGTGTGAAGCGGCTTCGGTGACGTAACTGGTAGCATGCAGAACTTCTACGCCCAAGGTCGCGGGTTCAAAGCCGGCCAAAGTCGTCGGATTTTCTAAGAGCTCTAAAAATCCCTCAGTATGCTTTCCTTTGGTGGGGAAGTTCCAACGTTCGTTGTGAGTTGCTGGTTGTGGTGGCATCTAGTAGCCATGTTCAGAGCTAGGTGTCGTTGACGGTAGTATCTGGTAGCAACATTAGGAACTACTGCTTGAAATTGACCGTCTGCAGTACTTACCTGAATTACAGACTAATACAGCCATTACAATTCACACCGTTTATCAGACAGATTCTACACTCACCCAAAGTACACGGGGTTACATGACCGCGTTGTCGCAGCCCCTAAACTGAGGAACCAACCAAAATCTCTGCGGGAGATATAATTTTGCGTGAAGAAGTAACAGACCGTTATATAGTTACACATCAGTGTCGAAACCTTGCATACGGACAGTGTGACCACAAGTATAATAAATGGACTCCAAATGACAAGAAGGTTACCGTCATCATAAGACAATAAAATGTTCAAAATATGCATAAAATGACGAAAAACAAAGTTAATTAATCTCCAATTGTAAAATACTTTCTCGCAATAAATGAGGTCTGATCCTTCTACGAAAACCTGCATATTCTGCCTATTATCGCATATCCCCAAGTTTGTCCGGTGAAATCTACCTTCGCCTTCCGGCGTGCCGAGAGGAGTTTTTTTTTTTTTTTTGGTGGAAGAGGTGTTCCGTGCTGGTGGAAACTTTACGGAGCACAGTGTGATATTCGTGAGTGCTTAATTTACTTAATTTAATGTCATGGTTTTCCTTGTAACAACATAGCATGAATGTACGCCAACCCAATACGTCTGTCAAAGCGAGAAACGTGCTGCGGAGAGACTTTGCAGACACACTGTCGCACATACGAAATTTGGATGAAACCAACTGATGTATTGAAGTAAGATGTATTTAAAAATTGGTCCTATAAGCAGGCTTATAATCATGTTGGTAGAACTGACGTATATAAGTTACTCCAAATTAATGTAGAATATCAGGTACTATACGTGTGCATAGTTTAAAGCTGTCGGCTTGCATACTTTCTGATATATAGGTATTTGGATAAAAAAGAGAGAGAGCAATTATCAACAGTCGGCAGCCCTGGTGGCTCTTAAGAACACGCTCAGTCATATGTGTTTATGTACACATATTACATACAAAATACGTTGAAATCCAATTTTTAGTGTCGAAGTTATATGCATTTAAATATTGGACCTATCACAAGTCTTAAAATTATTTTGGCAACAGTGTCATGTATGTACTCCTGGAAATTAAACTTAAATAGTATTATCTACATGTGTGCCAATTTTGGAATAGCTCCCATGCATACCTTGCAAAATATCCAACATGGAGCTCATATTTCTAGTGCGGTTTTTTCAGCAGTTGGTAGCACTGACATTATTTTCAAATATGGGCTTGAGATACTCCGGTATACATCTTTACTCATACTAAATTTGGTTTCGATTGCTGCAGCCGTTTAGGAGTTAATAGGGAGGGGACACACACACAGACAGAAGGACAGACAGACAGACTCACATTTTCCCGGATCGATCTCATAAGTCTACTTTTTCCTCATTTTTGCTAAATGTGAAGAGTAGGCTGAAAATGTTCTGGGTAAGTGACATTATTCTCTGGATGTACAATATTCACCACGCGTGTACTTATTATTGTATTAATAGGAGTGTGTAGTCAAACGTTAAGTGGATGCTCTAAATTTTCTTTAATTATTATACTTCGTTTCTACCCCTCAGCATTATCCCCTCTCTACAAGTGAACTGAAAGGATGGAATATTAGCTTTTAACCACTCTCACACTATCTACTGTTGTTGATTCATTTTGGGAGCATAGATATCGTGAACTTTCTGCCCAGTTTATTTGTGTGTGAGTTAAATATTGTCTGAATGCTGGCATTATTTTGATGTCTTTAATAGTGTGTTTACTTGAACTTATGTGATGATAGGAAATGAGGTGGCCATAGACTTAAGTTAGGAATTAACCCGACATTTGCCTGTAGTAGAAGTGGGAAACACCAAAACATTTTTAGAATTGCTGAAGTGAGAATTGAACCCACCTCTTGTTAGATTTTGGTCACGAGTGTACCTCGTTACAGGCCTCAGAGTAGAATTAAATTTTCTGACAAACCTAGACCTCTAGGGTGAAAGCCAAGAATGGTAGCCACTACTTCACAAGTTGGTCCACTGAATACTTCAGTAGATTCTCCTAGTTGTGAATAGCTCGAACTTCTTTGAAGGAAATTACAAAGAAGAGCTAAAGTTGGACTTGATGTTGAACAATGAGAAACTTCATCAGAACTTGATTTTAAAGTTGGGAACACCTACAATTATGTAATAGGATATTCAACGAAGATATGAAGCAAGGTAACGCAGCTTCATCAACTCTTTGTGAAGTCAATGCACTCAGGATGAAAGTATTACTTCGCTAGAGAAACTAGTCTCAAAGTTGTGGTACCCGCAATTGTTATTGGAACTTCTGCTGTGCTTATTACGTTTAATAAGTGTAGTAGTTTAGTGACATCTCCTCTAGATCTCCTCCAGAATAATGCTGTAGTTCCAATTACAATCAATCCTGCAATTAAACCCGAAGTACTGGGATAGCAGCAACGAATGTTAAGTAGTACACTATAGTTCCCTCACTTTCCTGGTTAACGAGCGGCGACTCAAACGTAAGGCAGTAGCTTGCGCCGACAATATCCATTGTTCGTAGTGACCAATAGCTGATGGCTGTTGACCAATAGAATGCTTCCTCTATCACTCCACGTGGACTGTTAAGTCTCGCCCTGGTGGCTAGCTTGTGTCTCCAATAGGTATAGTTCATCTACTGTAACTTTGCATTGTTTTGACAGTTAGGGTTGTCAACCTTCATAAGGAAAGACTCAATTTATAACCTGTAGTCCATAACCAATATATACATGTTTTATTCACATGTAGGCTAAGTTTTTTTAGGTTATTTTATCGCTTGTTCCAATAATTGTGAATATATTGGCAACACCTTCTGTCGGCCAGACTGAAATGTTGCATTATCAAACTGAACTACCACGTGCTCGTGGGATGGGCTGCTGTTGTTAATGGACGCTTTACTGTGTTCATCCGCCTGAGAAAATAACGTGTTAATTATATTAAATGATACTAATTATAATTGATAATATTGCACAAAGTCGTCTGAAAGTATTATTTCCATTTGAACGCGTGTTCACTTTTCAGATAAATATATAGTGGTTATCTTAAATGTTGAGTTTTTTTTTCTTTTTTTTTTTCTTTTTTTTTAGCGTATGGCTTTTAATGCCGGGAGTGTCCGAGGACATGTTCGGCTCGCCAGTTTTGTAGCTGCTTCGAGACGGACACCCAATGGGTGAGCTACAAGTACCGTTGGGGAGGAAAGTTGGAAGGGAAGGGTGAGGAGTTGGAAGGTAGCGGCTGTGGCCTATAGTTAGGGACCAACCCCGGCATTTGCCTGGAAACAAGATGGGAAACCACAGAAGACCATCTTCAAGGTTGCCGGCGGGGGGGATTCGAACCTCCTCGCCTCCCAGATGTGAGCGACTGCTATTAGTCATGCTGTAACGACCACGGCTAACTCACCCGGTTAAATGTTGAGTAAATAATTATGTAGCCTGAGATGTCTCCAGGTCGGACATCTTTGTTTTGAATATCGAGTCCGAAGAAGATACGGAATTTCTTATTCAAGATATTTATTTTATTTCTCTCTTTTTGATGGTAAAAGAAAAGGCGGCAGAACTATTGATTTCCCCACGGACATTGGCCTAGTGAATAATTCTCATATGGCATGATTTGGGCAAAAAAGTAGGCCTAAAATATGAGTTGTTGTGTAGGCCTAAAAAGTTAACTTACATGGAGAAATGTTTCGTACATTTTATTTTAATATCAATCCAACAGGTCAAGTAATGACCGTATCGACTTAGGAACATCTTACACCATACCTTAGTAAGCATTTTCCTCGAGCTGTGAAATGATGGGCCTAAAATAATTCCACTCTCACATTTATGTTAACACGAGTTTAGTGCTTTTCAGTCGGTCAACACGAGGGGAGCGTGGTGGCGCAGTGGCTTAGCTGCTCGTCTTTCACCCGGACGGCCGGGGTTCGAATCCCGGTGACAGCGGGGTGGAATTTTCACCTGAAAAATCACGTGGCGTCAGGAAGGGCATCCGGCCTTAAATCCCCGGCCAAAAACAAAATGAGCCTGGTTAGCTCCGGCGACCCCAATTAATTGGGAAAAAGCCGACGGAAGAAGAAGAAGAAGTCGGTCAACACGAATGTACCCAAAAGAGATGGGTTATGCCCTAATCCTGAAATAAATTACATGAGATTTAATCTCATGTCTTTTGGGTACATTCGTGTTGACCGACTGAAAAGCACTAAACTCTTGTTTACTTAGGCAACACTGAAAATATGGCTTCAAACACCACAATGTTTATGTTAACAGCTGCTGTGTCATAGTCATAGCCAAGGTCTTGGTCATAGCGCGTCCAATGATGTAACATTCTGTCGGCGAACCGTCAGTGTGTTTTAGGTGTGCTGCTAGAACGATTATTTGATAAATGTCACAAATAAATTCAAGTTTCCTTTAAAAAGGGCAATGAATTGATATTGCGAGATGAATGTAGGTTTAGGCAACCCATAACAGCTATTAACAACTTGACAGAATACAGCGGCCATTGCTGGCTACCAAGTGGGAGATAGATCATTGGCTGGAATGCACGTGGTCGAAGCGGATTGATATGTACTGTAGGAGTGTTTGTTTCCGCGAGACCTGTCAAAAAAGTGCAAACATGCAGTAGATCAACTTTATCAGTGTCCAATGTTCCACATCTGCACATAGTTCTGTCCAGTCTCGCTGCTTGGCCTCGGTGGCGACGGTGGAAATTTGACAATGCTGTGCCTCACGCTGGGACAGCCTTGGCCCCAGATGCCATGGAATGTAAACATTTCCGCCCAGTTAGATTTCAATGGCGAACCGCACGTTAACCAGGAAAGTGATGCAACTAGACCCGTATGAGATCCGGCAATATTGCTTATTTGGCAGAATTTACAACTGCGAGTGGTAGCTGTGACGCGATGTAAGCTACGTCACGTATGATGTGTATGGTAGGGAGGCGCTTGAAATTACAACCAACCAGGGAGGCAGCATTGATAAATTACTAATACACACAATGCACGCATAAGCTATGTAATTGGAGACAAGTAATACCAAGTACAAGGTGCGTTCAAAAAGGTAACGAGCCGGAGGCTGTAATGCGCAAACCGGTGACGGCATCGGCTAATCGAGGCGTGTGTAACGAGGTGTGGTTCCGACCAGAGCGTGGAAGGTCAAAGCCCATCGCTAGAGGGCACGCGTGCACGTCACGTGACGATACAAAGCGAGCAGCAGCATGCATCAATCGTCCAGCGCTGCCAGACGCAGTGCAAACAGTGACATGGAGGCGTCAAACGAAGAGCAAAGAGGTGTTGTTCGGGTTCTGACAGCGAAAGGAGTAGGTGGAACGGACGTTCATCGCCGAATGTCACAAGTGTACGGCGAACACTGCATGTCCCTTGCAAGGGTCAAGGCGTGGCACAAGCGCTTCAGGGATGGACGGGTGTCGTTAGCCGATGATACCCGGTTTGGGGCAACCCCCTGCATTACCGATGGCAACGTCCAGCTGGTTTATGCACTCATTACCCAGGACCACAGAATGACAGTGAACGCCATAGCCGCCGTGGTTGGATTGAGCGTCGGAAGTGTGCACACCATCATGAAGGAACGACTGCACTTGCGGAAAGTGTAAGCTCAATGGGTGCTCCAGAGTCTTCAACCACACCAGGAATAAGAAAACAATATATAAAAGTTGAACCAATCACAGTCGTAGAGATGAAATATGGAATATAAACAGAAATTCGAAGCTCAGTCATTTTTCTTCCCCGTACAATCTTATCAACGAAAGTCTGGAGGTGTAACCGGAGCACGCAATGGATTTGTCTTGCTACAAGCAGACTCGCTTGAAATGTGAAGGAATATATTGTATTAATCTATTTTTGGTTACAGGGAGACTTCTATGTTGTAATAAAGCGGCTTCAGTGGCGTAGTCGGTAGCATGCTGAGCTTCTATGCCCAAGATAGCGGGTTCAAACCCGGCCGAAGCCGTCGGATTTTTTAAGAGCTTTAAAAAAATCCCTCAGTATGCCTTCCTTCGGAGGGGAAGTAAAGCCGGCGGTCCCATGTCATAGATTTATTGCGTGTTAAAGAACCTCCCACTAATTTCACCTCTGTGAAGCTAAATTGGTTAGGTTAAGAATGTAAACAACGCTCTAAAGTTTCTACGTTCGTTGCCAAGAGCCAACTGCGGTGGCCTCTAGTAGCTAAGTTCTGAACTTGGCCTAGTAGTCGTTGACGGTGGCGCTTGGCGGCAAAAGTAGGAACTATTTGAAAAATTCTAAGTTGCAGCTTCCTTTCAACTGAACTGCAGTACCTTCGCTCCGCGTGACACTCGTATTACAACATAGGTTGGTTGGTTCTTAAGTTTAGGGGCTGCGACAACGCGGTCATTTATAACCGGTGTTAATTGTTATGGCTGTATTAGTGTGTGTTATCTGTGATTCAGGTGAGCCTCCGTGGCTTAGGTGGCAGAAAGCCGGCCTCTCACCGCTGGGTCCATGGTTCAAATCCCGGTCACTCCATGTGAGATCTGTGCTGGACAAAACGGAGGCAGGTTTCTCCGGGTACTCCGGTTTTCCCCGTCAAAATTTCATTCCAGCAACACTCGCCACTGTCATTTCATTCCATCTGTCATTCATTTCATCATTGCCACAGAGGAGTGCGGCAGGCTTCGGCAGCCGGCACAGTTCATATCCTCGCCGCTAGTTGGGGGCTTCATTCATTCCATTCCTGCCCCGGTCGGAGACTGGAAGCAGGCTGTGGTTTTTCATCTGTGATTCAGGTAAGAACTGCTGACGATCAATTTCAAGTAGTTCCTACTTTTGCTACCAAATGCTGCCGTCAACGAGACCTAATTGTGAACCTTGCTGGCGACGAACTTTGCAATTAGTATAGCGTTATCAATTAATCTAACCAACAAATTTTGGCTTCACTCAATTGTAGTTAGTGGAAGGTTCATTTTATTGACATAAATCTATGACATGGGCCCGCCGGCTTCACTTCCCCTCGGAAGGAAGGCATACTGAGGGATTTTTAACGCTCTTAATAATTCCGACGACTTTGCTCGGGTTAAATGAAAAATAGTAATATACTTTGTCTGTCACTGGAGTATTTTACACGTCTTTATTGATCTGATACATCGATGTTTGGATGAAACAGTTGAGGAAGTTGACTTCAACAACAACGGGAGTGATTGCAATGATGCAAATGAGATTTACGAAGATCACAACTCGAATCCCACCTCGGCCGTCCTGAAAATAGTTTTCGTGATTTCCCATTTTCACCTCCATTTAAAATGCCGGGACGGTTCCGTCCAATGGGTCCACGGCCAATTTCCTTCCAATATCCCTTCCCTGACCAGTCCTGAAAAGTACATGGCCATTGGTTGCATTAATAAAATTATTATTATTAGACTATTATTATTATTATTATTATTATTATTATTATTATTATTATTATTATTATTATTTTATTATTTTATTATCGAATTTGGCCACCTATGGACCGCAAGGAACTTATTGGCTTTCTTTCTCTTCCCTGAACTTCTTCATCCTGTCAATTCTTTGTTTTCTCTCCTCCTCGGAAATGATCCGTTTGGGCCTCCTGCTTGGTGGTTTCTCTTGAAATGATTTTACTCCGTCAACTCGACTGCGGAACTCCCTTCTATTGTAGGCCATCGGTGGAGTAATTCCTAATTCCGCTGCATCCCTCTTCACCTCATCTAACCATTTAGATGTGACCTTTAACCCCATGATGTAGCTGAAGATCCTTTTGGTCAGCCTGCCTTCATCCATTCGTAGTAAATATCCGTAGAACTATAGCCTCCGCTTCTTAATTACGTCTGTGATCTTTTCAGTACACTTGTAAAGTTCTTCATTTTTCCTCTTCTTCCATGTCCCATCAGTAGTCTCCTGTGGTCCAAGTATTTTTCTCAGAATCTTCCTTTCTCTCTTTTCTAGTACTTGCAGTTCTCCCATTTTACTTAAAATAAGACACCCTGAAGCGTACAATTCTTCAGGTTGTACTACCGATTTATAGTGTCTGATTTTGGCTTTGTATGATAAAGCTCGTTTGTTGTATTTATTCTGGGTTAGTTTGGAGGCCAGGCCCAGTTTTCTGGTTCTTTCTTTGATTGCTTCTTTATCCAGTCCGTTGGGTTGCATCCATTCCTCCAGGTATTTAAACTTCTCTGTCCTCTTAATCTTCCCATGATTTACTTCCATTTATTTATCATTTTGGTTTCTGCACTCCATATATTCCGTTTTATTCATAGGAGATTTGAAGACCTGTTCTTCGAGCTATTTCATGAAGACTGTAAAGCATCTTTCGAGCATCTTCTCGGTTGTTGGCTAAGAGAGCAAGGTCATCAGCAAAATTTATTTTATTATTATGTAGTGAATGATTAACCTGGGTGAGTTATTTTGTTAATGTGGGTTCCAATAAATATTCCATTCATAAACAGCTGGGCTCACATTCCAAGCGTTACGTGTTCGATCAATTTATTCCAGAAGTTATCAGCTACACCTATGAATAAAAAGGAAGGAAGTGAAGATGTTGTTCTTCTGAATATAAAACCCATCATGTATGTTGAGATATCTCAACTACACTGAGAAACGCGGCTTGATCACAAGGAGAATTGGGAATGGAGAACTCTTGGTAAGGCTGCAGCATTGCTCCAGCCGTCCGATTGTGAGCTGTTGTCAATCACTCAGTACCGAAAGAGAAGAAAGAGCCTCTGAGGGTAGACGTTTTTCCTTTACTCATAGAAATAAATCCTTAAGAGACAACATTGTACAGGTATATGAACTGTGTAGTACCCGGCCTATTGCGTAGATTAAGCATGAATATCTTCCATTACTCAATTAAAATGTGGTACACGAAATTCTGAGAAATTAAATTAACTGAAATGCTAATACTAAGTTAGTCAATGTGGTGAATAACAGAGCAGAACGAATGTGTTTTTTTAGGTAGATTTCATTAGAAAGCTAACTATTGCAATGTGTCCCATGTTTCGACTTCCGGAAAATTTCGACATATCTTCGCGTTTCACACCCCCCAGACCCCAAAACCACCGTCAGTTCAAAAGTTTATATATAATTTATGTATGTATATATGTATATATGTATAGATATCAGTTTCTTGTGGACGCAATAACTGCCGTAATTTTGCACCAATCACTTTGAATTTTTTACATAATATGTATCCCCTTAAAATCTCGGTCTAGTTCGTTAATGGGCAAACTCGGTCAAAGGGGGTGAAAATGGAAGGCTTTCTTCGAAAAATTGAAATGTCGCTATAACTCTCTTAATATCTGAAATATTGAATCCATTCAAAGTTCATACTATGTGTCGGATAAGGCCCTAAAATTTATGTTTGAAAAGTTTTTTGATAGAACCAACCATTGACCAAAGGGGTGGGAAAAAGTGGGTTTTTCGGGAAACATTAATCATATCTCTGTTAATAGGCACAATATCAAAACCGTATGAAGTGGACAATATTCCTCCAATAATTACCTAAAACTTTTGTCTGAAAGAATTTTTTATATGACCCACCTTTACGCCACGGGGTGAGCAAAATGATTTAAATTATAAGGAAATGCCAAATGCCAAGAGAGGTAGCCCTGACAACTTTACTTTCAATTGATAAGGGATGAGCCATCAGCAGTTGCTATGACAATGCCACTGCACGAGATCACGTTCAGTTTTCCATCTGTCTGTGGGAAGCGACTTCGGTATCAGAACTGGTAGCATGTTGAACTTCTATGCCCAAGGTCACGGGTTCAAACCCGGCCGAAGTCGTCGGATTTACTAAGAGCGCTAAAAAACCCTGAGCATGCTTTCCTTCGGAGGGGAAGTTCCAATGTTCGTTGCGAGTTGATGGTTCCGGTGGCATCTAGTAGCCAAGTTCACAGCTAGGTGTCGTTGATGGTAGTATTTTTAATTATGTAGCCTATTTTAGGTAGATTTCATCAGAACGCTAGCTATAGCAATGGGTGCCATGTTTCGACTTCCGGAAAATTTCGACATATCTTCGCGTTTCACAACCCCCAGACGCCCAAACCACCGTCAGTTCAAAAGTTTATATATATGTGTGTGTAAATATATAAAAATAGGCTATATCATTTTCTTGTGGACACGATAACTGCCGTAATTTTGCACCAATCACTTTGAATGTTTTACATAATATGCATCCCCTTAAAATATCGGTCGAGTTCGTTAATGGGCAAAATCGGCTGAAGGGGGTGAAAATGGGGGGGCTTTCTTTTCTAGAAAAAGTGAAATATCGCTATAACTCTCTTAATACGTGTAATATCGAATCCATTCAAAGTTCATAATATGTGTCGGATAAGTGCCAAACATTTATGTTTGAAAAGTTTTTGATAGTACCAAACATGGACCAAAGGGGTGGAAAAAAGTGGGTTTTTCGGGAAACATTAATCATATCTCTCTTAATAGGCACATTATCAAAACAGTACAAAATGGAAAATAATCCCCTAATAATTACCTAAAACTTTGTCTGAAATAATTTTTGATCTGACCTACCATTACGCCAAGGGATGCGAAAAATGATTTCGGAATCAAAGAAAATGCCAAGTGCCATCAGAGGTTACCATGACAACGCTTCTAAATTGATGAGGGATGAGCTATCAGAGGTTGACAAGACAACGCTATTGCACGAGATCACATTCATTTTTCCATCTGACTCTGTGGGAAGCGGCTAACTGGTAGCATGCTGAACTTATATGCCCAAGGTCGCTGGTTCAAAGCCGGCCAAAGTCGTCGGATTTTCTAAGAGCGCTAAAAATCCCTCAGCATGCTTTCCTTTGGGGGGGGAAGTTCCAACGTTCGTTGCAAGTTGCTGGTTCAGTGGCATCTAGTAGCCAAGTTCACAGCTAGGTGTCGTTGATGTTAGTATATGGTACAAAATTAGGAACTATTACTTGAAATTGACCGTCTGCAGACCTTACCTGAATTACAGACTAATGCAGTCATCACAATTAACACCGTTTATCATATTCTACACATACCCAAAGTACACGGGGTTACATGACCACATTGTCGCAGCCCCTAAACTGAGGAACCAACAAAAATCTCTGCGGGAGATAAAATTTTGCGTGAAGAAGTAACAGACTGTCAGGTAGTTACACATCACTTCCAAACCTTGCGTAAGGACAGTGTGATCACAAGTATAAAAATGAACCCCAAATGACAGGAAGGTTACCGTCCCCATAAGACAATGAAATGATAAAAATATGCATACAAAAACGAAAACAAAGTTTATTAACCTCCAAATGTAAAATACTTTCTTGCAATAAATGAGGTCTGATCCTCCTACGAAAACCTGCATATTTTGCCTATTATAGCCTATCCCCTAGTTTGCCCGGTGAAATCTACCTCCGCCTTCCGGCGTGCCGAGAGGATTTTTTTTTTCAGAGGAGGAACATGTTAAATACCGGAACAGGGTTTAAATTTAACTGAATTGACAAACACATGACCGATTATGTTAAGCTGTACCACCTAGTGCTATACCGGCTAGCGTTCTTGGTTGTCAACCAGGAGGTCTGGGTTCAATCTCCGGCTCTGTCAAAAGAAACAAAATGTAGTGCGAAGGCTGGAACGGGGTACACTGAGCCTCGTGAGGCAAATCTGAGAAGGGAAGGGTTTGATTCCCACCTCAGCCATCCTGGAAGTGGCTTTCCATGGTTTCCCACATCTAATTCACGAAAATGCTGAGATGGCCCCTAACTTAAGGTCACAACCGCCTCCTTCGCAATATTGTCCCGAATTTACAAATACACACACTAGTATAGTCATCACAATAAGTCAGTTTATCACACCAGTTTCTCACACACCCAACACACACGGGGATATAAGTCCGCGATGTCGCAGCCCCTAAAGTAAGCAACAACAACAAAGCATAACAGACAGGGAGATAACATTCACCGAGTTAATGGAGCAAGATGGACAAGATGACAAAAGGATGAAACGTAGCCACTAACGAAGCTAAGAAAATTATCATCGTCTTCCACTTTCTCAGCTTTTGTCCTGCAGTTTAGCTGCAGTGTCCGCTACATGAACACGTTGACACCATATGTTTCAGTCTTGGACCACATCTGGATGAAGAGATTTGCTTGTTAGGTCTCTATGTTTCATGTCAGCTCACCGTTGCTTTGACCATCCCTTGGGTCTCTTGCCGTTGACTAGCAGATTGTAGCCAGTTTTCACAATTGTATCTTCTTCCGTTCACAACACATGTCCAAGCCAACACAGACGTCACTCCCAGATCTTGTCATGGAATGACGTGACATACAATTGTTTTCTTGATGTTAAGATTAGAAAGATGATCCAATTTTGTTTCATTTCATTTAGCGTATGGCATTTAGTGCCGGAAGTGTCTGAGGACTTGTTCAGCTCGCCAGCGTTTGTAGCTGCTTCTAGGCCGACACGCATGGGGTGAGCTACAAGTACCGTCGCGTGTGGAGTGTTGTCTGGGGAGGAAAGAGTGAATGTAAGGACGAGGAATTGGAAGGTAGCGACTGTGGCCTATAGTTAGGGACCAACCCCGGCATTTGCCTGGAAGTAAGATGGGAAACCACAGAAGACCATCTTCAAGGTTGCCTACGGGAGGATTCAAACCTCCTCGCTACCCGGATGTGACCAACTACCTGCAGCCACGTCGTAACGACCACGGCTATCTCACCCGGTATCCAATTTGGTGACTGCCGATGACCTCCTCAACGTAAGTTATTGGTCTCCATAACGATTAATCGTCGGTTTGTTTCGGCCATTGTCGGCCAATACTCGCAACTAAACAATGCAACAGGGAGGATGACAGTACGATAGATTTTTGGAATTAAGGTGATATTACATATTACAATTACAGGTGACATCAGGAATTATAGCTGTGTAGATAAAAATAAGCCGGCCCCGTGACGTTGGGGTAGCGCGCCTGCCTCACACTCGGAGGCTCCGGTTTCGATTCCCGGCTCCGTCAGGGTTTGTAGAAACTGACGTGAGGGTTGGAATGGGGTGCACTCAGCCTGGTGAGGACAATTGAGTAGCTGTCTGACAGTGAGGCAGCGCCCCGATCACGAAAACCAAGATTAACGGCCAAGGGGAACCGATGCGCTGATCACGCGTCACCCCAATATCTGCAGGCCAAATGGCTGGAAAGCGGTCGCTTGGTAGGCCTAGACCCTCACGGGCTGTAGTGCCTGGGGTTATTATTTATTATAGATAAAAATAAGAAAATAATACCGGAAGAAAAGAAATATTAATTCCTCTTTTTAAATCGCCTATCCTCCGAGCTCAGCTTCTCCCACGAACTTTGCGAGGGGTCATTCCTCCACCATCGGAAGTACGATGTCTGGGAGCTGAACACACTTTGTCATCATACACAACTGGGGATGATGACTGGCTGATCGCCCAGGTGACCGCTAAATTGAAAGGAAGTTGACCATGGACCAAGTGAAAAGAACAACGTCGGCGTTCGCCTGGTGGTGAAAATGGAAAACCACGAAAACCATTATTATGATGGCCAAGGTGGGATACAAACCCACGCTCTCCTGATGCTACGATTTCACAAGCTAGTGCGTGATATTAAGCTACGGACTCTTGGCTTTCTACCGATACATTTATTTTCTGCATGATTCATTTAAGATTACTTCCCCTGTAGCCTACTTGCCCACAAACATGCGTGCTATTAGTAAATCCACGATTTTCATATCCTCTACTTTTCACTAGATTTCTCTCTAGATTCTTAGTTTCCCTCTATTAAACAATTGATATAAAACAAGACGTTCAGTAAAGAACATATAGCCTACTTTATCCTAAATGCATGGGTATTGTTATAACTCTTTGTCCTTTTCAAGGAGTATAATTGAATGTTGGTTGTAGTAGCTTCTTGAAATACAACGTGTTATACGGATATTAAACACGAATATGAGGTGCCCTTTGCTAGTGCTACCTCTGTACAAAATGCCCTTCAATTCGGTTTCGCAGTGATTGAATTGATGTAGTGAATCGATTTGCACACATACATGGTCACTTTCGGCAAACTATTGGGCTGATGACCTTGTTGTTCAGTCAAAACATGCTTCCCACTAAAAGGAATGTTGTTACAAAATTTGGTAGAGATCAAACGGTTAGGTTAGCCATAATTTTATTTAAGCGTTTAACATTTGGGTGGCCGCCATTCCGTTTCTTTCAAGATGGCGGCAATATAAAAGCATGACACTGAGGTGACCTTTGCTAGTGCTACCTCTGTAACAAATTACGTACAATTCGGTTTTACCGTGTTCGAATAATTAGGGGGAATCGATTTGCACACATACATGGACGCCATATGTAAACTACTGGATTGATGGCCTTGTAGCTTGGTAAAAAGAACTGTCCTCACATAAAGGTATCTTGTGCAAAATTTGGTAGAGATCAAATGTTTAGGTTAGTCTTAATTTGATTTAAGCTTTGAACATTTGGGTGGCCGCCATTACGTTTCCGTCAAGATGGCGGTGATATAAAACATGACACTAAGGTGCCCATTTGTAGTGCTACCTCTGTACCAAATTTCGTGCAATTCGGTTTCACCGTGTTTGAATTAATAGGGGGAATCGATTTGCACACATACATGTCCGTCATCTGTAAACTACCGACAGTAGTGGCTGCGCGGGCTAAAGCGCAACGTTAGGTCAAGGGGCCAAGGTCTCTGCTGACTCGGCAGACGCGTGGGTTCGAGCCCCACCGTCGGCTGTCCTTGAAATGGTTTTCCGTGGTTTCCCATTTTCAACACCAGGCAAATGCTGGGACAGTACCTTCTGAGAGACCACGGCCGCTTCCTTCCACATCCTTGCCCAATTTCATTCATCTTCATCCATTCCATCTCTCATCCCGACGCGCAGGTCGCCCACGGGCGTCGACTAGAAAGACCTGCACTCGGCCTCTCAGGAGGCTATACGACAAAAAAAAAATCTGTAAACTATTGGGCTGATAGTCTTGCAGGTTCGTCAAAATATGCTTTCCATATACGGGTACGCTGTAGCATAATTTGATAGAGATCAAATGATTAGGTTGGTCGTAATATGATTAAAGATTTTATCATTTGGATGACCGCCATTACGTTTCCGTCAAGATGGCGACAATATAAAACATGACACTGAGTTTCCTTTTAACTCTGTACCAAATTTTGTTCAATTTGGTTTCACCGTGTTTGAAAAGATAGGGGGAATCGATTTGCACACATACATAGCCGCCATCCGCAAATTATTGGGCTGATGACCTTGTAGTTTGGTCAAAAGATTCTTTATATATAAAGGCATGCCTTTGAAAAATTTGGTAGAGATCAGATGATTAGGTTGGTCGTAATTTGAATTAAGCTTTTAACATTTGGGTGGCCGCCATTACGTTTTCGTCAAGATGGCGGCGATATAAAACATGACACTGAGGTGCCCTTTGGTTGTGCTACCTCTGTAACAAATGTTTCTAATTTGGTTTCACCGTGTTCGAAGAATTGATAGGGGGGGGGGGGCAGTGGGAGGGGGGGGGGGGCGGAGAGGGTCGGACAGACATTCAGAGTACACACTACACACACTCACTCACACTCACACTCACATACAGACAGACACACAATTTTTGGCCCCGTGTAGATCTCATAAGTCTACTTTCATTTTTTGCAAAAATCGAAAGTAGGCTAAAAACATATTTAAGACAGCAAAACAGGTGTTGTGGTGTCAGGGAATACTTCGTTCTAAACACAAAACTAGCGCCGTTTCCTCAGCTAGCGGATTTTTTTTTAATTCCAGTTTGTTGAAAAAATAAATTTCTTATTGTAAAATTTCTCTCCTTTCCTCAACTTTTCAACATACAACGCTGATAGTTTTAGAACTAATCCCTCCTTATATGCGTTATATTTTAGATTTACTGGCACACTAAAGATCCCCTTTGGGGCAAAATTCTGGCAACCCAGCGTCTCTAAAAACCAGAGCAGTTGAAAGGGACGTAAAACCAATTATATTATTTATTAAGTGTTTTTACGTTTTCATTACATCTAACAATATCCATTCAGTGGAAATTTAAATTACTAGTTCCGGAGCGAGTTGACGAGCTAGTGAGCGAGCCTATCACCCCAGCTTCAACAAGCATCGAACAGTCTAGTTGTGTCGAGTTAAGACTTCAGAGAATAGGTGTTTGGAGTTTCGCTGTTCACCTCGGATTTTCTGAATTGTATCTGGGATCTGCCGTCCAAGTGCCTTTTAGGGTTACGCTGGGTAAATCGTTAAGCTGATGTTAATACTCGCTAATCTTGGAGTGAACATGTTGTCGGAACGCTTCCTATATGAGTGCAACAGGAAATGGTGTCGGAACATTTCCAACATGTGAGCTTAAAAGTTGAAATTACGCAGGTGCTTTTCACACATTGTAACGTTTACGGTAACAGTTAAGTAGTTACTTTTAGTAACTAACTTACCGTACCCTGGTAACGAAGTATTCAAAACCGATCCATATCCCTCATGATAAACCCCAATTAGAGGTTGCTGGTATTAGGTTGGATTAGTCGGAGGAGTGGGGGAGAGGCAGGTGAAGTATTGCTAGATCAAGACATTTAATTGCGTCATTACTACGGTATAATTCAACTCGCGTACTTTAAATTCCTTTAATTAAGGAGTTTTCCTCAAACTTATTAGTGCGATTTAAACTTTGAGTTCTTTCCTTTGTCTCAGCGCCAAATTATCACCCATTCATTTAACTAATATTGAGATATAACTCAACTAGTTTCGAAAGTTTTGTTACCTGCTGGGAGTTAGGAAACAAAGAGTTGTGATATTTCTTCAATGAATGACACAAAGTAAGTAAAAGGGCTAACGAAATATAATCGTTCAGGCACTCAAGTTCGTCTCCTGAACACCCTGCTTGGTTCACACAAAACGCCTGGTTGAGGTTACTTCTCTATACTGTCTGGTGACATTCTATCAGAGTCACATCATTAGCCTATTTACATTTATAACTAGTTCCGTGACGAACTAAAGAGCCTACTTTTCTTAAAATTTAAGATTCATGCCAATGATTAATCTATATGGATCTATCTAGAATAATGACGAAATTAAGTTGGTAATATCGAAATTTCTAGTTAGTTCGAAATACTGTATACCTGGCATAATGTAGCCTAGTAGAGAACTACAGTTGGCGGCCCGGGTGACTGAATATAATTAGTTCCATCTCTTAAGGTACAGAATACAAAATTTGGTTGAAGTCCAAAGGATAGCATGGACCTTACATGCAGTTAAACATTGGATCTAACAGCGCGCTTAAAACCATGTTGGCAACAATGACATACATGCATTGGTCAGAAATAATCTGAAATAATATGATCTATTGTTGTGTCAATTTGAATGAAATCCATTAGTTAGTATAGAACATACATGCATTTTAAAATTGGACCTATCAGCAGGCTTAGAATCATGTTGGCAGCACTGACGTATATTAGTTACTCCAAATTAATCTAGAATGCATGGTACTATACGTGTGGAAAGTTCAGAACTATTGGCTTGCATACTTTCTGATATATGGGAATTTGGATTAAAAAATTGAGATCATTTATTAACAGTTGGCAGCCCTGGTGGCTCTTAAGAATAGGCTCAGTCATATCTGTTTATGTACACATAGCACATACGAAATTTGGTTGAAATTCAATTGATAGTGTAGAAGTTATATGCATTTAAAATTTGATCTATCAGCAGGCTTATAATCATTTTGGCAACACTGCCATGTATGGCCTCCTGGAAATTAAACTGCAATATTATTATCTATACGTGTACCAATTTTGAAATAGCTCCCAATCAAAGCTTCCAAGATATCCAACATGGAGCTCAAATTTCAATTGCGATTTTTCAGCAGTTGGTAGGACTAATATCATTTTCAAATATGGCCGTGAGATAGTCAGGTATAGATCTTTTCTCCTACCAAATTTTGTTTCGATTGCTGCAACCGTTTAGGAGTTGATAGGGGGGGGGGGGCACGCACACAGCCTGCCAGACAGACAGACAGACAGATACACATTTGCCCGATCTCATAAGTCTACTTTTTCCTCATTTTTGCAAAATGTGAAAAGTAGGCTAAAAAATAATAGGCTGATGAGATTACCTTTTGTCAGTTTGTGTGTATATGTGTGTGTCCCCCTAATAAAATATAACCGACAGAAGTGATTTTAATAAAACTCAGTAACTTTCACTTCCATCGCATGATTAGGACACAAGAAACAAAAACTTAATTTTAAAATTGAGCACAGCCGCCATATTAATGTTATGAAAACAAGTTAACTAAATTAGATATCAGTGCATTACAATGTGTATATATATTTGCTGTACCAAGTTTCACTGCGTTCGGATGGTTAATTCGCGAGAATTGTCAATTTAAAAGTTTCAAATTCTATTGGCCGCCATGTTCGTTTTGTGCATAACAGGTTTATGAAAGTTACATAGATGAACTTCTGGTAGTGCCTTTTATCACCGTACAATAGTTCAGTTTGATAACTGTTATTGTTGCGGAGATATAGGATTCCAGTGAAATATTTCGTGCGGCCACCATGTTAGATTGGTGAAACGTATTTAAATTTGAAAGGCACGGTCGAGGTTGGACAATATATTAGTATGCACTTACTGAGTTTTATTAAAATCACTTCTGCCATTTAGATTTTATTATGGGGAGACACACACATGCACAAACACACACATACGCGGACAAAAGGTAATCTCATATGCCTACAGTATTTTGTTCATAAATGAAAGACTAAAAGGAAAGTATAATTGTCCAAGCATTACTCTAACTTTCTTTCACTTACTTTGCCACAGTTATTGAGACTAATCGCATAGGCCTATATAAACTTGCAGTTCAGTAAAATAATTGCGAGTTTTATCCCTACATAATTTAACTGCCGAGAACAACAATCGCCAAGTAGTAAACATCAAGGAAAATCCAATTCATCCAACTTCACATAATTTCACTTCTTGAAGACACTGTCTGCACTTCACCACACTACAGAGGTGTGCAAATTAGGGTTTTCAGAGGTTTCCCCCATTTTCAACCCCAGGATAATGCTGGGGCAGTCCTTCTGACAGGCCTCACCCGCTTCCTTCCACATCCTTGCCCAGTTTCATTCACCTTCATTCAATTCATCTCTCATTAACTCCTCTCATGAGATTGGCGTCAGGAAGGGCATCCAGCCGCAATAACCGTCCGCCAGTAAGACTTACATTGCATCTCATTCCCTACCCCGTTGGAAACGGGAATAATAAGGTGTAGATATACATACATAACAAAGCCTCCGTATCTTAGGCGACAGCAAGCCGGCCTCTCACCGCTGGGTCCGTGGTTCAAATCCCGTTCGCTCCATGTGAGATCTGTGCTGAACAAAATGGAGGCAGACAGGTTTTTCTCCGGTTACTCCGGTTTTCCCTGTAACAATTTCATTCCAGCAACAGTCTCCACTATCATTTCATTTAATCTGTCATTCATGTAATCATTGCCTCAGAGGAGCGTGACAGGCTTCGGCAGCCGGCACAGTTCATATCCTCGCCGCTAGATGGGGCTTCATTCCATTCCCTGACCCAGTAGGTCGACTGGAAGAAGGCTGTGGATTTTCATTTCAGATATACATACATAACTGCGGTGAATGGAAACATTTACCATCGTAACACCATACATAGCGCAATGAAGAGCTTTTCCAATGGGCGACAATTATTTTGTCACAGAGTTTAATTGGACACAGTTAATTATTTTATCTATGGAGAGAATTTGTTATTTTGTTGTTCGTTTTATCTCTATTATCCTTATCTTGCTGTTGCAATTTAGCTGTTTTAATTACTGGATAGTCACTGGTACGATTTTAACTTTGTGTTCGTTCCCTTCATCTCTGTGCCAAATGATTACTCATGCATTTAACTAATATCGAGATGCTTGTTTGGAAAGTTAGTAACCTGTTTGAAAGCGAACAGTTGAGTTCACTCAGGTGTGCTTTGTACTTGAGTGAATAAGGCTTGCGGGTTATATGCATCCCCAGTGCACACATCACTACATCGAGATGTGTAATATTGCACTTCAAACGTTGGGTAACGTTCTGCTATTTATTTGTTATACACAACTAGTAGCAGCTCAGTACACTTCAATTACCCGATCTGGGTGATACTTTGAATATACCGTATTATGCAGCATAACTATAGTAACCCTAGCAATACCAAGGGGGGATTTCGTGCCCATCAGTTCCATTATTTATGGGTTATTCATGGTATTCCTCTTCTTCGCTTACTGTACAGAAATTTATTGTCTATTTTGAATCCAGTTACCTAACCACCCATTTACTTTTTTAAATTTTAATTCTTGTATAAGATATTAACAATTTTCATTTGGTGGTTCGTGTGCCTCGTCATACTGTGCACTGTGGTAAGGGAAAAAGTACAACCAAGTTAACAAAACCACCATAATTTGTTCTGGTTGCAAGAGGTAGACATGCGGAAAACACGGTAAAGAACAGTCGTATGTTCCACGTGTGTTGAAAGAGGTAGACATGCGGAAAACACGGTAAAGAAAAGTCGTATGTTCCACGTGTGTTAAAGATGGCGAGGAGTATAATTTATTTTGTGAACGTTTTTTATATGATAATTTTTTATTTTGTTTGCAACTGTTGTTAATTAAGTTATATTTTTGCCAGTTACGGTCCATTTAAGGTTCTAGATGAACTTCCAGTAGTGCCCTTTATCTCCTTACAAAATTTCAGGGTGATATCGGTAATAGTTTCGGATATATTGAATGCTGGTGAAATATTTCGCACAGCCGCCATGTTGGATTGGTGAGACGTAACAAAATTTGAAGGGCACCGTCGGGGTCGTCCAGAAGAGTAATATGAAATTACCGAGTTTCATTGAAATCGCTCCAGCCGTTTAGAATTTATTAGAGGGTCGCACACACTCCCACCATCACACACACACAGACACACAGACACACGGACAAAAGGTGATCTCATAAGCCTTTTTAGCCTATTTTTAGCCTACTTTCGATTTTTGCAAAAAATGAATGTAGACTTATGAGATCAACACAGGGCGAAAAAAGTGTGTCTGTCTGTGTGTGTGTGTGTGTATGTGTGTGTGTATGTGTGTGTGTGTGTATGTGTTTGTGTGAGTCTGTGTGTGTGTGTGTTTGTGTGTCTGTGTGTGTGAGTGTGTGTACTCTGAATGTCTGTCCCCGCCTATCAATTCGAACACGGTGAATGCGAATTGAACGAAATTTGGTACAAAGGTAGCACTAGCAAAGGACACCTCAGTGTCATGTTTTATATCGCCGCCATCTTTACTAAAACTGAATGGCGGCCACTCAAACGTTCAAAACGTAAAATCAAATAACGACTAACCAAATCATCCGATCTCTACCAAATTTGGTAACAACATACCTTCGTATAGGATGCGTCTTGTGACCAAACTACAAGGTCGTCCGCCATACCATTTCAGGATGGCGGCCGTGCGAATTATGCAAACTTTATAATCCATATCATGGGACCCACCAGTTCCGATTATCGAGCCGAGAATCGTTTTAACTGTTCTAAAGGAAGAGGCACGTTCGAAATTAAAAGTTTATTTTGTAATACTATAGTGCAGACGTGATTTTGAAAAGCTGAGCCGATTCAGTAATAAGACAAGATGGCAGCGGATATCTTGTGCCTGACTTATATTTCACTAATTTGAGTATTGCATGCAATATAGCGTACTGATACAAAATAAATAAACTTTGTATGAAATGCTTTATATATAAATAATATACCCCAGTGATGAAATCGTTTAGTATAAATCATTATTTGCTAACAAGTTCTATGTAAGTCATTTTATATAAACGATATTCGTTGACACAATTAGCTCAGTGGTAGAGCGTTAGCCTATCGCTCAAATGCCTATGGTTCAAACCCGATCAGAGCTAGGTTTTTTGCTTGAAATGTTATATGTTTATTGTTTTGTAATGACTCAGATGTTTTAAAATTAAGCGTTATATTGTGCATATTATGGTCTAAAATATATATTTAATTAAAACATAATTCGCCAGCAGATTTACTCGAGACATCTAGCTGCCAAAAAGGTAACTGCACGCCGACCTTCTTAATAACTTCCAGATTTTATTGAAAAGTTTCTTCTTCTGGCCGCTAGAATGCACTCGCTCGGTTAGGATTATATTGTTCGATATTTCACCACTATATGTCACGACTAGTCTACGTGGGGCTCCATTGATTACTATACCATTGGCATTCTATGCGCATCGAATTTGAAGAAAGACAAGATGATACTACGATACATTTTTACTTTTTATTTTAAAGGGTTTGTAACAGCCTATTGTGCGTTATTTGAAAATGTTAATTGAAGTAAAGAACAAAACGATTTCACATAGTATCTGAACTCTACCGTTGGTGCTAGTTCAGGATATTAATTACTACTTTTATTTCAGGCAAATAGCAATCGAAAATATCCACATAGTTTGTATACACACGTCTCTGTAGGGTCATGGAAAGATTTGTTAATTCAATTAGGGTTGTGAAAGTCATGCACAACCAGACGTGTAAAGACATGCCTCAACTCAAAGTTGGATGTTGCCCACGGCAGGTCGTATATGTAATAATATTTTTTTTTTTTTCACGAGGGACTGTGGAAAATCTTCAAAAGACACATGTGAAGGGTCCGCACTCCACAGTAGTGTGGGATTCTTACCCACTAAAAACCACCTCCCTTTTCCCACGATGTGTTCATCACCCCGGAACCGCTCTCGCATTACTTCAGGGTGACGTCGTGCTTACTTAGTCATTCAGACTTCTTCTTTCTTCATTTTTTCTTAAGGATGTTCGAACGCATCCATTTCCCTCTTCTTCTGGCGCAGGACACATTCTATGTAAATAGCTATCTGATTCCATGTTTGATCATTTCGGAGCATCATCTGTAGGATGTTGTCCGGCGTGATTGCCCCTATAGAAGCTTGCAGATCTCTTCTATGTGTTGACCAGCGTTCACACACAAAGAATGTGTGGAGTGCATCATCCTCTTCATTACAATAATGACACAGAGGACTATTAGCCACGCCTATGTGATGCAGGAATCTCCGAAAATATCCATGGCCTGTTAGGAACTGTGTCAAATAATAATTGACCTCTCCGTGGTTTCGATCAACCCAGTCAGCCAGACGCGGAATAAGTTTCTTTGTCCATCGACCTCGTGTCTCATCATCCCACTTCTGTTGCCATCGTTCCATACAATGGTTGTGTGCAGACGTCTTTGCCTGGTGTATGTCCAGTTCTTATATAATGTAATAATAATAATAATAATAATAATAATAATAATAATAATAATAATAATAATAATAATAATAATAATAATAATGATTGCTTCGCGTGGTCTAATAGGCCTGAAACGTGTAAAATAAATAATAATAATAATAATAATAATAATAATAATAATAATGTTATTGGTTTTACATCCCTTTTAACTACTGCTGCTATAAGAGACATCGGGTTGCCGGAATTTTGGCCCGAAGGGGATCTTTAACGTGCCAGTAAATGTACTGACACGGCTCCCTCGCATTTGTGCACCCTCAAATGCCAGCTGACTGCGCCAGGATACGAACCTGGAACCTAGGGCCCAGCAAGCGAGAACGTTACCGCTGAGCCACGCAGCCAGTCCGGTAGATTATGTCTCCAGATCCATAACATTCTTGATATACTTCTTATATTTCTTTCTTCAATGATGGTAGCAGTTTTTATCTAGGTTGTGGCGTTTGGTAGAGGTAAATCGTTTCTATGGTCTTCAACAAAGAATAGTTCTATTATACTCTTTGATAATAACAACGAGTTATAACTATACTCATACATTTAGGAGAAAGTAGGCTATATGTTCTTTACTGAACATCTTGTCAATTTTGAAAAAAATAGGCTTATGAGATCACCTTTTGTCCGTGTGTGTGAGGTGTGTGTGTCCCCCCTAATAAAATCTAAACGGCTGGAGCCATTTCAATGAAACTCGGTACGATCATGGCGCTATTCCCGGCGACCTCGACCGTGCCCTTCAAATTTTGTTACGTCTCACCAATCCAACATGGCGGCTGTGCGAAATATTTCACTAGCATTCAATATCTCCGAAACTATTACCGATATCGCCCTGAAATTATGTACGGTGATGAAGGGCACTACTAGAAGTTCACCTATGAGACTTTAAAAAACCTAGTGGCTACAAAACCAACATGGCAGCCAAGCGAATTTGAGACTTTTAAATAGACTTTTCTCGCGATTTAACTACCCAAACGTAATGAAACTGGTTACAGCAATTTTTTATACACATTGTAAAGCACTGGAGTCTAATTTAGTTCAATTGTTAACACAACCTCAAAATGGCGGCTGTGCGAAATATCTCACTGACATTCTATATCTCCGAAACTATTACAGATATCACCCTGCAACTTTGTACGGTGATAAAGGGTACTGATACAAGTTTACCTATGTATATTTCATAAACCTGTAAAGTACAAAACGAACATGGCGTCCAAGCGAATTTGAAATATTTTAATAGACTTTTCTCGTGATTTAACTCTCTGAGCGCAGTGAAATGTGGTACAGTAAATGATTTTGCAGATTGTAATGCACTGCCATCTAATTTAATTCAATTGTTTACATAACCTCAAGATGGCGGCTGTGCGAAATTTTAAAATTATGTTCTTATTTCTTGTGTCGTAATCATGCGATCGAAGTGAAAGTTTGAATAATGAACCTAGGCAATAATTGTCATTGAATGGTACATAACTCTATGGCCTATACTTATAACAATCCTATATGGCGAGCTTCCGTAATATTTAGACGGTTCTCAATATCTATGAATCTCTTACAGCAACCAAACAGATTTTTTTAATGTTCATAGAGACTATGAACATATGTTCACCTATAGGACTTTGAGTAACCTAGTGAGCACAAATCCAACTTGGCGGCGATGCGAAGTATAAATATTTAAATGGACGTTTCTCGCGAATTAACTATCCGAGTGCCGTGAAATGTTGCACGTTAAATGCTTATACAAATGCTGATCCACTGGCATCTAATTTTTTTCAATCGTTTGCATAATTACAAGATGGCTGCTGCGCGTAATTTTAAAATCTCGTTTTTACTTCTTGTGTTCTAATCATGCGATTGAAGTTTGAATACCACACGTACACAATAATCTTAATGTAATAGTACACAAATAAAAATCCAACCTGGCGACCATCTGAAATATTTAGATGGTTCTCAATATCTACGAATCTGTTACAGCAATTAAACTGAAATGTTGTATGTTGATAGAGGCAATTAACATGAGCAGGATATATGAAAATAGGCTGTATAGTTCTTCACGGAACTACTTGTTTTTTTTTTCATAAAATGAAAATAGGCTAAAAATGTTATTGGTTTGACACCTCTTTTTGGCGGAATCGGTGGCGTAGTCAGTAGCATGATGAACTGCTATGTCCAGGATTGCGTGTTCAACCCCGTCAGAAGTCATCGTATTATTTAAGAGCGTAATAATCCTTCAGTATGCCTTCCTTCAGAGCGGGAAGTAAAGCCGACGCGGCGGGCCCATAGCGTAGATTTATGGCATGAAAAACAAAACCTACAACTACAATTTGTAGTGTGTAAACAAATTTGTAGTATAGATTTTGTTAGGAACGCTCAATCATGTTCCAACGTTCACCGCTAGGTGTCAGTCACAATGGCATCTGGTAGCCCAAGTTGGAACTATTTGTAGTTGAACTTGCTAATTCATCTTCATTCATTTCATCTCACCCATACGTGACGGTACTTGTAGCTCACCCCAGGTGTGTCCGCCAGGCGCTGATCTAGAGTTTGGTTTTGGGGGGGGGGTCAGAGAATCGATCTAGAGTTTGGCTTGGGGGGGGCGGTGGGGGGGGGGGGGGGTAGAGAATCGAAATTGTTAAGAAAAATGGTATCACTAAAAACGCAATCACAAAATAACCAAACGTACAAAACCAGACCAATTTTTTTTCAAGCTTCATGGATAGAAATTTGATGCGTTTAGCGCACCAAAAATATTCGCACAAATTGAACGGCGTGATTTGCGACTTTTACATCGAGCTTCGAGAAAAGGATCAAGGTACGTAACAGTTTCGGCAAGTCGAGTTGGTACCGACAAAGGGAGAAAGTCACAGCTTAAATTGCCAACCAAGCTTGCAGTTTGGACGTCGGCAAAAATTTTTGGTGCGAAAAAAGCCCCAGTTTCCTATCCGTGCATTACTGCACATTCAACGTGACATCACTATAAACATCGATTCGGTAATCACAAGGTTTGCTAAACAAAATAGACAAGTTGATTTTGTTGTATAACTAATAGTTTTTATACAAGAGGTTAGAAGTTGTAAATATGTACAATTGTAACAGAACATAATAATTCCAATAAAGATAATTCAGTATTGATTAAATGAAAAAAAAAAACTGTTTTTCAGTTAAAATTCGTCAAGTTTTATTTGTCTGGTAATTGTGTTTTCGTTTTTTGAGTTTGCAAAAAAAATTTGGTCACCGTTTGGGAGGGGGGTCATGACCCCCGTGACCCCCCCTCCCCTTTGAATCCGCACCTGGTGTCCGCATGGAAGCAGCTACAAACTCTGGCAAGCCGAACATTTCCAAGGACACTCCTGGCACTAAAAGCCATACGCAAAATTAATAAAATGCGGTCCTTTTAACTACTGAGGCTTTTAGAGACGACCAGCTGCCAAAATTCTGCCTCAAAGTGATTATTTAACGTACCAGTAATCTACTGACACGGCTCCCTTGCATTTGCGCACCCTCAAACACCAAATGACTGTGCCAGGATTCGATGCTGCAAACTTGGTAACAGCAGGTGAGAACGTTACCGCTGCCCAACGCAGCCAGTCAAATGATGTTTGGAGTGGATCCCCGTGTGTTGAAAGATTCGTCCATAAGTCCATTTTGCTACCAATATTGTCGTGTTGGCAAACAATTTTCAGTGTTGCCTTAGTTTAATGTTTTTCAGTCGGTGAAGACTATTATACCCAATTGTAATGGGTGTTTCCCTAATTCTGAAATAAATTACGTAATAGTACATTACGTAGCGAGTTCCGTGGATAAAATGAGTCATATACTTGCCCCGTCCATGACGTTCTAGTGTGTCTATATTAACAGCAGCAATCACTAAAATTGTCAGCGAAATCGTACGAATGCAATGCCCTGTATAGAAATTGGAGTTGCTGAACATACTGTCATCATATTTAGTAGATTCATACTTAAACATTAACGTGAAGAAGACAAAAATATTAGTTGTAATTAAATATCCTGAGCGATATCACACCAACATCAGGCTTGCTAACAAAGTAGTGGAACAAGTCACCAGTTTCCCATACCTCGGAAGTGTAATCACATATGATAACCTCTGCAGCAAAGACATAACAAGAAGAAGAATAGCGCTTGCCAAACAAGCATTCAGCAACAAAAGAACTATTCTGACCAATATACATCTAGATATTGAGATTAGGAAAAATTTTGTGATGTCATTTGTGTGAAGAGTACTCTTATATGGATGTGAATCTTGGACAATTCGAGAACAGGATAGGAAACGGCTTGAAGCGTTTAGATGTGCGTCTGGAGGCGAATGCTAAAGGTCAGTTGGACTGAAAAAAGAACAAACGAAAGTATACTGCGAGAAATCCAAGGAAAGAAACAGCTGATAGTAACAGTACAGTACATAGAAGAACAGCTAAATTCATTGGACACACCGTGCGTTATAATACCTTTCTAACCAATCTACTGGAAGGAAAGGTTTTAGGAAAGAAGGGACGAGGTCGATTTAGGAAGCAATTCCTTCAAGAATTGATGCAAAGCGTAGGATGTGGTTCCTATTGTGAGATGAAAAGACATGCTGAAGACAGAAGACAATGGTTGAAACGACAAGGCATTGCCTTTAGACATTGATTGATTGAATGATATTAAGATACAGTGCTATTTATTTTGCAATATTCCGCAGTTTGTTTATGCACGCAATACGGACGGTGAACACTTTTCATGTCGGTAATGTATATATGCTAGGGTAGAATGATGTTGTGTTGCAAACTTCTGACGGTTGATTCCTAAAACTCAGCAATTCATCTAGGTAACCACGTTGATACCTAAATTTCTTACAAATTGCATAGTATTTTCCTGTAACCGTAAAGTTTCGTGCTGATTTTGTATTTGTGTTTGGGATTGTAACTACAATGGTTGATCCGATATCCTTTATATTGCCAACTTTCAAATCAAATTTATGTCCGACATGTTGCATTTTGAGAGCTTGTGTGAAACTATCCTTACCTAATTGGTCAATGAATGAAACTCTTGAGCTCTGATTGGTTGGAGAAACTGTATCATAATGAAAAGTAGTACCTTAATGAACCTCATTATAGTACAGTTTTTAGCCTACTCTTCACATTTTGCAAGTATTCTTAAGAGCAATCAGGGTTGCCAACTGTTAATAAATGCTGTCTATATTTTTACTCTAATATCAATATATCAGAAAGTATCCAAGCCAACAGCTCTAAACTTTGCACACGTATATCACCGGACACTCTAGACTAATTTGGAGTAATTAATATAAGTCAGTGCTGCCAACATGATTCTATGCTTGCTGATAGGTCCAATTTTAAAATACATGTAACTTCTGTACTAAGAAATGGATTTCATCCAAAATTGGCACAACAAGATATCATAAAGTATCCGATTATTTCTAACCAGCACACGCATGACATTATTGCCAACATGCTTTTACGCGTGCAGATAGATCCAATGTTTAACTGTATGTAACGTCCATTGGACTTCAACCAAATTTTGTATTCTGTACCTTAAGAGATGGAACTAAGAATATATTCAGTCACCAGGGCTGCCAACTGTAGTGCTCTATTAGGCTACATTATACCAGGAATATTTCGAACTAATTAGACATTTCGATATTACCAACTTAATTTCGTCATTATTCTAGATAGGTTCATATACTGTAGAATAATCATTGGCATCAAAAGTAGGCTCTTTAGTTCGTCACGGAACTTCTTGTTTGACATATAATATTGAAATATCGACATCGTCGAACATAAAATTAATAATTACACCTCGCATAACCAGTTTTGGTCGTCAACCAATCATCATCAGATCCTTTACACATAGACTATTAAAACTAGGCCTATGTCTACAAGTAGTATGGGTTAAAAGCGGGGTCGGAAGCAGCTCGGGAACGAAACACACATCGATCGAACAGCTAAGTGCCCAATCCACAATAACCTATTTTATGTTCGACGATGTTGAAATGTAAATATTATATATCAGAAAACTGTATCATATTAAGGGTCATTGGGTAGTACTAGCAGGTACCCGCGGCTTCGCTCGCGATGAAGACAATGGGGACGATGCATTATTGCTGAAAATTGGTCTATTCTATCACATCAATCGCGGCTACAGGTGGGTCCATTCTAATTCTGAAAATTCTAATGCATACAGTGTATTGATATGAGCAGCAAAGTGGGACTTTCATAGAGTTGAGAAAGTCCACAGGGTATGATGTTACCTTATGTGAACACATTTCAAAATTACGTTTTTGGTTTTGCCATCTTCTGCTGAGACATAACAATTTTGTTGTCCGGATACTCGTGAGCAGGCCACATACAGTTGTTCATGGGAAAAAATGGTTTTGTCTAAATGTACACCTGCTGCTGTTAAGTGTGTCATTGCGCTTTGTTAATAGAAATTGCTAATATTGTTTGAAAAGGGAACTGCACTCTTGCACACTGGAATGGCAAATCTATCGGAATATGGGGAATTAAAAGTATTTTTCCTTAAGCTATTCACGGTGTAATTTTGCCATAATTATTGATGGTTTGAACGACAACATGTCGCTATTAATAGACCCATAGTAAAATATCTCTCACCTTGGCCGCTGGAGCACATTATGCAGTCTCTTCCAGTGTTACATCCCAGGGATTGAAATTCTCCACATGCCTCTGTGGGTAATTAAAATTCCTGATTGTTGTTGTTTGAGTCTTCAGTCTTTTGACTGGTTTGATACAGACCTCCATGCCTCCCTCTCCTGAGCTAATCGTTTCATCTCTACATAGCTACCTCACCCTACATCCGAGGCAATCTGTTTAACCTTGGTCTACCCCTACAGTTCTTGGGCTCGACCCTCCCATCCATAACTAAGCTTGCTATTCCTGGGTGTCTCAATATGTGTTCTACCAACCTATCTCTTCTCTGCATAAGCAATCGCCAGAAACATCGCTCCTTTCCCACTCGTCTTAATACCGCTTCATTTGTTACCCTATCTACCCATCTATCTTCATCATTCTCCTGTAACGCCGCGTTTCAAACGCTTCAATTCTATGTCAAACGATTCCTTTTCTGTAGAAATGCTGTCCTTGCCTGAGCCAACCTACTTTTGATATCCTCTTTGCTTCGTCCTTCACTGGTTATTTTGCTTCCTAAGTAACAGAAGTCTCCTACTGCCCGTACCGTTTCACCTGCCAATTTGATGTCCATAGAGGTTTTTGATCTTTTTCGGCTGCATTCCAATATTTTTGGTTTACATTTATTGATTTTCATCATGAATTCTTTCCTCAAGACGGATTTCATACCATTCAAAAACTCATTCAAATCCTCTGGCGTATCGGCCAAGATGACGATGTCATCAGCAAATCTCACAGTCGAAGTGATTTCTCCTTGAATCTTCTCTCCCACTATAAATTTTCTCCAATTTCCTGATTACTGTGTTTTTAGAGATCTTTGAAATGCGTTGCCCTCGCACATGGTGTAGATGCATTGTCAAAGGAAAACATTCTATGTTACGAACATGGGATGCATAACCTGTACCGAAAGCTTCTGCAGATTTAACATAAGGCCTATTCTGAACAGCAGTTCCTTAAACTCAGATTTGCCAACATTTTATTGTATCTTTCCATGTGATATATCTCTGTACCTCAACATACAGAAGAGTGGTTTCAAAATCACGTCTTGTGTAAATTTTGCAAAAGGTAGTTCACAATTTTATAAGTGCACATTGACTATGAGACGGCGTGATGCCTTTATGTTATGGAAACGGCAATAGCCGCCACAGAGCTTCGTTGCTACTGACATAACGACCAGACTGATATTTGTACTTAACTATACGGTATTTGTGAGCCCAGTGTTTATGAAATTGAACGTAGCTTGATCGCTACCTTTATTTAGTAGCCGCTACTGTAGTGTTTAAAAATTAAAGGTGGTATTAGAAGGCGCTTCCTCTATTATTTTTACCCCTGGCACTACAGCCCATGAAGGGCTTAGGCCTATAATGCGACCGCTTCCCAGCCATTTGGCCTTCAGATATTGTAGTGACGCGTGGTCAGTGCATCGTGTCCCTCGGCCGTTAATCTTGTTCTTCGTGACCGGTGCGCTGCCTCACTATCAGACAGCTACTCAATTGTCCTCGCGAATCTGAATGCACACCGTTGCAAACCACACGTCAGTGTCAAAAATCTCTGACGGAGCCGGGAATCGAACCCAGGGCCGTCGGTTGAGAGGCCGGCGCGCTACCCTGTTCTTATTGTGTTTATATATATCTTGAAAAAGATAACAAATGGATTGGCATTGCCTCCTACAGGGATATATAGAAAATCGGATGTCATACCTTGAGGTAGTGTTGCCATGGAAACGGACTTGCCATTAGTTCAGTTTATCAGAGCGAAGATAGTTTTCTGCGAATATCTTTGAAAATATTGGTTTTAGGGCCTTAAAAAGTGGTTTTCGGTGTCCCATAGGGACACACCGAGTATTGTTTCTCGCATCGAGGGGCGTAAAGTGAGCTGTGTCCGCTCTTTATGCGACAACTTCGATATTTTGTCTCAGTTGAGTATTTTTAGTGACTTTTCAGTTATGTTGCTCGTTCCACGGGAACAATGATTTATTTATGGGTGAAAGGCATCCTATATGTTATCCCAGAGTATAAGCTGTCTCCGTTTCAAATTTCATCCAAATCCGTCCAGCCGTTTTAGTGTCAAGAGGTAACAAACTAACTCACAAACACACACACAGACTTTCACAATTATAATATACTAGCAGGTACCCGCGGCTTCGCTCGCGATCAAGACAATCGGGACGATGCATTATTGCTGATAATTGGTTTATTTTATTACAGCAATCGCGGCTACAGGTGGGTAGATTCAAATTCTGAAAATTCTGATACATACAGTATATAGATATGAGCAGCAAAGTGGGGATTTTATAGAGTTGTGAACACATTTGAAAACTTAATTTTGGTTTTGCCATCTTCTGCTGAGACATAACGATTTTGTTGTCCGGATACTCGCCAGCACGCCACATACAGTTGTCCATGGGAAAAAATGGTTTTGTCTAAACGTACACCTGGAATGGCAAATCTATCTGAATATGGGGAATTAAAAGTATTTTTCCTTAAGCTATTCTGGGTATAATTTTGCCACACTTATTGATGATTTGAACGTCAACATGTCGCTATTAATAGACCTATAGTAAAATATATCTCACCTTGGTCGCTGATGTACATTATGCAGTCACTTCCAGTGTTACATCCCAGGGATTGAAATTCTCCAACAACCCTTTTGCCTCACATGCCTCTCTAAGTAATTAAAATTCCCGATTGTTGTGGTTTGAGTCTTCAGTTTTTTGACTGGTTTGATGCAGCCCTCCATGCCTCGCTCTCCTGAGCTAATCGTTTCATCACTACATAGCTACCACACCCTACATCCGAGGCAATCTGTATAACCCTGGTCTACCCCTACAGTTCTTGTCCTTGACCCTCCCATCCATAACTAAGCTTGCTATTCCTGGGTGTCTTAATAAGTTTCGTACCAACCTATCTCTTCTCTTCATTAGCAGTCGCCAGAAACATCTCTCCTCTCGCACTCGTCTTAATAGCTCTTCATTTGATAACCTATCTAACCATCTGATCTTCATCATTCTCCCGTAACACCACATTTCAAGCGCTTCAATTATCCTCTTTACTGCAGCACCATTAGTCCAAGTTTCACTTCCTTATAGTGACTCAAAAGCTTTCAAAAATGACATCCTAATACCTAAATGTATATTCGATGTCAAGAGATTCCTTTTTGTGTAGAAATGCTTTCCTTGCCTGAGCCAACCTGCTTTTTATATCCTCTTTGCTTCGTCCATTACTGGTTATTTTGCTTCCTAAGTACCGGTAACAGAAGTCTCCTACTTCCCGTAGCATTTCACCTGCCAATTTGATGTCCATAGAGGTTTCTGATTTATTTCGGCTGCATTCCAATAATTTTGTTTTACATCTATTGATTTTCATCATGAATTCATTCGTCAAGACGGAGTCCATACCATTCAAAAACTCGTTCAAATCTTCTGGCGTATTGGCCAAGATGACGATGTCATCAGCAAATCTCAGAGATGAAATTATTTCTCCTTGAATCTTCACTCCGACTTTAAATTGTTCTCCAATTTCCTGATTATTGTGTTTTTAGAGATCTTTGAAATGCGTTGCCCTCGCACATGGTGTAGATGCATTGTCAAAGGAAAACATTCCATGTTACGAACATGGGCCGCATAACCTGTACCGAAAGCCTATTCTGGACAGCAGTTCCTTGAACTCAGATTTGCCAACATTTTATTGTATCTTTCCATGTGGTATGTCTCTGTACCTCATGTCTTGTGTAAATTTTGGAAAATATAGTGAGTGTGGTTTTTGCCGGAGTGGATACTCGCTAGTAGAAATTCTTTTCAGTAAAATAGACTGGTTCTCAATTTGGTAAGTGCACATTGAGGTATATGACGGTGGGATGCCTTAAGTGTTAAGGAAACGGCAATAGCCGCCTCAGAGCTTCGTTGCTATTGAAATTATGACCAGACCGATATTTGTACTTAACTATACGGGATTTGTGAGCCCAGTGTTTATGAAATTGAACGTAGCTATATCGCTACCTTTATTTAATAGCCGCTACTGTAGTGTTTAAAAATTAAAGGTGGTATTAGAAGGCGCTTCCCCTAATTTTTTTACCCCTGGCACTACAGCCCATGAAGGGCCTAGGCCTACCATGCGACCGCTTCCCAGCCATTTGGCCTGCAGATATTGTGGTGACGCGTGGTCAGTGCATAGTGTCCCGTCAGCCGTTAATCTTGTTCTTCGTGACCGGCGCGCTGCCTCACAGCTACTCAATTGTCCTCACGAATCTGAGTTCAGCCCGTTGCAGCCCTCACGTCAGTGTCTAAAATCTCTGACGGAACCGGGAATCGAACCCGGGGCCTCCGGATGAGAGGCAGGCGCGCTACCCTGTTCTTATTGTGTTTATATATATCTTGAAAATGATAATAAATGAATTGGCATTGCCTCCTAGAGGGATATATAGAAAATCGGATGTCATACCTTGAGGTAGTGTTGCCATGGAAACGGACTTGCGATTAGTTCATCAATCAGAGCGAAGATAGTTTTCTGCGAATATCTTTGAAACTGTTGGTTTTAGAGCCTTAAAATGTAGTTTTCGGTGACACACCAAGTATTGTTTCTTGCATCGAGGGGAGTAAAATGAGCTTTGTCCGGTCTTTATGCGACAACTTCGATATTTTGTCCTGTTTGAGTATTTTTGGTGACTTTTCAGTTATGTTGCCCATTCCACTGGAACAATGATTTATTTCCGGACGAAAGGCAGCCTATATGTTATCCCATGGTATAAGCTGTCTCCATTTCAAATTTCATCCAAATCCGTCCAGCCGTTTTAGTGTCAAGAGGTAACAAACTAACACACACACTCACACACACACACACGGACACACAGATTTTCACAATTATAATATATATAGGGATATAGGGATATAGGGATATAGGGATTCTTCATTATGAAACAGTTTCTCCTTGCAAATCAGAGCTCATTAGTTGACCGATTAGGTAAGGATACCTTCGCCCATGCGCTTGATAATCCAACATGTCGGACATCAATTACATGATTTAAAAGTTCTAATTGGATATCGGATCAACCACTGTAGTTACAATCCAAACACAAAGACAAAATCTGCACGAATCTTTACGGTAACAAGAAAATACTGTGACATATGCAAGAAATTTATGAATTAATTTACGTCCAGAAGTTAGCAACACATCATCCTTCTACATAAATTACCGACATGGAAAGTGCACCGTCCCATATGTTCGCGTAAATAAACTGGCGAATATGAGACAAGAAACAGCACTGTACCTTAATATCCCCAACTCCAATTTCTACACTGTGCAATGCTTTCAAGCGACTTCGGTAACAATATTAGTGAATGCTAGTTCTGATCGGCACTAGACATCATAAAGGCTGTAACAATAGCATTGCGAAGCAAAGTAAATGGTCTCTGCTTTCGAAATTCTTTGATCCTCGCATGCGCTCTGTTCAGTCAGCAAACCACCCAGCGCGCTCTGTTCACTAACTGAAGTTACTGAATCCCACAGATATTTATGAATATTTATGTTAAAACATATAATAAATTTATAATTATCGTCGAACATAAACAGTCGTATGCAACTCGCCTATAATGGTAATTAAGACACTCGTATGGAAATTATAAAACTTGCTACGCCCGTTTTATAAACATACTCGTGTCTTAATTATTGCCATTATAGGCTCGTTACCGGGTGAGTTAGCCGTGGTCGTTACGGCATGACTGCTGGCAGTCGCTCACATCCGGGAGGCGAGGAGGTTCGAATCCCCCCGCCGGCAACCTTGAAGATGGTCTTCTGTGGTTTCCCATCTTCCTTCCACGCAAATGCCGGGGTTGGTCCCTAACTATAGGCCACAGCCGCTACCTTCCAACTCTTCGTCCTTACATTCCAACTTCCCTCCCCAACGGTACTTGTAGCTAACCCATTGGGTGTCCGTCGAAGCAGCTACAAAACTGGCGAGCCGAACATGTTCTTGGACACTCCCGGCACTAAAAGCCATACGCTAAAAAATAGGCTCGTTGCATAATGTACTATAATTACAATCACATAAACACAATAAGCAAGCAAACCTGAAGTTCAATCACCACTATCATTATCTCAAAGGATTAGTTGTGCTAGTTTGATCACTATTGCAACGAAATATGTTTGTATATATTTTAAATATCATAAACCATACTTATAGACATATATAAATAGCCTAAGTGTAAAGGATTTGATGATGATCACTTGACGATCGAAACTGGATGACCAGATGACAATTATTATTAATTTTTTGTAAAAGGTTTTCAGGATTAGAGAACCACCCATTAAATATGCTTACATGTCGACCGACTGAAAAACATTAAATGTCGATAAGAACATGGTATGGGAGGTCGTTTCATGTAATCAGTCGGGTTACAACGCTTAAAATGTCACATGTCAAGGGCCAGAAATGTGGATGGACCGGTTTCATCACCTCTTCACTAACCGGTTTTCTCATGACCTGCCTGTGTGAGCTTCACCAGGAGACCAGCTTTCTAAACGTCAGTTACATGTTATCTTGTTTACATCCCTCAGAGTTGTTGATGATCACTCACAAAACCAGTATTTCACGTCTCGTTTACGATGAGTAGTGGCGGGGCTGATATAGAGGAGGCTTGTGGTACGGTTAAATAAATTCCATATTTAATAGAAGAAAAGAAAGAGTTTATAAAGGAGTGATAGCAACAGAAGTTAGGTAGATATTTTGAAAAATAATAATCTGAAGATAATGAGTGTTAAATACCGCAACAATATGGTCCTCCACTGACGAAGATAACTTCAACAAGTAGTTCGATGGTTAAATCACGAGAAAAGTCTAATTAAAAGTCTCAACTTCGCCTGGCCGCCATGTTGGTTTTGTAGTTACCAGGTTGATTTCCTTGTCCAATTGTTTGTGAAACGATAGTGACTGGCCCAGGCAGACAAAGTTAGACACAAATTCTACGCCTTTTCTTTTCACCATGAGTTTCTTTGCTTCATAATGTGTCATAACTATTGTCTTACAGGGATTGAGGTTCAAGCCCACTTCGTTACTTTTCTCGTGGAGTTCTTGAAGAATTTATTCCAGCCTCGAACTTGTGTATACAAACAGGATTACATCATCGGTGAATCGTAAGTTCTGTGGTGTTTGTAATAGACCTGTATGTTAGGAACACAAAGTTATTACCTGCAATAGCTGCATTGGCTGAAAAGTGTGAAAATAACCTCCTTTCTGAAAAAAAAAAAGGGGTTTTATAACATTATTTTGAAACAGTTTTATTTTGTATACTGGCTCAAATTATGGTTGGTTGATTCTTAAGTTTAGGGGCTGCGACAACGCGGTCATGTAGCCCCGTGTTCTTTGGGTGTGTGTAGAATCTGTCTGAAAACCGGTGTTAATTGCGATGACTGTATTAGTGTGTGTTATATGTTTTAGGTAGATTTCATTAGAAAGCTAACTATTGCAATGGGTACCATGTTTCGACTTCCGGGTAATTTCGACATATCTTCACGTTTCACATCCCCTAGACCCCAAAACCACCGTCAGTTAAAAAGTTTATATATAATTTATGTATATATTGTTACGTGCCACCCCCTACTGGCACTTTTGTTAACTGGGTTACGGAGGGTAGAAAACACAACACCAATTACTGCTTTAAAGAGAAGTTACCTTTATTGCTTGCAGGAAGAGGTACATTACTCATCAGCAAATACAAGCAATTGGAACCTTACTCCAGTTTCCTCAAGTCTCTTCCTTGAGCGCTCTTGGCCCTTTCACTTGTCAACAAACCACAGAAGTTAAACCGTCTTAATGAGTACGGTGGCCTTGACAGAAACTACCGGCTCCTCTCCCTTATGTACACCAACTCCAGTTACTTACGATAATCCGTTACCCGCTGTTTCACTGTCCACAAGCTGGGGAAACAATGTCACTGGATTTCGTAACTCGCACGGCACTTCGTCACCACACTTCTGTCGCACTCGCTCAAAAACACACACCCACAGAAAAACTCAGTCCCCTCACTTTGAGGCCGCTTATATAGCAGGCTGGTGACTCAATGAATTCTAGAATCGTCCAGGACACACGGCTTCTAGAGATTTCCTTCAATGGCAGGGTCACGAACTTTCTGGACCGTCCCTTTCACTTCGCAGCCCGTTGCGTAACGCGCACGTAATATACTGAGGCAGAGCACACACAGCCTGGAGGCAGCTGTGACTCAACGCGGCGAGGCGACAAAACAAACTCACAGCCGTAACTCCACCCCCTTCCTAAAAGGCTGATCGTCCCGACCAATCATTGGTCCGTCTGTGTCCCTCCGTAGGCTGCCAGGCGATCTCGATACACGATCTTTATCTTCGCCCTCGGGCTCCGCTGGATCCTGTAGACGACATCGTTGATCCGTTTCACGACTCGGTACGGGCCCTCCCAGGACTTCTGCAGTTTGGGTGACAGGTCTTTCTTCCGTAATGGGTTGAAGAGCCAGACCAGGTCGTCCTGGTGGAATCCGCCGGCATCCGTCTGTTGGTCGTATCGGGTTATCATTCGGTCGGTCTCGATCCGCAGTTTCCTCCTCGCGAACGCGTGCACGTCCTCCAGTTGGTCGACCAGTTCTTGACAAAACTGGCTTACCGGGACCGGATCATTCCCAAGTCGGCCGAAGGCAATATCGACAGGTAGACGGAGCTCCCTCCCAAACATGGCCCGGGCTGGTGTGCACCCGGTGGCTTCATGCACGGCGGCGCGGTAGGCCAGGAGAAATAGTGGAAGATGTTTGTCCCAATCTCTCTGGTGCTCGCTGACGACTATTCGGAGATGGTTCTCGATGGTGCTATTGAATCGCTCTACCATCCCGTCGGACTGAGGGTGTAGCGGCGTCGTCCTTGTATTTTGGCTCGATGACAGCCGCCACTCCCTCAGCAGTTCCGTTGACGATTACGGCAGCACTGACCTCTGTCCTGGCGGGAACGATGACGTCTTCTCTCAGCCTTACCTGTCGTGCGGTGATGGACTCGTGCACAGGTTGCATAGCAAGTTCCTCACCTCCGAAGTGCAGAGTGTTTTTACTCAGATCCAAGACGATGTTGTTCTGGTCCAGGAATTCCAGTCCGATGATCACTTCATTTGATACGTCAGCCACAAGCACTGGATGCTTTATCGCCCGTCGACCAATGATGAACTCCAGTGATGCTTCGCCATGTACCGGTGCGGTCTCTCCGGTCGCGGTTATTAGCTGGAGGTTCCTTTGTGTGGGTCGCGCTCTCCACTTCGGGATCACGGTGGGACTGACGATGGTCCTCGATGCTCCTGTGTCGATTAGCATGGGCCAGCTCTCTCCGTTGACGACTCCGTCGACCATCAGGCTGCTATTGTCCTTCTGTAACTTCGTCACACGAACTTGGACTGCCGGGGCTTGACGACTCTTACAAGCCAACCTTTGCCCCCCAAGGCTGACTGATACCTGCTTTCCTGGGCCTCGCGGTTTCCCTACGACTGACTATCCCGACGGAAACCCTTGGCGGCGGCGATCACCGCAGTCCTTGCTCAGGTGGCCTCTCTTACGGCAGGTCCAGCAGGTCGGTAGTCCTCTTCCGGGCCGCCTCTCCGGATGTCCTTCGGCTACGTTTTTGTTGGTGGTACTGCGACTCTTGAAGAACCGTCCTAGCGCCTCCATCAGTTCATCGGCCAGGGGCTTGGTCTTGTCGGCTTTGGCTGGTTCGTCGACGTCCACCGGACGCACCCGCGCGCGCATTCTAGGTACCTGCTTTGCCGTCTCGAACTCAAGGGCGTGGCTCAGCGCATCTGCCAGGGTCTTATTGCACGCGAGTCGCAGCGCCTGTTGAGTGGCCGAGTCCCGTAGCCGGTCGGTGAAAGTCTGCGTCGCTATCTGCTCCAGAAAGTCGGCCGGCGCTGTTGGGTAGGCGAGCCTTTCGAGGCGTGCGATGTCCATCTCGAACTCCTGCAGGGTTTCCGCGTTCTTTTGTACCCGGGTCTGGAGCTGCTTCTGGTAGGCCTGCTGAAGATGGCTATCCCCATAGCGGGACTCCATATGGGCGATCAGTGAAGCGTAGTCCTGGGATCCAGTCGGGATGGCCTGAAGGACGTTAAGGGCGTCCCCTCTCAGCGCTACAATGAGAGCTGTAGCCTTTTCCGTGCTGTTCCAGTTGTTTATGGAACAGGCTGCCTCGAACTGACGTAAATAGGTGCTCCACGGGACCTTTCCGTCGAAGGTTGGGGGCGTCACTTTGCTCTGTCCCGTTCCTGATGTCCCCGGTGTACCTGTGGGCGGGCGTCGGCGCAGCTCGGCAACTTCCTCTTGAAGAGCGTTGAATTTCTCTTCCACCCCCGTGAGTGGGCGTTGGCGCAGTTCGGCAACTTCCTCTTGTAGGGCTTTGACTCTCTCATTCACCCCGGTCGGCGGGCGTCGGCGCAGCTCGGCGACTTCATCTTGTAGGGCTTTGAATCTATCTTCCATCCCTGTCGGCGGGTGTCGGCGCAGCTCAGCAAATTCCTTTTGTAGAGCGTTGAATCTCTCTTCCACCCCCGTCAGCGGGCGTCGGCGTAGCTCGGCAACTTCTTCTTTTAAGGCGTCGAACTTCTTTTCCACTGCCGTGACTTCCTCACGCAGACCCAGTTCTAATTTCTTCAAGTCCTGTGCTAACTTATTCTGCCCGTCTTCCATCTTCTTCTGGCCGTCCTCTATCTTCTTGGTTAAATTCTTCTGGCCATCTTCTAATTTAGCAGTTAGGTCCTCGGCTAACTTCTTCTGGCCGTCTTCTAGTTTGGCAGTTAGGTCCTCGGCCAACTTCTTCTGGCCGTCCTTCATCTTCTTCTGGCCGTCCTCCATCTTCTTCAGGTCCTCCGCTAACTTATTTTGACCGTCTTCCATCTTCTTCTGGCCGTCTTCTAATTTGGCAGTTAGGTCCTTGGTTAAATTATTCTGGCCGTCTTCTAATTTGGCAGTTAGGTCCTTGGTTAAATTCTTCTGGCCGTCTTCCATCTTGGTTTCCATGCCACTTAACTTTTCTAGCAATGCTGCGAATTGCTCTTCCATTTTAGATGTTTGTCTTGTAAGGGGCAGGCGATCACAGGAAAATTTAAAAAAATGACCTGCTCGGGCTTTGAAACCAGGACCGTCAGGTGTTGTGCTTGTGCTTGAGTTCGTAATCCGGCTTCTGACATCAGTTGTTACGTGCCACCCCCTAGTGGCACTTTTGTTAACTGGATTACGGAGGGTAGAAAACACAACACCAATTACTGCTTTAAAGAGAAGTTAGCTTTATTGCTTGCAGGAAGAGGCACATTACTCATCAGCAAATACAAGCAATTGGAACCTTACTCCAGTTTCCTCAAGTCTCTTCCTTGAGCGCTCTTGGCCCTTTCACTTGTCAACAAACCACAGAAGTTAAACCGTCTTAATGAGTACGGTGGCCTTGACAGAAACTACCGGCTCCTCTCCCTTATGTACACCAACTCCAGTTACTTACGATAATCCGTTACCCGCTGATTCACTGTCCACAAGCTGGGGAAACAATGTCACTGGATTTCGTAACTCGCACGGCACTTCGTCACCACACTTCTGTCGCACTCGCTCAAAAACACACACCCACAGAAAAACTCAGTCCCCTCACTTTGAGGCCGCTTATATAGCAGGCTGGTGACTCAATGAATTCTAGAATCGTCCAGGACACACGGCTTCTAGAGATTTCCTTCACTGGCTGGGTCACGAACTTTCTGGACCGTCCCTTTCACTTCGCAGCCCGTTGCGTTAAGCGCACGTAATATACTGAAGCAGAGCACACACAGCCTGGAGGCAGCTGTGACTCAACGCGGCGAGGCGACAAAACCAACTCACAGCCGTAACAATATATATATATCAGTTTCTTGTGGACACGATAACTACCGAAATTTTGCACCAATCAATTTGAATTTTTTACGTAATATGTATCCCTATAAAATCTCGGTCGAGTTCGTTAATGGGCTCAATCGGTCGACGGGGGTGAAAATGGGGGTATTTTTTCGAAAAAGGGAAATATCGCTATAACTCCTTTAATATTTTAAATATCGAATCCATTCAAAGTTCATACTATGTGTAAAATAAGGCCCAAAAATTTATGTTCGAAGAGATTTTTGATAGCACCAACCATTGAACAAAGGGGTGGGAAAATGTGGGTTTTTCGGGAACATTAATGATATCTCTCTTAATAGGCACAACATCAAAACCGTACAAAATGGACAATATCCCCCTAATAATTACCTAAAACTTTTGTCTGAAAGAATTTTTGATATGACCCACCATTATGCCAAGGGATGAGAAAAATGATTTCAGAATTATAAGAAAATGCCAAGAGCTATCAGAGGTTGCCATGACAACACTACTAAATTGATGAGGGATGACCCATCAGACGTTGCCATGACAACGCACTTGCACGCGATCACATTCAATTTTCCATCTGACTAAGTGAGAAGCGGCCTCGGTGACGTAACTGGTAGTATAGTGAACTTCTATGCCCAAGTTCGCGGGTTCAAGGCCGGCCGAAGTCGTCGGATTTTCTAAGAGCGCTAAAAATCCCTCAGTATGATTTCCTTTAGAGGGGAAGATCCAACGTTCGTTGCGAGTTGCTGGTTGCGGTGGCATCTCGTAGCCAAGTTCAGAGCTAGGTGTCGTTGGCGGTAGTATCTGGTAGCAACATTAGGAACTACTGCTTGAAATTGACCGTCTGCAGTCCTTACCTGAATTACAGACTAATACAGCCATCACAATTCACACTGTTTTTCAGACAGATTCTACCCTCACCCAAAGTACACGGGGTTACATGACCGCGCTGTCGCAGTCCCTAAACTGAGGTACCAACCAAAATCACTGCGGGAGATATAATTTTGCGTGAAGAAGTAACAGACCGTTACATAGTTACACATCAGTGTCGAAACCTTGCATAAGGACAGTGTGACCACAAGTATAAAAATGTACCCCAAATGATAAGAAGGTTACCGTCCCCGTTAGACAACGAAATGTTTAAAATATGCCTAAAATGACGAAAAACAAAGTTAATTAAGCTCCAATTATAAAATACTTTCTTGCAATAAATGAGGTGTGATCCTTCTACGAAAACGTGCATATTCTGCCTATTTTTGCCTGTCACCAAGTTTGCCGGATGAAATCTACCTCCGCCTTCCGGCGTGCCGAGGGGACTTTTTTAAAATTCAAGTAAGGACTGCAGACTTTTGAATTTTTCAAATAGTTACTACTTTTGCCGCCAAACGCCACCGTCAACGACTACTAGTTCAGAACTTAGCTACCAGACGCCACCGCTGTCGACTCTTGTCAACGAACGTAGGGATCTAAGAACGTTGTTTACATTCTTATCCTATACAATTTAGCTGCACACAGGTTTAATTAGTGGAAGGTTCTTTAACATCCCCCCAGGGGATCACATCTAGTGGGACGTGGGTTGGCGACCACGGGACCCCAGCTGAGTCCGGCATTGCTTCCACTTACTTGTGCCGGGCTCCTCTCCGTCTTCTTTCTTGTCGACCTCACTTGGTCAACTCTTGTTCTTTTCCGACCCCGACGGTATTAGGGTATCCTAGGCCTAGGTAGTCTCTTCCTTTCCCGCCTTAATTGGCCCTTGTCTCATCTTTTCTGATACCCTCCTTCTGCGAGGGGGTCAGCCTTCTTTTTCTTTTCCTGTTATGTCCTGCTTTCTGCTAAGGCCCTCAAGGAGGCAGGGTGTATGTAGCCCCACCACTTCTGGTAGACCCTAGATATTGCTACACCCTCAGGGGCTCACGGCTGGTGAGTTCGGGAGTTGGCAACCCCGAGGGATTCTTGAGCTAGGTCCGGTTTTCCCCCTTTTATCCCTTACCTGTGGGGGCGGACCCTCTCCTCTTGCACTTTCCTATCTGCCTTTCATGGCTCTCCTTCCTTCCAAGTCTCTCAATCCGCCTTCTTCGTGGGTTGAGGGCGTTTCTTTTCCTCCTGTCCTTGATTTGCCTTATTCTCCTTTCGTTTTCCATTTCTTCTTCTGGTATATAAGTTAGTAGTTAGTTTTAGTTATAGCTTACATTTCATTATCATCTTCACGATCACCCGAACCATTAGGGGCCGATAACCTAGATGTTAGCTCCCTTAAAACAACAATTATCATCATCATCATCTTTAACATGCCATAAATCTATGACATGGGAATGCCGGCTTTACTTCCTCTTCGAAGGAAAGCATACTGAGGGATTTTCAACACTTAAAAATTCCGTCGACTTCGGCCGGATTTGAACCCGCGATCTTGGGCATAGAAGCTCAGCATGCTATCGAAGCCGCCAAGGCTCAAATTATTTAAATCCGTCAATTTCTTTGCATTAAATTGATATTACAGTGTGTTAAAGGAAAATTCAAAATGATTCCACTATAATTAAAAATGAATAAGTGGGTTTCGTATACAACCCACCTTTCTCATAGTGCTGTAACAACTACACCTGACTCATCCAGCGTTATGGTCTTAGTGATATCACTGATCAAGTGTCACTCACTGTGGAACATATTACTAACATTAATATTCGGCTTATTGTTTGTTTCTCCATATAGAATGATGACAATTTGGCAACCAATACCCATAAACATGTAATGAAACGACAATAATTGTCAAATATCTCTGTAAATCGCATTTGATTTCAATAGGCAATTTATGTCAAGTACGTTCTCCATGCACTAATGCGTTATATTTTGAAATGAAATACACGGTATAATTATGTTCACCACAATTGACACTCGATAACGTCCATTATACCTTCACGCTCATGTATGACCAATAAAATACTTAGTTGTATTAATTCCTAATAGGGGCAGATGACCTCGCAGTTGTGCCCCTTAAATCTCCAATAACTAACTGAATTCCTCACAGGGTAATGCAGTGAGTAATTTAGAAGTGAATGTTTAGGAATAAAAATTAGTGAGCTGGTTTGACAGGGACTCGTTTAGATCTATAGATTTGTAATATTGATCTATCATTCGATTTTTAAATAATTGCGACCCTTTACTTGTCTGTCTTGAAACAAATTCGGTGATCTGTGGCCAAGATTGAATTGATTTTCTTTTGTAATCACCATGTGTGAAACGAGAGATCTTTCACGAACCATCACCAGTAAAATAACTGAAAGGCTGCTACCCCAATTTGTTAAAGATGGCAACAGCATTCCAAGATGGCAGCCGGGAATCCCCATCACGTGATTAAGATGGTTGCCAGCCATGTGACCAAGGTCATGTGATGTCACGAGAGGATTCCAAGAAGGTATGCCAATCTATAGTGTGAAAAATCCCCAAATCTCTTAGATTTTCCCCCAGATAATAGGGGAGGCGATGATAGGACGCAGTTTGCGATCTGGTGCAACATATTTGTTTTTATAATTGGATTTTATGCTGTTTTATAGGGATCATCAAGTCTATTGAATGATCATTAATATTTTACTAGCGTGTGTGCATATTTTCTTCAGGATTGGTGATATATTTTTAGATTATTTTAATCAATTTGTAGAATGTACTGCGATGTCTTGGATAGCTGCAATGTTGTTTATGAAGCGTCGATTGGATATTGTTGAGGATGTTTGATTGGTGCCTTAACCACCGTTTGTTAAGGATGTTTGATTGGTACCCCGCACGCCCTCAGTATTTGTTAAGGATGTTTGATTGTCTAACCCGTGGCTCCCAGTATTTGTTAATGGTGTTTGATTGGTCTGAGGGCTGAGCTGATCCGTTTTAGAGGGATTAACCCCGTGCCTTCAGCATTTGTTAAGGATATTTGATTATTGGGCATCCTTGCATCTACGGGGATGTACTAGGATGTCTTATGAAGAACTGCGGACACGTTTAGAGAGCAATTGACATACAGGGGAACTGGCGGGAGGAATACTCGCCTAGCTTAACTTAAAGTGGCTTAGTAGGCCGAACGCTTGCTGTGCACCGCCTCCAGCTGGGCAGCGTTCAATGGAGATCTTAAACTAGGTACTAATCTAAAGGGAAGGGCTTCTTAAACTAAACGAAATAAAAAGGTAATCATTAGACTGTTCAAAAAGGGGGTTTATTACTTAATAGTGGCAGTGACAAGAGGGGAGGATGGAAATAATAATCAAGGGGTAAAAAGGAGTCTAGCAGGCACGTTATCACTCACCCCACCGTTGATACCGGTCTTCTATGATGTTGGTGGCGTTGGGACTCGATATGGGGCGCTACCCCATATCGGTCCGGCGTAGCACAATTCCGATAGAGTGTAAGACTGTAAGTCAAGGTTCAGAAGAGTCCACGTTCCAATTAGAGACTAGAGACCGCGGCGCGTGTTCGTACCTCTATTTATAGGTAAAATGTGCCTGGTCAGTCCAGTCAGCGGTATGTTGGGAGTGTAATGTCGGCTGTGTCCTGTCTAAGTGCTTGCTGTTGGCTCCTAGGTCTATGACCTATGGCTTACTCCGTAGTCGTGTTGCCATGTCGTCTTTTACGTAGTTACTTCTGATTATATTTTATGTATGTATAGGCACAGTCCTTTTATAAAGGGCTGGGGCTAGGACAAGTCTCCTCCCTGTTTTAATAATCGTCCTCGATTATTGGACTAGACGTGGGGGCGGAAACTTTTATTTTCTTCTTTCTTCTTCTTCTTCTTTTTCTTTCCTTTCGTCGATGTGAATTTGTTTTCGATTCGTCGTATCGTCCTTCGTCGCTTCTGGTCTTCTTCGTAGGTGGGAGGGTGAGCGAAATTGTACCGTGCTAAGGGTTGGAAGGCGTGGCAAGAGTGTTGGGGTGGTTTGTTTTACAGTCATTTCATAGCAGATAGTTCTCTGTATCTGTCTACATCCCATATTGTATTATTGACATAATCTGTATTGCCTATTTGGCAGAGTTGAAATTTGCATAAAAGTATTGACATTTTTTTGTTAAAATTGAAAAAAAAAAATGGAATTTCAGCGGAGATATAAATTGAAAGAAATGAAGTTGAAAGATTTATCTAGAATGGAATCGCATAGGAAATTTACATTATTAGCACCGTACTCGGACTAGTGCGTGACTTGCGTACGACGCCGTCAAGCCGAGCCCTGCCGCGAGGATGCATGCATAACTGTAATTTTCCTACGATGGAAAATGATGCTGTAAGGAGCTTAAGTAATGGCGATCCCTTGTGAGCTAGTACGCGACCTCTGTATTGTGTGTAAAAAAAGGAGAGAAAAAAATATAATGTATCATATGGGCTACTCTAGGCCAAGTGTAGCTATGAGGGTGCGCTACTATGATTAACCTCCTTACAACGTGGGGATGACAAAAGAAATGAAAATTGTAGAAATATCCTAGAAAACGTGAAATTCCGTCAAAGTTACTTGATTATGTGCGTAAAAAAACATGTAGTTATGGTATTAAGATAAAAATTAACATTGAAGTGTTGAAAAGAAATAGCTGAAGGCTCCTGCCTAAATCGGCTGACATTCTAGTATGGTTTGTAGGTTTTGAGTGTTGTTGCTGCCATGCGTGTTGGAACTTTGGTCTTGCGTCACGTTCGTCCGGGGGGCATCCTGCATGAATGTCCTACTGGGGGATTACAGGATTGTACAGCGTATAATTAGTCTGAAATCAGAAATCTTTCTTAACGTTTTGTACAGAGGGATTGGTTCACCCTGGTATCGTTATTTTTTTTTTCACTGAAGTTCGTTACGTCGTACGAGTTAATCTCGTTACTTAATGTCTGCATTATGACATATATACTAATATCCTTATAAAATAACGTGCAATATGTATTCATTGACGTATTGGTTATTGTGGTCGTACACTATACCACGTCCTATATGCGTCGTTGTAAAACTGCAACATGCTTCCTTAAGCATTTAGCTGCGTATATACTCTTATATATCGTAGAACTTGAATCCTTTATATTTGTAAAAAAAACTTTCTTATACATTGACGTAGACCTTTGCTATAGCTGAGAATTAATTCTTAAGTATTATTTTTGCACTTTCTCAGCGTGAGTTAAGCGACGTATTCGCTTCTTGATCTATAGATATGCAGACATTATGTAAGGATACTCGCACTACGTGTACACTGGATCGTTAAGTTTAAATGGATTATCGTTAAAATGGCGACTGTTTCGTCGGGAAGTTATTGAAATTGGAAATTATTTATTGCCTCTACGGGCTAACTTGGGAATACTGTGCACTGTTTAGAACTTCAGGAAATATAAATTAACACGATAATATTATCTGAAAAAAATTACATTTATTATCGACATGTGGTAATTGCCTGAAAAATAACACTGTTAATGACATGGTATTTAAGACCCTTTTTGTAAAACTTGCCACGTTATATAGGGGGGGGGGGAGGTGATTTACTATTTAACTTAATTCTTAATGCTAAACCTAATATTACTACCTTTTCTTAGCTAAATACACTATGTACGTGGGGTAAGGTGGAATAACGTGTCTGGACAGGGGTGAAAAAAATCTCTTGAAGGGAGGGGGGGGGGGGGCGATATATATTAAAGGTATTTCTTAAATATTTAAGCTCTCTGTATTGTGTATCCGCAGCCATGATATTTTTCTAAAGTGTGCCTTCAATGAGGTGGCTACTTTTGCTCCTTAATATAATTAACGGGGTTGTATCTTCAATTAAATGCCTACCTTTGCTCCGTAAGAAAAATAATGGGGCTGTATCTTCACTGATATGGCTACATTTGCTCTTTAATAAAACTAATGGGGGCTGTATCTTCAATTAAATGCCTACCTTTGCTCCGTAAAAAAAATAATGCGGTTGCTCTATATGGACTTACTAATATTATGCCTGAGTTGCATAGTTTTATTTCTTTTACATATTCTGTTGCCTTCTTGTCGTAATCCATTAAAAATTAAGAATTTATCTCAAATAAGCATAATACATTGAAAAAAAATTATTAATTCAATTTTACTTATTAGCTTCCGCGTATGTGTAGTTTCCTTTTCAATATTGGTCACTCTTTATATAGAAAATCAGCAAATGTGTCCAGCGGTGTAGGTTTCAGATTACCTACTATGCGACAATATCATAAAACGTGTCACTATCTCCTCATGTTTAACATAATACCAAAGAGATATCGCCTGTTGGCAGACTGTCCGTACTTCGATACATGACGCGTTCCATCGGACGTTAAATCCATGATGCATTGGGTTTATTTTAATATAAACATCTCCTAACATCTTATCAGAATACTATAAAGATATCGGCTGTTGGCAGGCTGTCCGTACTTCGATACAGAACGCATCCCAGCGTCCGTTAAATTCATTATGTATTAAGCTTATTTTAATATAACTATCTCCTAATATCTTATCAGAATACTATAAAGATATCGGCTGTTGGCAGGCTGTTCGTACTTCGATACAGAACGCATCCCAGCGGCCGTTAAATTCATTATGTATTAAGCTTATTTTAATATAACTATCTCCTAATATCTTATCAGAATACTATAAAGATATCGGCTGTTGGCAGGCTGTCCGTACTTCGATACAGAACTCGTCCCAGCGGCCGTTAAATTTACTATGTATTAAGTTTGAATTGACCGCCACAAGATGTATAACGTGGAGGGATTAATTCCCCGAAGGTATTAGAACGAACGTCATCTAGGTGAAAGGGTTGGCTATTTCCTTTCAAAGTTCAGTAGCGTTCTAATATCTGGACTACTTCTTACGTGTTCAGTGGGTTGGCTAGGCCCCTGAATCTGAAATGATAGTCGTCGGTCTCCGGTTGTCATTATTATACTGACCAATATACCTGTAACTAATTACTTCCCTCTGGGTGTGACGTTTCTACTTTTAAACATTTGGCTTGCGTAAATTGCGGACTTTGGGGCCACGGTGTGGACACTAATCTTATTTATTAATGGCATTTGTTATCAACGTAGGTGTGTTAATATCTCCTTTCTCTCTTCCATGCTACCCTTATCTCAAAGCGAGGTGCTCCCTTGGACCTGCTGCAAGATATCAATAACGTCGTGTTTTTGAGGCTGTGCTAACTCTTGTGCCAGCTCAAGATATCTATAATATATTTCTTCAACTTCACTTAAAAACACTTAATACTTCCCTTATCTCAAAGCGAGGTGCACCCTTGGACCTGCTGCAAGATATAATATATTTCTTCAACTTCACTTAAAAACACTTAATACTTCCCTTATCTCAAAGCGAGGTGCTCCCTTGGACCTGCTGCAAGGTATCAATAACGTCGTGTTCTTGAGGCTGTGCTAACCCTTGTGCCAGCTCAAGATATCTATAATATATTTCTTCAACTTCACTTAAAAACACTTAATACTTCCCTTATCTCAAAGCGAGGTGCACCCTTGGACCTGCTGCAAGATATAATATATTTCTTCAACTTCACTTAAAAACACTTAATACTTATTACTAACATACTAACGATGATACTCTTGATAACAATTGTCGTACGTTGCGATGTTGCCCTGCTGTGCCCAAGTCCGTGCTTACGCATGTATGCTATACTGATATCGCCGTGCATTTGTCGGCGTTTTTCATCAATTCCTACTGGATTACTTTCTCACCTATGTTACTTCGTGAGGGAACGGTGTTTTCTTTGCTCACTGAATATTCTGTTTGAAATATACTACTGGAAACAGAATTCTACCTTAAGAGTGTATTCTACGCTTACATCTTTAAAATCATTAGTGCGTTTTCCTATTACCGCACGCTTCGCAATACGTGAATGAATGTATGGAAAACAAAAAGAATAAAGGCAAATTAATGCAAAGTCATCTGGCGTGGGAGTGAATAGTGCCAGGAATTGATCTCAAGGTGTCTGGCTTCCGCTCGAGTGCGTTTGTACGCTGAGCTAGCTAGACAGTGTCGGGTTTAATGTTCTCTCGGCGGACGGTGTGCTCAGCACGTGTCTGCCATATGGCATATTGGATTGTGTTACAATGGACAAATAAGCATTTCCTCTGGGGTCGGATTTCATAACAAAAGAGAAACTGTAGTATGTCTTGACTGAATGCGTTTACAAACTAATTAATGCGGCACCTTGCAGAAATGTGATTGCAAGGTCTCCTAACTCTATGTAAGCATGTAGCCAATACTACCTTTCGCTAAGTTTACTAAAATGGATTCAGAAGAAAATATTATAGCCTACAATCATATAAAATGTATAGTTGCACTGCTGTAAAAAAATACAAAGTTATTTACTCATTCCAACTTATCCTATGGGATACCACAATCTTATTCCTAATAGAGCTTCATTGTGGGGGGTTTAATCTGAAATAAGGAGCAATTTTTCCGAATATATTAGGGTAGTTATCAATACCTCTTCCTACTAGGCTTCCGTTAATATTCCTAGTGACTTATTAGATAGGGGTTGATAATACTTAAATTGCTTGGCGTAAGAGGTGTCTATCGCGAAATCTTAATAGGGTGGGGGTGGGGGATTTTATAATTATTGTGTAAAAAAAATAACCTCTAACTGAATCTACTAAAAAAATTCTGTTCGGGGGGGATTGAAATTGTCTCACTCGCTTCGCTAATGTAATGAGTATAGGGGGCGTTTAAAAATGTATTAGTTACTGTGGCGGGTGTGGGTGGGTACCATAAATAATATCTGACCCGTACTTCAAAAAATTTCCATAACTTTGGGTAACTTTTGCTTGGCTAAATAAGAGGGTTTTTAGGGACCTTTACCGTAGAAGTTCGTTGTCTGAACTCCTTTAGGCGTTGTCTTACGACAACGTCACGGTACCCCTTGCCTCCACCATTTGTTAAGGATGTTTGATTGGTGCCTTAACCACCGTTTGTTAAGGATGTTTGATTGGTACCCCGCACGCCCTCAGTATTTGTTAAGGATGTTTGATTGTCTAACCCGTGGCTCCCAGTATTTGTTAAGGGTGTTTGATTGGTCTGAGGGCTGAGCTGATCCGTTTTAGAGGGATTCACCCTGTGCCTTCAGCATTTGTTAAGGATGTTTGATTATTGGGCATCCTTGCATCTACGGGAATGTACTAGGATGTCTTATGAAGAACTGCGGACACGTTTAGAGAGCAATTGACATACAGGGGAACTGGCGGGAGGAATACTCACCTAGCTTACCTTAAAGTGGCTTAGTAGGCCAAACGCTTGCTGTGTACCGCCTCCTGCTGGGCAGCGTTCAATGGAGATCTTAAACTAGGTACTAATCTAAAGGGAAGGGCTTCTTAAACTAAACGAAATAAAAAGGTAATCATTAGACTGTTCAAAAAGGGGGTTTATTACTTAATAGTGGCAGTGACAAGAGGGGAGGATGGAAATAATAATCAAGGGGTAAAAAGGAGTCTAGCAGGCACGTTATCACTCACCCCACCGTTGATACCGGTCTTCTATGATGTTGGTGGTGTTGGGACTCGATATGGGGCGCTACCCCATATCGGTCCGGCGTAGCACAACTCCGATAGAGTGTAAGACTGTAAGTCAAGGTTCAGAAGAGTCCACGTTCCAATTCGAGACTAGAGACCGCGGCGCGTGTTCGTACCTCTATTTATAGGTAAAATGTGCCTGGTCAGTCCAGTCAGCGGTATGTTGGGAGTGTAATGTCCGCTGTGTCCTGTCTAAGTGCTTGCTGTTGGCTCCTAGGTCTATGACCTATGGCTTACTCCGTAGTCGTGTTGCCATGTCATCTTTTACGTAGTTACTTCTCATTATATTTTATGTATGTATAGGCACAGTCCTTTTATAAAGGGCTGGGGCTAGGACAATATTTTCTTTTGTAGTTCCTTGCTTCAACAGGGTCATGCCTTGCAATTCCAAAGCCGCATAAAGTCGTTGATGGAGAGCACTCGGGCCTAAACCGCCTTCTATGTAATGCCCAAGATAACCCGCACGTTTATGTGAGGTGTCCGATCTTTAAACTTGACAATCAATCAATAACCATTTTAGGTTATGTAGCTGGTGATTCCTACCTTTGTATTATCTTTTGTATTGATAGAACATTTTATATGAAGATTTTTTAGAATATATATCCTTTATTATTATGTCCCACCGAGTGACTCTCGGAATAAGGAATCCCCCTTCTACCAAGTGCCAACGGTCTCCTTAGAGAGCGGATGAGCGGGTAGAGGTCCAGGGCTCTCTCAAGCCCTTGGGGCAGGAAACTTCCCCTAAAGGTGGATGAGCCACTAGTTGGCCAACGGCATAGGATGAAGAAGGCAAACGGAAACCACTTCATTAAAGATCTATTAGGATATCCCAAGTATCAGAAGCTCAAGATGATGTTAGCTTCTACAGTAAATTTTTCCGGAGGTATAATAATCCCCCTCTCGGATCTCCGGAGGGGGACAGATAAAGAAGCCAATTTAAGAAATAAGCCGAGAAGAATCGGTACCTGGAATGTACGGACCTTACTCCAGACTGGAAAGTTAAAGAACTTGATCATGGAGATGGAAAGGATGGATTTACATGTATTGGGTATAGCAGAAATGAGATGGCCACATGCAGGAGACTTTTGGAGTGGAAATTATAGGATAATTCATTCTGGTACTTCAAATAATAAACCAGGATATGGTGGAGTAGGCATTATATTGCATAAAGAACTAGGAAACAGAGTAAAGGGATTCGTGCAATATAATGAACGATTAATATTTAGTACAGATCGAAACTAAACCAAAGGATACTGTGATAGTCCAAGTTTATACGCCGACAACACAAGAGGTTGATGAAGAGGTAGAGAAATGTTATGAAGGTCTAAGTGAACTTATAGCTAAAATAAAGGGGGAAGAAAACCTTATTTTACTTGATGACTGGAATGCAATTGTCGGAGAAGGAACTGAAGGAAAAGGTGTTGGTAAATACGGATTGGGGAGAAGAAATGAGAGAGGCGAGAGACTTGTAGAGTTTTGTATACAGCATAAATTAGTTGTAACGAATAATATATTCGAACACCATCCAAGGAGGAGATACACTTGGAAAGTTCCGGGAGACCTAAGAAGGGCCCAAATAGACTACATATTAGTAAAGGAAAGATTTAAGAACCAGGTGAAAGATAGTAGAAGTTACCCTGGAGCTGATGTCGACAGCGACCATAACCCAGTAGTCATACGCTGTGAATTAAAGTTCAAAAGATTAAAGCAGAAAGAAAATAACCATTGGGATATTTCTAAGCTTAAAGATGAGTCCACTCAAATACTCTATATGGATGAAACAAACAATAACATAAGAGACATTGAAGAACACTTGGCAGTAGAAGAGAAGTGGATCAAAATAAAGAAGAGCATTTTAGACTCAACAGAAACTGTTTTAGGAACAAAAGAAAAAGAAAATAGGAAAGAGTGGATAAGTCAAGAAGTTGTGGATATGATAAAGGAAAGAAGACAGTATAAAAACTCAAATGATGATGATGAAAAGCAAAAAAAACAAGACCTTAAGAAACAAGAAAATAAGAGGGCAAATCAAGACAAGGAACAGCATTTAATGGGAATCTGTGCAGGCATAAATAAAAACATGAAATCTGGACAAATAGATATGGCCTATAAAAATATTAAGAGGTTCTTTGAAACAAGGAAGCCAAAAACAATGAGCATTGAGGACAAAGATGGGAAGTTAATATATGATGACGAAATGATAGTAAAAACATGGAAAGAATATTTGGAACAACTATACAGTGGAAACGCTATTAACCTGCCCATTGAGAAAGAATATGAAATAACAGAGGATGACTTGGGGGCACCTATTATGGAAGAAGAGTTTGAGAAGGCGTTGCAGGACCTCAAAGGAAAGAAAGCTCTTGGAGTTGAAAACATACCACAAGAACTATTGAAACAATCAGGTGACAAGTTAAAAAAGGAACTTTACAACTTAATATGTACTATTTACAAGACTGGAGAATTGCCTGAAGACTTTTTGAAATGCATAATAGTAACTGTACCTAAAAAATCAAATGCAAGGTCATGTAAACAATACAGAACATTGAGTCTGGTGGGTCATGCATCAAAAATAGTCACCAGAATTATTATGTAGGTAATAGAAAAACAAATCCATGAAAACCTATCTGATGATCAATTTGGTTTTAGGAAAGGAGTAGGAACAAGAGAAGCAATCTTAGCATTGAGGCAAGTGATAGAGAAGCAGATGAAGAAAGGCAAACCTACCTTCTTAGCGTTTGTCGACCTTGAAAAGGCGTTTGACAGTGTGAACTGGAATGTTCTATTCAGCATTCTTCATCAAACAGGTATCAACTTTAGAGACAGAAGACTGATCTACAATATCTATAAGCCATAAATTGGAATAGTTTGTTGTGGTAGCAAGGAAGAAACAGCACACATCAGAAAGGGTGTACGGCAGGGTTGTTCCCTTTCCCCATACCTATTCAATATATATGTACAAAAGGCGATCGACCAAGTAAGAGAAGAATTTGCCACAGGAGTGAATATTCATGGAGAAAAAGTTGACATGATAAGGTTTGCTGATGACATAGCGCTAATTGCAGAAAGTGAAGAAGACTTACACAAGATCCTGAGCAAGATGTACAAAATAATGGAGGAAGAATATAATATGAGAATAAATACAAATAAAACAAAAATTTTGGTCTGCAGTAGACATAGCGAAAACGCGACATCAATAGAGTTAAGAAATGAAAAGATACAATAAGTGAATGAGTTTAATTATCTGGAAAGTAAAATAACGAATGATGGAAGAAGCAGCAGAGAGATATTAAGTAGGATTGCCCAAGCCAAGAACGCTTTCTATAAAAATAAGAACCTATTTACTGCAAGGAACATAAGTCTTGATGTGAGGAAACAAATGTTGAAGACCTATGTATGGAGCGTCGCGCTATATGGCAGCGAATCATGGACAATAGAAGATAGAGAGGAAAAGACTACTAGCATTTGAAACCTGGTGCTATAGAAGGATTATCAAAATCAGTTGGAAAGAAATAGTCACAAATGAGGAAGTCTTTAGAAGAGTGGGAGAGAGAAGATGCTTCCTTAAATATTTAAAAAGAAGAAGGAATCACCTCGTGGGCCACATACTGCGACACAATGGACTGATTAAGCTTATAATCGAGGGAACAGTAGACGGCAAGAATTGTAGAGGAAGACCCAGACTGGAGTACATGAGTCAAATACTGAAAGATAAGGGTTGTGGCTCATACTGTGAACTGAATAGGAAGACTGAGAGACGGGAAGAATGGCGAGCTGCTGCCAACCAGCCTCACGGCTGTTAACCACAGAGAGAGATGAATTTTGGAGCTATGAAGTAGTCGGAATTGCCAATGAACGAGTGTAAAAATTTCCTAGATTTGAACTTTGGCGCGAAATTTAAATAGAATACAAAACAAGATTTATTCTTGATAGTACGAAACCTGACACTTGACCACGTTGTGGGCTGGTATAAATGTCAAAGTCATGTGACTTCATAAGGGGAATTCATATCAGGGGTGACCAACCTAAGCGTGTTAAAAGTCCCAAAATCCCCTATATTTTTAAATTTTGGTGAGTGATTTAAAATGTTGATCCACAAAATATGGAATGAGAAATATGAAACAAAAGAAGTTCTTGTGCGCCGTTTATAGACTGGCAAAGCCCATAAGGGGTTAAATGCCTTCAGCGAAGGAAATCGCAAGGACTGAGGTTGGGTGATGTTGGACGCCATTGAACGACCCTTCAGTGTAAGATCACTACGGATGCAAATATTGTCCTAATTCAGTCACTGAGTACTTATTCATTGTTTCCATAATCATGTTCGTTACGAATGCCCGTTGCTATGACAACCTGTTGCACCTCGTCGAGTTTGCTCGTCATCCAAGTGTATTTATTGATCTCATGTACAACGCCTTCAGTGGCGTAGTTGGTAGCATGCTGAGCTTCTATGCTCAAGATCGCGGGTTCAAACCCGGCTGACGCCATCGGATTATTTAAGAGCGGTAATAATCCCTCAGTATGCCTTCCTTCGGAGGGAAAGTAAAGCCAGCGGTACCATGTCATAGATTTATGGCATGAAAAAGAATCTTCCACTAACTACATTTGTGGAAGCAAAAATTTGTAGGTTAGTTTGATAAAGCTATATTAGTTCCAACTTTCGCCGCCGAGTGGTGACTGCGATGTCATTTAGTAGCCACGTCCGCAGCTAGGTGTCGTGGATGGTAGCATTTGGAAGCAAACGTAGGAACTACTTGAACAAATTAATCGTCTGCAGTCCTTGTACCTGAATTTCAGATAACACACTCTAAGACAGCCATCACAATAATTAACACCGGTTATCTGACAAATTCTACACACACCCAAATTACATGGGGCTACATGATCACGTTGTCGGAGCCCCTAAACTGATGAACCAACCATCCAATCCCATGTACATCCTTTATTTTTGGTTTAGGGAACCACCCATTACAATTGAGTACAATCGTGTTGATCAACAGAAACACAAATTTTTGATACTTCATCCCATTGGAAATTAAAAGATTTGTAGAGAACGTTTGTGCATTTTAATAAATATCAAACATAGATGCTAGAAAAGAGTACAAGGGGATTACTTTCAAGATGGTTGCCCACTGAAATTCTAAATTGTTCACAGAAACTAAGTTTTCACACCATTTGATCCTTCCACGGGCCAAGGTTAGCAACCTCAACTCCTCCTCCGTTATGTGTACTCTCAGAATAAAAGTTGAAGATGTAATTCTCGTTCTCTCAGCCGCTGGGAGGCTGGACCAATAGGAAGCGCACAATGGAAGAGCATGTCATTATTCAGTAAGACACCGCGATGCCGTGCCACTTTCGTTCAAGAGCTCTGTGCACACTCTGCGCGACTCGGCGCCGTTCTTCCTGACTGCTTTGCTCTCTCTAAGGAGAGAGGAAACTTACTGTACCAAGTTGGTATTCCTTAAAGCAGATATAACAAATTGATACTTCACACAAGCGTTAATAAACTCAATTTAGGAAATCAATTAGATACTAGTTATGGACTAATGTTATAGTACATTATGCAACGAGCCTATAATGGCAAACATTAAGACACGAGTATGTTTATAAATCGAGCGTAGAGAGTTTAATAATTTAAATACGAGTGTCTTAATTACCATTATTGGCCAGTTGCGTACGACTGTTTAAGTTCGACGTTAATTATATCTTTATTATATGTTTTAACATAAATATTCATAAATATCTGTGGGATTCAGTAACTTCAGTTAGTGAACAGAGCGCACTGGGTTGTTTGCTGACTGAACAGAGCGCATGCGTGGGTCAAAGAATTTCGAAAGCAGAGACCATTTACTTTGATTGGCAATGCTATTGTTTACAGCCTGCATGATGTCTAGTGCCGATCAGAACTAGCATTCACTAATATTGTCACCAATGTCGTTTGAAGCAATGCGCTGTGTAGTAATTGGAGTTGGGGATATTGAGGTACAGTGCCATTTCTTCTCTAATATTTGCCAGTTTATTTACGCGAACATATGGATGGTGCACTTTCCATGTCGGTAATTTATATAGAGGGATGCTGTGTTGCTAACTTCTGTACGTTGATTCATACATTTCTTGCAAATGTCATAGTATTTTCATGTTACCGTAAAGGTTTGTGCTGATTTTGTCTTTGTGTTTGGGATTGTAACTACAATGGTTGAACAATTTGAACTTTCAAATAATGTAATTCATGTCTGGCATGTTGGATTTTGAGCGCATGCGCGAAGGTATCCTTACCTAATTGGTCAACGAATGTGCTCTGATTGGCTGGAGTAACTGTCTCATAACGAAAAACAGTACTATAATGACCATCATTATGATACAGTTTTCTGACGAATAATATTTACATTTAGACATCGTCGAACATAAATATAGATTTTTCGTGATGTAGTGGGCAACTTTACCTACACACTGTTCGTCAATACAACAGGCGTTTAATTATATGAATATAACACATGAAAAAGAAAGAAAGAGAGAAAGAAAGAAAGAAAAGAATGAATGGTGTGAGTGAGTTTCATTTGCTTTCTGTTAAACATAAAAGAACTATAGACCTTTCTAAACTGGTTATTGTGAGGTCTTTCACGGGATTGTTGCAAGATTTTGTTCACAAAGATCTCTAATAAGTGTTCGCTCTCAAGAAAGAATGTTCTTGTGCCTAAAAATTAGTCTCGGTTGGGTAAAATCAATGGCAATACCTTTCACAGCATTGATGCAACTTTTGACAATATTCAATGTAGTGATTTTTGGGCGGTCAAATAATTTGACAAACCATTAATATCTTCAGTTTCTGTATTAAAACGTGACTTACATAAATCTGAGATATGCCACAACTCCCTGCTATTTCTTGTTAGGCCAGATTACTCGGTAACAAAAATGCTGTTTTACTCTCTCTCTCTCTCTATTCGTTTACTGTAGTCGATTCCGACTCTCCGTGACCCCATGTACTAGACTACGCCAATTTCTCCTGTCCTGCACTGCCTCTCGAAGATTTTCCAAGCTGGAATTTAGTGCTTCTGTGATGCCATCCATCCATCCATCTCATTCTTTGCCTCCCTCTTCTTCTTGTGCCTTCCATCATCCCCAGCATTAAGGTCTTCTCTAATGAATTATGTCTTCTCATGATGTGTCCAAAGTAGCCCAGTTTTTGTTTCAGGATTAAGCCCTCCAAGGAACAAGCTGGTTTAATTTGCTGTAAAACTGGCTGTTTTACTAGTAGAAATATATTGGGAGTTACACCACAAAAATACTCTACAAGGGCAAACGGGACAAGTGACCCCAACTAATATAGGGGAGAAAATTGGAGAACAATATCTTCAAGGGAAGTTCTAGCCCTTGCTTAAGGCTTACTCATCCATCTACTGGTGTTACTCGTTGATTACGGTAGATAGAGTGAAGGAACACAGTTTATGAAGACAACTTCTAGGTCGTATCCCAGTCATCGAAGTCAGAGTCCGCACTGTTTGGTGGATGGTCCAGACTCTCCCAGTGAAATGACCAGATCTTGTTGGCGCCCCTAGTAATTTCCAAGTTATTGGTCCTCTGAAGAAGTTCCTGGCAGAACAGCGATTCACGTGCAACGATGACGCCAAGATAGCAGTTCAAATATGGTTCCACAGTCAGCCGGATGAATTCTGCCATAGAGGAATCCCAATGTTAGTGCTGCGATGGGACACATGCCTAAACAAATGTGGAGACTGTATGGAAAAATAATATAAGGTACGTAGGAAAGGAAGGAAGGAAGGAAGCTTTTAGTACAACGTGGCCGTTAATCTCGCGATAATGAGCCACGGGACCTCCTTTTTTACGTGGAATCCAAACCACAGGGCATGTCATTTCACTTCGAAAATCCCACATGAAGTGACCGGGAATCGAACCCGGTCCGCCTTGGTGAGAGACAAACAGCTTGACCTCTGAGCCACCACGCCACCTATAAGGTACGTAGAACAGCACGTGTATTTGTAACTACTAGTATGCACAGTAGATCCTATTCCTTTTGGCTAAAACGATAGGGGCAATGACTTTTCGATCCGACGTCGTACATCACATTCAAGATAAATACCAAGTTTAATAGCAAATTTCAAAATATTCAGGCAGATAACCAACTACGTTTCTAGAGGCAAGCCTCCTGAGAAACCGCCCAGGGGATCACATCTATTGGGAAGTGGGTTGGCGACCATGGGGCCCCAGCTGAGTCCGGCATTGCTTCCATTTACTTGTGCCGGGCTCCTCTCTGTATTCTTTCCTGTCGACCTCACTTGTTCTCTTCTGACCCCGACGGTATAAGGGTATCCGAGGCCTAGGGAGTCTCTTCCTTTCCCGCCTTAATTCGACCTTGTCTCATCTTTTCTGATACCCTCCTTCTGCAAGGGGTCAGCCTTCCGTTTCTTGTCATGTTATCTCCCGCCTTCTGCTCAAGGCCCTCAATGAGGTAGGGTGTATGTAGCCCCACCACTTCTGGTGCTCCCTGGATATTGCTAGACCCTAAGGGGCTCACGGCTGGTGAGTTCGGGAGTTGGCGACTCCGAAGGATTCCTGAGCTGGGTCTGGTTTTTCCCCTTTTATCCATTACCTCTGGGGTAGACCCTCTCCTCCTTCACTTTCCTATCTACCTTTCATGGCTCTCCTTCCTTACAATTCCCTCAATCCGCATTCTTCGAGGGTTGAGGGCATTTCTTTTCCTCCTGCCTTATTCTCCTTTTGTTTTCCATTTCTTCTTCTAGTATATAGGTTAGTAGTTAGTTTTAGTTATTGTTTACATTTCATTTTCATCTTCACGGTCACCCAAACCATTAGGGGCCGATAACCTAGATGTTAGGCCCTTTAAAACAACAATTATCATCATCATCCTTCTGAGAATCTTCAGAAATATCTGCTTCTAAGCATTTAAACGGTAAATATAAACTGGGAGAGGGGGGGGGGGGGGGGTTATCATTGTACGTCCAGAGACTGTTTCTCATAAAGATGGAATTATTTATGTATCTGTGAATGAGTTGAAAGTTCTGAAGCCTTAAGGAAGTTCTATGGAAAGGAGACAAAGAAGATGGAGTAGTGTTAGTAGCAACCGAAGAAGAATCTGAAACTCATCAAAACATTCTGCATTTCTTATTTCGAATAATTTTGCTCTCTATTCTCAAAGCAAACACTGCCACGCCACACCATAGCTGGATGAAAGAAGAGAAGGCGTCATGTAAATTGCAGGATTCTGGTAGCAAGAAACAAGGACGATTTCAATGTACAACGCACAACGTAACAAAGGCTTCTAAAACATAGAATGAAACCTAAATATAGGCAAAACGAAACGCAAGTAAGAATGGAGTGTAATCTAAACAATGGTTGGTTGGGAGGAGAAAATGAAATGGATGAAATATGTACGTAGAAGCCTTGTTTCGTATACGGATGATACGAGATGAGGGCGCTCGTTCTCCTCAATTTGAGCTTGCATCAACATAGCGTAGCTTGAAACACACAGTGTCTAAGGAAAGTGTTATATTAAAAACGGTATTTCAACATCAAATACAGTATGTTCCATAAAGCTTTGACAATATCCTAGAATGAATGAGATAAAATCTATAGAAAATATAGAAGCCATGTTTCCAGTGTTGCCTTTGTAATCTAATAGGATAATTTATTTTCAGTCTTTCAACAAGGTATTATGCTCAATTAATTTTGATGTGGAATAACACTTATCTAGTCTGACTTACTAACTTGGAAAATAAACGTGGATAAATTATATACTTCTGTACATTTCTCGATAAAACGCGGGTTTAATTGGATGACAATATTTCGTTTGTCAGATGAACATTATCAGATCCTGATCACTTAAAGTCCCTTATGGTGGCTTCGGTGGCGTAGTTGGTAGCATGCTGAGCTTCTATTCCCAAGATTGATGGTTCAAAACCGTTCGAAGTCGTCAGATTTTTAAGAGCGTTAAAAATCCCTCAGTATGCCTTCATTCGGAGGGGAAGTAAAGCCGGAGATCCCATGACATAGATTTTTGACATGTTAAAGAACCTTCCACTAAATACACCTGTATGAAGCTAAATTATATGTTAAACATTTGACAAACAACGCTCTTAGATTCCGACGTTCGCCTGCGATGGGATCTGGTAATCAAGCTATGAGCTACTAGTTGTTGACGGTGGCATTTAGCGGCAAAAGAAGGAACTACTTAAATAAATTCAATGTCTGCAGTCCTTACTTGAATTGAAAACAGATAACACACATTAATACAGTTATCACATTTAACACCGGTTATCAGACAGATTCTACACACACCCAAAGTACACGGGGCTACATGATCGCGTTGTCACAGCCCCTAAACGGAGGAACAAACCAACCAAATTCTCTTATTTATTTTGAATATGGTGGATATGTTTGTTAAAGTAAATACCAAACGTTACTGAATTAACCATTCCAACTTAATCAATATAAAAATATAAAAAATGGTGCTTTTCAGTCGGTCAACGAATGTACCCAAATAGAGCTGGGTTATGCCCTGATCCTGAAATAAATTACATGAGATTAATAAATACACTAGGATGACCAGTTTCGATCGTCAAGCGATCATCATCAGATTCATTACACTTAGGCTATAACATCTACACACATCAAAAAAAGTTTTGCATCACCTCGGTTCCAAGAGTTCCGGAACCTTTAAATACAAAGGGAATAGAGATCAACACAAACAACATTTCAGCTCGTTTTATTGCTCATGAGACCCACACATTGCATGTTGTACCATCATACAGCTAGACTTTCAGCATTTGTGGTCCAGATTGCAGTACACACCACTACCTCTAATACCCAGTAGCACGTCCTCTTGCATTGATGCATGCCTGTATTCGTCGTGGCATACTATCCACAAGTTCATCAAGACACTGTTGGTCCAAATTGTCCCACTCCTCAACGACAATTCGGCGTAAATCTCTCAGAGTGGTTGGTGGGTCAAGACGTCCATAAACAGCCCTTTTCAACATATCCCAGGCATGTTCGATAGGGTTCATGTCTGGCGAACATGCTGGCCACTGTAGTCGAGCGATGTCGTTATCTTGAAGGAACGCATTCACAAGATGTGCACGATGAGGTCGAGAATTGTCGTCCATGAAGACAAATGCCTCTCCAATATTCTTCCGATATGGTTGCACTATGGGTCAGAGGATGTCATTCAGGTATCGTAAAGCCGTTTCGGAGCCTTCCATGACCACCAGTGGCGTACGTCGGCCCCACATAATGCCACCCCAAAACATCAGGGAACCACCACCTTGCTGCACTCGCTGGACAGTGTGTCTAAGACGTTCAGCCTGACCAGGGTGCCTCCAAACACGTCTCCGACGATTGTCTGGTTGAAGGCATATGCGACACTCATCGGTGAAGAGAACGTGATGCCAATTCCGTGGGGTCCATTCAGCATGTTGTTGGGCCCATCTGTACCGCGCTGCATGGTGTCGGGGTTGGAAAGCTGGACCTCGCCATGGACGTCGGGAGTGAAGTTGCGCATCATGCAGCCTATTGCGCACAGTTTGAGTTGAAACACGACGTCCTGTGGCTGAACGAAACGCATTATTCAACATGGTGGCATTGCTGTCAGGGTTCCTCCGAGTGGCAATCCGTAAGTAGCGGTCATCCACTACAGTAGTAGCCCTTGGGCGGCCTGAGCGAGGCCTGTCATCGACAGTTCCTGTATCTCTGTACCTCCTCCATGTCCGAACAACATCGCTTTGGTTCACTCTGAGACGCCTGGAAACTTCCCTTGTTGAGAGCCCTTCTTGACACAACGTAACAATGCGGACGCAATCGAACTGCGGTATTGACCTTCTAGGCATGGTAGAACTACAGACAACATGAGCAGCGTACCTTCGTCCTGGTGGAATGACTGGTACTGATCTGCTGTCGTACCCCCTCCGTCTAATAGGCCCTGCTCATGCATGGTTGTTTACATCTTTGAGCAGTTTTAGTGACATCTATGAACAGTCAAAGGGACTGTATCTTGGATACAATATACACAGTCAACGTCTATATGCCGGAGATCTTGGAACCGAGGTGATGCCAAACTTTTCTTGATGTGTGTATGTTATGAGAATACAGGTGAAAAATATTTACAATATGTACAATTATTTAGTTGCAGTATTGGTAATGCAACTGTCGGTGTATGCTAAATGTAGTAGATCTAATGTTTGGTGAAATGCTAAAATGGTGATAGAAATCCGGAGTTTGTCTGTTTGGGGTGATTATATGGTTGTAAAAAATCAACTATGGTTATACTGTAATAATACAGGCTGATACATATCTGGTTGTCTTCCTGGCTGGGATTTCAAGCAGTTTCGTGTTCACTCTAGCACCAGTTGTGGTCGACTGAACCCGGGTGTCAACTGAACGAAACTGTTTTTACCTTTCTCCCCGCTTTGTTCCTATGATCTGCCTGAGGTCAGTGCAATGTTTATTTGTGTGACGTTGCCAAATCTAGATAAGAATGTATGTTATTGAATACAGGAAGATCTACAACTATTAAAGACCGTGGAACTGTCTTCGCCACGCGTGGACTAAAAAGCCATTCGAACTAAGCGCTGCCCGGTCTATTGAAGACGTCCCTGAACCTTTAATACTGCTGCGCATACCGGCCTAGATTTATTGCAGAAAAAAGTACATAGTACACCTGATCCAGATAACGTTTACCTATTAAACAACGCTATTTTCCAGCTCCTTTTGGGTACATTCGTGTTGACCGACTGAAAAGCTCCAAACTTTTGTTAACTTAGGCAACATTGAACAAGTAGTTCCGTGAAGAACTATACAGCATATTTTCATATATCCTACTTATGTTAACAGCCAATATCAACATACAAAATTTCAGTTTGATTGCTGTAAGAGATTCATAGATAATGAGAACCGACTAAATATTTCGGATGGTCGCCATGTTGCATTTTATATATGTAGGTCCTAGAGTTATGTACTTTTACATGAAGATTATTGTGTGCGTGTAGCATTCAAACTTCAATAGCATAATTAGGACACAAGAAGTAACAAGGATATTTTAAAATTTCGCACAGCTGCCATCTTGTGGTTATGGAAACATTTGAAATAAATTACATGCCAGTGGATTAACATTCGTATAAGGATTTACTGTACCAAGTTTCACTGCACTCGGATGGTTAAATTGCGAGAAACGACCATGTGAATATTTATACTTCGCGTCGCCACCATGTTGGATTTGTGATCACCAGGTTATTTAAAGTCCTATAGGAGAACTTAAGTTCATAGCCCCTATGAACAAAAAAAAATCAGTTTCATTGCTATAATAGATTCCTAGATATTCAGAGCCGTCTAAATATTTCTGATGGTCAGTAGTGGAGTGATGAGAGTTCCAAATAGTGTCATGGCCGCCGCGTGAGTCCTAGCCAATATCTCGCGAACCCATGGTCGGATGTTGACAAATGAGGTGTCGTTGGACTCGAGCTGACGTCCTCTTTCCTATGGACCACTCGTTATATTTTTGAATTTTTTTTGAAATTTGTTGCATTCGAAAGTTGGTGATAGTTTGAAAACCAAACATGGTAGAACGTTGTTCCATGGCTTAAACGAATGGTCTTTATGACCTTTATTTTTTGTAATAAAACGTTTTAATTTTTTATGTTTTTTTGAAAACACTCGAATTTTGAAAATTCTATATTTTGGAAACTAGGAAGTTTACAAAATAGTTTGTTTGACATAAATGAAAGGTCCCTATGCCCTCTACCCCCAAAATAAATGTCAAGTCTCTAGAGCAAACATTTGTGTTTTGTAAGTAGTGTGGTAACAAGGGAGCTACTACACTTCTTTTTGAACCCTCCTCGTATTTGCCCCGAAGCTGATATCTCGCTAACCAATGGTCGGATTTCAACATACAGGGTGTCCTAGCACTCGTAGTGATGCCCCCTACTTTCCTATAGGCTCTTTATTTAATTAAAAGACCAAAACTGAAAGGTCATCCGCTTTTAATATCTCGCGAACCAATCATGCTAGAGGCATGAACGAGGGGTCCAAGGACTCGGGGTGACGTCCCCTTTGCTATGGACCACTCGTTATTTTTTTTTTTTTTAATAAAATTGGAAACTCGATTTTGGGGTAAACACGTGTTTTTTGTGATTTTGCCGATATCTCACGAACCAATAACGCTAGAGGCATATACGACGGGTCCAAGGATTCGGGCAGACGTCCTCTTTGCTATGGACCACTCGTTGTAATTTTTTTTACATTTTGGAAACTCTATTTTGGGGTAAACACATGTTTTTTGTGATTTTTGCCGATATCTCACGAACCAATAACGCTAGAGACGTGTACGAGGTGTCCTAGCACTCGGGCTAATGCCCCCTTTCAAATGTGGTAGATATTTTTTCCAAAAAATAATTCACAAAGGGCCTAACGCCATACATGTTGAAAAAAAGTTTTCTTTTTCTTTATCTGTTTATAAAGTTTATGAAGCGCGGTGGTTGAGAGAGACGATACGGCTGAGTGTGTGTGTGTGTGTGTGTTTCAACGAACCTGTCGCTTAACACAAGGACCATGCTTAATAGAACAATCGCTATTTCGGCGGGTCGGTGTATGACAGAGCGAGCGTGCGTTTTCTGATATTTCACCTTTAACGTGTAAACGGTAATGAGAACTTGGTTCTATGTTGGTCGAAGCGAGTACAGAAATCAAACTTACAGGAGGTGAAGGTCATTTGAGCTTATTGAAAGGCGTTGATCTGACTTGACAACAGGTGCAATGGAAAAAATGACCATGACGCTTGAAGGTGAAATAATCTGACCATTGTGGTGGCAGGGAAGAGCGAAAGGCATGTGAACACATGTGTGAAACCACAGGCACGCTAAACAAGTTACATCCTGTCTTGCTTCGTACGTGACAAAATGCAAGTCCATGTGAAATTTGATCTACCGCAGGTGTTCGCTGTCCACATGCGCGATAACTGTTAACAAGCTACATCCTGTCTTGCTTCGTACGTGACAAAATGCAAGTTCATGTGAAATTTGATCTACCACAGGTGTTCACCTTGGGTGTTAGCTGTCCACGTGCATGATAACAGAATGTTCAAAGCGTGGGAAAAAAATGATTATACATGCAACGTAGCATATATAAAGACATGTCGTTATCATTTCCACTCTCACTTGGGTGGACTACCTTTGAACACACTGCGTTGTATGAAACCCCTGGTCTTGTTTAACAGTTTTGGTGTTGGTGGAAAATACTTAACCTTGTTGTGGGGTAGGTATTTATTTATATATTTATTCATTTATACATTTATTGATTAATATATATATTTACAAGCAATTATTTATTGATTAGGTAATTAATGATTTTATTTATTTGTTTGCAGATAACCGGCATACTTTACATGTCTGAGGGAGAAGAAACCATTGCACTTTTGAAAAAGGAAGGGAAGGAAGCTTGTAGTTTAACGTGACCGTCAATCACGAGATCATGAGCCACGGGACCTCCTTTTTACGTGGAATCCGAATCACAGGACATGGCATTTCACTTCGAAAATCTCACATGCATTGGCCGGGAATCGAACCCGGACCGCCTTGGTGAGAGGCATACAGCTAGACCGCTGAGCCACCAAGCCCCTTGCACTTTTGAGCCCACTGGAAGGGAAGAGCAACAAGTCACTGCAAGTAAAGGTGAGATGATTTTTTTAAACTAACTTGTTTCATTTTTGTTTTGTTTTATGTTTTATTTTATGAAATGTATGTATTAACCTGAATTTAGGTATTTATAGCGGTTTATTTTATTTATTTTTAGAAACTTGGAAAGAATAGCCTTACCGCCGTAGCAGTCGCTGAAAAAAAAACCGAAACGCACTAAAGCGAAACCACTGCCAAAGAGTGAACTGTTTAAAACTCAGGTAAGTCCAACTTAAAAATGCTATTCCATTTTACCACTACTGAAATCTCGTAGACAAAAAAAAATTCATTACCTGTACATGACTGGGACAATGATTGCTTTCTTGATTAATGGCTATGTTGTTGTTGTTGACTGGGAAAAGTACAAGGCCATGTTGGATTTTCTAAAAATAAAAATAATAAATTTAATTTATGGGTGGTTCCGTATGGACTCAACGAATATCCACAGGTTTGAACATGATAATGTGAACAAAATGACATGACATTCATTTTTGTTTATATATTGCTTAAAGGGAGGGTGGGGGAATGTAAATGACTGTAGCTTTATAAAAAAGAAAATAAGTACATGGGTTACTGTTAGTGCCAACATACAGTTTATTTTTAATGGTGTTTTGATATATTAATGTCAATTAACGTTAATGTCTTATTTACAAGTATTGATTGATTGATTGATTGAATGAGTGATGGGTTATTTTGTTTGCTTTTAGGTGTCGTCATGTGCCATTAACGTAATGAACAGACAGTGAACAAGCATGCATTATGCTTTAAAGTACTCTGTGCTCTTGTGCAATGTTAATAACTTACAATAAGAAAAACTTTTATTATAACACATGGCGTTAGCACTAAATACAACAAGTGAGCAAGTTGGTTTACCACGTGGGTTAAATTTAAAATCAGAACATGACCGATGGTTAACATTTGAATCCTGGCCTGTAGGCTTTTTGTCGACGCATGAACTTGCAAAAGCCGGCTTTTTTTACTTGAACCGAGAAGATGTGGTGCGCTGTGTGTTTTGTCGTATTGAACTTTCACACTGGGAAGAAGGGGATGATCCCTTTAGAGACCATTTGCGATGGTCTCCTCACTGTCCTTACATGCTTGGAAAGCAAGTGGGTAACCTACCCGTGCATTCATTTTACCGAACCACAAGGCCTTTGGCCGCTACTTACGTTGCTGAATCACAAATAAATAATAATAATGATGTATTACCAGCCAACGGTAGTGTCGATATATGTGGTCCATATGACATAGACAGTGTTGAATTGGCGTGTGCTTTTGAAAAATTGGGAGTTTGCAAGACTAAAGCACTAGCACACCCAGAGTACAGCTCTGTTGAAAAACGTTTCGAATCTTATAAAAATGTTTGTCCATTAATATTAAAACACCTTACCAAACAGCTAAGTGAAGCTGGATTTTTTATACTGGTGAAGGGGATAAAACAATATGTTTTTATTGTGGATTTGCTTTAAAGGATTGGCAAATGACTGATGACCCTTTTGTGCAACACGCTCGTTGGTTACCAAACTGTAAATACATGGTGTTGTTTAAAGGTCAGGAATTTGTGAACACTATTCGTAAAGAAAAAGTGATTGCAGCACAAGACATAATAGTGCCTTTAGAGTTAGAACACGCGGAGCAAATACATAAGGCTGAAAGAAAAGACTTGTGTTACGAACAGATACAAAAGTGTGACCAACAATTATGTAAAATTTGTTATCAAGATGAACTAGGTGTTGTATTTTTACCCTGTGGACACATGATAGCCTGTGTCAAGTGTGCATTAGAACTTAACACTTGTGCTATATGCAGAAAAGTAGTATCTGCTACAGTTAGGGCATTTCTTGCATAACTAGTATAATTTATTCGCCATGGATAGTGCAAAATCCCTAATTGCACAATATTATTAAAGCTGTTTTAGAGTGTAATAGATATGCTTTTGTTTTGTTTATAGACTACTACAATGAATGTTTTGAATGCTGTGGGACAATCATGTGGCTTGGAGACAAAAAAGCTCAGCGAATTGCCAACGCATATTCCATTCCGCATTATCAAGATTCGGAAATTGAAAACAGCATATGGTGATCGTGTACTTTGTGTATGTGAAAACTTTGAGACATTTCTGCCTATACGGTTTAATGATATGTCGGAGAGTGTTTTTGATGAAGTCAATAATGCTGTGCAAACTGTACACTTAATTTATGAACGTTTTAAAAACAATAGGTGCATGGTTCGTTTTAATTAAATAAATAAATAATGTGAAATAATAATGGAAAATATAAGTAATGACAATATACTGAAAAAGAAAGAAAATATGTGTATAGAATAGTAATGTTTTAGTGTTTAGTGTAGTCTTTAAAAATATTATGATGAAACCAAAAAAATGTATATAACGTTTGTAAATAAATGCGAAATGATGTTACAATGCTGTTTTATTTTATACAAAGTTAGTATATTTAACATTGCAGAGTATACATGATTATGACAATAAATGCACACTGAATACAAGCCTTTCTCACTTTACAATAGTCTGTTATAGTTTTAAACACAAGGCTTGTTGTAGATCATTTTATAGCAATGTCCATTCAATGTTGTTTTCGAAAAGTGGGGAAGCCGCAATGGTTGTATTGACATAAAAAACTTATGGTTATTACTATTTAGTCACTTTGATCCCCTTGCATATCAAGGGTAGATGACCTAGTTGTTCCACTCTTTAAAACGACAACAACAACACTACCTCTTGCATAGTTTGTGATGTTGATGGCTCTTGCGACGTGGAAGATGGATTAAAAATAACTTTGAGAACAGTGGTTAAACGTTGATCATTAAACAATGCACTATTTTGAGTAGCAATATGGTTTTCTTGATTTTTTGTCTACGGCAACTGTGTATCATGCGGTACACTACATTGATGATCACTGACACTTAAAACCTCACTATTTTTACTTTTTAGGTCACCACGACAATGTTTGGAACGTTGATTTGAACAACGCCAAATAACAGTTCCATTTTTATTGGTTCGTTTCACAATATATGAATATCCTTTATAGTATGCGTAAGGTTTACCATACCTAGTCACTGATACTTCCATATCAACTGTCAAGCATAGACTAAGCTCTAGTATAGTCAACTTGGTAATAAGAATACTAGTTTAATGTGAGAGCAAATATGAATCCAAAGAGTTCAGGTAAAAGTGAAAGCAAATAAGCAAATATTAGAAACAAGAGTTGGGGTAAAAGTGGTCGCAAAGTGGTAGACCCATTACACAATAATTTCAGCACGACGAAGCTCTTGTTCAATTTCTTTGATTTCCCAATCGTGGCCGATATGCCCAGCTTGTCTTAAAGCATGCAATTGTCGAAGCCGTTGAATTAGCTTACTGGGTTTGTTCCAGTATACAAATTTAACAAATGGATTTTTAGGTGTAAACAAAGCATTACCATTATCATGATCATTATCATCATCAGCATTATCATCATCATGATCACCATTATCATCATGACCATCATCACTGTTACTATATAGTCCTTTTTGATCCTCTTGCAATACTACTTTATTTATAGTCTGAGTTGATTTTGATAGTGTTGAAGGTTTCTTGGACGTTGATAACTGTCCTAACATGACGTTTTGAGGACATGATAAATCCTTTTGAACAAACACTGCACTATCTTTAGCCGCAATATCGTTTTCTTGAACTTGCTTTTTAGCATTTTGATAATTGTTGGTAAACAGTAAGCGTGGTTCGTTTCGAGCACTACATTGATGAACACTCACACTTAAAACCTTTCCATTTTTTTACTTTTCAGATTGCCTCGACATTTTGTTGACCTCTCTTTTGAGCATCGCCAGAATATTATTCCATTTACATTCTGGCGGTTATAGTTATAGGAGTAGCCTTGATAGAGTGCACGTAGCCTACCTTTGTTGGTTGTAATAAGTTCCATAGTAGTAACTGACCTGTCAGTACGATGTTCACACTACAAAGGTTACAACTGTTTTGCTGATGGAGTGACCTACCATAAGCTTATATATTAGCTTATGTGTTGGCTTTTTGTGTTGGCTTTTTGTGTTGGCTTTTCGTGTTGGCTTTTGTGTTGGCTTTTCGTGTTGGCTTTTTGTGTTGGCTTTTCGTGTTGGCATTTCGTGTTGGCTTTTGTGTTGGCTTTTCGTGTTGGCTTTTTGTGTTGGCTTTTCGTGTTGGCTTTTTGTGTTGGCTTTTCGTGTTGGCATTTCGTGTTGGCTTTTCGTGTTGGCTTTTTTGTATTGGCCTTTTATGTTGGCTTTTTGTATTGGCTTTTAGTGTTGGCTTTTTGTGTGGGCTTTAGTATTGGCTTTTGTATTGGCTTATTTGATAAGTTATTTGTGTCAATGTATTTAGTGGATTTTTTCTTGGTGTTGGAAAGTAGTTGAAAGAGAGGGAATATTTAAAGACTTAACCTCAGCTCACTAACCTAACCTAACCTAACCTAACCTAACTTTACCTAACCTAACCTAACCTTTCAACTCTCAGATGTTAATTAAATTCTGTGCATAGTCGAGTTGGAACCCAAGACCTCAGGGGTAAAAAAAAACAATTATTTTTGACGGCTTATTTTGGTAACTTATTTTAATGGCTAACCTAACTTTACCTAACCTAACCTAACCTCAGCTCACTTTGGATATTACTAGTAAGTGTTCATATTCTCTGCTAGGTAGCATGCTAGTAGTACAGGTAGTGCCCATATTTACCTCTAGGTAGCAGAAACATACTTTGCATGTTGCATGTGACACTTGTGAAGTTTAACCACGTGCAAGACGTGCTTGTATAAGTTCTCTATTTAAACTCAATATACAATTAACCACTAAATGTTCAGAACTAACATGTATAGCCATGTTTAGGGTATATAGGAGACCCTTAGCAAGAAAGGCTGTCTAACCCACGAGTGTACAGCCTTCTCATACGCAGTAAGCACCTGTTGGCAGAAAACAACAACAACAACAACAACAATTTGAGAAAGCCAACAAAAAACTGTTTCCTTTAAATACATTAATGCAACATGCAAAGTATGTTTCTGCTACCTAGCGGTAAATATGAGCACTACCTGTACTACTAGCATGCTACCTAGCAGAGAATATGAACACTTACTAGTAATATCCAAAGTGAGCTGAGGTTAGGTTAGGTTAGGTTAGGTAAAGTTAGGTTAGCCATTAAAATAAGTTACCAAAATAAGCCGTCAAAAATAATTGTTTTTTTTTACCCCTGAGGTCTTGGGTTCCAACTCGACTATGCACAGAATTTAATTAACATCTGAGAGTTGAAAGGTTAGGTTAGGTTAGGTTAGGTAAAGTTAGGTTAGGTTAGGTTAGGTTAGGTTAGTGAGCTGAGGTTAAGTCTTTAAATATTCCCTCTCTTTCAACTACTTTCCAACACCAAGAAAAAATTCCACTAAATACATTGACACAAATAACTTATCAAATAAGCCAATACAAAAGCCAATACTAAAGCCCACACAAAAAGCCAACACTAAAAGCCAATACAAAAAGCCAACATAAAAGGCCAATACAAAAAAGCCAACACGAAAAGCCAACACGAAATGCCAACACGAAAAGCCAACACAAAAAGCCAACACGAAAAGCCAACACAAAAAGCCAACACAAAAGCCAACACGAAATACCAACACGAAAAGCCAACACAAAAAGCCAACACGAAAAGCCAACACAAAAGCCAACACGAAAAGCCAACAAAAAAAGGCCAACAAAAAAAGGCCAACACAAAAAGCCAACACATAAGCCAACACAAAAGCCAACACAAAAAGCCAACACATAAGCTAATATATAAGCTTATGGTAGGTCACTCCATCAGCAAAACAGTTGTAACTTTTGTAGTGTGAACATCGTACTGACAGGTCAGTTACTACTATGGAACTTATTACAACCAACAAAGGTAGGCTACGTGCACTCTATCAAGGCTACTCCTATAACTATAATCGCCAGAATGTAAATGGAATAATATTCTGGCGATGCTCAAAAGAAAGGTCAACAAAATGTCGAGGCAATCTGAAAAGTAAAAATGGAAAGGTTTTAAGTGTGAGTGTTCATCAATGTAGTGCTCGAAACGAACCACGCTTACTGTTTACAAACAATTATCAAAATGCTAAAAAGCAAGTTCAAGAAAACGATATTGCGGCTAAAGATAGTGCAGTGTTTGTTCAAAAGGATTTATCATGTCCTCAAAACGTCATGTTAGGACAGTTGTCAACGTCCAAGAAACCTTCAACACTAAAAAATTAACTCAGACTATAAATAAAGTAGTATTGCAAGAGGATCAAAAAGGACTATATAGTAACAGTGATGATGGTCATGATGATAATGGTGATCATGATGATGATAATGATGATGATGATAATGATCATGATAATGGTAATGCTTTGTTTACACCTAAAAATCCATTTGTTAAATTTGTATACTGGAACAAACCCAGTAAGCTAATTCAACGGCTTCGACAATTGCATGCTTTACGACAAGCTGGGCATATCGGTCACGATTGGGAAATCAAAGAATTTGAACAAGAGCTTCGTCGTGCTGAAATTATTGTGTAATGGGTCTACCACTTTGCGAGCACTTTTACCCCAACTCTTGTTTCTAATATTTGCTTATTTGCTTTCACTTTTACCTGAACTCTTTGGATTCATATTTGCTCTCACATTAAACTAGTATTCTTATTACCAAGTTGACTTTACTAGAGCTTAGTCTATGCTTGACAGTTGATATGGAAGTATCAGTGACTAGGTATGGTAAGCCTTACGCATACTATAAAGGATATTCATATATTGTGAAACGAACCAATAAAAATGGAACTGTTATTTGGCGTTGTTCAAATCAACGTTCCAAACATTGTCGTGGTGACCTAAAAAGTAAAAATAGTGAGGTTTTAAGTGTCAGTGATCATCAATGTAGTGTACCGCATGAAACACAGTTGCCGTCGACAAAAAAATCAAGAAAACCATATTGCTACTCAAAATAGTGCATTGTTTAATGATCAACGTTTAACCACTGTTCTCAAAGTTATTTTTAATCCATCTTCCACGTCTCAAGAGCCATCAACATCACAAACTATGCAAGAGGTAGTGTTGTTGTTGTCGTTTTAAAGAGTGGAACAACTAGGTCATCTACCCTTGATATGCAAGGGGATCAAAGTGACTAAATAGTAATAACCATAAGTTTTTTTATGTCAGTACAACCATTGCGGCTTCCCCACTTTTCGAAAACAACATTGAATGGACATTGCTATAAAATGATCTACAACAAGCCTTGTGTTTAAAACTATAACAGACTATTGTAAAGTGAGAAAGGCTTGTATTCAGTGTGCATTTATTGTCATACTCATGTATACTCTGCAATGTTAAATATACTAACTTTGTATAAAATAAAACAGCATTGTAACATTATTTCGCATTTATTTACAAACTTTATATACATTTTTTTGGTTTCATCATAATATTTTTAAAGACAACACTAAACACTAAAACATTACTATTCTATACACATATTTTCTTTCTTTTTCAGTATATTGTCATTACTTATATTTTCCATTATTATTTCACATTATTTATTTATTTAATTAAAACGAACCATGCACCTATTGTTTTTAAAACCTTCATAAATTAAGTGTACAGGTTGCACAGCATTATTGACTTCATCAAAAACACTCTCCGACATATCATTAAACCGTATAGGCAGAAATGTCTCAAAGTTTTCACATACACAAAGTACACGATCACCATATGCTGTTTTCATTTTCCGAATCTTGATAATGCGGAATGGATTATGCGTTGGCAATTCGCTGAGCTTTTTTGTCCCCAAGCCACATGATTGTCCCACAGCATTCAAAACATTCATTGTAGTAGTCTCTAAACAAAACAAAAGCATATCTATTACACTCTAAAACAGCTTTAATAATATTGTGCAATTAGGGATTTTGCACTATCCATGGCGAATAAATTATACTAGTTATGCAAGAAATGCCCTAACTGTAGCAGATACTACTTTTCTGCATATAGCACAAGTGTTAAGTTCTAATGCACACTTGACACAGGCTATCATGTGTCCACAGGGTAAAAATACAACACCTAGTTCATCTTGATAACAAATTTTACATAATTGTTGGTCACACTTTTGTATCTGTTCGTAACACAAGTCTTTTCTTTCAGCCTTATGTATTTGCTCCGCGTGTTTTAACTCTAAAGGCACTTTTATGTCTTGTGCTGCAATCACTTTTTCTTTACGAATAGTGTTCACAAATTCCTGACCTTTAAACAACACCATGTATTTACAGTTTGGTAACCAACGAGCGTGTTGCACAAAAGGGTCATCAGTCATTTGCCAATCCTTTAAAGCAAATCCACAATAAAAACATATTGTTTTATGCCCTTCACCAGTATAAAAAAATCCAGCTTCACTTAGCTGTTTGGTAAGGTGTTTTAATATTAATGGCCAAACATTTTTATAAGATTCGAAACGTTTTTCAACAGAGCTGTACTCTGGGTGTGCTAGTGCTTTAGTCTTGCAAACTCCCAATTTTTCAAAAGCACACGCCAATTCAACACTGTCTATGGCATATGGACCACATATATCGACACTACCGTTGGCTGGTAATACATCATTATTATTATTTATTTGTGATTCAGCAACGTAAGTAGCGGCCAAAGGCCTTGTGGTTCGGTAAAATGAATGCACGGGTAGGTTACCCACTTGCTTTCCAAGCATGTAAGGACAGTGAGGAGACCATCGCAAATGGTCTCTAAAGGGATCATCCCCTTCTTCCCAGTGTGAAAGTTCAATACGACAAAACACACTGCGCACCACATCTTCTCGGTTCAAGTAAAAAAAACCGGCTTTTGCAAGTTCATGCGTCGACAAAAAGCCTACAGGCCAGGATTAAAATGTTAACCATCGATCATGTTCTGATTTTAAATTTAACCCACGTGGTAAACCAACTTGCTCACTTGTTGTATTTAGTGCTAACGCCATGTGTTATAATAAAACTTTTTCTTATTGTAAGTTATTAACATTGCACAAGAGCACAGAGTACTTTAAAGCATAATGCATGCTTGTTCACTGTCTGTTCATTACGTTAATGGCACATGACGACACCTAAAAGCAAACAAAATAACCCATCACTCATTCAATCAATCAATCAATCAATCAATACTTGTAAATAAGACTATAACGTTAATAAACATTAATATATCAAAACACCATTAAAATTAAACTGTATGTTGGCACTAACAGTAACCCATGTACTTATTTTCTTTTTTATAAAGCTACAGTCATTTACATTCCCCCACCCTCCCTTTATCCAATATATAAACAAAAATGAATGTCATGTCATTTTGTTCACATTATCATGTTCAAACCTGTGGATATTCGTTGAGTCCATACGGAACCACCCATAAATTAAATTTATTATTTTTATTTTTAGAAAATCCAACATGGCCTTGTACTTTTCCCAGTCAACAACAACAACATAGCCATTAATCAAGAAAGCAATCATTGTCCCAGTCATGTACAGGTAATGAATTTTTTTTGTCTACGAGTTTTCAGTAGTGGTAAAATGGAATAGCATTTTTAAGTTGGACTTACCTGAGTTTTAAACAGTTCACTCCTTGGCAGTGGTTTCGCTTTAGTGCGTTTCGTTTTTTTTTCAGCGACTGCTACGGCGGTAAGGCTATTCTTTCCAAGTTTCTAAAAATAAATAAAATAAACCGCTATAAATACCTAAATTCAGGTTAATACATACATTTCATAAAATAAAACATAAAACAAAACAAAAATGAAACAAGTTAGTTTAAAAAAATCATCTCACCTTTACTTGCAGTGACTTGTTGCTCTTCCCTTCTAGTGGGCTCAAAAGTGCAAGGGGCGTGGTGGCTCAGCGGTCTAGCTGTATGCCTCTCACCAAGGCGGTCGGGGTTCGATTCCCGGTCAATGCATGTGAGATTTTCGAAGTGAAATGCCATGTCCTGTGGTTCGGATTCCACGTAAAAAGGAGGTCCCGTGGCTCATGATCTCGCGATTGACGGTCACGTTAAACTACAAGCTTCCTTCCCTTCCTTTTTCAAAAGTGCAATGGTTTCTTCTCCCTCAGACATGTAAAGTATGCCGGTTATCTGCAAACAAATAAATAAAATCATTAATTACCTAATCAATAAATAATTGCTTGTAAATATATATATTAATCAATAAATGTATAAATGAATAAATATATAAATAAATACCTACCCCACAACAAGGTTAAGTATTTTCCACCAACACCAAAACTGTTAAACAAGACCAGGGGTTTCATGCAACGCAGTGTGTTCAAAGGTAGTCCACCCAAGTGAGAGTGGAAATGATAACGACATGTCTTTATATATGCTACGTTGCATGTATAATCATTTTTTCCCACGCTTTGAACATTCTGTTATCATGCACGTGGACAGCTAACACCCAAGGTGAACACCTGTGGTAGATCAAATTTCACATGAACTTGCATTTTGTCACGTACGAAGCAAGACAGGATGTAGCTTGTTAACAGTTATCGCGCATGTGGACAGCGAACACCTGCGGTAGATCAAATTTCACATGGACTTGCATTTTGTCACGTACGAAGCAAGACAGGATGTAACTTGTTTAGCGTGCCTGTGGTTTCACACATGTGTTCACATGCCTTTCGCTCTTCCCTGCCACCACAATGGTCAGATTATTTCACCTTCAAGCGTCATGGTCATTTTTTCCATTGCACCTGTTGTCAAGTCAGATCAACGCCTTTCAATAAGCTCAAATGACCTTCACCTCCTGTAAGTTTGTTTTCTGTACTCGCTTCGACCAACATAGAACCAAGTTCTCATTACCGTTTACACGTTAAAGGTGAAATATCAGAAAACGCACGCTCGCTCTGTCATACACCGACCCGCCGAAATAGCGATTGTTCTATTAAGCATGGTCCTTGTGTTAAGCGACAGGTTCGTTGAAACACACACACACACTCAGCCGTATCGTCTCTCTCAACCACCACGCTTCATAAACTTTATAAACAGATAAAGAAAAAGAAAACTTTTTTTCAACGTGTATGGCGTTAGGACCTTTGTGAATTATTTTTTGGAAAAAATATCTACCACATTTGAAAGGGGGCATTAGCCCGAGTGCTAGGAGACCTCGTACACGTCTCTAGCGTTATTGGTTCGTGAGATATCGGCAAAAATCACAAAAAACATGGGTTTACCCCAAAATCGAGTTTCCAAAATTTTAAAAAAATTACGAGTGGTCCATAGCAAAGAGGACGTCTGCCCGAATCCTTGGACCCGTCGTACATGCCTCTAGCGTTATTGGTTCGTGAGATATCGGGAAAATCACAAAAAACACGTGTTTACCCCAAAATCGAGTTTCCAATTTTATTAAAAAATATAACGAGTGGTCCATAGCAAAGAGGACGTCACCCCGAGTCCTTGGACCCTTCGTTTATGCCTCTAGCATGATTGGTTCGCGAGATATTAAAAGCGGATGACCTTTTAGTTTTGGTCTTTTAATTAAATAAAGAGCCTATAGGAAAGTAGGGGGCATCACTACGAGTGCTAGGACACCCTGTATGTTGAAATCCGACCATTGGTTAGCGAGATATCAGCTTCGGGGCAAATACGAGGAGGGTTCAAAAAGAAGTGTAGTAGCTCCCCTGTTACCACACTACTTACAAAACACAAATTTTTTCTCTAGAGACTTGACATTTATTTTGGGGGTAGAGGGCATAGGGACCTTTCATTTATGTCAAACAAACTGTTTTGTAAACTTCCTAGTTTCCAAAATATAGAATTTTCAAAATTCCAGTGTTTTCAAAAAAACATAAAAAATAAAAAAGTTTTATTACAAAAAATAAAGGTCATAAAGACCATTCGTTTAAGCCATGGAACAACGTTCTACCATGTTTGGTTTTCAACTATCACCAACTTTCGAATACAACAAATTTCAAAAAAAATTCAAAAATATAACGAGTAGTCCATAGGAAAGAGGACGTCAGCTTGAGTCCAACGACACCTCATTTGTCAACATCCGACCATGGGTTCGCGAGATATTGGCTAGGACTCACGCGGCGGCCATGACACTATTTGGAACTTTCATCACTCCACTACTATGGTCGCCATGTTGGATTGTTAAATGTATAGGCCATAGAGTCATGCACCATTAGAGGAACATTATTGCGTAGGTTCATTATTCAAACTTTCACTTCGATCGCATGATTACGACACAAGAAATAAAAACTTAATTTTAAAATTCGCACAGGCGCCATCTTGTGGTTATGTAAACAATTGAACTAAATTAGATACCAGTGCATTACAATGTGTATAAACATTTCCTGTACCAGATTTCATTGCGTTTGGAACATTAAATCGCGAGAAAGGTCTATTTAAAATTTTCAAATTCGCTTGGCCACCATGTTCGTTTTGTAGTTAACCGGATTTTGAAAGTCTTATAGATGAACTTTCAGTAGTGCCCTTTATCTCCGTACAAAATTTCAGGGTTTTACCGCTAATAGTTTCAATGATATAGAATGCCGGTGAAATATTTCGCACATCCGCCATCTTGTGGTTATGTATACAATTGAACGAAGTTAGATGTCGGTGCATTAGAATGTGTATAAACATATACTGTACCAAGTTTTATTGCGTTTGGTTGATTAATTCGCGAGAAGCGTCTATTGAAATTCGCAAATTCGCTTGGCCGCCATGTTGGTTTTGTAGTTACCAGTATTTCAAAAGTCACATAGGTGAACTTCTAGTAGTTCTCTTTATCACCGTAATAAATTCCAGGGCGATATCGGGAATTGTTTCGGAGATATTGAATGCTGGTGAAATATTTAGCACAGCCGCCATGTTGGATTGGTGAGACTTAACAAAATTTGAAGAGCACGGTCGGGGTCGCCCGGAATTGTGCAATCAACTTACCGAGATTCATTGAAATCGCTCCAGCCGTTTAGAATTTATTAGGGACACACCCACCTCACACACACACACGGACAAAAGGTGATCTCATAAGCCTATTTTTTCAAAATTGAAATGGGCTAAATATGGCTTCAAATCCCATAATTAATCAATAACCGTAATCAATATAAAATTAATTAATTAATCCGTACCAGTTTTGGCCACTTTGTGTCTTTCTTCAGCTTTGTTTGGATCTTAACGAACCAAATGGGAACAAGTAATGATATGAACATAATCATACTGTACTTATTCTTATTTCCTTATTGACAATCTACAAAGATATTTAATACATCAAATACACCATAGTTGGCAATTTTCTTTTAAATTAATTATAATTGAAAGCCAATTCCGGCCACATTATGGCATTCTTCAGTTTATCTAAGAAGAAAGGAAAAAAAATAATGGAAATCTACGAGCAAAGCTTTTGAAACAACATTTAAACGTGGATTTTCCTATTAATTATTTTCTATAAAGATATATTTGAACAAGTAGTTCCGTGATGAGCTATACAGTATATACTATTTTCATTTATCCTACTTTCATATATGCCTCTATCAACATACAAAATTTCAGTTTGATTGCTGTAATTGATTCGTAGATATTGAGAAGCGTCTAAATATTTCGGATGGTCGCCATGTTGGATTTGTATATGTGTAGGTCTTAGAGTTATGTACTATTACATGACGAATATTGTGTAGGTTTATTATTTAAATTTCAATCGCAAGATTAGGACACAAGAAATAACAAGTAGTTCCGTGAAGAACTATACAGCCTATTTTCATATATCCTGCTCATGGTAATTGTCTCTATCAACATAAAAAATTTCAGTTTAATTGCTGTAACAGATTCGTAGATATTGAGAACCGTCTAAATATTTCATATGGTCGCCAGGATGGATTTTTATTTTTGTACTATTACATTAAGATTATTGTGTACGTGTGGTATTCAAACTTCAATCGCATGATTAGAACACAAGAAGTAAAAACGAGATTTTAAAAGTACCGGTACGCACACCAGCCATCTTGTGATTATGCAAACAATTGAAATAAATTACATGCCAGTGGATCAACAATTGTATAAGCATTTAACGTGCAACGTTTCACGGCACTCGGATAGTTAATTCGCGAGAAACGTCCATTTAAATATTTATACTTCGCGTCGCCGCCATGTTGGATTTGTGCTCACCAGGTTACTGAAAGTCCTATAGGTGAACATTTGCTGTACCAAGTTTCATTACGTTTGGATAGTTAAATCGCGAGAAATGTCTATTTGAAAGTCTCAATTTCGCTTGACCGCCATGTTGGTTTTGTAGTCACCAGGTTTTTGAAAGTCTCATAGGTGAATTTCTGGTAGTGCCCTTTATCACCGTACACAATTTCAGGGCGAGATCGGTAATAGTTTCGGAGATATTGAATGCTAGTGAAATATTTCGCACACCCGCCATGTTGGATTGGTGAGACGTAACAAAATTTGAAGGGCACGGTCGAGGTCGCCGGGAATAATGCTATGAACTTACCGAGTTTCATTGAAATCGCTCCAGCCGTTTAGATTTTATTAGGGGACACACACACACACACCTCACACACACACACACACACACACACACGCACACACACACGGACAAAAGGTGATCTCATAAGCCTATTTTTTTCAAATTTGAAAATAGGCTAAAAATGAGGTTTTAAACTTTCACACAGCTGCCATCTTGTTGTTATGAAAACAATTGAAATGAATTAGATGCCTGTGGTTTTTACATTTGTACTAGCATATACCATACCAAGTTTCACTGCGCTCAGATGGTTAAATCGCGTAAATGGTCTATTTAAATATTTGAAATTTGCGTCACCACCATGTTGGATTCATGCTCACCAGGTTATTGAAAATCCTATAGGTGAACTTATGTTTATAGCTTCTAACAACATAAAATATTCAATTTGATTGATATCATAGATTAATTGATATTGAGAACCATCTAAATGTTTTGGATCGTCGCCATGTTGGATTTAATTATATATGTAAGCCATATAAATGAAGATTATTGCGTAGGCTCATTATTTAAAAGTTGAATTCGATCTTATGATTAGGACACAAGAAATAAAAAGTTCATTTTAAAAGTATTGCGCAGCCACCATCTTGAGGATATGTAAGTAATTGAACTAAATTTTATCTTAGTGCATTACAGTGTATGTGACCTTTTTCTGTACCAAGTTTCACTGCGTTCGGATGTTTAAATCGTGAGGAAGGTCTATTTAAATGTTTCAACTTCGCTTGGCTGCCATGTTCTGTTGTTTTTAACGAGGGGCGTGGTGGCTCAGCGGTCTAGCTGTATGCCTCTCACCAAGGCGGTCCGGGTTCGATTCCCGGTCAATGCATGTGAGATTTTCGAAGTGAAATGCCATGTCCTGTGGTTCGGATTCCACGTAAAAAGGAGGTCCCGTGGCTCATAATCACAAGATTCACGGTCACGTAAAACTACAATCTTCCTTTCTTTGTTTTTAACGGGATTTTTAAGTCGCATATCTGAACATTTAGGAGTGCTATTTATCACCGTAAAAAATTAAAGGTGATATCGGTAATTGTTTTGGAGATATAGAATGCCAGCTTAATATTTCGCACAGCCGCCATGATGGATTGGTGAGAAATGAAAATCCACAGCCTGCTTCCAGTCTCCGACCGGGTCAGGAATGGAATGAATGAAGCCCCTATCTAGCGGCGAGGATATGAACTGTGCCGGCTGCCGAGGCCTGACGCACTCCTCTGGGGCAATGATTAAATGAATGACAGATGAAATGAAATGATAGTGGAGAGTGTTGCTGGAATGAAATTTTGACAGGGAAAACCGGAGTACCCGGAGAAAAACCTGTCTGCCTCCGTTTTGTCCAGCACAGATCTCACATGGAGTGACCGGGATTTGAACCACGGATCCAGCGGTGAGAGGCCGGCATGCTGCCGCCTAAGCCACGGAGGCTCCATGGATTGGTGAGACGTAAAACAAATTGAAGGGTTCGGTCGGAGTCGGCTAAAATAGTTCTATGAGCGTACCGTGTTTCAATGAAATCGCTCCAGTTGTTTAGATTTTATTACGGGAGTACCCATACACTGGCGCGCACACACACACACACACACATACATACAAACACACGGGCAAAAGGTGATCTCAAAAGCCTATATTTTTCATAAATGTAATTAGGCTAAAAATATTATTAATATAACCGCTAAGGCATTCACGACCCGGAATATTATGCTTGATGTTCAATTTGGGGTTCGGGGTGTTTATTTAAAACCAAACGTTCAATATACTGTACTTAAGACGAGATCCGTACCAAGCTAACTCCCGACTATTGATAACAACTGGGTCCCGATCTCAACGTAAACATGGATGATATTTGGTTACATTAAACACGGCAAAACTCACATTAGATTAAACATTTTAGAATGGATGAAAAGTCAGAAAAACTATAAGATAACTTTGCCAAGACGTCCATTAAATTAGAACTAATTGTTTGGTTATGTAGCAAAATTGGCCTTCACTGGTTTAGCTCGAACGATAATTGCACGGAATATATCATATTGAGGAAGGATAACAAAAATGAACTTCAGCCGAAATTTTGTTACAGCTATTAAACAACTGTGTCAAAACCATTTAAGCTTATTGTTTCCGTCTGGCTTGAAAGCACCGTTACTGTATCTCCGCAAGGGGCTGTATCTCACAGCAATGCCACTAAGCACATGCGCAATGCAAAACACAAAAACACACAAAGCTTTTAATAACAGTATAGCAATCCAGGCCAAATGGTATATAAAATAGAAACTAGCATTTCTAATCGACGTTGCTCGGGTTAGGATTTCAAATTATGGTAGCAAAAACGATTTAGACTATAGCATAGTCAGTAAAGACTGTGCAGTCCATTGGAGGCATATTCTGAATTCTTTGTGCCTGCACAATCAGACCAAGGATTAAATATCTAAGAAGCAACTTGAACATGAATTAGAGTCCAATTGGATCAATGATCGCCAGAAATACACCACAAAGCTGCCTGACATCTGTTAGTACTGCTGGGAAGGAGTCTAGAAACGGCTTCCTCGATAGAGCCAATGTAAACTGCGACAGCGCAGAAGAACAACAATAATATAATGCTATTTGCTTTACGTCACTATTAGCTGCTACGAATTTTAGAGAGGCTGGGGTGGCCGAATTTTGCCTCAAAGAGGATTGTTTACGTGCCAGTAAATTTACTGACACGGCTCCATCCCTTTTGCGCACCCCCAAATGCCAACTGACTGCGTCAGAATTCAATCCTGTAATACAGAATAGAGCTACTGTATAAACACTAATGTGTGTACTACTTCTATTAAAGCAATGTATTAATTTTATTGAAGTCTCTTCGACTGCGATGATATTTGATGTAGCATGCTATCTGATGTTACGTGAATGGGACCATGGTCTAGACCAGGGGATCCCAAACCTTTTAGCCTAAGGGACACACTGATTCCTCCACCAAGTCTCAAGTGCCAAGCACATCAAACCAACAAATTGTTATTTTGAATTACACGCAAAGTTTCGTTTCGGGATTGAGTGAGATATCCATGTCACAGTTCGCGGGGGGTTATTTGCAGCGTAATTATATTTCAGAAAATATATATTTGAAGTCACCATTGCTGGAATTTTATAAGAGTTTTCCGCCCACACAGTTTGATCGTTTGCATAAATGTGCTTTACAGCTCCATCTTATATATGTGAAAAAACTTCATCCAAATTGAAATATACAAAAAATATACTTACAGATCCAAAATAATTGATGAGCATATGAAGTTACTGCTGATAATTTCCACTTGATCCACAACTACAAACAATTATCTGTGGATTAATCTCATTAATCATACTCATAATCATGAATAATTTATTCATCTGAATTACCAATGTATTTCTCATTTATTAACTTTTTAGTATAAATCTCATGTCACTGATTACTAGGGCTCGGATATTTAGGTGCTAAAAACCGGGTAAATATTTCTTTTTATGTATTAACAAGAAGTTCCGTGAAGAACTATACAGCCTACTTTTCATGCCAATGATTATTCTACAGAATATGAACCTATCTAGAATAATGACGAAATTAAGTTGCTAATATCGAAATATCAAATTAGTTCAAAATATACCTGGTATAATGTAGCCTAATAGAGCACTACAGTTGGCAGCCCTGGTGACTGAATATATTCGTAGTTCCACCTCTTTAGGTACAGAATACAAAATTTGGTTGAAGTCCAATGGACGTTACATGCAGTTAGACACTGGATCTATCAGAACTCGTAAAAGCATGTTGCCAACAATGTCATGCGTGTGATGGTCATAAATAATCTGAAATATTATGATATCTTGTTGTGCCAATTTTGGATGAAATCCATTTGTTAGTATAGAAGTTACATGTATTTTAAAATTGGACATATCAGCAGGCATAGAATCATTTTGGCAGCACTGCCTTGTAATAATTACTCTAAATTAATCTAGAATGTCAGGTGCTATACGTGTGCAAAGTATAGAGCTGTTGGCTTGCATACTTTCTGATATATTGATATTAGGGTAAAATAAATATAGACAGCATTTATTACCAGTTGGCAGCCCTGATTGCTCTTAACAATACTTATAGTCATATATGTTATGGTACACATAGCACATACGATATTTGGTTGAAATCCAACTCATAGTATAGAAGTTACATGTATTTAAAAATTGGTACTATCAGCAGGCTTAGAATCATGTTGGTAGAACTGACGTATATAAGTTACTCCAAATTAATCTAAAATGTCACAATATACGTGTGCATAGTTTAAAGCTGTTGGCTTGCATACTTTCTGATATATTGATATTTGGATAAAAAAAATAGAGAGAGCAATTATTAACAGTTGGCAGCCCTGGTGGCTCTTAAGAATACGCTCAATCATATCTGTTTATGTACAGATATCACATACAAAATTTGGTTGAAATCCAATTGACAGTGTAGAAGTTATATGCATTTAAACATTGGACCTATCAGAAGGCTTAACATTATTTTGGCAACACTGTCATAGTTGGCCTCCTGGAAATTAAACTGAAATAGTATTTTCTACATTTGTGCCAATTTTGGAATAGCTCCCATGCATACCTTGCAAGATATCCAACATGGAGCTCAAATTTCTAGTGCGTTTTTTCAGCAGTTGGTAGCACTGACATCATTTTCAAATATAGACGTAAGATATTCCGGTGCACATCTTAACTCATACTAAATTTGGTTTTGATTGCTGCAGCCGTTTATGAGTTGATAGGGGGGGGGGACACACACACAGCCAGACAGACAGACACACATTTTTCCGGATCGATCTCATAAGTCTACTTTTTCCTCATTTTTGCAAAATGTGAAAAGTAGGCTAAAAATACTTGAAATATGTGACAACATTCTAGACTCGGTCTCTGTTGCAAAGTGACCCCTTGCTCTGAATTAACCATGGTCCCTAAAATAAATAAATTAATTAATTAATTATAATTTAGTGTGTTAATGTGAATATAAACAAACTGCAGTACTCACGGTTGCAAATTTACTGACTGCTGAAGCATTACGATACATCTTCAGGTTGTCCGTTACAAATGACCGATGATTATCGCGAAACTGCGGCAATCTGTTTCTTGCCCTTGAGGTGTTGTGTAACTTGAGAGCGCTCTCAGCCTTGATTGCTTTCCTGCATGGTTTGAAGAACAGAACGCCCCTATCAGAAGTAAAATTATCTTTAAATTCTGAAACAGACGATAACTTGTAGTTGTTTTTACTTTAGGCATCGTAGAACTGCCTTACACTTCACAGTGCCAGAAATGAACTGCACGTGAGTGGCACAGGTTCCAGGTAGCTATGGGAGGGACGTCCAGCACGTGCTGCAATATGGATATGGACAAGGAAATCCCCGGCTTCCACAGTGAGTGGCACGGGGTGACAATTTACGAAAATCACAGCTGAAAGCTGACATACGCTCTGCATGAAGATTAGGTAGCACACACGTTCTTCCCCGTTGAAGTAACAAATAACAAAAATGCATTTATGTTCGACCCTCACTATTATGTGTTTGAAAACTGTATCATAATGATGGTCATTATAACACCGTTTTTCATTACGATACAGTTTCTCCAGCCAATCAGAGCTCGTTCATTGACCAATTAGGTAACGATAATTTCGCGCATGCGCTCAAAATCCAACATGTCGGACATAAACACAACATCGAACTATAATAAATTACCGACATGGAATACCCACCGTCCATAAGTTCACGTAAATAAACTGGCGAATATGAGACAAGAAATAGCACAGTACCTTAAAATCACTAACACTAATTTCTACACAGCGCATTGTCTTCAAATGACTGCGGTGACAATATTACTGAGGGACGGCTGATGTAAACATATGGCTGCATATGGCAGAGCGCATGCGTCGGCCGTTCAAAGCTCTTGAAAGACGAAGGTATAACACCCAACGCTCGCTCTGCGATCACAAAATTCCAGTAGCTGACTCTCAACAGATATTTATGAATATTTATGTTAAAACATATAATAAAGTTATAATTATCGTCGAACATAAACAGTCGTATGCAACTCGCCTATAATGGTAATTAAGACACTCGTATGGAAATTATAAAACTCGCATACGCTCGTTTTATAAAAAATACTCGTGTCTTAATTATAGCCATTATAGGCTCGTTGCATAATGTACTATAAACTGAAAGATCTAGCATACTGATTTAAAAAAATGTAAATATTATGTCTTTTTATTTGCTAATAAGTGAAAAGCAGGAATTTATAGATATGTATAGAAAAAATGCTTGAAATATGTATTTACATAAATAAATATTTATTTGCCTCAAAATCCGAGCCCTACTGATTACAGTTAAAATGTTCAATATCAGTATGTATCTCAGTTTTTGTGTTTCTTAATTGGTCATTAAAAACATCTGATTACAATTTGTATGATTAACTTACATTCTAAATTTTACAATGTAATCGAAATAAGATATGGTGGGCCGGATACCGGATATGACCGTCGGGCTACTGCTGGCGGGATTGGTGGTGCCCGCTGGCCATAGTTTGGAGATCCCTGGTCTAGAGGCATATTTTGCTCAACATAGCATGAAAACTATTATAACATCATTAGATATATAATTGTTTTGTTGTGAGAACGTTACCGTCTTGGAAATACCATTATAAATAAAACTAGATTTGCTATCTCTTTTATTCATCAGCACCCTTCCCCAATGATTCGACATGTATACTGTAAGAACTGCTCAACATTCTGATTCCAGTCACATGTATATGTATAAAACAACATCATGCACCCTCCTGGAGCAAAGCGAATATATAAAAAAATTACGAGCCTTACAGTAGTCGCATATGATGTGTAACATCTGACATAGAAGAAACCTCACGTGAAATTGTTGATACACCGGTATTTTATACTATTATTGGCACAAATATTAATCTATTGTAAAAGGGAGTGTTTTACAGATATTGTAGTTTTTAATACGGAACTCATTTTATTAGATGATTTGTAGCTTCCACCAGCACTAGCCTAAATAAAGAATACGATATGGATCAACTAGATTAATAGACGTGACACAGCTCATAACCATAAATTCCTTATAAACAGGTCCTCTTCATTCACAGACCATTACGTAATTTCATATGTATTCTGTTAAAATGAGTCATATTGATATGATAAATATCGTTTAAAATGATAATCTGGTAGCAAAAATATCTACCCCGTCCGAGATTCAAACCCAAGATCTATCGATTCACTGTCATAAGCACTAACCCCACGGCTATTTTGACTACGCAAATTTTGTGCACAAGATGATGACTTATTTCCACGTTCCAATAATACTGCACTACGGAATTAAGTTTCATTTATATTTTGCTTGTTTCGATAATGTTCCTACGTGAAATTGAGTTTAAAATGCCTTATGAATAGGCCCTCTTGTGAGTAAAGAGAATGTTTTCAGTAATAGTCCATGAAGGCTTGCTCAATTCTCGTATATTATATTATTTTGATGACTGCATTGCCGTTATGTGGGTTAATATTTGAAAAGCCATTGTGCAGAAACATAATACCGGCAATGCCGACTACTTACAATGTTTGAGTTTAAGGCATTTTACCATTTAAATACTGATACGAAGACTTCGAACATTTACCATGTCATTTGCTTCAATCACTTGACACCAGAGTTCGCATGCATGAGCGTTTACCGTTCAGTATGTCATATACATTCCACATGGCCGAGAGTACGTCATGGTATCAATTTCCGACACCGCGCGCTCATTGTTTCTCGTACCACTGCCAGCTGGGTCTTACCACTGCCCGCTGGATCGATCGATCGAGTTGGCAGTGCATCTTATATTTCCGTTCGATCCACCACTGCCAGCTAGTACACTTCCGTTCGATCGAGCGGGCAGTGCATACTTCCGTTCGATCCACCACTGCCAGCTCGATCGTTCCGATCCACTTCCGTCCCCAATTTTCAAAATCACTCCCACAAAACTACCCAGCAACCGAGCGAAAGATGTTACACATCAAAAACAAACCTCCCATGATGTTAGTTTTATTTGATGAATATACAGGGTGTCCCAAAGAAAAAAACTGACAAGATATGCAGGAAGGCAGACTGATCGGTTTTCAAGAAGGAACCCATATCGAGAAACACATGGCTTGGATGCTGTAGCGCATCGAAATGCGGGAGGGTGTACATTCCACAGGTCGTCAAAAATCGCAATATGAGTAGCACATGGATCTCCTTACAAATTGAGTTCGAACTGTGTACCTCCAGCGTCATTGCAGAGCGTCTGTCAGCGGTGCTGAGCCACAAACACATGACACAATACATGCGGTTGTCTTTGATGGACGGCAATCAGTCCGTGGACTCGAGCAATAAGGTTTTCCGCTGACGTAACAGGAGTGGATAGAACATTCTCTTCATACTACCGCACAGAAAGTGGTAGAGATGTGTCAAATATGGCGACCGTGCTGGCCATGGAACCGGTTCCCCTCGACCAATCCATATTCGACGTAGAGGTGATTCCACACATTTACATCGAAGTTTGCTGGAGTTACGTCGTGTTGCATCGACATTACCTGCCGAACATTAGCGGCACTTCCTCCAATAGTGTAGGCTAAACATCTGGAATAAATATGAGGTAGATCTGTCCTGTCAGTCAGTCAGTCCTGTCAGTAGATATGGCCCAATGTGATGATCACCAATGATTTCAGCCCAGATGTTAATACGGAACCTGAGTTGGTGGTTGCGAATCACGTGTGCCCCCGGTTTTACATCCGCCCAAAGTTACAACCGTTCTCAGATTTGACGCTCTCCAGCGCCCACACCGTTCATATCCGGTCAGGGGCTCCTTCTTTAAAACCGATCAGTCTGCCCTTCCGCACGTCATACTAAGTCTTTTCGGTGTTTCTTTTTAGGGCACTCTGTATATCAACAGGGAATGTTACAGCCTACTGCGGAAAATTGAGAATTATCGATTTCTGTATGTAATAGCACGCATTCTTACAGCAAAATTGGCTATATATGACACTACTGAGCTAGTATACGTTCAACGAATGCCAGTTGCCACGGGTAACATAGTGTCTGGAAATATTGATAACGCTAACTCCAGACAGACACCCAGTCCAGAAACATATCCATCTTTCATCTCTGGCACTGTCACAATATTTGCCTACAAACTTTCACCATAAACGGTCCTTATGGTATCAAATATTTCTTGTTACGAGAGGATAACAGACTGAATTCAAGTCAAAAATATTGTTACAGCTATTAAGCAACTGTGTCAGAACAATATTCAGCTCTCATTCTTGTGGTTCTATTTTTTGTATTTAATGCATCGTCACAGAGTCTCCAGACAGGCTGTATCTCACAGCAATTCCACTAAGTACTTGCACTGTCTACACAAAACAGATGATCCTTTTGGTAACAGTAAAGCAGTGCAGGCCAAAGGGTATAAAATCTTATGTGGTCGCCACTACAAACTGAATTGGGAGACTTATTTATATATTCAGCGTCTGGCAAGAATTTCTCCTGTGAATGTATGTGTCCCCCATGGCTTTCTCCGCAGAATAGCCCATTGTAAACAACACTTGGAAATACAATGGCTGACAAGACAAATAAAAAAGGTTAACGTCACTACATAGCCTTCTTTTCTACTCCGCATAGGTCTTTCACTTTTCTCCTTTATTTATCGTGTAAACGACCAGCATTTGTAGAATTGGAGGTGCTTTTGTGTCAAGTGAGTACTAAATGTATCGTGCCGGAATACAGTAAGTACCAGAATCTAAATAGCAGACCTGTAAAGCAGTGGTGCCAAATTTAGGCAAGTGTACCCGGTGCAGTCAAGGACGTAGCAACTTCGACCCGAAGGTATACAAACACATTTCACCAGTGTGAGACGGGAGGGCATAATGCTAGTGTGTGTGACATTCAATGCCGGCCCCGTGGTGTTGGAGTGGTGCGCCTGCCTCTCACCTGGAGGCCCCGGGTTCAATTCCCGGCTCCGTCAGGGATTTTAGAAACTGACGTGAGAGCTGGAACCGGGTGCACTCAGCCTCGTGAGGACAATTGAGTAGCTGTCTGACAGTGAGGCAGCGCCCTGGTCACGAAGACCAAGATTAACGGCCGAGGGGAGCCGAGGGACTGACCTCGCGTCACCCCAACATCTGCAGGCCAAATGGCTGGGCAGCCGTCGCTTGGTAGGCCTAGGCCCTTCATGGGCTGTAGTGCCACGGGGTTAATTAGTTAGTGTGACATTTAAGGGTATAGGCCTATTGACACACTCTACGGTGCGTTCGAAGTGATTGTCTGTTAATAGCTTGCGATTGCTAAAATGCATAATTGAGAGACACGCATATTTTAAAAATCGTTCTTCTCTCCTTATCGCAAGGGTGAAGGTTCTTCAGCCATTACCAGCGCATCCCACGAAATCATATCTAAGAATATAGCTTCACATCAAAAGATGGTTTTGAATTACACAATTACCTCACTGCCTGGATGGGAGGCTTCCCCTCAATCTTCTCCCTCTTTTGTGAAAATCCATAGCCTGCTTCCAGTCCCCGACTGGGTCAGGAATGGAATGAATGAAGCCCTAATCTAGCGGCGAGGATATGGAAATGTGCCGGCTACCGAAGCCTGTCGCACTCCTCTGGGGGCAATGATTAAATGAATGACAGATGAAATGAAATGATAGTGGAGAGTGTTGCTGGAATGAAATTATGACAGCGAAAACCGGAGTACCCGGAGAAAAACCTGTCTGCCTCCGTTTTGTCCAGTACAGATCTCACATGGAGTGACCGGGATTTGAACCACGGACCCAGCGGTGAGAGGCCGGCGTACTGTCGCCTAAGCCACGAAGGCTCTTCTCCCTCTTTTGTATTAATTAATATGCGTACCTCAGTTCGATCTCTTCTATTGCAATACGAAATATCATGCCATTAACTCGAGTAGTCTGACGCCTCTCCGCCTCGTTGCGTAGTGGCTAGAATTCTTGGATGTCTCCGTGGAGGCCCGGGTTCAATTTTGGGCTCTGTCAAGAAATACATTCTGGTCTGAGGGCTGGAAAATGAGAAGAGTTGGGTTCAATTCCTATCTCAGCCATGGAAATGGTATTCTGTGGTTTCCCCACTTCTACAGTACTCCAGACAAATGCCGGGATAGAACCTAGCTTAAGGATAGGGCCACTTCCTACTGAAATCCTACCTCAATTACAAATAAACGCGTACTATTCTAGACGCCATAGTAAACAGACTATTAGTCTAATTTTATACGCCCAAGTACACGGGGCTACATGACCACGATGTCGGAAAACCCCTAAAGAATCAACAATAGTATAACAATCTGACAAACAGACAAAACTATACTCGGGGCATATTTGGTAATTCTCACTTACAACTCACAGTCGGACAACATATTGGACTACAGTGGACAGAGTTAGTGATAGCAGCTGCTCAAGAATGGATACCACATCGCTCAAATTACCAGCTAAGGTCTATAATCCATTCCAAGTTACATACACCAATCTGTTTTTTTAACGTCACAGATTATCATATTAAACGATCAATTCCAAAGGTCAACAGCCGCCGACAACATCATAACTAAGAACCTTGACAGGTTGAACGAATTTAGAATAATGGCCGGCCGCGTGGCTCAGCGGTAACGTTTTCGTTTACTGTGTCCAAGGTTGCAGGATCGAATCTTGGCGCAGCCAGTTGGCATTTGAGGGTGAACAAATGCGAGGGAGCTGTGTCAGTAAATTTACTTGCATGTTAAAGTTCCCCTTCAGGGCAGAATTCCGGCATCCCGGCGTACGTAGGTATATTTGGTTTTTAGATTTTGCGGCATGAACATTCTCCGAAATTTGGCTTAAAGATTCAACTATCAGCCTCTTTGAAAGCATAAACTGTCCTTATGACCGGTGGTTAATATAGAGACCGCTATCCCATTAAGGGTTAAGGTACTCAGCGACACTACTGAAGACATTTCATTACAAGTTATCTTATTTTCTTGAAATTGGTATCACTGATCCCAATGATATAAACTAGTGGATTTTTGCCAAAAAATAAGACTAAATTTGGGGGGGGGGGGGTCTTTTTCATAGATTAATCACAAAAATAACGTGCATTTTTAGGACGCGATATCTTTGCTCTTGTTCAACTGAATTGAGTCATTGTTGTCGCATTGTGTCGCTGTATGTTCAGCATGTTGTATAGCAGAATAATGATTGTATCATTGATTGAGGCAAATATATTAGCTTTGTTTTACAATTTACGTTATTTTGATTTAAAGATAAATTAGTTGTGGGGGGGGGGCCCTAATTTCAATTTATCAGCGTCATACTGCTTTAAAACATAGCTGCATTATCTATATATTTAAAACACTAAGGCGATTTTTGTTACATCGAGAATGAGATAACGTCTCAACCGATTGACTTCGTAATGCATTCTAACGAGAGCTCTTGGCATGTAGATTTTCAGAGTGTCTTTAAAATAAACAAATATGTTACAGAATATTTTTAAATTAATAAACAAAAATTCAGAAATCTTGCCTATCACGCATGCGCACAATCGCCTTGCCTTATGACACTTATGGCGGTTACAAGTCCATCGCGTTTTAATTTCATGTTTATGTATAAGAATTATAATGGAAGGGAACATTGCTTATTACGTTTTCATGACATACACTGGAATTACCAGACAGAAAATGCTGAAAAACGTAAACTGACATCAAATTTTGAGTGTGCTTGATGTTTAACTCCCTTAATATTGCGCATCGTTACTAGTTTGTCTTTATTTTAGTTTTTAAATGAAACTAATAACTGCATTCTAAGTGGACTTTATAACTGCCGAAGTCAAGACAAATATTGAAACAAGTAGTTCCGTGAAGAACTATACAGCCTATTTTCATATATCCTGCTAATGTTAATTGCCTCTATCAACATACAAAATTTCAGTTTAATTGCTGTAACAGATTCGTAGATATTGAGAACCGTCTAAATATTTCAGATGGTCGCCAGGTTGGATTTTTATTTTTGTACTATTACATTAAGATTATTGTGTACGTGTGGTATTCAAACTTCAATCGCATGATTAGAACACAAGAAGTAAAAACGAGATTTTAAAATTACGCACAGCAGCCATCTTGTGATTATGCAAACAATTGAAATAAATTAGATGCCAGTGGATCAACATTTGTATAAGCATTTAACGTGCAACGTTTCACGGCACTCGGATAGTTAATTCTCGAGAAACGTCCATTTAAATATTTATATTTCGCATCGCCGCCATGTTGGATTTGTGCTCACCAGGTTACTGAAAGTCCTTTAGGTGAACATATGTTCATAGTCTTAATGAACATACAAAAATTCAGTTTGGTTGCTGTAAAAGATTCATAGATATTGAGAACCGTCTAAATATTTCGGAAGCTCGCCATTTAGGATTGTTATATGTATAGGCCATAGAGTTATGTACCATTCAAAGACAATTATTGCCTAGGTTCATTATGCAAACTTTCACTTCGATCGCATGGTTACGACACAAGAAATAACAACTTAATTTTAAAATTTCGCACAGCCGCCATCTTGAGGTTATGTAAACAATTGAATTAAATTAGATGGCAGTGCATTACAATCTGCAAAATCATTTACTGTACCTCATTTCACTGCGCTCAGAGAGTTAAATCACGAGAAAAGTCTATTAAAACATTTCAAATTCGCTTGGTCGCCATGTTCGTTTTGTACTTTACAGGTTTATGAAATATACATAGGTAAACTTGTATCAGTACCCTTTATCACCGTACAAAATTGCAGGGTGAGATCTGTAATAGTTTCGGAGATATAGAATGTCAGTGAAATATTTCGCACAGCCGCCATTTTGAGGTTATGTAAACAATTGAACTAAATTAGACCCCAATGCAATACAATGTGTATAAACATTTGCTGTACCAAGTTTCATTACGTTTGGATAGTTAAATCGCGAGAAAAGTCTATTTAAACGTCTCAACTTCGCTTGACCGCCATATTGGTTTTGTAGTCACCAGGTTTTTGAAAGTCTCATAGATGAACTTCTAATAGTGCCCTTTATCACCGTACACAATTTCAGGGCGATATCGGTAACAGTTTCGGAGATATTGAATGCTAGTGAAATATTTCGCACACCCGCCATGTTGGATTGGTGAGACGTAACAAAATTTGAAGGGCACGGTCGAGGTCGCCGGGAATAGTGCTATGAACTTACAGAGTTTCATTGAAATCGCTCCAGCCGTTTAGATTTTATTAGGGGGACACACACACACACACCTCTCACACACACACACACACGCACACACACACGGACAAAAGGTGATCTCATAAGCCTATTTTTTTTTTTTCAAAATTGAAAATAGGCTAAAAAATTGAGAGACATCGTAACTTGAAGTTGAGGTACACATTTAGAGTAAAGAGTCTTACTTTTCAACTCCTAAAAACTGCCTTTTCTTTGGATTTTAGGTCAATCTTCTGCATTCTCCGACCCGTGAGTATCTCCTAAATTGTTTTAGTTCTGGAGTAGACTGTTTGAAAGCCAGATTAATGTGTGCTTTATCTGCTGCACCTATGCGTCAAAGTGACAGCTGCTGAAAAGCGTGCACACCGATCATTAAAGTGAACATAAATGAGCTAAACAACTATAAAACTAGTATAAACTATATATTTCTGGAAACAAGGTAGGACATACTATCGAATGAGACAATTAAAAAAATCGAAAATTTTCTTGAAATTGAGTAATGGAAGGGTCGATGAATACCTTAAATGCGGAAACGCTATTACCAAATGCGACGAAAGCTAGTGCCGCCACTGGGAACCGAAATCGAAAGCGTCAACGATGCAGTGGTTTTATCCATTGTCCCAAGAAGTTCAAGGGCCAACCATTCGCGTGAAAGGTGATGCCTGCCCTGTTCCTTGATTACCTGGGCTCATCGCTTATTGATTTCAAGGAACTAGGTGTCTCCACTGGGGAAAATTACTGTTCAACACTGGAAAAATTATGCCGTGCAATTAAGGTAAAACGCCAGGGAAAACGCCAACAAGGGGTTCTACTGCTTCAGGATAACGCACGTCCCCATATTGCAAACGACGTAACGCAGAAGGTACGCCAAATTAAGTGGGAAAACTTCAGCATCCGCCCTATTTATAGTCCCGCGATTATCATGCCTTCTGTCCCTTCAAAAGAGCCTTGAAGGGTCAACGATGCCTGTCAGACGACGATTTATTTATTTATTTAGCGTATGATGCTAACACAATAAAGAAAACAAAGACATGAATACAGTGTCACAAACATCCGAACAATATGACAACAAGACTATTAAAGTTGAAAATATCATAAATCAACATCCAGTCTATTTAACCAATCCACTGCTTCTGTAGTAGCACAATTAAAATCCTCCAGACTCTCCGGAAACTCTCGGCAGGGACAATCAAATACTATGTGTTCCAATGTCTGCGGAATGACATCACAGTCACTATATAGCGAATCTTTCCACCCCCAAGTATGTAGTACAGAAGCACTTCTTCCCACGCCACATCTAATACGATTGAGTGTACTCCAGGTAAGTCTCTGCATGTTGGGCTCCCAACTTGTACGATGGCTCGAGGAGGAGCTCTTGTCCACTCAGTCTGCCAGCTAGTATTGGCTTTGAAATTGCTGTTTGTTAGTTCTAAGGCTATTTTCTATGCAGGTTTGCGGGATTTCAGTCTAAAAGGGCCCAACTGTTGAACGTCATCACGGATTGGAGGTGACCGATTCTTCTGTATTCTGGACCAAAGTTAAACTAGATTTTTCTGTGCAGCAGGTAGTTGCAAGACGTACATAAGAAGGGTGAATTTCTACGTTAATGGTAATAGTATACTGCGAGTTTCCCAATATCAATATCTGGGTACCATCATTACCGAATCATGGGACGGTTGTCAAGAGATAAGATGTCGCATTGGAAAGGCGAGCAGTCCTTTCAACTCAATTAACTCAATTTTCTAAAGCCACGATCTTACCATGAACACCAAACTACGACTCCTCAAGTGCTATGTGTTCTCAGTTCTCCTGTATGGTGTAGAAATATGGACCCTTACAAAGGCTACCTCTGTTAGACTTGAAGCCTTTGAACTATGGCTTTACAGAAGAATACTGGATTCATAAAGTTTCAAATCATATAGTTCTAAGCAGAGTTGAAAAAAGACCATAACTGATCAACATTATTAAGTGTCGTAAACTACAATACCTTAGTCACATTATGAGAAATCAAAAAAGGTATGAGCTGCTTCAACTTATACTACAAGGATAACTAGATGGAAAAATATCACCCGGCAGAAGGAGAATTTTCTGGCTCGACAAGCTTAGAACCTGGTTCAACAAATGCTCTGAGGAATTGTTCCGAATTGCCACTGATAAAGCTAGAATAGCCATGCTGATCGCCAGCGTCCAAAATGGATAGGCACGCTAAGGAGGAGGAGGACGACGACGAGGACGAGGACATGGTGTGTTTTGCCACTCGGGAATCCTCAACCTGGTGTATCGTAAAAATGAGTGCCTAAATTCTCATGGTGATTTAGCGTGATTGCCATACTGATTCTGAACTGTGCAGTCGTCAAACATAAACTTTTTGATCACGCCTTATACATTCCTGTTCACAGGGGTAGCTTAAAACAGGTCATTTATTTCGTAAAATTCAAAGTGTCTATACTAATATAATAAAGCTGAAGAGTTTGATTGTTTGTGTGTTTAAACACGCTAATCTCTGGAACTACCAGTCGGGTTGGAACAATTCTTTTTGTATATGATAGTCTATTTATTTATTTATCGTATGGTTTATAGTGCCGGAAGTTTCCGAGGACATGTTCGACTCGCCTGAGTCTGTATCTGCTTCCAGCGGACACCCTTAGGATGAGCTACAAGTTCCGTTTAATTTTAAGTAGTTCCAACTTTCTCTACCAGATATCAATGATACCTAGTGGTGAACGTTGGAACTTTGATACAGCGTTCCAATGAAATCTAACCTAACAATTTATCTTCATACCTGTTTAGTCTGTGGAAGGAACTTTTACATGCCATAAATCTATGACATGGGACCGCCGGCTTTACTTCCCCTCCGAAGGAAGGCATACTGAAGGATTTTAACGCTCTTAAAAAATCGGACGAATTCGGCCGGGTTTGAACCCGCTATCTTGGGCACAGCAGTTCAGCATGCTACCAACTACGCCACCGAAGCTTGATTTAAGAGAAATAGTTTAGCTGTAGCATTAGGCTACACCTCTCACGTAACCTTAAAGATTGAGTTTTGTTCAGTAAGTCGGAAGAACCAGCGCTCCAGAGCAGCTTCAATAAATGTCTGTCTGTTAGGTAGTCAGCCCGAAGGCTAGTTGGATTCCCAAAAAGCACTGCCGTTACGTTATATGAGTAGATACCCACAAATACCCAAGGCAGCGCTATATTGAGGCGTTCTAGGCAAGAAGAGGAGTGAGGTAGTTTGCCATTGCTTTCCTCACTGAGTCAGAACAGTAGTCCTAACCCTATGAGTAGAACCTTTCACAGCATCCACAGGCAGTGACTGTGCCCTGAATGCCATTACTAAGCACCACCCATACCTCAGTAGCTTCCATATAATCACAGCCATGAGGGAGACTGAGACATCGGTGAAAAGCTGCCTTTTACTCTTGCCTGTTCCAACTGACAAATGCAAATGTACTGTATTCATCAAGAGATGGCAAACAGGCCATCTTCAATAAATACCTAAGTCTATTGTTGCCTGGCAATGCGGGCTGCATCACGTCGCCCCTACCAGTGTTCTGGAGCAGAATTGCGACCTGCATATAAATTGCAGTCACGGGGAGTAATTAGTGCATAATGATTTCTTAGGCCCCTTAAAACAGTAAATCATCATGGTACTAGTATGCCTCTGTATAAGGGCGATGGTGTTGGTGCAGTATACTGAGGTTATCAGCTGCAATAAGCGTTGATGCTTTCCAATCCTTATCCTTGAGCGCTCCAGTTCTGTAGTAGTATTCATTATCATCCTTTAAACAAATAAATCCACCGGGCGAAGCCGGGCACTACTCCTAGTAAGAAAATAAGGTGCTAGTTATCTTAAACTGCGATATTGCGGCCTCATCATGATGATGGATGGTGTAATCACAGACAGTTTAAGAAGTTGGATCGATCAGGGACGACACAGAAGACGTTGCTAATGAAGGAGAAGACAAAATTACTAACACCGTTATGCATTTCAAACTTTGAACTAAGTTACGCTCGGATGGGACTTTATGAGAAATGAGACCCTATGGAAGGAATACAAGGACAGTTCACCGCGAACTATAATTTGTCATTGAACTGGATAACTTAAACTTAATATTACCTCCCATTGCGGAACAAAATGAAAGGTTCTTGATTTAATGAGAGTCCTGTAAAACCTAATTTCAGTGGTATGATTTTGATCTACGGTGATGTTTGGTAGCCGTCCTGGGTGTGGTGCTATTGACACCTACTAGCTAAAATCATTTGAGTTCCTACGGACATTTACTGTACTTATTGAACATTTTTGAGACGACATATCAATATCAAATTGGCAAATACTCTTTTATAAAAAAAGTGTTAATGGCATGAATTGTGCAATTATTACACAGCTCTATAAAATAAAATTTTTGGAGACCTTTATTTGGATTCAATAACTGATTTTGTATATTGAAAGTGTATGAATTAAGGAAGTGTCTTCTATGTTCCTGTATCAGATCACGTTTTTAAAAAACTACATATTTAAGAAATTATTACAAGATGCGTGAACGTGAAAATCAGGAATGTATTGTTTTCTTATAAGAAGTCAGAGTTTAGCACATGAAAATAATAGACAAATTAACTTAAGGCATATTGTAATAAATACATATAAAAGAAAAAACAGTTTGTGTTCACGTGTATGGTTAAGTCAATGAAACCGTTGCCAATTGGATGCAAAGCATCTCATACTGCGTTTTCTCTTGTTCACTCTAGTAGGATCATCACGTTTTATCAGCCAACAGTAGAGATATTGTGAAATTTTGCAATATCTTGTTAATCAAAATTACTGCAATGATAACAAGTAGTTCCGTGAAGAACTATACAGCCTATTTTCATGTATCCTACTTATGTTAATTGCCACTATCAACATACACAATTTCAGTTTGATTACTGTAATAGATTCGCAGATATTGAGAACCGGCTAAATATTTCGGATGGTCGCCATGTTGAATTTTATATATGTAGGTCCTAGAGTTATGTAGTGTTACATGCAGATTATTGTGAACGTATAGTATTCAAACTTCAATCGCATATTTAGGACACAAGAAGTAACAAGGAGATTTTAATTTTTTTTACAGCAGCCATCTTGAGGTTATGGAAACAATTGAAATAAATTAGATGCCAGTGGATTAACATTCGTATATGGATTTACGGTACCAAGTTTCACTGCACTCGGATGGTTAAATTGCGAGAAACGTCCATGTGAATATTTATAATTCGCGTCGCCGCCATATTGGATTTGTAATCACCAGGTTATTTAAAGTCCTATAGGTGAATTTAAGTTCATAGCCCCTATGGAAATTAAAAAATGCAGTTTGATTGCTAAAATAGATTCGTAGATATTCAGTATCGTCTTAATATTTCGGATGGTCGCCATGTTGGATTGTTAAATGTATAGGCCATAGAGTCATGTACCATTAAAGGAAAATTATTGCGTAGGTTCATTATTCAAACTTTCCCTTCGATCGCATGACTACATCACAAGAAATAAAAACTTAATTTTAAAATTCGCACTGCCGCCATCTTGAGGTTATGTAAACAATTGAACTAAATTAGATACCAGTGGATTACAATGTGTATAAATATTTCCTGTACCAGGTTTCAGTGCGCTTGGAACATTAAATCGCGAGAAAGGTCTATTTAAAATTTTCAAATTTGCTTGGCCGCCATGTTCGTTTTGTAGTTAACCGGTTTTTGAAAGTCTTATAGATGGACTTCCAGTAGTGCCCTTTATCTCCGTACAAAATTTTAGGGAGATACCGCTAATAGTTTCAAAGATATAGAATGCCGATGAAATATTTCGCACATCCGCCATCTTGTGATTATGTAAACAATTGAACGAAGTTAGATGTCTGTGCATTAAAATGTATATAAACATATACTGTACCAAGTTTCATTGCGTTTGGTTGGCCAAATCGCGAGAAACGTCTATTTAAAAGTCGCAAATTCGCTTGGCCGCCATGTTGGTTTTGTAGTTACCAGGTTTTCAAAGGTCACATAAGTGAACTTATAGTAGTTCCCTCTATCACCATAGAAAATGTCAGGGTAATATCGGTAATAGTTTCGGAGATATTGAATGCTGGTGAAATATTTCGCACAGCCACCATGTTGGATTGGTGAGTCGTAACAAAATTTGAAGGGCACGGTCGAGGTCGCCCGGAATAGTGCTATGAACTTTCCGAGTTTCATTGAAATCGCTCCTGCCGTTTAAATTTTATTAGGGGGACACACACACACGAATCACACACACACACACGCACACACACACACACGGACAAAAGGTGATCTCATAAGCCTATTTTTTTTTCAAAATTGAAAATAGGCTAAAAATGGTATGTGGTAGGACAAAAGTAATGGAACTTACGCATTTAGATGAACATGTAAAATAAGAGTAAAAAACGAGAAAGGGAAAATAGTGCAGACCTGTGTTATTATTATTATTTCTTCTTGTTTAGCCCAGTATGCCTTCATTAGTAGACGGTGTTGTTCCTTTTTCTCTTTTGCCCACGTCATTCCAGTTTTCAGCGTCGGCTTAGGTTGAAAACTCCGATCTTCGAAGAGTTTTCTCTTAAGCTGGTCACGCTACTGGAAATCTTGCTATTTTTAGCCTATTTTCAATTTTGAAAAAATAGGCTTATGAGATCACCTTTTGTCCGTGTGTGTGTGCGTTTGTGTGTGTGTGATTCGTGTGTGTGTCCCCCCCTAATAAAATCTAAACGGCTGGAGCGATTTCAATGAAACTCGGAAAGTTTATAGCACTATTCCGGGCGACCTCGACCGTGCCCTTCAAATTTTGATACGACTCACCAATCCAACATGGCGGCTGTGCGAAATATTTCACCAGCATTCAATATCTCCGAAACTATTACGGATATTACCCTGACATTTTCTATGGTGATAGAGGGAACTACTATAAGTTCACTTATGTGACTTTTGAAAACCTGGTAACTACAAAACCAACATGGCGGCCAAGCGAATTTGCGACTTTTAAATAGACGTTTCTCGCGATTTGACCAACCAAACGCAATGAAACTTGGTACAGTATATGTTTATATACATTTTAATGCACCGACATCTAACTCCGTTCAATTGTTTACATAATCACAAGATGGCGGATGTGCGAAATATTTCACCGGCATTCTATATCTCTGAAACTATTAGCGGTATCTCCCTAAAATTTTGTAGGGAGATAAAGGGCACTACTGGAAGTCCATCTATAAGATTTTCAAAAACCGGTTAACTACAAAACGAACATGGCGGCCAAGCGAATTTGAACATTTTAAATAGACCTTTCTCGCGATTTAATGTTCCAAGCGCACTGAAACATGGTACAGGAAATATTTATACACATTGTAATCCACTGGTATCTAATTTATTTCAATTGTTTCCATAACCTCAAGATGGCAGTTGAGAAATTTTTTAAATCTCCTTGTTTTTTCTTGTGTCCTAATTATGCGATTGAAATTTTAATACTACACGTTCACAATAATCTGCATGTAACAGTACATAACTCTAGGACCTACATATATAAAATCCAACATGGCGACCATCCGAAATATTTAGTCGGTTCTCATTATCTACGAATCTATTACAGCAATCAAACTGAAATTGTGTATGTTGATAGTGGCAATTAACATAAGTAAGATATATGAAAATAGGCTGTATAGTTCTTCACGGAACTACTTGTTTATTAAATGAAATTAATTTTCTGGGAATATCTCAGAAACTGTTGGTTTTAGAGCCTTAAAATATACTTTTCGGGGACCCTTTACTGCTATTTAGGGGCACCGAGTTTTGTTTCTGACACCAAGGGGCTGAAAATAAGCTTTGTCTCGTCGTTGTAGGCCGTAGTATAATACTAATAATTATAATAATAATATAACAACATAATAATAGACCTTCCGTACCACTCCTGCACGTGTAAATCGCGTGGAAAAATCTAGAGTACTCCTTGACCCCCTTTTACAGCTTAATTTGGTTACGTTATAACCTTATAGCCGTTTGCAAACTATCTCAGTAATGTAATAAATGGAATTGTATTGCGTCTTACATCAATAGATGGACCTGTGAGTTTCCGTTGCCATGGTAACCGGCTTGCATTCTGTCGTTATTGTATTAAATGAAATTAGTTTTCTGGAAATATCTCAAAAACTGTTGGTTTCAGGGCCTTAAAATGTGGTTTTCGGGGGGCCGTCGTTTCTCACATTGAAGGGCTGAAAATTAGCTTTGTTTCGCCCGTCTACGCCTATTTCAGCAAGTATTTTAAGGGGGTAGGCCCCCTTTTATGAGAGGTACAGAGAAGAGTTACATCAATGATTAGTGTCGTGCCTCTGATGATATCTGTACCAAATTTTACGTTGATCCACCCTGCCGTTCTCGAGTTATAAGGGAACAACTTTGTCCACAGACAGACAGACATACAGACATACAGACAAAAAATATTTTCGCGCGCATCCGTCATACAACAGTCTGAAACGCGTAAATAACGCAAATTTCCGTAGAAATTCAGAAAAGAACATACAAACTTTCATTTTTATATAGAGAGAGATGATATTATTGCCGAGAATATTCAGTCATATAATGCTTGAACTCATGAAAAGGAAAATCTTAAGAAAAATTCTAGGGCCACGTAAAAGTGCTGACGGAACATGGAAGAAAAGGAAGATTGAGGACCTATACCGGCAAAATGAAAGCATCACTCGCTCAATTCGCAAACGACGTCTGAATTTCTATGGACATCTGATGAGAATGGACGGGAAGCGTTTGACGAAGGAAGTCTTTCAGTACATAGCAAGACTGAAGGCTACAAAGAACTGGGTAGAAGAGGTCAAGAAAGAAATTGGTATTACTGTTCCGTGATCCACAGCAGGAAGAGGTTTTGAAGTCGCATTGACAGCGTTAAGACATTTAAGGAGAATCCACAAAAATGTAGGCTTGAATTAGTAATTTGTGCAGAGCTGTGGAGGATTCGAAGTGAAAGAAGGACGAGGATGTGGGAGGTAAAGAAGAGATTGACCAGAAAGCCTTAAGTTGTATGCGATCCATAGTTGGCCTAATTCGTAAACAAATAAAAAAATACTGTTGCGTAAACTATCTTGACCAATTGCATACATAATATAGCTTTGAGACTATTTGGTCGAGTGACAGTTAAAAATTGACGTTTCAAGACAACTGCTTGTCCCTTTATCAAGGATTGTCAAGAAAGAAAGAAAGAAAGAAAGAAAGAAAGAAGAAATGAGTAAACAATGCCATAACCTCCAAACAAATAGTTACTACATGTCCTCCTGACACCAAGATTTATTTGTTTAGCTTATGGCAAGGTTACATAATTACTAGCTAAATAACACATTAAACATATACATTAGTATTTAGCCTAAAAGAACAATAAATATTAAAATAAATTTTGATTGAGGAGACACATATTCAATAGATAAAATGTTCAGATTTACAAGGTAAGATTTAAATTTGAAATCCAATCTAGAGCAGGCTGCGTTGCATCATGAAAGTCTTTCAGGTTCCCCTTATAGGCTCGAAGGCCGCAGTCCTCCACAATATGTTGGATGGTCTGTCTTTCAAAACCACTGTCGCACTGAGGTGAGGAAGCCTTATTCCACTTGAATAAGCTGTCTGCGCAGACCCCATGTCCCGTTCGAATCCTGTTGACTGATTTCCATGTATGGCGTGGTAGTTCCATGACAGCTGGTTTCTTGATAGGATCAATGAAGTTTCCATATTCCTCATGGAATAAATTATTCCATACCGCAGACCACTTTTTGTCAATCTGAAAAGTATTTAATTGTAGATATTCCGCTGTTAGGATGGGTGGTCGGTGGGATTTCATGCGACTTATCTTTACTGTAGGTATGTCACAATGAATAGGAAGCTTTGGAGTGGAAATTATCTTTTGATATTCCCTCAAGAGAGAGTTCTGTCTTCGTAAGTCAGGTGGCGTAATATGACTTAGAGGTGAAAGCCAGTACAGAGGAGTGGTCCTGATGCAACCTGATATTATCCTCATCGCCGAATTCAATTGGACATCAATCTGCTTCACATGTGGACTATTAAGCCACAGCGGAGCACAGTATTCAGCAGCTGAATAGACAAGTCCTAAAGCAGAAGATCGTAATGTTGTTGTTGTAGCTCCCCATGTGGTTCCACATAACTTCTGCAAGATGTTATCGCGTGATCTTAGTTTTGCTGCAGTGTTCTGCAGGTGCTTCTTGAAGGACAAAGTCCTATCGAGAGTAAGAAATTGTTGGTAATGAAACTATAGAGGGCAGCCATGATTTACTCAAGGGATAACCATCACCTCTATTGAAGTACGAAGGAAGTCTTTCAGTATATTGCAAGACTGAAGGCAACAAAGGAATGGGTAGAAGATGTCAAGAAATAAATTGGTATTACTTCAATAGCCTCCCGAATCATACGAATTGTGAAATTTTTCTCCATACAGACGACAGAAGTTTCATTAAAATGAATTTGATGGTAATTTTGTATGGCATGTTTAGCAACAGCAGACTTCTCTGGTCGGCAAAGACGTAAATGCCTACGATGATCATTGACCCTTGTTGTGATTCTCCTACATCTCTGACCAGTATATAGGTAACCACAGGAACATGGAATCTTAAATACTCCAGCACAGTTAAGACAAGTGAATTCTTGACTGATCGTAAGGATTTGCCTACTGTGATATTAGGCTTGAATATGATTTGATATCGTATCTTTTTAGAATATTGCTAATCCTGTCCGTGATGGATTGCACGTATGGCAGACAGGCCAATTTCGAAGGAGGAGGATCCTGCGATAATCTGTTTTCAGTTTAGGGTGTAACACTTCATTAATCTGTCACATCGAGTAGCCTTTCTTCTGGAAAGAATCGACCAGGAACACAAGTTCACCGTCTAACTTATCCTTTTCACACACCACCCTTGCTCTGTTAACAATAGTGTTAAGGGCGGCCTGTTTCTGACAAGGATGTTAGTGAGAGGACCCATGTAGATAATGATTTGTATGGGTGGGTTTATGGTGGTTGACATTGTGTACCTGGCTTCAGTCAGCATTCTTGGAAACCAAGACATCCAGAAATGGCAGGCAGCCTTCACGTTCCGTTTCCATAGTAAACCTAATATTCGGATGCTGGTTGTTCAAATGATCCAGAAACATGGATAACGTGCGATCACCATGGGGCCCTACAACGAAAGTGTCATAGACAAGTAGTTGTCTTGAAACATCGGTTCTTAAAGTGTGACTCGATCTAGTTAGTTATTGTTGTTTTAAGGGGCGGAACTCCGAAGTTATCTGACCCTTGACTTGACCTAATAGCCCTAAAGCTATATTATGTAAACAAACAAATGCTTACATTAAACATCAATTGATGTTATATTTCGATGAATGTGACTCGTATTTGAAGCTACTGTTGATTGTTTTTACTTTTTCTGACTTTCATAATATGACCGAGTTCTGTAAAATGTATATTATGGGCCAAACTTCAAGAACATTCCTGAAATATAAAACAGTGTGGTTCACCAGCCCCATATTTGTTTTGGAGAAAGGCAACCGAACTACCGCCTGAACCATAGTCATCCTAAAACATTACTACCTGCTCCTTTAAGGCCTTAGTAGAACTTTACAATTGAGTTCATGCTCGCGAATATAGTAGGAATCATTTACGGCAGTGTTATTTCAATGACCTCAAATATAATGCATGAGAGCATTTCGTTCTAGAGACGTTCTTCTTTATTTTGAGCTATCATCTTAATTGTAAGTGCTTTAAATTGCGTTTCCAAGACAACACTGCATGGGCGCGGGAACTTGATCTGCCGGGAAAGCTGGCTACCGGTACTCTGTATATTCAGGGTAGCAAGTGTTCGAAATATTGAGCAATAATGTTGAGCGGCCATCCTGAATCGACCAATTCAAGATACATCCCCCTCTCGCCGAATGAATTTTCAGGTGGGATTATTTTTATACAATCAAAATAGTGTGTTGCCATGCTTCTGGAATTGATTTTCAAAAATCTATCATCTACTGGAGACCAACGTACGTTAACCTAGAAGTGGCTTTCCGTGGTATCCTACTTCTACTACAGATAAAATGCTGGGATGGTTCGAAATTTAAGACTACGCATACTGTCTGTTGCGAATACACGAACTACTACTGACACCATAATAACAAAGATTATTAGACACATTTGAACACACACAAGCACACGATTATCTCGATGTCCAAGCCCCTAAAGTTTAAAAAGAAACCTACCCACAATTGATTGGAAACGCAAGTGGCTAGACGATGCAATCGAGCTGGCCGTGGGTTAAGCGAACACCTGCACATTTAAAAAGCCATCACAACAGAAGAAATGAAAATTAATCTTATCCATGAACGTGAATATTAATATTTCTAATGTCCGACGACTAAAAAATCGTATTCGGACCGGTAAGAACGTTTTGGATAAAGAAAATCCAATGCACAAGTTTTCACTATCTATCTTCGTGATGTATTCTGCACTACTTGCAATGTGAAAGTCTCCGTGGCTGAAATGATAACGCGTTGGACTGCCGATTGAAAGAATTGGAGTACGATACTTGTTAGTTTCCCGTTCTAGATTTTTAGCCTACTTTTCACATTTTGCAAAAATGAGGAAAAAGTAGACTTATGAGATCGATCCCGGCAAATGTGTGCCTGTCTGTCTGGCTGGCTGTGTGTGTGTGTGTGTGTGTCCCCCTATCAACTCCTAAACGGCTGGAGCAATCGAAACAAAATTTGGTAGGAGTAAAGATCTATACCTGAATATCTCCCGGCGATATGTGAAAATGATGTCAGTGCTACCAACTGCTAAAAAATCGCAATTGAAATTTGAGCTCCATGTTGGATATCATGGAAGGTATGAATGGGAGCTATTTCAAAATTGGCACACGTATAGATAATAATATTGCAGTTTAATTTCCAGGAGTCCATACATGGCAGTGTTGCCAAAATGATTATAAGCCTGCTGATAGGTCCAATTTTTAAATGCATATAACTTCTACACTATCAATTGGAATTCAACCAAATTTCGTATGTTGTATGTGTACATAACCAGATACGACTGAGAGTATCCTTAAGAGCCACCATGGCTGCCAACTGTTAATGAATGCACTCCCTATTATTTTTATCCAAATATCAATAATATCAGGAAGTATGCTAGCCGACAGCTTTAAACTATGCACACGTATAGTACCTGACATTGTATATTAATTTGGAGTAACTTATATACGTCAGTGCTACCAACATGATTCTAAGCCTGCTGACAGGTCCAACTTTAAATACATGTAACTTCTATACTATCATTTGGATTTCAACCAAATTTCGTATGTGCTATGTGTACCATAACAGATATGACTATGCGTATTCTTAAGAGCAACCAGGGCTGCCAATTGTTAATATGTGCTGTCTCTATTTTTATTACCCTAATATCAATATATCAGAAAGTATGCAAGCCAATAGCTCTAAACTTTGCACACGTTTAGTACCTGGCATTCTAGATGAATTTGGAGTAACTAATATACGTCAGTGCTGCCAACATGATTCTAGGCCTGCTGATAGGTCCAATTTTAAAATGCATGTAACTTCTATACTAACTAATGGATTTCATTGAAAATTGGCACAACAATAGATCATATTATTTCAGATTATTTCTGACCATTACATGCATGACATTGTTGCCAACATGATTTTACGCATGCTGTTAAATCCAATGTTTAACTGTATGTAACGTCCATGCTATTCATTGGACTTCAACCAAATTTTGTATTCTCTACCTTAAGAGATGGAACTAAGAATATATTCAGTCACCAAGGCTGCCAACTGTAGTGCTCTATTTGGCTACATTATGCCAAGTATACAGTATTTCTAACTAATTCGAAATTTCGATATTAGCAACTTAATTTCGTCATTATTCTAGATAGATCCATATAGATTAATCTTTGGGATGAATCTTAAATTTTAAGAAAAGTAGGCTCTTTAGTTCGTCACGGAACTTCTTGTTATTTTCTTAAGTTTTATCGTCGCTGGCGACCTCTTTGCCCATGTGTTACTACGGAAATAATAGGAGAGAGATCACAGTTGATTGGATGACTAGTATCGTTCGTCATGCGATCATCATCAGATCCATTATACTTAGGCTATTGAACCTATGTCTAAAAGTATCTACAGTATGCATAGTTATTTAGTTGCAGTAGTAGGTTAAATAGTCAATATTTCTTAGTTAAATTATGTGATGTTTTGTTAAGATACTGGAAGTTGTGATCGACCTTCAAATTAAAATGAATTGTAAACTTAGTTGCGTGTGTGGTCGGGACCGCATCTGGTCATCCAAGTGTATTTATTAATTTCATGTTTCCTTTTTTATCAGGATTAGGGAAACACCAATTATAATTTGATACAATCGTGTTGACCAATTGAAAGACATTAAATTTCGATGAATATTTTGTGGAATGTGTGCTCCCTAGAATATGACACACCTTAATATCCTAGAATATGGGAGAGATATAGGCCTACATTATTGCAGGTGTTTGTGATGGAGTCGCCGATCTCAAGACAGGTGGTAATATCGCATCCATCAATCAGCTGATGACATGTTAGCGTTGATGCATCATGAGACTGTCAAGGACAAGCCCTGGCTCTTATTGCTCACTGGTGCCATTCATTCTCCTCGATGACACTTGCGAAGCGCAAAATTGGAGTTGATATACCAGTAGTCTAACTGAAACCATATATTCGTCTTGGAGAGAACATGTATGTAATGTGCAAATTTAATCCCACATCACTCACATGTACTTTTGTCATGCTAATGTTCCATACGAGATGTTTGTAACTTACCCTGGTCGGAATTATTTTTCTTTAAACCAGTTGAAACAAGAAGTTCCGTGACGAACTAAAGAGCCTACTTTTCTTAAAATTAAGATTCATGCCAATGATTAATCTACAGTATATGAACCTATCTAGAATAATGACGAAATTAAGTTGGTAATATCGAAGTGTCTAATTAGTTGGAAATATACCTGGTATAATAAAGCCTAAGAGAGCACTAGAGTTGGCAGCCCTGGTGAATATATTCTTAGTTCCATCTCTCAAGGTACAGAATACAAAATTTGGTTGAAGTCCAATGGACGTTACATGCAGTTAGACATTGGATATATCAGCACGCATAAAAGCATGTTGGCAACAATATCATGCGTGTGCTGGTCATTAATAATCTGAAATATTATGATATCTTGTTGTACCAATTTTGGATGAAATCCATTTGCTAGTATAGAAGTTACGTGTATTTTAAAATTGGCATAGAATCATATTGGCAACACTGACTTATATTAATTGCTCCAAATTAATCTGGAATGTCAAGTGCTAAACGTGTGCAAAGTATAGAGCTGTTGGCGTGGATACTTTCTGATATATTGATATTAGGGTAAAAAATATATACAGCATTTATTAATAGTTGGCAGCCCTGATTGCTCTTAAGAATACTTATAGTCATATCTGTTAAGTTACACATAGCACATACAAAATTTGGTTGAAATACAACTGATAGTATAGAATTTACAAGTATTTAAAAATTGGTCCTATCAGCAGGCTTAGAATCATGTTGGTAGAACTGACAAATATGTTACTCCAAATTAATCTAAAATGTCAGCTACTATACGTGTGCATAGTTTAAATCTGTCGGCTTGCATACTTTCTGGTATATTGTTATTTGGATAAAAAAATAGAGAGAGCAATTATTAACAGTTGGCAGCTCTGGTGGCTCTTAAGATTACGCTCAGTCATATCTGTCTATCAGCACTTAGTACATACGAAATTTGGTTGAAATCCAATTGATAGTGTAGAAGTTATATGCATTTAAAATTGGACCTATCAGAGGGCATACAATTATTTTGGCAACACTGTTATGTATGGCCTCCTGGAAATTAAACTGAAATAGTATTATCTATACGTGTGCCAATTTTGAAATAGCTCCCATGCATACCTTCCAAGATATCCAACATGGAGCTCAAATTTCGAGTGCGATTTTCCTGCAGTAGGTAGCACTGACAACATTTTCAAATATGGGCTTGAGATATTCCGATATACGTCTTTACTCATACTAAATTTGGTTTCGATTGCTGCAGCCGTTTAGGAATTGATAGGGGGACACACACACACAGCCAGACAGTCAGAAGGACAGACAGACAGAAGGGCAGACAGACAGACAGACAGACATTTTCCCGGATCGATCTCATAAGTCTACTTTTTCCTCATTTTTTCAAAATATGAAAAGTAGGCTAAAAATGCATGGATTGTAGGCTACCTAAGAAAACATATGAGGACCTTACATGCAAAAGCCGCCAAGTCCAATTTCTGACATTTTAAAGCTGTATACGCCATTATGTACGCAATGAAGATTTTCTTGGTTATATTTTTTTAGACATAAGCAAAACCGACCATTTTATGTCACAAATGCATTCATAAATTTGCAGTTTCAAGCAATAACCACCCAGTCCATCGGGTCATGGCAAGCAAGAATCACCAAATCCACAGGAGCCAATGAAACTGTTCATCCGTCTCAAGTAACATCGTTCATGTCTTCATTCCGCATAACCTTCAATTAACCATTATTCTTGAATTTACATTTGTCAAAAAGCTTATTGATATATTTAATTGTTAACGCCAAATACTTGATTGCAGAGACTAAGCTTCTCATTCATCTACATTCATCTTCTTGGCAGAATTTTTAATTGATAATTACTATCATGTTCCAACCAAATCCCTCCATGTCCAAAATAAAGTCCATAGTTATAGCGAAAATAATAGATATAAGTTTATTCCTTTTTTTCTTTGCTCATGTTATTCCCAAACTACTTATATATCACTTGTCAAATACACACACGATAAGTACAAATTGTAAATCAGGGCGTGGTGGCACAGCGGTCAAGCTGTTGACCTCTCACCAAGGTGGACCGGGTTCAATTCCCGGTCAATGCATGTGAGATTTTTGAAGTGAAATGCCAAGTCCTGTGGTTCGGATTCCACATAAAACAGAGGTCCCGTGGCTCATGATCGCATGATTAACGGTCACGTAAAACTAAAAGCTTCATTTCCTTCAAATTGTAAATCGGAGACATATTTTTCTCAATTTCTGAAACGTTTGTCAATGTGGTTTTGGCGGCTTTTGAATGCAAGGTAGTTTTATATTCTTTCTCTTGTTCCTTTTTAAATAACCACTTTAGAGGGTACGGTAATTGAACTTTGGTTACTATTCTTTGTACAATATTAGATTTTCTTATAAGCAAAATCATTTAACATAATAGTCGAATATCTATATATATAAAAGAAAGTCGTGTTAGTTACACTATTTATAACTCAAGAACGGTTGAACCGATTTGGCTGAAAATTGGTGTGGAGGTAGCTTAGAACCAGGAGACGGACATAGGATACTTTTTTTTAATCCCGTGACGTGACATAAAACGACAATGAGAATACAAGTCACTATAAAACGTAACGCAAATGACAGCTAAGGCAAGTCGTTTCCAGGCAACAGTAGCTCTTGACGAGACACGGCCGACTGGATGTGAGTAGCGCTCTCCACTACCGGTATAGAAAATGAGGCTCTTAACATGAAATCCCGTTAGTTACTCAACGTAATTTGTATAGGGGTAGTATATCCAATTTACAATAGATGGCGCGAGTAGCTTCAACAAAATGGTGTGCGTTTGTTTCAAGAAAGGCACACATGCGTTCATATACCATTCATCCCATTGCGATGAAACTTGGGTGAGATGTTCTGTACACTTGAGGGAATGTTTCTGGCTTAGTAAATCCACTTAACAATAGGTAGCGCACGAGTAGATTCAACAAATGAGCGACGACGGGTGAAGCGTTTCAACAAAGTCATGTATGCGTTCACATACCATTCGTCCGATAGCGATGCAACTTGAGTGAGAGGTCGTGTACACTACAGGCAAGGTTTCTGGCTTAGTAAATCCATGTTGTAATAGGTAGCGCACGAGTAGATTCTGCAAATGAGCGACGACGCGCGAAGCGTTTCAACCAAATCCCGTATGCGTTCAATATACTATTCGTCTGATAGCGATGAAACTTGGGTGAGATGTTGTGTACACTTCAGGGAAGGTTTCTGGCTTAGTAACTCCACTTTACAATGGTATCGCACAAATATATTCAACAAATGAGTAACGGCGCGCGATTCGTTTATACAAAATCCCGTATGCGTTCATATGCCATTCATTCGATTGTGATGAAACTTTGATGAGTTGTTGTGTACACGCCAGGGAAGGTTTTCGAATTAGTAAATCCATTTTACAATAGGTAGCGTACGAGTATATTCAACAAATGAGTGACGGCGCTCGAATCGTTTCAACAAAGTCCCGTATGCGTTCATATGCCATTCATTTCATCGCGATGAAACTTTGTTGAGTTGTTAGGCACGCTCCCAGAATTTTTTTGGAGATAGTAAATCAATTTTACAATAGTTTAGAGGTGGTTAACGGAAAAAGAAAAAAAATATTGGGAATCCCAAAGCACTTCAACAAACAAAGTTACAACGCCAACACTTTCTTTGATTGGCATTGCAACGCATGCCGGGTACAGCTAGTATTTGATAAAAGCCCATATGGGCTTCTCTTGAATGTTTGTAGATAAACAAATGCCCAGTGCATATCAACTTAGAATACGTTTCGTTTATTAAATCATGTAGTAAATAAATGTTGGAGAGGGTCAGCTCAATCCACAATATGGTTAACATGATAAATTAAGGGAAAGTGTTTATAATTATTAGATCAGAATATAACGTCTTGATATAAGTTAAGTTCTTAACATTACATTTATCGTGAGTTGTCTAAATCTCTAAAAATAAATTTAAATCTGGTAATTTTTAGGCAAAATTCACGATACCTTGTCAAAATCTGGAATACGATAAGTGTAATTATGTGCCTTATTACTACCATTACCGCATAAAAGCATCACCGAGATTCATGCAATTTTATAAATAGCCAACTTCACAAACAAAATACAACACTGGATTTCACGTTTTTACTAAATGGTGGAAGCATTTTCGTTTCTAAATTCATATTAGAAAGAAATTAATTAGGCCTAGTTCACTCAACACAACTGGTGAGATGAATTCAACTCTTGCGCAGGAGTATCCCTGCAGAAAAGATATATTTCATGTACTGTGGAATTAGCCGTACAGTGGAGTTAGAAAAATTTCCCATACATGTCTTGGCATAAATAATGAGTGTATGAAATCGTGGTAGTATTGATATATCTCTAAAAATTCTTTCAAAATGATCCATAAACAGTGAAGAACCGAAAAGAAACAAAAAGTAGGGATATCCGTACTATGTGCATTAAAATAATTAAGAAAAAGACATAGTTCGTAAATAGAAGACAAATCAAGATTCAAATGGCATCTGAAAGCAAAATTTTCACACCATATTTCAAAAGAAGATTTAATGTTATTCATTGTCAGACAACTAAGTTAACGTATTTGTTGATATTCTGTAGTCATTATTTCTATTTTTTTATTTTAATATGATTTTTGTGATTTTTTTAAATTTCAAGTCCATTAATTGATTTTCGTTCATTTAATTACATTGTAAAGACTACACTTGTTATTAAAAATAACTGTTATTTTTAGCCTATTTTCAATTTTGAAAAAATAGTTTTATGAGATCACCTTTTGACTGTGTGTGTGTGTGTGCGTGTGTGATTCGTGTGTGTGTCCACCCCCCCCCCCTAATAAAATCTAAACGGCTGGAGCGATTTCTATGAACCTCGGTAAGTTTATAGCACTATTCCCGGCGACCCCGACCAAGCCCTTCAAATTTTGTTACAACTCACCAATCCAACATGGCGGCTGAGCGAAGTATTTCACCAGCATTCAATATCTCCGAAACTATTACCGATATTACCATGACACTTTGTATGATGATAAAAGGAACTACTATAAGTTCACTTATGTGACCTTTGAAAACCTGGTAACTACAAAACCAACATGGCGGCCAAGCGAAATTGCAACTTTTAAATAGACGTTTCTCGCGATTTAACCAACCAAACGGAATGAAACTTGGTACAGTATATGTTTATATACATTGTAATGCACCGACATCTAACTTGGTTCAATTGTTTACATAACCACAAGATGGCGGATGTGCGAAATATTTCACCGGCATTCTATATCTCTGAAATTATTGGCGGTATCTCCCTGAAATTTTGTACGGATATAAAGGGCACTACTGGAAGTCCATCTAAAAGATTTTCAAAAACCAGTTAACTACAAAACGAACATGGCGGCCAAGCGAATTTCATTATTTTAAATAGACCTTTCTCGCGATTTAATGTTCCAAACGCACTGAAATCTGATACAGGAAATATTTGTACACATTTAATGCACTGGTATCTAATTTAGTTCAATTGTTTACATAACCTCAAGATGGCGGCAGTGCGAATTTTAAAATTAAGTTTTTATTTCTTGTGATGTAGTCATCCGATCGAAGTGAAAGTTTGAATTATGAACCTCCCAATAATTTTCCTTTAATGGTATATGACGCTATGGCCTATACATTTAACAATCCAACATGGCGACCATCTGAAATATTTAGACGGCTCTGAATATTTACGAATCTATTATAGCAATCAAACTGAATTTTTTAATGTTAATATGGGCTATGAACTAAAGTTCACCTATAGGACTTGAAATAACCTGGTGGTCACAAACCAACATGGCGGCGACGCAAAGTATAAATATTCACATGGACGTTTCTCGCAATTTAACCATCCGAGTGCAGTGAAACTTTGTACAGTAAATCCTTATACGAATGGTAATCCACTGGCATCTAATTTATTTAAATTGTTTCCATAACCTCAAGATGGCAGCTGTGCGAAATTTTTAAATCTCCTTGTTACTTCTTGTGTCCTAATAATGCGATTAAAGTTTGAATGCTACACGTACACAATAATCTTCATGTAACAGTACATAACTCTGGGCCCTACATATATAAAAGTCCAACATGGCGACCATCCGAAATATTTAGACGGTTCTCAATACCTACGAATCTATTACAGCAATCAAACTGAAATTGTGTATGTTGATAGTGGCAATTAACATACGTAGGATATATGAAAATAGGCTGTATAGATCTTCACGGAACTACTTGTTATCAGTATTTTGTATTTTTTTATGTGAAGCTCAATACTATTTTTATTTACATTTAATTTCACTGTAAGGATATCCATTTTTTTCATTATTTTAATTACAATTTATAACATAATTTTCATATCAAACATTCATAAGTATATTCATTCTTAATTGGGCTGAGCAAGACCTCAATGTCAGGTCAAAATATGTACTATAATATACTTTATACGATGTCGAAATGTAAACATTATGTTTCAGAAAACAGTATCATAATGAGGCTCATTATAACAATATTTTCATTATGGAACAGTTTCTCCCACCAATCAGAGCTCAAGAAACAGTTGTTTGACCAATTAGGTAATGATACCTTCGCGCATGCGCTCAAAATCCAACATGTCTATATAAATTACCAAAAGTGCACCGTGCATATGTTCGCGTAAATAAACTGGCGAATATGAGACTAGAAATAGCACTGTATATATCTTAATATCCCCAACTCCAATTTCAACACAGCGCATTGCTTTCAAACGACTTCAGTGACAGTTTGACTGAATGCAGATGCACATCGGCAGGCTGTAAACATTGACAAGCACACAGAGCGCATGCGTCGGTCGGTCAGAGCACTTGGAAAACAGAGATATCCTACCCAGCGCTTGCACTCTGATCGCAAAATTCTAGAGACTGAATCTCAACAGATATTTATGAATATTTACGTTAAAACATAATAGTTATAATTATCGTCGAACATAAACAGTCGTAAACAACTCGCCTATAATGGTAATTAGACACTCGTGTGGAAATTTGCATAATGTACTAGTATAATTCATATATTTTAATTCACATATTGATTGGCGGATATTTTAAACCTTAGTTCGTAAATAGAATTTAAAAAAAAGCAATTCAATTAAGAGAATACGAGTATAGTGCAGTCAAGTAACTTATTGAAATATCAAAAACCTTCTTCAAAAGGAAATGCTGGAAGAGGTTGTGGATGGGTAAATTTGAAATTTCAGCTACGGTCATCGGTAATGATTGCTTCTACAGGGTGCCAGGAAATGTTCTCCGCAGCGCCTACATGCTGCTGCGAGATGTAGCATCAGCAGTTACGTTGGCAGCATGGCTGCTGCTTGTATCATAACGGTAACATTATAAGGGAACAACTGAAGCTTGTCTCTTACAGCTTTATGCGCTGTCCACTAAAAGATTCCTGTTTCTTGAGCTAATTTGCGCGTTGATTTTCTTGGACTATCTGGCATTATATCGGAGATTTCATCATTTTTTTCGTCTGTTTAACGCGAAGTGCCTGCCTGTTCCCGGTACATCGTGAACTGAGCCGGTCACACGAAATTTACTGATCAAATCCTGAACGGTATCCCGGTTTGGACACTGTGAATTTGGAAACCGTGCCTGAAATTTTAGTGTAGACATTATCTGTAAACCTATTCCCTTCACGAAAAACATTTTCCACCAAAAATGCTCTCTCTTCAGTAGTAAACATTACCACCTCTATACTGTTTCACTCTTCCAATAATTAATCTATCTGAACGCTCACTTACTGCAATACACGCTGATGATATCGACAGCACACAGGTGTGGGATTCACCCTGTCAAGGGTACCGTGCTGCCAATTAAACTGCTGATACTACCTCTCGCAGCAGCAAGTAGGCACTGCGGAGAACATTCCCTGGCGCCCTGTAGTATCTCAATTGTGACAATCAAATATAATCTAGTCAGAGCTTAACTTATTATATTGAACCGGAGTCCTTGAAGGCGTATATATGATAGTTAAAGTGGGAAGTGCCCATGTATCAACCTCTATTACTAGACAGGTTATGTCTCCTTTGATAGATTGTGCTTAGGGATTATCATTATTGTTTTATACTGCCGCATTGATCTTAACTTATCGTCAAATGTTTGCCCACTGTGAGGAAATTTGGTTATCCATAACCGATAACGTGACACACAACATATGCGCCAGAACCTGTTCTACGTCCTACCTGTAATTCAGTGTTTTGAATTATTTCTAAAGTTTATGGTTTAAATGAACGTCAAATATGCCAAACAAATCATGGGATGTTTTTGATGTGTAACATCTTTCCGCTCGGTTGCTGGATAGTTTTGTGGGAGTGATTTTGAAAATTGGGGACGGAAGTGAATCGGGCGGAAGTGGATCGAAAGGAAGTGGATCGGACGGAAGTGAAGACGCACTGCCAGAAAAATGGGGCGGAAGTGAATCTGGCGGAAGTGGATCGAACGGAAGTGGATCGGATGGAAGTGAAAACGCACTGCCAGCTGGATGTACAATTGAAAATGTGTGTATTGGAAACAAGGCAGTGTGTGCTCTGTAGCGCGAGAATGTTATGGCAATACAGTAGGCAGTGCATTTAGCAGACACTGGTTTGACGAGCACAGCGGCATTATTGTCAAGCTGTGGGTGAGTAGTCAAATATTAAATGCATAACAGAATGTTGTTATATGAGTGGAATAAAAGCTGTATTTTCATCATATGTGAGACAAGGTCATTTCATGATTGTAGGAAGCCATGTTTTGATTGTTTACGACGAACTGTATGAGAGCCTTGAGAATAATGAATGTTATAGTTACTGAGGAATGTGCTCACAGTATTTGAGAGTACTGTCGACGTTGTGTGTCACTTTGTTATTATGAATTATTAATGTAAAAGGAAGGAAGCTTGTAGTTTTACGTGTCCGTTAATCTCACGATCATGATCCACGGTACCTCCCTTTTACGTGGAATGCGAACCACAGGACATGGCCTTTCAATTCGAAAATCTCACATGTATTGACCGGGAATCAAACCCGGTCTACCTTGGTGGGAGACTAACAGCTTGGCCGCTGTGCCACAAATGTGACAGTAGCATATCTCCAATTCAATAAATACATTCATCATAGTACCAGTATGAAAATGAAGTGTGAATTAACATTTTAAAAATGTCCAAGCTGTGTAGTATACGAGTAGGATAACATGCCAGATGTTACACGTCATATGCGACTACTGTAAGGCTCGTATATTTTTATTTAAAGCTGTCTTCTTCTTCTTCTCTAGTGGTCAATCCGAAGATTGACTTAATACAAATCTCCACTCTTCATCTCTTTCCACTTTCCTCTTCATTTCTCTGTAGGTCTTGCATTCAACATCATCCTTAATTTGATCCATATACCTCAGGCGTGGTCATCCTCTAAGTCCTTTTCTATCGACATACCCCAGTATGATAGTCTTCAGGATTCCTTCATGTCTCAGTAGATGCCCTGTAAGTTTTATTCTTCTTTTAACAATTGATTTCCACAAACTTCTCTTCTCACCCACAATTTTCAAGGCTTCTTCATTTGTATGCTTGTCAATCCATTTTACTTTGAGCATACACCTATAGCACCAGATCTCCTGCACAGTCCCCAGAGTACAGGTTTCACAGCCGTAGCATGCCACGCTCCAGACATATGCTTTCAGAAACATTTTCCTGATTTCAAGGCTGATGTTCTTAGAACTTAAGATCTATTTCATTTTGTTAAAGGCAGTCCATTATTTTTACAATATTTACCATTAGATGAAGAATATTAATAGATTCATTATTCAAACGTTCACTTCAATCGCATGATTAGCAAACAAAGAATAAAATAAAATAAATTCAAATGTTGCACAGCTGCCATCCTGTTAGGGGAATTAATGAATTAAATTAGATGGCAGTAGATTAAATCATTAATAAACATTTATTTTTACTGCGCACGGTTAATTAAATCTTGAGAAAATGACATTTACATATTTTTAATTCAGTTGGCCGCCATGTTTGAGTAGTGATACGTATTAAAATTTAAAGGGTATGGTCGGAATCGTACATAATAGTACTATGTCCGACTGAGTTTCATTGTATCGGTCAATCCGTTTAGATTTTATTATAAGGACACACACACATACGTATACACACACACACGGACAAAATTTGATCACATAAGTCTATATTTTCAAAATTGAAAATTGGCTAAGAATCATACATTAGTTATTCAGTGACACCTAGAGAGTGACAATTTGAAAACAATTGTTCAATTTGAGAGACCATAATTAACATTATCTCTAAAAAGAAATCCTCTCGCCACGCTGGACATCTTAGGGGATAGGCTATAATAGTCAAAATATGCGGGTTTTCGTAGAAGGAAATAGATAGGTTGGTAGGTTGGTAGGACACATACTACTGTAAGACACCCAGGAATAGCAAAGTTACTTATGGAAGGAAGGGTTGAGAATAAGAACTATAGGGATAGACCAAGGTTAGAATATGTTAAACAGATTACCTCGGACGTGGGGTGTGATAGCTTCGTAGAGATGAATCGATTAATTCAGGACAGGAAGGCACGGAAAGTTGCATTAAACCAGTAATAATACTGAAGACTCAAACAACAACAACAATAACAACAAAGCCAGGTCTTTCTGTATCTGTCATTTTCCCCTATAATATCGTCCACCTCCTCGTGGAAATGTGTAAACTTGTTGTACAGGCAGGAAGAGTGTTGAAATTAATTTAAGCTGCGTGTCACCCCATTAGAAACATGCTCATTAGATCTTTACTGAAGTAACTTACATCTTCTACTTGTATTTTAAGTAAGTTGAATAATCCAAAAGGCTGTGATATGAATTTTACATGACACTCCCAGTTTAGAACTTGAATTGGAGAGACAGCAAATAGAGTGTAATTGCTGTGATAAAATAATGAGAAGCTTCCTGCAATAATGAATGTGAATCTGTTACGTGGCAACAAGTTTAACGAGCGTCATGTAGATGAGACCCCAGTGATTGATTTCCAATCACTGCGTACCCGAGCAGAAGTTTGTCGAAAATAAATCGTCCTTATCAATGTACACTAAGTAAGGCACCGATCCTTAATATGAATTATGGCAGTTGAATTAGGATCAAGTGGTGTTGGGGTAGCGCGCCTGCCTCTCACCTGGAGGCCCCGGGTTCAATTCCCGGCTCCATCAGGGATATTAGAAACTGACGCGAGGGCTTGAACGGAGTGCACTCAGCCTCGTGAGGACAATTAAGTAGCTGTCTGAGAGCGAGGCAGCGTCCCGATCACGAAAACCAAGATTAACGACCGAGGGGACCCGTTGCGCTGATCACGCGTCACCCCAATGTCTGCAGGCCAAATGGCTGGGCAGCGGTCGCTTGGTAGACCTAGGCTCTTCACGGGCTGTGGTGCCAGGGGTTAAATAAATAATTACTAGCGAACCCGTGCGAGAAATCTCGTATGTACATAAACCACACTTTCCCCAATAGGTTTATAATGAGAGACTTAGTTCGTTATTGTTGTATTGTTTTAAGGGGCGGAACTACAAGGTCATCTGCCCCTTGAGAGACTTAAGGACAAAGGTTTTTATGTTTTTATTTCAACCAAATGATTATAGAACACTATTTACACTTCAGTTAGAATTCCAAGTTCTACGGTCCCTACCTTAAGGAGGTATCACTGAAAATTAGATAATGATAACACTCACTGATTATTCAATATTTATGAAATTATACGATTTGAGTACTCATTCCTTTGATATACTGTTTCTGAAATCCATGCAAAATTATAAAGGAAATACCTCAGGATGTTAAAATGACATGAAACAGGCCTCACAGCGACCAAAACGTGAAATGGACAGCAATTAAGGGGCGTATTTTCCTACAGCAACAGTATATGCAAATCGCACACTTCCTACATTTTTAATGTACTTTTTTTTAAGAAATTATAGGTAATAACGAGAGAAATCTCGCATGTTAATAAACCACACTTTATCCAATAGGTTTATAATGAGAGACTTAAGTAGAAAGGTTGTTATATTTTTATTCAAGCAAATGATTTATTTTCCTACAGCATCAATATTTGCAAATCGCACACTTCTTACAAAAATTGATATTTATGAAATTAGGATGCGATTCGTCACTGCTAATGTCATTTGTTTGCTGAGTCTATTGATTGACAGCTTAGCTGTAATACTCAGCGGTTATTCGATATTCATGAAATTATACGATTTGAGTACTTATTCCTTTCATTTACTGTTTCTGAAATCCATGCAAAATTATAAAGGAATAACCTCAGAAAGTTAAAATGGCATGAAGCAGGCGTCACAGAGGCCAAAATGTGAAGTGGACAGCAATTATGGAGCGTATTGTCCTACAGCAACAGTATTTGCAAATCGCACACTTCGTACATTTCTTTAAAAGTCATTTTTTAAAGAATTTATGGATTTTCATGAAATTATAGTGCAATTCGTCACTGCTAATGTCTATTCTCTTTCATTTCAATGCTCATTTGTCACGATCGGTCGCTTGTGAGCGCCGCAGGAGGGATCTTTTTTACTGAAATACTGTAATATATATGATGATATTTCTATGTCGCAATGAATGCCGTATGCTGTTATTGTTGTTGACTGATTTAAAAGCTTTGTGACATCGTCCTCGTGTAGCCACGTATACGTGTGTGTGAGTGAGTGGAGTTTGTCTGATAACCTGTGTTATTGCGACGGCTGTATTAGTATGTGTATTTGTGATCCAGATGAGAATATTGAGAAAATGTGCCCATGGACGTAAGTTAGGAGCCATCCCGTGCATTAGCCTGGAGTAAAAGTGGAAAACCGCGGAAATCTACTTACAGGATGGCCCAGGTGAAATTTGAACCCACTTTTTCATAGTTTTATCCTCACGAGGATAAGTGCACCCTGTTCCAGCCCTTAGAACATAGAACCGTCATTAACTGCGAATGGGGTGTGGTGGCGCAGCGGTCTAGCTGTTGGCCTCTCACCAAGGTGGACAGTGCTTGATTCCCGGTCAATGCATGTGAGATTTTCGAAGTGGAATGCCAAAAGCACGCTTTAATTGGGAATCGGTCCCATCTCTTATTACTTTTACCTCACGTAATTGAGTTTACCTTGTTTCTGGCTGGCTGCGTGGCTCATCGGTAACGTTCTCGCCTGCTGTACCCAAGGTTGTAGGATCGAATACTGGCGAAGTTAGCTGACATTTGAGGGTGCGCAAATGCGAGGAAACCTTGTCAGTATATTTACTGGCACGTTAATGATCCTCTTCGGGGCACAATTCCGGCACCCCGCCTTCTCTAAAAGCCACATTAGTTAAAAGGGACATAAAACCAAAAACATATTTTATTACCTCGTCCCAACCCTTAAATCAAGATTAAATTTCTTGGCAGAACACGGAAAGAAAATGAGGACCATTGGATCCGGAAGTCATTAGCTAGCTATTCAGAAGGTATATTGTGTGTAACAAACATTCTAGTAGAGGGAAGACTGTATTAGAGAGGATTGCAGTTCCTGTTTGTACCTACCTATTCCGATCCTTCCACGTCTAATCAGAGAACACCACGTACTCTGGGGACGACCACGTATAATATTAATTGGCCTGGAAACTCTTGGGACACTCGACTTCCAAATGGACAGCCCACAGTCCTGCAAAATATATGATGACTTACTAGGAATGTGGGTAAGAGGCGAGCCAAGCGTCTCCCTTTCACTTTGCCAGGGTCCTCCTCTCTCTTGCACTCGACGTCAAGACTCGCTCTTTAGGCCAATTACGGAATTTTCTGAAACTTGGGGTTTTCCTTGATCTGAGACACAGAATAATAATAATAATAATAATAATAATAATAATAATAATAATAATGCGCGGATACTGGGCCAATGTGAAAGAACGAGGGAAAAGGCAGTTGAAATAACGACCGAAATGGTTATAAAAAGAATAATAATAATCTGCACCCGCAGACATATATTGAACTACAGAAGGCAGTTCTGTTAAACACCTGCCATATTGTTAGGAAATTCCTTGGTGACAATACCCTCGCCGAACACTTAACATGGTTCGATGATTCAGATGGAAATTCAGCTCATCCTATAAATGGAGACTCGTGAAAACTGCGGGCACGACATGGATGTACAGTAAAATGAGTCTCTGAACAGTGTATACGAAATTGTCTCAATACAGATGGTTCCTTGCTAAGGACGAACCAGGCTGTAGCATAAAATGTAGCCGGTATTTGCCGTGATAATGTTGTCAAACAATAAATAATAATAATAATCTCTTCGACAGGTATCATACCGAAGTCGCTGAAGGCCAACCTCGATAAACTGGGGCTCTCTCATAATCTGCATACCAGTACTGGTATGCAGAAAGTAGTTATTTTAGAGATCTGCTCCATAGTTTGTTCGTTCCTCAACCTAACAGTTTCGAGAACGTAATTCCATCTTGCAACAAATGCCGATGGAATGGTGAATTCTACCCAACGACATGGTGAACATATGAGACGAAATAATAATAATAATAATATCGTCTGTCCTCAGGTTCCGGGTGCAAGCTTTTTACTTTGACGCCCAGAGGGCAGCTTGCATATCAAATTTTGATGTTCCTTGGAGCGTATGAAAGTCAAGGAGGTTAGATATCTAAGCTCCTAGTCGAGAAAGGAGGAACTTTGTTGGCGGAAAATCCCGAGATTAATGTTGCCACTATGAACACGGCCTACTGAATTCAAATGAGTTATTTAGCATGCCACAAACGCATGACATGCGTGTCGTGATTTTTGTGGCCTTTCAAAAATCACTTACCACGGCCAGGAACGAACCTGCAAGCTTGAGGTTGGTAGACCGACACGATAACCACTCTCCCACCAAGGCAAGCTGAGACACTGATATTAACCAGCGTTACATGTGCAAACCTATCCACAGCTGAAGCAGTGATCTTCTCTTTTGTAGAGCCGTAGTAGGCAAGAGAGCTCAAAGGTCCGAATCATGTAATGAGTGAGATTAAGTTAGGTGGCATTCTAAAATTTTTATTGGAGTAGAAATGGGAAACCACAGAAAACCATTTCTACAGTTTCAAACGAGCCCACCTCGTTTTGCCTCACGAGGCTGAGTAAACCCCGTTCACGCCCTATACATACTCAGGCATACGGGGCTAAATTACCATGAAATTGCAAAGCTCTAAAATGAATCAACAACAACAAAACTCACCAATTTTAGACTTTTACAAAAACAGGTTAACTTAACCACAATCACCATAAAAGAAGATTTATTGCTACTTCAGTGGCTTAGTCGGTAGTATGATGAAATGATATGCCAAAGATCGTGGTTTCAAACCCAGCCGAAAAATTAGTTTTTTTAAGAGGGGAAGTAAAGCCGGTGGGCCCATGTCATATATGTTTGGGATTGATATATCTTTCAGGTGAAGGACTTGGTTCACTACTCTTTGGTTTTCTTTTTATTCCAAGCGGGGTCGGTATATGATTCTGTGGTCTGTTTTTGAAGGACAAGGGTGATCATTGTGTGCATTGGTTTGTTGGAAATAAAATAAGTACGGTATTATGAAAGAACGTACAAGCCTCCGTGGCTTAGGCGGCAGCACGCCGGCCTCTCACCGCTGGGTCCGTGGTTCAAATCCCGGTCACTCCATGTGAGATCTGTGCTGGACAAAACGGAGGCAGACAGGTTTTTCTCCGGGTACTCCGGTTTTCCCTGTCAAAATTTCATTCCAGCAACACTCTCCATTATCATTTCATTTCATCTGTCATTCATGTAATCATTGCCCCAGAGGAGTGCGTCAGGCCTCGGCAGCCGGCACAGTTCATATCCTCGCCGCTAGATAGGGGCTTCATTCATTCCCTTCCTGACCCGGTCGGAGACTGGAAGCAGGCTGTGGATTTTCATCATTTTCATTATGAAAGAACGTATAGGCTACGCCGGTTAGGCTTTCGATAGTTACAATTTCGTAACAATAGATTTATGGCATAGAACCTACCAGTACAATTGTTAGTGTGAAGCCAGATTTGTAGATTATATTTGATTAGATATGCTCTCTCAAGTTCCAACGTTCACCGCTAGGTGTCAGTGACAGTGGCATCTAGTAGCAAAATTAGAACTACTTGTAATTGAACATGCTGGTAGCCTACGGGCGTTCAATTAAAGTACCCTGCCATGGCCATTGGCTACAATTCATATGTAATAATAGAATAATTGTTATATTTACATACTAACTAGCGGAGCCGTGCGAGAAATCTCGCATGTGCATAAACCACCCTTTCCCCAATAGGTTTTACAAAAATTTATATTTAAGAAATTAGAATGCAATTTGTCACTGATAATGTCATTTGTGTGCCGAGTGTGCTGTAACACTCACCGGTTATTCCATATTTATGAAATTAAACGATTTGAGTACTCATTCCTTTGATTTACTGTTTCTGAAATTCGTGCAAAATGATAAAGGAAAGACCTCAGAATGATAAAATGGCAAGAAACAGGCGTCACAGCGACCAAAATGTGAAGTGGACAGCAATAATGGAGCGTATTTTCATACATCAACAGTATCTGCAAATCGCACACTTCGTACATTTTATTAAAAGTCATTTTTTAAAGAAATTATTGATATTTATGGAATTAGAGTGCAATTCGTCACTGCTAATGTCTATTCTCTTTCATTTGAATGCTCATTTGTCACGATCAGTCGCTTGTGAGTGCCGTAGGAGGAATCTATAGGCTACTACTGAAATAATATGACAAAAGTGTGGTTCTTTCAGTCGGTCAACACGAATGTAGCCAAATAGAGCTGGGTTATGCCCTAATCCTGAAATAAATTACACGAGATTAATAAATACACTAGGATGACCAGTTTCGATCGTCAAGCGATCATCATCAGATCCATTACACTTAGGCTATAACATCTATGTTTTGTTTATTTAGGCAACACTGAAAAATGGCTTCAAACCTCACGATGAAATAATATATATGATACTCTCGTCAGTCGAACCACAGGCTACGGGTCAGAGGGTGGAGCGATGAGCGACGAGAGAGAGAGAGAGGATCTGTGGGCGGGGTCGCATGTATTCTTGGCGAATCAGCAACAATGGTCTAAGTGAAACTTTCCGTGCGATTTATAGGAATGGGTCTGCCTGTAAATTTCACTCGAAACTTTTGTTTTGTTCTAGCGCACGATTTTTTGCACTTTATGTACGTATTGTGCAGATATACACGTTCACGTAACGAATATTTCACATAAGACATTTCAGTAATCAAAGTACGAGATAAGAAATTGGAAGTGGTGAAACACTTCAAATACTTGGGAAGTGAACTGACTGAAGATGGAAGACTAGATTTGGAAATAAGCAGAAGAATACAACTCGTGAGTGCTTTCTACCAACAGATGAGGGGACTAGTATGGAACAAGGATATACCATTTAAGGCTAAAGAAGTTATGTACAAAGCATATTATGTTCCTATAATGACATATGCAGCAGAAACTTGGACAATGACTAAGAGGGATGAGAGTAGAGTACAGGCAGCTGAGATGAGATTCCTGAGAAGTATGGTCCAGAAAACGAGGAGGGACAGAGTGAGAAATGAAGATATACGGAAAGAACTGGGAGTACAGAAATTAAATGACAAACAGGAGCAAAACAGATTGAGATGGTTTGGACATGTCAAACGGATGAATGAAGTAAGGCTACCAAGACGAGCACTCGAACGACGGATGACAGGGAAGAGAGGACGAGGAAGACGAAGAATGCGTTGGATGGAATCGGTGGAGAATAGTATTAGAAAATGGAAACTGAATTGGAACACTGTGTCGGAAGAGGAATGGTGGAACGACAGATCAAAGTGGAGAGGAACCATATTTGCCCCCACCCAGTGTTCACTGGAAAGGGGGAAATGAAGATGATGAAGACATACACAATCACAATAAAACAACCGGCTAAGACATTCAAACGTACAGATTCAGTAATCAATAAAAGACGAAAAGGTCGTTATATCCATACTGAATTAAGTTGTCCGGAGTAACCGGAAACTTCATAACGAGATGCTGATTATGTATGGCAGCGGATGGGGAACATTTTATGCATCAACTGTAAACATGGTGAGTAAAAATGCATGATACTGATTTTAAGCACGGTATTCTGCCGTACATATGCGCGCGTGGAGCCGGCAACTGAGCCGTCACTCACGGGGATGAAGCTACGACACGAGTAACTGACAACACTGGGTACTTCACCGCCACCGCACTACGAGCGCTGCTAGGCAAAAGGTCGACTCGTGATTGGTTGATTTGGCCTTGTTATATTTGATGTTCTGTGTTGTTGATAACATGGCGGCTCCACATGCTTGAAACACGTTACGGTAACTGTTCATTATCCTGATTTTTTGAGATATTTAAGTCACTTATACGTTCAAACTGCTCGCAATAGCAAATACAGTATTGTTCCTGGGTAACACGATACTGTCGTATTTCTGCAGCTTATAATCGTGATCCATACTTTTCATTCGTAAACCCTATTTGTCAAATGTGGGTGGTTCTCACACCAAAGAATATGGGTCATACGACGTTGGTGTGAACTATTCAAAATATACCCATCTAGTCCAAAGTCTCAAGTTGGTGCGATTTTTTTAAAATGGTAATGTATCTTTAAATAAAATACTGTACGGATTGGAGTGACCCAGTTAAGTAAAATAAAAACATAAAATGAAAACATATTTGGAAGCTAATATTTCCATGCTGGTAGTTGGCTGCCACACCACTAGGCGTGCTGCAGTAGTTTCTTGTTTCCATGCTTTACCATGTGGCATTCACTTCTATTATATTTGGTGTTCTGTGCCGTCACTGGTGGAGTTCGTGAGCGAGAATATCCTTGCCAAGCAAATATCAACACCCTGTATATATTTAATGTAGCTCGGGTACTTGATATAGCATGAAGATGGTGCTCACAATCTCAAAAAGGTTGACAACGCCTGCTCCAGAGCAATCCATTTCGCCCCGCCCGAACATAATCTAATAGATGTAGAATGTTTAAGCCTGCTTTGTCACTGACATTAAAGCGAGCACGCAGACGATGAAAGAAAGTTCTGAATGAGAAAATAGAGAATCATCCCAGAGATTTAAGAAAGACAGTCTGGTCGTGACTAACAGTCAGTATTGAGGGTGTGCAGTCACGCCGAGCAATTTGGCGTGAATATCTCTCAGCGAGGTGACCAGTGACAGTTGAGTGCTGTCCACACCAGTCTCCCACTGTGTTTCATGCAGCGGTGTTCCATGATTGACGTGCTCTTGGTATCCCCGCCCGGACCCCCACCCGGAAGCGAGATTGCATTTTCTAGTTCACTTTTAGCATTAGAGAGCGACACGGCTTCTTGATTGTCTGTTCCGACGAAACACAACTGCACCAAGGGCTGTGATTAGTCAGCGTAGTTATAGTTAAAGCCCTGAGCGGATGCGGATATCCGCGGATAAACCCGCGGATAGCGGATAAGCAGCGAATAATATTTGGAGTAAATTTGCGGATAGTTTTTAGAATACAATCCGAACTTGTTGAATATCATGGGGAAAGTTGGGTAATTGTGCGGAGCTATGTTTTTCGAGTTGGTAGTACAACTAGCAACTCAGTTCCCTGCTACCCTTTTCAGCTGTCATCGTACCTATCAGATAGGGACAGTCAGCATGATGCCAGTTGCTATTATCTATTATGAGACCATCACAAGACCGATTCTTGCTCAAGTGCGCACAATTCCCTCACTATCCCTTACTAGGGCTCGGATGTTCATGACTTTTTCTTAATTATGTTTTTTCATGACAAATGTAAGATGATGATTTACGCTAATTCCATTCTAATTATGTCACTAAGGATAATATACACTCCGAACTGAAAAGGGTTGCAATTCTGGCTGTGTAACATTCATTTTAAACATAGCACATGACATACTAGTACATAGCCTAGGGGAACCACTTTCTGCTCAAGTGTCTAACAGATCAAGTATACTGTAAAGCTACACATTGAAAATTCATTGTAATGCCAGTAGATTCGGATGACAAACTTGTGGAAAGCAGTCGTGCGGATGCAGGGCGGTTGCGGATAACATTCGTGCGAATGCGGGGCGGATATGAATAACATCCGTGCGGATGCGGGGCGGATGCGGATAACATTTGTGCTGATGCGGGGCGGATGCGGGGCGGATGCGGATAACATTTGTGCGGATGCGGGGCGGATGCGGATAACATTTGTGCTGATGCGGGGCGGATGCGGGGCGGATGCGGATAACGTTTTGTTTATCCGCGCAGGGCTCTAAGTGTGGAACCTATCAGTGATGTCGTTCCCGGTTTGAACAAAATACGTAGAACTCCCACTGTTTTAACTTCCTATTTTCTTAGTACCTTCTATTGTAATGCGCCTAGCAATAGTTGCATGATCATTGATCCTAGGCCATAAGTGTTTCCGTATCTTCTTAAGTCAAGAGCTGCGGTGAATGGCAAGCTCATTTTTCGGCTCCGTGGTTGTCATTCATGCCATTGTGTGAAATAAAATATTTTGAGCACCTCCCATGTGCATACAATACTCCCGCATTCGTGCAGAGTAAATGAGCTAATCAATAAAAAGCATTCTGGTAATGATTCTTCTTGATTTAAGAAGATACGGAAATACTTATGGCCTAGGATCAATGATCATGCAACTATTGCTTGGCGCATTACAACTTATACGGGTACCTAGGAAATAGGAAGTTAAAACAGTGGGAGTTCTACATATTTTGTTTCAAACCTGGAACGACATCGCTGATAGGCTCCACCCTATAACTTCGCTGACAAATCACAGCCCTTGGTGCTGTCAGGTTTCGTCAGAATAGACAATTAGGAAGCTGTATCCTTCTCCAATGCTAAAAGTGAACTAGAAATTGTAATCTCGCCACCCGGACCTTTTAGTTCGCTACTCCTGTGAGGGTCCGGGCGTGTCCACATATGAAGTTACCTTAGCAGAATCTAAGTCTTGGAACCGGAACCGGAACTGGAAGTGGTGGTACGTGCGAGATGTGGAGATTATATGGGCTGCATGAAAAAGGATACTGTTAGTGTGCTTTGTTTATTTGCGTACAGAACGAGTATAGTGTAAATTTGCATCGTATAAATGCTAGTGTACATAGTAGCTATATAAATACATTTAGTGTTATCCAAACACGTTACTAGTTGTGTGCGTGTATTTACAAGAGAACCCCGAAGCCGCCAAAATTAATTATTATTAATAGCTGCCATGAGTGAGACAGCCATTTGTCATGGAAGAAACATGGGCCAAATTGTTTAATATTTATCCTACCTCATATATGTGCAGAGATTCACTAAACTCATGGAAAATTATAAGGTGCGTTCAAAAAGTAACGAGCCGGAGGCTGTAATGCGCAAACTGGTGACGACATCGGCTAATCGTGGCGTGTGTAACGAGGTATGGATCCGACCAGAGCGTGGAAGGTCACAGCCCGTCGCTAGAGGGCACGCGTGCACGTCACATGACGATATAAAGCGAGCAGCAGCATGCATCCATCGTCCAACCAAGACCAAGACAGTAGGCCATTCGACATGCTTCCTGGTGTGGTTGAAGACTGTGCGGCACCCATTGGGCACACACTTTACGCAAGTGCAGTCGTTCCTTCATGATGGTGTGCACACTTCCGACGCTCAATCCGACCACGGCGGCTATGGCGTTCACTGTCACTGGGCGGTCCTGGGTAATGAGTGCATCAACCAGCTGGACGTTGTCATCGGTAATGCAGGGGGGTGCCCCAGACCGGGCATCATCGGGTAACGACACCCGTCCTTGCCTGAAGCGCTTGTGCCACGCCTTGACCCTTGCATGGGACAGCATTGATCGCCGTACACTTGTGACATCCGGCGATGGATATCCGTTCCCCCTACTCCTTTCGCTGTCAGAAACCGAACAACATATCTTTGCTCTTTTTTTGACGCCTCCATGTTTGCAATGTGACTGGCAGCGTTGGACGATTGATGCATGCTGCTGCTCGCTTTGTATCGTCACGTGATGTGCTCGCGTGCCCTCTAGCGACGGACTGTGACCTTCCACGCTCTGGTCGGAACCACACCTCGTTACACACACCACGATTAGCCAATGTGGTCACCGGTTTGCGCATTACAGCCTCCAGCTCGTTACTTTTTGAACGCACCTTATATATTTCTTTCATATGTTATTTCTGGTTAGGGGAGAACATTACATTTGTTAAAACTCCGCAATTTTTTTAGGTTTGTGCCCTCTCTTGGGTTGGGGTTTCACCTAGGACACCAAGCTGGCTCATCAGCGGGCTATTGGTATCCCCGCCTGGACTCCCACCCGGACCCCCGCAGTTCGCTACTCCTGTGTGGGTCCAGGCGGGGACACCAAGAGCCCGCTGATGAGTCAGCTTGGTGTCCTAGGTGAAACCCCAACCCAAGAGAGGGCACAAACCTAGAAATATTGCTGTGTTTTAATTCACTGGCCGTGAAAACCAATACACCATTCCATTTGTTCATGTGGAGGAGTAACGATGGTGTTTACTTTTTCCCTCTATGACATCCACAACTGTACACAGCGCTACCTATATGGGACCACTGCATAGAACAGCCTTGTTTTGTAAGAGCTTTAGAACGGAAATTATACCAGATTGTAAAGACTGACATGTTGTCATTTAATGCTTCACATATATGAGACGGAACAGTTCAAATATTCACATTACTTCGGTGGCTTAGTGCCGTAGCTGGTAGCATCCCAAACTGCGGATTTTTAAGAGTGTAAAAATCCTTCAGTTGGCCTATGCCTTCTACGGAGGGGAAATTAACTTAGTTAGTTATTGTTGTTTTAAGGGGCGGAACTACGAGGTCATCTGCCCCTGAGGGGAAGTTAAGCCGGCGGATCCATGTCCTCATAGATTTATGATACCAAAGAACTTACCACTACATTACTGGTAGTGAGTAGTTAAATTTGTAGGTTATTTGGTTAGAAATGCTCTATCAAGTGCCAACGTTCGCAACTAGGTGTCAGTGTTAGAGGCATCTCCGGTAGCCAACGTTGGAACTACTTTAAATTGAACTTGATGGGGAGAGTATGGGCGTTCAATTAAATACTCAGCTATGGCCATTGGCTGCAATTCAAATATAATAATAATTCAAATATTTAAAAGGCCCACATACAAGGTCTGCCAGTTAAAGTCAGACCGTCGGGTGGCATTTTAATTCTCCGCTACGGCAGCTGTCCCAGCCGAGCTCATGTCGCGGCCCCGGCCGGGCTAATGCCGCACATTTACAGTCTTACTTACAGTTCTTACTGAAACTGATCTGCTACTGTAGATTATTTGAGCGTACGAAACAATGCCGTGTTACCGAATAACAATTTCAACGCCAAAACAAAAGTTCGCATTGTTGTCATTAAATGCCACCAGTTTTTCTTACAGGCTGTATTGTTGCTTTGTTGTTGCCAGTCTGAATCGCAATCCACTTAACTTTCATCAACAAGGGTATGAAGTGTCAGCACACAGATAAGAAGTTAACATAAACAACAGCGTCCTGTAAGATTTAATTAAAGAGCAAATACATCTTTTTTATTTCTTGGGTGTCTAGATGACCTCACCTCACCAGTTACGGGGTTTAAACATGGCAGAACTTACTCTCGTCAGCCAGAATGTGGTTACCAGATCCAATGCCTGTATAACCCAGGAAGGACGACACTTCCAGCATCTTTTATAAGGTAAGATTTCATATAAGATTTGTATACGCGCAATACAAGCCCGGCTGAGGCCGCGACATAAGCTCGGCTAGGGCAGCTTCCTTAGCGGAGAGTGAAATCGCCTCCTCACGGTCTAGGTTTACCTGGGAGACCCTGTATGGCACAACAGATTCATCAGTTTTGGAACATTACCTGATATGTCCACAGTTAAAATACACATCGTCTTCACTTCGCCATTCTTGTCTACGCTCATATCTTGGTAGATAGGACGCATACTTACTGTATGTATACATTTTCATTCAAGATTGTTTTGTTTACCAGCGTCCAGTCTAGTCTGCAAGCCTCGGTTTGCGAACTAGTTGCCTCCATGATCCCCTATTAGCAGTTAACACTGCGGGCTCCTCTGCTTCTACACCTCTCACTTTGAAATTGCTCATCACTGATTATAACCATCGCCTCCTAGGTCTATATCTGATTCTCTTTCCCTCTCAACTGAACTCTTTACCCTCTTAGGTCTCCTTTCCCATTCTCTTCAAATGGCCCTACCATCAGAGTCGGTACATTAGAAGAGCTGCATGTAACATGTTCATTACTAACTTGGTCTTTATCTCTTCATTATGAGTATCTTCCAGCCATTGCTCCCAGTTATTTGTCATAGAAATCATTGGAAACGAACTTATAATAAAACTCAGCAAATTTTCTTGGTCAATGCCGTGTCTTGTGTGGGCTTTCGCTTAGGAAAACCAAACTGGCTCATCAGTGGGTTCTTGGTGTCCGTGTCCAAACTCCCACTGGAATAGCGAGCTGCGCGCTACCACCCACTTTATGACGCGCACTTGCACCTCTTTAATACGAGAACTAAAAGCACAAGCAGCCATAACCTCCCTATGAAGGCTTCCAAGAAGATGGAATATTGGCTTTCACGGCCAGTGAATTAACACTCAGCAATTGTTCTAGGTTAATGCTATGTCTTGTTCGGGGTTTCACCTAGGTACACCAAGCGGGCTCATCAGTGGACTCTTGATGTCCATGCCCGGAGAAGCAGCCACGCCTGAGGCCGGAGTTCACAATTGACAGCAGGCACACTGCTTGAATCCAATGCCTCGAACGATCGTTCTGAACTACGCCTACAGGCAAGGATTTAATTGTTTTATTTACAAAGCTTACAGCTAGTTTAACGACCGGGCTGAATAGCGATCCGTAGAAATAATGCTCGAATTACACTCCATAAATACATCTCTTTGACGACGATAATTTTTAATGGCATTTCAAAAAATATTAACAACTATTGCGTATAAAATGACGCATATATTATTGTATTTGATATCTAAACGCGTATTTGGACATGCATATTCATTATTGGTATTACATTTGGTATCACAATTGAATCAGAAATCGGTTTATGGCATGAGTTCCGTAAAACAAACTCGCAATTTGCTGATGGAATCTAGCTGAATTGGACACACAATATTATATTGATGTTCAACACCAATAAGGTGTTGGTAAACCTGTTTGGATGATTGGAAAGTGTTACGTACTGATCTGCCTCGTGGCGTACGGGTAGCACTCTGCCTCATTCCTAGCAGTCCCTGGCTTCGATTCCCTGCGTAATTAGGAAGTTAAGAACGGTTATAATAATACTTTTATGCGCATAATGTGCAAGGAATGAGACATAGCATTGACAGTCCAAGAATTTATAAGTAGAAATAATTTCAACTTTGAGATTTTCTGATCACATCGTCATCATTTGTTAGCTGAAACACCAGATCATTTGAATGAGTTTTTAAATGGCACGGATTCTGTCTTGATGAAAGAATTCATGATGAAAATTAATAAACGTAAAACAAAAATATTGGAAAGCAGTCGAAAAAAATAAGAAACCCCTATGGATGTCGATTTGCAGGTGAAAATCTAAAGAAAGTAGGTGAGTTCTGTTACGTAGGAAGCAAAATAACCAGTGATGGGCGAAGCAAAGAGGATATAAAATGTAGGTTAGCACAGGCAAGGCAAGCATTTCTACAGAAAATGAACCTATTGACATCGAATATAAATTTAGGTATTAGGAAGTTATTTTTTAAAGCTTTCGTCTGGAGCGTGGCGCTCTATGGAAGTGAAACTTGGACTGTTGGAGCAGCAGAAAAGAGGAGAATTCAAGCGTTTGAAATGTGGTGTTACAGGGGGGTGATGAAGAACGGATGTGTTACGAATGGAAAGGTATTAAGACGAAAGGGAGAGGAGAGATGTTTCTGGCGACTGCTAATGAAGAGAGGAGAAGAGCCCTGTGAGGCAAAACTCAGTAAAGGTGGGTTTGATTCTCAACTCGGCCGTCCTCAAAGTGGTTTTCCGTGGTTTCCCAATTCTACTCCAGGCAAGTAACGCTATGGTTCCTAACGTAAAGCCACGACCGCCGGCTTGACAATCCTTACTTGTATTACAAACACAGTCATCACAAAACACAGGTTCCACACCCAATTACAAGGGGAATGTCCACGATATTCAAGCCCTCAATTGGAGCAACAACAACAAATAATTTCAGGCAGTTCACACCAGTAGTTTCTATGCCAAACTATAACAAAAAGACACACTGACAAACATTGTTGTTTGAGTCTTAAGTCATTTCACAGGTTTGGTGCAGCCATGGACGTTCCCCCGAAATGAGCCAATCGTTCCATTTCTTAATGCCTACCACACCTTACATCGGAGGCAATCTGTTTAACATATTCTAACTTACGTCTATCCGTACAGTTCTTGTCATCAACCCTTCCTTCCAAAACTAAGTTTGTTATTCCTGGGTGTCTTAGTATATGTCCTACCAACCTATCTATTTTCATCATTGGCTGGCTACGTCGCTCAGCGGAAACGATATCGCTTGCTTTGGCCAAGGTTGTAGTCTGCAGGCTTTTGAGGGAGTGCTAATGCAAGGGAGCAGTATTACTAGCTTTACTGGCACGTTAAAGATCCCCTTCGGCACAAAATTCCGGCACCGTGGCATACCTGAGAGCCGCAGATATTAAAAGGGACATAAAAATACATTATCATTATTATTTTTAGCCTATTTTCAATTTTGAAAAAATAGGCTTATGAGATCACCTTTTGTCCGTGTGTGTGCGTGTGTGTGTGTGTGTGTGTGTGTCCCTAATAAAATCTAAACGGCTGGAGCGATTTCAATGAAACTCGGTAAGTTCATGGCACTATTCCCGGCGACCTCGACCGTGCCCTTCAAATTTTGTTACGTCTCACCAATTCAACATGGCGGCTGTGCGAAATATTTCACTAGCATTAAATATCTCCGAAACTATTACCGATATCACCCTGAAATTGTGTACGGTGATAAAGGGCACTACTAGAAGTTCACCTATGAGACTTTCAAAAACCTGGTGACTACCAAACCAACATGGCGGCCAAGCGAAGTTGAGACGTTTAAATAAACTTTTCTCGCGATTTAACTATCCAAACGTAATGAAACTTGGTACAGCAAATGTTTATACACATTGCAATGCATTGGAGTCTAATTTAGCTCAATTGAGTATATAACATCAAAATGACGGCTGTGCGAAATATTTCACTGACATTCTATATCTCCGAAACTATTACAGATATCACCCTGCAATTATGTACGGTGATAAAGGGTACTGATACAAGGTTACCTATGAATAATTCATAAACCTGTAAAGTACAAAACGAACATGGTGACCAAGCGAATTTGAAATATTTTAATAGACTTTTCTCGTGAGTTAACTCTCTGAGCGCAGTGAAACGTGGCAGAGTAAATGATTTTGCAGATTGTAATGTACTGCCATCTAATTTAATTCAGTTGTTTACATAACCTCAAGATGGCGGCTGTGCGAAATTTTAAAATTAAGTTTTTATTTCTTGTGTCGTAATCATGCGATCGAAGTGAAAGTTTGAATAATGAACCTAGGCAATAAGAGTCCTTGAATGATACATAACTCTATGGCCTATACATATAACAATCCTAAACGGCGAGCTTCCGCAATATTTAGACGGTTCTCAAAATCTATGAATATTTTACAGCAACCAAACTGAAATTTTTATGTTCATAGAGACTATGAACATATGTTCACCTATAGGACTTTCAGTAACCTGGTGAGCACGAATCCAATATGGCGGCGACGCGAAGTATAAATATTTGAATGGACGTTTCTCGCGAATTAATTATCCGAGTGCCGTGAAACGTTGCACGTTAAATGCATACACAAATGTTGATCCACTGGCATCTAATTTATTTCAATTGTTTGCATAATCACAAGATGGCTGCTGTGCGTAATTTCAAAATCTCGTTTTTACTTCTTGTGTTCTAATCATGCGATTGAAGTTTGAATACCACACGTACACAATAATCTTAATATAATAGTACAAAAATAAAAATCCAACCTGGCGACCATCTGAAATATTTAGACGGTTCTCAATATCTACGAATCTGTTACAGCAATTAAACTGAAATTTTGTATGTTGATAGAGGCAATTAACATGAGCAGGATATATGAAAATAGGCTGTATAGTTCTTCACGGAACTACTTGTTTCTCTTCAGTTGCAGTCACCAGAAATATCTCTCCTCTCCCACTCGTCTTAATACCTCTGTGTTATCTGATCTTCATCATTCACCTGAAACACCACATTTCAAAAGCTCCTATTTTCCTCCTTTCTTCTGTAACAACAGTACAAGTTCCTTTTACATAGAGTGCAACGCTCTAGATGAAGGCTTCCAAAAATGACTTCCTTATACCTAAATCTACATTCGATGCCAACAGATTCCTTTTCGGTAGAAATGCTTTCCTTGCCTGAGGCAAACTACTTTTTAAATCCCCTTTGCTTCGTCCATTACTGTTTTTTTGCTTCCTAAGTAACAGAAGTCTCCTACTTACTTTAGCCCTTCATCGGCCAATTTTACGTCAATAGGGTTTTCTGATTTCTTTTGTCTGCATTCCAATATTATTGTTTCACCTTGATCCTTTACCCTTTATTTATCCTATCCTCAATTCAGAGTACATACCATGTAAAAACGCATTCAGATCCTCAAGTGTGGTGCCTAAGATGACGAGGTCATCAGAGAAATCTCAGAGTTGAAATTATTTCTCCTTGAATCTTTACTCCTACTTTTGAATTTTTCTCAAATTTCCTTCAATGTTTCTGCCAAACATCAAGCAGTGAATATATTTGTGTTATACATTTCCTCTGGGATAAATACAAAAATGCAAAATGTACAGATACGAAGCCTAATTTATTTTCAGAAATTAAATTCTGTAAGTGGGTTAGCATGAATAATTTAAATAGTTATTCCTTTATAATATAACTTACACTATTTAAATCTTACCTTATTATTCCAGAGAGGTTTCATCTTATTCAAGACGAGAGAGTTTCAAGCAGAATATTAGCAATAACAAAGTAGAGCCCTGCCAAGCTTCCAGCTGAGAACTCTTTAAGTACGTTTTATGGCACAATAAATTTCAAGCTCCTGAAATAATACCGGCGGAAGTACTGCATTCATATTCAGTAATCCAACTCACTACAGACACACACACACAGACGGAGATTTAACATACAGAAATTCATTAAAGATTCCTCGTTCCTACATCTGTTTTGTCTCTTGCTATCTACACCTTGGAATATTTATTTCAACGATATAATTTCACAGCTTTTCACAAGTTTACATGATTATACGGTGGGTGAGTGGTCAACGTGTCGGTCTACTAACCCCAAGCTTTCAGGTTCGCTCCTGGCCGTGGTAAGGGACTTTTGAAAGGCGGAAAAAATTACGTCACCATGTCATACGATGTTGGCATGTCAAAGAACCCAATTGAATTCAGTAGGCTGTGTTCATAATGGCAAAATTAATCTTGGGAGCTTCCGCCAACACAAAGTTCCTCATATCTCTACTAGAAAGCGCTATAGTGTTCTAGGAGCTTAGATATCTAACCTCCTTGTCTTTCATAGTGCTTCAAGGAACAACGAAATTCGACATGCAAGCTACCCTTTGGGTGTCAAATATCAAAGCTTGCACCCGGCATCCGAAGCCATACGATAAAAAAAAACATCAATCTTTACCTAAACATTTTTTGTCTATATAACATCCACATCACTGTTCCTTTTTCAAGCCGGTTTTATATCCAGATTTCTTTCTATCGTATTTAACATGCTTTTGTAACAGATCTGGTTGTTTATTTTGTTTTTCTTTATTTTTAGTCTTTTATTTATTTTTATTTTAGTGTATGTGATTTTTAGCTTTTAGACGATTAATTTTCTTGAAATAGTTTTGAGAACAACCTTCTTTTATGGAAAAATTGTTCAATGTACTGCACATCTTTCATTTCTATTCATATTATTATTTACGCTGAAGAAGGCCACAATGTGGGCGAAACCAGTACAATAAAAAGTACAAATTAATATTGACTTAAGGTGTATAATCTTCAGAACTTATTATACTTCGTCAATAATGAAACAGGGCTGACATGGTCATTTTCATTACCCATTAAGTTAGTATTTGTTTGTTAATTCATTTTACCGGCTAGGATTATCAAGGTCATCAAACCCCTGTACTTGGTATTGGATTCAATTTTTCCGATAATATGTGTTTTTGTTAACAAATGAATTGCTTTTCAGTCAGTCAACGCATTAATGTATCCAATAAACAGATCGAGGAATAAGAGTTATTTATCTTAAATACCAACCTGGATACTACACAGTAATATGGATTGGTTATTAGTACATTAAGCAACGAGCCTATAATGGCAATAATTAAGCCATACGAGTGTCTTAATTACCATTATAGGCGAGTTGCTTACGACTGTTTATATTCGACGATAATTATTATAACTATTTTATGTTCGATATTCATAAATATCTGGCGAGATTTCACCAGTTTTATGTACTGAACAGAGCGCATGAGACGCAGAGAATGCCTTGTATTTGACCACGGCCTCCTCGATTACCCTACTATGACACTAGGCCAGGCAGTGAAATTTAAATTAGAAGGCCGTGGAACTCAGCGCATCTAATTATCCAATTGGTCAAACAACTGTTTCTTGAGCCCAAATTGGTGGGAGAAACTGTTTCATAATATAAAATAGTGTTATAATGAACCTTATTATAGTACAGATTTCTGACATATAATAGTCAGGGTCGAACATAATAGTACATTATGCAACGAGCCTATAATGGCAATAATTAAGACACGAGTATGTTTATAAAACGAGTGTATGCGAGTTTTATAATTTCCATACGAGTGTCTTAATTACCATTATAGGCGAGTTGCATACGACTGTTTATGTTCGACGATAATTATTATAACTATTTTATGTTCGAAAAAAAAACATTCATAAATATCTGTTGAGATTTCGCCAGTTTTTTGTACTGAACAGAGCGTATGAGACGCAGGGAATGCCTTGTATTTGACCATGGCCACCTCGATTACTCTACATTGACACTAGGCAAGGCAGTGTGATTTACATTAGAGCGCCGTGGAACTCAGAGCATCTAATTATCTAATTGGTCAAACAACTGTTTCTTGAGCTCTGATTGGTGGGAGAAACTGTTTCATAATGAAAAATAGTGTTATAATGAGCCTCATTATAGTACAGTTTTCTGACAGATAATATTCAGGGTCGAACATAAACACTTTTATACGACTAACGCGAGAGTGGTTCATCTCCGCGTTTTTCCACACACTCTCCAGGTGAATACCGGGATGGTTTATGACTTGAGGTCATTGCCACATTCTATGCAATCCTCACCTGAATTATAAATATACACACTACTACAAACACTACAATAAAACAGCTTATGAAACAATTTATGGACCCACCCAAGTTCATGGGGCTAAAATACGATGATGTTTAAACCCCTCAAAGGAAACAAAAACAACAACAACAAGAGATGCATTCACCAAGAGACAGTAATTAGCTCAATAGAAATTGAGATCACCTCGTGGTGTAGCGGCTAGCATTCTTGACTGCCACACAGGGTTCGATATCCGACTCTACCAAAATAACTCTGCTGTGAGGGCAGGAATGGGGCAAACTATACCTCGTGAAGCAAAACTGAGAAGAGGAGGATTCAATTACCTCAGCAATCCTAGAGGTGGTTTTCCGTGGTTTTCCACCTCTACTCCAGGCAACTAACTTCCTAACTTCAGTCCACAGACGCCTCCTTCCCAATACCATCCCCAATTCACAAAACACAAACTTCTAATGCCCTCATAATAACACAGGTTATCAGACGAATTCCGCACTCACCCAAGTGCGCGGGACTACATGTCCACGATGTCACAAAAACCCTAAAATTAAGAAACAACAAATTAAGATATAATGTTATAATACCTTTATTGGTTTTACGTCCCTTTTAACCACAGTGGCTTTTTGAGACGCCGGGATGCATTAAATTTTCCCCGAAGGGGATGTTCAACGTGCCAATAAATATTTTGACACTGCTCCCTCGCATTTGCGCACCCTCAAATGCTAACTGACTGCTCCAGGATTCGATCCTGCATTCTTGGGAACAGCAGGCGAGAACTTTACCGCTGCACCACGCAGCCAACTGACATACTAAGATGAAGCCCCTTAGTTTACCAAAATAAATAATTTCCTCTATTCTGCAAATAATAAATTAAATACCATTCCTTCCGAAGGAACCTTGCCTCCTTTTTCAATTGAATTAAACAATGTGGCCAAAGAAAGTGTATCAATGAGATTACAAAAAACTACAGAATATCCTCTGTTCGTCACCAGAGAGCAGCCGTCAGAAAGTACTGTATGGACCTCGGTTGAAAAACGCGCCATATCTAGACTATCTATACAAATATAATAAAACTGAAGAGTTTGTTTGTGTGTTTGTGTTTTTAAACGAGGTAATCTCCGGAACTACCAGTCGAATTCGAAATTATTAGCCTATTTTCAATTTTGAAAAAATAGGCATATGAGATCACCTTTTGTCCGTGTGTGTGTGTGTGCGTGTGTGTGTGTGTGTGTGATTCGTGTGAGTGTCCCCCCCTAATAAAATCGAAACGGCTGGAGCGATTTCAATGAAACTCGGGAAGTTCATAGCACTATTCCCGGCGACCTCGACCGTGCCCTTCAAATTTTGTTACATCTCTCCAATCCAACATGGCGGCTGTGCGAAATATTTCACTAGCATTCAATATCTCCGAAACTATTACCGATATCGCCCTGAAATTGTGTACGGTGATAAAGGGCACTACTAGAAGTTCACCTATGAGACTTTGAAAAACCTGGTGACTACAAAACCAACATGGCGGCCAAGCGAAGTTGAGATATTTAAATAGACTTTTCTCGCGATTTAACTATCTAAATGTAATGAAACTTGGTACAGCAAATGTTTATACACATTGTAATGCACTGGAGTCTAATTTAGTTCAATTGTTTTCATAACCTCAAAATGGCGGCTGTGCGAAATATTTCACTGACATTCTATATCTCCGAAACTATTACAGATATCACCCTGCAATTTTGTACGGTGATAAAGGGTACTGATACAGGTATACCTATGTATATTTCATAAACCTGTAAAGTACGAAACGAACATGGCGACCAAGCGAATTTAAAATATTTTAATAGACTTTTCTCGTGATTTAACTCTCTGAGCGCAGTGAAATGTGGTACAGTAATTGATTTTGCAGATTTTAATGCACTGCCATCTAATTTAATTCAATTGCTTACATAACCTCAAGATGGCGGCTGTGCTAAATTTTAAAATTGTTTTAATTTCTTGTGTCGTAATATGCGATCGAAGTGAAAGTTTGAATAATGAACCTAGGCAATAATTGTCCTTGAATGGTACATAACTCTATGGCCTATACACATAACGCTCCTAAATGGTGAGCTCCCGAAATATTTAGACGGTTCTCAATATCTATGAATCTTTTACAGCAACCAAACTGAATTTTTTAATGTTCATAGAGACTATGAACATATGTTCACCTATAGGACTTTCAGGAACCTGGTGAGCACAAATCCAACATGCGCGCGACGCGAAGTATAAATATTTAAATGGACGTTTCTCGCGAATTAACTATCCGAGTGCCGTGAAACGTTGCACGTTAAATGCTTATACAAATGTTGATCCACTGGCATCTAATTTATTTCAATGGTTTGCATTATCACAAGATGGCTGCTGTGCGTAATTTTAAAATCTCGTTTTTACTTCTTGTTGTCTAATCATGCGATTGAAGTTTGAATACCACACGTACACAATAATCTTAATGTAATAGTACAAAAATAAAAATCCAACCTGGCGACCATCTGAAATATTTAGACGGTTCTCAATATCTACGAATCTGTTACAGCAATTAAACTGAAATTTTGTATGTTGATTGTGGCAGTTAACATAAGTAGGATATATGAAAATAGGCTGTATAGTTCTTCACGGAACTACTTGTTTTTGTATATGATAGCCAGACACAAGAGGAATAATTTAGGGTATGTAGCATTAGGCTACACCTCTCAGGTAACCTTAAATATTGATTTTTGTTCGGTAAGTCGGAAGAACAAGCGCTCCCGAACAGCTTCAATAATGCCTAAGTCTATTGTTGCCTGATAATGCGGGCTGCTTCACGTCGTCCCTACCAGTGTTCTGGTACAGAATTGCGAGCTGCTTAATTGCAGTCACGGGGAGTAATAAATGCAAAAAATTTCTTAGGCCCCTGAAAACAGTTATCATCATGACAATAGTATGCATCTGTATAAGGGCGATGGTGTTGGTGCAGTATACTGAGGTTATCAGCTGCAAAAATTCTTTTTGTATATGATAGCCAGGAGTCGGAAGAACAAAGAGCAACATGCAAAAGTGGGGATTTGTCTGTGACTCCACACTCTAAATTGCGGTGAAGAACAGACAATGAGCCATCTTCTTGTCTTCAGGTTGTGTCCAACTACATGCTACCACAGAAGCATGTGAACATGCCGCATACTGGTCAGGCCAATTCTAATTAAATTCATATTTGTGTGGAACAACTTAATGTTTATCAGAAATGACAATGTTTACAGTACCAGTTCTTGATTTTATCCCTTTTTCTTTTTTGGTAATTGTAATTGTCTTGTTTCTCCTTTTTCTGTTATCTTTTGTTGTTTGTAATAAATGTTTCTGACACGAATAAATAAATAAATAAACTGCAATAAGTGTTGGTGCTTTTCGATCCTTGAGCGCTCCAGTTCTGTAGTAGTATTCATTATCATCCATAAAACAAATAAATTCACCGGGCTAAACGGGCACTACTGCTAGTAATTAATATATGGCACGATTTCCTACCAAGGTCCATTCAGTACTTTCTGGCGTCTGCTCTCTGGTGACGAACGGAGGAACTTCTGTGGTTTTTTGTAATCTCATTGATACACTTCCTTTGGCCACATTGTTTTAATTCCATTGCAAAAGGAGGTAAGGTTCCTTCGAAACGTATGCTATTCAATTTACTTTCACGCGGGATTAGCCCAAAAAAAACATGAATAATTTCAATAGTAATCCGGCCCGTGAAAACCTTAATCTACACAATGCCTTAAAAGTCTACATTTTCTTTGGAGTCCCCTCTATTCAACGTTCCATGCCATTAGTGCAATTCAAAGAAATGTAATTGTTCCCAGTGGATTGAACAAACATAATAACATGTACTTCACCATAGGGATAAACTCCATGACCCAATGCACTATCAAATCGCACATGTGATCGCCCTAAACTGCACTCTGTGTATTGGGACTTGTTACATTCATTATACAGTACATACGATTGACCCGAGCGGAGTTTGACATTGAAATGCAACATACAGAGGTGTGCAAATTATTAGAAAGGACGCCAGTTTTCCAAAATTACCTGTATACTTTCCACGGCTTAATGCACTAAATATGTTTGCAAGGCGGTGAAATTACTTCAAATGTTTACCCAAGAGTCTTAATTATGTTTCCTTTTAAGAAACTCGTATAATGATTTTTTAGAATTTCCTCTGAGAGGAGCTTTGCTAATGCAACATTCCACACTTTCTATTTTGAATATTTTCGTGTGGATTTAGAGCAGAGGGATTCGGAGTCTTTTTTTTTTTACTGATGAACCGCTTTTGAACTATTCAATGATTCATGAACTGTGGATTAAAATCACCTAATTTAAAGTGCACATTCCAAAGTCTATGAAAAAATAGAAAACGTAACCAGCTCAGGTATCCCTCGGAATCCCCAATTCTGAAAGTTTCCAGTCTCAATTCCTTATGGAAAAAGGTTTAAATCCACGGGGGAGTAAACATTATTAAGTAGGGTAACAAAAGATGCCTGTAGATGGTCAATAAAATGATTTTAAATAACAAATTTTGACTGATTTAAATTCTTTATTTGATTATAATGATAAGCCTCCGTGGCTTAGGCGGCAGCACGCTGGCCTCTCACCGCTGGGTCCGTGGTTCAAATACCGGTCACTCCATGTGAGATCTGTGCTGGACAAAACGGAGGCAGACAGGTTTTTCTCCGGGTACTCCGGTTTTCCCTGTCAAAATTTCATTCCAGCAACACTCTCCACTATCATTTCATTTCATCTGTCATTCATTTAATCATTGCCCCAGAGGAGTGCGTCAGGCCTCGGCAGCCGGCACAGTTCATATCCTCGCCGCTAGATGGGGGCTTCATTCATTCCATTCCTGACCCGGTCGGAGACTGGAAACAGGCTGTGGATTTTCATTTGATTATAATGATTTGCACACCTCTCTACAGTCACAATAGTACTGTATCCGATTCACATAGCTTAGCTAGACGTTCCGGGAGGGAACTGAACAAACAACCCCTTCAGTACAGGAAATGACGTCACTGATAGTACCAGCAGAAACAATTAGGTCTATTAGGGAAAGTTATAGCCGCTTCGGTGGCGTAGTTGGTAGCATGCTGAGCTTCTATGCCCAAGATCACGGGTTCATACCCGGTCGAAGTCGCTGGAGGGAAATAAAGCTAGTAGGCCAGTGTCATAGATTTATGGCATGTAAAAGAACCTTCCAGTAACTATAATTATGTAAAGCTAAATTTGAAGGTTAGATTTGATTAACGCTCTATTATGTTCCAACGTTTGTCGCAAGTTGCCGGTTGCGGTGGCATCTAGTGGCCAAGTTCACGGCTAGGTGTCCTTGACGATAGCATTTGGTAGCAAAAGTAGGAACTACTTGATATTGATCGTCGGCAGTCCTTACCTGGGTTACAGATAACACACACTAATACAGCCATCGCAATTAACACCGGATATCAGACAATTCTAGACACACCCAAAGTTCACGGGGCTACATTATCGCGTTGTCGTAGCCCCTAAACTAAGGAACCAAACAAATCTATATTAGTTACACACACATTTGGTTTACCATATGTCATAGCTGTGCGAGTTAAATCGCTCACCAAGCTCCTGCAAGTCCAAGGATTGAAGGTTAAAATTTGAACACTGACGGGGGAAAACCTGATGGTGGCTTTTCCACATTCCCTGCAGAGAAATGCCTGGATAGAACCTTATTTCAAATCCCGGAGCATCTATCCCATTCCCTACCGTAAAAATTACAGTTACACACATTACCAGATGTTGTTTTATTTGAGGGTCATGGACATCGTCACCATTTATCCCGGTGTACTTGGTTGAGTTTAGAATTTGTCTAGTAACCTGTGTCATTGTGGTGTCTGTGTGTGTGTATAAAGGAGACTTTGCTAACTCCGCATTACGGCTGATACGCTTAATGTGCTCATTGTACTTTGTAACAGTATAAAACATTGTGTAGGTTAAGACTTTTACGGCCCGGAATACCATTATTATTAATCATAATTTTGGGATTATGCCTTGTTTAAAATAAAAAAATAAAATTTAAAAATTAAAAATTAAAAATTAAAAATTTAAAATTAAAAATTTTAAAATAAAAAATTAAAAATTAAAAATTGACAATTGACAATTAAAAATTAACTATTAAAACTTAATAGTTAATGGTTAATGGTTTATGTTTTACAGTTAAGAGGTTAATTTGATTTTAAAAAATTAAAATCGAAAACTGAAAATCAAACATTTGAAATTGAAAAATAAATATATGGCCCTATATATATTTTAATTAGTTATTTAATGTTGTTTAAAGGGGCGGAATTCCTAGATCATCTGCCCCTATTAGCCTACTTTCGATTTTTGCAAAAAATGAAAGTAGACTTATGAGATCACTACAGGGCCAAAAAATGTGTGTCTGTCTGTGTGAGTGTGAGTCTGTGTGTGTGTGTGTGAGTGTGTGTACTCTGAATGTGTGTCCCCCCCCCCCTATCAATTCGAACACGGTGAAACCGAATTGAACGAAAGTTGGTACAAAGGTAGAACAAGCAAAGGGCACCTCAGTGTCATGTTTTATATCGCCGCCATCTTTACTAAAACTGAATGGCGGCCACTAAACTGTTCACAACGTAAAATCAAATAACGACTAACCAAATCATCCGATCTCTACCAAATTTGGTAACAACATACCTTCATATACGACGCGTCTTGTGACCAAACTACAAGGTCATCCGCCATACCATTTCAGGATGGCGGCCGTGCGAATTATGCAAACTTTATAATCCATATCATGGGACCCACCAGTTCCGATTATAGAGCCGAGAATCGTTTTAACTGTTCTAAAGGAAGAGGCACGTTCGAAATTAAAAGTTTATTTTGTAATACTATAGTGCAGACGTGATTTTAAAAACCTGAGCCGACTCAGTAATAAGACAAAATGGCAGCGGATATCCTGTGCCTGACTTATATTTCACTAATTTGAGTATTGCATGCAATATAGCGTACTGATACAAAATAAATAAACTTTGTATGAAATGCTTTATATATAAATAATATACTCCACTGATGAAATCGTTTAGAATAAATCATTATTTGCTAACAAGTTCTATGTAAGTCATTTTATATAGAACGATATTCGTTGGCACAATTGGCTCAGTGGTAAACCGTTGGCCTATCGCTCAAATGCCTATGGTTCAAACCCGATCAGGGGTAGGTTTTTTGCTTGAAATATTATATATTTATTGTTTTGTAATGACTCAGACGTTTTAAAATTAAGCGTTATATTGTACATATTATGGTGTAAAATTAAAACATAATTCGCCAGCAGATTTGCTCGAGACATCTAGCAGCCAAAAAGGTAACTGTACGCCGACCTTCTTATTAACTTCCAGATTTTATTGAAAAGTTCCTTCTTATGATCGCTAGAATGCACTCGCTCTGTTAGGATTATATTGTTCGATAATTCACCACTAGATGTCACGACTGGTCTACGTGGGGCTCCATTGTTTACTATACCATTGGCATTCTATGCGCATCGAATTTGAAGAATGACAAGATGATACTACGATACATTTTTACTTTTTATTTTAAAGGGTTTGGAACAGCCTATTTTGCGTTATTTGAAAATGTTATTTGAAGTAAAGAACAAAACGATTTCACATAGTAACTGAATTCTAGCCGTTGATGCTAGTTCAGGTTATAAATTAATACTTTTATTTCAGGCAAATAGCAATCGAAAATATCCACATAGTTTGTATACACAAGTCTCTGTAGGGTCATGGAAAGATTTGTTAATTCAATTAGGGTTGTGAAAGCCATGCACAACCAGACGTGTAAGACATGCCTCAGCTCAAAGTTGGATGTTGCCCACGGCAGGTCGTATATGTAATAATAACAATAATAATAATAATAATAATGTTATTGGTTTTACATCCCTTTTAACTACTGCTGCTTTTAGAGACACCGGGGTGCCGGAATTTTGGCCCGAAGGGGATCTTTAACGTGCCAGTAAATGTACTGACACGGCTCCCTCGCATTTTTGCACCCTCAAATGCCAGCTGACTGCGCCAGGATACGAACCTGCAACCTAGGGCCCAGCAACCGAGAACGTTACCGCTGAGCCACGCAGCCAGTCCGGTCGATTATGTCTCCAGATCCATAACATTCTTGAGATACTTCTTATCTTTCTTTCTTCAATGATGGTAGCAGTTTTTATCTAGGTTGTGGCGTTTGGTAGAGGTAAATCGTTTCTAAGGTCTTCAACAAAGAAATGATTCTATTATACTCTTTGATAATAACAACGAGTTATAACTATACTCATACATTTAGGAGAAAGTAGGCTATATGTCCTTTACTGAACATCTTGTTTTTTTTTCATCACGGCATAAACCCAAAAATATGAATAATATTAATACTATAAAGCATTGCTAACTAAGGAAATCTTCTCATGCCCTTAAAACATATTCATGGATCTTTCGGATGTAGTTAGCAGCTGTTAAGTATATTTGATGGCATATTTTATAGTATGCTTTTCTTTCACATTTTCACAAAGTGGTGTATAGTCGCTTTTCCTTATTTTCTACCTTGTAAGAGGTCATAAGATAATAGCTTGACTTCCTGGACGTCTTACTTTCTGAGCAAGCAATCTTCCTTGCGCATCGTCTACACTAAATTACATTAAGACCCCTTTCAGCCAAGAACATGGAGCAAATAGTCGCTTAGAAGTAAAAGATGGGTCTGCCGTAATGTTTCACATTGGAAAATGAGGATTTATTTTCGTTGTGTGAGTAAATTATAAATTATGAAAGAAATTACATTTCTCTGTAACTGCCCGTTCGCAATATACTTTCTGTTGTCACACTGTATAACCTTTAAAGCTAAACCCACCGGCAAGAAAATTGGGTCACATGAAAGTTATAGAAAACATCTTGAGCAAATAAAGAGCAGCGTATGAATTTCTTTCGCTTATAGTTTTGCCTCTCTCCTAGTTAATCCAAATTATATCCGGGATTGAGACTAGGTGATAGCGCGCTAGGCTTTGGCCCGAAATGCCTTGGTTTCTTTTCTCGATTGGATCGAGGGACATTAAACTGTGGTTGATAATAAAGTACTACAAGGAGACCCAATCAGTCCGATCCTATTCAATGTCATGACGGCTGACATCACACCTCAGCAACACTCATACTTTATGCAGATGATATGGTAATAGGCTCAGAAGATAGAGAAGAGCTACAAACGGTACTAAACAGTCTCACCTCATAGGCTCTGGAAAATGACTTCCAAATAAATCACGACAAAACTAAACAAGTGATTTTCAGAAGAGGTGGAAAATTCTCCCCAAAGGACACACTGACCCTTCAAAATAATCACCTAGAAGTAGTTTCAAAATTCAAATATCTTGGAATTACTCTCCAAACAACACTAACATCATTCAACATTCATGTGAAAGAAAGAGCAACAGCAGCGATAAGAGCAATTCACCTCATTCAACAGCGTCATAAACTCTCAATAAAAACGGCTAGGATATTATTTAAAACGGCCATAGAAGCAATAGGGACTTTTGGAATCGACATACTTTGGGACATTAGAGAAAGTCAAAGCCCGCTATATGAAAAGAAACTTGGGTATCGGGAAGACAGCGCTGTCAAGACTTACTTATGTCTTCATAATAGTTCATTATGCAACGAGTCTGTAATGGTTATAATTAAGACACGAGTATTTTTAAAAAACGAGCGTATGCGAGTTTTATAATTTCCATACGAGTGTCTTAATTACCATTATAGGCGAGTTGCATACGACTGTTTATGTTCGACGATAATTATAACTTTATTATATGTTTTAACATAAATATTCATAAATATCTGTTCAGTCACTACAGTAGAATGTTGTGATCGGGTGCTGCGGTGGGTAGTATATCTCACTTGTCCAAGCTCTCTGGACAACCGACGCATGCGCTCTGCGTGCTTCAATACCATATGTTCAGATTGCGCACCAGTTTTCAGTAAAACTGTCACTGAAGTCGTGTCAAAACCACGCACTGTGTAGAAATTGGTTTTGGGGATATTAAGGTACCGGTACAGTGCTATTTCTTGTCTCATATTCGCCAGTTTATTTACGCGAACATATGGACGGTGCGTATTCCATGTCGGTAGTTTATTATAGTTCGATGTTGTGTTTATGTCCGACATGTTGGATTTTGAGTGCATGCGCGAAGGTATCGTTACCTAATTGGTCAATGAACGAGCTCTGATTGGCTGGAGAAACTGTATCATAATGAAAAAACGGTGTTATAATGTCCATCATTATGATACAGTTTTCTAACACATAATAGTGAGGGTCGAACATAAAAGAAATTTTTTCGTACAAGACATTAGACTGCAGATGTTACTACCATGCACCGAGGCCTATGAGAATGCCATTCAAATACTAAAAGAAAAGCAAAACGCTATCTGGGATGATTTCTTCTCTACTGACGCCATAATGACTGACGAATGGAAACAGGCAAACTACGAACTACGACATGAAATGACACGATACGCTACACATGGCTTTCACTACAAGTTCTGCAAAAACAAGAGATTCCACCAGCCAACTGAAGAATGTGTGTGTTATCTATGCAGTGAATGCTGTACACGATATCATGCAAAATATTGCCGACAAAAACATACATCAATAACCCAATTGGGATTGGAATAATGTACAGCTGGTTACTCAGTTTTGTATTTTGCACATTGTGCGCTTATTCAATAATAATAATAATAAAGTTCACCACTACACGTGAGTTTGAATGACGTGCAACACACGTCTCCATAGATGGCAATATTAATATTAATAATATTATTCTTTCTATGAATTTGGCAAACTATGGACCGCATGAAACTTAGACTTCTTGGCCTTTCTTCTCTACTCTTCCCAGAATCACTTCATTCTTTCTCTTCTCATCCTTCTCATCTCTTTGGATATGATCCTTGCAGGTTTCTTAAACAGTGGTTTCTCTTCGAACGATTTGAAATCACATGCTCTTCTTCTGAACATACTTCTATCACGAATTATCTCTGGAGCCATTCCAACTCTTGCTGCATCCCTCTTGACCTCATATACCCACTTAAAGGAGGCCTTAAATCCCATGATGTACTGGCAGATCTTCTTGTTCAATCGGAATTCGTCCATTCTTACCACGTGGCCTTACAATGACAGAATTATTTTCCATATTGTGTCCGTGAACTCTTCAACGTACCGTACTTCTTCCTTTTCGTCCATATGTTTATTATTTATCATTAACTTCCAAAAGTTTTCCACAATTAAATAGGATAATGGAGCCATCCTAACTCATTTTAGTATTGGATAGGTATTTAAGGCCGAATAAAAATCGTGATGACACGTAGTATTTCAGTTGTCAATGCCACCCTGCTGTCGCAAATCCTGATTACTCGTGCCGAGTTTTAAATTAACACACAAAGATGATCTAATTACAGTTGGTGCAATTCTTTGTTGGTGTTCATATTACACTACGTGCGTGTATGCCTACCCCGTATTATTCCTGTTTTCCAACGGGATCGGGGATGAGATGCGTGGGAAGTCTTTGTGGCGGATGGTTTTTACGGTCGGATGCCCTTCTTGACGCCAAACTTATTGAGATGTGAAATGAATGATGGTGAATGAAACTGGGCAAGGATGTGAAAGGTAGCGGCCGTGGCCTGTTAGAAGATACCGTCACAGCATTTGCCTTGAGTTGAAAATGAGAAACCACGGAAAACCATTCAGGGGACAGCCGACGGTGGGGCTCGAACCCACGCGTCTACCGAGTCAGCAGATAGCTTGGCTCCATGACCTAACGTTGCGCTTTAGTGAGCGTAGTCACCACTGTCGGTTAATATTACACTTCGTGTAATTAGATAATATCTCTACATATATAAAAATGAAAGTTTGTCTGTTTTTTCTGAATTTCAGTGGAAATTTGCGATATTTGCGCATTTCAGACTGTTTTATGACGGATGCGCGTAAAAATAAGTTTTGTCTGTCTGTCTGTATGTCTGTCTGTCTGTGGACAACTTTGTGTCCTTATAACTCGAGAACGGCTGGGTGGATCAACGTAAAAGGCACGACACTAATCATTGATGTAACTCTTCTCCATACATCTCATAAAAGGGGGCATACCCCCTTAAATTACATACTGAAATAGGTGTAGAAGGGTGAGACAAAGCTCATTTTCAGCCCCTCAATGTGAGAAACAAAACCGAAAACCACATTCATTTTATGGCCCGAAAACCAACAGTTTTTGAGATATTACTAGAAAACTAATTACATTTAATAAACTAATGAAATAATGTAAGCCAGTAACCATGGCAAGAGCATCTCAGAGGTCCATATATTTCTGTAAGGCGCAAGTAATTCCATTTATTATATCACTGTGGAGGTTTGCAAACGGCTATTAGGTTATAACAACTGATCCAAATTAAGCTGTAAAATTCATCAATACATATAATGTGCTTAAGGGGTCAAGGGGTGCCCTAGAAATTTTTCACGCATTTTACACGTGCGGGTATGGTAAGGGAAGTTTATTATCTCCCTATCACTAAATTGTTATATTATTATTATTATTATAATTATTATATTATATCAACGACGAGACAAAGCTCATTTTCAATCCTTTGGTGTCAGAAACAAAACTCGGGGCCCATAAAGAGCGGTGAAGGGTCTCCGAGAACTGCATTTTAAGGCTCTAAACCCAACAGTTTATAAGATATTCCCAGAAAATTAATTTCATTTAATAAACTAATGAAGGAATGTAAGCCAGTAACCATGACAACAGTATCTCAAGAGGTAACATCCAACTTTCCATCTATTTTTAGCCTATTTTCAATTTTGAAAAAAATAGGCTTATGAGATCACCTTTTGTCCGTGTGTGTGTGTGTGTGTGTGTGAGGTGTGTGTGTGTGTGTGTGTCCCCTAATAAATTCTAAACGGCAGGAACGATTTCAATGAAACTCGGTAAGTTCATAGCACTATTCCGGGCGACCCCGACCGTGCCCTTCAAATTTTGTTACGTCTCCCCAATCCAACATGGCGGCTGTGCGAAATGTTTCACCAGCATTCAATATCTCCGAAACTATACCCGATATCACCCTGGAATTTATTATGGTGATAAAGGGAACTACGAAAAGTTCACCTATGTGACTTTTGAAAAACTGGTAACTACAAAACCATCATGGCGGCCACGCGAATTTGCGACTTTTAAATAGACGTTTCTCGCGATTTAACCAACCAAACGCAATACAACTTGGTACAGTATATGTTTATGCATATTGTAATGCACCGACATCTAACTTCGTTCAATTGTTGACATAACCACAAGATGGCGGATGTGCAAGATATTTCACCGGCATTCTATATCTCTGAAACTATTAGCCGTATCACCCTGAAATTTTGTACGGAGATAAAGGGCACTACTGAAAGTTCATCTATACGACTTTCAAAACCAGTTAACTACAAAACGAACATGGCGGCCAAGCGAATTAGGAAATTTTAAATAGACCCTTCTCGCGATTTAATGTTCCAAACGCAATGAAATCTGGTACAGGAAATGTTTATACACATTTTAATGCACTGGTATCTAATTTAGTTCAATTGTTTACATAACCTCAAGATGGCGGCTGTGCGAATTTTAAAATTAAGTTTTTATTTCTTGTGTCGTAATCATGCGATCGAAGTGAAAGTTTGAATAATGAACCTACGCAATAATTCTGCTTTAATGGTACATGACTCTATGGCCTATACATTTAACAATCCAACATGGTGACCATCCGAAATATTTAGACGGCTCTGAATATCTACGAATCTATTACAGCAATCAAACTGATTTTTTTATGTTCATAGGGGCTATGAACATAAGTTCACCTATAGGACTTTAAATAACCTGGTGATCACAAATCCAACATGGCGGCGACGCGAAGTATAAATATTCACATGGACGTTTCTCGCAACTTAACCATCCGAGTGCAGTGAAACGTGGTACAGTAAATCCTTATACAAATGTTAATCCACTGGCATGTAATTTATTTCAATTGTTTCCATAACCACAAGATGGCACCTGTGCGAAATTTTAAAATCTCGTTGTTACTTCTTGTGTCCTAATCATGCGATTGAAGTTTGAATGCTATACATACCCAATAATCTTCATATAACAGTACATAACTCTAGGACCTACACATATAAAATCCAACATGGCGACCATACAAAATATTTAGTCGTTTCTCAATATCTACGAATCTATTACAGCAATGAAACTGAAATTTTGTATGTTCATGGTGGCAGTTAACATAAGTAAGATATATGAAAATAGGCTGTGTAGTTCTTCAAGGAACTACTTGTTGCAGAAGTAATGCCACTCCATTTATTACATCTCCGTGAAAGTTTGCAAATGGCTATAAGGTTATCACGGAACCAACTAAAACTGTAAAATTCGTTAATGCGCCTAAGGGGTTCAAGGAGTACCCGTGTTTTTTTCACACGACTTACACGTGCGATCACAGAAGGTCTATTATATATCCAAACAGCAACATTATTTTCAAAAATTCCTGATTTAAAATAGTATTTTTTGCTGCATTTAGGAATTTGGACCATTGGAGGCTAAATAAACCTGAATTTTCATGCACCACAAGCCTTTATAATTTATAAAAGGTGGTTGGGGACTTAACACAACGTTGAGGGTCAGTTTATATATGACGTGTATTGCGATTCGTCTACGAGGTTTTCAATTTTATTTTCACGTCAGGAAGAACTCTTTAGGTAAATTTAGTTTGAGAGAGCATTTTAACTAATCATGTTTCTTTGCTTACAAACAGGTTCCAAGCCCCTAACCAGTGCAACAGTAGCTCAATTGATAACGTCTGGTTATTAATACCGAAGGCCGTTCGAAGAATGGGTACTTCTTCTAGTTTGCATAAAAAATTTAAACCTCAACCCCCAGTTAAAACTCAGCAATTTTCCTAGGTTTATGCCGTGTCTTGTGGCGGGTCTCACCTAGGAACACAAAGCTGTCTCATCAGTGGGCTCTTGGTGTCCGTACCCGGAGGTTAAAGCTGCTTGAGCTCTCACCGTAAAGAGGCACAGGTGCACTTCATGCAAGAGGAGGTAGCTCGCAGTTCTCTACTCCTGGGGGGGGGGGGGGTGCGGATACCAAGAGCCCGCTGGTGGGCCAGCTTGGTGTTCCTAGGTGATACTCCACACAAGACACAGTTGACCCTAGAAAAATTGCTGAGTTCTAATTCCCTGGCCGGGTAAGCCAATATACCATCCTTTTGTAAGCCTTCATGGGGAGGTTAAGGCTGTTTGATCTTTTGACTCTCGCAGTAAAGATCCACAGATGCGCTTCATAAATAATGAGGTGCTCCCGTGGGGGCCCGCTAATGAGCCTGCTTGGTGTTCTTAGGTGAAACCCCACACAAGACATGGCATAAACCTAGAAAAATTTCTGAGCTTTAATTCATGACGATGATGATAATTGTTGTTTTAAGTGGCCTAACATCTAGGTTATCGGCCCCTAATGGTTGGGTGATTGTGAAGATGATAATGAAATGTAAACTATAACTAAAACTAACGACTATCTTATATACTAGAAGAAGAAATGGAAAACAAAGGAAGAATAAGGCAAATAAAGGACAGGAGAGGAAAAAAAGCCCTCAACCCTCAGAGAATGCGGATTGAGGGACTTGGAAGGAAGGAGAGTCATGAAAGGCAGATAGGAAAGTGAAAGGGGAGAAGGTCCGCGCCACGGGTAATGGATAAAAGGGGGAAAACCGGACCCTGCTCAGGAATCCCTCGGGGTCGCTAACTCCCGAACTCACCAGCCGTGAGCCCCTGAGGGTGTAGGAATATCTAGAGTGCACCAGAAGTGGTGGGGCTACATACACCCTGCCTCCTTGAGGGTCTTGAGCAGAAGGCAGGAGATAACAGGAAAAGAAAAGGAAGGCTGACCCCTCGCAGAAGGAGGGAATCAGAAAAGATGAGACAAGGGCCAATTAAGGTGGGAAAGGAAGAGACTCCTTAGGCCTCGCATACCCTAATACCGTCGGGGTGAGAAGAGAACGAGAGTTGACCAAGTGAGGTCGATAGGAAAGAAGACGGAGAAGAGCCCGGCACAAGTAAGTGGAAGCAATACCGGACTCAACTGGGGTCCCGTGGTCGCCAACCCACGTCCCACTAGATATGAGCCCCTGGGGTGGGGGGTTAGTACTAATTCACTGGCTGTGAAAGCTAATATACCATCTCTCAACCCCGGTGATCAGTATCTGACGTTAACCGCTTAAAGGAGGACAACACAGAATGACTGGCTTCAAATCTATTCTTAGAACAGGTTTGTTTCATGAAGATATTGATAATTCGTTCCTTGCTCATTCCCTAATGTTCAATGAGTGTAATGTTAATGTGGCAAAATAGGCTATGTAGATTCAATAAATCGATCATTTTAGATAAGTTATTCTGATAAATTTCAATTTGATTTATTAACGATATTGTACAGGGCGGGCCTTCTCAACAGAATGGAACCTCGCAGATCCCATGTGACGGTCGGGGCACTGTGGCTCGCCGCGTATCGAGCAAGGCAACAGCGTAGTGCCCAACTAGTTGAACACATTTTCACTTTTAAACGTATTTATTAATTACTAGCTGAAGTACCCGTGCTTCGCTACGGGTCGTAAATAAATTAAAATGTGAAGGTGACAGTTAAAACAGGGGATAGGCAAGGTGCTGCGCAGAGTGAGATTAAGGATGGAACATTTTGTCCAACTACACCGCTCTGCCTTGACCGTGTTTTATAGCACACATTTAGGTTTTACTCGCTAACGGTTGGAGATACATTTCGGATAGAAAATGCAATTTTTAACCTCGTACATGCCATCAAAAGTTTGCTAATTCTTAGCGTTCTCTTTTTATTTGAAATGGAAATATGAAAGTTTAAAACCAAAGGGTAGAGTGACGTCACTAAAATGGTCGCCATCTTTAATTAGTGCAAATTATTGAAATCAAAAGTAACCTGAATGTTAACCAGGTAAATCTGCTACTTCCATGTAAAATTCATGTAAATCGGACCAGTGGTACTTGCGTGATTGAGTAATACACAGACACACACCATCTCATTTTTAGTCTCTCTTCGCTCGCGTCATAGTCGTGCCATATTGTTATTCAATGAAATGCAGGTTTAACCCCGTTAACACCCCTTTAGAACCTGAATATCCAAAAATCCCTCCTTAGTAGATGTTTTCGACACACAACAAACATATCCTCAAAATATCATTCTTCTAACATTAATAGTTTTGGTTGGTCGATGAGAGTGAACATCCAAAAATCATTCCTTAGTGGACGTTTTTCTTCCAGAATTTCACCCCTCCCCATAGGACCCTTAAATTGGATTTATGAAAAAACGGTCGAACACCTATTTATTTTATTTATTTATTTATTTATTTATTTTAAGCTGATTGATTTCCTCCGAGTTTCAAACTCCTCGCCTATGTCGTTTAAGAGATACACGCTCCGTTAAGAATCTTTCAACCCCCACTTTTCATCCCTTTCTCCTCATAATATACACTATATCGAAAAACCATAAGACATGTGTCAGCATATTTTTAATGATTAGTATATATGCCAAGTATCAATCCCCAAATGAAACCACTCGTGAAATATTGTTATTCAATGAAATGCACGTTTACCCCCTTAACACGTATTTAGAACCTGAATATTCAAAACTCTTACCTTAGTGGACGTTTTCGACATAAAACGAACATATCCCCAAAATTTCATGTTTCCAACTTCAATAATTTTGGCTGGGCGATGATGAGTGAGTGAGTCAGTCCGGACATTTTCTTTCATTTATATTTGATAATTTCACCCCTCCCCATGAACCCCTTAAATTGGATTTATGAAACAAACGGTCGAACACCTATTTACTTATTTAAAGCTGATTTCCCACTGAGTTTGATGAGTGAGTAAGTGAGTCAATCAGTTAGGACACTTTCTTTCCTGTTTTATCCCCCCAGAATTTCACCCCTCTCCAAGGGCCCCATAAATTGGATTTATGAAAAAACGGTCGAACACATATTTACTTGTATTTTAAGCTGTTTTATCCCGCCGAATTTCAAACTTCTCGCCTATGTCGTTTAAGAGATACACGCTCCGTTAAGAATCCCTCAATCCCCAATTTTCACCCCTTTCACCTCATAATATACACGACATCGATAAACCTTTATATATATGTCTGATTATTTTTAATGATTAGTTTATATACCGAATATCACATCCCCAAAGAAACAACTCATGAGATATCGTTATTCAATGAAATGCACGTTTACCCCCTTAACATCTCTTTAAAACCCGAATAAAGAAAAATCATTCCTTAGTTGACGTTTTGACATACAGCCAACATATTCCCAAAATTTCATTTTTCCAACATTAATAGTTTTCGCTGGGCGTGATGAGTGAGTGAGTCAGACAGGACATTTTCTTTCAATTATTTTTACCAGAATTTCACCCCTCCCCATGGGCCCCTTAAATTGGATTGATGAAAAAACGCTTGAACACCTATTAAATTATTTTTTAGCTGTCTTTTTCCCCTGAGTTTGATGAGTGAGTGAGTTAGTCAGTCAGTTAGGACACTTTCTCTCCTTTTTCCCCCCAGAATTTCACCCCACCCCATTGGCCCCTTAAAATAATTTATGAAAAAAACGGTCGAACACCGATTTACTTAATTTTTTAGCTGATTTTGTTTCGTTGAGTTTCAAATTTCTCGCCTATGTCGTTTAAGAGATAGGCCTACACGCTCCGTTAGGAATCCTTCAACCCCCACTTTTCACCCCTTTCACCTCATAATAATACACCACATCGAAAAACCCTTAGACACTTGTCTGCTTATTTTTAATGATTAGTTTATATGCCAAGTATCACATCAACAAATGAAACCACTCGTGAGATATTGTTATTCAATGAAATGCAGGTTTAACCCCCTTAAGACCCCCTTAGAGCCTGAATATCAAAAAATCCTCCCTTAGTGTACGGTTTTCAGATACAACGAACATATCCCCAGAATGCCATGGTTCCAACTTCAATATTTTTGACTGGACGATCATGAGTGAATGAGTCAGGACATTTTCTTTCATTTTTTTCCTTCAGAATTTCATCCCTCCCGATGAACCCCTTCAATATGATTGATCAAAAAAACTGTCGAACAGCTATTAACTTACTTTAAAGCAGTTCCCCCCCCCCCCCCTGAGTTTGATGAGTGAGTCAGTCAGTCAATCAGTTAGGACACTTTATTTCCTGTTTCCCCCCACCCCCCAGAATTTCACCCCTCCCCATGGGCCCCTTAAATTGGATTTATGAAAAAACGGTCAAACACATAATTACTTATTTTTTATGCTGATTTTTTCCGCTGAGTTTCAAACTCCTCGCCTATGTCGTTTAAGAGATACACGATTCGTTAGGAATCTTTCAATTCTTACTTTTCACCCCTTTCACCTCATAATATACACCACATCGAAAACCCCTCAGAGACGTGTCTTCTTCCTTTTTAATGATGAGTTTATATGTCGTGTATCATATCCCCCAATGAAACCAATCGGGAGATATTGTTATTCAATGGAATGCAGGTTTAACCCCCTTAAGACCCCTTCAGAACCTGAATATCCGAAAATCCTCCCTTAGTAGACGGTTTTGACATACAATGAACATATCCCCAAACTGTCATGTTTCTAACTTCAATAATTTTGGCTGGGTGATGATGAGTGTGTGAGTGAGTGAGTGAGTGAGTCAGGACATTATCTTTCAATTTTCTTTTTTCAGAATTTCACCCCTCCCCATGAACCCCTTAAATTTGATTTAATAAAAAAACTGTCGAACAGCTATTTACTTACTTTAAAGCAGTTTTTTCCCCCTGAGTTTGATGAGTGAGTCAGTCAGTCAGTCAATCAGTTAGGACACTTTATTTCCTGTTTCCCCCCACCCCCCAGAATTTCACCCCACCCCATGGGCCCCTTAAATTGGATTTATGAAAAAACGGTCAAACACATATTTACTTATTTTTTATGCTGATTGTTTTCCGCTGAGTTTCACACTCCTCACCTATGTCGTTTAAGAGATACACGCTCCGTTAGGAATCCTTCAATCCCCACTTTTCACCCCTTTCACCTCATGATATACACCACATCGGAAAACCCTCAGACTCGTGTCTTCTTATTTTTAAGGATGAGTTTACATGCCGAGTATCACATCCCCCAATGAAACCAATCGGGAGATATTGCAATTCAATGAAATGCAGGTCTACCCCCTTAACACCCCTTTAGAACCTGAATATCCAAAAATCCTCTCTTAGTGGGCATTTGCGGCCCTTTGGGAAGCTGCATACCAAATTCCATTCCAATCCGTCGGTGGTTTCTGAGATTTCGTGATGAATGAATGAGTGAGTGAGTGGTATTTGACAAATATATATAGTAGATGATAGTGTCAAGTCTTTGTTATGCTAAACTCGGTTGACAGTGCTGTGTGAGTAGTTGAGTAACTAACGGCATTTCAAGTAAAGATCCTCTTTTTCTATACCGGTAGTGCAGAGCAGAACTGGCATCCAGTCGGCCGTGTCTCGACTTGAGCTATGTTGCCATGGAAACTATCTGGCTTGCCATTCCTTCATGAGTATATTTTATGATTTGATTAGCCTGTGCTTGAGTGCAAAAGGGCCGAAATCAGAAGAATGAGAAAGACTATCGAAAATTCATGTAGCCAGCGGTTCCTTCTGGATCCTAAACTATATGTATGCAAAATTTGGTTGAGATTGGCGGAACGGTGTAGATTTGTATACGGAACAGACCCACATACCCACATACCCACATACATACAGACTTTCACTTTTATATATAAGATATTTACTTACATGAGTTTCAGAGTAGTTGCTGGAATTGCTGTCCTTCATTCTCTAAACACACATTGCACCAACGTAGGAGGTTTTGGTACACTCACTTTAATTATTCCTCATTGATATTTCGTATCAGTGCAGTTATATTGTTTTCCAAAGTACGCGGATTGTTTCTGCATACAATTTGTTTAAGGGGGGAGACCCAGCTTAACAGAGGATAAAATGGCCAATATTCATTCGATTGTTAAATATGCTACACATATTGTTGACAAATGCTGCACATATCTCAGTATTGGTATTCATCCATAAGCAACTTCAACACTGTAAAAATTCTAATTATAACATATAAAAATAATATTTTCAACATTTGCCACCTTTTTAACAATATATCACTGTTTCCCTTATAAATTAAAATAATTTTCGTACTTTTCCGTTTTTAAAGTGTGTATCAAACCTCAACCTACAAAATTAACCTCAATCACTAACATACACTGTGATTTAGATACTTTTATAGATTATTTATTATGAGCACCTGATTTAAATTAAATTAAATACATAAAAACTCTATAAAAAGATCTAAATCACAGTGTATGTTAGTGATTGAGGTTCATTTTGTAGGTTGAGGTTTGATACACACTTTAAAAAGGAAAAGTACGAAAATTATTATAAACTTGGAATTTATAAGGGAAACAGTGATACATTCTCAAAAAGACGGGAAATTTTGAAAATTTTATTTTAAAATGTTATAATTAGAATTTTTACATTATTGAAGTTGCTTCTGGTTGCCAGGACGCATACCAATACTGGGATATGTGCAGCATTTGTCGACAATATTTGTAGCATATTTAACAATCGAATGCATATTGGCCTTTTTTTTCCCTCTGTTAAGCTGGGTCTCCCCCCTTAAGTTTGCCCCACAAGTAAAACTTGCACGGCTCTGAAACATGCGAACTCATGGACTGTAAGACTTCTTCTTGAGAAGATAAGTTTCCACTAAGAAGATCCGATGTGTTGTCCTATACTACCCTACCGGCGAATTGTTGCCGGTGGCGGAAATCGGAACTAATGCGCCCCGCCCAGCCACACGCCTGCGACAGACGTGCAGTCGTCGCCAGCGAAACCCCATCGCATGCCATTTGTGTGCATGATTCGTGCTGGGTCGTGCGCTGTGCGGTGTGTTCTCATTCTCTATTGCCCTGCAACCGCTCGCTGCAGCCATAACGAGGCGAGATGACGTAATGCATACATAACAGCCCCCTAGCTTGCCACGGTGGGTGAGTGGATACCGTGTCGGTCTACTAACCCCAAGATTGCAGGTTCGCTCCTGGCTGTGGTAAGTGATTTTTGAAAGGCGGTAAAAGTACGATACGCATGTCATACGATGTTGGCATGTCAAAGAACCCATTTGTATTCAGTAGGCCGTGTTCATAATGGCAAAATTAATCTCGGGAGTTTCCGCCAACACAATGTTCCTCATTTTTCTACTAGAAAGCGCTATGGTGTTCAAGGAGCTTAGATATCGAACCTCCTTGACTTTCATAGTGATTCAAGGAACAACGAAATTCGACATGCAAGCTACCTTCCGGGTGTCAAATTACAAAGCTTGCACCCGGCACCCGAGGCCATACGATATTATTATTATTATTATTATTATTATTATTATTATTATTATTGACAGCCCCCTTCCAGGTCTAGCGGTAACAATTCCCTGATAGGGTAGTACCTAACCGTGTTCATGGAATACGAGATAGCCTACAGTACTTCACCCCAAGTCTTAATTATCTCAACTAAGGTATCTTGCCGGCTCCGTATGTAATAAATTCAATGTCAGCATTTGGAGCTTCCCGTGCTGCTCTTGTCTTATCGCTAAATGCTAGTCAAGTGGCGGTGACTTACCCGCGGTCAAGCAAAGTTCCGTTTTACAGTAAAGGGCCTTTCTCTAGTTATCACATTCTTTTCCACTGGCTATCCTCAAGGTCGTTCAGCTGACTAATAATCCCGTGAATATGAGTTCTAGTCCAGCTCTTTCATATATAAGTATTCTATGCCCAAGATCTCGAGTTCAAACCCGGTCGAAGTCGTCGGATTCTTTAAGAGCGTTAAAAATCCTTCAGTATGCCTTCCTTCGGAGGGGAAGTAAAGTCTGCGGTCCCATGCCGTAGATTTATGGCATGTTATAGAACCATCCACTAATTACACCTGTGTGAAGCTAACTTATAGGTTAAAATTTGAATAATGCTCTTAGGTTCCAACGTTCGTCGCCAGGAGCCGACTGCGGTGGCGGCTAGTAACCAAGTTCTGAACTTGTATTCGTTCACGGTGGCGTTTGGCGGCAAAAGTAGGAACTACTTGAAAATTTCAATGTCTGCAGTCCTTACTCGAATTAAAAACAGATAACACACACTAATACAGCCATCACAATTAACACCGGTTATCAGACAGATTCTACACGCACCCAAAGTACATGGGGCTACATGACCGCGTTGTCGCAACCCCTAAACTGAGGAACCAACCAACCATCATATAGAAGTAAGCTGATGTGTATTCTTCTCAATTAGGTTCACTGGTCACAAAAGCATGTTCTGGGCGTTACCACCAGGTTCGCGTAGGTATCATGCAATAACAAACATCTGCCCTGAAGCAATTTTCTAGAATGCAATTGGATCTTTTGTCACTATTTACAATGTGTGATTATATGTGACGCAATTGAAATGTTTTGCCATTGTACATTTCACATAATTTAATTGTGTCGAATGAGTTTTGTGTTTGTCTGTGTGCGAGTGTCAGTGTAAGCGTGTGAAAATGGCATTTCAATAAACTACCGTACTGTTTGGTAAACATGTTCACAGGGAATGTTCACTTAGCAGCGTTGTTACTAATTTGCATGTAACCAGGATACATTGAAAAGTGAAGTGGAAACACTAAATGAATGCACGTGGTTCTGGAGGAACATCTCTACATACGAGTACTATAAAACAAAGTCCCCAATTCTTGGATATAACGGGTAATGTCGAGAACCACTGGATGGATTCTGATGAATGAATAATTGAATTAATAAGAATTATATTATATAAACAATTCATGCTTTTGGGCTAATGCCGTGTGTATTTTTAATTTAAACCATACGTTTCGGAGAAACCTTGCCTCCTTTTTCAATGGAAATAAACAATGTGGCCAAAGAAAGTATATCAATGAGATTACAAAAAATATAGATAAATTCCTCTGTTCGTCACCAGAGAGCAGCTGCCAGAAATTACTGTATGGACCATGGTGGAACGGCGGACAAAGTAGTAAGTAACCAGAAGGTAAAGGGGGCGGTGTGAAAATATAGAAACTCCTCGAAGAATGAGGAGGGGGGGGGGGGGGGAGGTGGGAGGGTTAGATGGATATAAGGAAACATAAACAAAAGGGAAGTGTATCTGAACAATACCTAACGTCGTACAGTCAACGGCGAAAAAACAGATGGAAACTCCTCCAGTGACGAACAAAGGAGATCAAATCCAGGCTCTGAGCCCTAGAGGGAAAATGTACAATTTTAAATATGTGAAGAACAGAGAGACTGAGAGGAACTATCTCCCTAGATCCTTAATAACTGGTAGCCAAGTGTCACTTAGCTGATATCCAGTGTCTCTGTTAAAATTATTGGGATTTTTACGAATTTCAACTGCCTCCCTTATAATTCTAGACCAGTTGTGCTTAACAAGGGCAAGCGCATGAGCATCCTTGAAACATACATCGTGCCCTGAAGACAGGGCATGTTCAGCTATAGCTGATTTGTCAGGTTGGTTTAGACGGATGTTCCTTTGATGCTCTTTGATGCGAGTTGGAATGGAACGTTTTGTTTGTCCAATGTAGACTTTCCCACCTCCCCCCCCTCCTCATTCTTCGAGGAGTTTCTATATTTTCACACCGCCCCCTTTACCTTCTGGTTACTTACTACTTTGTCAGCCGTTCCACCATGGTCCATACAGTAATTTCTGGCAGCTGCTCTCTGGTGACGAACAGAGGAATTTATCTATATTTTTTGTAATCTCATTGATATACTTTCTTTGGCCACATTGTTTATTTCCATTGAAAAAGGAGGCAAGGTTTCTCCGAAACGTATGGTTTAAATTAAAAATACACACGGCATTAGCCCAAAAGCATGAATTGTTTATATAATAATACGGGCCGTGAAAGCCTTAATATGCAAAGAATTATATTATTTAGTTCAAATCGAGTATCTTGGTCTACAAAACAACGGACCTCTAAACACGCAACCTCACACGTCCAGATGCGCGACGCGCACTGTTTGCCGCATTGATGATAGGTATTCCCAAGCCGACCAACCAGATATCTATTACAATAACCAACAGTGTTCTCTTTATAACTCAGCAATTCTTCTAGGTTTGTGCCGTGTCTTGTATGGGGTTTCGCCTAGGACACCAAACTGGCTCATCAGCGGGCTCCTGGCGTCCCCGCCCGGACCCCCACAGTAGTAGCGAACTGCATGCTACTCCCTTTTAATAAAGCGCACCTGTGCCTCTTTACTGCGACAACTAAAATCTCTGGCAGCCATAACCTCCCTATGAAAGATTCTAAAAAGATGGTATATTGGCTTTCACGGCCAGTGAATTAACACTCAGCGATTTTTCTGGGTTTGTGCCATGTCTTGTGTGGGGTTTCTCCCGGGACACCAAGCTGGATCATCAGTGGGCTCTTGGTGTCTCCTCCCGGACCGCCACTGGCACACACCTAGAAGAATCGTTGAGTTTTAATTCACTGGCCGTGAAAGCCAATATAGGCTACCAACTTTTTGGAAGCTTTCATAGGGAGGTTATGGATGCTTGAGCTTTTAGTTCTCGCAGTAAAGAGGCACAGGTGCGCTTCATAAAAAGGGAGGTAGCACGCAGCTTGCTACTCCTGTGGGAGTCCAGGCGGGGACACCAAGAGCCCGCTGATGAGCTAGCTTGGAGTCGTGGGTGAATCCCCACACAAGACAACCCCACACAAACCTAGACGAATTGCTGAGTTTTAATTCACTGGCCGTGAAAGCCAATATACCAGTGTTCTCTCTCTCTCTTCAACACTCATATACTCCTATTTCATTCGTTGATGGCTGGCGGTCTTCTTCAAAACGTAGCGTGCCGTGATGATAAACTCGTGATCTGCATGATGAACGATTGACAGCAGAAGCCTCAGTTCTCACCATCAATATGACCTCGCTGCACTGCCCCTTAAATTAACACCGCTAACACCACCACTGTCAAAGGCCAATGAGGAAAAGGAAAGATCTAATGATGTATAGAAGAGAACGATCAGCTTAGTTGCTTTAAGAAAAGGTCTAAAAGCTGACGATGCATTTCAATTGATTCCTTCCTCAAGAAATACGAAATCTGCTGACAGAAAGATTTCTTGCTGAATTCTGAAATCAAATTAATGTCAAGAGGAATAATTCCCGGAAGAAAGAATTTCATTTAATGAACACCTACCTCGCTCTTTCTTAGGAACGTTCGATTAGAATTAATAAAAGTGTCACGTATAAACGCCTGCCCGATTTCAAAGGGATTCAGAGAGGCTGACGAATAGTTGTTGTTGTTGTTGTTGTTGAGTTGTTAACCTCTTAACTGGGTATGACGTATATATTCGTATGTTAATTGTTATAATTTAATGGATGTAACGAATATATAGGTACTCCATCTTTTACCGCTAACGTCTCCTGGGCGTGTCGAGTATTCACGGCATGACGAATGTCTTCAACAAAATTGATGTTTTGGCATCAGGTTGGCAGGAGTTGCGACATTTCTCGCCTCCTGTATCTTGGTTGTTTTTTTTTTTGGTATTTGATTTTGTGTTCGTTTTTTGCTTTTTCTTTTTTTATAAATTTTTGTTTTTTCTTTGTGATATTTTTGTTTTTGTGTTTGTTTTCTGTATTTGATTTTGTTTTTGTTTTTTGTTCTTTTTCTTTCGTTTTTGCTTTGTGTTCTTTATTTTCGTGTTTGTTTTCTGTATTTGCTTTTGTTTTTGAATTTTGCTTCTGTTTTATTTTTTTATTTTTGGTTCGTTTTCTGCTATTTCCTTTGTCTTTGAATTTGTACTTTTGTGTTTGCTTTCTGTAGGCCTATTTGGTTTTGTTTTTGATTTTTGCTTTTTTAAAATTGTTTTTGAATTTGTGTTCATTTTCTGCTTTTTATTTTGTTTTTGACATTTTGTTTTTGCTTTTTGGTTTTTGTGTTTGTTTTCTGTATTTGCTTTTGATTTTGATTTTTGATTTTTTGTTTTTGTTTTTCATTTTGCGTTCGTTTTCTGCTTTTTTTTGAATTTTGCTTTGCTTATTTTTTTTTGGTTTTGTGTTTGTATTTCGCTTTTGCTTTTGTTTTTGAATTCTGCTTTTTGCTTCCTGTTTTGGTCATGTGTTTGTTTTTGCTTTGTGCGGGGAGCATTGCAAGACAATCAATGAAAGCAAACCTACACGTTTGATCTCGATGGCATTTGATACGTTTTATTTGCCCCTCTCAATGTGCGGAAATGAACAGTTTAGGTCATACGGACAAAACTCTTAAGTTCGAATCAGGTAAATGACCTTGTAGTTATTGTAAAATTGGTCAAAAAGTCTCTTGAATTATACAGGGTCATCGAAAAATAATGCCACCATTTCAAAATATTATAGCACCGAAGCCCTTTATGTTAAACGTGTAATCCTTTCACTGAACGCCAGCTGGTTAAAGTAAGTTTTGATTTGGAGGGGACGTGACCTTGCTATGCGCACACTAGATGCGCAGTAGCCAAGGTCGGTCGGGGGCGCGCACGCCCGAAGCCGCCTTAGTCATTCCTTTTTATTGTCTCATTCGAATGTATGTCCTCTCGCTAGTTTCCAGAAATATATAGTTTATACTAGTTTTATTGTTGTTTAGCTCATTTATATTCACTTCATTGATTGGTGTGCACGCTATTCAGCACCTGTCACTTTGACGCATAGGAACAGCAGATAAAGCACACATTAATCTGGCTTTGAAACAGTCTACTCCACAACTAAAACAAAGTAGGAGATACTCATGGGTCGGGGAATACAGAAGATTGACCTAAAATCCAAAGAAAATACAGTTTTTAGGAGTGGAAAAATAAGACTCTTTACTCTAAATGTGTAGCCTACCTCAACTTTAAGTTACGTTTTCTCTTACTTCATTGTTTTCAATATTTGTCTTGCCTTGGGCAGTTAAAATGTCCACTTAGAATGCAGATATTAGTTTCATTTAAAAACTAAAATATAGACAAATAATGCAGCTATGTTGTAATGCAGAATGATGCTGTTAAATTGAAATTAGGGGTAGCACCCACCACAGTTAGTTTATTTTTTCAATCAAAATAACGTAAAATGTAAAACAAAGCTAATATATTTGGCTCAATAAAGGTTACAAAAACGACTTTGCTATACAACATTCTTGAACATACAGCAGACCAATTTGCAACAATGATTTGATTAAGTTGAAAAAGAGCAAAGATATCGAGTCCTAAAAATGCACGTTATTTTTCTGATTAAACTTTGAAAAAGACTCCCCAATTTTAGTTTCCTTTTTTGCAAAAATCCACTAGTTTATATTCTTGGAATCATTGATATGAATTTCAAGAAAGTAGGATAACTTGTAATGAAATGTCTTCTGTAGTGTCGATGAGTACCTTAATAATTCATTTTAGGAGCGTAGGATAGCTTAGTCTTTAGCCTCATGTACGTGTGTGTGTGTATATATATAAGGGATGATCAAAAATCGGTTTGCCAATCAGGAAAAAATCACCGTGAGCACTGTGGCATTCATGCCACCGGCGTACCAGGATGAAGATCCCCCTGTGGTAATACACCATGTCTAGCTACGTGAAGAAGTCCGACCTCGCCGGACAGGAATCCTCGACCCTTCAAGGCCTTTTTCCAGGGACCAAAGGAGTAATAATCACATGGGGAGAGATCAGGCTTATATGATGGATGCTCATGTGTCTCCCACTTGAGTTGGCGTACCTTTTGCGTTAAGCCCCTTTCAGTATGCGGACGTGCGTTATCATGAAGACAGGTGCCCTCTGGACAAAGGAGAGAAAGGAACAACACAGCCAGAGGATGCGTGACTATTGGGCAAACATCAAAATCTACTCCAAACACAATAGTTGAATGTCGTGGTCCGTAGTTGGCCTATTCGGAAAAAGAATAATAAGAACACGTAGAAGAAGTAGACGTAGTAGTTCGTTGTGCAGAAGACTGGGTTTGTTGTGTAAAAGCATATCTCCACCCTCAAGGACACTGGTCAGACGAGCATTACGTCTCTATGTCTCAAATTATGTAACTTTGGTTGTTGATTCATTTGGAATGTAGCCCCGTGTACTTGGGTGAGTGCTAAATCTGTCTGATAACCTGTGTCATTGTGATGGCTAAATTAGTGTGTGTATTTGTAGTTGGGACAAGGATTGGGATAGAGGCCTTACTGATTGCAGGTGACGGTTGCAGTGGCATCTAGTAGCTAATTTCACAGGTAGGTGTCGTTCATGGTAGCATTTCGTAGCAAAAGTAGGTACTACTTGATATTGATCAGATTTAAATTTCTTGGCAGAACTGGGAATCGATCCCGGTGACAAACATGTACAGAGGTGAGCAAATTACTAGAATCAAATATATAATTTAAATAATCACATTTTTTTCATTTTATTGACCAACTGTTGGCGTCTATTGTAACTCTACTTATTAATGTTTTCTCCCTTGTCGACTTACACCTTTTCCCATAAGAAATTGTGTCTGGAATCTTTCACAATTTGATATTCGGAGGGATACCTGAGCTTGGCCCGTTCTCCATTTTTTCTTTGACATTAGAATATACCCTCTAAGTCAGGTGATTTCAATCCATACTTCATGAATCTTGAATAGTTCAAGAGTGGATCAACAGTAAAATGACTCCAAATCCCTCAGCTCTAATTTCTCATGAATAGTAGAGTGAAGTAATCAAAACAAAACGTGCGGCATTTTGCAGTAGAAAAGCTCCCCGGTTAGTGAAAATTCTAAAAAATCATTTTACATTGTATTCGGTTGGTTGGTTCCTCAGTTAAGTGTCTGAGACTTCGCGGTCATTTAGCCCCATGTACTTTGGGTGTGTGTAGAATCTGTCTGATAACCGGCGTTAATTGTGATGGCTGTATTAGTGTGTGTTATCTGTAATTCAGGTAAGGACTGCAGATTATCAATTTCAAGCAGTTCCTACTTTTGCTAGCAAATCCTTCGGTAAACGACACCTAGCTGTGAACTTCTCTGCTAGATGCCACCACAACAATCACCTGGTGGCGAACGTTGGAACTCTAGAGCGTTAATCAAATCTAACGCACAAATTTAGCTTCACACAATTGTAGTTACGTGCCGGACGTTTGTTTTAGACGTTTGCCCTTGACTTTGAAGCTTGTGGGTGAACCTGTACAAGTAACTCTTCGCCCTCTCACTTCACAGTTGTCACCTCTGGTCTAATGTAATGGAATTCCACACTTGAGCATGTGACGACACCACCGTGCAAAACAGAACAGTCCACGTCGAAGTATCGTGTGACGCGGAAGTACAAGTTACATAGTTACGAACAAAATGTCATTATATTTGCCAATGACTGTATTTCAGCAGTAGCGTGAGATAGTTTTGTCCATCATCTGGCGCCATGGGGCAGCTGACAACAACACAGGTACTTTATAGTAACTCGCCTCCAGGCTTCCAGTATGATTTTTCACTCTTCTAAAACAAGCGTCCGCACGAAGTAGAAGGTTCTTTTACATGTCACAAATCTATGACATGGGCCCGCCGGCTTTATTTCCCCTCCGATGCAAGGCATACTGAGGGATTTTTAACGCTCTTAAAAAGTCCGATGACTTCAGCCGGGTTTGAACCCGCGATCTTTGCCATAGAAGCTCACCATGCTGCCAACTATGCCGCAGAAACCGCTTTACTTTGAGTTTCTTAAAAAATATAATTAAGACGCTTTGTTAAACATTGGACGTAGTGTCGATGGCGCAGTGCTAGTGACACGTGTGTGACCTCTCTCCAGGAATAACTGTAAAAACGGAGCAGTAAAATACAGGTTATTGTGCCAAAATACTTTTGAAAGTATTGACTAGTGGCTGGCAACTATTTGCAAAATGAAAATTTAACGTAAATGCAACAGTATTTCCTAAAAATTGATTTTTTGCAATTGGCAGTACAAGTAAGAAGAAGCAGCAAGGTTCGGAGCAGCCATTCAGAGACAGTAAGGAAGGTACTTATGGACTCACTTCAGTCGAAGGAGTTCATTGATTGAATTGCCAGCAATATTGTTCACAAAATAACGGAGTGTGTCATCAAAGAGCTGGGGCAGTCCGTCAAGTTCAATAACGAACTATGCCACGATCTAGAGAGGAAAGTAGAGTTGAGATAACGTGAACTTGACGAACTGAACAAGGCTATGAATGACAGACTGGACGAAATAGAACAGTATGGACGTAGGCTAAATGTCAGGCTTTTGACACCATACCTCACCATATTCTCCTTCAGAAGATGGAGAGATATGGCATCAGAAGCATTGCACTTAAATTGATAGAAATCTATTTGACTGGAAGGATTCAATACGTTAGAATAAATGGAATAACATGTCTATCTCTAAAAGTGAAAAGAGGAATACAACAAAGCACTGTGCTCGTTCCTTTATTATTTATGATTTTTATCTGCGACTTTGAATCATCTATACATTGAATTGAAAACGCTAATTTCATATCATACGTAGATGATACGGTAGTTTGTGTAGAAGGTAGAACATGGGGAAATGTAAAACAAGTTGCAACTGCTGCCTTGAAAATGTTAAAGCTATGGCTAGATGGTAACGAACAATTTTTAATTATAAATAAATCAAAGTTCGTAAGATTCAGTTTAAAAGCAATTGAAGATGATTTTAATGAACTTAAAATACTAACTTTGAACTATAATCAGAACTGTGAATGTCCTGGAGGAGCTAAAGTGGATACAGTTAAATATCTGGGATTATTTATATACACTGGTCAAAACAATTAGGGGATCAGGTGTGATATCATACAAACGATACATATGGTAACGTCTTTTATTCAGGGTTCGATTGCAATTGTAATTTGTGTGTGCCAGAGTACGATATTTTGCTGTCTCAACTCTTTACTGGAGGTTTATATAGCGATTACGTAGGGCGAGGCACCATGGGACTACCATAATAGTGAAAAAGTAATTCTCGTTTTCCTCTAATATGGTGTGTGATCACCTCGGACGGCCAGGACAGTTGCACACCTGCGTGGCATGGACAGTATGAGGTTATCAATCTGCTCTTGAGGGATAATTGGCCATTCTTCCATGAGTACAATATCCAGCTCGGCAACCGTTGTGGGAGGTGCTGGTCTGGATGCAATGCGTCTGCCATGTGCATCCCAGACATGCTCAATCGGGTTTAAGTCCGGTGAACAAGCTGGCCACTCCATTCGTTCAATGCCCTCGTCGTCAAGCATGTTGTCCACCAGTGCAGCTCTGTGGGGACGTGAGTTATCGTCCACCAGAATGAATCCATCGCCTATGGCACCAGCGTAGGGCACAACAAATGGTCGAAGGATCTCCTCTCGATACCTCTGAGCCGCCAAAGCACCATTCTGAACGATATAGAGGTCCGTACGTCCACCAATACCGACTCCTGCCCACACCATTCGTACACCACCATGATATGTTGCTGTTTCCTGCACATAAGCGGGATTGTTCCGAGTTCCACGTTCTCTCCAGATGAGGGAACGACGATTGTCCGGCTGAACACAAAATCTTGACTCATCTGTGAACAAAACCCGGCGCCATTCGTTACGACGCCGATCATGATGCTCCTCCGCCCAGTTTCTGCGGGCTAAACGGTGGCGTGGTTTTAATGGCACACACCATAGGCCTCCGTGCGTAGAGGCCACTTTCCCGAAGGCGATTTCGGACTGTTTGTGTTGATATTGCGCGTCCTGTGGCCGCCTGGAGGGTGCGTTGCAGCTGAGTTGCATTCAGCCTCCTGTCTCGACGGTCTGTTAACCGGAGATAACGGTCATCTCTTACTGATGTTACCCGTGGACGACCTTGGCCTGGCCTTCTTTTAACGGTTCCTGTTGTCTGAAATCGCGTCCAGGTTCTGGAAATTACACTTTGGGACACTCCAATAGCTGCAGCCACCTTCCTCTGTGTCTGTCCCGCTTCCAACCTTCCAATGGCTCTCCACGCCATACTTTCGGGTAAGACACGTTGTTGTTGCATTGCACTGCCTACTCACTACACCATCTGAACCCAACTGCTTGTGTCATTCGTTTGGTAGAGTAAACACAAGCCCACACCAACCCCCTCAGCAGCAACTTTCTGTTATTACCACTATCTTGGTTGCCGTAATGTTTTTGTCTCCACTCCGTAGAACCGACAGACAGACGTCGAAACATTTTAGGTCATTCTGCCGATGACAATATGTCAGAACCTACAGTAGATATCTCAACTGATCCCCTAATTGTTTTGACCAGTGTAGATAGTGACATGAAATGGAAAAGCCAATGCAAACACCTTACAAGTAAAATAAGAAGAACAATCTACATATTTCACAACCTAAAACATTTGTCAATTACAAATTAATGAAAGACATCTACCATCTTCTAGTCCGGTCAGTTCTTGTATACGGTAATCTTGCCTGGGGAGGTGCCTATGAAAACGTACTAAAAGTTGTTCAGATTGTGCAGAATCTCATACTGCAAATAATGTTGAAGAAAGATAGATTATATCCGAGTATGAGACTGTATGCCGAGACAATGGTCTTCAACATTAAACAATTGTATACTTTTGAATTATATAAATACATTTTTAGCCTATTTTCAATTTTGAAAAAAATAGTCTTATGAGATCACCTTTTGTCCGTGTGTGTGTGTGTGTGTGAGGAGTGTGTGTGTGTGTGTGTCCCTAATAACTTCTAAACGGCTGGAACGATTTCAATGAAACTTGGCAAGTTCATAGCACTATTCCGGACGACCCCGACCGAGCCCTTCAAATTTTATTACGTCTCACCGAACCAACATGGCGGCTGTACGAAATATTTCACCAGCATTCAATATCTCCGAAAATATTCCCGATATCACCCTGGAATTTTTACGGTGATAAAGGGAACTACTAGAAGTACACCTATGTGACTTTTGAAAAACTGATAACTACAAAACCAACATGGCGGCCACGCGAATTTGCGACATTTAAATGACGTTTCTCGCGATTTAACCAACCAAACGCAATAAAACTTGGTACCGTATATATTTATACACATTGTAATGCACCGACATCTAACTTTGTTCAATTGTTTACATAACCACAAGATGGCAGTTGTGCGAAATATTTCACCGGCATTCAATATCTCTGAAACTATTAGCGGTATCACCCTGAAATTTTGTACGGAGATAAAGGACTCTACTGGAAGTTCATCTAGAAGACCGGTTAACTACAAAACGAACATGGTGGCCAAGCGAATTTTAAAATTTTAAATAGACCTTTCTCGCGATTTAATGTTCCAACCCCAATGAAATCTGGTACAGGAAATGTTTATACACATTGTAATACACTGGTATCTAATATAGTTCAATTGTTTACATAAACTCAAGATAGCGGCTTTGCGAATTTTAAAATTAAGTTTTTATTTCTTTTGTCGTAATCATGCGATCGAAGTGAAAGTTTGAATAATGAACCTACGCAATAATTTTCCTTTAATGGTACATGACTCTATGGCCTATACATATAACAATCCAACATGGCGACCATCCGAAATATTTCGACGGCTCTGAATATCTACGAATCTATTATAGCAATCAAACTGAATTTTTTTAATGTTCATAGGGGCTATGAACTTAAGTTCACCTATAGGACATTAAATAACCTGGTGATCACAAATCCAACATGGCGGCGACGCGAAATATAAATAGTCACATGGACGTTTCTCGCAATTTAACCATCCGAGTGCAGTGAAACTTGGTACAGTAAATCCTTATACGAATGTTAATCCATAGGCATCTAATTTATTTCAATTGTTTCCATAACCACAAGATGGCAGCTGTGCGAAATTTTAAAATCTCCTTGTTACTTCTTGTGTCCTAATCATGCGATTGAAGTTTGAATGCTACACGTACAGTCCATAACTCTAGGACCTACATATACTGTATAAAATCCAACATGGCGACTATCCGAAATATTTAGTCGGTTCTCAATATCTACGAATCTATTACAGCAATCAAACTGAAATTTTGTATGTTGATAGAGGCAATTAACATAAGTAGGATATATGAAAATAGGCTGTTTAGTTCTTCACGGAACTACTTGTTAAAGATAGAAATAGAATTAAAGTTGTAAGTCAGGGATATGAATGCAGAAGTATTATAGAGAATCACTCTATTTCATTTCAACCTAAGTTACATATAGCTAAACGTCACGTATTTCTCACCAAAATTATTTAACATTCTCCCAATTAAATTAAAAGAATTTAAAGGAAATCATGCAAATCTGAAGATGCATATGAAACATTTCTTCAGAGAAAACAAAATTAAAATTGAAAATATAATAGAAGCAGCTCAAGAGACGATCCCTGGTAGGCCTAAGGGAAATAAGCAGCCATAGTGGTCCAGCAAATGCGATGAGGCTATAGAGGCCGGACGACTGGCGTGGGTCAAATGGAATCAGCATAAGAATGAAGCCAATTTGCAGGACTTTATTACGCGAAGGAAGACCACGTCCAGCATCATCAGAGGGGCTAAGAGGAAGCACAACAATGAACTGATTAAGCAAGCAGAAGAGAATTTTCAGAGGTACAACTCTAGAGACCTATATAAGGGCCTCAAACAGCAAACGACCTAGTTTGCGCTACCTACCTCACATTTCCAGAGAGTAGACGGATCACTGTGCCTCAACGATATCGAATCTATTAGAACCCTACCTGACTACTTCCAGACACTCCTAAATGCCGAAGAACCTGCCAAACGACTCCCAGTTAGGGAACTCACTAATCCTCACACCGATTACATCCTTCCTCCAACATATGAAAAGGTCGAAGAGATCATAAAACTCCTCAAGAACAACAAAGCGTCTGGGGAAGATGGGATAGTAGCTGAAATGCTAAGACTAGCCGGAGAACAAACCTTCAGGCATATCTACGCAGTGATCCTGGACATATGGGCTTGTGAGAGGCTCCCAGATGCCTGGACGTCAGCCGTTATTCACCCAATCCACAAGAAAGGGAACAAAACAGATCCTGCAAATTACTGAGTTATATCACTCTTAGCAGACACTCATAAGATATATTCCAAGATCTTAGAACGGCTTGTAACGAGATCATTAGACAATCAGATAGGGGAATACCAAGCTGGTTTCAGATCATCAAGGCCTTGTACTGAACAAATACTAAATCTTAAGCCCATCCTCCAATACAGCATGAAACGAGCCAGAAAGTGGGTAGTCAATCACCTTCGCTGACATCCAGAAGGCGTACGACTCTGTGGATAGAACGACTCTCTTCAGAATCCTAGGAGAACTGGGACTTAACGACAAAATCATTAGGTTGGTACAAGCCACCCTTTGCAATACTACTTCCAAAGTAAAGTTTCGAGGGCAGCTCTCGGAGAGTTTCCCAATCAAAACAGGGGTGAGGCAAGGAGATGGTATATCTTGCATATCATTTAACTGTGTTCTGGAAAAAATTGTCAGGGAATGGACCAGAAACCTACCAGTCGACACCGGATTAAGGATGGGTACCCAAGCGGATAACCTAAGGATCCCTTACCCAGCCTTCGCTGACGACCTGACCTTGCTGGCAAGCGACATGCAAGAGGTCACCACGCAACTCCAAACACTGTACTCAATAGCGGCGAAAACGGGTCTGTTGATCAACATCGGAAAGACAGAGTTCATTAGTAATATTCAAGTAGCCCCTAACACCATGAGAGTCAGTGATACCAACAGCTTGCCACGGTGGGTGAGTGGATAGCGTGTCGGTCTACTAACCCCAAGATTGCAGGTTCGCCCCTGGCCGTGGTAAGTGATTTTTGAAAGGCGGTAAAAATACGATACGCATCTCATACGATGTTGGCATGTCAAAGAATCCATTTGAATTCAGTAGGCCGAGTTCATAATGGCAAAATTAATCTCGGGAGTTTCCGCCAACAAAAAGTTCCTCATTTCTCTACTAGAAAGCGCTATAATGTTCAAGGAGCTTATATATCTATTATCTAACCTCCTTGACTTTCATAGTGATTCAAGGAACAACGAAATTCGACATGCAAGCTACCCTCTGGGTGTCAAATTACAAAGCTTGCACCAGGCACCAGAGGTCATACGATATTATTATTATTATTATTATTATTATAGTGATACTAACCATATCAAGAGAGTGAAATCAGTAAAATACCTTGGACAATAGATCTCGGAAGATCTCATTGTCAGTCAAATAAAGGCTCTTGAACAAAGGACGATCAAACTAGACAGGGCATACTATGTATGCTTGCAGAAAACTGTAAGCCTCGAAACATCTGTCGATGAATGTCAAACTTAGACGCTATAATACAGTATTCAGACCATCAATCCTCTACGCAGCTGAGTACCAGTTTCTATTTAAGCAGACCCCCCTCAGGGCCCTTGAGGTACAGGAAAGGAAATTCTTGCGGAAAATATTGGGACCAAGGATCTCTCCAGATGGAAGACGATGGTACAAACCAATTAAGATCTCAACACACACCAGGAAAACTTCACCGGTGCACAGTGGGTCAAAATCGAAATCTAGGGTGACAAAATTATGTTTACGTTTTAATCATGAATTTAGAGTGAAAGCAACGTATATAATTTGTTTACTTCATAATAGACATCAGTTAAGATATTTTTTGAGTTACATCTACACATGCAATAAATTGCCTATGACTAAGAGTTGGACAGAGCATTCAGTTATCTCTTCAGAACAATTTTCTACCCCTAATTTACTTTTAACAAAGTCACAAGATTCCACTTTTGGCATAATTGTCGAATCCAGTGCTTCAAACAGTTGTAAACGTGTGAGAACTGGTTGTGCGGCATCTTCTAAAACGTAAAATAACTAAGTAAGTTGCAAAAAGATGCAAAAAATCTTATAACAGGCGTAAACTACAATACTTTACCCTCATTTTAACATGCAGTAGAAAGTGTCGCAGAGTGACACGACATTCTAAAATTCTAAGTGAAAATGTTATTTTAAAAATAATAGTTAAATATTATATAATGCAAATATAGCTAAAATTACGCCCATTGATAATGGAAACGCGTTACAAAGATCATACCTTCAGCTGCATGTTCCATCTTAAAGTATCACACTAACCACAAAGACAACCAAACCAAAGTCACTTACATTCACCCTCCAATTCAGACTGCTCGAACAGTGGTGACAGATTTACACTAAAATGTGTTTATATCCCAGAGTAGTGAGTGGCAACGATATGAGAATGCTGTAGAAGTAATACATTTTGATTTTTTAATTATGAAAATAAATAATTTTGTCCTCCTAGATTTCGATTTTGACCCACTGTGCGGTGCCATCAGATGGAGACGCCTGGCTTTCGATGGCCACATGTACAGAATAAACCACCACAGACTGTCTTATACGATCTTCAAGGTAGCCAAGAAGGGTAAAGCCACTGGGTCCCTGTGGATCAAACAAGTTGAGAAGGATCTTGCTGAAATTAATATTCAGCAAGACACAATAAATGACAGGAGTCGCTACCGTCTGCCTGTTAAAACCAGGCCTTTCCTAACATCCATTACAGAAGCTCCCCACAACGCGTCCAGGAAATGGTCTGAGGAACGTAAGATAGAGTTCAGCAAGAAAATGAAAGATTACTGGTCCAATAGATAGGCTCAAGATTCCAGCAAAAAAGCAGCCGGCAAAAAATCCACCAATAACACCAGAAGTGGCAGACAACAGCTAAAACACAAGCACCGCGGTCCATAGGTGGCCCAAACAACCGAATATATATGATTAGTTGAGCCTACAAGTTTATACAAACGCAAATTAAATCTTCCTTCTTATTCATTATTTTTAATACATAAAGCATTTACATAGAACGTGTTATACAATTTTAACCCTCTTTATTATGCCTTCCTTCGGAGTGAAATTAAAGCCGGCGGTCCGAAGTCATAGATTTATGGTATGAAAGAGAACCTTCCACTAATTACACCTGTGTGAAGCTAAATAGGTTAAACATTTCACAAACGCTCTTTAAGTTCCGACGTTCGTCGCCAGGAGCCGACTACGTTGGCATCTGTTAACCAAGTTGTGAACTAGTAGTCGTTGACGGTGGCGTTTGGCGGCAACACTAGGAACTACTTGAAAAATTTAATATCTGTAGTCCTTACTTAAATTGAAAACAGATAACACACACTAATACAGTCAACACAATTAACAACGTTTATCAGACAAATTCTACACACACACAAAGCACACAGGGCTACATGTCCACGTTATCGCAGCCCCTAAACTGTGGAACCGACCAACCAACCATACAATTTTTTAAAAATTGTAATCAATGAAATGCATGCCACACACAAGATTGCAACTTTCCGCTGTGTAAGAATTTGATATCCTATTTCCACCTGTCTTTATCATATTGTAACAATATAATATAATATAATATAATAAATATAAATTTACAGGTTAATCCAATGAGTAGGAATTGTAAGGATATTCATAAAATGTGTACATTATTTCTGAATTTTTATAATGTGTATATTTGTAACCAAAAGTTCATTATCAAGGATGCATCTGTGCAAGATGTCCATTGCAGATTCGGTAGCCCAACATCTGAGACTGTTCAGCATACAGTATTATATAAGATTGTCGCCATTTTTCATGGACAGAATATAAGAAGAGACATGATTTTGTTGCCAAGGTAGTACATCAAGAACTGGCTATACTCCTTAAACTGCTGAGCCAAGAGAAATTGCCGTACTACAAATATGCTCCTGAAAGTGTACTGGAAAATGACAGCTTTACGTTGTACTGGGATCATACTGTATTGACAGTGCAGTCAGCTGTGCACAGCAGACCTGATTTGGTTCTTGTTGACAAATGCATGAAGCACACCACCTTCATAGATTTGGTAATCCCATACAGTGGCAACATGCTAACAAAGCATGTTGAAAAGCTGTCAAAATACACACAGCTTTCAGAACTGATAAGGAAGCAATGGCACATGGCAAAAGTCAGGACAGTTCCTATACCCATCTCCAGCACTGGCGTGATTCCCAACAACTTAAAGCAATCGCTCCCAGAGTTGAAATTAGACCCAAGTATTTTTCAAACTGATGCAGAAAACAGTCATACTTTCTACGTGTTGCGTAGTAAGGCTGTTCTTGGGCAATCAGGCCTAAAGGAATGAGGGAAAAGTGTAAAGCTACTACTCAATGCAGTCATCAAGAATTTGCACCTTGTGATATAAACGGTATCTGGGATTGTAAATGATTTATTTCCAGCAAATATGCTGAGAATGTGTAAGCGCATGCGCAAAATAAATAATAATAGTTCCACCACCTTGTAAACATATTTAGTGAATAAAGCCATGAAAAGTGCCAATGTAATTTCGGGAAACTGGCCTCAAGTCAAATAATTTGCACACATCTGTATGCTAGCCAAGCCTCGGTGGCTTAGGCGGCAGCACGCCGGCCTCTCATCGCTGGGTCCGTGGTTCAAATCCCGGTCACTCTATGTGAGATCTGTGCTGGACAAAACGGAGGCAGACAGGTTTTTCTCCGGGTACTCCGGTTTTCCCTGTCAACATTTCATTCCAGCAACACTCTCCACTAGGATTTCATTTCATCTGCCATTCATTTAATTATTGCCCCAGAGGAGTGCGTCAGCCCTCAGCAGCCGGCACAGTTCATATCCTCGCCGCTAGATGGGGTCTTCATTCATTCCATTCCTGACCCGGTCGGAGACTGGAAGCAGGCTGTGTTTTTTATTTTTATTTCTTTTTATGCTAGCCACTGCGCCTGGAAGTGGACTGTCTTAAATTACTCGACAACTAGAGCTACCATACTGTTACAGTCCATCCACCTACTGTACGCCAGTTCACGAGTAGATAGTTTTTGTCCGTTTTCCATTAGTAGATGTCATGTCATGTACAAACTGAGTTCTCTCTCTTTTTTATTTTTATTAGCGTGCTCCAAACAGCGGAACATTGCCAACCGGGGCAATTAACGGGCAGAATAATTGCGCAGGACACACAATTACACTATGTTTGTGCTACAACTATCGATATCTCGATCGACATTTTACACTACATTAACACCACATGCAGTTAGCACATTTCAGCTTCATGGTACTCGCAGCTTCCAACATCGAAACCCGGCCTTTACATGTATTTTCCATTTGGCTGATTACCAAGTACATCACTCTGATGATAAATTATTTAGTGTGAAACATTCTTCTTCCGCTTACTTCGAATACCATGGATAATGTGACGTGACCGTCTCATGATCTCAAGGTTGAGCGGCTTATTTTCGCCTGTCGAAATCTTTTATTTGCGAAACAATTCATGACATTCACAATCGTAGGATATACAGGGTGTCTTTTATGTACCTTTGGATAATGTTAGGTCGTGTAGAGGACGGGTATAGAAGTAATTTGAGATAGAGAACCTGGGGTCGGAGCGGCCTCCTCAACCCCTAAAACAAGGGTTGATTCAGGCCCTCAACCCTGTAAGTTTGGCAACCGACCCAAGCCTCTATTACTTTTCTCAATCCTTAAACTCTAGGCAAGATTCATTTCACCATGTGGCGTTTGCGTAATGGATAGCGTTGCGGTGCGAAAGTCCGGTAGTCCCTGGTTCGATTCCGGGCTTGGGGGAAAAAAAATGTTATTTTAGGTGTAAGTTTTGTAAGCTTGATACCTTCGGTAAATTAAACCATGTGACTACAATACGACAAATAACATTAAAAAAAAAATCCCAAGCTCGGAATTGAACCCGGGACTACCGGCCTTTCGCACCGCAACGCTATCCAGTACGCCAGCGCCACTTCGTGAAATGAATCTTGCCAAAAGTTAAAGGGTTGAGAAAGATAACAGAGGCTTGGGTCGGTTACCAAACTTACGGGATGGAGGGCCTGAATGAACCCCTATTTTAGGGGTTAAGGAGGCCACTCCGACCCCAAGTTCCCTATCGCAAATTACTTCTATACCCGTCCCCTACACGACCTATCATTCTCCAAAGGTACGTAAAAGACACCCTGTATAATCCATGCCAGTCAAGAAATGAACTTCTGGTCTTAGTTCTGGATTGGGGTGGACTCTGTCCAGAGGGGTAGAGCTAAGATTCGATTCCCCCCATCTCAGCTATCCTGGCAGTCGATTTCAAATGTTTCCCCAATTTTGTTCCAGGCTAATGCCGGAATGGTACCTAAAAGTAAGGCCTCTATCACAATCCTCACCGGAACTACAAGTACACACACCAATTTAGCCATCACAATGATACAGGTTATCAGACAGATTCAACACACACCCAAGTTACACGGGGATATATTTCCTCGATGTAGCAAAACCCCAAATGAATCAACAACCGAAACAACATAATTTTAGACAGAGACGTAGTGATCGTATGATCCGTGTACTTGAGTGTGAAGGCACGCCTTAGATTAAAAAAAAAACGAGTTATTATTATTATTTATTATTATTATTATTATTATTATTATTATTATTATCATTATAATTTTTGTTCAGTAGCTAAAACATTAAATATCAACCGTATTAACAGTTCTTTTACCCGGTAGGTTGAATCTTATATATTAAAGTAATTTTCAAAAAATGTCACCCTTTACTAAAACTGAAATATCTCGGGAAGTATTTGCGCTACGATGACGTTTGTTGTCTTAAAATGTAATGCCTGTCACGCATTATCGATTCATACCCACCTTACTTGATTATATCATCCGTCTATTAAAACAATTGCGAATGTTACTTCCTTCAAGGTCACACGATAATAGAAACGAATGACTTGACGGACATATTGTCGCTAGGCGACAACGACTAACATGGTATCATGATATTTAACGCCGCCCCAATAATAAATCTAACAGGAAGGGTGGACGTGTTTCCCAAGAACAGAGAATATTTTTCAAAAGTAAACCACTGAAGACTGTTAATATCTTTAAATATCTGGGTGTAACGTTACAAACGACAACGAACTCGTTCAAAATCCACGTAAAACAAAGAGCGACAGCAGCTACCAAGGCTATATTTGACGTCAGAGCCATTACAAGATTATCCTTGAGATCCGCCATTGCACTCTTCGATGCAAAAATTGTTCCAATCCTCACGTATGGCATAGAGATAATTTGGGACAAGTTAAGCATAGGAGACCTCCGAACATTGGAACAGGTAAATGCTAGATACTTGAAGGCTGTCCTTGGAGTATCCAAATACACGTGATCAAGATTAGTGTATGTGCTCACTCGGGAACCCTTCTTGATGGAGGATTTTAGATTCAAGTTCGCTTTGCCTACTACGACCTGCTGAAAGAGGGTTCTAGCAGAAAGAACGTTGAAACGAAGTGAAATCTGGGAAGAATTCTACTCGACCGAGGCTATGATCAACAGAGCGTGGATGGAGCCGAACCAGGACTTGCGGCACTTTGTGACCTCTTTGGCTGTGCACGGTTTCCACCATAGAATGTGCAAGACAAAGACATTCCTTGATCCGGACCCGGCCTGTGTCTGTGAGCTGTGTGACGGAATCTGTGAACGTTATCGCGTTCTTCATTGTAGGAATAGAGGGAAACCCATCATAGATCACTGCATTGGCTGAAGTGCATCTTTCCTTGCATGTTATTTGTAATTTTGCACAACTTGTGCGCAATAAAACGTTATTTAATAATAAATCTAACTTGATGGACTGTCACTAGGCGACAACGACATTCTCTGTATCATGATAGTCCGGTAAAGTACAGTGCACGTCTTCATCGTGGTTTCCAAGGTAGTGATGTGAATCCACGTAAACATCTTCATAGTAACAGAGATCAAATCTCCTTGGGGACATAACGCATTCATTTAAAAATCTGCTATGCGGTTTGAATCACGCCAAAACAGAATATTTCTTCATGAATTTTTTTGTTTTATTTCGTTCGTTTGGTGTTTCAATACATCATATATATTATTTCAGTAGTATAGATCCCTCCTGCGGCACTCACAAGCGATTGATCGTGACAAATGAGCATTCAAATGTAAGATAATAGACATTAGCAGTGACGAATTGCACTCTAATTCCATAAATATCAATAATTTCTTTAAAAATTAATTTAAAAAAATGTACGAAGTGTGCGATTTGCAGATACTGTTAATGTATGAAAATACGCTGCATAATTGCTGTCCAATTCATATTTTGGTCGCTGTGACGCCCGTTTCATGTCATTTTAACATTATGATGTCTTGCCTTTATCATTTTGTATGGATTTCCGAAACAGTAAATCAAAGGAATGAGTACTCAAATCGTATAATTTCATAAATATCGAATAACCGGTGAGTGTTACAGAACACTCAGCACACAAATGACATTATCAGTGGCAAATTGCATTCTAATTTCTTAAATATCAATTTTTTAAAGAAGTGTTCGATTTGCAAAACCTATTGGGGAAAGTGTGGTTTATGAACATGCGAGATTTCTCGCACGGGTACGCTAGTCTGTTATTAATATTATAACTTCATTTACTTTCTTTTAAATATAATTAGTATTATTAGTATTATAACTATTATTACTATTAGATTCATTTCCTCATGGATATGGTGAGTCTCAATATGCAAGATACGAACTTTACAATCAAGTACCTTATAATTATTAATGGGATAAAACGTAATCGGACTATGTGACATGTATCGAGCAACACTGCCTTCTGCATTCTGGCGATCAGATGTTTCCTCCTTACTCTCTCCAGATCCATTACCAGAACCTTTGGAACTTTTCCCTTTGCTGACACAACCAGTAGTACAATTTTCACTGACTTTATAAATTAAATAAAAGAAATTCTGGCACAACAAAATTATAAATATGTACCGTTGGCAGAAGAAATCAGAAAGATGGGGCGAATAAGCTATTTGTTTCATTTAGTTAAGTGAGTTTCCATGGCTTCTTTGATGTCAACTCCCTACCTTTTGTTTCGTATTGTATGATTTTCTGGTCTGTTTCAATTATTGAGAAGCTATGACCTGTGTCATACATGTGCTCGCAAACTGCTGAGTGTTTGCTGTGTTTGATGGCATTTATATGTTCTTTATAACGTGTGTTCATTCTCCTTCCTTGTCTGACACCAGGTTTCTTGGCATGAAAGCCTTCGACTCCGTAAATCAAAGAATCATGTGGAAGACCCTCGAGGAATATAAAATTCCAACAAAGATCATCAGAATCATGGAAGAGATGTACGAAGGGTGTGAGTGCCAGGAACTTCACGAAGGCAAATTAACAGAAAAGATAAATGTCAGTTCCGGAGTGAGACAGGGGTGTGTCCTTTCCCCCACTCTGTTCCTGTTGGTCCTGGATAGTGTGATGAAGAAGGTAATGGGAGGACGGAAGAGGGGTATTCAATGGGGTATAAATGACAGGCTTGAAGATCTGGATTTTGCAGACGACATTTGTCTTATGGCGCAACGGTACCGAGACATAGAAGATAAGCTGGGGAGGTTGCAGAGAGAAGCAGAACGTGCAGGACTGATGATCAACACAACAAGACTAAAGAGATGAGGATAAATTCTGACGTCACGACTAGTTTGACAGTCAACGGAAAGGAAATTGAGCGAGTTGAGTCTTTCCGCTGCCTTGGAAGTATAGTCACAAATGATGGGGGAGCAGAGGAAGATGTTCGAAGCCGTATCAGGAAGGGAAATGGTGCCTTTGTCCTGCTCTACCCCATCTGGAGAAATTGAAACATTTCCAGGAAAACCAAGCTCCACCTTTTCAATAGCAACGTAAAGTCGATTCTTCTCGACGGCTGTGAAACATGGAAAGTCACAAAACCGATCAACAACCAGCTACAGGTGTTTATGAACAGATGTCTGCGTCGCATCATGAATGTGAGGAGACCGGACATAATCTCAAATGAAGATCTTTGGACCATCACCAATCAACAACCGATTAGCATCCAGATCAAGGAAAGGAAATGGCGCTGGATTGGTCACACACTAAGGAAGCCGGACGGAGCTGTTGAGAGGGCGGCGCTAGCCTGGAATCCTCAAGGAGCCAGGAAGCGAGGTCGACCTAAGAAGACCTGGAAGAGGTGGACAAGAACTGGAGTCAAGTGAAGAGAAAGGCCAGGAACCGTACTGCGTGGAGATATTTCGCCAAGGCCCTATGCTTCGGAAGGAGCGGCGGGAATTAAGTAAGTAAGTATAACATGTTTACATCCTCCTTCCTTGCCTAACACACGGTTTCTTGGCACGATAATAAATTGGTAGGTGGTTGGTTCTTAAGTTTAGGGGCTGCGACAACGTGGTCATGTAGCCCCGTGTACTTTGGGTGTGTGTAGAATCTGTCTGATAACCGGTGTTAATAGTGATGACTGTATTAGTGTGTGTTATCTGTTTTTCTTAATTTAAGTACTGCAACTTAGAATTTTTCAAATAGTTCCTACTTTTGCCGCCAAGCGCCACCGTCAACGACTATTAGGCCAATATCAGAACTTAGCTACTAGACGCCACCGCAGTCGGTTCTTGGCAACGAACGTAGAAACCTAAGAGCGTTGTTCACATTCTTAACCTATCCAATTTAGCTTCACACAGGTGCAATTAGTGGAAGGTTCTTTAACATGCCATTAATCTATGACATGTGACCGCCGGCTTTACTTCCCCTATGAAGGAAGGCATACTGAGGGATTTTTAACGCTCTTAAAAAACCGACGGCTTCGGCCGGGTTGGAACCCGCTATCTTGGGCGTAGAAGATCAGCAAGCTACCGAACACGCCACCGAAGCCACTACGATAATAAGTACACTCCTGATTTTGAGTATGGGTTTTGTTTATTAAAATTGCTATTGTGCAGGTGCTTAACTAGTGTGTTGTTAGTTCTGAATGCTATTTTGATTCCTTGTTTTTTGAAAAGATTAGTGATATTGTACGAATTTGCATTCACGAAATTGAAATGTGCGAACTTGCTTACCTCACTGGTTGGTATTAGCAATATACTACCTTTTAAAACTCAGCAATTCTTCTAGGTTTTTGCCGTGCCTTGTGTGGGGTTTTGCCTAGGACATCAAGCTGGCTCATCGGCGGGCTCTTGGTGTCCCCGCCCGGACCCCCACAGAAGTAGCGAACTGCGCGTTACCTCCCTTTATATAGAGTGCAACTGCACTCCTTGACTGCGAGAACTAAAAGCTCTAGCGGCCATAACCTCCCTATGAAGGCATCCTAAAAGATGGTATATTGGCTTTCACGACCAGTGAATTAAAACTCAGCAATTCTTCTAGGTTTGTGCCGCGTCTTGTGTGGGGTTTCGCCAAGGACACCAAGCTGGCTCATCGGCGGGCTCTTGGTGTCCCCGCCCGGCACAAACCTAGAAGAATTGCTGAGTTTTAATTCACCGGCCGTGAAAGCCAATATACCATACTACCTTTTGTCCGAGGTCTTTGTATTATTTGATCTATCATATTAGGAGGATTTTTTTTCCCTTAGCTATTTGTTTTATTATTCTAATCTCTTCGTTGTAATTTTCTTTTGTCCTGGGTATACTTATGGCCCTGTGGAACATCGAATTAGAGCCTGCTAATTTATGAGTGCTTGTGTGGTTGGAGCTATTATCAATAGTGTGTGATGTTTGAGTGGGCTTGCGAAGTATATTTGTATATATACAATTTGCTACCGCAGAATTACCCACATTTTCAAATAATGTAAATGAATGAATCACAAAAAAAACTATATATCGGATGTTTTGAAAGAGCCTCCCAGAATGTTCATTTTGACTCAGCTCATCCCCATCCAGACGCAAACCATTGTTATGCCACTGAACTTACCCAAGAGGATTTGAACCCAAGTCTTCCGGCTTTGTACGCTAGTGCTCTGACTACTGAGATGGGAACACTTTATTTTCTCTTAGCAATCATGATGCATCAACTTATAATCCTGCGATTCTCGTCCACTGTGGGATATCAACAGATTCCAAGAATTTGACTTTCCACGACCACAGTGACATAGCCTACTTTAAGGTGAAAGGGATTCCTTTATAATGAATGTACGTAAAAGTTTCAGATCACCATCTATCGCTCTGGCCGAGATCGGCAATGCGCTAACTCGTGCCTCACTGGCATCGAGACAGTGTGGTTTCGAATCCCACCTCGGCTGCCCTGAAAATGGTGTTCGTGCTTTCCCAGGTAAATGCCGGGATGGTTCCTTTCAATAGTTCCAAAATTCTTTCCCTGACCCGTTTGGAAAATAAATTCTCATTTACTGTATTATTAAAATTACTAAGAGGAATGTGACGCTGAATTTGGCTATATTAACATTATGGAGTTAGCGGTGGTGTGGTCCCCTTTAATTACTAAGTTATATTTTGAATAACTCTCGTAAATTTAAAACGGGAAGTACAAATCCTAATTATTCCTATATGAAAACATTTATGTATCAGAAACAATCTCACGCTACTTGAACCGTTAACGCTAAACCAGAAAATGTGCCTTTCCTAACCACTCACCTGTTTATCGATTTAAATGGAATTCCACTAACCGCAATGATATGGTAATTTTTGAACGTGAATAAAAAAGAGGAGCTTGTAGTAGCTGGCAATTTAACTAATTACAGAATTTTATTAGTCGCAATTACAGGCAAATCCAGTCGCTTTCGTGGAGTATTTACTCTGGAATTGTATTTTTAGTAACAGATAGGATAAATATCAAGCTGAAATCCAATTAGACTGTGTCGTTTGTGCTTTTAGATGTCAATTGGAAAAACTGATAGTATACAGAGCGGATATTGTGTTTGTGGGCTACATCAGCTGGTCTCATCTCAGTGATTAGAGATTCTTGTAGAGAAAATAACACCGCAGCATATATGTGTTCAAAGCTAACTGACGTTCTCATTATCCTGACTGTGTGTTTGTTTATCTAACTCGCAGGCGTAGCTTAAAGGGGTGAGTTCATTATGAGTGGGTTCCGGCTCCGTGGCTAAATGGTTAGCGCGCAAGGCTTTAGCCTAAAGTGCCCCGGTTTCAATTCCTGGCCAAGTCATCAGGGATTTTAATCTCCTGAGGTTAATTCCTGTGGCTTGGGGACTGGGTGTAGGTACCTTTTTCACCATCACTTCGTCCTCATTACGACGCGCAGGCCGCCCACGGGTGTCAACTAGAAATACCTACAGTCGGAATCTCCGGAGGCCCCCACGATCATCATCATCAGCTTTAAAGTCAATGGTATGTGAAGGGAGAAGTTTACATGCTTTACTTACACATTGGAGAGAAATATGCTAGATTGTGTCAAAAGTGAATATTGGAGTCTTTGCGACATTTTTGTCATGTACCTCCGTGAGTATGTGTAGAAACTGTCTGATAAACTGTGTTATTGTGATGGCTGTACTGCGGGTGTTTAATTGCTGATATGGTCAGGATATGGTAGGAAACAGAAGTGGATTTAATTCAGGTATTGTCCTGGCATTTTTATGGAGTAAGAGTAGTTGGCCAAGGAAAAATAAACGTCTTGGATGGCTGAGGTGGGAATCAAACCCACATCTCCCCAGTTCTGCCTTGCTTGTGTCAATGTACCTCATTCCAATCCTCAGACCAGAATTCTATTTCGTATTTGAGCCAGAAATCAATCGCAGTTCCTTTGGACGGTAAGTAAGGAATGAATATGTTATAAAAGACTGTTCTCTTGAGCCAGCTTAGGTGTGGGGGCATTGATGTTAATTGTTAGAGATATTGCATAGTCAGTTCGTTAATGTAGTTTTAAGGGGTGGAACAAACAGGACCTCTGCTCCAGATATTGCGTAGCCTAGAAGGGTAATTTACTCGGTTATACGGGGAAAGTGAAGCCGATGTACAATACTGTACAGTTAAGGGCTGATGGTCATTGTTTGATAAGTTTTTCTGTTTCAGAGTTAAAATGCTGTTGGTGTTTCTTTAGCAGCTTTGTGACACCAAGATAATGTAGCCCCGTGTACTTTGTTGAGTGTGTGTGGAATTTGTTGGTCAACCTGTGTCACTGAGATGTCTGTATTATTGTGTGTATTTGTAATTGAGCTAGGATTTGGGTAAAGAAGTGGCCGTGGCGTTAATTCAGGTACCATGGCACCATTGGCCTGGAATAGAAGTGGGAAAACACGGAAAATCATTTCAAGAATGGCTGAGATACGAATGAAACCCCTGTCTTCTCAGTTTTGCCTGAGACAGAGAGGTGTACCTCGTTCCAACCCTTTGATCAGAATTACATTTCTTGGCAGATCCGGGAATCAAACTCGGGCCTCCGCAGTTCGGTAACAGCCAAGGGTGCTAGCCACTTCGCAACGAGGAGGATGGATTAAACGTGTGGAAACAGTGCTAATTTCTTATTAGGGTTCATGGAGGACCCCATGAAGCAGATTGGTGAGTTCATATGCCATAATGTAAAGACATGCACGGATGTGGATATCCGCGGATAAACACGCGGATATAGTTTGCATGGCTGTGCGGATAGTGTATTAACTGCGGATAATGATTGGAGGAAATTTGCGGATAGTTTTTCGAATTCAATCCGAACTTGTTGAATATCATTCCTAGGACCCGGTTGTTCAAGACATACGGTATATTCATTCCATTAGGTTTCTTCCATGACAAATGTAAGATGATGATGGCGTGGTTGGTAGAATGCCTAAGAGAGCGTGTTCAAACCCGGCCGAGGTCGTCAGATTTTTTAAGAGCGTTAAAAATCCTTCATTATGCCTTCTTTCGGTGGGGAAGTAAAGCCGGCAGTCACATGTCATAGATTTATGGCAAGTAAAAGATCCTTCCACAGACTATATTTTTGTGAAGCTAAATTGTTAGGTTAGATTTCGCCGGAACGCTCTATCAAAGTTCCAACGTTCACCTCTAGGTATCAATAATATCTGGTAGCGAAAGTTGGAACTACTTGAAATTGAACGGAACTTGTAGCTCACCCTAAGGGTATTCGATGGAAGCAAAAAAAATACGACGACTTCGGCCGGGTTTGAATCCGCTATCTTGGGCACAGCAGTTCATCATGCTACCGACTACGCCACCGAAGCCGCTATTTATTATTATAATATCAAAGCATTCGGATAACGTGCGTATACGGGACGGATGCGGTCAACAGTCGTGCAGATGCGGGGTGGATGCGGTTAACAGTCGTGCGGATGCGGGGCGGATGCGGTCAACAGTCGTGCGGATGCGGGGTGGATGCGGTTAACAGTCGTGCGGATGCGGGGCGGATGCGGTCAACAGTCGTGCAGATGCGGGGTGGATGCGGTCAACAGTCGTGCGGATGCGGGGCGGATGCGGTTAACAGTCGTGCGGATGCGGTCAATAGTCGTGCCGATGCGGGACGGATGCGGTTAACAGTCGTGCGGATGCGGGACGGATGCGGATAACAGTCGTGCGGATGCGGTCAATAGTCGTGCCGATGCGGGACGGATGCGGTTAACAGTCGTGCGGATGCGGGACGGATGCGGATAACAGTCGTGCGGATGCGGGACGGATGCGGATAACAGTCGTGCGGATGTGGGGAGGATGCGGTCAACAGTCGTGCGGATGCGGGTTGGATGCGGTTAACAGTCGTGCGGATGCGATTAATAGTCGTGCGGATGCGGTCAATAGTCGTGCGGATGCGGGACGGATGCGGATAACAGTCGTGCGGATGAGGGGCTGATGCGGTCAACAGTCGTGCGGATGCGGGTTGGATGCGGTTAACAGTCGTGCGGATGCGGTTAATAGTCGTGCGGATGCGGTCAATAGTCGTGCGGATGCGGGTTGGATGCGGTTAACAGTCGTGCGGATGCGGTTAATAGTCGTGCGGATGCGGTCAATAGTCGTGCGGATGCGGGACGGATGTGGTTAACAGTCGTGCGGATGCGGGACGGATGCGGATAACAGTCGTGCGGATGCGGTCAATAGTCGTGCCGATGCGGGACGGATGCGGTTAACAGTCGTGCGGATGCGGGACGGATGCGGATAACAGTCGTGCGGATGCGGGACGGATGCGGATAACAGTCGTGCCGATGCGGGACGGATGCGGATAACAGTCGTGCGGATGCGGGACGGATGCGGATAACAGTCGTGCCGATGCGGGACGGATGCGGTTAACAGTCGTGCGGATGCGGGACGGATGCGGATAACAGTCGTGCCGATGCGGGACGGATGCGGATAACAGTCGTGCGGATGCGGGACGGATGCGGTTAACAGTCGTGCGGATGCGGGACGGATGCGGATAACAGTCGTGCCGATGCGGGACGGATGCGGTTAACAGTCGTGCGGATGCGGGACGGATGCGGATAACAGTCGTGCCGATGCGGGACGGATGCGGATAACAGTCGTGCGGATGCGGGACGGATGCGGATAACAGTCGTGCGGATGCGGGTTGGATGCGGTTAACAGTCGTGCGGATGCGGTTAATAGTCGTGCGGATGCGGGACGGATGCGGATAACAGTCGTGCGGATGCGGGGCTGATGCGGTCAACAGTCGTGCGGATGCGGGTTGGATGTGGTTAACAGTCGTGCGGATGCGGTCAATAGTCGTGCGGATGCGGTCAATAGTCGTGCGGATGCGGGACGGATGTGGTTAACAGTCGTGCGGATGCGGTCAATAGTCGTGCGGATGCGGTCAATAGTCGTGCGGATGCGGGACGGATGTGGTTAACAGTCGTGCGGATGCGGGACGGATGCGGATAACAGTCGTGTGGATGCGGGGCGGATGCGGATAACAGTCGTGTGGATGCGGGGCGGATGCGGATGGCAACCGTGCGGATGCAGATAACATTTTGTGTATCCGCGATTGGCTATAGCCATATGTTATGAACAGTATCTGGATAAAGCAAGAACTTATTTCTGCTTTGACGACTCAACTGTGAAATATCCCAATATTAAGTTCTATGTATGTGTGTAAACATTCCAAAGGAGGCTGTGTTTGCTTCTACAGTTTAACGTCAATATCAGACTAACTTGCAGCGAAGAGTACAAACAAGCAACCTGTTTTGGTAAACAGAGTTAATACATTATTAAAAGTAGTTTTGCTTCATAAAATTGTATAACTCTAATGGCTGCACGTTTTCTCGCACACTCTTTGTAGGCTCTGTTGCTGTCGTTGTTAACATGGTCAGGGGTGTATTTAGAAATAGCGTCATCAATATCCCGACACCGTGATAATCAGTGTTCATCATTTATCAGTACTATGTCATTGCTATTAGAACGGGAGATATTAGTGACGTGTTATTTTTTCAACTACGCACACTAGGTCATTAGCCTCGTCAATACGTTGCTCTAGGAACGCCAGCTCTTAGATACGTGTTGTTTGTACATCTATGCATACTAGGTAGTAGCATCATCTTACAAATCATATAAGAACGCCAAATCTTAGTTACGTGTTGTTTGTTTATTTATACAGGGTGTCAGGGAATGTTCTCCGCAGTGCCTACTGTCGACCAAAATATTATGTGCACCCGAGTTTGAAGATTGTTTGTGAAGTAATCAATAGACTTACATAAAATCCAATAACATAATCATTTTCGTAGTTCTATTTTACGTTAGTTCATGTAGGTTTGCAATTTTTAGCCTACTTTTCACATTTTGCAAAAATTAGGAAAAAGTAGTCTTATGAGATCGGGCAAATGTGTGTCTGTCTGTCTGTCTGTCCTTCTGTCTGTTTGTCTGTCTGTCTGTCCTTCTGTCTGTCTGTCTGTGTGTGTGTCCCCCCCCCCCCCCCTATCAACTCCTAAACGGCTGCTGCAATCGGAATGAAATTTGGTAGGAGTAAAGATCTATACCTGAATATCTCACGGCCATATTTGAAAATGATGTCAGTGCTATCAACTGCTGAGAAATCGCAATTGAAATTTGAGCTCCATTTTAGATATCATGGAAGGTATGAATGGGAGCAATTTCAAAATTGGCACACATATAGATAATAATATTTCAGTTTAATTTCCAGGAGGCCATACATGGCAGCGTTGCCAAAATGATTATAAGCCTTCTGATAGGTCCAAATTTTAAATGCATATAACTTCAACACTATCAATTGGATTTCAACCAAATTTTGTATGTGCTATGTGTACGTAAACAGATATGACTGAGGGTATTATTAAGATCCACCAGGGCTGCCAACTGTTAATAAATGCACTCAATTTTTTAATCCAAATACCCCATATATCAGAAAGTATTCAAGCCAACAGCTCTAAACTTTGCACACGTATAGTACCTGATATTCTATATTAATTTGGAGTAACTTATATACGTCGGTGCTACCAACATGATTCTAAGCCTGCTGATAGGTTCAACTTTAAATACATGTAACTTCCATACTATCATTTGGATTTCAACCAAATTACGTATGTGCTATGTGTACCATGACAGATGTGACTATGCGTATTCTTAAGAACAACCAGGGCTGCCAACTGTTAATAAATTATGTCTATTTTTGTTACCTTAATATTAATATATCAGAAAGCATGCAAGCCAATAGCTCTAAACTTTGCACACGTATAGTACCTGGCATTCTAGATTAATTTTGAGTAACTAATATACGTCAGTGCTGCCAACATGATTGTAAGCCTGCTGATAGGTCCAGTTTTAAAATGCATGTAACTTCTGTACTAACTAATGGATTTCATTCAAAATTGACACAACAATAGATCATTTTATTTCAGATTATTTCTGTCCAATACCTGTATGTCATTGTTGCCAACATGATTTTACGCGCGCTTTTAGTTCCTATGTTTAACTGCATGTAACGTCTATGCTATCCATTGGACTTCAACCAAATTTTGTATTCTGTACCTTAAGATATGGAACTAAGAATATATTCATCACCAGGGCTGCCAACTGTAGTTCACTGTTAGGCTACACTATGCCAGGTATACAGTATTTCGAACTAATTCGAAATTTCGATATTACCAACTTAATTTCGTCATTATTCTAGATAGATCCATATATATTAATCATTGGCACGAATATTAAATTTTAAGAAAAGTAGGCTCTTTATTTCGCCACGGAACTTCTTGTTAATTTATATTTTAATATTTTTTATCGCAGTTGAAACACAAAAAGTGCCTGTTTTTAAGCGTGTTTCAACCCTGCGTCACATTTAAGAATTATTATCTCACAAACCTGTCATCAGATAGAATCCAAATTTTAACATAATATACATTGTAATGTTGTATAAATGGTTTATTAATTTCAAAATTTTGTGTGTTCAATAACGAAAGTTGTTATCATTTTTGTAAGGTAACTTTTTCTCGGCTCGGGGTGGTTTGAAAATATAGTTCTTGGTTGCGTTGCAATCCTTATATATCAAAACGTTATGCTGTATGATTGTGAAATACGTAAATTAATTCACTTATTTTATAACGGTTTGTATTTGTACGGGGAATTAAGACAAGGTTCACCAGCTAGCCGCTCCGGGAAATACTGTACAGCGTTGCTGATATGGAGCCCATCACTTCCGAGCGAGACGCGCCATGACGCGTGTTGGAGCCCATCTTGGCAACGCTGTAAAGCTTTCACCGGAGCGGCTAACTGGTGAACCATGTCTTAATTCCCCGTACAAATACAAACCGATATAAAATAAGTGAATTAATCTACGTATTACACAATCATACAGCATACCTTTTTGATGTATAAGGATTACAACGCGACCAAGAACTACATTGTCAAACCACCCCGAGCCGAGAAAAAGTTACCTTACAAAAATAACAACTTTGTTTCTTGGACACACAAAATTTTAAAATTAATAAACCAGTTATACAACGTTCTAATGTATATTGTGTTAAAATTTGGGTTCGATCCGATGACGGGTTTTTGAGATAATAATTCTTAAATGTGACGCATGGTTGAAACACGCTTAAAAATGGGCTCTTTCTGTGTTCCAACTGCAATAAAAAATATTTGAATATAAATAAAAAATTCCAAACCTACATGAACTAACGTAAAATAGATCGACGAAAATGATGATGTTATTAAATTTTATGTAGGTCAATTGGTTACTCCACAAACAACCTTTAAACTCGAGTACACATAATATTTTGGTCGACAGTAGGCACTGCTACGTTAGGTGAGAGCCGGAGATAAGTTGGCAGCACGGCTGCTGCTGACAGCGCGGCTGCGGCCGCTTGTATCAAAACAAAACAAAACAAACAACAAACAGTCCACTTAGAGATTCCTGTTTCTTGAGCTAATTTGCGTATTGATTTACTTGGACTTCACAGCATTATATCGGAAATTTCATCAAGTTTTTCGTTTGTTAACAGCGTAGGCCTGGCTGTTCCTGGTGCATCGTGAACTGAGCCGGTCACACGAAATTTACTAATCAAATCCCGAACGTTATCTCGGTTTGGACACTTTGAATTAGGAAACCACGCCTGAAATTTTGGTTTTACATTTTCTGTAAACCGATCGCCTTCTCGTAAAACGTATTCCACCAAAAACGCTCTCTCTTCAGTAGTAAACATTACCGCCTGTATCCTGTTGCACTATTCCAATAATCTAAACGCTCCCTTACTGCGTTCACACTGACGCTTTCGACAGCACAGCACAGCACAGCTCACACGTGTGTTCTGATATCCTGTCGACCTTGGAGAAGACAAGCTAGTACCTGGCTGTCGGCGAGTGAGCGAAAGGTCTGCCAACATAACTCCGGCTCTCACCTAACGTAGCAGTGCCTAGGCACTGCGGAGAACATTCCCTTACGCACTGTACATACTGTACTAGGTAGTAGCATCATCTATACGTTGATATAAGATTTGTTGTTTTGTTATTGTTTATTTTAGGGGCTGTGCCATTGTTATCATCTAGCCCGTGTATATGAGTGCGTTGCGTGTATGTGTGTGTGCGTGTGTGCGATTCGTGTGATAACCTGTGTTATTCTGATGGCTGTACTAGTGTCTGTATTTATAAATTGTGGAATGGATTGAGAAGAAAGTAGCCATGAACTGAAGTTAGGAACCATATCAGCATTTGACTGGAGTGGAAGTATGAAAACAACGGAAAACCATTTCTAGGTTGACTGAGGTGAGAATCTAGCACTCCTCTACTCAGTTGTGCCTCACGAGGCTGAGTGTACCCCATCCCAGTCCTCGCACGAGAATTAAAATATCTTGGCAGAGTCTGGAATTGAACCCGGGCCTCCTGGGTGACAGCCAAGAACGCCAGCTCATAGTTTCGTAGTAACACGTAGATTGGTTGGTTGGTTGGTTCCTCAGTTTAGGGGCTGCGATAACGCGGTCATGTAACCCCATGTACTTTGGGTGCGTGTAGAATCTGTCTGATAACCGGTGTTAAATGTGATGGCTGCATTAGTGTGTGTGAGCTGTAATTCAGGTAAGAACTGCAGAAATTCAATTTTCAAGTAGTTTCCTAATTTTTCTACCAAAACCTACAGTCATCGACAACTAGTTGTGAACTTCGTTACTAGATGCCACCGCAGTCCGCTCCTGGCGACGAACGTTGGAACTTAAGTGCGTTATTCAAATCCAACCCATAATTTAGCTTCACACAAGTGTAATTAGTGGAAGGTCCTTTACATGCCTTTTTATATGACATGGGACTGCCGGCTTTATTTCCCCTCCGAGGGAAGGCGTACTGAGGTTTATTTAACGCTCTTAAAATATCCGACAACTTCGGCTGGGTTTGAACCCGAGACTTTGGGCATTGGAGCTCAGCAACACGTTGATTGATCATCATTGTACCTGGGGCCTGTAGCGTCCGCTATACGTTGCTCTAAGAACGTAAGCTCTTAGTTACGTGTTGTTTGTTCTTTTATAAATTGGTTTCGCATAGACCAATGTTGATCGCTGGAAATTGCAAAATTAATCGTGAATGGAAAGGTGCGGAATAGGAAGAGAATGGGTTTCAAATATGTGTCCTTGATATACCCATCTTCCTAATAGATTCCGATGCAGAAGAGTTCAACGCGTTTCAGGGATCAAAGGAGCTCAGAAATGAGCAAGTCTTAAAAATATACCTAATTGTATTCTTTTCCGTTAGCGGAGACAATTTTACATAGCGTACATTGTCCAATTAACATTGTGAAAACATCTAGACATCAGTCTAAGTTTCATTCGAACTACCCTTTTGTTTGAAACCCCTGGCTTATTGACGTCACGCCTCAAGCGAGCTGTGCTGCTGTTACCGTCTGACATCATAGTTATCTTACGGCTTACGGCTTAGCGATGTGGTGTGGCATTATCCTCCTCCCTCAGAGCTGTAACACCAACTAAATTTCGTTATACTGTGTAAATCTACAACAGAGAAGACATTCTTTTGGTGGGGCGAGGCAGAATTATAATGTTACATCAAGGAGAAGAGCATAGGAGTAACCTAATGCAGAGATATAAGATCTTGGCGGTGAGGTAGGAATTAAATAAATAAGTATGCAAATTGTTGAAGGAATCGACTAAAAAGAGAAGGAAAAAATGAAATCATTGAGAAAGAAAACATGATGATGATATGATGATAATTGTTGTTTTAAGGGGCCTAACATCTAGGTTATCGGCCCCTAATGGTTTGGGTGATCGTGAATATGATAATGAAATGCGAACTATAACTAAAGCTAACTATTAACTTATATACTAGAAGAAGAAATGGAAAACAAAAGGAGAATAAAGCAAATAAAGGACAGCAGGAAAAGAAATGCCCTCAACCCTCGAAGAATGCAGATTGAGGGACTTGGAAGGAAGGAGGGCCATAAAAGGCAGATAGGAAGGAGGAGAGCCCACAGGTAAGGGATAAATGGGGGAAAACTGGACCCAGCTCAGGAATCACTCGGGGTCACTAACTCCCGAACTCACCAGCCGTGAGGCCCTGAGGGTGTAGTAATATCTAGGGTGCACCAGAAGTGGTGGGGCTACATACACCCTGCCTCCTTAAGGGCCTTGAGCAGAAGGCAGGAGATAACATGAAAAGAAAAACAAGTAGTTCCGTGAAGAACTATACAGCCTATTTTCATATATCCTACTTATGTTAATTGCCACTATCAACATGCAAAATTTCAGTCTGATTGTTGAGATTGGTAGATATTGAGAACCGACTAAATATTTCGGATGGTCGCCATGTTGGATTTTAAATATGTAGGTCCTAGAGTTATGTACTGTTACATGAAGATTATTGTGTACGTGTAGCATTCAAACTTCAATCGCATGCTTAGGCCACAAGAAGTAACAAGGAGATTATAAAATTACACACAGCTGCCATCCTGTGGTTATGGAAACAATTGAAATAAATTAGATGCCAGTGGATTAACATTTGTATAAGGATTTACTGTACCTTGTTTCACTGCACTCGGATGGTTAAATTGCGAGAAACGTCCATGTGAATATTTATACTTCGCGTCGCCGTCATGTTGGAATTGTGATCACCAGGTTATTTAAAGTCCTATAGGTGAACTTAAGTTCATAGCCCCTATAAACATAAACAAATTCAGTTTGATTGCTATAATAGATTCTTAGATATTCAGAGCCGTCTAAATATTTCGGATGGTCGCCATGTTGGATTGTTAAATGTATAGGCCATAGGGTAATGTACCATTAAAGGAAAATTATTGCGTAGGTTCAATATTAAAACTTTCACTTCGAACGAATGACTACGACATAAGAAATAAAAACTTAATTTTCGAAGTTCGCACAGCCGCCGTCTTGAGGTTATGTAAACAAATGAACTAAATTAGATACCAGTGCATTACAATGTGTATAAACATTTCCTGTACCAGATTTCATTGCGTTTGGAACATTAAATCGCGAGAAAGGTCTATTTAAAATTTTCAAATTCGCTTGGCCGCCATATTCGTTTTGTAGTTAACCGATTTTTAGCCTACTTTCGATTTTTGCAAAAAAATGAAAGTAGACTTATGTGATCAACACAGGGCGAAAAAAGTGTGTCTGTCTGTGTGTGTGTATGTGTGTGTGTGAGTCTGTGTGTGTGTGTGTATGTGTGTGTGTGAGTCTGTGTGTGTGTGTGTCTGTGTGTGTGTGAGTGTGTGTACTCTGAATGTCTGTCCCCCCCCCCTATCAATTCGAACACGGTGAATGCGAATTGAACGAAATTTGGTACAAAGGTAGCACTAGCAAAGGACACCTCAGTGTCATGTTTTATATCGCCGCCATCTTTACTAAAACTGAATGGCGGCCACTCAAACGTTCAAAACGTAAAATCAAATAACGACTAACCAAATCTTCCGATCTCTACCAAATTTGGTAACAACATACCTTCGTATAGGATGCGTCTTGTGACCAAACTACAAGGTCGTCCGCCGTACCATTTCAGGATGGCGGCCGTGCGAATTATGCAAACTTTATAATCCATATCATGGGACCCACCAGTTCCGATTATCGAGCCGAGAATCGTTTTAACTGTTCTAAAGGAAGAGACACGTTCGAAATTAAAAGTTAATTTTGTAATACTATAGTGCAGACGTGATTTTAAAAAGCTGAGCTGATTCAGTAATAAGACAAGATGGCCTCGGATATCTTGTGCCTGACTTATATTTCACTAATTTGAGTATTGCATGCAATATAGCGTACTGATACAAAATAAATAAACTTTGTATGAAATGCTTTATATATAAATAATATACTCCAGTGATGAAATCGTTTAGTATAAATCATTATTTGCTAACAAGTTCTATGTAAGTCATTTTAAATAGAACGTTATTCGTTGACACAGTTAGCTCAGTGGTAGAGCGTTAGCCTATCGCTCAAATGCCTATGGTTCAAACCCGATCAGAGCTAGGTTTTTTGCTTGAAATGTTATATGTTTATTGTTTTGTAATGACTCAGATGTTTTAAAATTAAGCGTTATATTGTGCATATTATGGTGTAAAATATATATTTAATTAAAACATAATTCGCCAGCAGATTTACTCGAGACATCTAGCTGCCAACCTACTTATTAACTTCCAGATTTTATTGAGAAGTTTCTTCTTCTGGCCGCTAGAATGCACTCGCTCTGTTAGGATTATGAAAATGAAAATCCACAGCCTGCTTCCAGTCTCCGACCGGGTCAGGAATGGAATGAATGAAGCCCCTATCTAGCGGCGAGGATATGAACTGTGCCGGCTGCCGAGGCCTGACGCACTTGTTAGGATTATATTGTTCGATATTTCACCACTAGATGTCACGACTAGTTTACGTGGGGGCTCCATTGATTACTATACCATTGGCATTCTATGCGCATCGAATTTGAAGAATGACAAGATGATACTACGATACATTTTTACTTTTTATTTTAAAGGGTTTGTAACAGCCTATTGTGCGTTATTTGAAAATGTTAATTGAAGTAAAGAACAAAACGATTTCACATAGTATCTGAACTCTACCGTTGGTGCTAGTTCAGGATATTAATTAATCCTTTTATTTCAGCCAAATAGCAATCGAAAATATCCACATAGTTGGTATACACACGTCTCTGTAGGGTCATGGAAAGATTTGTTAATTCAATTAGGGTTGTGAAAGTCATACGCAGGCAGACGTGTAAAGACATGCCTCAACTCAAAGTTGGATGTTGCCCGCGTCAGGCCGATTATGTAATAATAATAATAATAATAATAATAATAATGTTATTGGTTTTACGTCCCTTTTAACTACTGTTGCTTTTAGAGACGCCGGGGTGCCAGAATTTTGTCCCGAAGGGGATCTTTAACGTGCCTGTAAATCTACTAACACGGCTCCCTCGCATTTGTGCACCCTCAAATGCCAGCTGACTGCGCCAGGATACGAACCTGAAACATACGGTCCAGCAAGCGAGAACGTTACCGCTGAGCCACGCCGCCAGTCCGGTCGATTATGTCTCCAGATCCATAACATTCTTTAGATACTTCTTATCTTTCTTTCTTTCTTTCTTCAACGATGGTAGCAGTTTTTATCTAGGTTGTGGCGTTTGGTAGAGGTAAATCGTTTCTAAGGTCTTCAACAAAGAATAGTTCTATTATACTCTTTGATAATAACAACGAGTTATAACTATACTCATACATTTAGGAGAAAGTAGGCTATATGTTCTTTACTGAACATCTTGTTTAATGTCTTATAGATAAACTTCCAGTAGTGCCCTTTATCTCCGTACAAAAGTTCAGGGTGATACCGCTAATAGTTTCAGAGATATAGAATGCCGGTGAAATATTTCGCACATCCGCCATCTTGTGGTTATGTAAACAATTGAACCAAGTTAGTTGTCGATGCATTACAATCTGAATAAACATATACTGTACCAAGTTTTATTGCGTTTGGTTGGGTAAATCGCGAGAAACGTTTATTTAAAAGTCGCAAATTCACAAGGCCGCCATGTTGGTTTTGTAGTTACCAGTTTTTCAAAGGTCACATAGGTGCACTTCTAGTAGTTCAATTTATCACCGTAAAAAAATCCAGGGTGATATCGGGAATAGTTTCGGAGATATTTAATGCCGGTGAAATATTTCGCACAGCCGCCATGTTGGATTGGTAAGACGTAACAAAATTTCAAGGGCACGGTCGGGGTCGCCCGGAATAGTGCTATGAACTTACCGAGTTCCATTGAAAACGCTCCTGCCGTTTAGAATGTATTAGGGGACACACACACACACACACACACACACGCACACACACACGGACAAAAGGTGATCTCATAAGCCTATTTTTTCAAAATTGAAAATAGGCTAATAAGGCTGACCCCTCGCAGAATGAGGGTATCATAAAACATGAGACAAGGGCCAATTAAGGCGGGGAAGATGTGAGTCCCTGGGGGGAGAAAGAAAACAAAACCCAGTGATAAACAAATATACATGCATGGTGCCCAAAATTAATATTTACACTCATAGGACATTTATAACAGACACACTATTAAGAACAACCTGATGGAACCGCGCCTATATGTATGTCTACCCTTTATTATTCCCATTTCCAACGAGGTCGGAAATTAGATGCGATGAAAGACTAATGTGGTGGATGTTTTTACGGCCAGATGCCCTTCCTGACGCCAACCTAAAGCGAGGAGTTAATGAGAGATGAATTAAATGAAGATGAATGAAACTGAGCAAGGATGTGGAAGGAAGCTGCCGTGGCCTGTCAGAAGGTACGGTCCCAGCATTTGCCTGGAGTTTAAAATGGGGAAACCACGGAAAACCATTTCAAGAACGGCCGACGGTGGGGTTCAAACCCACGTCTACCGAGACCACAGAGGGGTAGGTCCCATGGTCTAGCGCTGCGCGTAAAGGAGTGTAACTACCGCTGTCGGTGATGGAACTGCATTTTTATAAAGCTATTAAATATAATGTTATGTGTATGAAAGATCGTGTAACTATTCATCTGTTTTAGTTCAGTTTGCATCCACTAGCAGTAGACATTACAATTGAGTCAAATGTGATGGAGTGAATAAATTTTAAAGTCTTGTATTTATTTCTTGTTTCCTAATCATGCGATTTAAATTTGAATAAAACACAAACGCAATAATCTTCATGTAAAATTACATAACTCTAAGGCCTATATATAAAAAACCAAATGGTGGCCATCCGAAATATTTAGATGGTTCCAAATATCTACGAATCTATTAGAGCAATCAAACTGATTTTTTTTGTTGCTGATGGAGGCAATTAATATAAGTAGGATAATATTCTATATTATATGAAACGAGGAAGCCTCCGTGGCTTAGGCAGCATCACGCCGGCCTCTCACCGCTGGGTCCGTGGTTCAAATTCCGGTCACTCCATGTGAGATTTGTGCTGGACAAAGCGGAGGCAGACAAGGTTATCTCCGGGTACTCCGGTTTTCCCTGTCACAATTACATTCCAGCAACTCTCTCCACTATCATTTCATTTCACCTGTCATTCATTTAATCATTTCCTCAGGGGAGTGCGACAGGCTTCGGCCACCGGCACAGTTCATATCCTTGCCGCTAGATGGGGGCTTCATTCATTCCATTCCCTGACCCGGTCGGTCGACTGGAAGCTGGCTGTGGATTTTTCATATGAAACGAGGCAATTTAGTTCTTCAGGAAACTACTTGTTGGAAATATGAGAACATAACTGAGATGCCAATACATTAGAGAGCAGAATTCCAAACTGCTTCACAATCATGTCTGACGTTAAAACAATTACCAAAAATTCACCGTAGCCATTTTGTTTAAAATTGTAACACTTACCGGCCGTGGTGGCCGAGAGCGTTAACGTGCTACCTCGTGTCTCGCTGGCATCGAGAGAGTGTGGGTTCAAATACCACCTCGGCCGTCCTGAAAACGGTTTTCGTGGTTTCCCATATTGACTACCAGGCAAATTCCGGGACGGTTCCTTTAAAAATCCCTTCCCTGACCCGTCCTGAAAAGAAAAATGCATGTCCATTGACTGCATTAATGAAAATCAAAATCCACAGCCTGCTTCCAGTCGACCGACCGGGTCAGGGAATGGAAAGAGTGGAGCCCCCATCTAGCGGCGAGGATATGAACTGTGCCGGCTGCCGATACCTGTCGCACTCCCCTGGGGCAATGGTTAAATGAATAACAGATGAAATGAAATTATAGTGGAGAGTGCTGCTGGAATGAAATTGTCACAGGGAAAACCGGAGTACCCGGAGAGAAACCTGCCTGCCTCCACTTTGTCCAGCACAAATCTCACATGGAGTGGCCGGGATTTGAACCACGGACCCAGCGGTGAGAGGCTGGCGTGCTACCACCTAAGCCACGGAGGCTCGACTGCATTAATCAAATTAATAATTGTAACACTTGCCTCTAGTGGCTGCAAACTGCACTAAAATGGTCAGACATACTTACGTACACTCAACATTCTCATTGTGTGTTTGAGTCTTCAGTCTTTTGACTGGTTTGATGCAGAGCTCCATGCCTCCCTATCCTGAACTAATTGTTTCTTCTCAACATAGCTACCATATCTTACTTCCAAGAAAATCTGTTTTATATATTCTAACCTTGGTCTACCCCTGCATGTCTTATCCTCAACCCTTCCAACCATAACTAAGGGGCGGCTTCGGTGGCGTAGTCGGTAGCATGCTGAGCTTCTATGCCCAAGATAGCGGGTTCAAACCCGGCCGAAGCCGTCGGATTTTTTAAGAGCGTTAAAAATCCCTCAGTATGACTTCCTTCGGAGAGGAAGTAAAGCCGTCGGTCCCATGTCATAGATTTATGGCATGTTAAAGAACCTTCCACTAATTACACCTGTGTGAAGCTAAATTGTATAGGTTAGGAATGTAAACAACGCTCTTAGGGTTCTACGTTCGTTGCCAAGAGCCGACTGTGGTGGCGTCTAGTAGTCTACATCTGAACTAGGCCTAGTAGTCGTTGACGATGGCGTTTGGTGGCAAAAGTAGGAACTATTTGAAAAATTCAAAGTTGCAGTCCTTATTTGAATAAAAAAAACAGATACACACACTAATGAAATGAAAATCCACAGCCTGCTTCCAGTCTCCGACCGGGTCAGGAATGGAATGAATGAAGCCCCCTTCTAGCGGCAAGGATATGGACTGTGCCGGCTGCCGAGGCCTGACGCACTCCTCTGGGGCAATGATTAAATGAATGTCAGATGAAATGAAATGAGAGTGGAGAGTGTTGCTGGAATGAAATTTTGACAGGGAAAACCGGAGTACCCGGAGAAAAACCTGTCTGCCTCCGTTTTGTCCAGCACAGATCTCACATGGAGTGACCGGGATTTGAACCACGGACCCAGCGGTGAGAGGCCGGCGTGCTGCCGCCTAAGCCACGGAGGCTTCACACACACTAATACAGTCATCAAATTTAACAACGGTTATCAGACAGATTCTACAGACACCCAAAGTACACGGGGCTACATGACCGCGTTTTCGCAGCCCCTAAACTAAGGAACCAACCGTAACTAAGTTTGCTATTACAGGGTGTCTTAGTATGTGTCCTACCAACCTATATCCTCTCTTCATTAGCTGTCACCAAAAACATTTCTCCTCTCCCACTCGTCTTAATACATTTTCATTTGTTCTGATCTGCATCATTCTCCTGCAACATCACATTCCAAATCCCTCTATGCTCCTCTTTTCTGCTGCACCAATAGTCCAAGTTTCACTTCCATAGAGCGGCACGCTCCAGACAAAGGCCTTCAAAATTGACTTCCTAACACCTAAATCTATATTCGTTGTCAACTGATTCCTTTTCTGTAGAAATGCTATCCTTGCCCGAGCTAACCTACTTTTTATATCCTCTTTGCTTCGTCCATCACTGGTTATTTTGTATCCTAAGTAACAGAAGTCTCCTACTTCCGTTAGTTTTTCACCTGTCAATTTGATGTGCATAGAGGATTCTGATTTATTTCGGCTGCATTCCAATATTTTTGTTTTTCATTTATTAATTTTCATCATGAATTCTTTCTTCAAGACGGAGTCCATACCATTAAAAAACTCATTCAAATACGCAGGCGTGTCGGCCAAGATGACTATGTCATCGGCAAATCTGAGAGTTGAAATGATTTCTCCTTGAATCTTCACTCCCACTTTAAATATTTCTACAATTTCCTTCATTGCTTGTTCAATGTAAAGATTGAAAAGTATGGGTGATAAATTGCAGTCTTGCCTTACACCTTTCTGAATACCGGCTTCTCTTTCATGTCCTTCAGGTCGAATGACTGCTGGCTGGTTTCTGTATAGATTGTAGATCACAGTAGAGTGATGAAATCTTTATTCAAAGACGAAGTAATTAAAATTGAATGTCGATTGTAAATATTTTCGCACCAATTTAAGTCTTAACCTGAACTCAAATCTTTGATGAGAATATGTTCCTGAAAGGCACGGTACTAATAAGCGTATAGTATCTAGTTCCAGTAATGAACAGGAACAAATATAACTCTGCTATTGATAACACGTTACCCAATACTTCAGAGCACTGAACTTAGCGTTCTGGGTAACAAAAGCCAGACTGACTCCTGTAAATTAATTTTCTCAATGGTATTTTTTCCATTTCCACACAAAAGCTGTTTATTAAACCCGTTTGACATTTACGTGTAGAGGAGAATTGTATAAACGAGATGCGGTGTAACTTGGGTGGTGATTAAACTGGGCTGAAAACGAATTTATTAAAGAAATCCATGTTATATGATTTTGCAAATTTCCATTACGTTATTCATCAGCTTGGTGCTGTGTATGGCTGAAGTAACAAATTCATATGGAATCTTTAATAAACTCAAACCCGCTTTCACACTCGAACAAAACTGCTGAATTTGTTCAAGCCCGTAATGTGTTGTAACTATCAAATATTACTGAATACACCTTTAGAAATCCAGTTCAAATTTATAAATAACTGGGTTTAGTACAATGTTTCCCACACTTCTCGAACTATTCTTCATTCCCTTGACAACGATACCCAAGACGGGATGTAGGTTAATACGACAGTTCCATATATTTAAATTTTTATACCATAGATATAATATATTGGAAGTCACGGTGAAGCAATTAAATTTCATCTTCTAACGTGTTCGTTGTAAGTTCCAGAAGCTTGTTGAAAAGCTCCTCAACTGCTGCATTTCCGACCACGCACTATCAGTGAACAGTGAATGCCTTGAATTTCCTCCCTGGTGAGTTAAAATTCTCCTTCGGTCATAATAATAACTACAAATCAAAGTTCAAAAACCACCTGAGAGCTATGTGATTACTGGTTGTTAAATACATAATTTTATTATTTAATTATTCAATTAATTAATGGATGTACTAACTTATTTATTATTTTATTTATTTATTTATTTATGTATTTATTAATTAAAACAATAAGGCTCCAGGAGGTAGTGGTATTAATGCAGAACTAGTTAGAAATGGAGGAGAAACTTTATTGGAGTCACTATGACAACGTCTTGTTCAAATCTGGTCAACTGAGGAGATCCCAGTTGAATGGAGGAGTGCAATAATATGCCCAATTTTAAAAAAAGGAGATGCCACAAAAGTAGACAACTATCGAAGAAGTTCCTTGCTGGAGATTGGTTGTAAAATATTTACCTTCCTTTTTCTTGGACGTTTGAAACTTATTTTACAAGAGGTCATAGGATCATACCAGTCTGGGTTCATGGCAGGACGCTCAACCATTGATCACATCTTTCCTATGCGACAGATAATGGAAAAGTACTACGAATTTGATAAAGATCTACATTTCATATTTATTGATTTCCGACAGGCTTATGACAGCATAAATCGGACTGCACTGTGGAGACTAATGCAAGAGTTGGGTATCAAACTGAAATATATCAAATTGGTGGAAGCATGCTATGCATATTCAAGTTGTCAAGTACGGTTGGCAAACAAACTATCAACTCCTTTCACGGTTCGAAATGGATTGAGACAAGGAGATCCTCTGTCGCCAATGTTATTTAATATTGCATTGGAAAAGGTACGAAGTGTAATTGGTTTTGACAGAGAAATGGATATGATTGGTACTAACACAATCTTGGCATTTGCTGATGATATGGTAATTATGGGAGAATCATTAGATCAGATAAAATCCGACACCACAAAGTTCATGAAAGAAGCCAGCAAAATGGGATTACTTGTCAATGATGAGAAAACTAAATATATGATCATTTCACGCCAACAGAATTTTGATGCCACTGTTAGTATTGACGGACATACGTTTGAACGAGTGGAGAAATTTAAAAACTTGGGCTCGATTTTATCTAGTAAAAGTGAGATTGAAAAAGAGATCCAACTGAGGACTATTAGTGCCAATAGTAGGCCTACCTTTTTTGGTCTCAATAACTTATTTAAGTCACGCTTAATTTCACAAAACAGCAAGGTTAAGTTATATATGACACTATTTAAACCGGTTCTGTTATATGGATACGAGTCATGGGCGACCTCACAAACACTAGAAGAGCGCATTTGTGCATTTGAGAGGAAAGTGCTCGGAATGATATATGGGCCTATTTATAATAGGGATGAAGGAAGATGGGAAAGGAGGGAAAAAGAGGACTTATACCAACGTTTTGGGAAAGCTGATGTGGGTAGGATCATCAGAGGAAGACGGCTCCAGTGGATGGGACACATCGTAAGAGCTGTGGAATCCATCCCTAACAGAGTGTTCAATGCTCAGCTGTTTGGCAAACGTCCAAGAGGCCGTCCAAGGACGAGATGGAAGGATATGGAAGGTGATGAGAACGTTGCAGCAGGCGGAACCAACGTCAGTACTGGATGATGCAATGGATAGAGAAAAATGGCACGGCATTTGTAACAAATGCTTGAGATTGTGATCGGGATAATGACTCCTGTGTGATTGATTAGGATAGTGTTTTGTAATATTGTATATTTGATGTGTTTGTTATGTCTCTTTGATTTCTGTCATGGACCTCAATGGCCTGATATGTACAATAAATGATGATGATTTATTTATTTATTTATTCGTTCGATTGTTTGTTTGTTTGTTCGTTTGTTTCTTTGTTCTTCTTCTGTCGTTTGGGCCTCTTATGGACCGCGGTGCTTGTGCTTTAGCCGCTGTCTGCCACTTCTGGTGTTTTTGGTGGTTTGTTTGGCAGCTGCTTTTTTGCTTTTTTGCCTTTCTCTTAGACCAGTAATCTTTCATTTTCTTGCTGAACTCTATTTTACGTTCCTCGGAGCATTTCCTGGACGCGTTGTGGTGAACGTCTGTAATTCATGTGAGGATTCAACAGTGAGACGATATCGACTCCTGTCATTTATTTTATCTTGATGAATATTAAGTTCAGCAAGATCCTTCTCAATTTGTTTGATACACAAGGACCCAGTGGCTTTATCCTTCTTGGCTGCCTTGACGATCTTATGGTCCATTCGGTACAGGTAGTCGTAGAAAGCGAGGTGTAGTTTTCCTGGTGTTGATAGAGTTCGCAATTTGGTTTGTATCATCGTCGTCCATATTCATTCATTCATTCATTTGTTTATTTATTAGCTAAACCCGGCCACGCACCGCTATGGCTCAGTCTGATATGAAATGGGTAAGAAAATGAAAGTATTGTAGTGAGCATAGATTCATCAAGAATGTCCTTTGTTCCGATAAAAAATGAATTTACATAAGGTATTGAATTGAATACCTGGTTCGTTTGAAAAAGCAATTCGGTGATGTGAAGCTCAATCGTTCAGATATTGCATCCGCATACGTTTTTGCTGTTGTTGTATTGATCTTAGCGTTGTTGAGATAATTGTGCTCTTCTTCTTCTTCTTCTTCTCGATTCAACTCGTAAGACGTCAAGTCTTTCTTCCCGCTGATGAGCCGATTCTTCTGCTCGTCTTTGAGAAGTTCGAACTCTAACACGTTCATTATTGTCTAAACGTTCTTGAACTACGGTTTGATCTCCTTTGATGCTCTCAGATTGGGCATCGAGACCAACGGCCTATGTTTGAACGTTGGCGAAGCATTTATGAACTGAAAATACGAACTTCATTCAGATATTGCATCTGTATACGTCTTGGTTATTGATGTATTGTTCTTTGCGCTGTTGAGATGATTGTGCTGTTCTTCTTCTTTTCGATTGAATTTCTGAAACTTATTGTTCAATATATTGATCAAAGGAATTAAATAAGCATGGCCAATGGCTATAATAATACATACATACTACTTATTAAATAAATACTAAATAAATAAATACTACAAACTAAATACTAAATAATGAAATTAATCTCGAGATTATAAATCTTGATCTCCCCACAAGTGCTTTAGGACAGCCTTCTACCACATCTCAGTACGTGATGCCTGTCACAGAGCCCCACACGACCTACATCCACCTTCGTCTGGAACATAGTAGGCTTTTGTCTCACACGCTCTAAGGTGGAAACCATGTACTGCAAAACGTGTCCAGGTGTGGCGGAGCTCATAATCGGGGCTTTCCACTCAGGATAGCTTCTGTTGCATAAAAGTCCTCGCAAAGGGATTATTGTATGGGATGTTTCCTTTGCACATAGAAGATTTTTAATTGGAGGCGCTATGTCGCTAGGTACATTTGGTCGTAGTTAATGGGAAGATTTTTAATTGGATGCGCATTGCTACCATGGAAACCCCGATGAAGATGTGCACTCTACTTTCTATTCACGGCGTTGCCTAGGTTAAACATCTTTGGGATGGGCAATGTTCTTTAACAATTCTTATCGGATTATCATCATACAGAGTAAGTCGTTGTCGCCTTGCGACGAATTTTAAGACGGTGGATCTGTCCAAGACCAACTACAATCCTCAGACCTTAATGTAGAAAAAACATGGCGGCGATGGTTGCCCTACCAACAGCTAAGATCATGTCATCGGGCTTGTCACAGTTCGTGTATATTATTATTTTTACTCACCTAAGACCATAAAATATATCACAAGACGAGACTAGGTTCCGAAGAAATATGCATCAATAATTTAGACTTACCTGAATTCATTTATCTACATAGTGCTGGCCTCGAATTATAGGTTTCTTCGTCTTCACCCAAGGGGCAGCGACAATAGTCTCACTGTTTCTGTGGTTGAATAAGAAGCTTTTTTGGCGACTTATCACGATTTGTATTTAAGTTCAGTAATTTTAGAATAATGTTATTAGCAAAAAAATCAAACAGAATCTGAAGTAGGAGAGAAGAAAGTACGGTACCCGGTTACTGAAGTGCTGTCCCAGCACATGCAGAGTATTTGTGTACAAAATCGGAATGAGAATAGTTGCCTGATATCATCGAACCAACGCCATAGAGATACAATTCAATTAAGACCGCTCGTGGAATTGCCTAAAATCTCGGGTAAAATATCACACCGAATTAGTTGATTGAAAGATGAAAAGAAGTCGTCGTGTGGATATCAGAACATAATTATGGAGAATACTACACACAAGGGACACGATAATATGTTAGCATCTAACCTATTAAACATTCGCTGTTACCGTTTGGAATAGTTTTACGCTGGAAATAGTTGATTTAGTAAAGTACTATAGGTTGGAAAGCACCATCTCCCTCCTACGGAATTATCGCGGCACACCATCTCGCAATATAAGTACATAATTGGCAAGATACTCACAACACTTTATTTCACACATCATAATAAAAAATAACTTGCAAGTTGTAAAAATCACAAAAGTATGAATAATGACGGTGCACAAGAGTTCACTGTTTGGCACAGGGGAAACATCTTTCTTAACCAATAAAACAGAAGTTCACTGTATTATTTGGCGTGTATACAAGTCAGTGTAGAACATCTGCTAGACTGGTAATGATTTACGGAGACACATAGCCTATTGCTACGTCAACGGTTTGGTCTAGCCGTAGATGCTCATTGCGTTTTCCCTTTACGTACTCAAGTTCGACACTACTGACGTGTACTAAGCTATTATTATATTGTCACTAACTAGCAAATCATTGCGGTGTATTTTCTTGAGACACTTCTATTATGGTTTAGTCTTAGGTACTTCAACATCCGAAGTAAATGACACAATGCCATCGGTTGACTGGACAATCATCACACAAACGAACCAGTCCATATTAAGCGTATTATCACATATTTACATACGATTGCAGTACATTAACGCGAACTGGACTGTACAGACATACAGAAGACACTAAAAATTACAGATGAGCGACAGTTTATCCCAACTTTCATCAAACGAAGCTAATCGAAGCTAAATAGTGTATCCCAGCAACGAATGTAAACAAACAATATGCCGGGGCTTCAGCATACGCCATTTTCACACTTTCGAGACCTGCATTAAGGTCTGAGTATTGTAGTTGGTCTTGATCTGTCCATCAAGTTAGATTCAGTATTGGTGCGACTTCGATTATCATGATACAGTGTTAGTCGTTGTCGCCTAGCAACAATCTGACCGTCAATTTCTCTGTCTTAAAGATGGTATATTGGCTTTCACGGCCGGTGAATTAAAACTCAGCAATTCTTCTAGGTTTGTGCCGTGTCTTGTGTGGGGTTTCGCCTACACAAGACACGGCACAAACCTAGAAGAATTGCTGAGTTTTTCTCTGTCTTAAGTTAACAGCCCTGGGGCGGGTTTGCAGCAACTCGCCAATCGTCTATATTCTCTGCCATCCTCTTGAATTCGTGATATGATTTTGTGTTCGTGTCTGTCATAATAATAATAATAATAATAATAATAATAATATCGTATGGCCTCGGTGACGGGTGCATTCCACGAGATTAATTTTGCCATTATGAACACGGGCTACTGAATTCAAATGGGTTCTTTAACATGCCAACAACGTATGACATGGATTTCTTGATTTTTGTCGCCTTTCAAAAATTACTTACCACGGCCAAGAGCGAACCTGCATGCTTGGGGTTGGTAGTCAGACACGTTAACCACTCACCCACCGTGGCAAGCTTGTCTGTCATTATCTGTGTGATGTATACCATCAAGTTATTAGATTCAATATTGGTGTGGCTTTGGAATTTAAATTAATTACATAAAATCACTTATTAAAATAACTACCTATCCGATTTCAAACCACTTTATAAACACACTTTTCCGTAATGAGATCAAAATGTAAAATTTTCAGCGAAATATGAGCAGTAGTTTTCGAATTTTGCGGCCACATATTTACGCAGGCTGAATTGTTTTATATGTACAGTAGATATACTGTATATTGTGACTGTGCTTATATGAATGTTTATTTTGTGCATAGGTGTATGTGCTTGGAGAGACACTGCTATATTAAGGGCATGTTATGCTTAACTCTGTTTCACTTAAAGTGTGTGTACCTATTTAGGATGCTGTGAAAAAGTAAATAATAATAATAATATTAATATCTCTTTGATAATACAAATCTCAATTGTCTCTTCACATATATATAAGATTACGCTCCATACAATTAAAATCAAAAATGTATTCGTAAATCCAAAACCTAATATTTATAACAACAATTATTCCTCTTGATACTAAACGCCTGTTTGGCCAGCGCTATTTCCCTACTAACATATTTGCTGAACCTGTTGTCATTGGTGGTTGATCTTCCTAGATTAGTGAAACCGGTGACGTGTTCTCCAAACCTGTCAATAAACTTGATATTGGTGGGAGTTTACTCAGGTTACATTTTGTTTTTTAACATTAATGTTTAAACGTGAGTCTTACAATGTAGATGACAATTCATTCATCATTTTGGACAACTCCTGTGTTAATAGCAAACGAAAATTATCAGTCATGCCACTGTATAACTTGTCCTCTACATGCTGTACCCTACATTGAGCAGCTGTTGCTTTAGGGCCTGGAGCACTTCAACGTACACGCTGTGAAATGAATTTACTTCCCCGCGGTAACTTGGATGATACAGGGGCTAATTATACGCTCGGCAGAACATACTTGTTGTGAAGGTTTCCTGGCAGATATGTCACGGCGTTTTAACTGAAAACGCTACGAGGTTTAAATTCTACTGCAAGTCCTCTTAAGGATTGGTAAGATGAATGCACTCATCGAAATTAAGTGATTTAAGAACACATTTTAATGCGATTTTTTTCAAGAGACTAGAAACACGGGGGTGATAGTGCAGTGGTCAATCTGCTAGCCTCTATCCTAGATGGTTGAAATCAAGGTTGTTCATGCGAATCATAGATTGGTACATAGAAACTAATATAACATGGATATTTACAATCCAAAAGTCGTGGGCTACGCAAAGACTTACGTGAAGGGTCTCGTCTAGCACGTATAAGTGCAGTAACTAGATATGCCATGGACTCAGCAGCGGAAGATCTAGGGAAGCGGTTACTGTGGAACGACAAATTAAATCCAAAACAACAGTAACATAATATGACAAAATCCATCCCTAAACTACGACACAACAGGTTCTTTTATCAAGGACTATTCCCTTCAAAATATTCAATGGAGCAAACAGAAAAATGAAGTGGCCTACATATTCCAACCTATTCTCCACTCCGCAGAGCCTTTATTGTTCTCACAGAAATCACGCCCCATTGACCATCCCAAGATATTTCTTAATGACGGTTTTGTCTATGTTAGGCTATAGGAATGTAGGCTATAAACACCAACTATTGAGATATGCTATTTTCACGAAATTATTTTTATATTATCGTCAAATTAGAGCACACGTTTGTTACCGATCTGTTTTTAGCCTACTTTCGATTTTTGCAAAAAATGAAAGTAGACTTATGAGATCAACACAGGGCGAAAAATTTGGTATATGTGTATTTTGTATGTGTGTGTGCGCGTCTCTGTGTGTACTCTGAATGTCTGTCCCCACTCTTATCAATACGAACACTGTGAAACCGAATTGAACGAAATTTGGTACAGAGGTAGCACTAGCAAAGGGCACCTCTGTGTCCTGTTTTATATCGCCGCCATCTTGACGGAAACGTAATGGCGGCCACCAAAATGTAAAAAGCTTCAATCAAATTACGACTAACCTAATCATCCGATCTCTACCATATTTTGCAACAAATTATATTTATATGGCATGCGTTTTTTGACTGAACTACAAAGTCATAAGCCCAAGTGTGGCGGCCATGTATGTGTGAAAATCGATTCCCCTATCAATTCGAACACTGTGAAACCGAATTAAACTAAATTTGGTACAGAGGTAGCTCTAGCAAAGAGCACCTAAATATCATGTTTTATATCGCCGCCAGTCTTGACTAAAACGTAATGGCGGCCACCCAAATATTAAAAGCTTAAATCAAATTACGCCCTACCTAATCATCTGATCTCTATCGATTTTTGCAACATTATACCCTTATGTATGACAAATCTTTTGACCAAATTACAAGGTAATCAGCCCTACAAGTTGTGGATGGCGGCCATGTATGTGTGCAAATCGATTCCCCCTATCTATTAAAGCACGGTGAAACCGAAATGAACAAAAGTTGGTACAGTAGTAGCACTAGCAACGGGCACCTCAGTGTCATGTTTTATATCGCCGCTATCTTGACGGAAACGTAATGGCGGTCACCCAAATGTTAAGAGCTTAAATCAAATTACGACCAACCTAATCATCTGACCGCTACCAAATTTTGCAGCAACATACCTTTATTTGGTAAGCATCTTTTAACCAAACGAAAAGGTCATCAACCCAATAGTTTGTAGATAGCGACCATGTATGTGTGCAGATTGATTTCCCCTATCAATTTAAACACGGTGAAACCGAATTAAACGAAATTTGGTACAGAGGTAGCGCTTTAAAAGGCAACACAGTGTCATGTTTTATATCGCCGCCATCTTGACGGAAACGTAATGGCGGCCACCCGAATATTAAAAGCTTAAATCAAATTACGACCAACCTAATCATCTGACCTCTACCAAATTTTGCGACAACATACCTTTATGTGAGAAGCGTCCTTTAACCAAGCTGCAAAGTCATTAGTCCAATAGTTTGCATATGGCGGCCATGTATGTGTGCAAATCGATTCCCCCAATCAATTCAAACACGGTAAAACCGAATTGAACGAAATTTGGTACATGTTTTATATCGCCGCCATCTTGACGGAAACGGAATGGCGGCCACCCAAATGTTAAAAGCGTAAATCAAATTACAACCAACCTAATTTTATTTGATCTCTAGCAAATTTTGCAACAATATACATTTTTGTGGGAAGCATCTTTTGACTGAACTACAAGGTCATCAGCCCAATAGTTTGCAGATAGTGGCCATGTATGTGTGCAAATCAATTCACCATATCAATTCAAACACGGTGAAACAGAATTGAATGAAATTTCGTACAGAGGTAGCACTAGCAAAGGACACCTCATATTCATGTTTAATATCCGTATAACACGTTGTAGGCTATTTCAACAAGCTACTACAACCAAAATTCAATCATACTCCTTGAAAAGGACAAAGAGTTATAACAATACCCATGCATTTATGAGAAAGTAGGCTATATGTTATTTCATGAACATCTTGTTTTAACTATTTTCATATATTTTTTATTAATTTTTCACAGAATAAATCCAGGTAAAATATTATTTCAAAATGTTGCTCCCAATTAAAGTTAGTTTACTTTCATATAAAAACAATTCACAGATACCAAGGAAGATATTTGGGCCCAAGTTTCAAGAGAGTATTGTGCCCGTTCAGACCGAAGTCCGGACGACCACATGCATTTCACCAAAAATCAGTCAGCACGAGAATCAAAATATCCCGGGATGCCAGATGGTTTAAAGTGACTACAATAACTCAACAAAATAAAATGCTTTACTGATTTTCGACTCGCTGCAACAATAAGGATAGAAGGAGATTTTCTGAAATGAATGCATCCGATAAAATTAATCTAATTTTGTTTAAAATTTTAAAATTGACTGAAGGAATGCCAAAATGGCATAAAAGATGAATGACGAATCATATGTTATGTACAAGATATACAATTTCACCAACACATGAACACTTAACAATTGAGACGAAGGTCAAATTAATAGTCCTGTTGACTTCGCTCAAAATAATTATTTACAGTAGTAGTAGGGTTTTGTCAATGCAAATTTAATTGTCTTTACTGATCCCTATATTATTTGAGTATTCACATATTGAAATGTTTTTCTTATCACTCGTTGAAAAATGTCTCACAGTTCACTTTTTCAAAAATATCGTAGCAAATTAGCTAACACTTCAGGATTCAGTTATCTCAAGATTTGTTCAAATACAAAGTTATTAACAAGAAATACAACACTATATCATTTACATGGACTTTCGAGCATTTGGATTCGACGAAGTTCGATAAACAGAAAATATTTTTTGAATCAACTTTTATCGATCCAAAGTCTATTCAGAGCTTTTGACTCAATCATAAATATAATTGTTAAAATATTATTATCAACAAAATATAAATTAAATTCCATATGGTTTCAACCATTTAATCAATTAATTATCACTTGGAAATATTATTTAGAAGATTTGAAATATTATTTAGAAAATTTACCATAAAACAATTTCATTTATTATTATCAAAATTTCAATAAATTGACAAAATGTCAAATATGTTAATCATCAAACTTATTTGCAAAATATTTATATATTTTTACAGAATCACAAAATCATCTCAGTTTGTAGTGGTTGTTAAGAAGTAACAGTTTTAAATAATTAAAAGCATCGGCCCATTCGATTTAAATGCGTCAAACATCACATAATCATAATTAGCATCTAGACAATGGTAAAGTCTTTTCGTAATGAAAGGTACAAGTTTAACAATAACAATTCTCGGGCAAGCAATTACTAGGAATACTTCTAGAACTCGTGGGTAAACTGTGAATTGACAATGATGTCTCAACAAAATAACCTTTGGTTATATCTCGACGAAAGTGTGGCTAAAATCGACTCCTCTACTAAATCAAAGATATCCAACCTACAATATGATTGGTGCTTCATTTCACACAACCTCATTCCTGCGACTTAATTGCGCCCTCAGAATGGCATATTTAACTCTCTGCACACACAACAATTATTTCTTCCCAAATTATACAGAATAATCAAGCCTTTGCTTGTTACGACAACTGGAAGATTTATAAATTGATAAACTCCACCAATGAGTTTACAATAATAATTTTACCATCAGTTTAAAACATGAATAACTCCACGCTGTGTCTACACTTAGCCAAACGTTTTGAAAGACGTTGCTCCATAATGATTTTATTTTTATGCAAACTCTAGCAATAACCCTGTTTTATACATGCTTTTAGCTTCCCGTATCATTACTTTCCGTGTCTTCTCAAAGATTTAAATTCATAGTGCAAGTGTGAAATAATTCCACTGAATTAATATGTTATTTATTTGTGGGCATGCGTTAACCACTAACCTTCGGAATCAACAAGTATCCGAACTTAGAATATAGTTTTAAATGTCAAATGTATAAATCACACTACATGAAAATGATTAGAAATCACAAATATTATTATTATCTCAGAAAATAGAAAAATAATAATTTTTATTAAATCAACATTATTATTATTATTATTATTTCCTCCACAAAGGGATTTAAAGTTGTTAAACTGTTCGAAGAATATCATCCTCGACTTCTAAATAATGAATAAATATCCATTCCTCAACTTTTATTATTAAATCTTCAGTTACGACGGCTGATGACCGCGATTAGAAAAATATCAACATTAAATAAATGCTCGTTCTGCTCGTCCATAAATTCCGAATCATTGGCTTATGAGTGTAAAAACTACTCAGATCAAAGCTTCTATTGCAAAAGAAAATATTTGCAACAGCAAGAAAACATATCGATGAATAGAAAATATGTATTGGTAAGACTGTAGAAAAATATGAGAAATCCAGCTAACTACGCATAAAAATAATGCAAATTGTAGCTTACATTCTTGTAGATCTTGATGCTTATTCGGTCTTCTTGTCCCCATTAGGACACGTAGTTACAATCTAGTATCGGCCTCCATTTTATACCCGCAATGGTCTTACACAGACATAGCGGTATTCATACTTGAAGCCTTAATATCTTGAAGAAAAATGTTACCAGCTTCAAAAGCTGAAGTAAAGTTGACGGGGGTCTGATCAAAATGATCCATGATGAAAATTATTAACATGACCCAACTGTGATGTGTTCAGTACTCCTAATACGCTTATAATCTTGTTCAGCACTAGTAGAAATTCTGTCGAGTTTGCTGGGCAGAGTTTCTCACTCTCCAGATTACGCAAGGCAAAACTATATTCCCAATATCGGGTAAGGAATGTACTGTGCAAGAATGGTAATAAAAGTACTGATTTATCTTGGCTGGTCCACAAACAAGACAAAAGCTTGTCCTCTGACTGTTGGATTAAATAATCCAGCTTTGAATAATTGTGGACAGAAGAAAGAAATGTAGACAAAGTCTACCATATGTCCAGTTGTAGCAGTAAATAATTACCAGTGCCATAAATTTTTATCACTTCGGTGATAACGTTTGAAAAGTTCGAAGATCACTAAAATGTTTAACACTTTTCTAATACCAGTAACCATGTACTGTCGAAACACTATGTCCCAGAAACTGTGCTGTTAATAACGAAGAATTTGCAACCATGTGCACGAAGATTATAACCGTGTTCGGAGTCGTAGAGTGTTTAGCGACTAGAGCGCTTACGAAGTACTACACATCCATAGCAACGGAGTGCTTATGGAGAAGTGAACATCCATAACAACGGAGTGCCTATGGAGAAGTGAACATACTTAGCTCGGGCAGGCGTGCCTTATATACTCCTCGGCGGGCTACACGAGGTCACTGCGGGAAAAAATGCTGGAACTAAAACATCTCACATCTCAGCTTCCGCTCAATCAATTTCCCCGAAATAAAGCACATTCTTCCTCCCTTGTCCGTGCCAGTAATCCGATGTTAGTCTCAAGATTCTACTCCATCGGGAAATATTTAATGACATTTAGCCTCGACTATGACGCTCTCGGCCTACGTCACTTAACCATTTCTTGGCTGTCGAAAGCTTCCAATTCCTTCTAAGAAGTTTTGGCGCACGCTATTCAAACTTTCTATTCTGGACTTAGAATTGTGGCCTGTACCCTCAAATCTAGGCCACTGGATCTGGGCACAGTATATGGATTCGAAAAAGCTCGGAAGAATTCTATGCATTAACTTAACGATTCTCTTCAGTCGCACGTAAACGGTGTATGAAATTGTATGGACATTTAACACGAATGGATGATTCACGTCTGACTAAGAAAATATTTCTTATCATCAATGGGAACCATCAAACCAAAATTCGCTGGCTGGTAGATACACAAATGGACCTTACTGAAGTCGACATTGATCCAATGACTACAACAAGGACTACATACAGACAAAAGATCAACACCCACAAATTTGCACCCAAGAATCCACCCGAGAAAAGCTTGACACTCCAAAACTTATGGACACAAGTGAAAGAATGAAGAAATTTTGGACGAATAGGAAGTTCAAAAAGATGAAGAATTCCAGTGCTAATTAAAGGTTCCACGTGCTGCTTATGGGCCTGAACGAATATAATAATAAAAAACAATTACTGAAGAAGGCCATAATTTGGCCGAAACTGGTATTAATTAATGAATATAAATTAAATTTTATTGACTAAGGTGTAATAATATTATTAAATACCTACTGTATTGGTATTTTATTGAGACCGAAAGTAACAATTTTTACTTTTAGGTTCACAATATTATTTTGCCTGATTAAAGCATTCAAATAGGAAGCATTTTTGAGGGCATAACTCGTATTTAAAGGAGGGTAGAATAAATATAAATTTTATGCGTATAGAAATAGTGCGCATTACTACTGTGAACTTTATCATCTTTTTATATGCTGTCAGCCATGAGACATAAAATAAGTTTTCAACAAAAACTGCAAATGAATCCCTGTTGTTGTTATTATTGTTTCAAAGGGCGAAACAATGAGGTCATCTACCAGAGCAAAATTTTAATTTGAGTTTTTTCAAAACTTTGAAATGTTCTGGGATATGTACTCTTTTCATGGAACAATGAGCCCAAGCAATTAGACGTTTCTCACATTTATGTTCGTTTACAATCTGCTGAGCTTCTATGCACAAGATCGCGGTTTCAAATCCGGTCGAAGTCGTCAGATTTCTTAAGAGCGTTAAAACTCCCTCAGTATTCCTTCCTTCGGAAGGGAAGTAAAGTCGGTGGTCCCATGTCATAGATTTATGGCATGAAAAAGATCATTCCATTAATTACACTTGTAGAAGCAAAAATGTGTAGGTTAGTTTGATAACGCTCTACTAGTTCCAACGTTCGCCACCGGGTTATGCCTGCAATGGCATTTAGTAGCCACGTCATCAGCAAGGTGTCGTGGATAGTAGCATTTGGTGGCACAAGTAGGAACTACTAGAAAGAATGAATCGTCTGCAGTCCTTCTACCTAAATCACAGATAACCCACACACTAATACAGCCATCACAATTAACACCGGTTATCAGACAAATTCTACACACACCCAAAGTACACGGGGCTATATGACCGCGTTATTGCAGCCCCTAAACCAACCAACCAACCAATCTGTAAGAAGAGTTGCAAAATGAAAAAAAATACATTATTAATTCACGTCGAGAGTTTTAACGGAATACATTCAGACTCGTGCGACAGAACTAAATTGAGGTTATTTTGAATCCTACCTCAGCAATTTTGAAATTGGTTTTCCATGTGTTTTTCCACTTCTACTCCAGATAACTTCCGAAACAGATGCTACCTCAATGCCACAGCTGCCTCTTTCTAATTCATATCCGCAGTTTCAAAATACACATTATTACTGAGAATGTTCATGGCATTCGTAAAGTAAGAAAATACTTTTGATAACGTTGATTGGTGTAAGTTGTTTGACATTTTGAAAAGGATTGGATTATAGTTCAATATAATAATACTACTACTACTAATAATAATAATAACAATAATAATTATAATAATAATAATAATAATGATACGGTGTTACGTCCCTTTTAACTACTATGGCTTTTAGACACGCCGGGTTCTTGAATTTCGCCTCGAGGGGATCTTTTAACGTACCAGTTAATCTACTGACATGGTTCCCTCACATTTAAGCACCCCCAAATGCCAACTGACTGCACCGGGATTCGACCTCACTATCGTGGGCTCAGTTCAGGAGAACGTTACCGCTGAGTCACGCACCCATTCGAATAATATAATACAGTGATAGAAGGGTGATCATCAAGCGATACTATAACCATACGGCAGTCATTTGAACAGAATGAAGTGACGTAAGACAAGGCTGCAACTTGTCACCTATACTTTTTTAATCCACACTTTGAACAAGCAATGAAGGAAATTGGAGGAAAATATAAAGTAGGAGTAAAAATTCCAGGATAAATAATCTCAACTCTGAGATTTGCTTATGAAATTTTGTCATCTTAGATGATTCACCAGAGAATATGCATGAATTTTCGAATTGGATTAAACTCCGTCATGAGAGAGAAATGCATGATGAAAATCAGTTTAAAACAAGATGTTCAGGAAAGAACATATAGTCTAATTTCTCCTAAATGTATGGTTATATATATACAGGGTGTATCTTAATTATACCGACAAAAAAAATCAGGGACGCTCTGCGTGTTATGTAAAAGACGATGCCGCAATCAGATTAGCGGAGAGAATTTTTCCCTCCGAGAAAATGAGGTTACTTTGTTACTTCCGGGCGCGCGATTCAAATCTACGAACTCGCCGTATTTGCTGAGCCAGGCAGCAAGCCGCTGACCACTTCTGTGCTTCAGGCAAGGGAAGGGAGAGTGATAAAAGGAGACAGTGATATGCTGGCGGGAATGCGGCAAGCCGAGGTGATCGAGGAAACTTGCCGCATGCCCGCCAGCATATCTCTGTCACCTTCTATCACACTCCCTTCCCTTGCTTGAAGCACAGCGGTGGCCAGCGGCTTGCTCTCAAGCTCAGGAAATACGGCGAGTTCGTAGATTTGAATCGCGCGCCTGGAAGTAACAAAGTAACCTCATTTTCTCGGAGGGAAAAATTCTCTCCGCCAAACCGATTGCGACATCGTCCTTTACATAACACGCAGAGCGTCCCTGATTTTTTCGTCGATATAATTAAGATACACCCTATATATATAACTCTTTGTCCTTATCACCTCCTATTTTCGAAATGCAAATTGTCACACTGTATTTGAGCAGCGGCGTTCAAACCATAATTTATAATTTACCCCATTATTTTGCAATTTCATCAGCAAACACTCCAAACAACGTAGGAATTCAGTATATTAACACCGACTACTAACAATAATTGAACCTTCGTTTGTCTAAACTTATCGCTGGGAGAAACACATTTAATATATCTACTGAACACCTAATTTTTAATCGCGCCTATACTTGGCAGTGCGCATTATCGGCAACAAGAGGCCATTTTCAATACCACCGCTGGCATGGGTTCACTAACTGGCCAGTATAGAGCGCAACTCGCAACTAGTAGGAAGTGGATAGCTTCCGCATACTGTAGTTCAACTAGTTGCTGGTAGATGTCACTCCTGCAGATCCATTGGAGAATTTTGTTTTAATTAAACATATATTTTCCATTGCAAAATGTACAATATAACTCTCAATTGTATAACGCCTCAGTACTCAAAAAATAATAAATATAAAAAATCAAGCAAAATAATACAACACTGTTAGGAATTGAAACCCAGCTGGCCGGGTGAGCGACCGACGCTGTAACCACAGACCTAATTATGTCCTACCAAGTTCAATGTTATCAGTCGATTGAGATACAACGTCTTAGCAAATAATGACATTGACTAAACGATTTCTTCACTGGGGTACATTTCAAACCAAGTTCATTTCATACAATGTTCATATTAATTCTATCTGTAGGATATATTGCATGCAACATACTCAAATTAGTGAAATATAGGCCAGAACGAGAAATCAGCTGCCATCTTGGCTGTAACCCAGACGGCTCAGCTTTTTAAAGCCACTTCTGGACTATAATATTACAATATACACTTTAATCTCCAACGAGCCACGTCCGTTAGAACAGTTTAACGATTCTCGGTTTGATAATCGGAACTGGTGGGTCCCATGTTATGAATTATAAAGTTTGCATTATTCACACGGTCGCAATGGTACGGCTAATGACCATGTCGTTTAGACACAAGACGCGTCTCATATGAAGGTAGGTTTTTACCAAATGTGGTAAAGATCCGATGCTTAGCTTGGTCGTAATTTAATTTTAAGTTTTCACCATTTGAGTAGCCGCCATTACGTTTTGGTAAAGATGGCGGCAATTTAAAAGATGACACTGAGGCTAGCTCTGTACCAAATTTCGTTCAATTCCGATTCCCCGTGTTTGAATTGATAAGGGGGTGGGCGGGTGTCGGGGGGGGGGGGGCGGGGGGGGGGGAGACATGCAGAGTACACACACTCACACATACACACACACACAAACACACACACATACAGCCACACAATTTTTGACCCTGTGTAGATCTGATAAGTCTACTTTCAGTTTTTTCAAAAATCTAAAGTTGGCTAAAAAAATAATTGATTACAGTCAAAAGAAATCACAAATCCTTAATGATGTCAAATTGGCAGTTGGAATGGTAAAGGATTGAAGAGACTTCTGCTATTAGTAAGCAAAATAACTAGTGAGGATGAGCAAAGAAGATGCAAAAGTTAGGTTGGCACAGGCTATGAATGCATTCTTACAGAAAATAAATCTATTGAGACCAAATATAGGATAAGTTATTAGAAAGTCATTTTAGAAAGCCTGTCAGCCTCTTAGATTATCGACATTATACCGGAAGTATAGTTCTACCATGTTCCCTCGTAAATGGCCAGCTCACTTCTGAAACCTCTCTGGGTGGCCATATCTACGTGGAGTCAGGTCTTTCCTAACTCAAGACACACCGTTGTCAACTCTCCACAGTAGCAGTAACTTACTTCTCTCCACAACATTGTATCTAAATAGCCATTCAGAACAAGCAGCGAGATAGTGGAGAGAAATTATCTTTGTGCGCCACGGGAATCGCGGCAAACTAATGGTGTCTTTTGGCTGGCCAGGTGTGGAGCGAATGGACCTCGTATTACCCTGCTCCGCTGACTCATATCGTTAGTTCACACGTGTTTTGCCATGCATATGGACGTGTATCTGCAATTCTTAGACGTTAGTGTTGCACGTTTAGTGAGTATTGTGAGCGTGTCACTCTACGGAAATTAAACCTGGACTGTTGGCGCAACAGAAAAGAAGTGAATTGAAGCTTTTGAAATGTGGTGTTAAAGGAGAATGATAAAGATCAGATGGGTAGATGGGTTACAAATGAAGAGGTATTAAGACGAGTGGGAGAGGAGAGATGTTTCTGGCGACTGCTAATGAAGAGAAGAGATAGGTTGGTAGGTCACATACTTAGACACTCAGGATTAGAAAATTTAACTGTGGAAGCAAGAGTTGAAGGTAAGAACTGCAGCAGTAGACCGAGATTAGGATATATAAAACATAAAACTCAACAATTTTTCTATGTTTATGTCGTGTCTTGAGGGGTTTCGCCTTGAAACACAAAAATGGGCCCATCAGCGGGCTCTTGGTGTCAGTGCCCGGACCCCCACAAAAGTAACAAACTGCGCGCTACCTTCCTCTGTATTAAGCGCACCTGCACTTCTTTACTGCGAGAGCTAAACGCTCAGGCAGCCTTTCACCTCCCTATAATGGCTTCCAAAAAGATGGTGTAGTGGCTTTCATGGCTAAGGAATTAAAATTCAGCATTTTTATAGGTTTATGCCGTGGGCGTCCGGACATGGACACCAAAAGCCCGCTGATGAGCCTATTTTGGTGTTCCGAGGCAAAACCCTGCGCAAGACACGGTTTAAACATGGAAACATTGGTGAGTTTTAATTCCTTGGGTGTGAAAGCCAATATACCAAATATTAACTAGTTGCTTTATTTTTACTACTTTAATTAAATAAGTGTAGCCTACATATTGTAAATATTATCACCCATACTTTAATACATAGATTTAATATCTTAAGTGTAATTGATCTGATGATGATCACTTGATGACCGAAACTGGTCATCCTAGTGTATTTATGAATCTCATGTAATATGTTTTTCAGGATTAGGGGATAGCCATTATAATTGGGTACAATCCTGTTGACCGAATGAAAAGTATCAAATTTCCATTCCTAATAATGTTGTATTTATCATTTCAGGTGAGTTCAGCTCATTCGCATATCCAGTAATCATCTTGAGAATGGTGAGTGTTTACAGGTCAGAATTATGTAGAGTAACGTGCTGTCTAGGAAGTGCTTTCGTTTGGAACTATGTTTACTACAATGCCTTAAAAAAATAACCCCTGGCACTACAGCCCGTGAAGGGCCTAGCGACCGCTGCCCAGCCATTTGGCCTGCAGATATAGGGGGGACACGTGGTCAGTGCATCGTGTCCCCTCGGCCGTTTATCTTGGTTTTCGTGACCGGGACACAGCCTCACTGTCAGACAGCTACTCAATTGTCCTCACGAGGCTGAGTGCACCCCGTTCCTGCCCTCACGTCAGTTTCTAAAATCCCCGACGGAGCCGGGAATTAAACCCGGGGCTTCCGGGTGAGAGTCAGCTGCGCTACGCCATCACTACTGGGCCGGCACTACAATGCATTGGTTCACTAAAATGTATTAATAATGTACAGTCCTTCAAAAATTTCTAACAGGGGAAGTATGAGGTAAGACAGGTCGAAACCTATCTTGAAACTTTGTGGACGCAATCGTTGTACTATAAGAGGACAACGTGCGGAAAATCAGCCTCCAGATTGAACTGCCAGGCTTCGAAATTGTACCTGACATCCTAGTATGCACGCACTACGGCTCGCGGACCTGGACATCCCTGTGGCACTCTGAGTAGTAGCGAAGTGGGGCGTATATTCTGCCTGAAGCATGCAGCTGTTTTCCACCGCACAATGGGTCAAAATCGAAATCTATTGGGACAAAATTATTTTTACGTTTTAATCTTGAATTTTGAGTGAAAGCAACGTATATAATTTGTTTACTTCATAATAAACATCAGTTAAGACCTCTTTAAGCTACATCTACATGCCAGAAATTGTCTATGACTAGGAGTTGGATAGAGCATTCAGTTATCTCTTCAGAATAATTTTCTAGCCATAATTTACTTGTAACAAAATCACAAAGTTCCACTTTTGACATAATTTGGGTGGCCGTCATTCCGTTTCCGTCAAGATGGTGGCGATATAAAACATGACACTGAGGTGCCCTTTTCTAGTGCTACCTCTGTACCAAATTTCGTTCAATTCGATTAAACCGTGTTTGAATTGATAGGGGGAATCGATTTGCACACATACTTGGCCACCATCTGCAAACTATTGGGATGATGGTCTTGCAGTTTGGTCAGAATATGCTTCCCACATCAAGATATGTTGTTGCAAAATTTGGTAGAGACGAGATTATTAGGTTGGTCGTAATTACATTTTAGCTTTTAACATTTGGGTGGCCACGATTAAGTTTCCGTCAAGATGGCGGTGATATAAAGCATGACACTGAGGTGCCCTTTGCTAGTGCTACCTCTGTACCAAATTTCGTTCCATTCGGTTTCACCGTGTTCGAATTAATAGGGGGGATCGATTTGGACACATAGATGGCTGCGATCCCCAAACTATTAGGCTAATGACCCATTACCTTGGTCAAAGGATGCTCCCTCCATAAAAGTATGTTGTTGCTAAATTTGGTAGAGATCGGATGATTATGTTAGTCGTAATTTGATTTAAGCTTTGAACATTTGTGTGGCCGCCATTACGTTTCTCTCAAGATGGCGGCGATATAAAGCATGACACTGAGGTGCCCTTTGTTAGTGCTTCCTTTGTACCAAATTTTGTTCCATTCGGTTACACCGTATTTGAATTAATAGGGGGAATCTATTTTGACACAAAGATGGCCGCCATCCGCAAACTATTAGGCTAATGCCCTATTAGATTGCTCAAAGGATGCTTCCTCCATAAAGGTATGTTGTTGCAAAATTTGGTCGAGATCGGATGATTAGGTTAGTCGTAATTTGATTTAAGCTTTGAACATTTGTGTGGCCGCCATTACGTTTCCGTCAAGATGGCGGCGATATAAAACACGACAGTGAGGTGCCCTTTGCTAGTACTACCTCTGTACCAAATTTCGGTTTCACCGTTTTCAAATTAATATGAGTAATCGATTTTCACACAAAGATGGCCGCCATCCGCAAACTATTCGGCTGATAACCTATTCATTCGGTCAAAGGATGCTCCCCCATAATGGTATGTTGTTGAAAAATTTGGTAGCGATCGGATGATTAGGTTAGTCGTAATTTAATTTAAGCTTTGAACATTTGTGTGGCCGCCATTACGTTTCCGTCAAGATGGCGGCGATATAAAACATGACACTGAAGTGTCTTTTACTATTGCTACTTTTGTACCAAATTTCGTTCAATTCGCTTTCACCGTGTTCGAATTGATAGGGGGGGGGGGCAGATATTCAGAGTACACACACTCACACACACACACACATACTCACTCTCACACATACACACACACACACACAGACAGACACACACACTTTTTTCGCCCTGTGTTGATCTCATAAGTCTACTTTCATTTTTTGCAAAAATCGAAAGCAGGCTAATAATAATATTTTATAATGCAAATATAGCTAAAATTACGTAACAATTACGCCCACTAATAACTGAAACACGTAACAAAGATCATACCTTCAGCTGCATGTTCCATCTTAAAGCATCACACTAACCATAAAGACAACCAAACCACAGCCACTTGCATTCACCCTCCAATTCAGACTGCTCGAACAGTGGTGACAGATTTACACTAAGATGCGTTTATATCCCATAATAGTAAGCGGCAATTATTATGAGAATGCTGTAGAAGTAATAAATTTTGATTTTTTAATTATGAAGATTAATAATTTTGTCCTCCTAGATTTCGATTTTGAGCCACTGTGCACCGGCCTTAAGCACTTGGGCGTTCAGAGCTGTCGCTTCCAACATGTACGATACTCACTACTTCCCATTGATTTATACGAGAGATTCGCCACTAGATTTCGGACCCTTGGAGTTCCAGCTGGCGGCTGGTTCTCCACACGTTGTATTCTTAAAGTACAGCGATTGCGTCCGTAAAGTTTCAAGAGAGGTTTCGACCCGTCTTACCTGATACTCCCCATGTAAGCCTAGCATCTTACCCCTGGCATCTTGGAAGTTATTTTACGTGGTTTTCCACTTCTACTCCAGACAAATGCCGAGAAGGTACCTAACTTAGGGCCACAAACCCTTCCTAACCAAATTCTACCTCCATTTCAAGTACACATACTAGTACAGGTATCGCAGTGACACTGGTTATCAGACAACTTCTGTATACACCCAAGTACAGGTGGCTACATGACAACGTTGTCACAAAGCCCCTAAAAATCAACCACAAATATATGTTTATCGTCAGAGTTGATTACTTTAAAATAGTTGAGAATGTGATCAGCAGTTTTTATATTGTAACGATTTACAAGGAGGTGCAAAGCTCAACGTAACCTTCAACGGTCAAGTCCTTCACCATCAAGTCTACCCAAAATATTTAGGTGTTGCTCTTGATAGAACTTTGTCCTACAAGAAACACATAGAAAACATCGCTGCAAAGTTGAGCTCACGTAATAACATCATACAGAAGTTGAGTGGAAGTTCATGGGGTGCAACAGCTACAACTTTAAGATGCTCTTCCTTAGGGGTTGTCTATTCTGCTGCTGAATATTGCGCCCCAGTATGGCTTAATAGCCCTCATGTTAGGAAAATTGATGTTCATCTACATACATCAATGAAGACAATAACAGGATGCATTAGATCTACTCCTCTACAATGGCTACCACCTTCAAGTCATATTGCTCCACCAGATTTGCGAAGACAGAATGCCCTTCTCAAGGAATATGAAAAATTGATTAAAAATCCACAGCTCCCAATTCACTCTGACGTTCCTATGCTTAAAAGGAGTAGATTAAAATCTAGGCGACCATCCATAATATTGGCAGAATCGTTACAAGAAATGGGCTTTAATATGAACAAGAAGTGGTCGGAAATGTGGAGTAGAACTAATAACGTCGAACATCAGACTCTAATAAGAACCACTACAAAGCCACCAGGCATGGAACTCCCGCGACATGCATGGAAGACAATTAACAGGATTCGAACAGGCCATGGCATCTGCGCAGAGAGTCTTCACCGCTTGGGCAAGGTCCCATCTCCCCAATGTGATTGTGAGAGTGAACATCAGACCATCCAACACATAATATCAAGTTGCAGCCTTCGAGCGTACCCTGGAAATCTTGACGATTTCTATGAAGTGACAGAGGCAGCCCTTCAATGGATAGAGAATTTAGATATTAAATTATAAATCTAATGACCTAGTTAAATTAATTTTGTATATTTATTATGTTGTAATTCAGTTTTGATATTGCCTTACGCTAAATAAATAAATACATAAATACAAGGAGGTTTTTGTTTTTCATACATTTCGGGGCTTTGCAACATTGTGTCTAATAATGTGTGTCATTGTGATGTTTGTAACAATGTGTATATTTGTAATTGAGGCTGGAATTGGTTGGGAGACGGCCCTGGCCTTCAGCTAGGAACCATCCCCGGCATTTGCCTGGAGCAAAAATGGGAAACCATACAAACTCACTTCCACGATGGATGAGGTACAGTAGGTATTGAACCTTCTGAAAACCTAAAACATCATAAAAGAGAGAATTACGTTTGTCAACCGAAACCTAATTTACCGTCACATTAGGAGATGGTTGGTTCCTCAGTTTAGGGGCTGCGACAACGTGGTCATGTAGCCCCGTGAACTTTGGGTGTGTGAAGAATCTGTCTGATAGCCGGTGTTAATTGTGATGACTGTATTAGTGTGTGTTTCTGTTTCTTCATTCAAGCAAGGACTGCATACTTAGAATATTTCGAGTATTTCCTACATTTGCCGCCAAACGCCACCGTCAACAACTTCTAGTTCATAACTTGGATACTAGACGCCACCTGGCGTAGGAACCTGAGCGTTGTTTACATTTTTAACGTAATTTAGCTTCACACAGTTGTAATTTATTAGTGGAAGGTTCTTTAACATGCCATAAATCTCTGACATTGGATCGCCGGCTTTACTTCCCCTCCGAAGGAAGGCATACTGAGGGATTTTTAAAGCTCTTAAAAAATCCGACGACTTCGGCCAGGTCTGAACACGCGGTCTTGGGCATAGAAGCTCAGCATGCTACCAACTACGCCACCGAAGCCGCTCACATTAAGAGACAAATTCAAAACACAGCCAAGTACATGGGACAGATGACCACTTACGGATTAACAACAACAGTTAAATGAAAGCTTAGCCAGAATTTCGTTTCACTGCACCAGACTTCCAGGGAATAAAACTTGCCTTCTCCCGACGGATCAATTGGCTTTTGGCCTTAACGAAGTCGTACCACTTGGATTATCGGGCCGCGCTGATCAGATAACAGAGAGCCGATACAACTAACCCGCGCGGAACAACTCAACGTAACAGGATTGGCGTCAAGTCTAACACAACTTATATCTGCTTTCATCAGAGTTTAACCCCGGCTTGCATCCTCGATGAGATTGATCAACTGTACTTATATCCGTATCAGGGAAGGGGAAGTTATTTACTTGTAATGATGATGATGATTAATCTATATGGACCTAGGCTATCTAGAATAATGACGAAATAAAGTTGGTAATATAGAAATTTCTAGGAATCTCTGTTTCGCGGGCTTATAGGTCGTGTTCCAAGGTCATTTTGTCGTCCTGACGTTTCGCTGAATACTGCGTTCAGCATGTTCACAGGTTACATTAAGCGAGGTAAAACAAGTAAACAGAAGATATATAAATAGTCAACAACCCACACATAGAGGCTACCATAGCAACGGCGTACCACATAAAAGTAATGCATCAAGGACAGGGCTGCTCGTCTGTTGCATCTTCTCGTCTACGACGGTCAATAAGGGCAGGCTTGAGGGGATTAAGGACTGGAAGCCAAGTGCCCTTATTGACCGTCGTAGACGAGAAGATGCAACAGAAGAGCAGCCCTGTCCTTGATGCATTACTTTTATGTGGTACGCCGTTGCTATGATAGCCTCCATGTGTGGGTTGTTGACTATTTATATATCTTCTGTTTACTTGTTTTACCTCGCTTAATGTAACCTGTGAACATGCTGAACGCAGTATTCAGCGAAACGTCAGGACGACAAAATGTCCTTGGAACACGACCTATAAGCCCGCGAAACAGAGATTCCTATTTCAACGCCGGTCGTGAAAGTCTACATTTTACATAGAAATTTCTAATTAGTTCGAAATATACCTGGCATTATGTAGCCTGATAGAGCACTACAGTTGGCAGCCCTGGTGACTGAATATATTCTTAGTTCCATCTCTTAAGGTACAGAATACATAATTTGGTTGAAGTCCAATGGATAGCATGGACTTTACATGCAGTTAAACATTGGACTTAATGCAGCGTCCGTAAAATGATGTTGGCAACAATGTCATGCATGTGTTGTTCAGAAATAATTTGAAATATTATCATCTATTTTTGTGCCAATTTTGGATGAAATCCATTTGTTAGTACAGTAGTTACTGGTATTTTAAAATTGGACCTATCAGCAAGCTTAGAATTATGTTGGTAGCACTGAAGTACATTAGTTGCCCCAAATTAATCTAGAATGTCAGGCACTATACGTGTGCGAAGGTTAAGGCTGTTGGCTCGCATACTTTCTGATATATTGATATTTGGATAAAAAATAGAGAGAGCATTTATTGCCAGTTGGCAGCCCTGGTGGCTCTTAAGAATACGCTCAGTCATATCAGTTTATGTGCACATAGTTCATACGAAATTTGGTTGAAATCCAATTGATAGTGTAGGAGTTATATGCATTTAAACATTGGACCTATCAGTAGGCTTATAATCATTTTGGCAACACCGCCATGTATTGCCTCCTGAAAATTAAACTGAAGTATTATTATCTATATATGTGCAAATTTTGGAATAGTTCCTATGTATATATTCCATGATATCCAACATGGAGCTGAAATTTCAATTATGATTTTTCAGCAGTAGGTAGCACTGACATCATTTTCAAGTATGACGTTAAGATGTCCCGGTATAGATCTTTACTCATACCAAATTTGGTTTCGATTGCTGCAGCCGTTTAGGGGTTGAATGGGGGGGGGGGACACACAGACAGACTGACAGACAGAAGGACAGACAGATAGACAGACGGACATTTTCCCGGATCGATCTCATAAGACTACTTTTTCCTCATTTTTGAAAAATGTGAAAAGTAGGCTAAAAATGGTATCTCTAAAAACGCAATCACAAAATAACCAAACGTACAAAACAAGACCAATTTTTTTGCAAGCTACATGAATAGAAATTTGATGCGTTTAGCGCACCAAAATATTCCTACAAATTGCAACGCCGTGTTTTGCGAGCTTCGAGAAAAGTATCAAGTTACGTTACAGTTTCGGCAAGTCGATTTGGTACCGATAAAGGGAGAAAGTCACAGCTAAAATTGCCAATAAAGCTTGCAGTTTGGACGTCGGCAAAATTTTTTGGTGCAAAAAAAAACCCAAATTCCTATCCGTGCATTGCTGCACATTCATCGTGACATCACTATAAACATCGATTCGGTAATCACAAGGTTTGCTAAACAAAATAGACGAGTTGATTTTGTTATATAATCGTTTTTATATAACAGGTATGAAGTTTTACATATGTACAGTTGTAACAGAACATAATAATTGCAATAAAGATATTTTCAGGATTTTATAAAATGAAAATAAAAAACTGATTTTCAGTTAAAATTCGTTAAGTTTTATTTGTCTGGTTATTGTGTTTTCGCTTTTTGAGTTTGCAAAATAATTAGTCTCGGTTTTTTTGGGGTGGAGGGGTCATGACCCCCGTGCGTCCCCCTCCCCCCCCCCCCCCCCTGTTGAATCCGCGCCTGAACTTGATAGTCCCCTAATGGTCTGGGTGATGGCGTAAATAACAATGAAATGGAAAGCAAAAGTAAAATTGGGTTAGACTGAACATACAAAATGGAACTCAGATTGAAACGGCTCACAAAAAGTAGAGTGGAAATACTCACAAAAGGAATAGATTGAAAAATACGCTCAAAATGTTGTTTAGGTTCAAAATAATTACAAAATACAATGTAGATTCGAAATACTCACAAAATGCAATAGAAATTCAAAATACTTACAAAATGCAATTGAAATTGAAAATAGTTCCAAAATGCAACTTACATTGAAAATACCTACAAAATGTAGTGTACAGTCAAAATATTCATAAAATGGGGAGCCAATTTACAAAAGCAGTGCTGGAATCTTAAAGGGAAAAGGAAAAATGAAATGAAAACAAGTAGTTCCGTGAAGAACTATACAGCCTATTTTCATATATCCTACTTATGTTAATTGCCTCTATCTACATACAAAATTTCAGTTTGTTTGCTGTAATAGATTCGTAGATATTGAGAATCGACTAAATATTTCGGATGGTCGCCATGTTGGATTTTATATATGTAATCCTAGAGTTATGTACTGTTACATGATGATTATTGTGTACGCGTAACATTCAAACTTCAATCGCATGATTAGGACACAAGAAGTAACAAGGAGATTTTAAAATTTCGTACAGCTGCCATCCTGTGGTTATGGAAACAAGTGAAATAAATTAGATGCCAGTGGATTAACATTCGTATCAGGATTTACTGTACCAAGTTTCACTGCACTCGCATGGTTAAATTCCGAGAAACGTCCATGTGAATATTTATAGTTCGCGTCGCCGCCATGTTGGATTTGTGATCACCAGGTTATTTAAAGTCCTATAGGTGAACTTAACTTCATAGCCCCTATGAACATAAAAACATTCAGTTTGATTGCTATAGTAGATTCGTAGATATTCAGAGCCGTCTAAATATTTCGGATGGTCGCCATGTTGGATTGTTAAATGTATAGGCCATAGAATCATGTACCATTAAAGGAAAATTATTGCGTAGGTTCATAATTCAAACTTTCACATCGATCGCATGATTACGACACAAGAAATAAAAACTTAATTTTAAAATTCGCACAGCCGCCATCTTGAGGTTATGTAAACAATTGAACTAAATTAGATACCAGTGTATTACAATGTGTATAAACATTTCATGTACCAGATTTCATTGCTTTTGGAACATTAAATCGCGAGATAGGTGTATTTAAAATTTTCATATTCGCTTGGCCGCCATGTTCGGTTTTTACTTAACCGGTTTTGAATGTCTTATAGATGAACTTCCAGTAGTGCCTTTTATCTCCGTACAAAATTTAAGGGTGATAACGCTGATAGTTTCAGAGATATAGAATGCCGGTGAAATATTTCGCACATCCGCCATCTTGTGGTTATGTAAACAATTGAACTAAGTTAGATATCGGTGCATTACAATGTGTATAAGCATATACTGTACCAAGTTCGATTGCGTTTGGTTGGTAAAATCGCGAGAAACGTCTATTTAAATGTCGCAAATTCGCGTGGCCGCCATGTTGGTTTTTTTGTTACAAGTTTTTCAAAAGTCACATAGGTGAACTTTTAGTAGTTCCCTTCATCACCTTAAATAATTCCAGGGTGATATCGGGAATAGTTTCGGAGATATTGAATGCTGGTGAAATATTTCGCACAGCCGCCATGTTTGATTGGTGAGACGTAACAAAATTTGAAGGGCACGGTCGAGGTCGACCGGAATAGTGCTATGAACTTACCGAGTTTCATTGAAATCGCTCCAGCCGTTTAGATTTTATTAGGGACACACACACACACACACCTCACACATACACACACACACACGGACAAAAGGTGATCTCATAAGCCTATTTTTTTTCAAAATTGAAAATAGGCTAAAAAAAAGTAGGCTGATCTCTAGAAGTATGAGGGATAAGGAAAGATGAGAGAAGGGCCAATTAAGACAGGAATGGAGGAGACTCCCTAGGCCTTGGATACCCTAATACCGTCAGGGTCGGAAGAGAACAAGAGTTGACCAAGAGGGGTCAACCGGAAAGAAGAGAGAGAGGAGACCGACACAAATAATTGGCAGCAATGCTGGACTCAGCTGGGGTCCCGTGGTCACCAACCCACGTCCCACTAGATGTGAAACCCTGGGGGCTTTCCTTGTAGTAACTACTTTTCAGAATACAGTCACGTTACAAAAATATTAATAATGAATTTACCATTAGAACTAAATTGTGTTCAAAGTACTCTAGCTACATGACAATTACAATCCTGAAAGTAATACCAAAACAGAACAAAACAAACAAGCAAACTACGTGGCTCTACAGCCCGAGTAGGGCCTAAGCCTACTAAGCTTCCGCTGCCCAGCCATTTGGCCTGCAGATATTGGGGTGACACGTAGGCTAGTCATCGAATCAGATCTCATCAGCCGTTAATCTTGATTTTCGTGACCGGGGCACTCCCTCACTGTCAGACAGTTACTCAATTGTCCTCACGAGACTAAGTGCACCCCATTTCAGTCCTAACTTCAGTTTCTAAAACCCTCTGATGGAGCTGAGAATCGAACCCGGGGCCACTGGGTGAGAGGCAGGCGCACTACCCAATCACCATAGGGCTGGCGAAGGCAATACCATCGTTACAATTTCGTTACTTTTTGTATAGAATAGTTATTGAGTGATGGATGGAGTAACAAATGAAGGAAGTTGGAGACTTTTGCTACTTACGATGCAAAATAACTAGTGATGGACGAAACAAAGAGGATTTATGTTCGACGATGTCGAAATGTAAATATTATATGTCAGAAAACTGTATCATAATGAGGGTCATTATATTACTATTCTTCATTATCAAACAATTTCTCCAGCCAAACACAGCTCATTCATTGACCAATTAGGTAAGGATAGCTTAGCGCATGAGCTCAAAATCCAACATATTGGACATGAAATATTGATTTGAAAGTTCAAATTGGATATCAGATCAACCAATGTAGTTACAATCCCAAACACAATGATAAAAAAAATCAGCACCAACCTTTAAGGTACGGTAACAAGAAAATACTAAGACATTTCCACGAAATGTATGAATCTACGTCCAGAAGTTCGCAACATAGCATCCTTCTATATAAATTACCGACATGGAAAGTGCACCGTCCAATATGCTCTCGTAAATAAATTGGCGAATATGAGACAAGAAATAGCACTGTACCTTAATAGCCCCTACCCCAATTTCTACACAGCGCATTGATTTCAAACGACTTCTATGAGAATATTAATGAATGCTAGTTCTGATCGGCACTAGACATCATGCAGGCTGTAAACAATAGCATTGCCAAGCAAAGTAAATGGTCTATGATTTCGAAATTCTTTGACCCAAGCATGCGCTCTGTTCAGTCAGCAAACCATCCAGCGCGCTCCGTTCACTAACTGAAGTTACTGAATGCCACAGATATGTATGAATAGTTGTGTTAATACATATAATCTTATACATAAAAGTGAAAGTCTGTATGTATGTATGCATGTATGTATGTATGTATGTATGTGGATCTGTTCCGTATACAAATCTACACCGTTCTACCAATCTCAACCAAATTTTGCATACACATAGTTTAGGACCCAGAAGGAACCACTGGCTACACGAATTTTCGATAGTCTTTCTCATTCTTCTGATTTCGGCCCTTTTGCACTCAAGCACAGGCTAATCAGACCTTAAAATATACTCATGAAGGAATGGCAATGAAGATAGTTTCCATGGCAACATAGCTCAAGTCGAGACACGGCCGACTGGATTCGAGTTGCGCTCTGCACTACCGGTTTAGAAAATGAGGATCTTTACTTGAAATCCCGTTAGTTACTCAACTGCTCACACAGCACTGACAACCGAGTTTAACATAACAAAGACTTGACACTATCAGCTACCTTATTGTTACGGCTGTGAGTTTGTGTCATCGCTCGCCGCTTGAGTCACAACTGCCCCAGGGGCTGGGCTGTGGCCTGCCTCCTGTATTGCGTGTGCCTTATGCAACAGGGCTACTAAGACAAAGGGATAGTCCAGAATATTCGTGACTGGACCAGCGATGGAAACCTCGAGAAGCCGTGAACCCTGGATGGATCTGGAAGCATGTATTGAGTCACCGGCCTGCTATATAAGTGCGACCTGACAAGCAGGGGTGGTTGTTGTGTTTTACGAGCTAGTGTGAGCGTTTATTCTGAGCGACAGAAGTGTGGTGACTTGCGAAACCCCTAGTGTAGCGGCGAAGTGAGGAACATACAGGGGACTGCCGTGTTCTGAGTGAGTCTGCTTTCACTGAGTGTCAGATATTGTGGTGTCGAAATCCAGTGACATTGTTTCTCCCAGCTGGTGAACAGCGCGCAGCAAGTGCTCGTAAGTACTGTAGTAGGCGCACATTAGGAAGAAGTTGCATGTAGATTTGTCAAGGCCACCAGGCTCATTAGCGGCAGGATTAACTTCTGTGGTTTGTTGACAAATGAAAGGGGCAAGAGCTCTCCACAAGCAGGAGACTTGAGGAAACTAGAGTAAGGTTCCTATTGTCTGTAATCGCTGATGAGTAGTGTAATTTTCTGGCCGCAATAAAGTTAATTACTTCTTTAAGCAGTAATTGGTGTTGTGCTTCCTACCCACCGTAATCCAGTTAACAAAAGTGCCACTAGGGGGGTGGCACGTAACAGTATATTTGTCAAATACCACTCACTCACGCACCCATTCATTCATCCCGAAATCTCAGAAACCACCGAACGGATTGGAATGAAATTTGGTATGCAGCTTCCACAAGGGCCACAAATGCCCAATAAGAGAGGATTTTTGGATATGCAGGTTCTAAAGGGGTGTTAAGGGGGTAGACCTGCATTTCATTGAATAGCAATTTCTCCCGATTGGTTTCATTGGGGGATGTGATACTCGGCATATAAATTCATCATTAAAAATAAGAAGACATGTGTCTGAGGGTTTTTCGATGTGGTGTATATTATGAGGTGAAAGGGGTGAAATGTGGGGATTGAAAGATTCCTAACGGAGCAAGTATCTCATAAACGACATGGGCAAGGAGTTTAAAACTCAGCGAAAAAAATCAACATAAAAAGAAGTAAATATTTGTTTGACCGTTTTTTCATAAATCCAATTTAAGGGTCCCATGGGGAGGGGTGAAATTCTGGGGGGGGGGACAGGAAAGAAAGTGTCCTAACTGATTGACTGACTCACTCACTCATCAAACTCACGGGGAAAAACTGCTTTAAAGTAAATAAACTGCTTTTTGAGCAATCAAATTGAAGGGGTTCATCGGGAGGGGTGAAATTCTGAAGAAGAAAAAATTGAAAGAAAATGTCCTGGCTCATTCACTCACTCATCATCGCCCAGCCAAAAATATTGAAGTTGGAAACATGACATTTCGGGGATATGTTCGTTGTATGTCAAAACCGTACACTAAGAGACGATTTTTGGATATTCAGGTTCTACATGGGTCTTAAGGGGGTTAAACCTGCATTTCATTGAATAACAATATTTCACGAGTGGTTTCATTTGTGGATGTGATACTCGGCATATAAACTAATCATTAAAAATAAGCAGACATGTGTCTAAGGGTTTTTCGATGTGGTGTATTATTATGAGGTGAAAGTGGTGAAAATTGGGGGTTGAAGGATTCCTAACGGAGCGTGTAGGCCTATCTCTTAAACGACATAGGCGAGAAATTTTAAACTCAGCGAAAAAAACAGCTTAAAAAGTAAGTAAATCGGTGTTCGACCGTTCTTTCATAAATTAATTTAAGGGGCCAATGGGTGGGGTGAAATTCTGGGGGAAAAAGGAGAGAAAGTGTCCCATTTGACTGACTAAATCACTCATCAAACTCAGGGGAAAAAGACAGCTTTAAAAACAAGTTAATAGGTGTTCAAGCGGTTTTTTTATCGATCCAATTTAAGGGGCCCATGGCGAGGGGTGAAATTCTGGTAAAAATAATTGAAAGAAAATGTCCTGTCTGACTCACTCACTCATCACGCCCAGCGAAAACTATAAAAGTTGGAAACATAAAATTTTGGGAATATGTTCGCTGTATGTCGGAAACGTCAACTAAGGAATGGTTTTTGTTTATTCGGGTTTTAAAGAGGTGTTAAGGGGGTACACGTGCATTTCATTGAATAACGATATCTCATGAGTTGTTTCTTTGGGGATGTGATATTCGGTATATAAACTAATCTTTAAAAACAAGTAGTTCCGTGAAGAACTATACAGCCTATTTTCATATATCCTACTTATGTTAACTGCCACAATCAACATACAAAATTTCAGTTTAATTGCTGTAACAGATTCGTAGATATTGAGAACCGTCTAAATATTTCAGATGTTCGCCAGGTTGGATTTTTATTTTTGTACTATTACATTAAGATTATTGTGTACGTGTGGTATTCAAACTTCAATCCCATGATTAGACAACAAGAAGTAAAAACGAGATTTTAAAATTACGCACAGCAGCCATCTTGTGATAATGCAAACCATTGAAATAAATTAGATGTCAGTGGATCAACATTTGTATAAGCATTTAACGTGCAACGTTTCACGGCACTCGGATAGTTAATTCGCGAGAAACGTCCATTTAAATATTTATACTTCGCGTCGCCGCCATGTTGGATTTGTGCTCACCAGGTTCCTGAAAGTCCTATAGGTGAACATATGTTCATAGTCTCTATGAACATTAAAAAAAACAGTTTGGTTGCTGTAAAAGATTCATAGATATTGAGAACCGTCTAAATATTTCGGGAGCTCACCATTTAGGAGTGTTATGTGTATAGGCCATAGGGTTAAGTACCATTCAAGGACAATTATTGCCTAGGTTCATTATTCAAACTATCACTTCGATCGCATGATTACGACACAAGAAATTAGAACTTAATTTTAAAATTTCGCACAGCCGCCATCTTGAGGTTATGTAAGCAATTGAATTAAATTAGATGG